>OX453300.1:6101665-7444480 GCA_949710035.1 Crambus lathoniellus
AGAATTTGCAATATTTTTAAATTAAATTTCCTGACAAAGTATCATTGCTAGGTCTTTCAAAATAATATATGTGACAGATCTGTTCTTTATGAAGGGAAGTTACTAAATTTTATTTGAATAAAATAAATACAATATACTAAAAAAAATTATTTTCAAGACCCCTTTTTTCCGTCTTAAACTCAATTATCTCAATAACTATTTGAGTAACCAAGCAAATTTTTTTTGTGTAAGTAGTTCTTAGTCATATCTAGGGAAGTTACTAAAATTTTTTTTATTTTTATTTATAGTCAATAACTAGTATCCCAAAATGCATCGTGCACCGTTTCTCAGCTAATTCTTCAGTCTCCGCCTGGGATTGGCGGCGTTTGGACGTGGAGACTGTATCGCTACGATTGCGCCAAAATTGAAAAAAAAACTCAAACTAGGATCCTAATTTTTTTCAATGATGCTTATTTTGCTAGGAAATATTGAACTAGCGCTTCAGGATTGGGTATAGATGAGTGCTTTGCCATTTATTGCATAACCATAGACTTATGTAACCTAGGACAAGTTATTTTACTCATTACCTAAAGCAAACATCAATAGTTTGAAATAAAAGTGACGGATAATATTGCCTAAGATACTTAAGAGCCCATATAAGTTGTACTTATTTGAGTACCAATATTTTGTTGTGTTGTAGGTACATAATTAGTCTAAGTTTCTAACTTCTACTACTGTATATTAAATTTATGTTCGTTTTAGGTTCCTCAAAATTGAAAATGTGTGAAACTTAAGGTAGGTAGGTGTAAAAAATTGCATTAAGAAATAAGAAATTCGCTTGTTGAAAACAACAAGTCTTATTTGTTCTTATTTCTTATTTGTCTCTTTTTTACAGAGACATATTGTAGAAGCTATTCTTGAAATAAAACCGACGTAAGAGTTTTATATAGGTACCTAGTTGATCTAATATCACCATTACACCAATTTTATGAGACTGTGAGAAGTCCAGCTTCTTACCTTTGAGTGAGGAACATAAACCGCACCATTTTGTGTAAATTTCAGGTTCAAAACATTTTTATTACTAATTCTCTTTTCCATTATTAGTACAAAATAGAGCAAGCATACAACTTTTTGCAAGAAATGCTCTCGCGGTTTTGAAATTCGAAATTCGAAATCCCCACAACAATATCTGAACCGATGGTTGAGGCGCCAGTAGCAATAAAAAGAATGAAAGGTCTGTCAGCTGTATTGACAGTTTCAACTCTCAAATTTAACCACCGCGCCAGATAAGTTTGCGGAGTTCTGTAAGGAGACTTGCATAGTCGGAGTAAAATTTTTGATACTCTAATGAAATATTGCATAGGTACAAGAACTTCCGAAGGAGGAATATTTATTTCATTATTTAAATTTCATTGCACAAAGTATAAACAAATGGCGGGCTAACTTTAAAATGACTAACATATTATATCAAAGATAATAAACTCATAAAAATAAATAATCTCGAAGAAGTTTTATATACACTCTCTGCCACAAATGTCATTTATTAAAAGTAGGTGGCTAAAACATACCCTTTGGAAGCGGCCATGGAAGAAATGACATTTTTGTATAAGTAGGGTAGTAGTTACCATGAAATCAAAGGAAGTAAATAAACCAACTAAAAGAAAAAAATTAACAAACAAAAATCAAGAACAAGAAAAAAGAAAAGAAGAAAGAGAATAGAAGAAGAAAATAAAAGATTATAATTGATTGAAGATGTAGAGCGAGAACTATTCTTTTTTATTAAAATTTTCTTATTGCTATGCAATGTTCCATAATATTTGTGCCTACCATATCAGCTAGTAATACCTACCTACCATCCAGATTATTTAAGTAAGTCGCTTTCTAGTGAGATTTAACTACTAAGTCTGAACAAATTATTTAAATGCCTACATAACTATAAAGATGTTAAGTTTATAAATACTGTTAGACTATATGTAAATTATATCTTTTTATGTTTATTAACAGAGAACCTATATAAAAACATATTTAATACAAAAACATTTTTCATATAATTTTAATACCACTATCACAGTGCTGATAATTGGTTCTCTCTATGCTCATAATTGGTGGTGATGGTGCTGATAAATGGTGAGATGGTCATTTTTTGCTCTTGCCTATCTAAAAAAAATTGGACAAGGATAAACTATGTTTTTTAAATAAATAATCATACTGATTAAATATTGAAACTAGAAAACTCGTCATAACGGGTGAAAACGTATTTTTAAATGTCATAAACGGGTATAAGTTAGGACTTTACTCTTAAAGTGCTGATAATTGGGTACTTTACCCTAGTACGAAACCAAACCGTTTCAGCTGCTAGACTAGACCCTGATGTTGTCAAAGCCAGCGGCTTTACCTTCTTTGAGCTTACCAAGGGCAAACTCCAGAGCTCACTGTTTCTGTAAAAGCCTCGTCCAAGTGGTTAACCTCTTTACCAGGGTCTCGTGTAAATTTCTTCTGGCGACTTTTCGTGGAAGCTTTCCCATTTTGGAGTAAGTGGTGAGCGATCTGGTTTGTGGTCACATTGGAATAACGATCAGCGATTTTAGGGTCATTATTTAGTTTCCTTTTAAAACACCATGCCTTCTTGAGTTAACCTCTTCCCGTAATGCGTGGATTTGATGTAACACATAACCTTGGCTGTACTAATGTAATATTATTATGACAAAGTTGTTAAATGGAAAATGAAGTATTTAGAAAAAATCGACCCGTCTCACAATCAGCTCCGATGGGACTCGAACCCACGACCTTTCGCTTTCCGGGCGACTGCTCTAACCACTGAGCTACGGAGTCGTTTGAGCTCAGTGGTTTAGTGCAAATCTTTGTAAATATCGTTTCTCCAATTATTAAAGCTGATAAGTTTATTGCGCCTGTTCTTCTTATCAGTTAAAAAAGTCTTGAACACTGGTAGGAAAATATTGACGATTCAAAAGAGCTTATTTATGAAGTCAATTCAATTCAATTCAATTCATTTATTTGCATAAATATGAGTACATAAAAGGTCGTAAGAGGTCAAGTTGAATAAAGATATTTTTTATTTTATTTTATTATTTTATCCTTCAGGTCGTAAGCAGGCCTTACGGCACATAATTGGGTCCTCCGTATTGCACCACTTACTGTCTTCACGCACTGCTGATCTATGTGATCACTAGCAAAGATTAGATCAGGGTTTTAACCCCTTTTCCAGCGACCGCTGTAGAATGATGACGGAAGTTTTGGATCATGGATCAAAGATAGTAGGTATGTGTCCATCAACCCATTCTTCAGCCTTCATACTCCGTTGTCATCACTGGTTCTGTATCCCAAGTTCTCGCTATGGCTATTAAAATCACCAAGAACGAATCTAACCGGATGGGCGTTAAAGTTCGGCGGACAGCTGAAGTAACACGGTGCATTGGGAGGTTTGTAGACTGAAGTGACCGTACAGTTACTAAGTTCTTTAGTAAGGATCTCTATGTTACTGGTGTTAGTCTGATACACAGTGCATACCTCTATATCTGGCCTGGCGAATATAGCACTCCCATACTGTCGATGGGGGACTTTAGCTATGAGTTTCATCCCCTGAGTCACTTGTCAGATATGCTTTAGCGAGTGTGCATCTGAGTGGCATAACCTCGTTCCGCCCTTTCCTTTAAACTCACGCTTAGAGAATTAAGTACTCCTTCATCATGCCTGGAATGCCCTGCCGGCTTCTGTTTGCCCGAGTACCTACAACCCAAACCTCTTAAAGTCGCAAGTGAAAAGGCATCTTCTGGGTGAATCTATTCACACAAAATTTTATTAAGTACTATAACCAACCACATTATAAAACTAGCTTTATGAGTTTACTCAGTTCACGCGACTAATTTAATAAACATTGTTTAACTGTTTAGAATTTTCCGAATATCAGTCAATCACTTTACAATGCAATGGATGCACCCATTATTGACTTTTTTTCTGTCGCCTTTGGTTGTCACACATACCACAAAATTGTCTTGAGATTCATGTTAATGAATATGACAAAATTTTAACATATAGTTGTGTTGCTGTCGCTTCGGTATTAATTTTTAATTAGTACAAATATTTCAGCATTATCGCATAATATTTAAACAGAAAAAAGAACCTGACGTTAGGCAAGTTTCTACGTCTTTTACCCATTTTTAGAGCACAAGGGATATGATGCGTACATGGCGAAAAATAGTGACAGTGAAAAATAAAGATATTTTAGAATGAGTAATGAAAAAAGTTTTTTAAGAGGCTGATTTATAACCTTACGTGGCAAGTTTACATTAGTAAACAAAGTATCAATTATTTCAGTTGCGCTACATTTTGTTTAAACAAATTCGACGATCTCCGTGGCCGATTGGTGTACGCACCGGTTTCCTAGGTGCCACTATCTCTGAGGTCCCGGGTTCGATTCTCGGACGGGTAAATGTCGAAAACTAACTTTTAGATATTTTCTTGTATCTGGGTGTATGTGATCTTTGCTTCCAATTTTCAATGACACAAGTTATTGTATTATTTGATATTATCATTTTTGGTATTGGAATAATATGTATGTATGTAAGTACTTAAACAATATTTTTATTTAAGTGTTTTTTTATATATTATAGATTGATAGCGTGACTTCATATAAACGGTATACCTAGGTACTTATTTAAATATTGATTAACTAAGTAGATTTATTTTGTAAAAAGTATTAGATGATGGGCTAGTATGAGTTATTTATATTTTTCCTATTAAATTATAAGTTTTATAAATTTTATTGGAATAAATCTGAAAATGTACCTACTGGTTGGAGCAGTATACATTTTTTTTTGTGTAATTTGTAGCAAATGTTGTAGTTTCGCCTGCGAAGATCATTTCGATAATGGAGATATTATCGAAATGATCTAGAGATAGAAAATAAATATAAATAGCTGCTGCTGTGTTCTGCATTTTGAAGAATCGTTTGAAGTGACTATTTTTGTTAAAAAAAGCTTTTTTTACTACATACGATTAATATCTAAGATCTACTCTTCCTACAAACCGACGTTTCCAATAAATATTCATAATAATTCTTCTTGTATTCTACATAATATTATGTCCTTTGAAAAAGCGCACATAGGTGATATTTTTGATGGAAATAGAATGCCGCGTCTACACGTATTTCTCAGTCTACGAGAGTGCCGCGGCCGGAGTCTTACCGCTCCCAGCACCCCCTCGCTTGTGTAAGCAACGACCATCGACGATATTTTTTTTACCTATGCTATATCCTTAAATAAACAAAAAAAGTTAAACATAACAAAGTTTCACTTGAATCAATGCGAAATAAATATTCCATTGCGCAGAAAGAAATTAATGTGCACATAGGGCTGCCATGCATCCGGGTTTCCCCGGACTTGTCCTAGTTTGGAGGGCGTCCAGTGAGCGCCCTGGCGGGGTTTCTAAAAAGTGTCCAGGTGAAACTAACCCCTGACACTTTCTATGTCAGGGGAAATCCGATTAACTTGATAGAATGGCATGATTTGCAATAATTTACAGCATTTCATAATTAAAAATTAACTTTGCATTGTAACTTTATTAATTTCTCTTTCAAACCAGCTAAGTACATCATGTGACACGGAACTTAAAAAACCTGTAAAAAAAAAAAAAAAATTTTTAAATAAATTATGACAGGGGTTAGGTTTGATTATAAAAGACAGATATCACAAATAACACTGGTTAAATATATTGTTTTAATACCTACTCAATGCGGCGGACATGTGGCGCCTTAAAAAAATTATAATGAAATAATCACTAAAAAGAAATTAATACTTACTTAATTTAAAAATAAAATATATGTCTACAAAAAACCAACTTATAAAAAGTAAAAAAAAACAAGCTCTCATTGCAGTACTTACCTCCTATTCAGCATGGTAGGTACCCCGACTGCAATGACAGCTTATTTTTTACTTTTTAGTTCGATTTTAGCAGTAGTGTTATTTATTATAGGAAAAATGTGGTAATTAGTAAAAAATCGTGTTTTCTTTTATAAATTACTTCAAAATTTGTTTTTGCATTGAGATTCGACTACTTTCATGAATACTGAATATGAAGTTGATTAAAGTAAGTCAATAACTACCAAAACTACCTTTGCTTCAAAAACCTTTGTAATAAGTTAATAAGTACTTGTAAATGTTAATATTATCCTACTAATATTATAAATGTGAAAGTTTGGATGTTTGGATGTTTAGATGTTTGGATGTTTGTTACTCAATCACGCCAAAACGGCTGAACGGATTTGGCTGAAATTTGGGACATAGATACTTTATAGTCTGGAGAGGAACATAGGCTACCTTATATCCCGGAAAAGTATCACATTCCCGCGGGATAACGTTGTGTAGTTCACGCGGGCGAAGCCGCGGGCGGAAAGCTAGTATTTCATACATGTTTGACTGGAAGAAATTGCTTATTAGAATTAAGGCCTCTCGCTTCTTGGTTCCTGGTTTCTTTGGTTTTATTAGAAAAGCGTAACACGCGAGTCACGTTTTATTCGAGTTTTAACGGAATCGAGTTCGTATCGTGACAGAATGGTCCTAATTATTGGTAGGTAATCACGCAATGGACATCGCCATTAAGTTTACCAACATAACCAGTCCACAAATTAATACTTAAGGTAAGTCTACATTAATTAAGGCATCATTTATTAATTCAAATGAAGTGCAACGTCAAAGATATAACAATGGTTTGGAACTCAAGTCGATATCACCTCAAAACTGTGAAAAAAGCAATAAATACGAGTAGTAGACTTTAAACAAATATTGAAGAGGATTTCCAAATAAAGTAATAGTATAGTACCTATAAGTAATCAAAACGAAGTAAAAAGTTAATGATATTTTAATCATGATAAACAAATATATCGAATAACTTCACATTGATTTGACTCGGATATACCTAAAGAACTTATCAAACTTATGATACTGATAAAATAAATAAGTACATAGTATTAATAAATACCAAGAATCGCACAGCAGGACTCACAGTACCTAAATGTAAATTGAACACAAATATATGTTGCAAAATAAATTATCCTTATCAGTATCCCTGATAAATATTATCGGTGACTTATCAATGTTGCGGTGAACCAGTATAATTTTTCAGTCAGTATAGTGCACATATTGTTGACAAGATGGATGAAACCGAACCGGATACTAGGCGTATTGATGCGCCGGCGCCGCCAGCAAATCCAAGGTAAATTCTTTAAAATAACCTTAAGTAGCGACCGCTTGCCATTTTGTTTTATCATCGCCATCATCAAGAGTTTTGTGCTGAGTCATGGCCTTTTAACGTCACACCCATGTCCTTGCCTGCTTGGTGTTTTTTTTAGTTATATTCTTTGTTGTTCGTTATACTTACTCTGTTATTTGTCTGATTGTGTTAACGTTAATATACAGGATACATTTTTGACCAGTCCACAAATTTTTAGGATCAACTCAGAATCGGTACGTGAACAACTTTGTCCTAAAAACATGGGTTGAAATACGACAAAAATTTTTGGACTTCCCATACTAAACCGATCACGTGATCAGTCCGATCTGTATGAAGAGTCAAATTTTTTTTGTCATATTTCGACCTATGTTTCTAGGAGAAAGTTATTCACTTACCGATTCTGAGTCGATCTTAAAAATTTGTGCACTGATTAAAAACTTACCCTGTATGTTTTTTTCTTTCTTTATTTATTTCATGTTCATGTCAGACGTAGGTACCTACTGCGTTTATTCAGATATAAAGCATAGGTACCTATATTTTTCGTGGGGAAAAAGGTTTTGCCGCAAAAGATCTTAAGGGTTGCATCTCATTAAACTGACATGGCAGAGATGCCAGAAACCCGTCGCGCCCGTCGCGCCCGTCTGTGAGAGCTCCCATCCAAGCCCTCACACTCACTCGGTGACAGCTGAGCAGTGAGCTATGCTTGTTGAGGTTAGGAATACAATTTGGCATGTTTTGATCGACGACTGCTGCCGGCCTTACTGCCTTGGCATTTCATCGCAAAATTATCGTTAGGACAATTTTTTAATAAGACGACGCCAGTAGCAGTTCAATGGCTTTTCTTCGCGTCCGTGAGACACCAAGCTGTCTGCGTCGCAAAGTAAGGTAGGGTTGAATGTTGTATGTAATTCAATTTGACATGTTTTGGCAACAGCTGCCGGCCATCGCTGCCATGTCTTCCTAATGAGATACAGCTCTATTTGTTTTGTCGACATTTAAGGCGCAGGGATACGTATAGGCACAGTCGAACTAACCGATTCGTGACTCAGCATAAGTTTATTTCCTATCAGATATTACAATTCAATAAGGTCGGATTCAAACTTGTTGACATAGACATTGAACTTTATAGTTTTGACGCTTTCAAACAAATTTTTAGTGATAATGGGCCTCGATTCAATTGGTTCGACCGTACCTGGCTTCTGCGCCAGAGGTAGTGGGTTTGCTCGTTACACAAGACAAGCATAATTATTCATGAACATGTCTATTTTCTTGACATGAGTTTTCTGGGTGTTTTTTATGTATTCCATCATTATTTACTTCATAAGTAAATCCTACTAATATTATAAATGCGAAAGTTTGTGAGTATGTATGGATGTTTGTTACTCTAACCTTCCCCTTAAAAACTACTACCTAGGTGTTATTGTTGATCGAAGCGCAAAAACTACTGAACGGATCTGAATGATATTTGCAACAGATTATAGGCTGGAATAACAAAAAGGATACTTTTGATCCCGATATTCCCACGGGAGCGGGAACCACGCGGGTGAAACCGCGGGCGGCCGCTAGAAAACTATGTAAGTACCTACTTACCCGTTATCTCATATCCATATCATAAATTCTGACTAAACTAGCTTAAGGCTAGATAATATATATATATAATTTAATATAATATATAGATAATAAATGTGATTGTAGGTAAATTTACCTATTGATATTTCATGTAAGTAAGTTTTTTTTTGTTTTAGCAAATTTTTTTAGTATCTAGGTATTTATTAAGTTATCAATACACAGATAATGCAACAATGTTTAGTAATACTTGATAGAACGTTCAAGTTAAAGTCACTCGCTAAAGGGCGCGAGATAAGCGCCTAACGCTTCGCGTATATCTCGGGATACAATTTACAGCGGGCCGCCGCGCCCGCCCGCCCGCCGTACGCCCGCCCGAGCGCGATAGAATATATGCGATATAAAGAGATGCAAAGACTAACCGTTCGTAGTTAGAGGAATACAAGCTGAATTTTACTGTATCGTGTTGAAGTTAGAGTTGCTATTTGTTTAAATGGTTTCGCGGAGTGCAGCTTCTGTCCTTGGACTATTATTTATTCTGTGCCGAAACATTGGAGTACCCTTGCATAAATTCCAAGGAAGCAGAAAATTGCATAAACATTAAGGATATCAATACTTTTAATTATAATTAAATTGTGAAAAGTCCCCATCGCATCGATCTCATGTGTGGTTTCTTTTTTAGTTTTTTGGAAAATATGCCATTTCAGATCGACCAGCGATGCCGCCACCGCAGCATCTTCAGCAGCAGCATCAGCAAGTGAAGGCAAGAAACCACCAAAATTTGATCCAGCAGCATTGTACTACGACATGACTGGTGAAAAGTTCTTGGTCATTTTCAACCACTTCGAATACGAGAAGACACGATATTTCAAGTACGTACATACGTACATAGGTACTACATTATACACCTCTAAATTGTAATTAGTACAAAGATTTAAGGGGATGATAATGTCCATCAATACGAAAAAATTTTATACACGGAATCACGAAAAAAAAACAGCTGTTCCATACATTTCAGTCGAGTCGATGTGTACTTTTTACCCACGACGCAAAAAGAGGGGTTTTATAAGTTTGAAGTATGCGTGTGTGTATCTGTCTGTCTGTCTGAGGCAACCTAGCTCCTAAACGACTGGACCGATTTTGAAGCGGTATTTTTTTGTAAGTATAGGAAAAATGTGATAGTAAAAAACCACGAGCCCTATAAGTAGCTTTCAGGCGGGATTCGAACCCGCGCCTCCGGGAATCCGGCCCGATGCTCTGTAACAAGTGATAGCAAAATTCGACGAGTCGTGTAAGCCTTTCGGTAGCTTAGTTGGTCAGAGCATCGGGCCGGATTCCCGAAGGCGCGGGTTCGAATCCCGCCTGAAAGCTACTTATAGGGCTCGTGGTTTTTTACTATCACATTTTTCCTATACTTACAAAAATTGCATTGTGAATGCATAAAAATAATTTAAAATCTTATTTAATGGCTGTTTCATCTTAATCGACTGTTAAACATTTGTAAAAATGTTTCTTTCGGATGCGAGGGTTTCCTCACATTGATGAAACAATGCTGGCCTACAGCGTAACAAGTGATAGCAAAATTCGACGAGTCGTGTAAGCCTTTCGGTAGCTTAGTTGGTCAGAGCATCGGGCCGGATTCCCGGAGGCGCGGGTTCGAATCCCGCCTGAAAGCTACTTATAGGGCTCGTGGTTTTTTACTATCACATTTTTCCTATACTTACAAAAATTGCATTGTGAATGCATAAAAATAATTTAAAATCTTACGGTATTTTTTTATTGAAAGTCTAATTAATCGAGATGGTTCTTAGCCACGTTTGATGAAAATCCATCTGGCCATTTATGGCGATGATCAACTGCTTGCCGAAACGGTAATAGATACAGAGGTGGTGCTTTGACTTAAATTATGTACACCCTGGGCAGATTTAGGTGCAATAAAAAAACAAAATAACGGAAAAAATATGACTTTCTGTCTGTACCTACTTATATTCGTTGTGCCTAAATGGATAGAGCGATTTCAATGCGGTTATTTTAATTTTGTGTGTAAGTAAATAATTTAAAAAGGATTAGGTAAGTACTTCATCATCATCATCATCATGTCAGCCGAACGACGCGCACTGCTGGGCATAGGCCTCCCCCAAGGATCTCCACAACAATCGGTCCTGCGCAGGTAAGTACTTATATAAACATATTTTTTTTTAAGTAACTAAAAACTAAAACCTAAAAAGTAAAAAAAAAATCTCTCTCGGTCGGGGGACCCCATCGTATATAATACTTCTCCTTTTAGTACTTCTCTTTTTGTGGTCCCCCGACCGGACCGAGAGAGAAATTGTATTTTTTTACTTTTGAAGTTTTTTTTGACAGAGGTTTTATTTGTATGGATCAGCCGTATTTTTTGGGATTCCGTGGTTGGCCCCATAATAAAAAAAAATCGTATTGATGGACACTATCATCCCCTAAAAATCTTTGTACACTCGACAGCACATCAGGTTAAACAGTTGAACTGCGATAACAGCCTTTATTACATAGGGCATAAAGGCGGTCTCAAGGTCATCATGTATAGTCTGATGTGCTGCCGTGTGTACTAGTAATTAAATAAAATTTGGTGGTTGATTACAGCAACAAACGCCCAGCGTCAAGGAAAGGAACCCACCAAGATGTGCTAGTCCTCAAAAGTCTTTTTGGTAGACTTGGCTTCAAAATATTCACTTACACGGACCTAAAGCACGACGCAATTATAGATGCAATGACAAATAGTAAGTATCGTCGCTCGCATGACATACTGTCGTATCTTACAATTTTGTCGTAACTGAACTGAATGCAGTAACATACATAATTTCTATTGCTTTTCATTGTCACAAAGTGTCGCATCTGTAGGTAGCATAGTTTCGGCAATAGACAAGTTTAGGAACGACGTATCTTCAAAGAAATAGATTTTTTTAGTTTTACTATATGACTTAAGTAACCTAAGACTTTTTGTAAAATTAAAAAATAAAGTTTCTGTTTTTATCTGAAAGACGTAAGTAACTTACGACGGTTAGTGGTGTAAAATTAATGAAGTTATTATATTTACGACTGTTCGATTTATAAAAAGTGCAAACAAAACAGTGTTGTATTGAGTACCATTTAGGGATCATAATGGAATATAAGTAGAGAAGGGGATATCGCATTTCTTCTCCGACGACATCTGTGCACCCCCCCAAGCCGATGACCACAACACAACACGTTGCAACAAAAACAAGACTGGCACAACAACAAGATTCGGCACACAGCGCCATTAACAATGCATTAAAAAAGTGGAAACATTTTTATTCCTAGTCAGCTGGTACCCATTTTTAAATTAGCTCGCAGGAACAAGCCATATGAATTTATTATAGGCTTGAGTATTCATGAAGGAGAAGGATTGCTCAGTTGAAGTGGCAGTGGGTGGCACACATAGCGCGGAGAACCGATGGCCGTTGGGGCGGAAAGGTTCTCGAATGGCGACCGCGAACCGGACGACGTTCCGTGGGCAGACCCCCTACAAGGTGGACCGACGATCTGGTCAAGGTCAACCGATCGTTGTAGAGATCCTTGGGGGAGGCCTATGCCCAGCAGTGGGCGTCGTACGGCTGGAATGATGATGAGTATTCATATATGCTGGATTTCAAAAAAAAACAAGCGACTTGGAGCTCCTCTCATTACGCAAAGATAGTTCTGGTCAGTCAGCCAATTGAACAGAAATGGTTAAATTCCAAGTCTTTAAAAGCAATCCTACTGATTTTTTTTTTCAACACTAGCCATGCAGAAACAAACCCGAGAAAATTATCTCTCAAAAGAAATGCTTCAAACGACTTGAGTAAGAGAAATCCAGCTCTTCACCAGTTTCCTCCTAAAATAGTACAAATACAACAATTTACTATCATTGACAAGGGACTTCCCAATAATAAAATTAAATAAATATGTTGATTTTTATAACTCTTTAAATCATTAATTTTTAAGTTATGTATAACATTGTTCACTACTAACTATCATAGTTATTTGATAACTTAATTTAACTTTGATCACTTTTATTATTATTGAATTACTTGATTTTAATCAAAGTTGAATTTAATTAAAAGTGCTGTGAAACTTGGGACCTAGAAGTCTTATTAGAGTTGATTATTTATAAGATACTAGCGGATCTTCGCGGTTTCACCCGCGTGGTACCCGTTCCCGTGGGAATATCGGGATAAAATGTAGCCTATGTCACTCGGGAAGAACGTAGCTTTCTAATGGTCAAAGAATTTTCGAAATCGGTCCAGTAGTTTCGGAGCTTATTCGATGCAAACAAACAAATAAACAAACTATCAAATCGTTCCTCTTTATAATAGGTATATTAGTATAGAAAGTGTTGTTTTTTTAACTATTTAAACTTGTTAACTTGTGTAAGTCTGTGTACCATGACTGAAAACGCAACTGAGACTGATTTATTAATAACTAGCTTTCCGCCCGCGGCTTCGCCCGCGTGAACTTCACGACGTTATCCCGCGGGAATATGAAATTTTTTCGGGATAAAAAGGCCTATGTTCCTCTCCAGGCTACAAAGTATCTGTGTCCCAAATTTCAGCCAAATCCATTCAACGGTTTTGGCGTGATTGAGTAACAAACATACAAACATCTAAACTTTCACATTTATAATATTAGTAGGATATTGTGCTGTGGAACTTAGAACCTATAGTTATTCGATTTTGAAGTCTTATTTGAGTTGATTATTTATAAGGTAAAAGTGTAATTTTTTCAACCATTTAAACTTGTTAACTTGTGTAAGTCTGTGCACTGACTGAAAACGCAACTGAGACTGATTTATTATAATATTGTGCTGTAAAACTTAAGATTTAGCTACTAGATTGCGTCTTATTTTAGTTTGGACATTTTTAAAATGCTACCTATTGATGATATTTATGATTAAAAAAGCTGTTGTATTGTGATAGAAATATAAATTTGATTATTTGATTTTAAATAAGGTGATTAAAAACTAATTCTTATGTATAAATTTCCTTTTTATTACTTTGCGAATGTAGAGTCGTAACTACATTTTTGTCCCTCCTACCAAAAACAAAGTTACCACAAAGTGTCCTATCTGTTTTAAAGCTGTATTACACAAATAATATAAATACATATTGATATTATTTATGTAATACAGCTATTATTGATATATGCAGAAATAAAGAGAAACATATACTTAACTAAAGTACATTCTTGATTTCCTGGTAGAGTTTATAATTAAAAAGTTATATCGTAAAGTATTGACACCAAAATCTAAAAAACGTTGCTGTGAACATTTTGATTGATGTTAGTTACGACTGTATGTCATGCGAGCGACGGTATATCTACAGACAGACGTTTATTTTAATCTAATTCTGTAAGTGTAGTAACCCATTCATTACTTAGGGTTTATTGTAAATGTGTTCGCAAGTGTATAGTAGAGACACCAAAGAGTACGCGCTACTAAAGAGTACGCAGTGCGGTTAGTAGGTTCATGAAAGTATTACCTAAACAGTAGGTTTTACTGTGCGAGAAGGATCTTTTGACACGCGGTCGAAATGGGAACTAATTACTCTTCTCTAACTATTCAATCAGTCAACTAGCGCTTGTCAATGTTATCCAAGTGCCAAAATATGATTCTTGTCGCATTTGGCTAAACGCACTGCGTAGTCCTTGGTAGCGCGTACTCCTTGGTGTCTCTACCTATGACAGACAAAGTTAAATCGAATTCCTAAAACTAAAGCAGTCAAGATTATGCTTTAAATAACTTTCCCCCCGCGGCTTCGCCCGCGTGGACTACACGACGTTATCCCGTGGCAACCTGATATGTTTTTCCGCATTAAAAGTAGCCTATGTCTATAAACTTATCAGAGAATAATGAAAACAAAGTGCAGGATAATTACACTTTTTATTTAAGATCGTTACACAATGTGACAGAGTTTCCACTAGATCAATGCCCGGTACAAGAATGTCCTCTAAAATGACAAACACTCGCTTATATCATCTTTCCCCACCCTAACATACGGAATAATCTGACTTTGACATAACTAAGCTAGTCTATTGACTAAATAGTTGTTGATTGACTAGTTGTTGTATTCAACAACTAGTCAATCAACAACTATTTAACGGCCCTTTACAAAATAAGAAAATTAAAACATCAGTTATATCATTTCATAACTTACTTATCTCAAATAATATCTAACATGTCACTCTCCAGCTCTGAAACTATATCCCTGTACCAAAAATCACGTCGATCCGTTGCTCCGTTTTGACGTAATAGACGGACAAACAAACACACTTTTCCATTTATAATATTAGTATGGATTTATCTAGATATCTTGTGCACTGATAGTCTCGCAATAGTCGTGCAGCTTGCATGTTGTATTTTTTGCGTAATGAGCTACATATTTCTATATTCACAATGGGTAGGGACGTCCGCCGGGTGACGCCCGCCCGATCAATCAAAATGATCGTGATATTTGATATGGCGCTACTCGGAAAAAGTATGGACTTTTTGATATAAAACTATAGGACGGTTACAGTTGTTATAGTTACTATCACCTGAAATAAATTTATTTTATTTTTATAAATCTGGTAATAAGATATATATTTCTTCATACCTTTATCTAAAATCATATAGTTTCAAAAACACGATTTTATGATTTTGCCTCGACACTTTTTCTTTTCGAAAATACCTCTAAAAATTACGAAATTTCAAGATTATTCTTAAATGGGGTTACATATACTATTGAAAATTGGTTTAATTAGTGGACACCAATAATATTTAGGATCGTATACAAGCATTTTTTTAAAATCGCTATAGTTTTTGAATACGAAGTGATTTTGTGTTTTTATTGCGTATTTTTCAAAATCGGTCTCGCTCCCGCGCGCGTCGTTTTCTCATTGCTATCTCGCTTTTGCATAATTTTTCCGAGTATCGCCTTAACAGAGTGGTCCTTTCGATATTTGACCATGTCACATCTATCACTTCTGAAAACTGTATTTAATTTCCATAATTTCAGTTGCCAACCAAGACCACACTCTTACGTCATGCCTCGCTGTGGTCATTCTGACGCACGGTGATAAAGATGGAGTGGTCTACGCGGCGGACAGGGGATACCACCTACAAGACGTTATCAGTATCCTGGAGACGGGCCACATCGGCCTGGTCAATAAACCGAAGCTGTTCTTTATTCAGGTAATTACATTTCATCATGACACCGCCCTAAATGACAGTACAATCACTGGAGTGAAGAGAACTTGTAAATAAACTCCGTAGCGCGTTCCTTAACAAGCGACGTACCGACACCTACCTACCTATATTTTATTCATAAATGATTTTACAGGTCTGAATTTTGACCAATCAGACGATTTGAGTTTCACCCGCCAGAACGAGGGCTAAAAAAATGATGTTTTTTTTATTATAACCAAAAAATTCGTTTTTTTAGTTTTGTAATGATTTCCCTTGTTTTTCTTGTACGCATCTTTTTTATTTATGTAGAATTGATAAATTTATAGTACTGGCAACACCGCCAAAAAAAGTAAAATATCACATCGACCGGAAAATTTCAGAAAATTTTTAATTGTTGATTTTTCTTGTGTTAAGTATACTTACTTATAACTTAGTTTGCAGCTATCGTACTTTGTATTAACATTGTTTGCGAACATAACAGTTGATTAATATGCACTCCCAGCGTTTAATTAATTAGTCAAATAAATCAGCGGTTTTTATTAAAAAAATCATGCAGTAAAATCGTGATTTAAATCATGCAACCCTGGCCCGCATCCACTGTCTTCTAGCTATTGCTTTAATTGAAACGAGGGTCGAATATACTCCTTATCATTTACTTATTATTACTTGACAGGCTTGCAGAGGAGGTAAACTAGATGAAGGCAGAACTGTGCACCTAGATGGATCTGACGAAGAAGGGTTTTTGGTGCCATCTCACGTGGACTTCCTGATAATGCATTCGTCAGTAGATGGTAAGACAGAAAGTATACCTACCTTATAGTTTTTTGTTTTTTTCTTACATTGCGGCTATGAATTATCATAATGTCCGCCGAACGACACCCACTGCTGGGCAGGCCTTCTTCAAGGATCTCCACAACGATTGGTCCTGTGCTGCCCACTGCTACTTCAACGATGCAATCCTTCGAGCGAAGTCGGTTGTTTTAGTTCTCCTGCGGATCTCAACATCTCAGTAATCATCTCTCAGTCTCATCGCAGTCCCAGTCTTAGCTGTTGTCCACTATGTTTACCTGGGGCAGACGGTCCAGTAGGTAAGTCGAATTCTCGAGTTCTCTCGTCGAATCCAGCTTGGATGGGTATACTCATGGGCAGTGTTCGGGAAGCTCCGTCATATATTCGCGTCCGAAATACCTCAATAACTCAAGACGAAAGTCTTAGACCAGTGTATGTTGCCAGTAATGACTTATGGAAGTGGAACGTGGTCTTTTACTATGAGTCTCATAAGAAGGCTCAAGGTCACCCAGCGAGCAATGGAGAAAGCGATGATGCTTGGTATTTTCCTGCTCGATCGAATCGAAAATGATGAGATAAGCAGGAGAACTAAAACGGCTAAGAATAATACAAAGTAATTACAAAAAAGGCTCAACAGAAATGCAAAAAAAGAGTTGTGGCAAAATCTGCTCCTAAAAATTAGCAACTTTCCGAATAGGATCACTTGAATACCAGGAATTGGCTGCTGCAAACAGCAGACTGTATGAAAAACTGAACATATCCAGCCAGTTAATAAACTATAAAATCTAGAAGTGACGCTTGATACAGATGAATGCTAGAAAAAGACATACTGCGCCGACCCCAAATAAATGCGATAAGGCAGGCGAAAAATTATGAATTAATTTCTTTATTGAAACTGTTTTCATATTATCTTTTTTCAGATCACATATCCTGGAGAGACGCCGACGGTTCCTGGATGATACAAGAACTCTGCAAAGCCATTGACAACCACCATAACAACATGGATCTTCTTCAACTGATCACTCTCACCAATAGGAGTGTGGCGTACTTACGATCCTCGAATACACCATCGGATATGAAATCCCATAAGAAGAAACAAACACCAGAAACACGTTTAACGTTGACTAAACTAGTCCAATTTTAAAAGTGACCACGAGCGCGATTGGTATAGCAACTAAGCTAAAAAAAACAAAAGATTTCAACATTGAGCATTCTAAGCATTGAGAACCTCCACCATTTTTGAAGTCCGGTAAAAAAGGTGTGTGTCACCGTCCTAGTTCTAGTCGACGGCATGTCATAATTGGGTATTTGACTGAATTTTTTTTATTGACTTAAAATGATCATTTATTTGGTAGCAACACACCATAGGTATTTATTTTCAAATATCTTGCATATTTTCAGCGTTATAGAGCATCAAACTTTCTAATTAGACAAGGAGAGCGCTATAGAAACATGACGTCACATTTCTAGAGCGCCATACTCTCGCCATAGAAAATTTCGTTTTAGAAAGAGATAGCTCTAGAGTCACAATTAAGTAGCTCTTATTTCGCTTGTTATAATACAGATTTAATTTCTTTTTTCACATTTGTTATTCAATAATGTTATATTTCTGAATGTCATAATTAAATATCTACATTTCAACAACAATCAAATACCCAATTTCTGTTTCTTGCGCCCATTCTTCTTTTCGGTTAAAAGATGTCTTGAATCGTCTTTGGTTGTTCTTCTCGTATATATATAGTCTCTGATATGTCTTGAAAAAATTCGATGATTCAATAATTCTTAGCAATAAGTTCACTTGAATAAAGCTTATTTTACAATTTTTCTCTAAAACATACATTTTCAAGTCTCGTAAGTAGTTTTAGCAATAAGTTCACTGGAATGAAGCTTGTTTTGCAATTTTTCCTTAAAACATACATTTTCAAGTCTAGTTAGGGCAATATGTTGGGGGAATTGAACATTTACCTTAAATTCACTCAGAGTGGTCTGCGCTTTGCTACGTGATTTGATAATCGGGTACTACCTATTTTAGTTGAACGTGGTTGTTGACAAATAAAAGGTATTTTGGTAATAAATATTATTGTATCTTTTTTATCCA
The DNA here is from genome assembly GCA_949710035.1 of Crambus lathoniellus. Taxonomy (NCBI): domain Eukaryota; kingdom Metazoa; phylum Arthropoda; class Insecta; order Lepidoptera; family Crambidae; genus Crambus; species Crambus lathoniellus. Next base: position 6,120,544 of record OX453300.1, read on the forward strand.
CAACTTACGCCCGAATTCTCGAACGCAAATCATCTTTGAGAGCGTCTCAAACATCATGGCATCTCTTTCATACGTTTGATTTAAAGTGACAGGGCGATGTTTGAGACGCTCCCAAAGATAAGTAGCGTAGGTACGAATAGGTATTCAGGTATTTAGCCTTCAACACTCCTGGTGTGTCAAGTGAAAATAAGGCTGAAGGTGGAAGCGCACGTCTACCGGAACCCTCAACCACTGGGGAACTGGCTTTTATCTTATCTCTAACTGCCGGAACCTGCGATCAACAATAACACCTTGTTGATCGAAGGCCGGAACACATTAATGCCGAAAACATGTCCTTGTTATGGGGTCAGACTTAGATCAGATGGTGTTAGCTAGCCGGATTATAACGATAAGCTACCTATAACCCTTATAACTAACCAAACCGAATACAATACGCAACCCCACTGGGAACAGAACCCGGGCTCTCTGAGTCTGATACGGGTGTTGTTGGTGCCACTAGTTGGTACCACTAGACCACAGAGTCGGTTTAATTTGATTTTCTTTCTCGCGATCTTGCTTTCACCAAGTCACTATTTACTTAACTTAATAAGAATATTCCGAAAGGCTAATAGCACATTCTGTGTATCAGAAACATGTCGTTTTTAATGAGATTTTCCGCGTATATGTTCGAGATTAAAAGTCGTTGGTATCATCTTGACACGCAAGCCTTGGTACTATGTCAGAGCTTTTCATATTTAATCCTCAATGTCTACTGAGTTTAATAGCCCGAATTTTGTGTCGACCTCAGTGTTGAAAGGCGTACGCACCGGTTTACAAGGTGCCGCTATCTCTGGGATGCAAGGGTTGAATTCCTGGTCAGGTTCATGAAGAAAACGAGCTTTTCTATATTTTATTATGTCTGGGTGTATGTGAGAATACGTGTCCTTGGTCCCATATTTCCCATTACCATAAGTAGGTAATTAAAAAATAAAATACTTAGGGGGCGTCCATTAATTACGTGAGGCATTTAGGAGGGGAGGGACTCGAGCCGAATCTCATCTAATCTCACGTGGGGAAGAGGGGGGTCTCCTCGGCAAATATCACGTAATTTTTTTTAAAGCAGGTACCTAACAGTGTTAATTTTTGCGAATATGAGGTTGCAACTTTGCTTATCGGTTTCATTTCGGCGAGTGTGCAGTGGAATTGCACAACCTAATACCACCATCTTCTTTCTTCCATCGGACAACCAAACGTACGAATCAGCGCCACCAGTGTTTGGTGGATATTGCATCAATCATCAATCATCCAAGGTTGTAGGCTATATTTTATCCCGATATTCCCAAGGGAACGGGTGCCACGCGGGTAAAACCCCTAGGATCCGCTAGTTTAAAGATAAGGCGAGAGATATATTCCGCTTTACCGTCAATAAGTTTTTCGCTGCCAGGCATAGCTTACTTTAGCTCATACCGTGTCTCAGTAGAGCAATGGTCTTATTTTTGCATAAACCGTCTGACGGCTTCGGCTGGTACCTTCGGCACGTCTCTTATTAATCCGCGTCAACGCTGCAAAATTTGACAGCGCGTCGTTTTGGCGCAAATTGAAGTATCGATGTTTGCCGCCAGAAAATTGGCGGGAGTTTCTCCCGCGAGAATTTTTGAGAGACAGTAACGTATTACCTACCTACGCAAGCAATGCGGTTGCGTTCTATGTCGTTGAGATATAATGTATTTTAATCTAATCTGAACTAATATTAGAAAGAGTTAAAGTTTGTTAGTTTCATTTTGAAAACAATTTCACTAGTATAAAACTACATCATTCGTGAATGACAAAGGCTATATTTAATCACCACAGTACAGAACTACTTATGCATATAAAAGTAGTGGCATTCAAATTATTTATCGGAAGATACATTGCATTGCATCACCGCTGAAGTGGTTCTTTGATTATTTTACGACAATAGCCACTTACAACTATTACCTATACTTACCTAATTACTTACATATTAATAAGCAATAGACGACGTTCGTGGTCGAGTGGTGTAAGTACGCAATGATGTCCAAAGTGCCAATATATAGGTAAAGTCCCGTTTTCGATTCCACATGTACTTATGGACATTCGTAAATACATTACCAAAAGTTGCTCGACACGCTCTTAATGTAACGCAATATAAAATAAATTATAATATAATTTTAATAATCCATAAAAGTTGTTAAAATAATACGTAGGTAGGTAGGTACAAAAGGAAAAAATCGGCTATTTCATGCTTTAACCCGAATCACTATGTAGCGATGGTGTTTATTATTAATTTATTTATTAAACTAACCCATGTAACGAAGTCTGGATCCTAGCTCAAATAGGATATTATGATAAATAGCTTGCACTGATGGCTTAGTTAGATTAGGGTTGTCAACCGTCCTGTTTTCCCTGGACATGTTCTGCTTTTTGGGGTGTCCTGGGCTGTCCTAGATAGTTTCCAAGCATCGTCCTGAATTTTTAAAGAGTCCCTATAAGGACCTATGTTTTAAAATTCACGCGCCACTACTATCTTCAACCGTTTTGTTACTGGGCCATTTCTTCATTTCATTTGATAATTTAGTAACTAAATATCAGTTGAACACTAATGAAAAATATGTGATTGCTATTAGTAGGTAGTTTTTTTGACCTTGTTTTTAGATTTAGTATATAACAATAAGGTACTGCTCTTATATATAGTCCTGGCCTTAAACCAAAATGTCCTGGTACCTATTTCTACCTGAAAACCTGGATTTCAAAGTTTGAAGATGGCAACCCTAAGTTAGATGGATGAGCCGTTGCATATTTATCAGAGATCCTTCAAATATTACATTTTATGAAGATGAAGATTGAATAGCAGTTACCTTGTAAAAGATTCGAGATTATATTGAAAATAGTTTCTTTTTTACACGATTGCTTGAAAAAAGGAGTGTATTGTGTTTAGGGTTAATGTATGTGAGTTTTTTATTCGACCATAACTTTTGAAAGCCTTATTGGACTTTAATGTTTGGGGTATCATTAGCAACGTTAGGTATGTCACCCCGAGTAGATAACTAGCACTGGCTATATATTTTTATTGATATTCAAAATGGCGGACGTGTGGCACCATTAGTAAATTTTTATAATTTAACGAGACTATTTTAAAAAGTTATCAAACAATTACTTACTTACTTATAAATTAATATTTTTTGCGCTTGGTCGTCAGCGTACAACAGACATTAAATTTGATGCTAGACGTTCCCTTGCATAGTCTACAATCACTCTCCCGCAATGTCTTAAGACAGCTATCCATAAACAAATTTAAGAGCCAAGGTGATGCTACACATCCCTGTCTGACACCCTTAGAGATTCCAAACAAGTCTGTGTAAGCGCCGTTAATCCTAGAAACAACACTTGATATCAATAAAACCCAGAATACTGAAATCGCTTAAAAAAATATGGCTTTAAATAATGATTTTATTTACCCCTTACTCTTGAACGAAATTGCATTGATATTAGATTAAATTTATGTCAATCATCAAAAGTACAGTGCGACAACGTTTTTTGTTCCGGTGATAATCTTTGGAACTAAAACAGTTTTCTTACGACAGTCTATTTTGACAGCTAATTTCGTATTGCAAGTGGTTCCTCAGTCACGGATGTCACCGGATCAGACAGGATTGTGGGACTATAAGGAGTTTATTGCAATACAAGGCAACAAGGCTCACCACTGACTCAACGTTTAACGTCAAATTAGTAAATGGCTATTAGTTTTTTCTTATTTCAAGGGTAAGGGGGTTGGTTTTATTAGAGCCAATATTATCCTGTTTTGGATAAACAAAGTTGGTTCTAAGGCTCAACTCACACTGGTGCAGAGTCAAAGCGACGCGATGCGTCATGTTTTTCACCTATAGCATATTTTTCTATTATAAATAAATACCTAATAAATAAATATTATATCACTCGGGTGTAGTGACGCGTCAGACGCCAACCACAATTTTATTCTAATGCCCTAATCTAATTCTAATGGGTTTCACCTGCATCGAATGCCATTAATTAGCGCGCTATTTGATATAATACGCAGGTGTAGCCGGGTTTTAGCGCACTAATGTTATACAATAAGCGCGCTAAGACGCGCATGCCGTTATTAACGCCGTTAGGCGTCACGCAGGTGAAGCCCCAGCATAACACTAACTCGAATACGCTGTAACGATGTCGTTACAGCGCCGGAGAGCCAGTGTGGCGGGACGTCCTCGTCGGCCAGCGGTACACTAGCCGGAACGTCGGAAGTCACCGCCCAGTATTCAAATTGTAGAAAATAGATATGAATAAGAAGATGTTTATAGAAACTTCTTGTTTTATTGTAAAGGTAGTAATAGAAAAATATAGGAAGAATAGGAACTGTAACAAAATGATAAAAAATACATGAATACCAAAAAACTAGGTAGGTAGGTAGTAGTAGGTATGACTATGAAAACTTACCCCTTTCCAAGGGTCAAGGGTTCCACTTTATTATACAATAATCAACCAATTTCTACAATATAATAACATAATAACTGGTACTTAAGTATAATAATTTCGATATTATAACTAGTAATGCTCCGCGAGCTCTGTACGGCTTGGTGGTTTTAGTAGAACTGAATCAAAAATGCTGAACAGGGCACGTGAAACGAAGATTTTGAATTTGAATTGAAAGAACAGGATAGGATTTGATAAAATTAATGGCCAGTATGTAGAATGGCGCAGGACCGATCGTTGTGGAGATCCTTGGGGGAGGCCTATGCCCAGCAGTGGGCGTCGTACGGCTGAAATGATGATGTAGAACTTGATGGAGTTTCCAGCCATTATGGAGTTTTAAACCATCCATAATGACTGAATCGAACGACATCGTTACAACGCGCCTTCTTGCTAAAAAACTTGACGCCTCGCGTCGCGACTCGCGACTCTGCGCCAATGTGAGTTGAGTTTTACAGTAAAATATCATAAGTGCACTTCGAATGATCGAAGTAAGTGCATAAGCTACTTCTATCTAACTCAAAATCCAATGTACCTTATGTAACCTTGTCTAATATTACTTTTTAGGGTTTCGTAGTCAACAAGGAACCCTTATAGTTTCGCCATGTCCGTCTGTCCGTCCGTCCATCTGACCCCAGTCTAGCTCATAGTCTCTTAGTACTAGAAAGCTGTAATTCGGCATGTATATACATATTTATCACGCCAACAAAGTGGTAAAGTAAAATATTGAAAAAAAAATTTTTTAGGTTACCTCCCCTACACCTGAAGTGGGTATGTAATTTTTTTCTCTTGTCTACCCTATAGTGTGGGATGTCGTTGGATAGCAATTCCAAAAGTATTGTGGGTTTGCAAAGACAGTTTTTTGATTGAGGCATCCGGTTGTGAACTATTAAGCTTTAAAGTGCAAAATTTTGTTAGAGTCATGTGTCCTCCCCCCCTGCCAGCCAAATGGTTGGTCTTGGATACGTGAAAAAATTCACGACAGTAGTACCACAGCCTTAGTACTATGGTAGTACATATGACGAAATTAAAAGAAAAACTATCACAGCTAAGTAGGCTTTACAAGTTTTTGAGATATAACACATTTTCGAAAACCGCAAATATAACTTTGTCATTCATACGAATACTATGAAAAACAAAGCTATTTTTTTCTGGCAAAAAATGACAGTGGTATTTTTGCTAGGTGTACGTAATCGGTACGTTAAGTGGGTACGGAACCCTTCATAAGCGAGTCCGACTCGCAATTGGCCGATTTTTTATCTTTAATTCCACCACAGGGTAGCACTTAACCCATCACACCTGATTTTAAGTGAAGATAAGGCTGAAAATGTCAGAGCACTTCTCTCGGAATCCTCAACAACTGAGGAAGTGGCTATCTTATCTCTAACTCCCGGAACTCTACAATGCTGAAAACATTGTGGTCGTGGCTATACAGAATGACTTAAGTTTACCAAGCTGGCAAATTCAATTGTTTGATTTATGTTTGTCGACAACAAATGCAACATTCCTGTTCCGTGGCATAATGCATTGCACATAAAACCTTTTAGGGCCATATAAATGATCATTACCATCGTTATAAATAAATTATGCAGGACTGGTCGTAACTGTTGGCCGCCTGAATTTGGGAAATGAGGATGTTTATAGTTTGCTACGAACATGCTCTTACTTAATAATGAACACGAACATGAATGTTTCTAAGTCTATTAGAGAAAAGAGATATCGCTTTATTTTACAGGATTCATTTTCTATTAATCGAAAGTACATCAAGTTTAACTTAAATGATCTGAGAGTTTAACATTTGTTAGCGCATAGCATGGTTCATCATCATCACGTCAGCCGAACGACGCCGACTGCTGCGCATAGGCCTCCCCCAAGGATATCTACAACGATCGCTCCTACGCGCCCGCATCCAGCGGCTTCCCGCGACCGTGCCTAGATCGTCGGTCCACCTTGTAGGGGGCCTGCCCATGGAACCTCGTCCAGCGGGCCGATCGCCGTAATTCTATGCAGCGCGTCTTGATCACGTTTGCGTCTTGACGTTTGACTTCGTATTGCCGTAATGACATAACGACGCGCACGTCACGCAAACCTATTGTCAAAGCCGCGCGTTATTAAAAACGGTTTTTCACGTTAACTGCACGTCAACTGCACGTACACTTGACTAATGCATCATAAAACTACCGCGATCGGGGCCCAGTACGCGGTCGCAATTCAACACCTTTCTGTCTCAACGGCCATCGGTTCTCCGCGCTATGAATCCCGCCCACTGCAACTTCAGCGCATGGTTACATGAGCGGATTTCTCTTTGCTACAGTGAAACTGAATCTGCTGTCAACTAATACGCTTACAACAGTAGGTTATTAAGCTCATCGGTCGCAGGTCGAGGCCGAGCGCGCTAACCACTGCGCCACGTGCTCCTCAAATTTGAGTTAAAGAAAAATAATTTTAAAAATATTGAAAATGAAGTACTTATTAGAAAATGTCAACCCTCTCACAGTGAGCTAGCTGCGATGGGACAAGTAGACTGCAGCAGCGTACAGCGAGCTAGTTGTGAAACAGGTCTACTCTTTCTAATAAGTACTTTATTCTCAATATTTTCAATAAAATAAATTGCATTGTGAATGCAAAAAAGTAAAAACAATTTAAAAGTTAATTTTATTTAATAATTCGAAAATGAATCTACAAAATGTATATTTATACCCACCATCTTAACTCTTCCACTCAATTAAACTTATAATAACCAAGAAAATTAAAATATCTGGCGCAAAACAGCTTAAGGCGAAATATTAAATTTAAGCGCGAGGTTTAGGCTCTTCATAATTTTGCGGTTCTTCTGAATTTCAGTCTTTAATATAAATTAAAGTGATATAAAATATTCATAATAAAGACAAAATGGACGTTATGAAATCGAAAGCTTCTATAAAACATTTTAATATAATAATAAGTAAGTACCTCTAGTAAACCTGCAGGTAAGCAAATGGCAAAAAACATCACTACAAGCTTAATGGTAGATATTAAGTTTTATATAAGTCAGTATTTTAAAGTCATGTATGGTCATGTCAGAAGTTAAATAAAAACGTCTTAAAAGATCTAATATTTTTGGCCAACCCACAAAAATAAATTGTTAATTGTCTGATGCGTTACCTAACTGTCGCAAATCACAATCTGAATATAAAAATAAAATAAAGTAAGTACTATTAAATAAAGCATAAAGTGATCACACGCTTCTGATTAACAAAATCGATGTTTTTTTATCAAAGATTATAATTCACAATCTCCATTGTATTTTCTCGATGATTTGAGTTTCAATGAATTTCCCAGTTCATACCATTTCTTTTCCAAGTAGATTTACCGCCTCTGTGGTCTAGTGGTTCACACCACCGATTCCCAGGTTCGATTCCCAGGGGGTACATATTCGGTTTGGTTGGTAGTAGGACTTGTTCTTAGTCCGCCTGGCTAGCTACCACCATCTTATCTAAGTCTGACGCCATAACAATGATGTTTTCAGCATTATTGTGTTCCGGCAGTTAAGAGATAAGATAGCCAGTTCCTCAGTGATTGAGGATTCCGGGTGTAGTACGCTTCCACCTTCAGCCTTATCACCACTTATCATCAGGTGTGATGAAGGCTAAGTGCTACCCCGTTGTGGATAAAAAAAAAAGTTTGTAGGTAATACTTTTATTGGCAGCTTTGACTTAACCCCCTAATTACAGCAGCTAGTTTTCTCAGCGTTATATGGCTCCTCTAACCCTTAACACCTTGAAGCACCCTTAGCCCTCTTGCGAATCTCTCAGCGCCTCTGGATTCGCTCGTTCCTTTAAAATTGCTCGTTTTCAGGAGAACCACGACGACTTTCAAGAAATAATGATTCTTAATTGACTGTTGTAACTGAAAGAAAGTGCTTAAGAGAGGAAAGGAGGTTGTCTGATTGAGTATTTTATTTGGATTGAATAATAACTACTAACTAATCAAAACAAAATATTGCCCAATTGGATATTTGTATTTTTTTCGCTATATTTTTTTTATGAATGGACGTTATTAGAATACCTACGCATTAAGTACCAGATCTTATCATATTCACATGCAATACCTAGTTAGCTATTATTTTGGATTAATAAGTCAAGAGATTTTTTTCAAATTCACTGAAAAACATATAAGATAAGTATTAAACTTTTATTTTGATTTTGGTATTGTCTATTAATGTTGTACCTAATGCTTAAAACTTTGTTGAGACAATTTGAGTAAATAATTACTCTCTGAAATCTTACTAACAACCGACATTATTATTATCAATACAGAAAAAGACGAACATTACAATTTCATATTAGTTTTTACTTGTATGAGCACTAGAATTTCACAAACAGCCTCTTTGGAAACTTTTAGAACTATTAACAAAAGATTGACCAACCTTCAAACCTAAAATACCTCCTTCGTTTAAACCACAAGCCATTTAAAAGACACAAAATTCATAAAGAGCACCAGCCTAAAAGTCTTCAAGCTAAGATATTATTATTTCGAGAATAAACCCCCACAAAAGATTCATCGTGCTCCGAATATTCTGGCTTTATCACACATTAAAAAGCTCTCGAAAGTGCTTCTAAGGCCAAAGGCTGTTATGGCAGAGAGATGATGAAACAGTGTGCCTCAAAGTAATTTTAAAGAATTTACCAGAGTTTCTGAGTGGAATGTTGATAATTCCTGCCATCATTTTGGCGGAAACTCTTGGCGGGAATTCACCTTTGTCACAACATTCCCGAATGTTCGCCAGTTTTTAGCGTTCGCCCCTAAATGACATTCCTTGGGCGCCATTAAATTGATTTGGGTGCCCTTGGGTTTTGAGAATGTAGGTAAGTACCTACCTACGTCCGCTTTGGCGCCGAGACAAATACTTGTGTGCATGAACAATATGAACATGTCTATTTGTCTTGGTCTAGAATCTAGACTCTAGATGTTTTCAATGTTTTTTTTAAGGCGATACTCGGAAAAAATGTGCAGAAGCGAGATAGCAATGAGAAAACGACGCGCGCGGGAGCGAGACCGATTTTGCAGATTAGGCAAAAAAAAAACACAAAATCACTTCGTATTAAAAAACTACAGCGATTTTTAAAAAAGTGCTTCTATACGATCTTCAATATTATTGGTGTCCACTAATTAAACCAATTTCCAATAGTGGAAGTAACCCCATTTAAGAATAATCTTCACTTTTCGTATTTTTAGAGGTCTTTTCGAAAAGAAAAAGTGTCGAGGCAAAATCATAAAATCGTGTTTTTGAAACTATACGATTCTAGATAAAGGTATGAAGAAATATATATCTTATTACCAGATTTGTAACAACTGTAACCGTTCTATAGTTTTAAATCAAAAAGTCCATATTTTTCCGAGTAGCGCCTTAATAAAATCATTTAGCACTTTATACCAAAACAATATTAACTACAATTAGGTAGTTACAATCTACATAGAATGTTACTTGAGCATACTAAGTATTCTGAGTTTTAGCACAACAATAGTAACTCATCTGTCCGTCACGCACGTCATACGTCATCTTTTGCAATGCTTTTTATTACTTTCTTGCAGTTGACGAGGCATAATGGATAGATGTTTACTTTGGCATTTAATCTATTATGAATGAGCTAGATAATTGGTGTGATTGTAAGACATTTATTTATTATAATTATTTATATTTATTATTCATACAAGGGCACCCAAATCTACTAAGGTAATGGTACTAAGTAGTACCAAAATATTGAATTTCACAGAATGAAAAGTCTTTGAAGTGCTTTTGCCGTTGTTGTATGATAAGATATGCGCCACCGAGTATACATTTATTAAAAGGCATGATTTACAAAGGCGGTTGGATGGCTAATTGACCTCATTTGTAAGAAACAGGCCTCCCCATTTAACGGAGGCCCGGACTCATTAATGTTACCACGAGGAAATGGTTGGAAAGATTTTCTGTCTCTCTTATCAAAAGTAAGTTCGGCATTTCTTATTTATTTTAAACTAAATATTCGTTTATTTTAATGGGGAATTTTGGGAAATCAAGAACAACAGTCAAACCGCCTATTGCAGCGTTATACTTATTATTTTTCATTAGAACTTGTATATCATTCGTAAGCTTTCATTATATTTTTTCGAATTCAAAGAAAATAACTAAAACTCAATACGAACGAATATTATAGAATATATTAGATTAGAAAAATAAGCTCTAATCTAAGTAACTGATTTGGCAGTCATGTATCGCCACCCGTTTATTAGCTTACTAGCGGCCGCCCGCGGTTTCACCCGCGTGGTTCCCGTTCCCGTGGGAATATCGGAATAAAAAGTACATATAAACCTTCCTCTTGAATCACTCTATCTATTAAAAAAACGCATCAAAATCCGTTGCGTAGTTTCAAAGATTTAAGCATACAAAGGGACATAGGGACAGAGAAAGCGACTTTGTTTCATACTATGTAGTGATTACACTTTTCCTAGTTAGGATCCTAATTAAGCATACATTGCTTGTTTTGACTGCATCACTTGCTAAAAATGAGCTCAAAGAAAGCAATGTATGCTTAATTAAGATCCTAACTAGGATAAGTTTAACCGCCTCTGTGGTCTAGTGGTTCACACCACCGATTTCAGACCAGGAGGTCCCGGGTTCGATTCCCAGTGGGGGTACATATTGTATTCGGTTTGGTTGGTGGCAGGACTTGTTCTTAGTCCGCCTGGCTAGCTACCACCATCTTATCTAAGTTTGACGCCATAACAATGATGTTTTCAGCATTATTGTGTTCCGGCAGTTAGAGATAAGATAGCCAGTTCCTCAGTGATAGAGGATTCCAAAGTAGTGCGCTTCCACCTTCGGCCTTATCACCACTTAACATCAGGTGTGATGAAGGCTAAGTGCTAACCCGTTGTGGATAAAAAAAAATTATAAGTGTAATAAGCCCTTTAGCGTGAAACACTGAAGCAGTCCATACATTTCTCTTTGTACGATTCTGAATTCTCCACGTTGCCATGGGAACGTGTCTGTTTTCAAGGCGATACTTCTTTCAGTACTAAACGTATTCCATAACATATGCTCTCTACTCTCTGTAGCCTTTTTCTTGTATGTTTGTGGTGAAAAATATGTATTACGGTTGAGCTCTAGAAATGTTTATAACTGGCTTCCGAGACGAAGTCCCGAAGCGTCAATAAAAACGCTCAGAAGGGCAGAGAAACGATTTAGAATAGAACAGTTATTTATGTTCTCATAGCAACGCATCAGCTTTCGAGGCGATCCTTCTTTCAGTACTATATTCGTAACCGTTTTCTTGTCTCCGGAGGTGAAAAATAGCTCTAGAAATTTTTCTAGAGCTATTTTTCACCTCCAAAGAGCGAAGTCTTGCTTCCAAAACTAAATCTCGACGCGTCAATAAAAACGCTCAGGGGGGCTGCAGACGATTTAGCAACAATGTTTCACGTTGTCATAGCAACGGTTTAAGAAGTTATACTTTTTCAGTCCTACACGTGTAAACTTGTTCATGAGTTTTGTGGTGAAAAATATTATATTACAGTTGGCTCTATTAGAAAGTTGCTTCCAAAAAGGAATCCCAAAGCGTAAAAAAAACGCTCAGCAAGCCTACCTACTCTAATTCCACAAAAACGAATCTTTGTTATACCTGTCCCTCTCACTCTCCGGGCATGACGGAATCGAGAGAAAGTTTTTTTCGTTTAATTAGAGAAGGACTTTAGGAAGGCAGACGATCTAGAAAGAAACAGTTCTTCAAGTTGTCATAGCAACGGACCCTCGGCTGCCCAAAAGAAGTAGTATGTTGTGTTATTCAGTACTTACTACATCTCTAACCTTTTTATGAGTTTTGTGGTGAAAAAATATGTATTACAGTCGAGCTTTAAGAGGATCATAGCTCGCTTCCAGAACGGAATCCCGAAGCGTCAATAAAATCGCTCAGGAGAGACACACCTCGAAACGCAACCAAACCTCTTGGGAATTGTAAGACATCGTATCGAGCCTCCTCCTAATAATATTATCATCGTCTAAGTTCCGGCATTAATATTAATGCTGTTAGGTGTTCCGTGAACTGCTCGCTCCCAAGAGGGACATTCAGTTAGAAAAACTTCAGTTCCCTCATAATTTATCTTCGGGATGACACCATGAAATGCTGACCAATTTAGATAGGTACCAAGAAATTTCTATAATAATATTTTTAATACAGTTGCTCAAAAAGTGGCGTATTGCAGGGACGTATAGCGTTCGGGATGTGGGCTATTACACACTCGAACTTTTTCTTTACCTTTCCCGAACTCGTGCGTTTTCTTTCCCAACTGTCAAAATATTGTCTATTATAAAGAAAAACCAACCACGAAGTTTTTACAAAAAAAATATGATAGAAGTTTTTATGATTCATGCAAATATTTTAAAAAGAAGCTACTAATTTGTTTCAATATCAGATTTAAAAGTAATTTAATTATACATTAAATTAATATTAGTATCGGCCAAATTAAATTTATGAATATAAAAAATACATAAAATTGGCTGTATGACCACAGATTACTAAATATGGTACTATTTACCATAGTATCTGCTTATAGGAGTTTGCGCAAGTAAGTGAAAAGAAAATGAGGGACCTTATTTCTTATTCTTAATTTTCTAAATTATTTTTTTCTGGTTTTTATTGTGGTAGTTACTTAGTATGGTGGAATTAGTGCAATAATGTGGCTTTAATGGAAAACGATGTGGTAAAAGAGAGAAATAAGGAAAGGCGCTCCTGTAGGATTCGGATTGCTTTTGTAAGGTTTCATTTCATTTCATCTCATTTAATTTAATTTTCATTTCATATCAATAAAAAAATTCTACTGAAGCCTTGGCAGTATGATCATAGTTTCCTTTGCCAACCCATAATGGGTGAAGAAAACAAAAAAAAGTCTTTGCTTAGCTTATATTCTTTTACGATTAGTTAGTTGAGTTTATTGTGTTTTATTAATTTATTAAATTGCTTAATTTTTTCGCAACTATATTAAAAATAGTTGTTCAGTACACGTGCGGAACCGTCATTGCAACTTGTTCCGACTGTCAACCCTCACCTTCGGCTGCGCCTCGGCTCGGGTAGACATTCGTCGGAACTCTTTGCAATGACAGGCTTTCCGCACTTGTAATGAAATATACTATATCATGTTTGGTTTTGATAATCGACGTATGGAATGAGCGACTTTGTAAGTGGGTATATCTAGCACAAAAAGCTCTTTTTATCGTTATCGTGATGGCATTATACTGTATGGAACGGTATTGAAACTAGAGCAGCGCCTCTTTCGGTCGTATAACGAACTAAGGGCCGTATTCTAGAACGAATGATCTCTTCTCAAGAACAGTTAGAAAGGGATGCAAATACATGCAACGAATACATTCATCCCTTTCTAACTATACTTGAGAAGAGATCAGTCGATCTAGAATAAGTACGGGCCTAAAATTCTATAAGTAGGGTAGATATTTGACAGCAGCACTTTGTCAGTTTTTGATGGATGGTAGGTAGAGTGTGTGTCAGACAAGAAATTTGTATGTTGATGATGTCAGATAACTCTGCGCGCGTTTTTGGTGCTTGTTACAGTGCATTTTTTTGTTCCAATGTTTTATAAAAGATTAGTATTCGATTTTTACCGCGCGCAGACTTATCTGACGAGCACTCTAGTTTACTATTATCACGATTAACCTAACGACAGTTTTCTTACTAGGGCTATTCTAATATTTGGTAACCCAGCCAGATCAAAATAAGTAATTTTTTTGCAGATTGTGAAAAAAAAATCTTTGCCATCCGTTTAATTAGCGATTTATACAATACGTTTGTCTAGTACCTAAATGAATTTTAAAACTTCACTACAACAAATGAATAACTTAATCTTAAATGTATTTTTGAGGCAAATTTGTATTCAGACGACTAATATCTTTAACCTATATAAGATCATGTATTACATGTGTTACTTCCTCAGTGATTGAGGATACCGGGAGTAGTGCGCTTCCGCCTTCAGCCTTATCACCACTTAACATCAGTACCCCTAGTGTAAGTTTTTATGTCAAGCAAACGCAAACTATTTCCATTCCGTATTTATGTCAATTTGTATGAAAACTGTATCAGCGCCTCTAGCGGCGAGTAGCGTGCTTATACAGTTTTCATACAAATTGACATAAATACGGAATCGAAATAGTTTGCATTTGCTTGACATAAAAACTTACACTAGGGGTACTGGTGCGATGAAGGCTGAGTGCTGCTGCCCCGTTGTGGATAAAAAAGCTATCATTAGTTTTAACTTAACTTGCGTTTGTTCAGAATAAGTTGAAAAGCGGAGTTTATCAAATTCTAAAAGTATTTTTCAATCTTCGAAATGAACAAATTAACATATCCGATAGATGTTTCAACTTTTTTAACTTTATTTCTGCGCTAGTCGTGGTGCCTTCAGCAAAACCTTTTGCAAATACAGGCTTATCATAAGAAATGTTGTTAAAACTGTCAAAAGTTAAAAGGTTTTCTTTTCTAAGAAAGTAATAAATTTGAGTAGCGAAATTTCTTAAACTCCAGTGGCGTCCAATTTGCTTATAAATTTGCTTCAGGTTCAGACCTTTTCCGCTGAACAAACTTTGCCTTGTGGAATTTTAATTATTTACGATGTCGAGTTCTAGGGGATATCTATCAATGTCAAAGTTATTAATATCTTAGAGGTCTTTGTAGTGATCTTTAATGGCTGTTATTTGCATTAAATGCCCCGTTGGTATTGCAAACATGCCGTGTTTAATCATCGAAATTTGGGTCTGGAAGAGTAAATAGACTTTCTTAAGTTATTACATTGTGTTGTTACCTTCGAAGTCGTTCGCCGGTTAATATCTAATTGTGTTCCTTGATAATACCGGTACCTATTGATATTATGGGACACGAACCCACGACCTCTCACTGTCCGGGCGAATACTTTATGCCATGTTAGTATTGCTAGTTGTAAGAAGGGTCGATTTAAACAAATTATTCGACAAATTGGTCATTCATGATTCAATTGGTTTGACTGTACTTGGAGAAGAAGCGGTATGTAGGTACTGGGAAAATCATTGATGCTTGAAGCGAGACGTGAGTGTATGTTGTGTATTGGTTCGTTATTTCGTAATTTATGAAAATAGCGTTTTAACTATAATCTTTGTCAACAGACTCAAAGTCGACAGCGCATAGGTACAACTAAAAGTAGAACTACGAAAACTGCTAAGTTAGAGAACGGACTCTATAACGTGGCTAAGGTCCCGCCCGGTAGGTAAAAAGTGTATATTTATATAATATATTATAATTATCTATCATACGTTTGATCAAATATGCTGGTTATATTACTTTCTACCTTATCACAATACACTTTATATTGGACCAATCGCGAATTGGACCAACCGCGAATTAGACCAAACGCGAATTGGACCAACTGCGGATTGGCCCAACTGCGAATTGGACCAAGTGCGAATTAGGCCAACTGAGAATTGGACCAACCGCGAATAATGTGAATTGGACCAATCGCGAATTGGGCCAAATGCGCCTAAAGGGAAAATACCTACATTTGTCTCCGCAATTAATTTATCTCTCACATCTAATCTTTTTGTTTATTATATTCCCAATTTTTTTAATGCGCACTTTTATACAAACCAATAAACTTTTTTGCGGAAACAAATTTTTTTCGTGCGCAATGTCACAAACATAAAGATACGCAATAAAGGTGCAAGTGCAAAACAAACGTGCGTTTGATTGTACAGTCGCCAGCACGTTACAAACTGTCAAATTTGTTTAAACAAAAATTCAACCTTATGTCCAACAAATAGAGTTCAGTTTCAATTAATAAATTTTGACATTTTGTAGTATCCCGACGCGACGTGCTGGCGACCGTACCTAACGAACCTTTGTCCTAGTGGTTACTAAATAACATTGCGGTTTCACCCAAACCAGATTTAATAGGGCCGGCGATATCTTTAACTATTAACAGGAGACCTTTACATATTAAAAGGGCATTAGGCCCAAATTGTGAGCTCTTTGTCGTCTCGTCGTTATTATTAAGCGCGTTGGTTAATCAAAGGCGAGGAAATTAACTTCCCACGAAAGCTGGTCGGGAAATTGGCGATTTTGGGACCCGATGACATTGCTTCGGGCGGTTCTGTTAATGGGGTTATGTATTTTTGATTATGGAGTTGATTGAAGTGTGTGTTTTTATAGATTTTATCAGATACTTACTTAGTTTATTTATTTATAAGATAATAAAGTTAAACCACTAATGAATTAGGTACAGACCTGAAAAAATGGAGCCTAGCATGAAATATACCTACTTAGGTATATACTTAGGTACATGTGATATGTTATTCGTATTTTTCATAATTTGTTGTGCTACTTTTCTAAGAATCTTGTCGGTGGTACCTACACACTCACGCTGTCAAGCATTTAATTACTACTAACGCTGTCTACGTATAGTACGAAATTGAAATCACTCTCCTTTTAAGGGAAAACGAATTTTTATTTTTAGGTTATATTTGTTGATCGAAGAAGTCAGTACATAAGTGTCAAATTTAATTACAGAAAATTCTTTTAGTGTCTTTACATGTTCCGATCCAAACTCCCGAACAAGCCGGGTTCCGGAAAGGCTACAGTACCATAGACCACATTCATACGCTGCGGCAAGTTATACAGAAGACCGAAGAGTATAACTTGCCACTTTGCTTGGCGTTCGTGGACTATGAGAAAGCCTTTAAGGCGCCGATTCCCCAAAATAGGGCATTTTAGATTATGGATTACTCGCAAATCACAAATACTTAAAACTTGGAAAAAATATATGTTATTATACAGTTATTTATCTAGTGCTTCCGGCCGTTTTTTTTCGATTGGTGATATTTTACTATGTCAAATAAAATCCCGAACATCCGTCTAATCGTAATCCAAATATCGTTTTACTTGCAGTATACTTGGTTTTAGTGAATGAAAAATATACGAAAATGATTGTCTTTGAGTAGCCGAGGGATTCCGGCCGTCATAATTTTATTTTTTTATAAGTTAATTTTTAATTGAATTTTAAGTGATTTTCGATTCGCGGGGCGCTCGCGAGTTCACAGTTCACTGCCGGCTGCCGCTGCGTCCGCGTGAAGTGTATCGAGCGCGGCCGAGCAAGCGTTAGCGTGCCTATTTCGGTCGGGAATCCTCGCCTTAATTCGATTGAGACTTGGGCGGTGCTGCAGTCTCTCCAGAGGTGCCAAATAGACTACAGGTACATCGAGGTGCTGAGGTACTTATACCAAAACGCCATCATGTCGGTCCGATTACAGAACCAGAGCTCTAACCCTATCCAACTACAGCGAGGTGTGAGACAGGGAGATGTCATCTCTCCCAAACTGATCACAGCTGCGTTGGAGGATATTTTTAAGCTGCTGGACTGGAAAGGATGCGGCATCAACATCAATGGCGAGTACCTAACACACCTACGGTTTGCCGATGATGTAGTTCTTATGGCTGAGACCTTGGAAGACCTGAACACAATGCTTGAAGATCTCCGTAATGCTTCGCAAAGAGTGGGTCTTAAGATGAACATGGACAAGACGAAAATCATGTTCAATGCCCATGTTGCACCCGCTCCAGTTAATGTTGGGAACATAATTACACTCGAACTTGTTGACCACTATGTTTACCTAGGACAGACGGTACAGTTAGTTAAGTCCAACTTTGAGAAAGAGATCTCTCGTCGAATCCAGCTCGGATGGGCGGCGTTTGGGAAGTAACGCCATATATTCGCGTCCGAAATACCTCAATGTCTCAAGACGAAAGTCTTTGACCAGTGTGTGTTGCCAGTAATGACCTATGGAAGTGAGACGTGGTCTTTTACTATGGGTCTCATAAGAAGGCTTAAAGTCACCCAGCGAGCAATGGAGAGAGCGATGCTTGGTATTTCCCTGCTCGATCTAATCAGAAATGATGAGATCCGCAGGAGAACTAAAACAACCGACATCGCTCGAAGGATTGCATCATTGAAGTGGCAGTGGGCGGGACACATAGCACGGAGAACCGATGGCCGTTGGGGCGGAAAGGTTCTCGAATGGCGACCGCGTACCGGACGACGTTCCGTGGGCAGGCCCCCTACAAGGTGGACCGACGATCTGGACAAGATCGCGGGAAGCCGCTGGATGCGGGCAGCGCAGGACCGATCGTTGTGAAGATCCTTGGGGGAGGCCTATGCCCAGCAGTAGGCGTCGTTCGGCTGACATGATGACACGTTCCGATCCGACAGCTGATTTGGGCTGCTCCCAGACCAAATCTGCGATAGGTACACACGACCGATTTGGTCTGGTCCATCAGATGATTTTGGCGTGATTGAGCAACAAACATACACACATCTAAACTTTCACATTTATAATAATTAGGTACTTACTAGCTTTCCGCCGGCGGCTTCGCCTGCGTGGACTACACGACGTTATCCCGCGGGAATGTGATATTTTTCCGAGATAAAAAGTAGCCTATGTTCCTCTCCAGGCTACAAAGTATCTATGTCCCAAATTTCAGCCAAATCCAATCAGCTGTTTTGGCGTGATTGTGTAACAAACATACAAACATCTAAACTTTCACATTTATAATATTAGTAGGGAATGTAGGGCTATACTTAGTAGTAGTAGTATTACGTAATGAAAACATCGATTTTCCTGCAATAGATAGATTAAAAAGAAAAATATTTTCGATTTTGTTAATATTGTTTTAATACTTATAAGGAATTCAATTTCATATTTTTTTAAATTTCTGTTAGTTTTCATTAAAATACTAAGGGCGGCTTTCACCAAAGCTTTAAACGCATTTAAAAATATGGTTTAATACAAAATTTTATTTAAATCCAAAAAACATCTTTCACAAAAACTTCCTACTTACTTAAATATTACTTAAAGCAGCACTTCTTGATGAGGTGTTTATTACATTTTATATTAATATAGTTTTACGACAAAATGCGAGTTTTAAATAAAAATATACTTAAACGAAAAAAAAACTAGTAGATAAATAGATAAAAGAATCTTTGCATAAATGGGCAGATAAATAAACCTTTTGTTCGTTCAGTCCCACGCAAAAGTCATGAATAATCCTCTGAAAATCCCTCAAACGTATTGTTTATAAA
Organism: Crambus lathoniellus; assembly: GCA_949710035.1. Taxonomy (NCBI): domain Eukaryota; kingdom Metazoa; phylum Arthropoda; class Insecta; order Lepidoptera; family Crambidae; genus Crambus; species Crambus lathoniellus. Next base: position 6,140,158 of record OX453300.1, read on the forward strand.
TTATTGTCGAGGATAAAATTTGGGACGCAGACTATAACACATTAAACTTTATCCATTTATTTATTCACAGTTTCACACTGAAACGGAAACCTACCGGGAAAATTGCGCTGCACAGAAAGATTCCGCTTTTACATAATTATTTTCTCCCTAAATCTAGGGAAAAACCTCCAAACTTGTCAACACGGCCTAGTTGGTCCGGTCGTCGTCGGAAGCCTACCTACAGTGCCACTTCAACCTTTTCTGTTCCGGTGACAGCGGCGCTACGTACCTACGTATTTCCTTTTTTTGTAGCAATTTAACCGGCCTTGACTTTTAAGATCTTCAGCCGCCAGCAGAGCTATGGTTGGACATCAACTTGACAGCAAAATGACATTAAAAAAAACACGTTAGTTACACATTTTGACCACCGGAACAGATAAGTTTGTGGCACTGTACATATTAGGTACCCGATTTGGTTGGAAGCTTGTTGGAAGTGAAGTTCGTGCAAACCAAATCCAGCCAGACCGCGATAAACACGAATAATAATAATTAAGTATGGTCAGACGACTACTACGTTACACACGTCCAATTCACAAACAGTCGGAAACTAAATCGCATTCGAATTCTGTGCTTTGTCTTTCTCTATTCTCTAGTGAGTGACAGATCTGTATATCATAGTAAAAAAACATAATTATTAAAAAAACAAAATACCCGACTGCAAAAAATTTACCACTAAAAGGGGAAAAACAAGCTTTTTAATTTCCCATTGCAGTCAGGGGAATGTTCGGTGAAACGCTTTATAATTTAAAAGCTGCCTGACTGCAATGGGATTTTTTTAATAATTATGTTTTTATTTTAGACTTTTTAGTTCATTATCAATAAATCACCTTATTTATGGAATCGCTATTGAAAACCCTTCATTTTGATACTCCACTCGATTATCGGTATGAAAAATCATTTTTTTGATGTTGCAATATGCCATCAAAAATCCGCCATTATGTTTTTTTATTTTTTTTTATGTAAGTACCTACCCAGTGTCACTCGCGCTACCAAGACGAATCTAACGACACCTCATACGTTAAAATCCTTCAAATCGTTTAGGCTTTAGCAGGGAACATAGAAATCTACATACATACTCTTGAAAAACATAACCCTCCTTCTGTCGCAGTCGGGTAAAAATACGTTTCACTGTCGGGAGCGTCTTCGACAGTCTGTGAATCAGGGGGCAGATTTGGTTTGGAGCAGACCAAATCGGCTGACAGCTTGGAACGTGAGTAGAGCCTATTAAGGGCAGGATCTTCCAAAAACTCTGTCTTTGGCTTTTACTTTATGTATGAAGAGTAATGAAAATAACCTCACTTTTTCATTTTTTCAATGTTTTTGTTGTTATTTTGAGCATAAATTCACTTTTTGAAAAAGTAGCCTGAGAATAATCTACAATATACAATTAGAGATTAATAATCTAAGTATAAAACCAAAAAAATATGAAAAAAATGAAAATTTTCTTTGTTTTTGAAAATTTTTAAAGTCGAGTTGAGATACGAATATCGTTTTTCTAGCCACAAAATAATCAAGATCGTTTATTAAGCTTCAACATATATTTTTATCTGCTCAAAATACAGAATATTTGATTGTTTACTTTTGAATCAAAAATTGGTTGTTTTCGATAATTTGGAAGATCGTGCCCTTAATTCGAAATACACAATATTTTTTTTAAGTTCTGAAGCTTACAAAATAATTTTAAATCAAATTATTAACAAAATGTGAAACAAATTTATTTAACGCCATCTACAACATCTACCTAGAACCAAAGCTGTTTTTCTAAAGCATGCTTGTTTACAAAATATTCTCCACATGTAAGGACCGTAGTCTTTATAAAATGTACTAGATGGCGCTGCAACCATAAAATTAAAAACTCATTTTCAATGAGCAATTAAATAAATTATTATTTTACTTCTTCTTGGTTTTTTGTATAGTAGGTACGTAAATAAAAAAAGAAACTCACCTGTATTTCATCAGCTGCGTCGGAGCTCGCCTCCCAGAAGTCTTTGATGTTCTCCGGATAGTCCGATTCATGTGTTGGATCAGGACTCAGACATTCTTTTCTCGTCTTGAACACTAAAACTAAACCACCATCCTCTTCTTCTGGTCTCCAAGCACCACACATTGTTGCAACAGTTCTTTTGTTAGGCACAGTAATTTCAGCGCTACTGTCCAACTTAATTTTTTTGGCGGCATTACCAACAACACTATCTGCTTCCATTTTGCAACGTTCAGCAGAAATGTTTGAAGGCTTTTGAAAACGCAAGATATTTAGTTTTCTAACTAATCTACTATTAATTATTTTACTAAAGAACTTTATCATAACAAAACCATGCAAATTTTACTAAACTTGAATTTATTATTATACTTAAGACACTAAAATGATTGAGTAAGAACCAAGTTACAAACACTACACTAGTAATATTTAATTCACTATGTATAACTAAGCAAAGGGAAATCATAAAAATAATCAAATAATATCTAGCACGCGGTAAAATAGTAAAAAAAGGATTGAAATGGGTTAAAAATGTACACTAGCACACACCGACTAATTAGCACTTTCAAATAAGTTTAACACAGTAATCACTTAAAAGTTTTAAGTTATAAACACTTTTAAAACGTTGAAATTTACAATAATTTGAGGTTATCCGATGGTTTACGTTCGGCAACCAAAACAATCAGCTGTTTTCTTTCACAGATGTCCAAAAGTCAGCGGAAGTACACAGATTACCTCGATGACGTTCAAAAATAGCGAAAAAATTATAACCTAACATTTTGTTATTATTTTATTGTTCAAGTAGTTAAACTTACTTACTTGACAGGTTATAAGTTATAATTAATAATTATTCTACTTTGTGTAAATATTGACCAATATTTTTGCAATTTGTTGTATGTACTGACTACGCCATCTATGCTTATGTGAGTTAAACTCAATGGTATCTAATAACGTGAAAAGATGGCGCTAGTAGCTATTTTCTTCATTAAGTTTATTTGAAAAGCTTTGTTCATGTATTTTTTTAAAGTTTTATTGTAAGAGGCCTTTGAGGTTTGAGCGAGTTTTAACCCATCAATGAGAAAATGTGAAAAGAGAGCCAAGTTTAATATTAAGTTATGTTCTTACCTATACCTTGGTTGTTGACTTCAACTACAAAAGAATGAGATCTAAATGGTTATCAAGTTCAACGGTCAGTTCTGAAATTTATTTTTAGCAACATTAAATATTTTATAACAACTTTATATCAATTTAAAATGAAATTTCTTTATAAAACTTCCGGATAATATTAAAGCATAAGGTCTGACTTGGCTAGTTCTCATATACGAATTATTACTAAGTATACTAAAACAGCGCAGGACCGATCGTTGTGAAGATCCTTGGGGGAGGCCTATGCCCAGCAGTGGGCGTCGTACGGCAGAAATGATGAATGATGATGATACTAAAACAGTCACGAAAGATCACTATGTTCGATAGCTAGTTTCTACCAGCAAGCCAAAGGAGATGTCCAAAAATGTATGAGGTCTGGGCCACGTCCTTGTACAGTATACCAAAAAATAGAGAAAGATACGATAAACAGTTTCTAATTATAAAATTTCTGTAAAATCGCTTTGTTTTCTGGAAGGCACATTAAATAGAAATTATTTTTATAAAAAATAAAACCGCCTTCTAAAAAACCACATCAAAAAAGTAAGAAATAATTCCTCACCAAATAAATAACGTAAGTACTTTGAAGTCGGGCGTGAAACATGTACAATTTTTTGTTGTTTTTGTTAAAACCCGCCCGACTTCAAAGTACTTACGTTATTTATTTGGTGATGAATTATTTCTTACTTTTTTGATGTGGTTTTTTAGAAGTCGGTTTTATTTTTTTATAAAAATAATTTTTATTTCACCCTTTTTAGTGCATCGTGCAGGCAATTTGCGTGTTTTCTGATAAATAGGTATGTGATCAAACTCAAAACCTCCTTTTTCGAAGTCGGTTAAAATACCTTGAGGTATCCCCTTTTTAACAAAACAAGAATCATCTAAATCGGTTTATAAACAAAGGAGTTATGCCTAAAGATACGTATTAAATTTACATAAAGTGGTAACGAAAACGACAGTATTTTCAAAATTTCAAAAAATGGGACCAACTTGGAAACCAACCTGATGTAATAACGTTTGAACCATTTTAATCGGTTCAGCCGTCTTCGAGTAATCGGTAGACATACACAAAAAAAAAAAAAAAAACATACATACAGACGAATAGAGAACCTCCTCCTTTTTGATTTAGAAGTCCGTTAAAAATGCAAAAACACATCAACAATTCATCATGGCGGAAGATTGAAGATGTCATTTTGATGTTGTTTGTCTGGTCTGTCTTGTGCTGTCACTGTCAGCTGTCAGTCAATTGAATAATGACAACAACCCACAGCACAGCACAGAGCAGAGTAGAATAGAACTCAACTCAATGACAGTGACACTGACAGTTTTTTTTACGAAGAGTTGCCATATTTGACGCCTTATTTCGAGTAAAAAAATTTGATTTGTTTTTATTAATAACCATTTAACTGTGCATTCTATAAAATTATTTATATTTTTCTCAGAATCAGTAATTTTTTTCCATCTTTTGGGAAGGTGTACATAGACGTGGCCCATATTGGGACATGTCTTTTCGGAGAACTTACAACTTTAGAAATTTATGTACGAAGGCTATAATATAATTCGTTAATGAAAACCAGCCAAATCAGTTAGTTAATTACTCCAGACAGTCTATTTGGTTTTAAACCAAAACTATCGTTAGGAAGTGCGAATACGTGCAGTAGCCGCGAACCAGCCAAAGCAGCCAGTGTATTAGGTAAGGACACACAGTGCTGCTCGCCAGTTCTGTTAGCTTGAACTTAGCTTGAACTTAGCTTGAACTTAGCTTGAACTTGGCTTGATACGATACCGCGTGTCAAGATTAAAGTGCTATGCTATGATGATTCGAATTCAGCATGACCAGAAAAAGCCACCACAACACGTAATCACGTAAAAACGGCTGATCGGATTTTTATGAAATCAAAACATAGAATACTTACTTACTTTTTATCCTGGTTATTGGTCCCCTAAGTATTTTCTCGAATGTCCACGCGGACGAAGTCACGGGCGGAAGCTAGTAGCTGGATAAAATATAGCCTTTAATCCAGTAATTTTTGAGTTTATTAATTATCCCCTTTTTACCCCCTTATGGGGCGGGGGTTTTAAATTCCAACAAATGATCTTGTTCATGTTGTGGTTGAGATCCTTGGGGGAGGCCTAGACCCAGAAGTGGGCGTCGTTCGGCTGACATGATGATGATGATGATGATATCCTTTTTTTGTGCTCACTTAGTAAAACCACCTTGTATCGGCCACGTCAACAATATTTCACATTGATTTGCTTCCTATTCTCACATTTATTAGCCTAGCTTTCTAGGAGGTATTTTTTAATAAACAGTTATTATTTGACTTTCCTGTGAACTAATAAAGTATTTGAAATTTGGATAACATTTTTTTATATTGATGTTTTTCTTTGTACACACCCAATTTCCCTAATATCGGACACTTGCGCCCAAAAATCGCCCACCTGTTTGCCTTGTATCGGCCTACGCTAACATTATGAGCAATACAAATATACTTCGAATTAATAAAGAAAGATAAAGATATACAAAGATATACATAGAGATATATAAAAAACATACATATACCGTGATTTTTTTTAACGATCCAAACTTAAGGGGTAGGCAATTAAAGGTGTTTAAAATAAATTTCTAAAAAAAATTTTTTTTTGTTTTTTCTTGCATAAAGATATTCTTACCCAATAGTAACAAATAAATTTTGAAGTCAGATTTTTTTTAGAGATTTGAGATTATTTTACAACTGTAATATTTCTTAAAGGAAAGTCTATAAATCAAATATAAACAAGTTATTATAAATTTAATATGATAGTTTGCACATCAACAATGATACTTCTACATCAAAGTAATTTAACAAAAAATCGTTTTTTTTTTAAACATTTCACTAGAAACGTAGGTGACACTGTCATTCAATTATCGCACACAATAGTCTTATAATTACCTAAATTAAGTATCTAATCTAGTGTAAGTACCTACATTTGTATCGTCCATGACTTAATGTTTAGTGGCCGATATCAGGATTTTGACTCGCCTTGTATCGGCCATCACCATTTTTAACGGCCGATATCAGGCTTTTTTATGAAATAATCAACCCTAATTCCGGCCATTCGATTTTTTATTAAAATTAATAAAAAAACACAAAAATATTAATCAATAATGTTGCATTATAATCTCTTTAACCTTCACAAGCAAGAATCAACGATTTAAACCTCCTAGATAAGTTGCAAACCCTTTCCCCTGTAACCTCGAACTCGTCAATTTTGACTAGAAAATGGCGTGAATTTCGACACGACTGCGCAGTTTACAAGATCCAATGCTACTGAACTGTCAAATGTACTTTGATCGCCGCCTTATTTAATTCGTTTAAAGACAACAATATAATCTTCATTATAAAGCAGAATTTGTGCAAGTGGATCGAATATTTAATAGATTTTGATCAAATTCGTAGGAAGTGGCCGATACCAGGACGTGGCCGATACAAGGCGGTTTTACCTACCTACAAATATTATTCTGTGCTTATACGTCATTGAAAGAATACAAAAATTTCAAATGAATCCATTGAAGAACAAAAAAATTTCATACAAACTCCCATCCCGTTTTTTCCCACTTAAGGTAAGAATTCCCAATTACTTATCTCTCTTATTGCTCCCTAACACTCCCCAAGGAACATACAAATACCAAATTTTAGCTTCTTGCGCCAGTAAGTAGTTAGTTTCGGCTGTGCGTTGTCTGTCAGTCAGTAACGCAACGCAAGCGGTTTACATTCCAATTCAATTTGGACCCCCTAATTTACCCCCTCAGAGGGAGATTTTCCTAAAATAATTTCTTACTGCTCACTTACGTCACTTGAGAAACCTATAGCACAAAGTAGTGCCTACAGGCACAGTATTAAAAGCACAACTGTGCCACAGATTATATATTAGTACCTTACGGTACAGAAATTTCACTCCCGAGTTTAGGTATGATAAACGCAAGCGTCCGGTCACCGGACTAGTCATAGGACTCATAGGCTGGCACCATAGAGTACTATAATACATCGCTCGACTTATCGCACACGCAGCGCACGCATCCGCATGTCATTGTGTCGCCAATCGCCATCTGTCTCGCTTCGCGAGTATTACTTTCACAGGTAAAGTAGTACCTCTGACAGCCCTAGCAGATTGAAGCGAGACGGCAGACAGTTATTGTATACTATAAACGCTATACGCAATGCAAAAGGTTGAAATTAGGTTGTTTTCCAGAATAGTAGGTAAATATGTCAGGGATTTTGCGCCGCTTGTATGGAAGTGAGACAGGCCTATAGGTAGAGTCCGCGCCACATACCTAACTTGGCAATTGTCAAAGGGCGCTGATCGTCGTGGTCGATCAGAAAAATAAGCCATAATCCAGTGTCATAACTTTAGTTCCAGATATTGACACCAAGGCAAGTTAGTTATATGACGCGTCTCTTCACAAAGTTTTAACTGATTTTTTTTCTTATTATTTTTTTTCATTTGAATTGAAGAAATAAGAAGTTTCATACAAACTCTTATCCCTTTTTTACACCCCCTTAATGGGTGAATTTCCAAAATCCTCGCTTAGTGCTCCCATACACCACAGTTTATACGCTTGCACTCCCCAAGGAACATACATGCCAAATTTCAGCTTCTGGCGACTAGTAGTTTCGGCTTTGTGTTGTCTGTCGGTCAGTAACGCAAGGGTTTTCTAAAGGTATCTTTGAATATACCTATAGGTATTATATTTCTTCTGTGCGTGTGTATGTAACTGAACTCTACCTACACGGCTGGACCGATTTTAATGCCATTTTTTGTGTCTTCAGGTGGATTCGAAAATGGTTTCGATTAAAAATAAAAATCGGCCAAGTGCGAGTTGGACTCGCCCATGAAGGGTTCGGTACCCACTTACGGTACCATTGCCTATACCTAGCCAAAATACCACTATCATTTTTCGTTAGCAAAAGTTAACTTTGTTTTCCATAGTGTTTGTATGAACGACAAACTAACATTTGCGGTTTTTGAAAATGTTTTATATCTCAAAAAATGCTTTTTATATATTGTTTAAACCAATTTTCTTTGAAAGTTTTTATTAAGATCTACAACATATATTTTTTCTAGATTTTTCACTCTCTTACTTTAAAAGTTAGAGGGGGGGGCACACATTTTACCACTTTGGAAGTTTATATCTTTCAAAATATTGACTTTGATAATAAATTATAAAAGAAACCTAAATATCATTTTTAAATACCTATCTAAAGACACCTCACACTATTATGTTTATTGAAAATATTTTTTTTCAGTTTTAGTTCCATGTATGGGGAGCCCCCCTTAATTTTTTTATTTTTTTTATTTTTCTATAAAAATCCTAAAGCGGTTTACAGAATATATCTACCTACCAAGTTTCAAGTCTGTAGTCGTAATAGTTTTGGAATAAAGTGGCTGTGACATACGGACGGACGGACGGACGGACGGACGGACAGACAGACAGACAGACAGACAGACAGACAGAATAGACATGACGAAACTATAAGGGTTCCGTTTTTTACCATTTGGCTACGGAACCCTAAAAAGGGGGTGCGTGCTGTCGATAAGGTGGTACCTACGAAGTTCGAGTAGATTATTTTCAACTAGCTTTCCGCCCGCGGCTTCGCCCGCGTGGACTACACGACGTTATCCCGCGGGAATGTGATATTTTTCCGGGATAAAAAGTAGCCTATGTTCCTCTCCAGGCTACAAAATATCTGTGTTCCAAATTTCAGCCAAATCCGTTCAGTCGTTTTGGCGTGATTGAGTAACAAACATCCAAACATCTAAACATCCAAACATCCAAACATCCAAACTTTCACATTTATAATATTAGTAGGAACAAATTTTCGTAGCACAAAAAAAGCTTGACTTGCTGGCAACTGTACATTTTCACTTAATCTTCCGAATGTTAGTAGTGAGGCGTTTCTTTCTCTTAATTGGTTTTCGGATTGTGCATCATCAGTGATGATGCATCACTGAACATTTGGCTTCTCCCACGCGATTTGTGTAAGAATGTTTGGGTTTGGCTCTATAACTATACATAATATACATGCTAGTTATGATGCCTAAAACCGTAATATTATTTTAATAATACTAGTAATAATGATACTGAACTACCTAGTCACCACTTAACATTAGGACTGATGAAAGCTAAGAGCTACCCCGTTGTGGATAAAAAATATAAAATGTCCTTATTTTTTAGTTTTCAGTTTGGTGTAAGTATAAGTAAGTCCTTCGGCCGCACGCGGGCCATCGAACGAACAACGCCCCCAACTGCCCCAACGACCTCGTTCGATTCGAAACTATACCTAGGTACTACTCATAAGAAAATAGGGCTTACTGGGCTTCTTTCATACAAACGTCCTCACTTTAGCGTCTCATAGATGAATAGGTAACTTTTGGCATCTCTGCATTGAATTGTGATTGAATGGAGAGACTAAACGCCCAATGGGGGATTTTTCTGACAGCTATAAAGAAAAAAAAATTGATTTAAAGTGGCGACAGATGGCGCTCGCAGTAACGAAATGATCAAAAGTAATCTAACAGACTAGACTAGAAGTCAAAAACACGCACGCACGACGTTGCTTGCCAGGCTATGCTTGTCATGTCATGTCAGTCGAGCGCAGGGATTTTACACACTTTAAGGACGTTTGTGCACTACACTGAATTTTACCGATCCGGAAAAAAACGGATGCTTGTATTTTAATTATTAATCATTTATATTAGTAATTAATTAAATACAAGCATCCGTTTTTTTCCGGATCGGTAAAATTCAGTGGTAGTGCACAAACGCCCTATGATTGCTTATGCTTCAACTAGTAGATTTACGTTGCGTTCTCACTGATATTTTTGTTACTTCGTTGTTATTTTACTGTTCTAATATTAGACAGTGCTACCTACTTGGTACCTACGAATTTGCAAACTAATCAAAATGTTATCAACTCGTCATTTTAGTTTATTTCTGGTCACACCGACTTCGCTATTTGTCAGCGCCATCTCGTTTCATTAATTAGAACTATTTTTTTTCTTTTTTTCTGTCCCTCAAAAATCTCTCATTGTCAAACCTTATTTTTACTCAACATTCATCGCTCAATTTTCGCAAGAAGGAAAAACAATAAGCCAAACTCCACGCTCTATATTTATATCATTTTAGGGCCTTCGATCAACAATAACACCTATATGCTACATAAACTTATTGTTTTTGCTTTTTGAGAAAATTTTGCGGTTTTGGCAAATTTTGAAAACGAGATTTGACAATCGGGCGTTTGGTCACAGAATAAATATGGTTTGGTCTCTCACGTGTGTATGAAAAAAGCCCAGTGGCCCCCATTTTCTTTTGAGTACTTACATCCATTCTAATATTATAAATGTGAAAGTGTGTTTGTTTGTTTGTTTGTTTATTTGTTTGTTTGTCCTTCTTTCACGTCAAAACGGAGCAACAGATCGACGTGATATCCATACTATAATATTATAAATGTGAAAGTGTGTTTGTTTGTTTGTTTATTTGTTTGTTTGTTTGTTTGTTTGTTTGTCCTTCTTTCACGTCAAAACGGAGCAACAGATCGACGTGATATTTGGTATGGGGATAGTTTGGGAGCTGGAGAGTAACATCGTTACTCATTATTCCGGAAAATTGAGTAAAAATTTTAATTTTCTATGATAAATCATTTAACTGTCGTACCTTAGATACAAAACTGTCATTTCTTCCATTGCCGTTTCCAAAGAGTATGTAATCAATGACGTCTGCGCAGTCAAAATCGAATAAGTAATAATCTTTTCCATTAGCTTAGAATAAAAAAATGTAGGTACTGTAACTAGCGCCAAAAATGCCCCAGTCGCGCATGCGCGCAGAGTTCACAGAGTAATTTTTTATATGTAGGAAAAGAGACCAAGCTTGGACCCCTTTATTGGTAGTGTGTAACTAGCGCTATCTGTTGTCTGGTGTAGGCAACTTTTGGTGTATAAACACACACACAAGATGTTGGTGACCGGGTCCACTATTATTGGCACAACAACGTTTGCCGAGTCAGCTAGTAGTATATAATGCCAAACTGTATCCCGCCATTCTGTTATTATTAGGTTTTTTGGATTGCCTCGAGATGCACATTTAAAAATACTGGCATGCACAGTAAATTAGGTACTTATAAGTAAATTTGCGTGAATTTCAATGTTTTAGATGCGCAAATTAGTATTTTGTTCTGTGTTTCAATTTAACATTTGCCGTTTTTAATCAAGATGACAATAAATTTATTCAATATACTTAGCATGAAGACTACTACTAAGACTTAGCATGAAAACCTATCGTTATGGTAATCGTGCACTGACCTCTACGTGTCAAAGTGTTGCTGTCAAATAAATATTCAATTTCAGTTCCTTTTACGACCGAAAGAGGCGCTGCTCTGGTTTTCATACAAAATAAAACGATCGATTTCGTGCTAGGACTAGGACTACAGATCAAGAATAGCATTTATGTATGACCACCGTATAAGTAATTGTGTGTTCATCTCTAGCATGATTGGTCCGCGTGTCATCTGGTCCGCGTCAACCAAACGATCTAGCGCCGTGACAAATTAAGGAGAGCCTTTATGGGCGCCATGATAGGATTGTGGTGGGCCATAGAATACGAGAGCAACTACAAAAGGCTATTTTACAAGAGAAGTATTACTAGAAAAAAATCTAGTCTTACAGAAGAAATATGTGCCGTTTCCGTTGTAAAGATAAAGGTGAATTTGCTATTTCGAATCTCAGATTGACGCTTCGACTCTGCGCCAGTGTGAGCCTTAGTTGAGCCATTGTGACATGCGTAAAAGGTTAATATTTTTTATGTAGGTGTTACAAACTTTAAAGGCTTCTTATAGAGCATTTAGGTATGATCTAATCACCTCATAAGTAATTGTGTGTTCATCTCTAGCATGATTGGTCCACGTGTCATCTGGTCCGCGTCAACCAAACGATCTAGCGTCGGTGACAAATTGAGTAGAGCCTTGATGGGCGCCATGATAGGACTGTGGTGGGCCATAGAATACGAGAGAAACTACAAAAGTGTGTGCATTAATACGATGCTATTTTACAAGAGAAGTATTACTAGCAAAAAATCTAGTCATACAAATTGTTTAGATAGGACTCGAACTTTTTCGGTCTTACTGCTCTGTTAATTGAGCCATTGTGACATGTAAATGTTAATATTTTTTAAATCGGTGTAACAAACTTTTAAGGTATCTTAAAGAGCGTTTATGTATGATCTGATCACCTTTTATGTAATTTTATTGTGTGTTCATCTCTAGCATGATTGGTCCGCGTGTCATCTGGTCCGTTGTGAGATAGGTCGATTGTTTTCTAATATTTAAATTTTTTCACGGAATAAAATATTAAAGTCTTCTCCGCTCGTGTTATGGCTGCACAACATACGGGAAAATTGGGAGCCGCAAAAGATAGTGGAAAAGCGGAATTAGCGTTGGTTTTCAGGGCCATTTGTCATAGTCAATCCTAGTTGAGGAGAGCAGGAACAGAAGGAGTTGTCATTCTTACATGATTAAGTACAGTTGACAACATATAAAGCTGTACAGTCACAAGCAATAATGTGTACAAATACATTATTGCTCGTGGTTAAGCATTTACTTTTTTGCATTCACATGTAATATTTATTTTAGAAAATAAAGTATTAAAAAAAGCGACCCGTCTCACAACTAGCTCCGATGGGACTCGAACGCCCGTCGTTGAGAGACGGATTGATTTTTTCCGCTTTTTGACCACCGTTCACCTCAGTAGAAGTAGGTACTTCATTTTTAAGAAGAAAGACATTAGGTAGATATAATTCAGCAAATAAACGATTTGTCTTATCTGTCTAAGTATTAAAAATCCAGGACGTCAGTGAGCGGATATTGAGTCTTAAATGGACAGACATGTTGCGAGATAGAGTGACGGCAGATGGACCAAGGCACTAAGCTCTACGTCCAGAAAGGCCGAATTCGCCGCGAATTTAACAGCGAATTTCATTACATCACTGTCAATGTGGCAGATAAGACGCGGAACGACAATACTTACCGGGCAAGTATGTTAAATTAAAACGCGTCTAACGCGTCGCACGTAGTTCTGGACAGGGACGTACCGAGTGGAGACCAAGACACGGGTACCTACAGAAATAGGTTTTTTCCACCAGCAAGATGGGTCAACGATATTGTCAAGACCGCGGGGTACACATGGCTGAGAATTGCTCAGAACCGTAGCCACTGGCATAAACTAAGAGAGGCCTATATGCTCAGCAGTGGGTCGAGAAAGGCTGATAATTATGATGATGATGAAGTAGTAACGGGCGGGGCGCGCGTGGATAACCCTTTGCTACCCCAAACAGCAACACTCCATACATTTTACCTTTATACGATTTCGAATGTCTTCAGATCGTCATGGTCGTCATCGTCATACTCTTTCTAACATATTTTGTGACTTGTGTGGTTAATTTTAATGCATTTTGTCAAAGTAAAATTCTCACTAAGAACAGTTTTTAGTTTTGAGGGTGCATTTTAAGAAAAAAACATAAATTAAGTGACGGATCTTTTAGTAAGGGAATTTGTACCAGGTATTTCAAAAGGTACCTCGTAAATGTTAGGTATACCTGAAATATCGCCAAATCCTAGCACTTTGCAGCATGCATGCAGTACGCGCTTGCCTGCGGGATTAGCGGCACTGTAACTAGCGACGCGGGGCCACCTCAGTCATAAATTAGGTGCTGCTTGAGCGGAACACGGGTTGAGCACATGCCCATTGTCTCATACAGTAAGTACTAAAAGGAGTCCTGCTAGTTTAAGTTTAACTGTTCATTGCTTAAAACCGAGCACTTGTTATGAGCGATTAGCCTGCATGCAGTACGCGCGCTTGTCGGCGGGATTAGCGGCGCTGTTACTAGCGCTGCGGGGCCACATTAGCCATAAATTGGGTGCTTCTTGAGCGGAACACGGGTTGAGCACATGCCCATTGTCTCATCTCACAGAGTACTAAAAGGAGTCCTGCTAGTTTAAGTTTATCTGTTTATTGCTTAAAACCTAGCACTTGTTATGAGCGATTAGCCTGCATGCAGTACGCGCGTTTGTCCGCGGGATTAGCGGCGCTGTTACTACCGCCGCGGGGCCACATAAGCCATAAATTAGGTGCTGCTTGAGCAGAACACGGGTTGAGCACATGCTCATATTGGCCATTGTCTCATAGAGTACTACAGAGAGTCCTGCTATTTTAAATTACTGTTTATTGTTTAAAACCTGCCGTGTAGTGCCGGCACATAAAAAGAATAGCACTACCCACTCTCTTCCCGTGGGTGTCGTAAGAGCCGACAGAGGGAAAACTGCCAAAAGGAGATGGGCAGCAGCGTCTCCATTTAACAGCAGCGGGCCGATCGCCGTAATTCTATGCAGCGCGTCTTGATCACGTTTGCGTCTTGACGTTTGACTTCGTATTGCCGTAATGACATAACGACGCACACATCACGCAAACCTATAGTCTCACAATCCTGTCTGATCCGATGACATCCGTAACAGAGGAACCACTTGCAATACGAAATTAGCTGTCAAAATAGACTGTCATATGAAAACTGTTTTAGTTCCAAAGATTATCACCGGAACAGAAAACGTTGTCGTACTGTCAAAGCCGCGCGATATCAAAAACGGTTTTGAACGTCAACTGCACGTAGGTACACTTGACTAATGCGTCATAGAATTACCACGATAGGGGCCCTGGCCATACTGCGATCGCCAACCCGCCTGCCAAGCGTGGCGATTATGGCAATATATAAACTTTATACACCTAATATAAAGATTAGGTGCTGCTTAAGCGGAAGACGAGTTGGGTTGAACACGTGCCCATTATCATCTAACACGGGTTAGCACAACGAGTTCAGTGACGTGCAAATGCATACAAATAATGGTTAATGTGAGTAAAAAATATCTTCACTAACACAACCAAAACAGTGCCGACAGACAAGGGGACTCGTTTTATCTTCTATTATTTCACATTATAATGGTTAATGTAAATATGGTCACTAACACAACCACAATAGTGAAGTGACAGTGCGCCGTCCGTCGGACAATGGAGCCGAGCTATGAAGCATGGGTCATAGACTTTTAATCAATCTGCACGAGCGATGCGGGACTGCAAAAATGGCGCAGGTTAGTGCCGGGCTAATTAAAACAATAAGGAAAATTGGTCCGCTGGTCCGTTGGTCCGGCCGACCGTGCGGTTGTTTACTATGCCTTTTTTGGGAGGTCCCTTGATTGATACAGGTTTAGATTAAATTGTGGATGGAAATCTCTCGTTTACTGTTTGGGATGGATTAAAGCAATTCCAATGAGTAACATAACACACCCTTTAATGGTTGTGTTGTGAGGTGTTAGTTTTGGATTAGTAAGCAATGACGCTTTACATTCTGTGAGTGGTGACAAAGGCAGAAAACTTAGGTAGAAGAAATGATGCAGGCCCTTTTATTTTTACCTTTTTACCTTTCTAAAAATATCTGAAGTTTTTTAATCTATCTAACGCCAGACATAGCACAAACATTTGAACAAATATTTAAATAAATGTTTGGACTCATTTGTAGCACGGGTACCTATGTGAGTAGGTATTTGTTCAAAGCTTTGATAAAATAATAATCCATACTAATATTATAAATGTGAAAGTGTGTTTGTTTGTTTGTTTATTTGTTTGTTTGTTTGTTTGTTTGTCCGTCTTTCACGTCAAAACGGAGCCACGGATCGACTCGATTTTTGGTATGGGGATAGTTTGGGAGCTGGAGATTAACATAGACTACTTTTTATTCCGGAAAATTATAAAATAAAAATGATTATTTTGTATAGAAAATCGAAAAACTGTCGTACTATACAAAACTGTCATTTCTACCATAGCCGCTTCCAAAGAGGTATGTCAAAGAGTATTGTAGTCACTGACGTTTTAGCCGCTTTGGATTACCTACTTTTTATGTTAATATGGCAAAACAACGTTTGCCGGGTCAGCTAGTAATACATAAATAACTTCTTACAATCGCACCAATTATCTAAGCCCATGTTAATTTCATACTTAGAGATTAAACGAACTTACCTGAAGTGAAGTTCTATCTTAATTATACGAAGGCTTCGTCCGAAGAGATTAGCTTGATTAACACTTGGTAGTACGCCCTAGTAATCGCCAATTTCACACTATATTGAGAATATACCTACTTATAAATTAAAAAAGTAATAAAAGACAATTATTATTTTTTAAATTTCAAATGCGGGTAGTCAAGAGCGATCTGGCTCAAGCGCCCGTCATAGCTGTCATTTAGTTTGGAGTATTATATTTTTCGAATAATATAAGGGAGTAGGTAATAACTTTTGGGAGGGAGGGATGCTAATCTCTTCGGACGAAGCCTTCGTATAATTAAGATAGAACTTCACTTCAGGTAAGTTCGTTTAATCTCTAATTATACTTCATGCTTCGTCCTCAAGATTAGCTTGATTAACACTTGTAGACGTTTAGAGACTAAGTGTTCGAAAAATATGCAAAAATTGTAATAGGTTACTGAATAATATAGATTGAAATTATAACATAGCTTGCTTCTTTATTTTCTCAACATAGAAACAAAAAGCAATAAAAAAGTATTATTTGTTACATAAAAAATCAACATCGCTTATGAAATAAACGAAAAATATTTTGATTAAGCACTCAAAACAGTGGTGCTAAATTTTCTGTTATAAAATTTGACAAACGTATGTAATTCTGAAAACCAACCTGCAGTTTTATAATCTGGTCTATGCTAAAACCTAAATTTTGCGCAGCTGACGTAGCAGCATACCGGGTATTATGCGCAGTGAACGTAGAAATATCAATTCCATTTAAATGTAACGTATTTTTTATCCATTTGAATAAGCTTTGTGATGTAACAGGCTTATATGGCTTTCGGTAACTAATAAATAAATTTTTGGAATCAGGACAGAGAGACATTGTCATTTCAAGGTAAGTAATCAAAACTCTTGCAGGACAAATACTTGGCTTTTCGTTATAGAATCCTATAACGAGCAATGGTTGAGCTGCGCTACCACTAGATGTCTTTATGAGAATGGGAAATTTTGATTTTAATTGCTAATGAAGACTTTTTAATATTACAAATACTATTTTTTGAAAGGGTTCGTCATACCCTATGGGCTGTGACAATGGCTAATAAAGTTTTTTTTTTTTTTTTTTATACATATTTTTTCCCGATTCACCACTTTTCAAGACAATTTAAAACCTGTGCTATATTCCAGACTTCATTAAATTTAGGGCGTGGAGGTCTGGTACGAAAACTCCTTTAATTTTTTTATTTTTTTTTATTTTTTTTATTTTGTGAGATATTAATTTTAGTTATTAAAGCCAAAGCAGAATGATAACAGTTAATTGTGCCATACTGAGCGCCACTGTTAAAATCAGATGCAAAAAAATTTTGTATATCGGGAATTGATACTTTCGTATAAGTTTAGTTTATTTAGTTGACAATAAATAGACCACTTTTAATAGCAAACTTCGTATTGTTTATACGAGTTATCTAAAAGGGACTTAAGCATGATGCCCAGAGAATTGTTTGACGCCTCTTCGTATTATCACCATCACCAGGGTAATGGAGTTGCGCATTTGTTTGCGGCTGGTATTTGTAGATAAAATTAGGTTTGAATCTGCTTTGAAAACGAATTGTTTAATTATTAAAAGACTCTTAAATAGTGGATACCGCTGTTATGTGAACCAAAATGCAACAAATATTAAGTATATCTGTGGCATTGTCAGAGATAATCTTTCTTAAACATTTAATAATCATTGTGAAAGGAGCAAAAACATAAAAATTTTTACGTTTACGCCATTGCCAGAGGTCTTTTGCGATCTCTGTCAGGTGTGGGGAGTGTATAACACCCATACGGTTTACGTAGGAAATTACCGTGGTATTGTCAGTTCGTAGAAGTACTTGACAGTTAATATCTTAAACCAATAAACGCAGCAAGAATTCCTAAATAATTTATTGTCTGCTACTTTCTTTTACACTCCATAAACCACTAGCTCTGTCGTCTCCACATGCAATTCCCCACCCCGTAGTTGAGGCACCTGAAAAAAAACTCCAGGTCATACTTGTCTATTTTTATTTTGGTGCGGCTCCACCAATAGAAATCCTGTTCCAAATAACAAGGTATATCCATGTACTTATTATACATATTTCAAATAATTTAGTATACAACCAGCTGCATTTCACGGCGGGACAGGCGGATATTAACATTACACCTTTTTAAGTTAGAAAACTTTTGTATTGCAAATTCAATTTTGGCAAAGTGACCTAGAATTTCTTTTAGTCTAAACTACATCCTAAGAACTTACAAGACTGAGAAGGTATAAAATTACTTTTATCGGTTTATAATGAAACCTAAGCTTGTAAGCAACTTTACGGTATCTTGTAAGTTTTAAGACCCTTATATTAGACAGAGGTGATCCAAATATATTGTTAACAGGTAACCACATAATCTTAAGAATTTCATGACCGGTTTCATGATGACTTTAGTGAATACCAAAGAAGCTGTGTTTAAGCCAAATAATAAGACATTAAATTCATATGTTTTTTGATCAAATTGGTATCTTAGATATTTTCGGTCTCCCTTGTGAATTTTTAACAAAAAGTATGCATCTTTCAGGTCTACTGTGCACGGTTACAATCTTTCGATATCAATTTTATAACTGTTCTTAAATCCTCCAGTTTAAAATGACTTGTGTCAAAAAATTTTTTTAGTGATAAGTTTAAGATGAAGCGCATCTTCCCATTTGGCTTGGGTACTAAAAAATATTTGATAGATTGATCAGATCTGTTATCTCTGAAATTGCAGAGACAGCAAATTTTTAATTTCGTGTATGAAAAGAGCCTTTTGCTATTCACTACATTTTCGGCTTGACGGTGATACAGGTTGCATCGGTTTTCGATTGAAGGGAATCTTGTATCCTTTTATATGAAAAGAGAACCAGTGGGTCCTTGGTAATCATTAAAAATTCTTTATAGAATAATGATAAACGACCTGCATGCGTTAACGTATTTAACGACGGCTTTTGTTCTGTCTCTGCCACGGATACTGCGACTGCTTCGATAAGTTGATGAGCCGTCTACGCGTCGAAGTTGTTGCAGGCTCCTTCGTCCTGGGAGGGCCCGTCGGCCTGCGACTAGGACCCGGACCCTTCCAGTTTAAATTTCGCGAAGAACTGTATGGATTAGAGCTTGGCTTCTTATTAGGAAACTTTTGTGTCGTTGATGCTTTGGGTCTGTGCCAGACTTGTTAATCTGATTTTATGGTTTCCCTTAAGTTTTCGCCGAATAATTGTTTATCAATTTTAATATTATGAAGAGAATCCTTTAGATCCATCTTCACGGCATACAGAAAAAAAAATGTAAATTGAATTAGAATGTTGGCAATCACACATGTTTTTTGCCAAATCCATAAGTGTTTTTAGCAAGGCTGTATTTTTCTCATTTGCAGACAATATAATAGTATATATTTTACCAGACAAGTGTTTCCAGCAGTCGATTCCTTCTGTTTCAGTTGAATGCCCTTATTGCGTTTAGCAATAATATCTGAAACAGCTGCTTTAATCTTAGGATCAAGCTCAGGTGGGTCAATCAATTTGCAATTTTCTGGGATACATGATCCTTATGAGTTCTTTACGCAATTCTTTGTTATTATACCTGTTGTGACCCAGTGCTGGAAAACTCCAGCACTCCTGACTGAAGTAGGGTCAGTACCTAATATTTCTAATACTTCAATATCTAACTGTATGTTTTCTATTTCAAGAGCAGACGTTTGATCTGAAGGTAGATCACGCTTCGGAGCCTTAGTCGACGAATGACCATCCTGTATATTATTTGTAATGTTTTTAGACTGGGATGTACTGGGTTGGTTCCAAAAGTGGCTCCAGCACTTGTTCTGATTGTCCTTCAGGTTAACCCTTAGAACATGGTCAACTATGACCTCTTGGTCGTATGTAAGGGACAGAGCAGGCCTCATGTTCATAAAATTTTAGCATGTCAGTATAATATTGTAAGAGACAGTCCCCAGTTATAACAACACGTACTGTCCGCAAACAACACTTAAAAGTACCTAATAACAGTCCCGTTGTACTGTTTGTAGGACCCAGTGACTGCAGTGTATATAATGATGATTATGTTATCATTATTTGAGATTATGTATTGCTTAACCTTAGGTATGCAATTAAATTTCGTAAGAGACAGTCCCAGTTCGAAAAAAGTACTGTCCGCAAACTATTGAAAATCGACACATCATAATAAGCATAATACTTTAGAGTACATAGCTGTTTTTAGCTTAGTCACTTATGTAAATTATTTTCAGTAAGAAGCAGTCCCAGTTCGAAAGAAAAGTACTGCCCGCAAACTGTTGAAAATCGACACATCATAATAAGCATAATACTTTAGAGTACAAAGCTCTTTTTTATCTTAGTCACTTATGTGAATTATTTTCAGTAAGAAGCAGTCCCAGTTCATAGAAAGTACTGCCCGCAAACTGTTTGAAATCTACTTATACGGAACTTGTAAGAGTCTGTGCCGAACTAATGCATTTATGTTCAATTATAACTTTAAAATTATATAATAATTTTGTTATACTTTATCAAAAAGTATTTATTTTACCAACTTAGTAATAAGTAGTGTCATGATTTTAGAAGGTTTTTCATATTTTTTAATAGCAACACTGGTAATGCCGTCTCTTGCCGCCATTTTGTTAAATTTAATAGGCTAATCTGTGGTAAAATTGGTGGGGGGTAGCTAGACTTGAGCCCGATTAACGAGCAAAGAGAGGTCATTCTTCAAACTAGCCTCGAGGGGATAAGTTCACTAAGACGTCGACTGTATCTATATTGTTATACCTGTACTATGCCTGTACCTGTAAGTTGGATCAAAAATTATATGAGTGTTATCTGGAGTCTGCGTTTTCTTCATATTTCAGAAGCGGTAAAGTACCCACGTAAGTTTATTTCTAAACCTGATAATAAGAATAATTTGCTTATTCTGTGCTATAGTAATGCCAAACGAGTTATTTTATTCTCTTCACGCAGAGAAAGGATAAATATTCCAGATTCCATGTTAATGCGTATTTTTTTTTATCTAAATGACATTTTAAATACCTTTGCGGTGGATTGTGTTTTGTACATGGTCGGGGCTACTCTCCGACGGAACGGACATAAACTAAATCGCATTTGTGTTCTAATTGATTGTGTTCGTATACGGTCGGGGCTACCCTCCGACTATACTAACATAATTTAAAAAGTCTATATGCGTAGCTTAGTACTAAGATTTTACTAATTCGTGTTCGGGGCTACTCTCCGATCGTGTTAGTTAAATCTAAAGCGTTAAAATTGGAATATTTGTGTGGCGGATTGTGTTCCGTACATGGTCGGGGCTACTCTCCGACGGAACGGACATAAACTAGATCACACTTTTATTTGAATTGATTAATTGTGTTCGTGTACGGTCGGGGCTACCCTCCGATTATACTTACATAATTTTAAACGCGGGTATGTAGTAGATATTTTCGTATGGCACGATCATAGCGTACCATGAATCTGGCATAATATCTTGATTGTTGTTGTTTAATTTACATGATGTATTAAATGAGGATTGTACAGAATTAATGGAGATGATTGGCATTATTATATTATTAGAGTACTTGCTGTTTATGTTGTTTATAATCTTACACATGGAGCTAGGACTGGCAGTTTTGGCTGTGTACCTACATGTAATGTTTTAAGTAATTAGTGCTAGCACTAATTGGAGCTAGTTTTGATAGCCTTTACTGTTGCACAGAGTGAAATCACTTATGGCTACTAAATCTTGCATACAATCCATGTTTTAACGTGGTATCTAATACCAACAGTAAATAAAAGAAAACTATAAGTTATGAAGCTAGTAAGAAGTAGTAAAGAGTAAGAATAATTTATGATTGGTTGCTCACATTTCATTTATCTTAATATTATTAAAATTAATTATTACTAATTTTCCTTTGTTTTTAATGTATTGAGCGAACGTGTTGTTCTCTGGGTTGAGTGAGTCATGTATGCTTACTGGTTACCTACGTTACCTGGTAAGATTGGTTTAATAGGTACGTATTACTTACTTACAATTGAATTCTGGCTTTCTATTTA
This sequence comes from Crambus lathoniellus, assembly GCA_949710035.1. Classification (NCBI taxonomy): domain Eukaryota; kingdom Metazoa; phylum Arthropoda; class Insecta; order Lepidoptera; family Crambidae; genus Crambus; species Crambus lathoniellus. The sequence goes on from OX453300.1 coordinate 6,162,506, forward strand.
TTGATATATTAATTAATAGGTACAAATTTTGTGGATTCAATGGGCGATTTTCTGAAAGCTCAGTCACTAGATGGCGCTGTCCCACCTATGCAGTTAGAAGGAACGGAACGTTATAAATTTTACCTTGACGCGACTTTTTTACGTAGAACGGAACGTCAGACAGATGTTATTTATTTACCTAAAGCTTTAAATTTACCTATTTCGTTTCTGTTCCTCACAGTAGTACTTATTTATTATAATATTAGTTTCCTTTGGGTTTTTAAAAAGTAATTAATTTAAATTTGTTTCATACCAAAATATACCATAGACATGTACATACTTATTCAACGCCATCTAGTGAAGCAATTGGAAGCTTTTTTTTTTTTTTTTAAATGGCCTCTCAGAAAATCGCTCATTAATATGAACACCGTGAATAGCAATATAAATTGCTTGAACTATGAATATGAGTTTAAATACAAATATTTTAATATGGTATCTTTAAATATTTAAATATGAAAGTCTTTATGTGAATTTGGATATCTCTAATGTGAATATTTTTAATTTTTAATGATGAGCGAACAAATATAAGGTGTTCACTGGGTTGAGTGAGCAAGCTATGCATGCTCACTGGTTATAAGAGATACATTGAATTTGTTTGTTGAAATGCATTAAATTGAATTTGATATTAGGGGGCGATGTATGTATGTTGCATACACTCGTCGGATATTAGAGGGCGATGTATGTATGTTGCATACACTCGTCGGATATTAGGGGACGATGTACGTTTGTGGCATACACTCGTCGGAATTAAGGGGGCGGTATATGTTTGTGGCATACACTCGCCGGATTTTAGAGTACGAACGATGTATGTTGGTGGCATACATTCGTCTGAATATGTTTAAATGTTAAGTGAGTACGTTTCTCACAGGCTGGTTAAATGAGTACCTACTTATATTTCATACTGGTTTACTACCCGTATGGCCACTTTTAAGATTATTAGATTTAAATGAAACTACAACAGAACAAAGATAATTTCAAACGTTTTATTCTTGTTTTTACAATACTCATTTTACATTTTTGCACTAGATAAGTAGCTCTTAATAAAAGAAATGGTTTTTGTAAATAATAAAGGATGTAGGTAGCTACTGTAGCTAGTGAACAGTATAAATCATGAATTTTCCTGAAGGGCATATTGTGTTGATAACCTAATGATTTTATTATAGAATGACACGGAACGATCTTTTGCCGATGAATAATGTATACATTCCAAGGTAAATAGCATCTGAGGACGAATACGGCCCGCGCCACCTGGTGCGCCGCTTGGTAGGCCTCCAGGGTGACGTGGCCGACCCAGGGGAGTCTTGAGCGAAGGAGGAATACCCTTTCTTCGTAGCTGAATCTGGTCAAAGAGGATTTAAGATGATGCAGAGCATTTTGTTTATGGGAAAGTATTGAAGTTGTTTTGATTAAAATGTTTCATGTTTATTTATTTGCATATCGAATAAAACTATTTAAGATTTAATTTTCATCTCGCATAACCGACTAAATTGATTGTAACACCCCCTTAAATAAAGTTTGTAAAGGTCTACCTAAAACAAAACAAAACTATAAAAACCTATCTTTTCATAGAATCATTTAGATGTTATCAAAATACTTTTAGGGAAGAATGAAAAGCCTTTTAAATCTACAGTTGCCTACGTGCTTGACATTGAATATCTAGTAGGTACCACAGCTGTAGCAGTAGATACCTTTAAAGTATTATTGTCAATATGCGCTCTAATTATCGCAACATAGTACCTACTTACTTATAAAGATATTTATATACTAAATTATGTTTGCATCATTTCTTTTTCCTTGCATAATAAGTATCCACATGCTCCACAATTTGAGTAGGGGTTATTGTCTTATCTATTTAAGATTTTTATAATTACCTTAGTTTCCATTTATACGAAATCCATACCATATCTTGATTCTCATGAGTGGTCAATATCCATGAGCTAGGTTTGTTTTTCTATGCCTAGGTCTATGCCCAGGTGACCTTTACGCAGAACTGGATGTATTTCTGATCTTGATAAGATTGGACATGATGACGATTCACTTTTGAATAAGAGCACACTATTAGAGTCGCGAATTTAGTATTCCAAGATTGCGATTGGGTAATACTTTTATAAACTGTGATCTGTGTCACTTAGATTGTTATAGACCTTTTAACTATGGAAACAATATTAGTTTCTGGTATAAGCTTAACAATCTCCATAGCAGTGTTGTAGATACGGTGTACGTACGCATAGTTTTCGGGGTGCCGCTGTCTCTGAGGTACCTACCGGGTTCGATTCCCTGTCGGGTGAATGTTTAAAGCGGACTTTTCAACATTCTGCCCGATTGTATGTGGTAATCCCCGTCGTTGTTCCCAAATGCCATAACACAAGTGCTTGAGTTACTTAGTTCGAGATGGAAGCAATGTAGGTATGCAAAGATATCCAAAATTTACTATTTCCTATTACTTATTTTATTTTTTGTAACTTTGTTCAAGTGGACATTTCGTCTATTATTTTTGTTATATGTAGCTTAATTTAAAAGAATTCACTATGCTTGACTTTTTAAATTTAAGTTTAGTGGCAAACTTAAATCTCAAATTTTATTTAAATTCAAACTAAATTGTGGATGAGTGCTAGAGAAAGTTTATCAGGAATTTCCGAGTCTTCTACATAATTAGACAATAAAGCCATAAGACTGATTAGAAATCATCATTCTTTACATTTTTCCGGGAACGTCGAAGATTCTTTATCTAAGTACCTAGTTTGATAGATACATAGATTTATTTGTACACAATATTACGAACGGAACAATCACACACGAAATAATAATAATAATACAAAGATAACAAACTGTTAACCAAATGGTGGCCTTATCGTCTTACTGCGGTTTCTTCCGGGCAACTCAGTTTTGGTTTAGACGGATGGAAAATTTTACAGCCAAAATCACTAGAAGCTATTTTGCTATTTGTGCGTACTGCGTAGTGTTCTAGATCTCTCTTAATGATTTAGATGCAAATCAAAAGCAGAAATACTTAGTTGCTTAGACAGCACTGCAAGAAGCATTCACTGATATCTATTCTAGTTGTTTTCATTAACATAGTGATGAAATTATGTTTTTAATGCAAAAACATGTAAACAGTCCATAGTGCATTTAAGTAGATCGTGTTTATTACACTGTCAAGTTGTAACTGATGTTTTCCTAATTAAGCAAAATAAAGTAAAACGATTATTGCTCTATCACACCTCTCAATTTATTAAAATGTTCTATACAGCTTCATGCAAACATTTTAATTCATGTTTTAAACTTGTTCTAACAAATAAAGCCACAAGTAACCACTGCTGTAGCATACCAAGTTAGTTTTGCCGTGTTTTTGTTGTTATTGGCGGTATGATTTATAATTAGTTTTTGAGGATTTTAATACTACCGTCCTAGTGTACGTATTGACAAAATATGATTTCAAATTATGTGAATCTAATTTATTGTTATTTTAATGAGAATTAATATCTTTATTAAACCAAAAATCAAGTAGATCTGTCAAATTTACCGTCTCATTTGGTAGGCTCGTGATACTAAAATTCTTAGCAGTTTACCATTCTCACGGACCTTTGAAGTTCCTTCACATATTGTGTAGTAATCATTTCCATATTTTTTTAGATCTGGTCAGTTGATCATTTGTTTCTACTATGGTTGAAGTTACTAAGTACCTTACATACTAATGTTTATAAAAGAATATGAGAATTCATATACTTACATTTATTTCTATTGATTCATTATCAGATACATCTATTTCTTTTGAATGATTAATAAAATTGATTTGGTTACTATGTGTGTTGTGAGTTTACTGCTTTCAGATGCCAATTGTAGCATCCAGTAGGTACTTATCATGAGCTAGCATCGAGTTAATATAATAATGAGGATCCCGCTACCCTTGAACGTACGAACCAACACAGCATACAAGTTGGAGACAGCAGAGTGTACGTGCTGTGGTAATGAGAGGAGATAATATGATACTGAAGGTGCAGATCACAGAGTGATCGTTGTTGTGATGATGATCATCGTGGGCTGTGGTTGTAAGTCGGATATTGAGACGAGTGGATCGCTGATACTGAAGTTGACTTATATTGAAGTATATATTATCATGTCATGTATCTTATCTCATTTTACTATTATGATTGCAAAAGCTTGTATGTTTGTTCCCCAATCACGGCTATCGGCTGGACGGATCTTTGAAATCTTTTGTCTGTGGAATAGCATATCGGCTTCTTTTGACCCCGGGAGGATATTTTATTCCCACGGGAAATCATCGTGTAGTTAATTCATTTGGGCGAAAAGCTGTTCATGATTTTACTTGTTCTATTTCTATCCACGGTAATATACTTCTTCATATCCCAATTATAATTATTAAATCTATTTACACTAATATTATTCATAGTAATATGAATATTTGTTGATAAGGATGCGGGTCATGCTCGTATGAGGATACCTTGTAGACATTTTTAAGTTTTGATATTAAATTGCGAACTTGTTTAAAATCATTAACTTATTCATTAGAAATGATAATAATATGATCTTTTGATTTTCATGTACGGAGTGGAACCATGTATTGTACTATTCTAACAGAGGCAGAGAATAGATGCATTTAAGATTTGGTGCTGGAAAAGAATGCTCTGGAAACCTTGGACAACTGGTTGACAAGTTGAAAAAGCAAATTGTTGCTGTGACGGTTCAAATTGTACCTGCGGCATCTTCATTATCAGTGTAACTTCCTTATAAGAATATTTAAATTAATCGGTAATAATGCCTATTACGAACATGCCTTTAAATAATTCCTTTAGTTGTCCTAATTCATATTTTGATTTAATACAATTGTGCACTATGGTAAATACGTATCTATAACTTGGTTTGTTACTCATATCTGGGTAAAAATTGGTAACTGTGCAGAGGCCTACAGTTGTTTTTGTAAGGACTAAACTAGGTCAAACTTAGCGATAGTTAAATTCATCTAATATTAGGTCTTTAATCCTTTCATGACTCGTAGTTGCTTTTTCCACTATTTGAGTGAAGTGATAAGGGTGTCTAGTTATCAGGTTAAAGTTAAATTCTGTACCTACCTATTCCTAATGTAACATTCTTAGGGATTTTGCTTCTGACACCATCTAATATTCTTGAATGTAGCTCCTGACAATGCATTGATGTATACTAGTACCAAGCTAATCCATTTTTCTTTTATGACCCATAACTAATGCTTATAGATTATAACCAGACTTTACTTTAATCATTCCATATACTTACTTACACATGATTATATAACAAGTATAGTTTCAAAATAAGTTTTCTAAGTAATAATAGTCGCTTGTTAACGAATGTCATGATTATGTTAATTTATACATTGATTCAAATAGTTTTAGATTAGTTTGTTATTGATAATTTATTTTATTTGATTATGTATTACTTAACGATTTACTAAAACAATATTTTCACGATTATATCTATATTCTAAACAAGTCATCGGCTTCCTTAAAAGATTATTGTTGAGCATTGTGTAATATAATGTATTTGTTTCAATTATGTTTTAAGTTTTAACTTGAGGTTTTTATCACTATAAGATTAACCTAAATAGGTACATAGTTGTAAGACTTTACTATTGAGAATAGTTGTGTATCAGTATATTAGCTGTATACTTACCTAATTAATTGATTCTAAATAATTTTTATATGTGCGTCGGGAGACAGCACGTTATCAGATGGCCGAATGTCATGATTTTAGAAGGTTTTTCATATTTTTTAATAGCAACACTGGTAATGCCGTCTCTTGCCGCCATTTTGTTAAATTTAATAGGCTAATCTGTGGTAAAATTGGTGGGGGGTAGCTAGACTTGAGCCCGATTAACGAGCAAAGAGAGGTCATTCTTCAAACTAGCCTCGAGGGGATAAGTTCACTAAGACGTCGACTGTATCTATATTGTTATACCTGTACTATGCCTGTACCTGTAAGTTGGATCAAAAATTATATGAGTGTTATCTGGAGTCTGCGTTTTCTTCATAGTAGTTAAATAGTCAAAACGTTTTATCGTTGAAAGTAATTATCGTTTGCATTTTTTTTTGCGAAACGTTAGAAAACCAGGTTACTGAACTTCAATTTGCAATATAATATGTCAAGGCCAGTGACTTATGAATGTATTAAAATACATAACGTACCTTTAGATAAGGACGACGAGCGATAGGATTGTTCCGATAACTCAGAACAAGATGAAACTTACCGGTGTGGTGGTGCTTCTTTTTTCGCTCCAACTTCCTCCCCAATCTTATAATTTTTCGTTTAATGTGTTCACAATTATCTTTTTTGCGTTTGGGCATCCTCAATAATCACTTTTAACAACAACTAACAACTTTTTTAACACAATTTAAAAACTAGATGTGAAACGGCGACGCACTAGAAAGCGAATGACAGCTATGACGGGCGCTTGAGCCAGATCGCTCTTGACTACCCGCATTTGAAATTTAAAAAATAATAATTGTCTTTTATTACTTTTTTAATTTATAAGTAGGTATATTCTCAATATAGTGTGAAATTGGCGATTACTAGGGCGTACTACCAAGTGTTAATCAAGCTAATCTTGAGGACGAAGCATGAAGTATAATTTGCCATGTCCGAAAGCAAAGTCTTCAAATATTTGTTCAAATGTTTGTGCTATGTCTGGCGCCGGCATGACTATTTGATAAATATGTTACTGTGACCAAGTTCCGCAGTTGATTTTCTTATGACGACCAATTTTCTTATTAAAATTATTTTCTATCTTTAGGAGCCCGTGGCGCAGTGGCTAGCGCCACAGTGTCGGCCTCATTGAGGTAACGCAACTTTCGCAATGGTCGGTCACGGGATGGGTGTACAAAAACTTTTCATCTTGAGCTCCTCCGTGCTTCGGAAGGCACGTTAAGTCGTACCTACCCATCCTCACTGTGCCCACGTGGCGGGTCATGCATGGTCCATTCTCCTTATCCATCTATAAGGAATGGCCAGTGCCCCATCAGTGGGGATGGGGACATCAAATGGCTGATGATGATGATTATGATTAAATGTATTATGTAAATAATGGTTAATTATTAATTAAAATGTAGAGTTTTTTGTATATGCATAATGTTATAATAATAAGAATTAAAATATTTTGCCATGCCCTTACAGGGCTCTTGTTTATGACAAAACAGTTTATGTTACACCAACAAGATGCAATAAATGATTAAGTATGATTATGATATGTTCAACATACAGTTCATAGAAAGTGTCAATTATAAAAACGCAGTTTATTAATCCTTCAAGACACATGCATTGCAGTCAAATTCAGTAGGTATATCTGGCTTTATTATCTCCGTTCAAAATACTTAAATCATCACAAAAGGTGACCTCCCTAGTCCCTTTGTCTCACCATATGAAAGCCTCCCGCCTGGACACTAGTTGCCGATGGGCTACCTGCCCCCCTAGACAAGTGGCTTTCTATTATCGAATTCGCAAGTCAAATAGAAAGAAAGTGTATATGATTGACATTAGCTGTCACGTGACATTTCAATCGCTAATGTCAATCCCATACATTTTCTTTCTATTTGACTGGCGAATTCGGTAATAGAAAGCCACTTGTCTAGAGGGGCTGAACGTCTATCTATAGACTTCGAACGATGGTCGGCCGTGTCTTCTTTTTTCATCCTAAACAAGCCCTACCACCAACCAAACCGAATACAATATTTACCCCCACAAGGAATCGAACCCGGGACCTCTGGATATGATACCGGTGGTGTGTGCCACTAGACCAGTAGGTGGTGCCTTGCGTGCCCTAGCTGCACTTAGAAGGACCTAGTAATGAAGGCAACCTACCTAATTTTATTGTTCTGCGATTGGCGTAGCTAAGTTTTGGTACAGACACAATTAATGGCCGTTTTCACCTAAACTTATGAATCGCCTGAGTCTTTGCTTAAACTACTATCCGAACAAGTCAATTCGGCACCTGAGTGTAAGCGACGTTTTCGAGCCAGGTGCCGACTTAACTTGTTCGGGTAGTTAAGCAAAGACTTAGGCGATTCCTAAGTTTGGTAAAAGACGGCCATTAGATTTGCCAGCGACGCGAAAAGAAGAAAAAGAAAAGAAGATCTTAATAGTTCCACATTCACATAGGAGATAAATAAACTTTCCGTATATGTTAATGCCTGGTTTAATCTTCGCGGCAAATCGTACAGAAATGCTTAGGTAAAGAAATTTTATGATAATATTATTCGAACACAGTGAAGTAATCCGAATTTCCGCCTGCCTCAGGGAATAATGCATGAGATTACTCTATTTATCATATGTTCCGATTCAATTTTGTGCGGCTATGTTTTGGGCTGTACGTTAGGGCCTAGTGTTGTTAACGATTATTTAATTTTAGAGTTAAGCTAAGAACTCACTCAGTGGAAACACTTCCAACATACTTACCTAGATTATTCGACAAACCCGGTTCAATCCAATAACAACAGCGTCTTCACCACAGAAAACGGAAAGATTTTTTCGTCTCTCAGATTCGGAAAGTGATGTATATTTAAACTGACCAGCGGGTCCAAAACTATCTGTTTCACCCTAGGGTGGAAAATAATTTTTAAAATAGAACTGAATTTGGTTGCAGTCAACCATCGAGTTATATCATCGGCAATGAAAAAGTTTTCAACTATTTTGTATGGGGACGGGACTTGCAAAATAAAAAATAAAAAATATAAAAACGAGTTTTTTTATTTTTATTTATATCTCAAAAAGAGAATATTTCAGAATATCTCAAAAACGATGCGTCGTAGCGTAGCTAAAATCTAACAAAATTTTCAAATCTTTCTTTTATTTTTCTAGGTAGTTTTAGTTGTCTTTATTGCTTTTCAAGAAGGGGATGAAAAGCAGAGTGTATTTACTTTCCATAAATTCGAAATGAAAAGTAGAGTGTATTACTCGGCCGCAACATTATTTTCACCTCGGGCGCTGATATTGAATCCCTCGCTGCGTTCAGGATTCTACTTTAGAATCCTTCACTGCGCTCTGGATTTAAAATAGCGCCCTCGCCGTAAATATGTTATTTTGCTCCCTTGTAATACAATCTACTATTTTCGTCTTCACAATCACGCATACCTGTATATACCGCATTGACACTTGAAAGGTGAGCCGGAGAACTTTCCGTAGTGCATGACAAGCCGTTGGCATGGCGTACAAATATACTCAGTAAAGTTCAGTTTCGTAGCACATTTTTGGATGAATTGCGTTATAAATCAATCAACCGACGTATCAACAAAGATGTAGCAACTAAACTTGCCCTTATCTCAAGAGGAATAACTTAAAATCCACTAGCATAATTTCTATGTAAAAGACCACATAGATTCGTTATCACGAATCGTCAATGACGGCTCTCTTGTGAACAAAGTGGAATGAAATATTTTTTGAAATGGATTGAAATAATAACGTTTATGAACCTTTTGATTAGCTACAAGTGAAGTCAAATGTATAGAATGTGAGATTTATACATACATGTCGCAGGGATATGAGGAAATCAGAGATTTCACGAAATCCCTAGGGATACCACGAAATCACGGAAGATGTCGAATATTCTTATTTACGACGTCTTCTTCCTAAACATGTGTTCGGTGATATGTCATTTCACTAAACTAAATCTAGTGAAACGAAGAAAGACAGTAAAAGCTCACGGCTGCAGGTGACAGGTATGAGCAAGTGAAAACAATCCATAAGTTGTTTCACACAAAAAGAAATAACCACGAAATTTAAGGCGATCGCGAAGCGCAGCGAAGCGATCGCCTTAAATTTCTAACTTATCACGTGTTCTACAGGACTTCCGATACAAACTCTCACCTCTGAAATCCACTTTTCTGACATTTCACTAGATTTAGTTTAGTGAAATGACATATCACTAAACTTGTTTAGGAAGAAGACGTCGTAAATAAGCATATTCCACATCTTCCGAGATTTCGTGGTATCCCTAGGGATTTCATGAAATCTCTGATTTCCTCATATACCTGCGACATATATATTTAATAACAATATTTTATAAACTAAACTTGACAAATTTAATATTTACGCCTCTCGACATTATGTCACGATCACGGTATGGTTTTCGTACGGTAGTATACAGAAATCAAACGAAATTTTTTTTATAAAAAAATAAACCGCCTTCAAAAAAACTGTAAGTAAACAAATTTCGCTTCCCAAAAACACGTAAAAATGAAAAATAAATTAAATCATTCAATTCAAAGGACGAAAGTCCGGGATTTTTTTAAATTAATCTTGGAACTTACTGATCTGATTGAAGTCGGTGCCAAGCCATGTAATATTATGTATTTGATAGGTTACAATTCACACCACTCCGCGCATGAGTAGGTTTTGTGTGTTATTCTTTCACTAAGTATTTATTCTTGTTACTTTGGGCTTGTCACCGACTTCAATCAGATCAGTAAGTTCCAAGATTAATTTAAAAAAATCCCGGACTTTCGTCCTTTGAATTGAATGATTTAGTTTATTTTTCATTTTTACGTGTTTTTGGGAAGCGAAATTTGTTTACTTACAGTTTTTTTGAAGGCGGTTTATTTTTTTATAAAAATTTTTATTTTTCCATTTTTAGTATAAGAACGCTACCAAAAGAAACCGCAAAATGAGCAAGCGTAGCGCAATGAGCAGCTACTAAAACCCATATCTCGGACAAGAATCACCACAGAACACGGAAACATTTTCTCCCTACTAGGTATGTTCTGTGAGAATCACCATCTCTAACTCTGTTATAACCATGGAATTTATAACGTAGTACTTATAAATTCCTTGGTTATAACTGTTATGCACACAGAACACAAAATTATTTTTTCACTTCTCATGCTCGTAAAGTTCGTGTTTATGTTGGGTATAGGCTGCATAAAATCGCTTTTTATGCTCTAGTGCATAAAGTAAAATCTTCGTCTAAGTCTCAGACTTTAAGACAAAGATCGTCAGGTAAACAGCCACACACGCAATTAAACTTCGTTAAATAAACTTGTTATTTCATTCTGTTTCTTCAATTTTGTACATAATCCATGTTAAATTACTAAATTAATAAAACTAGGCAAAATTAATTAGTTTTCTAAGAAATAAGTATTTCAAGAGCATTATGGACTACGATCTAATGCTAAAGTCACTGTGCTACCAATGCCACGTATAAAAAAAAAGAAAAAGAAAGTCTTCCCGCCAATATGGCGAAGTCTTTATTTTTTCATTTTTGCAATATTGGTATTCATTTTCCTCACACTCTAAGTGAAAAGCAGAGTGTATAACTTGTACATAAAACCCATTTTACCCTCGAATTGACTATCCACCCTCGCCTACGGCTCGGATGGATATATACATCTCGGGTAAAATAGTACGTTTTATGCACTTGTTGTACAATCTACTATTTCTTTTAATGTCAGAACATTTGGTGCATAACAAACAACAGATTGTTTGTTATGCACCATCCACCATCAGCTAACCTAAAAAACTTGAAAGAATACAACTTAAGGTCTCGGTGGTACGTAACCAAACATGCTTTAACTCCTAAGGAGTTTTACCTTCCATCATCAGCTCACCTAAATAACCTGAAAGATTACAACTATATTTTTTTACGTATCAACAATAATTCAAGAATTATCCTCCAACTCCTAACCATTGAGGAGTTGTATCTTCCATCACCAGCTCATGATGATGAGCTGATGGCTATCAGATGCATATGGTTGAAAATTTTTAGAAAATACATAAAACACCTAATCTATCTTCGGGTTTACCTCGTTCCCCTGGATTCTACCATCAGATCCTGACTTGGTTATAATGAGACCAAAACAGGAGTATACTCTTTTAAATAAAAAAAATATTGAGATCGGTGAATAGTATAGATAGTAATTTTTCATTGAATCGTACGACCAGCCCTTGCAAACGTTGCTTAACCGCAACGATTGCAAAACGCGGTGATAACCCACATCACCAATCGAGGTCCTGGAAGTGAAACCCATATACCCATTATACTATGACATAATTAGTATATAATTAGTTTCCGCGTGTGACTTTATTGACGCTATTTTGAAGAACAAACTATTCAGCCCGAACAAAAACCTAACGTTTACTTACATGGATGACATTATACTTTCTGCTAATAATTCATGACTCCCATGACATCAGGCCCCATATCTCCGAAGATTGTTATCGGATCTAAATGAAACTTATATGGGACCAAATCGAAAGTATACCCAATCGAACAAAAAAACAACTATTAAAATCGGATCACTAACGCCAGAGTAATCGGTATACATACATCAAACAAAAAAAAAAAAAAATACGGGTTGAATTGAGTACCTCCCTCCTTTTTTGGAAGTCGGTAAAAACTCAAGATATTTGTATTTCTACTCTTTGGTACACGTTATTTCAAAATTTAAGAAGTCATTTCACATTTAGTACTCCTATAAAATTTCCAGTTTAAAGTAAGGCTGAGTACACACGCACACGGTTTCGGCTCTGCGCGTAGTTTATGAATTAAATATGGCTACTGGGACACGAGGTTCGCCGATTGCGTGTTTTACTGGCAAGGAAATATGGATACGACTGCTTGTTTATTTTAACTATAGGATTTCTAAAACGGAAAAACTACCTACTTAAAGCATTGTAAAACTTCAAATCTACTTTTTTTTTTTTCAAATAAATAAAGAATTATAGCTGACTGTGCAGGAGAAGTAGGGTTTGACGGAATATCGGTCTACTTGACGTAATCCTTAGTAATTCTTTGTGTAGGTATTTACATCAATCATAGAAGTTAATAAATCTCAGTACCTACAGGAAACACTTAGCTGGGAGTTATGTCAAAAACAAAAATCAAATCTATTAATTTCTGTAAATTCATGTCAGTAGATATTCTACTCATTTGAACTTATTTGTATTTACGTCCAAAAATAGCATTCACTTAATTTAAACTATTTAGTAATCTGTGGCTACGTCTCTTTTCCCTTCTTCGAGACGAATATTTAACTGAAACCTCATCCTTGTTTCGAAAAGGGGAACTTTCAATTTCACACCGAAATTGAAAAGCCAAAACTGTACCTAAAACTACTGGCGTACACGGTCACAATCAACACAACGCCATATTCAAAACAATCCACGGGCAAATAACCGATTCGCAGTCCCTCGGGTGTCGTTCCGTGCCCGCTTTACTTTTTCACATTATTTCGTCCTTCGCCCGCGCGATTTCCATTACCTAAGTGTTTATTTTTATGAAATGTTTACCGTGTGCGCTACGCTTTACAACGTTGGAGTGGAGTGATATATGCATGATTTTTAATTCCCTTTTTTTGGAGTTGGCTTTTTGTGTTTATTGTTTGTTACTTCTGGGAAAGGTTTAGGAGTTATTATACTTTTGAAATATTAAAATAAAAAAGAGTATTTTCTGGTTTATTAAGTAAATGTGTTGCCTACTGTTTATCAGAAATATTTAATTGTCACCTCAGAAGATTAAAAAAAAAATGTCACAGAACACATGTCATCAGAGGATGACAATTAAAATCAGTGAATAATAAATAAACGTATTTGCCAATAATAACTGATGTCATGAAGAAAAATATTAACTCTAAACACTTCTTTACATAACCCATGCCCTCAGCTAAGAAAAAATAACACAAACTATTCGTACCCTCCATAAACAGAGCGATATTATGCAGCATACCTCAAATAATAGATACGGTAAAAGATGTTCAACTCCTTTGAAATCCCACTGGCTCGGCCTAAACGAATTTGTGCCGATTTGAATCTCAAAGATTTTGAATTTAAGTTTCGCAGCGCTCCCGGCTCATATTTGCGGCCTAAGGCAAGAGAGGTGTGTTTTTTGTGTTAAAGCCTGACCATCAAAATAAAAAACTTGCCATGTTGCCGAAATATGACGAACTAAATTTTTCCTATTAGTTATAGCATTAATTTGACATTTGCAATAATGAATAGGCGAATAAAGAAAGGTTTTTTATTTTTCTGGTCAGGCTCTACTTTCAATCTTAAAATATTAAAAGTCTTACTCGAAAGGATAGAGTGACATTCAATTATTCGCAGCCAATAAGTAACATGCCTTAAGTATTTATGGTCAAGAGCGAAGCGGTGGGACCACAAGCACACCTAAAATTTCTCATGGATCCACTAGTGGGTCATCGTGGTGGGTCCACGAGTCATTTGTATTTTCGCTTAGTCTAGAGCAGGGTTGTCGCGAATATCAGCATCAGCATCAGCATCAGCGGATTATCAGCATTGATTTCAATATCAGCCTCCGCATCAGCATTCGCATTAATCGATGCTGACTTTATTGCTGATACTCAGGGGTGCGATTCTCTAAAGAAGTTTCACCGTCACTCCGTTCGTTCAGCTTCGATTCTTTATGTCAAATTCATAACAAACAATTGAAAGTCAAGCGAAAAAGAACGTCGAGTTTGTTGATTGAGTTTTAGAGAATCGCACAAACTGTTGAAGGCGGGGGTTAGCGCTTACCGCGCTGCGCTTGCGAGAGTTTTTGACCAATCAAAGATCGTAAATCATAAGTTATCACTCGTTCTCTCGATTCGAATGATTAGTAAACAAACATAAAGTCGCACTATCGCAGACGCAGACATTATGTCCGTGTCCGTGAATCTTTTAAAATAGTCAATATAAATAATTTAATTTTAAGTATTATATTTTATGTGTTAGGTAATAAGTAATACTTTACCTATTCAAGAACCGAGACATGTACCTACGAAGATTGTTTTTGTTAAAAAAAGTCACAGTATTATTTTGATTTACTGTTTATTTAGATTGCCTAATAAAGTTATCACTTTTACTAACAATTTCGTAGTTGGATAGGTATTTTTTTAAATTATTTCAATAAAATCAGCATCAGCATCAGAATCCGCTGATATTTAAAAAAAAAACCTGCATCAGCAACAACCCTGGTCTAGAGAAACAGTACACACATACCTACAAACTACTTTTTTGGAAAGGAAATAATAAAGCTTGGAATAACAAGATGTCTTCCAATTCAATCTTTTTGGATCCAAAAATTCATTCATTCGCACTGAATTCGTGATTGACTGACTGATACTTCGTAGAACTTGCGAGTTCATACGTACATCTACAACCTCGTATATCATCATCAAAGATTTATATTCTAATTCAAATAGTGGCTGTGAACTACATGTAACCATTAGCTATCAGCAACTTTCGCTAGGTTATCAGTAGGGCTAGCACAACTTGAGCGCGACTCGAGTGAGAAAGAGTCGCGGGCACTTTCAACCAATCAGGTCGCTCGTAGATAGCGGGCGTGACTTAAGACGACGTGCTGATGGTTGAAAAGAGCGCGACAAAGAGTCACGCTAGGTTGTGCTAGACCCACTGTACACTTAGTGGAGCCTTCCTTAGTTGCGTCCTGTCGTCAAGTTCATGGTCACCACTCTAAAACTTTTTTCAATAGGTTTTATAATATCCTCGATACAGAACTTGTGACGCGTAGAGCATAGCTTTTTATACTCGTTCAGGAATTTCGATCTACGTTTATCGCTCGTCACTTGGGCCAAGAGTCATCGGTCATAAGCCATATTCAATTTCAGCGCCCTTTGGTACATCATCTTTATGTATAGACAGTCAATCTGCCAACTTCGCTGGAACACGTGGAAAGATCTGAGCGATTAAGTTCAGTCAAAGCTAACGTTATGTTGCCTGTACATAAAGCTTTTCAGTTGATAGTGGCCGCTCGCAGTTTTAAATACATAAACAACCATTTTCTGGATATTTAATCATTTTGACAGGCCCGTTGGCGCAGTGGTACTGATACTTCCGGAACCAGGGGTCATGGGTTCGACCCCCACCCGGGACAAGCATTATGTTTGTTCCGTGTCTGGGTGTTATATAAATATATATGTTTGTATATATTTATATAATACCCCCGTTGTTTCTGATATCCGTAACACAAGTGCTTAGGCTACTATTATTTCGGATTCCGATCAATGTATGTGATGTTGTGAGAATATTTACAACAAAAACTTACAATAGTGCTCACAACTAAATAAGTGATATAGGTAAGTAAGTAATAGGTAAATAACAGAGTACTAAGTATAGCAAATAAACATTACAAAGTAATGCAAAAATTGCGTCATCATTACTGAAGGCTTGGGTGTAAGTCTCTGAAACCGCATAACCGATTCTGAAAATTATTTATCAATTAGAAAGCTGCATTATTCCTGAGAAACATTAGCTGGCTATATGTTATACCAATATTTACACGGGAACAGGTACCACTTGCGTAAAACTGCGTGGAGCCTGCTAGTACCTATGCTATGGAAGAATAACCCGACTGCAAAAAAGGGAAAGACAACCTCTTTGAGACCCTCGGTGGAACACTTTACAACGTAAAAGGTCCCCTAACTGCAATGAGAAATTAAAGAGCATGTTTTCCATTTTTAGTGGTTAATTTTTTGGCAGCCGGGTTTTTTTTGGTTTTTTATTAATTAGTTTCTTTTTTTAGATCAATAAAATTAATGCGGAGAGTTCTGCTACACTGCAAGTTATATTATATAATTTATATATATTTAAAACCTTTCATTTTGATACCCCACTCGATGGGATTGGTAGATTTCCATAAAAAATCCGCCATTTTGCTTTTCATTTTTTTAATGTGCCCCGAGTCACTTTAACGACACCTCATACGTTAAAATCATTCAATTTGTTAACGCTGTACTCAGCAGGGAACATAGAAATCTTGATACTTAAACTCTCAATAATATATCCATTCTTTGTCGCAGTCGGGTAAAAATCGTGAAACTTCCACCAAATCTGCAAGTCACCAAAGTCGGTCATCTAGCTCAGCTAGCCAATCAACGCGTTCGGCCGCATCCTCTATCCCTGATGATGATGGGACTTCCCGGGGATTTGTTATGATCGCGCTAATTGCGCGCTTCCCGGTCGAGGTTCCTTCCTCATTAGTGCGTGCCCGCGACGTCACGCCTGTAAACAGCGAAAATACTGATGCGATAGATCAGTATGCTCTCAAACCTAAGGCACATACTGCATTGAATACATACATGAAATACATACATGAAATTGTAAGTAAGTATATACCTAATCTCGAATCAATATTATAACTCTATGTGTAAGTAATAAAAAAATTAAGAAATCGCTCTGCGCCTTGCCTTAATATTAATAACTTATTTGACTTGCTATATTTTTTGATAAATCCATACTAATATTATAAAATGTTAAAGTATGTTTGATTGTTTGTTCGTTTGTCCGTCTTTCACGTCAAAACGGAGCAACGGATCGACGTGATTTTTGACATGGGGGTATTTTGGGGGATGGGAAGTGACGTACATAGGCTACTTTTTATCCCGGAAAAATATCATACTCCCAGGGGATAACGTTGTGTAGTACACGCGGGCCAAGCCGCGAGCGGAAGGCTAGCTTTTTATTAAAAAAATCGCAAAACTTGAACTTGCGCTTCAGGTTACGAAAATGTTTCAACAACACTGCCTCACCGCTGTGGCTGTGCTTTAGGCCTTTTAGTTTACATAACTTTGCAAATGTGCGAAGAAAACACAAAAACTTTGATAATAAGCAAAGATCTTAAAATCTAATATGCGACAAGGAAGAGATGCGTTGTAATCCATCCTCAAAATGATTAATTTCAATGAATAGTACGACCAAAAATAGAAATAAAAGGTCATAGTTTTTTTCTCAGATAAAATGTAAGATTATTCATTCCTATTAAATTTCAACTGATTTTAACACATTTGTTAGATGAGGTTGTGTTCCTCCAAAACATACCTACCTACTTTCCAAAAACACGATAACGCCAATTCTCCCGATTCCCTTCCTCTATCCGTTGTTCCTCGTAATTCCATTTAGAGGCAATCACTGGGAGACGCACCTGCCTACGAGAACTCTAAGAAATTGCTCGCTGAGAGATCACCCTGATCTATACTATTGATTACTGGAAATCTCGAGATATGTTCTTTTCGCACCTGATGCCCAATTTCTTCGAGTTGCCGATTGATTGACGAAGGTTGCTGTTATATTTAGTCAGTCTGTTAAAAGAGTCTTGTTTTGGTGATAGGGCAAAACTGACGATTCAAAAATGCTTAAATGTAAAAGTTTATTTGATTGAAGATTATTTCTGATTCTGTTAATACCACCAAATTGAAGTTGGATTTTCTTAAACTGTGTTAGCGTGGTAAAAGAAAATGAAAATGAATATAATATTATAAAAGTTTACTCTTGAACAGACCTGCCTACGACAGCTTTAAGAAATTGCTCGCTGAGAGATCACCCTGATCTATACTATTGATTACTGGAAATCTCGAGAGATGTCGGTATATCGGGATTAATTATGGCCCATGTCACAGGAATAATGTAGCTAGCTTAATTAAATCGGTTCAATTGTTTTGTTTTAAATTTATCTATTACAAACATACAAACAAAAATCAAATCTTTCTTCTTTACAATATTAGTCGAAATAGACTATCATCAAATATATTTCAAAGCATTTTTTTTATCCACATGATCATCATTGGCAGTTTGGCTTTTTGCTTTCCCGAGACGTTACAGTAGTGGTCTCAGTCGATGACCAAACTGCCAATAAATCTTTGAAATATATTTGAGGATAAATAAAGAAAGAAATTATTGATATTAATTTTTTTTAAGTTCTAGTTTAACATACTTATTTCAAAACTAGTATAAGATAGTCAAGTTACTAACATCTATGGATTTTAAAATCTGAAAAAAATGAGAATAAAAATAAAAATAAAAAATATACTCATTTATTTTGTAATTCCGAACTTTGCTTTTTTTCAACTAAAAGTTTCTCCAATCAATTTGGTAAACGCAGCTGTTTTAGCTAGTTAAGTACCTAACTGTTTACCAAAAAGTTCAAAGTAACTGGATTATAATTCGAAGCTCGGTTAACTAGACTCGAAATGAGACAGAGCACCGTCGCTGTTACAATAGCGTTTCGTCCAAAATTGAATTACGTGCGGTACGATGTGAAACATACAGCTTTGTGTTTCATCGAGCATCGCTGCTAAAACGCTTTTATCTATCTTGCAGTGTATAGTATAGTTTTATCTCACGAGCGCTGTCCGCTTTTTGTTGTGTGCACCCGTAAACAGGGTGTTAGGGTGCCCCCCCGGTGAGATTTTTTTGTCGGAAATGAAAAAAATATTTCGACTCTCCATACAAAATGTCCCGATTAGTTGCTAAATTTGTATGAAAAGTTGAATATTTTTTTTTCAATTCCGACAAAAATTTTGCTGTACGTTGTTCAGCATGATGGTCTGAAGCCATGGTTAAAGTTTTTGCAACTGTATATACACGGTTCGACAGACAGTTTGTATGACAAAAGGAGGCTGCGGTCTACACACACAAGCGTGGCTCACCCGCGCTCGTGAGATAAAACATCTCTGTACAACAACAATGTATTATGCCCTGTCCGTTAGGATCAAATCTTGCAAGTTACGTAAATTTGACCCACTTTCCAGTGTCCGATTGAAACTTTGCATACAGTTTCGGTTAAATGAACCCGTTAAAGCATACTTTGGACATGGCCAATGAAGATGCCAACGATTTTATTTTAAAACTAGCTTTCCGCCCGCGGCTTCGCCCGCATGGACTACACGACGTTATCCCGCGTGAATATGATACTTTTCCGGGATAACAAGTATTCATGTTCCTCCCCAGGCTACAAAGTATCTGTGTCCCAAATTTCATCCAAATCCGTTCAGTTGTTATGGCGTGATTGAGCAACAAACATCCAAACCTCCAAACATCTAAACTTTCACATTATTATGATATTATTAGTTTTGATACTCTTATATTCTTACTAATGAGTAATAGCTGCAGCTTTTATTGAGTAAGCGTTAAAACCAAACATTTTAATCTCTCTTCTTTTTCTCTCTCTGTTTTTATATTAAATAAGACATATCATGGATGGTAAAGACTTCTGGATGGTATAGATCTTTGAAATGTTTTGCTATTTTTAACCGACTTCAAAAAAAGGAGGAGGTTCTCAGTTCGGTTGAATTTTTTTTTTTTTTTTTTAATGTTTGTTACCTCATAACTTTGTCAATTATAAACCGATTTTAGAAATTCTTTTTTGGTTTGAAAGCATATAGTTACAAATTGGTCCCATTGTTATACGGTCAGGATCTGATGATGGCATCCTGGAGAAATCAAGGGAACTCTTCAAATATTATAGGCACACCTATAGCGATTTTGGTATTTTCTTAAGTAACTCGTGCATTTGCTTTCGGTAAGCACCATTTGGTGAAGAGTAACTGATGATGAAGACCACATATGGCCATCGAAAACATTAATTAAATATTAAATATGTTACGGGCGCAATACGATTCCTTTAAGGTTCATAAGTAATTTTCAAGTATTTGCGACTGGTAGTCATCATCTCACGATGATGAGCTGGTGATGGAAGGTACAACTCCTCAATAGTTAGGAGTTGGAGGATAATTCTTTAAATATCGTTGATACGTAAATATTTGTAGTTGTTACCTTTCAGGTTATTTAGTTAAGCTGATGATGGAAAGTAAAACTCTTTAACGCTTAGGAGTTAAAGTATGTTATTAAGTACTACAAGCGCAAATAGAACTTTAGGTTGTATTCTTTCCAGTCATTCAGGTTAGCTGATGGTGGAAGGAAACTGCATAACAGTTAAGAGTTGGAGGGTGGTTCTTGTCTGAGTGTTCTAATTTGGGCTATAGTCGTTGCACATTGAGCTACCCTTGCTCATTATGCGGTTTCTTATAGTAGATTTCTTACACTAAAAAAGGAAAAATAAACAAAATTTTTTCAAAAAAATTAAAACGCCTTCAAAACAAAACTGCAAACAAAAACTCATTTCCCAAAAACACGTAAAAGTGAAAAATAAATTGAATCATTCAATTCAAAGTACGAAAGTGCGGGACTTTTTCTAATTAATCTTGAACTTACTGATCTGATTGAAGTCGGTGTCAAGCCGAAAGTAACAAGAACGAATACTTAAAATTCAATTTCAAAATTCATTTTCATTTCATTTCAAAATAGTGAAACAATAATACACAATATCTCATGAGCAGAGTGGTGTAAATTGTAACCTATCAAATACATATTAATATTAATATCTATTTGGCTTGACACCGACTTCAATCAGATCAGTAAGTTCAAGATTAATTAGAAAAAGTCCCGCACTTTCGTACTTTGAATTGAATGATTCAATTTATTTTTCACTTTTACGTGTTTTTGGGAAATGAGTTTTTGTTTGCAGTTTTGTTTTGAAGGCGGTTTAATTTTTTTATGAAAAGTCGTTGCTTTAACGTCATAATGAATTACTTACCGTATGTTTTCAGTTTCATGTTTCGTGGAGTCCGAAACAAAAACAGAGTGTGTGGCCAGTTTTAAAATTAAGTTCCTTCAATTTACTAGAAAATGTTTTGCCTCTTTTCGAAATGAGAAATTAATTTACTTGCACTTTGGCTAAACATGTTTGTACAGAGTTGTGACATTGTGATCTATGAAGGTGATGTAATGTTATTGAAGTTTTACATCAGAAAACAAAATAACTATTTATTATTTTTCTAAAGTTTAGAGACGAGTATGATGTATGAATAATTGGGATAGAAAAAAACGCAATGCAATGCAAGAGCTGGTAAATACATTAAACAATGTTCAAAATACTTAAAAAAATACAAGAACCAATAACTATTTGTCTCCATTTTTGAGCAAATTATAGACGATAGAAAATAGTTACTTATAAAAAAGCACATACATAATACTCACGCCCCGGTCTCCCATGGGGGTAGGCAGAGACTTTGGATCGCCTCATGCTACGATCCTTGCACAATTCTTTCGCTTCATTCACATCCATCAATATTAAACAAAAAAACTCCTTTATTGATATACTTAATTCTACAATTACTCGAATATTATATAGACAAAAGTACTCGACTTAGTAGGTACTCGAATATTATACGGACAAAAGAATGATCAAAAAATAAATTGGTTAGATATCCTTCTAATATTATTAAGAATGTGAAAGTTTAGATGTTTGGATGTTTGAATGTTTGGATGTTTGTATGCTTGTTAGATAATCATGCCAAAACGCCTGAACGGATTTGGCTGAAATTAGACTACTTTTTATCCCGGAAAATATCACATTCCCGCGGGATAACGTCGTGAAGTCCACGCGGGCGAAGCCGCGGGCGGAAATCTTGTATTTTAATAATGTATCTTAACGATAGCATTATTAGTGAACAAGTTCACAAAATATACATTTTAAAATTCATATTCGACTGTGTCGACTCTACCAAAACAACATAAAAACCGTATTTATGTCACTGTGTGTACAAGAATAAAAATCATGCATTAAGCCATCACGTTAACTGTCATTTTGACCTAACAACCTCGTAAAATAAGTAATCATTGCCTTCCAGTATGCTATTTCACCACAATTTAATAACACAACACGTCTGTCAAACTTTCGATGTCCCCTTTTATGCTTTCATCGAAACAAAATTAAAAAAACAACGACACAACTCACAAAGTGTCACAGTTCCACTTTTAAAACTATATGCATAGGGTTCAAATTATATCGGGTGGGAATTTCAAAAGTGGAATTTGAAGCGTTGTTTTGTTATAAACAAACGTGCTACCTAATGACGTCATTGAGATACCCTAGAGGCACTTTCCAGTATTAAAATGATAAACGGAGGCCGCTATCGAGTATGGAAATCTTCCAATTTATTATACGATAGGTCATTATTCTATTAGGTAAACAAAATTTGGGGGTCTAATAGAGACATTGGTGTTATTAAGGACTATTATAAGGGCGTAGGTGGGGCCCTGTGCGATGTTGAGCGCTTGATTTTTGTTGTGATTAAAGTGTCATTATTACAAATGAGATAAGATAAATATGATTTAGCTAAAATACATACAGAACTATTTACATATTTTTTTATCCACAACGGGGTAGCACTTAGCTTTTCTCACACCTGATTTGTGGTGATAAGACTGAAGATAGAAACGCACTACTCCCGTAATCCTCAATCAATTAGGAACTGGCTATCTTATCCTTAACTGCCGGAACCCAATAATGCTGAAAACATTATTGTTATTGTAGATATGATGGTGGCAGCTAGCCAGGCGGACTAAGAACTACTCCTACCACCAACCAACCAATTATGTACCCCCCGTTGGATTCGAGCCCGAGACCTCTGGCACCTCTGGGTCTGAAATCGGTTGTGTGAACCACTAGACCACAGAGGTGGTTAAATTTTATACATTTATAAAAATATTTAAAAGTGATGTAAGTATCAAATTATTTTACTACAAATGTCACATATTATCTTTAATAACATTTTATCTATCTCTAGAAAAAAATTGTGGAATGTTAGTATAAATTTTCAAAAAAAAAAAAAACTCCAATTAATACTTACTGGCTCTTTTATTTTTACATCTTTCTATAAGTAAAAATCTAATACAATAATAACATTTTATCTATCTCTAGAAAAAGATTGTGGAATGTTAGTAAAAATTGCCAAAAAAAGTCTTCAAATACTGGCTCTTTTATTTTTACATCTTTATGTAAAAATCTAATACAATATCTGAAATAAAAAGTAGAAGTGCTTTTCAAATAATTTTTAACTTAAAACCAATTGAGATATTTTTAACCCTAAAATGCTCCCTTATCACAATGAAATTAACCCTCATGTAGCAAAACATGAATTATGTCCGGTTATTGTTTTCAATGCACACGGAAGTTCCACCATATTGGTAATAAAAGAGGCGCGTGTGTTGCGAAACAATTATAATCGTTTATTTTATTATTTAACGCTATAGGAAACAAGCTACGTAACCTACAATAAAAAATTTAAGTGCAAACAAAATTTGAGTAAGTACGGAATGCTTAAGTACTGACTGGCCCTTACTAGAAACACTCACTTTACTAATCGATAGTTAATAAATAGAGCAAAGACATATGGATTTTGATGTTGAATCAATGATCAAATTTACGTAAGTAATAGATGATTATTTAAGTACAAAGTTTCATAGTCATTTTGTATTTTTGGTAATAACTTTAATTTTCTATTTCAATACCTTCGATCAACAATAGTACCTACTAGATCAGTGGTTCCAAACCTGGGGGTAATTACCCCCTCGGGGGTAAAATGGCAATTTTAAAAAAAATATTCACGTAGACATAATAAATAATTATGTACTTATGAATCTGAAAGTAATGAGCTGTTTGTTGTCTCGAACGCCGAAAGCTCATTACCCTGCGAAATAATAATTAATAAAAGAAATTATAACGAATAAGCTCGTCCGTGAATTTAAAAAATTCGCGCGAACTAAGAAATTATCAATTTATTTCATACATAAACTGGACTCGCAAACAAATTTTGAAAAAGAATTAATAGGAATCCCGTGGGGGGTGTAGTGTAACGGTATAGTTAGGCTACGGGGGTAAAATCCGTAACCCTATTTAGGTCTTTAGGGTAACGGAACTGAAAAGGTTAGGAACCACTGTACTAGATGAAGGCTCACGAACTAAATGAAAACTTTACATGACACAGACTGACTTTTTTTTTAAACGGAGAAAAAAGGTTACGAATGTTACATTATAAATGACAGGAACCGTTCCAAGTTTGAAATACCTTAGTATTATTGACACTGTCAAAATAATCTACTTATAATTATACTCTCAAGTGGGAGTATACGCTCGGCCATATCTGTCACTCCAACTATGTATCTAGAACTAGGTGTTAGGGCGTTTGTGCACTACACTGAATTTTACCGTCCGGCAGTCCGATTTTTTACGGTCCGATATGGCAGGCCATAAAATGTATGATTATGTGCGCTTGTGCACTACACGGAATTTTACCGTCCGGAAAAAAGCGGATGGTCGTATTTTAATCATAAATTATTTATAATACATGGTAAGAATTTATTTATTTCGTGTAGGCAGTTTAGGCTTTGAAACATTGAAACTGTGATATTGAACTAAAATAGTGATATTCATGAGCGGGCGGGGCGGGGGAGGGGGTAATCACTGCGCTGCCCCGGCGAGTAAAAAGACGGACAAGTGCACAAGCCAATCATCCGTGTTTTTCATGCCATGCCGGTCCGTAAAGAAACGGACCGCCGGACGGTAAAATTCAGTGTAGTGCACAAACGCCCTTATTGTTGATCGAAGTTCAATACAATGTTTTTTATGAGGTGGTGATACCACCACAACAGCTACGATACTACTTTTAGCATAGGCTAAAGGCTGACACACACCAAAAGTATCGCAGACGTGCTGCATTGCGTCTGCCTGCGTGCGTCATGATTTTGTAATTTTTGAACTTGTACGCGTAAGTTCACACCGACAGTGTTGTATCTCGTGTGAACCTATTTGTGCAAGTTCAAATATTACAAATCATGACGCACGCAGACGCGACACTTTTTGGTGTGTGGCAGCCGAAATCCATCATCAACCTTAGTATGCCAATTAAAATATTTAAGCCCGTTTATTTGTTATCTATGAAATTACTTTCAGTAAATAATTTAGTCAATTAATTCAATGTATTTTTCATAGTTCAAAGTCAAAACAAAATCGAAATCTCGTAGTAATTTTAATTCTTTGACCGCTACTAAGTAATTTCACACGCCTCTATTTCCGATTTTAAAATAGTACGTCACTTTGCGCTCACCCACAAAATACAAAATGCAGTAGGTTGCATTTTAACTACTTGCGCTCTACATAGATTGTTTATGGATACGACTGACGACTACTATAATGGTTAACGACCACAAAAAGCCAAGCAAAAACAAAAAGCAAATACGTTTAATCGCGATCGAAAAACCTACGTGATAAGTGATAACTTAGATAGGACGTTTTGACCCAAACGCGTCGTCGGCCGCGGCATATATATTTTGGCAACTGTGATGGTTTAGTTATCTTAAGTACCTATGTACCTGTAACGTTCTACTGGTGAACGTTATAATTCTATTACTACTAGGATAGGAAATGCATTTTCATATTTTTAATGTGGAGACATAATAAATTTGTCGTTCCTAAGTTTAGGCTAGAAAAAACCAGAGCCTCATTACTGGGGAAAAGCATAGCAACTTTTAATAAAGTTCCACAGCATATAATTGAACTACCATTGCACAAATTTAAATGCTATATTAAATAGTCGCTGATGAGCAAAGGATACTATAAAGTAGACGATTATTTGAATTACCGCAATAACACATAACATATCACTTGAAATGTTTAATATGATGTATTTTTATACTATAAGCAATTGTTGTATTAACGAACGACATACTGTATTTTTTTTGGAAATGTCGTTACCTAACTAAGAAACGCTGGCAAGTTTATTGTGCCTATTCTTCTTGTCAGTTAAAAAAGTCTTGAATGGGCAGTAGGAAAAAGTTGACGATTCATAAGTACATATTTATTATGTCTAAGTGAATATAGTAGATTGTACAACAAGTGCATAAAACGTACCATTTTACCCGAGACGTATATATCGATGGATATAGAGATGGATAGTCAATTCGAGGGTAAAACGGGTTTTATGTACGAGTTATACACTCTGCTTTTCACTTCGAGTGTGAGGAAAATTTAATAAATAACAATAATTATTGCAAAAAAGAAAAATTAAAGACTTCGCCATATTGGCGGGAAGACTTTCTTTTTTTTATACGTGGCAGTGGCAGCACAGTGACTTTAGCATAGATCGTACTCGTAGTCCATAATGCTCTTGAAATACTTATTTCTTAGAAAACTCATTAATTTTGCCTAGTTTTATTAATTTAGTAATTTAACATGGATTATGTACAAAATTTAAGAAACAGAATGAAATAACAGTTTTATATAACGAAGTTTAATTGCGTGTGTGACTGTTTACCTGACGACCTTTGTCTTAGAATCTGAGACTTAGACGAAGATTTTACTTTATGCACTAGAGCATAAAAAGCGATTTTATGCAGCCTATACCTGTCATGATTTTAGAAGGTTTTACATATTTTTTAATAGCAATACTGGTAATGCCGTCTCTTGCCGCCATTTTGTTAAATTTAATAGGCTAATCTGTGGTAAAATCGGTGGGGGTAGCTAGACTTGAGCCCGATTAACGAGCAAAGAGAGGTCATTCTTCAAACTAGCCTCGAGGGGATAAGTTCACTAAGACGTCGACTGTATCTATATTGTTATACCTGTACTATGCCTGTACCTGTAAGTTGGATCAATAATTATATGAGTGTTATCTGGAGTCTGCGTTTTCTTCATACATACAACATAAACACGAACTTTACGAGCATGAGAAGTGAAAAATATTTTTTTAATTTCAATTTTAATTTCGAGAGGGCTATTTGTTTGTTTCTGGCTTCAACCTGAAAACTAGCGTCCGTATGTGTATGTTTTTAAAGTGTATTTTGTGATTGTAACATTCTTTATTTTGGTGTATTTTTCCTTTCTTTCTAATTCAAACAATGTGTAAGTTTCTTAGTGGGTAACCTTCTGCAC
The DNA here is from genome assembly GCA_949710035.1 of Crambus lathoniellus. NCBI lineage: Eukaryota > Metazoa > Arthropoda > Insecta > Lepidoptera > Crambidae > Crambus > Crambus lathoniellus. The sequence continues at coordinate 6,190,083 of OX453300.1, forward strand.
TTAAATTTGACTGTACCGTCACCGTGTTATTATCGTCCATATATCAAAATATTGTAAAAATGAGGGTAATTTCACCCTTGTTTGTCCACTTTTCTGTTTGTTTGTCCACGATCGGGGGTTGAATGCATCGTGGGCCAAATGCTTAGTCATTTAGGTTGATCAAAGGTCGTTTTGTACCTAACTGATGTAATTATTTATAAGACTTATGACGTGGTTTGGTATCGGGTATTTTCAACCCTTCATTTTGTTTGAAAATAAGTCAACTTAGAAGATTTTTTTAATTCACAACGGGGTAGCACACAACTTTTTGGTGCAAAACCGAAAATAAAAAAGCATGATAGATGGGAAATTGATATGTTCAGAACTCTTGCTTCTCCAGGTCAGTTTAGTTCAAACACTGCGAAAACCGCGCACGTGAAGAAAGGACAGACGGTATTTAATAGAAACAAGAACGGTTCCGACAAAGACGGTTCTCGCCTGTGTCAATCGTTTCCACAACTGTAATACTTACGTACAGGTAAATGATGTACGGTCATTTCTCAATAATTGAGATTTTCTGGAGCTACAAATAAACTAAAAATTATAGGAATATGAATGTTTTTCAATTGCCAGATAAAACATATCCGAGGTATAAATCTCTTCGGTCTTACTCTAACACGTCTTTTAAGAGTGAAATAGGTATGGCTATGGAATAAATTTTATCTGACGATTGAAAAAGAGATACTTATGTAGCTTACTTCTGCAAAAACATGCAAGATGCACCGACCGCCCGCCCGCCCGCAAAAAAATGCACATGGACAACACGAAACTATCAGTGCACAATACCTGCAGCTGCAGATAGCAAGACAGACAGACCTTGCCTTGCACCTTCACCGATTAGACTACTCTACACGGGTTTCGCCCTAGCCCGGGGCATCCTCAGGTGCTGTTAAGGACCGATTGATTCGCGGGGACGGGCGGTGCATCTTGCATCTTTTTTATTATGCAAGATGCCTCGTCGTATAAATAAATAATTTCTTACAATCACACCAAATTTATCTAAGCCCATGTAAATTATAAATTTTTTAAGTCAATACTTTGTATTGTTCTTATTAATTTTGTCCACGTGTAATGTTTGAAAACTCGTTTTTAAACGTGGAGACCTGGGTGCCTACCATCAACTCTTATTGCGGTTTTGTTTAGGACCTAAACTGATCTGCTTCGCTTATTCGTACCACGACAGCTTAATATCAATGACAGCGATTCAGTGGTCGATCAATGACATTTCACAGCCGCTAAGCTGTCAGGAACTCTTATTTGACTTATAACCCGGTCGATTTAACATGTCACCTGCAGGTTATACCCGTCCCTCACACTCTCCGGGAATGACAGAATCGAGTGAAAGAGACGGGTAGAAGAAAAAGGACACAAATCGTTCGGTCATTAACATTTAGCAATTTGTGTCCTTTTTCTTCTACCCGTCTCTTTCACTCGATTCTGTCATGCCCGGAGAGTGAGAGGGACGGGTATAACCTGCAGGTGTCATGTTAAATCGACCGGGTTATAAGTCAAATGTGTTAACTAAAATAGCTCCTGACAGCTTAGCGGCTGTGAAATGTCATTGATCGATAACTGAATCGCTGTCATTGATATTAAGCTGTCGTGGTACGAATAAGCGAAGCAGATCAGTTTAGGTCCTAAACAAAACCGCAATAAGAGTTGATGGTAAGCACCCTGTTATTAGCCATGTGAGGCCTATTTACTGTTTGCCTAGTTTGTTTCTTGTGCTGTTGGTCTTCCAAAGAAAAAATAAAATGAAAATAGAAAATACCCAGACCAAGACAAATATACATGTTCATGCACACAAATATTTGTCATGTTCGGGCTTCGGACACGAGACCTCTGGCGCAGAAGGCAGGTATCCTAACGCTGCACCAAATCGGTCGTCAAGATTAATTAATGTAATAAGTAGTAAATTTAAAAACTGAGAACTAGTTAGCTACTTATATTATTATAAACACGTCAAATCAGTAAACTAATCATAATAGACAATTACATTACGTTACTCAAACAAACTGTAAAGATTATGTTTTTCCATTTTGTCAGTCAGTTAAAATCACATACTAATTCCAACACGACATTAATCACACATTTTCATTACGTTAAATCCGAGTTTTCACACGCAAAGAGCTGGTGATTTTATTAATATAAATATTAATAACGTATATCTGTACGTCATTAATTTAGATTACATGAGGTGCCGAGTGAACTGGCGTGATATGGAAGTTAATTAATTAGGAGCTTTTGTTGTGCATTATGATAAGTTTTGGTAATTTATTTCGTAAATATATGGGAACTTTAAATGTAAGAGTGACTAAGTACATTCACCCATACATTTATTTCTATGTATGTAAAACTCTTGCATTACTGACTGACAGACAACGCACAGCCGAAACTACTGGGCGCAAGAAGGACGGACGGACGGACGGACAAGGACATTTTTAATTTTCGGCTAGGACTTTGTACACTATTCGTACTAATAGTAAAAAATATAGTAAAGTCATAAAAAATATTTAAATTTTCATTGTCTTTCTGGATAAATGGTACAAAAATAAACTTCAAAATAAAAATTCTTTGCCATCCACGGTCACACTGGCAACCATATTTACATCACGTTCGGAAACACTGATGTTTCTGTACGAAAAAACGATGACATTGACGACTGATGATAATCTGTCAATGTTAACCCTTTTTTTAATGTGAGTGTGACGTTTTACCGCCATATTGAATCGGGGTTGCATAAAATTCAGACTAGATAATGCTTTTGTACCATCAAACGCGTTAGCATAAAGCGATATAATTAGTTTTCAGTTATTATATTTATCTTTTGCTTGCCTATGGTATAGTGTACAAAGTCCTAGCCGAGGCTCCATACAAAACTGAAAAATATCCTTTGGCATGTATGTTCCTTAGGACTCCTTAAGGAGTAGAGAAGCACTAATGGCTGCTGTACACGGGTAGAGTAAACAGCAGAGTAGAGCGGTAGAGTACTAAACAATCTACTGGGTGGGGCCTGAAACACGATCAAAAAATTTAAGGGGTCAATGTACTCATGCATACAAACAACTTTTACTATGGTACCAACATTGAAATCGCGAAAAAAAAATCAGCTGTTCAATAATTTTTGATCTATTCGATTTAAAATTTTCTATGGAACAGCTTATATTGTTTTTGCGATTTCAATGTTGGTACCATAGTAAAAGTTGTTTGTATGCATGAGTACATTCACCCCTCAAAATTTTTGATCGTGTTTCAGGCCCCACCCGGTATCATCATCATCATGTCAGCCGAACGACGCCCACTGCTGGGCATAGGCCTCCCCCAAGGATCTCCACAACGATCGGTCCTGCGCTGCCCGCATCCAGCGGCGCACCGCGATCTTGACCAGATCGTCGGTCCACCTTGTAGGGGGCCTGCCCACGGAACGTCGTCCGGTACGCGGTCACCATTCGAGAACCTTTCCGCCCCAACGGCCATCGGTTCTCCGCGCTATGTGTCCCGCCCACTGCTAATGTTTCCCGCCCACCTGGTATACTAATGTAGTATTAGTTTGGTACTTTACAGCTCTAATTTACCGTTTACTCTACCCGTGTACAGCAGGCTTAAGAGAGGATTTTTGGAAATATCCTCTCTAAGGAGTTAAAAAAACTGTCCACGCAGACGAAGTCGCGAGTGGAGCGCTAGTCCTACTAATATTATAAATGTGAAAGTTTAGATGTTTGGATGTTTGTATGTTTGTTACTCAATCACGCCAAAACGGCTGAACGGATTTGGCTGAAATTTGGGACACAGATACTTTGTAACCTGGAGAGGAACCTAGGCTAATTTTATCCCGGAAAAATATCATATTCCCGCGGGATGAAGTCGTGAAGTCCACGCGGGCGAAGCCGCGGGCGGAAAGCTAGTTATACATAATTTGCCCAATATTTTAGGTATTGTTAAGCATCTGTTTGCTATTAAAAAATTGAAAATGAAGTATTTTAGAAAAAATCGACCCGTCTCACAACCAGCTCCGATAAAAATTTAAATAATTTGTTTTTTATTAACTGAATCCTTACATATTGCACCTTCGTTGGGTTCTGCTATCTAAATGGTATTTTTTTAATCTTAACGGCTTAGCACTTAGCCTTTATCCTACCTGATGTTAAGTGGTGATAAGGCTGAAGGCGGAAGCGCACAACTCCTGAAATCCTCAGTCACTGAGGAACTGGCTATCTTATATCTAACTGCTGGAACACAATAACGCTGAAAACATCACTAAAAAAACGGTGGTGTGAACCAGTAGAGACCACAGAGGCGGTTAAATTGGTAGGCATTATGGTATATTATGGTGTAGCTAAGCTGGTATGCTTTTATTTTTTTTCTACTAACTTTCACTACACGACGTTATCCCGCGGGAATGTGATATTTTTCCGGGATTAAAGTAGCCTATGTTCCTCTCCAGGCTACAAAGTGTCTGTGTCCCAAATTTCAGCCAAATTAGTTCAGCCGCTTTGGTGTGATTGAGTAAAAAACATCCAAACATCACCTGATGTTAAGTGATAATAAGGCTTTCGGCTAAAATGTGCTAATTAGCACATTTCAAAAATGTAAATATTATAGCTGTTACTCGCGGCATACATCCGATAATTGGGAATAACTTCTATAAAATCACGCCTCAAAAGTAATTCAATATAATGAATACAATCAACATATTTTATCTCTAAACGTGCCCAAAATACTTACATATTTTATTAAGGAATATGGTGGAAAATCCTCATGACTCACGATGTCTTGAGGAAATGGAAAGTTTAAGAAGTGTTTCCAATTTCCAATTACACGACGTAATGTAAAATAATAAAACTTAAAAAAAAAATGAAGCGGCTCGGCAGATACTGTATCACAAAAATATGACCCCAAAATACTTAAATAAAATTAAGTTCAAAAACTAAAACCCGACTAAGTACTGAAAAATCACGCTCTAAAAAGTATGAAACAAGAAAATATTGAAATTTGAAATTAATAACCGTGGTCGTATGCATTGTCACATTCTAAGGAAAAGTGGTATACGACCACGCTAATTTCAGATGAGAATATTTTCTTCTTTCATACTTTTTAGAGCGTGATTTTTCAGTAGGTAAGTAGTCGGGTTTTAGTTTTTGAACTTAATTTTTTACTTACTTCATTTTCACTTTCATTGGCTCAAAATATTCGACAAAACAACGCCCAAAAACACCAATTAACTTTCTATTTGTCAAGTGTCAAGTTGTCACTTGACAAAACGAATGCTAGTTAGGATTCCGACGGGAATTTGTAAACGCGACCGAACTAAGTAAAATTACTACTAAAATGTCACTGTTGTCCTAAAAAAACCCGTATAATTAAAATGGAAGTTTGAAAGAAACAGATTATAGTAGACAAATGAATTAGATTTGAGAATTTTACGCGAAAAAGCTACCAGTTGAGTAGGTACCTACTGCCTACCTATACTTCTAGTAATGTCTATAATAAATTTCGTGAAAATAATATTTTGAATACCTTTGATTCAATCACAATTAAATTGGAATAATTTATTTTAAGAACAACAGAGTCAAAATGAAATAGTTAAATAATCAGTAGTCAAAACATTGAAGTAAGTAGTATAATCTCTGTAGCATCAGCAAATTGAAGTAGTTCTTTCAGTAAGTATGTAGTCAAAATATTTAATTAATAATGGGTAAATTAATTTATTATACCTTACCTCATATTTTAACGACTGTTAAAACTAACTTAAACTTACTTAAAATAAAGAAAAAACATTAACTAAATACTTTTTCAAAACAGACAACTATTAAACCTACTAAACGCATAAAAACTTTAACGACTACTTTTACAAAATAAGTGCACCACAAAACCCAATCTATTCGCAATAAAAACACAATAAGTGTAAAAATGAGAGCGACTTAGCTTAATTTTAGTAGATTTTTTAAAAGCAACAGTTAACTCTAATAAAGAGGCTGTAAAACTAATTAACCGGTAATGGGTTTTCGGTAGGAAATTATAAAAAAAAACTCTTGTCAATTGGTAGGAAAACAATAAAAATCGTGCGCCCCACGGTTCGCTGATTGAGAAAGATGAGAGAGACTCTGTGAGAACGTATCGTAGTTATAAAGGGGCTTTATACGGTACGATTTAATGGGTAGGTACTTGCTTTTAATTTGGATAATGAACAATGAGTGTGAACACACATTGATAAAATGGAATACTATTCTGGTATTACAGTTAATATAGGTTGGTTTATCGATTTTACGGTAGGTAACTCCATCAATTCTTGTGTCAACAAACCTAAACGCACACCTTGTTTAAATTTACGGGCACTATAAAAAATTATAATAAGATTAGTTAATTTATTATCGCATTCTCGAAGCTAAGTATGATAATTAAGATCCAAGTATACCTATTGCTTACCTACATTTTATGTCCCGTTAGCTCAAAAAGGAGAACGGAAGAACATTGGGTCGAACTTTTTGATTATCGCATTGCTTATTTTATCTTTTCTTACTAACATTGTTTATTATTTTATACTTCATTTGCAAAAAGACGATCGAGATAGCTTTTTAAGTATACAATCAAGGCACACACTGAAAGTTATGCGCTCCTGACGGCTCATAATATTTGAATTTCGACGCAAAACTTTCAGTGTACGCAATACATACAGTTTTTAGTGTTCCGTAGCTGAATTGCCAAACTTAACCTATAAAGATTTTTCAAATTGCTAACGATCTAATAACTCTTGTTTAAACGAGAGTTTTTAATATCATCGAATAATCGTATCGTGTAAAAGCTCTCCGCCGATACTCGAGTGAGTCACTCATTAGAGCCAAGCTGTGCTTTAATCAGAGAGAATAACATGTAATTAGTTGATCACTGCTGAGTCAACGAGCGGCCCTTTGACTGCGCCAAAGAGACGACAGGCGGAAGCTAAAGGAATGTTGAGCTCTAGTAATAAAACGGTTTTGTAGATGTGTTTAAGAGCACTTATTAGATGTGTTTTAAAGTACTTATACAGTCTTTATAACACTTTCACTGTAAAGAGATTTTTGTAAAAACCAGAGGGCCTTGACAAGTGGCTTTCTTTTATTTATCGATATCGCCAGTAGATTAGAAAGAAAATGTATGGTATTGACATTAGCGGTCACGTGATATTTCGATCGCTATTGCCAATCCCATACATTTTCTTTCTATTCTACTGGCGATATCGATAATAGAAAGCTACTTGTCTAGGGGGCAGGTGCCATAAGAATTTACAGTCTTATAATTGTACATATTGCTACTATCAAAATCAATATCCTCACTTATATACGCACTAGCTTCCGCCCGCGACTTCGTCCGCGTGGACATTCGAGAAAATACTTAGGGGACCAATAGCCAGGATAAAAAGTATTCTATGTTTTAATTTCATAAAAATCCGATCAGCCGTTTTTACGTGATTAGGCGGGTCCTCTCTCACCAAGCGAGCAGCCTCGCGCGAGGCACAACGTTTGCCACGTGCGACGGGCCTCTCCCGTTTGAGCTTGTCCTAGATAAGATACATCTTAGTTTAGGAACAGCCTAAAACAGCCGAGCTAAAATTTTTGTTTGCACTGACAGACTACGTCGTAACTTAGTCATCGCCTTGCTAAGAGAATGATGGCGAGGTAAAGTAGGTCACTGGATATTTTTTTTTGGTTGAAACTTCTCATTGATTCCTTCGTGAGTTAAAAGGAGACAAAAGCTAAGGCGTTGTCTATTTTTTTTTCGGTAGGGGTAATTTACCGAGAAAAGAAAAAGTCAACTGAGCTCAACTGTCAAGAAAAACATAATACAGTTTTTTTTTAAATAAATGATGAATGACGTATGTCACATGTGTTGTGTCTCTATCTAACAATCAAGAATACAAAAGCCACAAGCTTTTCTGTTCCGGTGACAGCCGTGACAGAGGAGTCACTTGCAATACGAAATTAGCTGTCAAAATGGACTGTCGTATGAAAACAGTTTTAGTTCCAAAGATAAATCACCGGAACAGAAAAGCTTGTCGCACTACTCTTTGCTCACAATGCCACAGACAATAACCACTGATATAGGTATTTCTTAAGCCTTAGGTGCTCGATATTGGGCCCGTAAGTTAAGAATAGCCTAAAGTGCATTTAAGAATGTCCTAAAGTTAGTGCAAAGCCATTTTTTGTTAAGAATGTCTTAAGTTAGCTAGGAAAAGACTTAGGCGATTCTTAAGTTTAGTGCAAACGGGTGTTATTGTAACTCGCCACCTGGTTAAAGTAACCCCACGCGGACGAAGTCGCGGGCGGAAGCTAATAATAATAATAAGTGTCTGTTTCACAATTAAAAAGTTAGTTCTGAGTAGCTTAGGTACTAAGAACTTTTAGGGCACTTAAGATGATTTAGGTTTCTATACCCTATTTACCCCCTGGGTTTGATTTTCGGAAAACTACGAAATGGGTTGCCTATTTGTTTTAAGAAAGTTTCAAGTTGAAATGTCTATTTTACCCCTGATTTTTTCATTCGAAATTTCACCCCTATTGCAACCTTTTAGGGGTTGAATCATGTTCAGCGTGTTAAACATCAAAATAAATGCCATTTTTGCAATCGTCATCCCATAAAACCTCAATAACGACATCCATATCGATTTTTAGGTTTATTTATCCCGTTTAACCTCTAAGGGGTTGATTTTCGAAAAAATACGAAACATGTTTTTGCTTATTTCTTTTACTTTCCGACCATAATAAATTAAATGAAGGACTTTCCAGATACAACATTTCATACCCCTTTTCACCCCTTCGGGGGTGGAATTATTAAAAACGCTGACACAGGTAAATATTAATTTTCAATTGCCAGCCTTAATACAATGTTTGAAGATCCTAACTTCAAAACTGACGGACTTTCATACAAACATTCATCCTCTATTTCACCCCCTTAGGGGTGGAATTTCCAAAAATCCTTTCTTAGTGGATGCCTACACTGTATAACGTATCTTTGTGCAAAATTTGAAGTCTCTAGGTTCAGCGGTTTGGGCTGTGCGTTGATATCTCAGTCAGTCAGTCAGTCAGTCAATCAGTCAGTCAGTCAGCCAGTCAGTCAGGACTTTGAATTTTATATATATAGATAGATAGATATAGATTATACAAATTAAAAAAATCTACTGACTTCCATAAAACATTAACTGCCTATTATGCATATATACATTCGAGATTCTCCTACGGCATAATACTTTGGGGAAATAGCCCCATTATACAAGATATTTTTGTATTACAAAAGAAATGTATTAGAATCCTCTCCAATATACACCAAACAGAATCAGGTAAACCCTACTTCATAAAATATAAAATATTGACTATAACATCACTGTATATTAGTGAAATCTGTAAATTTGTTAAGAAAAATATGTACCTATATTCTCAAAAAACCACAGTTAGAAGAAACAACCGAGATTTATATAAATTAAATAGCCCATTCACTACACTTAGTTTGTATAAAACAGGTCCTCATTTAATGGCATTAAAAATATACAATAGTATCCCAAATAATAATAAATGCCTGGAAAATATTAATGTTTTTGAATGTGAGCTCAAATACTTTTTAGTAAATAAAGCCTACTATAGTCTAGATGAATATATTAGTGATAAGCTCTAAATTGTTAATTGTAATTCTGCTGTGCCCTCACGGGGTGTCAAACTGATCCTATTCTCTATGAAACATCTTATGTACTGTGACTAGCAATGAATAAATGAATAAGAATATGAATAAGAATATGAAGATGAATATGAATATGAATATGAATATGAATATGAATATGAATATGAATATGAATATGAATATGAATATGAATATGAATATTTAACATAGGTACTTACTATAGCGAGTATCGACGTTTTGGTTGTAGAACGATGCCACATAGATCTAAGCTAAAGGTTTGGTTCGCGAGCTTCAATGCATTTGCAGAAATTCAATGAAAGGATCACAGCGAGCTTCTTTTATTATATTTTTTTTGTTTCACATACAATTATCAGTATCACACAGACATAAGGTAATAAAACATTGATTTTGTTCATGTGTAATATGATTCTACCATGACGGCAGTTATTGCAAGAGAATCGAGAAACACCAGGAAAACAAAAAAAAAACTAAATTTAATACTGTCTAAGTGTAAAGAAATAATTGAAAAGCCTTGAAATTCGTAAACAATGATTGCGCCTTCAAACTGTCACGGAACTAATAGTTATTTGTTATACAAGAGAGCAAAATCGTTTTTCGATGCGAGTGCTGAATTTAAATCACGATGTGACTCAACGTAGGGTCCTAAACGAATTTATCGATCCAAGTTCCTATTTTGTACCAAAATAAGCCCCCGATGGGGGGAATACCGCCCCGCCTAATTAGAATTCTAGGTATTTTCTAGACTTCTAACCCCATCCGCGGCATTCTATGACACCGGCCCTGACAATGTGTCTCTACTTAATTTGGTACACAAAAGGAAAGCAATACAAATATAACAGTACAGTAGAAAGGAAAAGAAATATTTAACTTAAATCATTTAACCGAGGAAAAGAAATATTTATGTCATAACGCTCTCTCCAACTGCTGAACTAACTCCAAATTATGTCTTTGTGAAGTATTTGTTGGTGATTGTATGTATATGTTTAGTTTTGTATAGTGTAAATCCCCCCTCCCCATTAATCAATAAGGTTACCTCCTGTACGGTGGTACAGTTGGCCGACACAACCTGGAGCCAGTCTACATCAGGCAGAGCGTTAGGGCAAATACTTAGGCTTTAACAAATAATATAGGAAACTCACCGGATTGCTAGCGGATAACTTACACAAACAGAGACAACACTAAAATCCTCACAGTTTAGTTTTACTACCGATTTTGGTCCGATCTTATCTACGTCCGTCTCCAACCGTGGTGCCCACACCAATCCTCGCACCTTCCGACCAAATATACTTAACACTAACTTTTAATCCTAACTAATTAATATTCGGCACCCTATTCATTTGAGATCTTACGTCTGTGCGCGCGCGCGCCCTCGCTTCGAATCCCATCTCCCGCTCGTCTTGCTCCGACCGTCTCTCATCTTGCTACCTGTCTAGTTCGTACACCCTTCGTTTTTTGGTCATAACCCAAAACTCACTGTAACCTGACACGAGCCTTGCGCAAGCCATTAATGTCAGGACAATCGTATTATTTATTATATTATTTCTAGCGATAGTTCGCTCTTCAAGACAAGAAAAGGTCACAAGTGGGTACATACTTTGTGTTGCAGATCAATTTTATAGAATAAACGTGCCAACGCTTGATAATTTATGAACCCCTTACAATATTCGAAAAGCAGGGTTCCTGTTTCAAAGAAAATTTTATAATATTTACCTCATGGCGTTACATTCCCCCCTCTGAAAATAAGACGAGGGCATGCCTGTAGTAGTATTTTCACAATAAGACGTATGTAAATACATTAAAAGCTATATTCTTTTAATAAATTCGCAATTTGAAGCATTTTTTTTTTTGTATCAAACCTTACGCAATTAATTTAACCCTTTTAATATTTTCTAATACCTTGGAAGTTTGAATGTCTTAATCAACTTGAGCCAAATAAAATACCTATATTATCGTTACATGTGGATATTATTTGTCCTATAATTAGATACCAACTAGTCGTGTTATTTCCAGCGACAGGTTTATTTGCCTTACGCCAAATAATAATTAGGTTCATGTCCTAAAACATCGCCATGAATTGTGGTAACTCGTTGTAATACTACAGTATTTAAGTCTTTGTTATTTATCAAATTACTCTTTTGCAAATAGCGATTTGCTTTGCACAACATATGTATATGCCTCATTTCTATATGATACCATGTAGGTATATTTAGTCCCTAATGAATATCTCCTTGTCATTATTACCGTACCACAAAACAAATAACAGCGCAAGCACAGCAGCCGCACTCCGTAAAACCATTCAAACAAATACCAACTCCAACACAATAAAGTAGGTTTCAGCCTGTACGGTGCCAATTACGCACGGTTATATTCACCCAGACACTGCATTTCTTTCAATTGCATACATCCTAACCCCTTTTTTTTTGTCTACGTTTAGGGTTGGGCTTGCGGCACAGATTACTAAACAGTTATTATGTCAAAGTGAAAATATTTTTTTTTTTTTTTTTTTTTTTTATTCACAACGGGGTAGCACTTAGCCTTCATCACACCTGATGTTAAGTGGTGATAAGGCTGAAGGTGGAAGCGCACTACTCCCGGAATCCTCAATCACTGAGGAACTGGCTATCTTATCTTTAACTGCCGGAACACAATATCTTCGAATATCTTCGCTTTAAATTAGGCTAATAAAAATTTAATAATAATATGATCATCATATTATCAATGCGGAAGCGTGCTCGTTGGCTTCTCATTCCTTCACACTGCAACGAGTCGAAATGATTCCCGGAATGGAGATATCCTATGGGCCGGAAAGTGACATAGGCTACATTTTATCCCGTAATTCCAGGAACCTGAATTGTTCGTCTCTTAGCAATTAAAAAACACACCCATCCAGTGCACAATAATTACGTGGTTTCGACATTTTGAGTAGGTAACTATATCATTTAGTAATCTGACTTAGTAATTTTGATGCGCTCAGCGTCATGCGCACGTTGCGCACGTTGTGAGCGTTCTGGTAGAACTATCTAGGTTGAACATCACGCGGTTTATCTAACGTTCATATTCTGCAATTTCCGTAATAAATTCATCAAAACAAATATTCTCAAATAGAATTGAAGACCATCAGTTTTAAAATTTTATAACTTTCTAATTCCCAAGTTAAATGCGTAATGCATTGTGCCTTATTACTTATTCATTAGAAAGGCGTAATAACTACTTCATCACCATCACCATTACCACCACGCCAGCCGAACGACGCCCACTGCTGGTCATAACTACTTTCTTATCTATACTAATACTACAAAGAGGAAAGACCCGACTGCCCGTTCGCCCGCGTCTAATAGGCTCCGAAACCACCGGACCGACCCAAGAAACTCCCCGACCATCAGAAAGCGACACGCCTCCCGAGTGACACAGGCCTCACTCCATCCCGACACTCTCACGGGAGGATTCGCTAGTGTATAATAATCTAGTGATATCCATTTTTTTTTTGAATCTCTCTCGTACTCCCTGATTGCATTTATAGAAATAATTAATCTTCACCTCATATGATATCGACCTTCACTAAAGCTATTTGAGTTCTATTTAAAATTCCGCTTTTATACATAAATGAATCTGTAGTTTAGAACAATAGTAAAATTGCGGTAAGTGACACACAACCCATTTAAAACCTTATCATTGATAAATAGCTAAAAACCTACTATGTCCGCCTCAGCTGTAAGTTCAGCGAGATGCATATAGATAGATAGGATTTGTAACCTGTGTTTTGTACTTATAAGATTTAAATCTTGTACATAATTACACATTCTTATATATTACTTGGGGTATGTTTCTTATAAGATCTTACGAGACGTGCTCCGATATTTTCTACACTCATTATTGCTTCACGTAAGTTAGTTTAATGCGTTACTTAAAATAAATTGCAAATCAAAGCCTCTTGGTTTTCACTATTCATAAATTGGTATAGTTACCCATAAGACTTATTCTTTAATTCTTAAAATAGTGTTCAATTATGGTACGATTTATACTCAGATTTAGTTAATCGCTTTTTCCCTACCTACGCATTTAGAAGGATGCGTCATGGAATCTAACACATGGAACAACAGTCATGAAAACACTTTAATCATGATAAGCCACAGCATATCTTTACGTATTGGATTCTAAAAAATTATGTTATGAGTCTTTAACCTTCCTGTTTCAACTGATAATTGTACAACCACTACCAAACTAAATTATTAAGTTAATTCATTAGTTTGATTTATCCTATTGTAAGAAATAGATTTATACGAAACGAGACATTGTTAAAGATGGGAGAGTTGCTACTATTGTAGTGCAAAGCATGCAACTTATCTGGCCTTTTGGTCCTGTTCCTGATCTACAAGAAACGTTCATACTGCTTTATCAGCGCTGGATCACAACGTTGCTGTGTTCAGCTTTAGGCTCGACTGCAGTCAACAGCTACTCTATGACGCTGCTGGTGGTACGATGATGCTCCAGTGCCACACCGCCGTGCCACACCGCCGTGATATGAAAATTACATACAAAAGGATATTTATTTTGAGAACTTACACCTTAATAACACACACTTAAATACTTTAGTATTTAAGTATAATATATTTATTAGCCATCGAGTCTTCATGACAAGTCTTATTCTTATAAAATTTACATAGGCCTAAAACTGTTGTGTGCTTGTAAGAAATCATTTATTTATTTATTTGTATTAGTTTACGCTGGTAGCCCAATAACGCTAATACCCATAGCTCCTTCTTCGTTCAACCCCACACTTATCTAAATCTTTACAACTAAAAAAGGAACTATTTTTATATACTAACCTATTATTAAATATCTTTACGTTTTCCATCTTCATCATTCATTCTCAATCTTTACCATTATCAATGTTTTGAACCCGTTATGTCCAAACAAATAATTGTCTCTGTATGATCCGGACGGTTAATTATTTAGCTTTGCACAATGAACCAAACATCGTATGCCGCTATGAGGCAACCACACCAATAAATCTACTAACCTGAATTGAAACCATTTTCAGACCAACTGTTATTAGTTTGTGCAATAGATATTTCTACTTACATTTCTATCACTCCAAGGGTTGCCATAAAGTGTAAACCTAGTTATAGTCTATAATTTCCTGGCATTGTGCTTTATCTAGGTTTGTCATCTCTCCAACCTAATCATATACTGCTGAAACAGCAATATTACTTATTAGCCGTTCTTCGTGGTTTTTCTCTTGTAGCACCCGCTTCCACGTAAATACTGTTACAACAGTATAGTCTATGTGTTATTTAATGTACACATATCCATATTACTGTAAGCTTCATCCGTACAACATTCCTTTGCTTGTAAGGGTAACAAACATACAAACCCACTTTCAACCTCTCACACTTATAATATTAGCAGACTTATGCTATGTCAAGTCTGTAGTTTTAAGTCCCAACACTGTAGAAATTTTAACCACACCTTACATAAAAATAAATAATCTGTAAAACAGATGAATGGAAAAGATTGCTTAATTACCACTTAATGCCATACAGTCAAACTTTGTCTGACGAGAATCGAACTCGTGATATTATTTTATATAGCTATTTGTTGCATCAATTTATGCTTAAACAACATAACTCTAGTGTGTTCTATACTGTCTTATATTTATATTTCAGTGCTTCATGTTGATAGCAGGTACCTTTTGTTGCATATAATTTGTAAAATACATAACAACCTTTTATTGAATAATACGTATTAAATTTAATACTTAAATTTAAGACTTTCATACAAAACCCCAACTATTGCGACCGATGAGGATTATTAATAGCAACCCAAGTGTAGTGCCTCCCTACTTCAAAGACAAGAAACGTTAAAATAAATTATAACTATACTTAACTTATTTGCCGGCACGTGACAGAGGCAGACAGAACCGCAGCTGCCATCAGCAAACCCACGACTTGTCCTCACACAGCGCGCAGCGTCCCCGAGTCATATGAAAACAGCGTGGTTGAGACATATTATTTTCCTTATTCGAAAAATATTTTTACTGTGTGTACTACCTTAATTAAACATTAATAATAATCTACTACCTAACTTATATCCTAACCTAATAGTAACTTGCATTCCTAACTAATACTTTAACTTAATCTTAGAAACGATAGTTGTTTTATCAGAGCGACGATTGAATATATTATGATTTGTTTGAGACAAAATATTTTTTTATTTCGTATCTACGGAATCGAACCCGGGACCTTCAGAGATAATGGCACCTTGAAACCGGTGCGTACCCCACTCGGCCACGCAGGTCATCATAGCGTTATTTAGAAACTCGAAAAACCCAACCTTTTTTTTTCTTTAAGGCTAAGTGATAAATGCATCCCTTTTCTATTTTTACCTAGTTTTGGAGTAACATCTGGACACCACACCAGTTTAATGGCCGGCGTGGTGTGGCCTTTATAACACAAGTTCGGCATTGTTAAAGAAATCCCAAATGAGTATAATTAAGGATGCCTTATCTATTGTTATTAAATGCCAACGTTCATACCAATAATATTAGCTTTTATACTTATTCTCTTATTCCGCGTTAAATTACATAGGTAAGTAGTTTTTAGGACTCTTTCCACTTTCTCCCCCCTCCAACTAGAGATCCGTTGTTGTAAGTAGTTATTTCACAAATAATCAACTATTCTGTATACCTCTTTTCAAACGGACTTTTTCAAACGTTTGTCGTGACATTGCCTCCATAACCGCTTTGCAAGACATATTATACCATCCTAAATGTCATTTTAACACATTATTCGTGTCTGTTTCATTGTTTCAATATAATAATAATATAACAGATTGATTGACGACAATATTAGCTGTATATTTTAAATTATAGCCTGTCTGAGAAGTCATGAAGAGACACTTCGTATTATTTAAACCAAATAATGATTATGCCCATACAGGAAGTGAATGACGTATTAATAATTTATATTACATAATCATACGATGTAACAACCTCCCATCAGAATTGGCTAGTTAAATGCTATTACCTATTTTTATTAATTTAATTTAAAAATAAACTAACCTAACCATCGTTGATAAAACCCTTTTTCCTGATAAAGCAATTAATTAATACATAATCTTTGGACATCGTAGCAATACAATACTTTCAACAGGTATCTAAACTCTCCTATTTTTTTCCTGTTTTGCGCCTTAAATTCGTTTTGACGTTATAGGTACAATTTAACTGGTGAAATAGTTGTGATTGTAATACGCTTTAATATTTTAACTGATTTTTGACAGTTATTTAATTTAATATCTAACTTCAATTATAATTCGGATGCTTTACTAAACATTTGAGGATTTAGTTTCACAAAACCACAGACTTCGTACACATATAAACATAGCAACAACGATAATAAACCAGCTCTTTAAATAAGGGTTTGCAAGAGTCACGTGGGAATTTTCCTGCTATTGCTCTTATGCACATTTCCTGAGCAATAAAAGCTCTTTTAACCGTCGGACTATTACTCCACACAATGAGAGCATATCAAAGGGCAGATACAACGTAGGCATGTTAGGTGGACAACACTGTACCTCGTTCGGTTATATTTCTGAGACGTTTGAGAGCATAATATAAAAAATTTATTAATTCTTTGGCAAACATTTATAACATCGATAGTGTTCCATTTTAAATCTTTGTCAATTGTTAAAACAACTAATTTTGTTTCAGATATTTCGTCAATACTTGTATTCTTATATTTAATATTTAATATCATTGATGTATTAGTATTGAAATTAATGAAATCAGTAGTAATAAGTTCATCGAACCGTCGACAGACTTTGTTTTAGAGGAAATACCCAAATCAGAAAAGTATATCAGGAGTAGTTTCTTTAAGTGCGTGAAGCTGTATAATAACTCGCCAAACAACTTAAATTGTTAAATTTAAAATTATTAAAGACAAAATTAAATATAATTATGGCTAAATGAATACAATTGTTATAATAACGAACCTCAAATTAAATGGTAAATAACAATGTAATGATAATATAAATAAATAACAATAAATAAATAAATACATTCCCAAAATCACACCAATTATCCAAGCCCGCAGTCAATTTCTAAAGAAACTGTGTCTACGTGATACGTTTTGATAACGGATAAATATATACCCAAACACTTCACGTTTGCAAACACATACCTAACATACACATAAAACACCCAGACCAAGACAAATAGACACGCTCATGCACGCAAACATCTGTCCCGTTCGGGAATCGAACCCGGGACCTCCAGCGCAGAAGGCAGGTAGTCCACCCCTGCGCCAAATCGGTCAATATAATAATAATGTAATGACCTAATGACTATGCAATAATAAAAATATGTGAAATTAATGCAGACTAATTTATTAAGACTTACTATATTTTCTTTATAATATTTTAATGTTTCATATGTATTTGCATGCTATTTTATAGCAAAACGCGTTATACCCACTAAACTATGTAACTTAAATACCGTGTTTGGAACAAATAAAGTATATTATATTCAATTCAAATGTTTGTACGCCGTTTGTGTATGGCTGATATGTAATGTTACATAATTATTTTATCCTCAGGGTCTATATTTAAAGCACATGTTTTTAATTCTGAACGACTAAAAAAATGTTTATTTGCCCGACCTTACAAGTTTTAGTGCTTAATTCAACAATTGGAAAAGATGATATTTCTATAGTTTTGCTTTTCATCATCATAAAACCTATATAAAATAATAACAAGTTACCCAGCCACGTGAAGCTGGCGAAAAGATTTTTTTTTTTTATATCGACAACCATATATAATACAATAATACAATATCCGTTGCACGTGTCTTAAACGTTTGACCGCTCATCATTCCTTTTTTTTGTTACCTACTTTCTAAATTACGTTACAAAGAGCAACCTTTTTTTATACCGTATCTTAGGCTAAATGAAACAATGTTAACAATGACTGTTGTTCCAAGCAAATTCCATTTTATTTCATTCTGAATGTTTGAATGTTTAGTTATTCAATACCCTATTTTATTTATTTAGCAGTGATCGCCTTTAATGTACCCTTACGTTATGCCATTTTTATACTAAATTCCCGTTGTGCAAATAGTTTTAACACATTTATTGACGGGATTCTGGCCACGGTGCACCAAAATGTGACTCAACGTAGGGTCCTAAACGAATTTATCGATCCAAGTTCCTATTTTGTACCAAAATAAGCCCCCGATGGGGGGAATACCGCCCCGCCTAATTAGAATTCTAGGTATTTTCTAGACTTCTAACCCCATCCGCGGCATTCTATGACACCGGCCCTGACAATGTGTCTCTACTTAATTTGGTACACAAAAGGAAAGCAATACAAATATAACAGTACAGTAGAAAGGAAAAGAAATATTTAACTTAAATCATTTAACCGAGGAAAAGAAATATTTATGTCATAACGCTCTCTCCAACTGCTGAACTAACTCCAAATTATGTCTTTGTGAAGTATTTGTTGGTGATTGTATGTATATGTTTAGTTTTGTATAGTGTAAATCCCCCCTCCCCATTAATCAATAAGGTTACCTCCTGTACGGTGGTACAGTTGGCCGACACAACCTGGAGCCAGTCTACATCAGGCAGAGCGTTAGGGCAAATACTTAGGCTTTAACAAATAATATAGGAAACTCACCGGATTGCTAGCGGATAACTTACACAAACAGAGACAACACTAAAATCCTCACAGTTTAGTTTTACTACCGATTTTGGTCCGATCTTATCTACGTCCGTCTCCAACCGTGGTGCCCACACCAATCCTCGCACCTTCCGACCAAATATACTTAACACTAACTTTTAATCCTAACTAATTAATATTCGGCACCCTATTCATTTGAGATCTTACGTCTGTGCGCGCGCGCGCCCTCGCTCCGAATCCCATCTCCCGCTCGTCTTGCTCCGACCGTCTCTCATCTTGCTACCTGTCTAGTTCGTACACCCTTCGTTTTTTGGTCATAACCCAAAACTCACTGTAACCTGACACGAGCCTTGCGCAAGCCATTAATGTCAGGACAATCGTATTATTTATTATATTATTTCTAGCGATAGTTCGCTCTTCAAGACAAGAAAAGGTCACAAGTGGGTACATACTTTGTGTTGCAGATCAATTTTATAGAATAAACGTGCCAACGCTTGATAATTTATGAACCCCTTACAATATTCGAAAAGCAGGGTTCCTGTTTCAAAGAAAATTTTATAATATTTACCTCATGGCGTTACAACGAACTAGCGAAGTAGTCTAAAATTGAAGTCAAATATAGACTACTGAGCACCGTGAGTGATTTAAAGGCACGAGACATCAGAAAATTTTGCTCTCGTGTTAAACATACAACTTTTCACCTCTACCAGCGAGAAAAGTGTTACAGGTCAGAAAAACAACATTGAAGGCAACATTTAACAATAAAGAAAACATCAAAATTACAAAATTAATAAAGAAAAGTAAAATTGGTGCAATAATGCAAGATGAAGGTAACTGTTTGCATTGCGTTCAAAAACTGCACTGCATGTAATTTTTATGAAAACCAAACATGATATTAGTAAGTGATATAATGTTCACTTCATATTATTTGTTTTAAATATTGCGTGTTTAATAAAAAGCAATAGTAGTACAATCGAATTTATATAATTTGTTATTAGAATTCATTAATTTTTCTTATTTTATATTTATATCATGCATGCGACCTCATTTCGTCCATACTCTTTATTTCGAACCTTTGGTATCCGTGTATTTATTTTTTAAGCTTTATAATTCATGTCCATCGACATAAAGCTAATCTATCCTTTTTGCTCATATTAATTTTAAAAGTCTCATCCTTGTCACTTTATTTCTTTTTTCTTAATGAGAGATTTTCTACCAGCAAATTAAAAAAAAAAGTTTATTTATTAGCTCGATAGATGTCGCTGACCAGACATGAATCCACTCACCTCTATTGTTTATTACCACACAGAGATGGGCCTACTTCTCGAAAGATACAACTTCGAAACTTCGAAATGTAACATGGACTTGTAAATTCTTTTTCACGAAGTAAATAACAAGTGTTTTTTACGGTAACAAAAAAGAGTGTCATTGGAATACCTAATGACATATAAATGTGTGCGGGACAGATTATTATGATTTATTGTGTTTAGAAATAAGATGTATATAAAATTCCTTGAGTTGACCGTTGTATAATAAAATGATATTTTTGTGTGTATTTTACTCCCTCTGCTAGGTTGAGATAAATTAGATAAGTTTTATTTGTGTTGTATATAGATCGTTTATAATGTTAAAATAATTTGTAAAATGCAAAGGGCTCTCGATACGGTATTGCCTCGACGTACCTAAGGTCCGATTCGCTATCTCGCTCACTCGGGATATGCTCTTCTAGTACAGCCGCGCCTCTAGCGGCACATCTCGGAACTCCCTTACACGCGGACTGCCACAATTCCGAGAACTGATTTAGCGTTGCGCGTGTAAGCCAATTCCTTGAATTCTTTTGTGTGAAAATACGTGGAAACAATTAGAGTCGCTATAAATATCGCATTAAGATTCATTCGCATCCAGACATTATAAGAAGAACAATAAAGTCACTCTGCCCGAACAAGCATCAACAACCAGTGGTTTTCTTCACCGTCCGGAACCCCTCCGTCTCCGCACAGTTTATGTACACCGGGGCTGCTACCGCTCATAAACGGCCGGTCCCGTACAAAATGCATTGGCTGTTAAATATTTTTCATTTCTCATATTCGAAAAGTGATATATATTTAAGGCCTAATCAGACGAAGGACTATTGTCCCCGTGGGACAAAAAGTCCCTGTACGTCCAAAATATTTCCTCCGGGTACTTGTCACGGACTCAACGCATATAGTGTGCGGTCATTTGTTGCCCGAAGACGTACTTCACTATCGGGCGCTCAATGCAGACTAAAGTTCGTTGTGTGCGTTGTTACGCCTATTTACGTTTGTTCTATTTTTTTCGGGAACTACCGCGAACTTTTGTCCAGTCCAGTCTCTCGGTGTCCGCCGTACTTTCGGGGACTTTTTGTCCGCGGTACTTTTAGTTCTTTGTGTGCGTTATTCGATACAATTTATAAGAGATCTATATCGATGGACAAAAAAGTACTCGGCGGACAGTCCTTCGTCTGATCAGGCCTTTAAACTGAGCAGCGGGTTCAAAACTCTGCATTGCACCCTAGGATGTAAAAGTATTTTTAAAAATAGAACTGAATTTGGTTACAGTCAACCATAGAGTTATCTCATCGGCAATGAAAAAGTTTTCTACTGATGTTGTATGGGGTGGGGGGGCCGGAACTGTTTCAAAAATGAATTTTATAAAAATGAGAATATCTCAAAAACGGTGCGTCGAAGCTAAAAACCCCGGAGATACATAGGAGGCATCCGATGGACATATAATATTTTTATTTTTTGTTTAATTGAACTTCAAATTTTTTTAATATAATAAAAAAAATAGAGAAGGCTATTCCCCCCGCCACCATTCTTTTATTTTTCTAGGTAGTTTTAGTTGTTTTTGTTGCTTTTCTTATTATGAAAAGCAAAGTGTATTTACTTTCCATAAATTCGAAATAAAAGTAGAGTGTATTACTCGGCCGCAAAATTATTTTCACCTCGGGCGACGTATATTGAATCCCTCGCTGCGTTCAGGATTCTACTTTAGAATCCCTCACTACGCTCGGGATTTTCTATAGAATCCTTCACTCCGCTCTGGATTAAAAATAGCGCCCTCGCCGTAAATATGCTATTTTGCTCCCTTGTAATACAATCTACTATTATCTTAATGTCAATGTCACTGACATTACACTCGTAATAATAGTGAATGATTTCTTTTAAAATGGCCGCCAACTTGTGATTCTGATGTTCTACTAGAGTAAAAATACAAGTACTTCACTAGCTTTCTTACATAATTGTAGACTTGTAAAAATGGTTAAACAGGGCCCTTGCCAGCAAATTTAAAAAAAGCAAACCCATGTCTGATGAACGCCATCTGTTGAGTTTTTTGGAACTAACTTTTTTCTTTTTTAATCATCTGTCAGAAAATCCCTCATTATTTCAAAAGTTGGTGTAAGAAATTAAAAAAGCATTTTGCCTCACGCTCGCAGCAAAAATCGATTTTGCTGCGAGTTTTTAGGCGCCAAAAGCGCCCTTTTCGAGCTGGAGAGGTGAAAAAATCTTTATTAAAAGATAAATAAGTAGCTACGAAAAAGTATTCATTAGGTTTTAGTTAAAAGACAAAGGGGTAGCCAATAAAAAACAAACATTGTTTTAGCCGGTATTCGCCCGCATGTCATTATTATCACTTAACCGATTACTACGTTAATTATTACAAGTCAGATTGTTTATTAAGATGACGGGTTAATCAGCATGTTCATTATACAGTTGTGCCTCTGGTGTTATATTCTAGCTCTGGTGTTATATTTTAGGGTTAAGAGTCAAAGTGAAAATTCTATAAAGTCAATCAAAATAAAATAACTTTCGCGGATTCAAACGCGCATTCTATTTATAAGAAAAGATACGTCATAAATTCACATAAAATGGTAACAAAAACGACAGTATTTTCAAAATTTCCTGAAAACTACTGAACCGATTTCAAAATTTCAAAAATTGGGACCAACTTGGGGCTGTACCTGATGTTATAACGTTTGAATCATTTCAATCGGTTCAGCCGTCTTCGAGTAATCGGTGTACATGTTATGGATCAAGTGATAAATTGGGCAGTAAACATAGTGCCCGGTCATTATGAAAAATGCGCAATATGAGTATTTTTTTCTTTTTTCCTTCTTTTTCTTTCTTTAAACAACAAGTGGTTTTGTGGTGCAAAAAAAAATAACCACGAAATTTAAGGCGATCGCTACGCTGCGCTTCGCGGTCGCCTTAAATTTCTAACCTATCACGTGTTCTACAGGACTTTCAAGGCAAACTCGCTTTTGCCCTCTCATATTGCGCATTTTTCATAATGACCGGGCACTATGTATACTGCCCAATTTATCACTTGGTCCATAACATACATACATACATATAAAAAAACGCGATGAAAGTTCAAAAGTTCAAAGTTCAAAGTTCCTTATTGCATCATGTTGTTATAAAGATGTTACAATACATATAGACACAAACATGACCCTGCAAGGGCGTAGCAATTACTTATAAATAATCCATATCCATCCGTAAGTAAGTACATAAATTAATTAATTACTAATAAAAAATAAAAAATTTAATATTAACAAACAATCATATTAATTAATTTTATTATCTGACCTGCGAGTATTATAACCTCCTCCTTTTCAATTTTTGAAGTCGGTTAGAAACTAACTTTCCACCCATGGCTTCGCCCGCGTGGACTACACGATGTTATCCCGCGGGAAAGTAATATTTTTCCGGGATGAAAAGTAGCTTATGTCACTCTCCTGCTACCAAACTATCAGCATACCAAAAATCACATCGATCCGTTGCTCCATTTTGACGTGAAAGACGGGCAAAGAAATAAATAAACAAACACACTATCACATATTTTATAATATTAGTAAGTAAAGTAATAGTTTGATTTATAGGTATCTATTTTGTAATTTTAAATGTTTTTTGCCGACCTTTTGGCAATTTTACAGGGGCCGTGGTGCTGAAAGTTTAGATTATTAATCGTCATTTTCTTTTCTACCCATTCAACTTTTCTTTAACGTGTAGAAAGAACACTACACATATGCTATTGAAACGACATACATCAAGTAAATAGCAGTATAGTTAAAAGATAAGAATTAAAGCGGGTCACTTATCAGTATTTTGGATGCAATTATTTTCATTAACCCCCGACGCAAAAAGAGAGGGGTGTTTAACGTGCCTTTCTGTATCTCTGTATCTGTCTGTGGTATTGTAGCTCACAAACGGAAGAACCAATTTTCGTTTAGTTTTTTTGTGTCATAAATAATTTTATCCCGAGTGTTCTTTGAAAGCCATGTTTTATGAAAATCTGTTCAGCCGTTTAAAGATCATCATTTCTTTTTAACCGACTTCAAAAAAAGGCGGAGGTTCTCAGTTCGGTTGAATTTTTTTTTTTTTATTTTTTTTTTTAATGTTTGTTACCGCATAACTTTGTCAATTATAAACCGATTTTAGAAATTCTTTTTTGGTTTGAAAGCATATAGTTACAAATTGGTCCCATTGTTATACGGTCAGGATCTGATGATGGCATCCTGGAGAAATCAAGGGAACTCTTCAAATATTATAGGCACACATAAAGCGATTTTGGTATTTTCTTAAGTAACTCGTGCATTTGCTTTCGGTAAGCACCATTTGGTGAAGAGTAACTGATGATGAAGACCACATATGGCCATCGAAAACATTAATTAAATACTAAATATGTTACGGGCGCAATACGATTCCTTTAAGGTTCATAAGTAATTTTCAAGTATTTGCGACTGGTAGTCATCATCTCACGATGATGAGCTGGTGATGGAAGGTACAACTCCTCAATAGTTAGGAGTTGGAGGATAATTCTTTAAATATCGTTGATACGTAAATATTTGTAGTTGTTACCTTTCAGGTTATTTAGTTAAGCTGATGATGGAAGGTAAAACTCTTTAACGCTTAGGAGTTAAAGTATGTTTTTAAGTACTACAAGCGCCAATAGAACTTTAGGTTGTATTCTTTCAAGTAATTTAGGTTAGCTGATGTTGGAAGGAAACTGCATAACAGTTAAGAGTTGGAGGGTGGTGCTTGTCTGAGTTCTAATTTAGATATGGGCTATAGTCGTTGCACATTGAGCTACCCTTGCTCATTATGCGGTTTCTTATAGTAGATTTCTTACACTAAAAAAGGAAAAATAAACAAAATTTTTCAAAAAAAATTAAACCGCCTTCAAAACAAAACTGCAAACAAAAACTCATTTCCCAAAAACACGTAAAAGTAAAAAATAAATTGAATCACTCAATTCAAAGTACGAAAGTGCGGGACTTTTTCTAATTAATCTGGAACTTACTGATCTGATTGAAGTCGGTGTCAAGCCGAAAGTAACAAGAACGAATACTTAAAATTCAATTTCATTTCATTTCAAAATAGTGAAACAATAATAAACAATATCTCATGCGCAGAGTGGTGTAAATTGTAACCTATCAAATACATATTAATATTAATATCTATTTGGCTTGACACCGACTTCAATCAGATCAGTAAGTTCCAGATTAATTAGAAAAAGTCCCGCACTTTCGTACTTTGAATTGAGTGATTCAATTTATTTTTTACTTTTACGTGTTTTTGGGAAATGAGTTTTTGTTTGCAGTTTTGTTTTGAAGGCGGTTTAATTTTTTTTGAAAAATTTTCTAGTTGATGAGGGAATCTGACTAAATTCCTTATGTCCTATCGATTCGAAATTTGGTACCGTGTGATTGTAAGAAAAATGATTTTTATCATTATTTAACGGACGACCTCCGTGGCCGAGTGGTGAGTGGTGAGTGGTCGGATAAATATTGAAAAAGAACTTTACAATATTTCCTCGTGTCTGGGTAAATGTGGTAATACCCGTCGTTGTTTCCAATTTCCAGAATACTATTGCTTTAGCTAATATACTTTGGTATTTGAACAGTATGTGATGGTTGATGGTGTCATGATGGTGTCCAATAATTTATTATACTAGTCGTCTGCAAGTATCGTATGTAAGAAAAGGTTTTTATGACACTATTTAGTCTGGGTATTTATAGGGTGCAATCATGTCACTGAAGTTATTGCAAATTTATTGCAACTGCATTTCATAATCTCAGCCCGCTCGTTTTAATCATACCTCGTTGACGTGATTGGCTAATGACATTTATGAGAATTTAGATTTAGTCGGATTAAAACTGCATCAAACCAAATGTTGTTTATTACAAAGAAATAATGGCAGCCCGCTTCAATCACGTGGTTTATTAATTTACGTAGGAATATCGACTATAATTAATATTGGACACCATCACATACATTGTTTCAATACCAAACTATAGTAGGTAGTAGCTTGAGCACTAGTAGTATGTATTATGGGAATTGGAAACAACGACGGGTGTTATTACCACATACACCTAGGCCCAAGGAAATTTTAAAAGTTCGTTTTTCAATATTTACCCCACCAGGAATAGAACCCAGGACCTCTAGAGATAGCAGCACCGTGAAAACCGTTGCGTACACCACTCGTCCACGAGGTTCTCAATGAAATTACCACTATTGTTTATGCGTTTCTTTCGATTAGTTAGTAGGAGCAGAAACTTATTAGTAGGTAATCTGTGGTAGTAGTTGAATGTTTAATTTTACAAACTAGAACCGCCACCCCAATTGTACCTACCCATTGTACTCAAATTATATTGTATTAGTGTCAATAGAAAAGTAAATAAAACTATGACCTAATCCTAAAAAGATTACTAGATTTTGAATTCAAGCTTATTATATCGGACGTCTCCCTGTTATAGAACTGTCTGTGTATTCGTCAGGAGCATGTGTCATCATCCAAGCCCCTCAATCATGCCAGAAGCGACACCACCATAAAAACAATCGAGATCTACGAAGCATTAACGATTTATTAATTACTAGCCACTGATCACCGCATCCTGTGCAAAGAGTAATACAGTTTCATGCAGAAGCGACATTTCTCTGCAAACGTTACTCGTCGCTTTAATAAAGTATTTTTAACTATTCTTGTTAAGTTCACGTAATTATAAAAATTAAAAAAAATCAAAATTCAATTTCGTTTATTCAGTTTAGGTTTGTTTAACAACACTTATAAACATCAATGAAGCTACGCCATCGGTTCGCAAATCCTACGGCAGGAGACCTTGTAACGAGAAAAACCGGCAAGAAAAAAGTGCTCAAGGTGATACTCGGAAAAATTATGCTAAAGCGAGATAGCAATAAGAAAACGACGCTTTTTCCGATTACGCAAAAAAAATACAAAATCACTTCGTATTAAAAAACTATAGCGATTTTAAAAAAATGCTTCTATACGATTCTAAATATTATTGGTGTCCACTAATTAAACCAATTTTCAATAGTATATATAACCACATTTATGAATTATCTTGATATTATTTCGTATTTTTTAGAGGTTTTTTCGAAAAGAAAAAGTGTCGAGCCAAAATTATAAAATCGTGTTTCTGAAACTATACGATTCTAGATAAAGGTATATATGAAGAAATATTGATCTTATTACCGGATTTATAACATTTTTTTGATATAAAACTATAGGACGGTTAGAGCGTCCTATAGTTTTATATCAAAAAGTCCATACTTTTTCCGAGTAGCGCCTTAAAATAATATTCTTAGGTTATATCGACTCTACACGACTGCAGCCGGTGAGCGTGTGAAGTTGATATCACGACTGAACGAAGTCGAACGTAAAACTGCATGTAAGCACTTAGTGAATATATCGACTAGGTACGTGCGTTTGCGTGGTGCCGTCCGTCTGATATCTGTAAGTTAAGTTTTAAAACTGAATGAAGATGACCACCTTTACTAGTTTTTGATCTTTGACAGTTGCGTGCGCGCACATGCGGGCCCCACAACGGTTATCTCCGATCTGTCGACAGACAATTGGTAAAAAAGACCCCCGCCACTAAATTCACCGTAAATTGCTAAAACGGTTAAGTTTGATTCCGTTTACGATTTTGTATAAAGATTGCCCTTTTTAGGAATGCGGGTCATATGATTTTTTTTTTGTTTT
Organism: Crambus lathoniellus; assembly: GCA_949710035.1. Classification (NCBI taxonomy): domain Eukaryota; kingdom Metazoa; phylum Arthropoda; class Insecta; order Lepidoptera; family Crambidae; genus Crambus; species Crambus lathoniellus. The sequence continues at coordinate 6,218,493 of OX453300.1, forward strand.
TGATGGATTGGAAGTAACTGTTATCGATATATGGGCGAAAGGTGTTAATTAAGTTGTTGTTAACTATAATGATTTATTAACAAATAGTTTAGTGCTTTTGTTTGTTGTATAACATGCAGGTTGCGTATATTTTCTGATAGGCAAACTTTATAATACTTACCAAAAACATACTATACAGGGTGGAACCATTTTATGATATCTACCTACTTGGAGGGAAAATTTAACTCAAAGAAAAAATTCCTTTATTTTTGAAATGAAACAAAACTGCATTCAATTGTTTTTAGAATTAAGCTTGCCACATAAAGGAATTGAACCGGCTAAAATAAAAAAAAATACAACATCCTTTACTGTCGTCTGACAACCGATTTGGCGCAGGGGTAGGATACCTGCATTCTGCACCAGAGGTCTCGGGTTCAATTCCCGAACAAGACAAATATTTGTGTGCATGAACATGTCTATTTCTCTTGGTCTGGGCAAAGAATATATGTATACACGTTTGGGTGTAATCTATGTAAGTATATAAATTATGTGTTTATTCTAAAATAATTTTTCAATTCGGTCTAGTTAGTTTCTGAGATTAGCGTGTTAAAACAAACAAAGAAACAAACTCTTCTGTTTTATAGTATTAGTATAGATAACGCAGGCATCCGCTAGAGAGGATTATTATGCGTTCAAAGTTTGTAGTATCAAAATAATCGCGCAGTCCGGTCAGCCGAACGATGGTTAATTTATTTTAACCATGGTCCGCTAACAACAAGGCGGCGGGCGATGACGGAATCACAACAGAGCTTCTGAGAGCGGGCGGTAAGCCGATACTTAAAGTCCTTCAGAAGCTTTTCAATTCAGTCATCCTTGAGGGCAAAACGCCAAAGGCATGGGGCAGAAGCGATGTGATGCTGTTTTTCAAGAAGGGTGATAAAACTCTCTTGAAGAACTATAGACCCATCTCGCTTCTGAGCCATATCTATAAGTTGTTTTCGAGAGTCATTACGAATCGTCTCGTTCGCAGGTTCGACGACTTCCAACCTCCCGAACAAGCCGGGTTCCGGAAAGGCTACAGTACCATAGACCACATTCATACGCTGCGGCAAGTTATACAGAAGACCGAAGAGTATAACTTGCCACTTTGCTTGGCGTTCGTGGACTATGAGAAAGCCTTTGATTCGATTGAGACTTGGGCGGTGCTGCAGTCTCTCCAGAGGTGCCAAATAGACCACAGGTACATCGAGGTGCTGAGGTACTTATACCAAAACGCCACCATGTCGGTCCGATTACAGAACCAGAGCTCTAATCCTATCCAACTACAGCGAGGTGTGAGACAGGGAGATGTCATCTCTCCCAAACTGTTCACAGCTGCGTTGGAGGATATTTTTAAGCTGCTGGACTGGAAAGGATACGGCATCAACATCAATGGCGAGTACCTAACACACTTACGGTTTGCCGATGATGTAGTTCTTATGGCTGAGACCTTGGAAGACCTGAACACAATGCTCGAAGATCTCGGTAATGCTTCGCAAAGAGTGGGTCTTAAGATGAACATGGACAAGACGAAAATCATGTTCAATGCCCATGTTGCACCCGCTCCAGTTAATGTTGGGAACATTACACTCGAAGTTGTTGACCACTATGTTTACCTAGGACAGACGGTCCAGTTAGGTAAGTCCAACTTTGAGAAAGAGATCTCTCGTCGAATCCAGCTCGGATGGGCAGCGTTTGGGAAGCTCCGACATATATTCGCGTCCGAAATACCTCAATGTCTCAAGACGAAAGTCTTTGACCAGTGTGTGTTGCCAGTAATGACCTATGGAAGTGAGACGTGGTCTTTTACTATGGGTCTCATAAGAAGGCTCAAAGTCACCCAGCGAGCAATGGAGAGAGCGATGCTTGGTATTTCCCTGCTCGATCGAATCAGAAATGATGAGATCCGCAGGAGAACTAAAACAACCGACATAGCTCGAAGGATTGCATCATTGAAGTGGCAGTGGGCGGGACACATAGCGCGGAGAACCGATGGCCGTTGGGGCGGAAAGGTTCTCGAATGGCGACCGCGTACCGGACGACGTTCCGTGGGCAGGCCCCCTACAAGGTGGACCGACGATCTGGTCAAGATCGCGGGAAGCCGCTGGATGCGGGCAGCGCAGGACCGATCGTTGTGGAGATCCTTGGGGGAGGCCTATGCCCAGCAGTGGGCGTCGTTCGGCTGACATGATGATGATGATGATGGTCCGCTAACTGGACTATCAAACTGTGCCACGGGCAAAAAGTGTTTTCCGTGGTACGGTTACCGGACCACGTTATTAAAAAAAACGCGTAGTCCGGTCAACCGAACGACGGTTAATTTATTTTAACCGTGGTCCGGTAACCGTACTATCCAACTGTACCACGGGCAAGAAATGGTAAGAAGTACCTAGTAATCATTTGTTTTTGAAAAGTTCTAATCTCACCAGAAATTTACGCGAGCGAATCTACGTAAGCTTGATCCTGATAAGTATGTTAACTTGAATGACGAAGGATCAAGAAAAATTACCTTCACAACAGTCTTGTTAGTGACAAGTTTTATTTTTATCTCACCACTAAAAGTCAAGTCACAGATGATATCAGATTCAACAGATGTATAACCAACCCGAAAAAAGTAACCGAATTAAAAAAACAAAAACACTCGTACCAATATCGTAATGTATAAATTCAATTAAGCGATCATCAATATAATATTGATGGTATCTAACCCTTGCCACATGGACCGTACAAATTAGGGAGGAGGAAAAAAACCGAATCGCTCACTAGAGGCCGCTATCGGCAGTATCAATGACGTTTAACCCTAAACATAATCGGGAATCGAAACTACCTTGGGGACATTTGGGCTCGCATCGCTACTAAGAACGCCGAACCCCACACAAACGCTAAAACTCGTCATTCATACATTGCTGGCTGTGCTCTTGCTAAGTTTTAAAACCGACATAGAAAACCAGGTTTGTATAACGAGTTTGTAGATACAAAAGTATAGTTTAACCTGGTTGAGTTTGTGCTGTTTTGTGCTGGGCGTGAAATTGCCGAGTATTTTTTGCAATAAAACTTGCCCCTTTCTGTGGGGTCGATCGGGCCCGCGGCGTTTAAGGGTTATGCAATGACGGTTTTGGATTATACCTGTTTTTGGGACTTAGTCGAATAATCATGGAAATTAGTAGTTGTAAGCTTAGGCCTGTGGGCGTTTACCTTGGAGTGACAAAGGATATTTTGATTATATTATAAGGCTCGTTTAGGTTTGAGATTGTGATTTTATAAAAATGAAAGTTGGTGTGGATTTTGCTGAACTGTTAACAGTATGAGCTAGTTTTCATGGGCAAGGAGGTGAGTTTAAGTTAAATAAGTATACGCAATAAAGCTTGGTATGGTATAGATAGGGCTGAAGGAGAAAAATTATTTATTTTCAATTGGTCAGATTTTATTATGTAGGTACGTTTCCTAATTATTGGTCTTGAATGATTTGGAAAAATCTACTTTTTAACATAATATGTCCAATATGTGGTTTCGAATTAAAAAGTACTAAAAGACAGGAAGACAAATTTTAAATTCCAATAGTTAACTTCAAACAGTGCAAAGGTATGACGTTAACCCTTGCGCCGCGGCGTTCCCCAAACGGCCCCATAATTGATAAGTAAAGGAAAAGAAGACTTATACATATTTATGAGAGCCCAAAATTGCTACGGGACCCTGCGAAAACGCACACTTGCCGTCGCCGCGTCTCATTATGTTTTTAGGGGTCCTCTTTGATGTCTTCCATGTGGAAATCGGTAGGATTTTCCCTTTTATACGATTTTGAAGTTCCTATGAGTGTCGCAAATCGTGCACTATTAACATAAATAGGTAAATATGTATTTTGTTATGTAAATTATAATGTGCGTATTGAGGGTTGGTTTTATTATGAGTTTGAAATATTATGCATAGAGTGTAGGTAACAGTCCAAAAATTTTGTTACGTCAATCTTCAAAAGTCTTTGAATTTCTATATACAACAACGTCTAGATCGCCGATAATATTTGAAAGATAAAACATAACAGTATGTTCGAGTTAACTGTCCCTAAAGAGGCCAAATGAGTTAAGTATGTCAATCGTAAAGAATTTGTCTATTTATTTTTATCTTTTCTATATTCTATTCAACTATTCTTAAATCAAAGTTTACCTAGTTTTATGCACCGCGTATAATCATCTCAGCACCCAACTCTCTGGTTGACTGGTTGAGAATGCCTTATAGCATTAAGTCCGCCATTTGTACATAGTTTAAATAAATAAATAAATATTCTTAATTTCGACCGCCATTAGAAGAAATAGTTCTCTTCGACTTTTTACTAGTTTAACAAAACACATCTTTTATTTTAAATGAATACCATTTTCTTCTAATACCCCAAGAACTATCCGATATTTTTGTAAAAAATTCAATAACAGGCCAATTTTTTGTAAACGGCCCTTAAATATAATTTTAAGAGACTATATTTTGGAATCCAACATAATATCGCATTGGAAGGTATAAAAAAAAAGTTATACCTCGAAAATGGTGCAATTCTTTCAGCAAATATGCTATCACCAATTTTATCGTTAACATGTGTTTATGTTCACTATATCTAAGCACCAAAGTCGAAATCCATAAAGATATAAAACGGGAAACTAATACTTTAGAAAGAAATCGGATGTTTCTGATAGCATTTTTAATATAGGTGTAATGCCAATTTGAGTTTACGTAGAGAGTTTTTTTTAAAGTTTATTTGTTTTTCATTTACAAATATAGGGGGATTATATACTTTTACGAAAGATAATAATAAATGTATTCAAATGTAAAGTGAATAACACTTATACCATTTTTGCCTATTTTTTATAGATTTTTTAAAGCTTTGTTTTTGTTTTTTTTTAATGTCGCTGTCATAAATATTGGTGGATTACTAATGAATTATTTATTAAACTAGATAATCTAATTTTCAATGTTAAGAAATCACTGATATAGAATTATTGTTGAGTCTCCATAGAGCGAATTAGTTTGACTCTCGGGCTATAAACACGTTAGCAAATTTGGTTTTAAAATTCAAGATTTCAACTACATCAGAAGATAATAAGTAAGTATTATAAATAAATAAGCAGTTAAAAACATTTCCTAAAATTCCGTAGAAGAATATTAGCAACTCAATATCTACGTTTACAACTTCATCCTTCCAAAACATTTCTGGATCTCAGAACCTCAAGCCCTTAACGCCCGTTTTAAAACCACAATAAACGCAAAGTTTATTGTCAAAACTCCGAGGCGCGACGCCATTACCTCTCTTTATGTGGATAATTCTTCGCTGAACGTTTTATAAATTCTTAACGCTTCTTTATAATCTTGTGTTTTGAACGTTCCAAATGAGCCGAGCGGTTTTGTTCTTACAACTTATGGCCTCCTGGTACACCGTCTTGTTGATATTTCTGTTCTTTACGGTCACATTGTGTGTAAATAATTATCAGTAAAAATGTTTGGGTTGGTTTCACGAATTTTACACTTTCATGGTCATTATCACTATAGAATAGACTGTGCTATAACTAATATGGAAAACGGTTTTTTTAATCATATTGTATTTGTTGTTTAGTTGGTTGCCAAAATTCAGAGGCGCGACGCCATTAGGTACCTCTCTTTATGTGGATCGCTGAACTTTTTACAATTTCTTAATACTTCATTATAATCTAGTGTTTAGAACGCTGCAAATGAGCTGAGTGGTTGTGTTCTTACAATTGGGCATTTGACTGTTGTTGAAATGTAGACATTTAATTAATGACAATCAGAAATATAACATTATTGAATAACAAATGTGAAAAAAGAAATTCAAATTGTATTATAACAAGCTAATATGAAAAGAGTTTATGAAAATGCTACCATCAGTAGGAAGTATTTTCACGGAAAGGGGTATGGGTTAAACCACGCTGAGCAGCTAGGAATGAAATAATATTGATTTTATTAATAAAAGGGGTGTTTCTACCACATCATGAGATGAGCCAGTTTTAATGTTAACATTTTCTAGAACTTTCTAATGGTGTTAAAGAAAATTGGCCGTAAAACGAACGAACTGAAAACAAAAACGACAAAAGTATTATATCAGAACCATAGTTTTTAATTTGCTACACTCAGCGAAGTAAAGTCAACAGGTTCACATCATCAAGCTTTAACAACTGCCAAACAAAAACAGCTCTTATTTCGTCTCCAATAAGGTCATCATGTAAACCTCGTGTGTCGTACTTGCTAATTATACACTACGCTCAATTATGAGTATTAATGAATGAAATCATTTCAATTTGCGTGCATGAGACGTCGCGGAGCCATGTGGTCGCACAACGATTAGCTTCCGGCCGACAGTTATTTTTATTGTGCCACATCCGAGGCTAAATGATTTGTGGCTGCGAATGTTGGTGAATGAAAATTATTTTACACGTAGTATTATGTAGGGAACGTAATATCCTCTCATATTATATACTAGCCGATTCTTCTCGCAAGGCTCTCGATGTAGGATTTGCGAACCGATGGCGTAGCTTCTTTGACTTTAATTTTTTAGCTTTTGCCCACACTCTTCACTCACGTGTAATTTGCGGAAAATACACCACTGTTAGATTCCCATACAGGTTGAATTTTCCAAAATCCTGTCTTAGTGGATGCCTACGAAATAAAACTATCAGCGTGCCAAAGGACAACATAAATCACACTATTGGGAATGTCCCCACCCACAAATAGACTTCAAACGTTTATCAATTAGTGCGTCTTGCACGTAGTATTTTTTTGTCCTCTGTGGTCTTGCCACGCTGATCACTTTTTGGTATTACACATCCATCGCAGGATTGGAAATTTTACACAAATCGAATTAGAAAACAGGTAGGTAATTAGTATGGAGTTAACTTTGCACACTATGGCATTTTTAAATGCTAATAAGCTATGAATTATATTAGGGTGTAAAAATCATTTGGAACCTGCTAGCTAGAGTGTCAACAAAAAGGATGGCATACTTACAAAACATTTAAAAAATATTTTGAAAAAACTAATACAATGAACTTTTATAATAAAAACTAAAGTTATCTCTATACAGGCATACAGGTACCATTTTTCCGATTCGATTTGTGTGAAATCCCCAATCCTGCGGTAAATGTCGCTATAGGTACTAAAAATGCCATGAGGCATAAACTGAGATTCGTTTGATTTCTGTTGGTGGATGGAGATTGGTACGCAAATTTGCGTGGTCCTTTCAGCTTAAATTGTCTGTGTTTCAGCTCGATCCGTTCTGTAGTTTGGGTTATACGTCACCTTTGCCTTTACAAATTTACAGAAACCAGTGATTTTGTTGTTTTTATTGTGCCTTTGACATAGGCTAAACGATTTGTGGCTACTGCGAATCTTGCTGAATTTAAAATTTGTATACTTATGTAGAGAACGTAATATACCCTTATATCATAGTCTGCAGCAAGCAAAACTAGATATTTTGATATTAGTTAATCTTGCTAATGCCCGAATACTCGTACGCTACTTATCTTTGGGAGCGTCTCAAACATCGCCCTGTCACTTTAAATGTCAAACGTATGAAACAGATGCTATGATGTTTGAGACGCTCCCAAAGATGATTTGCGTTCGAGAATTCGGGCGTAAATCTGAGGCTGAATGGTTTGTGGATGCAAAATGTTGGTGAATGAAAAATATTTTACACTTGGCAGGTTGATACTCCGGAAGAGAAAACTAAGAAATTTAAGTAATTTTGTGCCTTTACAGCTTCACTCCCCTGCCCCACCCTCCCCTGGCGACGCTCTTGCACATGATAGTTTAAACTACTCCTTCATACTGAATCGATAATACTTTTTTGCATATCTGTCTGTCATCCGAGCTCAGTTGTCGTATTTTTCGTTTGCGAGCCAGATCGTATCGCAGTGCTCGACACATGTGGAGGCAAATAAGCTAAGTAATTAATATCTAGAAGCCCTAGTCTAGTGGGGTCAGTGAACCCTACACATGACATATCCCTGCAGACTTCCTGTGGGATTGCTGTAGTTTTTAATTAAAATAGTTGTAAGTATAAAAACATTTTTACATCTACATCTATACAGGAGGATTTAAATTAAAACTTACGGAAAGGATGAAAACTGTTGAAGAGTTATTCAAAAAATATTAGAGACAAATTTAAGAGAGCCTGGTTGTTTTCTTTTTTTACTCCCGACGCAGCGCAAAGAGGGGTGTTATAAGTCTGAGGCCTATGTCTGTCTGTCTGTACCTTCGATCTGTAAGTATATTCGTAGTGCCTAAACGGATCCGGCGATTTCATTTCGGTTTTTTTTTTATTGAAAGCTACTTATATGAATCGAGATCGTTATTAGCCACGTTTGATGAAAATCCATCCGGCCACTTATGGACATGGTCAACTGTCTGCCGAAACGGAAATACAGACGTGGTGCTTTGATTAAGATAATGTACACCCTGGGTAAATTTTGGTGCAATAAAAAAAACTAAAATGGCGGCAAAAAATGGCTGATAAAAATTAAGTTGCTCCGATTTTTCTGAAATTAGCGACTTCAATGCGGTTTTTTTAATTTTATGTGTAATTTAAAAAGGATGAAATATAAATAAAATTTTAAAAACCCCCGACACAAAAAATACTTCAAAAATGTCAGAAAATAAATTTTCTCTTTAGGTCGGGGTACCCCCAACGTATAAAATACCTTTTTAGTAGTTCTCATTTTGTGGTCCCCCGACGGAGGTTTTTTTTAATATTTACTTGGTTAACGAGTAATAAAAACAAATGAATTGGCAGCGCTAGTGGACCAATGTTAGCGCCTTAATACGCATTGGGCCCGCGTAATGAGTCATGGCCCATTCTCCGTCCTTATCTATTCATAAAGAAAGCCTAGGCCCCAGCAGTGGGGACATATATAATGGCTGATGATTATGAATAGTACAACCCATGAGCGACTATTTGACGTCGCAATTAATAGACAGCGAGGTTATGTAAAAGGATGATCAACATAGTTGCAATACAGCCTTGGGTAACATAATAAGCTAGAAAAAAGTTCATATTATTTCTTATCCTCATTTATAACTATAGCTACAGATCTATGTAGCAATATGTGGTATCAAGATTCGCGCCCGTCCGTCTGCCCGTCCCAACACATGTTGGTAATGACTTGTGACCGCGACAAATGTCCCACACTTGACACTACGCGGCTCAACGAAGCCCTAAGATGGAGTAGATAGTACGCTGTTATAATTATTAGCTGATATGATAACTATTTCGAGCTATCTAAATATTACGATCAATTTCTAAACACTGCACAATTTTTTAAGATGACTCAGAATCGGTAAGTGAACATCTTTCTCATAGAAAGGAGAAGAAGAACCTCTGCGTACTTATTTCTTTAAGTCACCTCGCTCGCAGGCGCTCATCATTATCATCAGCCATACGACGCCCACTGCTGGGCATAGTCCTCCCCGAAGGATCTCCACACAGTGATCGGTCCTGCGCTGCTTTCATCCAGCGGCTTCCACTTTGTAGGGGGGCACGAAACGTCGTCCGGTACGCGGTTGCCATTCGAGAACCTTTCGCAACAAAGACCATATCGATTCCCGCCCACTGCCACTTCAGCTGAGCAATCCTTAGAGCGATGTCGGTTGTTTCAGTTCTCCTGCAGCTCTCATCTCTGGTCTCTCAGCTCGCTCGCATCTCTCAGCTCGGTGATCAGAGATTAGTTTAGTGGTTCACACCACCAATCAGACCAAGAGGTCCCGGGTTCAATTCTCAGTGGGGGTATATATTGTATTCGGTTTGGTTGGTGGTAGGACTTGTTATAAGTTCGCCTGGCTAGCTACCACCATCTTATCTAAGGCTGACGCCATAACAACGATGTTTTCAGCATTGTTGTGTTCCGGCAGTTAGAATAAGATAGCCAGTTCCTCAGTAAGTGAGGATTCCGGGAGTAGTGCGCTTCCACCTTCAGCCTTATCACCACTTAACATCAGGTGTGATGAAGGCTAAGTGCTAACCCGTTGTAGATAAAAAAAGAAAGAAAAAAAAAGAATCCACAGTCGAGTATTGTTGTATATCAGTAAAAATTGCGTGTCGCTGCCCTTTTCGTATTTGTGCCGGGCATCGACACTATGGTTTTGATTTTGACTTCGTCTGTTATATGTATTATTTGGTCCTGTCTAAATGTTTTAGTTCTACAAAAAAACGTATTACATTGTTAATAAAACGAAGCTATGAATGAACATTACAATAAACATAAGCCATGCCTTCACACATTGCCCACCAGTTCATCTCCGGGAGTGATATAATTGAACACGTAATAATACTAACAAGTTGAATATTTTATTTAAAAGCACTTATAAAAATACTGTACCCACTGTTTAAACATTTTGATAAATAAAGAAATGTAACTGTGTAAGTAAAATAATAAAAAATGGTAATTGGTTTTCTTTTGTTAAAAATCATCACATTTTGTTTTGGTTTTATAATTTTATCAGATGTGACAAACAGGCTAATATTTGAAAATAATTTTAAAACAGCTAAGAATTTCTCTGTAATTTATTATTTGAAATAAAACAATAATATCATTGCGACATTGTATCCTACTATGATGAAGGCTTAGTGCTACCCCGTTATAGAAAAAAAAAGTTACTAATTATGTGAAAGTTTTGATGTTTCGGTGTTTCGATATTTGTTGCTCATCACACCAAAACGGCTGGACGGATTTGGCTAAAAGGGATACAGATATTTTGTATATTTTTAGTTTAGCCTGAAGAAGAACATAGGCTACATTTTATACCCTAAAAATGTCACATTCCAGATGGAGAACGTCGTGTAGTCCACGCGGGCGAAGTCGCGGGCGGAAAGCTAGTCTTACATAAGTGAAAGCGTAGACAATCACACTAAAGGGCTTATTACACCTTGGCTAAATTCAGCATCTAATTCAGCATACATTGCTTTCTTTGAGCTCATTTGTAGCAAGTGATGCAATCAAAACAAGCAATGTATGCTGAATTAGATGCTAAATTTAGCCAAGTGTAATAAGCACTTAACCCAAACCAAAGGTCACCAAAATTCACTCATCACCTCGCCATGTCCAAATGGAATTGCTTCAAAAATAAGCATGATAATACCGGCACCGGCAATTAGCGCCGGACCGGCCGTTTATCCGGCAGCAAAAAGATGAAACAGCCGGGCAATGCCTCAAATGTCACATCTAGATGCAAATTGTTCCGGGCGCAGTATTTAGTTTAATTTCCTACGGTAAATACCGCAGCGGTTTGGGGATCCTTGAGGGATTAGATGTTTATTTTTTATTTTGCTTTTTGTGGCAATGGGATTCGTTTTAGGGTTTTTTTAGGAGCTGTAATGTAAAGGGTTTAACTCTTTCTTATTTATTTATTGAAACGCACTAAGGTAGGTACGATAACTTATTTCTTTTTAATGTTGATACATTGCCGCCCCATAATAGCTGTTTTTCTTTACGTTTTGATAAAGTTTTTTTATTTAGAACCGCTATGTATCAAATAATGTAGATAACCACCATAAAGTGATTTACTAATATATTATGTAGACTAGCCTTCCGCCCGCGGCTTCGCCCGCATGGACTACATGGCGTTATCCCGCGGGATTGTGATATTTTTTCGGGACAAAAAGTAGTCTATGCCACTTTAAAGCTCCCAAACTATCCCCATACCAAAAATACATCGATCCATTGCTCCGTTTTGACGTTAAAGATGGACAAACAAACAAAAAAACACACTTTCACATTTATAATATTAGTTATTATGGATACTCCGCGTTACTCTATGATTGAGGATTCCGGGAGTAGTGCGCTTCCACCTTCAGCCTTATCACCACTTATCATCAGGTGTGATGAAGGATAAGTGCTACACCGTAGTTTATTAAAAAAAAAATTACTATACTTAAGGGCACGATACTTTCAAATTATCGAAATCAACCTATTTTTGATTCAAAAGTAAACAATCAAATATTCTTTATTATGAGCAGATAAAAATATAATGTTGAAGTTTCATAAACGATCTTGATTATTTTGTGGCTAGAAACACGATATTCGTATTGTAACTCGACAATAAAAAAATTCAAAAACAAAGAAAATTTTCATTATTTTTATATTTTTTTGGTTTTATACTTAGATTATTAATCTCTAATTCACGAATAATATATAGAAAAATAGGTAATGACATATTGTAGACTATTCTCAGGCTACTTTTTCAAAAAGTGAATTTATGCTCAAAATAACAACAAAAACATTGAAAAATTGAAAAAGTGAGGTTATTTTCATTACTCTTCACACGTAAGAAAAAAGACAAAGACAGAGTTTTTGGAAGATCCTGCCCTTAATGAAAAATAAATTGGTAAGCAAAGTCTTACTCAGGTTTGACATGAGACATTATACGTAGGTATATAATGTATTCGTACTTATATACATTCTTGAGTTTTCAAGTGTATTCTTAACAACCCCATTACAGTTCCCTGAAAGGTTCAGCAAATCAACAAAAACATTAATAAACACCATTTGCCACCTGAAGATTTCAAATTGGCATAAAGTGCCGAACCCTAAAGCGCCCGCTGTTTTCATAAGCTTCAAAGCGCTGGAGCGCTTCAAACGCAAATGACTAGAAATAAAATTTGGCAGTGAATTAAAAGTAAACATTAAGAGCGGGTAATTCTGTAAAATGCCTTTCGTAAGCCAAACGCCAAATGATTTTTGATGCGAACTACCTGCTTGTAGTTAAGCTTTCGGGTTAAAGGGTTGGGCCATGAAGTATTCAGTAGCTATAAGCGCGGACGGGCATTATTTCATGCTGTTATTAATGGCTGAGAGGAAACTCAATGATTTGATATTTCATGAAAGAATAATAATTAATATTGGACACCATCACATACATTGTTCCAATACCAAAGTATAGTAGCTTATGCACTGGTATTATGGAAATTGGAAACAACGACGGGTATTACCACATGCTCCCGGACTCGAGGAAATATTGAAAAGTTCGTTTTCAATATTTACCCGACTGGGCATCGTACCTGGGACCTCTAGAGATAGCGGCACCTTGAAAACCCGTGCGTACACCACTCGGTCACGGAGGTCGTCAAAGAATAAAGAATGCATAGACTGGTCACGTATCACGAGCATAAAAAAACAAGCTTTAAAAACTTATTCGCAAAATAAAGGCTAGGCTAGGCTGCTGTACAACACGGGTAGAGTAAACGGTAGAGTAGAGTGGTGAGTACTAACTATCTTACTAAACTTACGTAGACATCATTGGTAGAGTAGAGTATGTACTGAAATTTGGTGAGTAGAGTAGCTAGCACCGCGGGCAAGATACTCTACCGCACTACTCTACCGTTTACTCTTTACCCGTGTACAATTTTTCAAATTGCTGACGATCGAATAGTTAACTCTTGTTTAAAAGTTTTCAATATTCTAATCGAATAATTGTATCGTGTAAAAGCTTAATACAGCTGTATTTGTTAAAATTTTGTTTATATTTGGTTAAACGAAGACACTAAGAAATTCAATTAATTTCATTATTTAATTGAAAAACGATTTTTCAACAAGCTCGTTGTTTTCATGGCCACACCTTTAATGTTTTGTATTAATTAACTCCGTATAATTAGAGTGGTGCGCTGGCCGGCCCGGGACTTTAACTGTTTTTATGCCCCGGCTTCTCTCGACATTGTCGGAACCTTTATTATGGTACCTTTTAATAGTAGACCCGGGTTAGGCACTCATCATGCTAATCTTTGACGTAATCGTTGAATAGGAAAGTAAAATAGCAAATTAGTTGAAGGGAAAGTAAAGATAGACAATAAAGTACTATAATGATTTTATTTTCACTGTGCTGTTTTTCATGACGGTCAGTAAGAAAAAATATTAGACTTTTTAAAACACTCATCTTCATTCAACTATTCTATATGTAGGTAAGGTAGCAAAAACAAAAGTTTATGGAAAGATGATTTATTAATAATATATTGTGTTTTGATCCAATATTAATGTAGGTACTTATCTATACTAATATTATAAAGAGGAAAGATTTGTCTTTTGTATGTAACGAATAAACTCAAAAAGTACTGGACCGATTTCGAAAATTCTTTCACCGTTAGAAAGCTACAGTCTTCCCGAGTGACATAGGCTATATTTTATCCCGATATTCCCACGGGAACGGGTACCACGCGGATAAAACTGCGAGGATCCGCTAGTCATTAAATAAAACTTCATTGATGGACCTACGAATATGCCGCGAAGTAATTAAAGTGATTAAGCCACTACCATTAAACCACTATTAGTAAATAATTATGATATCCGCTACACTGACCTGCCTGAGGAGCTTCTTAACAAATTGGAGCGTCTGCAGAATGTTTGCATAAGATTCTTATTCAATCTTCGTAAATATGACCACGTCTCGCACTTCCGCAACAAACTCAATTGGCTCCCTATTCGCCGGCGCAGGGACTTACACACACTCAAGTTCCTCTACTCTATTCTTTTCCTACACTTTCTTCCCCACATTATCTCAAAAATTGTTTGTCCTTTCGATCTTCGTTCTCACATTGTACCGTTTTACCTTTAACCTTGCCTTAGAAATACCACGTCACACTTTCGACTTCCTCTCCTATTCCTTTTCCCTGCTGCATGCCGTTCGCTTGTGGAACGTGCTTCCAGAGGGTATCAGAAAGGCTCAGACCACTCAGACTCTGGAGTCTTTGATAATCAAGTTTTTTTTCTCTCTCTTTCACCTAATTTATAATAATACTAGCGGCCGCCCGCGATTTCACCCGCGTAGTTCTCGTTCCCGTGAGAATATCGGGATAAAAAGTAGCCTAACCCAACTAGCAAAATCAGTTCTTATAGCTATCTTCAAGACTACTTCTAACCTCTCTTATAAGAAACTTGTAGTATGCTACAAACTTGGATTTGGGCGCAGTTACAGGAGCTATTATTTCTGTAATTATCTTATAACCAGCTTAAAGAATGTCACTAAGCCCTATAGCATACTTGAGAAAGCGTTCGCGAAAAGCAATTGCTTCTATTATAATCTAAGACAAAACAATTACAAGCACTAACGCTCTTATTATTATATTACACAAGTATCTTACTAATGCAATCTAGTTTATAGTGTAATTAGCTAATGTATTTAGAAGTAAATTTTATAAGTTAATATTGTTCCTTGTTATTTTGTGATTAAAGTTAAATTGTATACGTAAACACACTTGCTTTTATTATAGAAATAACAATACATTGTAGTAAGTATTTGTAACTAAGTACCTATGTGAATGGGAGGATGGGGAATTAATTTTTACTGTAAATATGTACAGTAATTTGGTTAGTTTCACCAATGCCCCTCGAAAATAAGCACATAGTACAATGTTGTAAAAATTTTATTTAATCAAATCCTTATATATATCCGCCATGTTTTAAAATTGCACTGCATTAAGTACTTTGTAGAACCATTATAGGTAAATTAGTGCTTGTAGTAGTTTTGGTCCAGATAACTCTTCTCCATTTTGAAACAAATTAGGGTTCCCTGAAATCTATTTACACTAATGTTTTTATTCACTTTTTTAGGACTCATTTATTAGAGAATTCATTCATTCATTTGAAATGGTGTTCTTCTTTCCAATGTTGAACTTCTTCATCTTCTGAGTGGTGAGATGAAGAAGAAAAAATATTGCTAATAGAATAATATGCAGAACCCTCTGTCAGTTCACCTGAATTCGCACTGGAAGAGCTTTGTTTGCTTTCTGATCTTATCGGATTTATTCTCCGAATGGTCACCTATTCACTAACTCATCATACGTTTTTGTCACTTTTCTTTTGTAACCACTGCTCCTTTTGAATCGTTTCCAATAACTTATATTTAAACTTATTTCTTCAAGAGGATGGAGAAATCTACAAAATGGCAGATGTTTACTAGTTAAGTGCTTGATCTAGTGGTTCATTAGCTTTTTTGATCTCATAACGTTCTTATTAAGTATAATAAGATTTAAAAAAGTCTCAAACAAAACTATTGCAGTTCAAACTTATAGTAATCTCAGAGAAGTGTGTTATAAATCTTGTTCTACTTACAACATGCTACTATTAGATCAAAATATTATTCAGGACTATATAGTCTTACCAAAAACAATTATACGAGACTTATTCTTTAAAGTGTCCTATAAGATACTCTTGCAGCTAACTACAAGACTGAGATATAAAAGCAAAAGTTCTTAAGAATATCTATGCTTGTGGAATGCTATTACTAGTAAAAGTGTCCTATAAATATTTTAAACTTTAGTCTTGTAGCAAGCTATAAGATAGATATATAAAAACTAATGCCCTTGAGTATATTACGACTTGTCAAATGATATTATAAGTAAAAGGGTCTACAACAAAACCTTTACAAGAACGTTATTAGTAGAGGCAGACTTATAATCAATCCTTATAGGATTACTTTGCTTGTTGGGAAGTTACTCCTTATTACATCAGCTACCTGCCAGTGAAAGTCCCGTCAAAATCGGTCCAGCCGTTTCAGAGATTAACCGGAACAAACAGACAGACAGACAGACAGACAGACAGACAGACAAAAATTGTAAAACATGTTATTTTGGTATATGTACCGTATATATAATCATATGCATGTAGTAAAAAGCTGTTATTTTAATATTACAAACAGACACTCCAATTTTATTTATTTGTATAGATGTATAGATTATCTAAGTACCTATGTATCTCATTTAGTACATTTAGTTCTGTATACAAAATTTCAGCTCCAATCGGACACTGGGAAGTGGGTCAAATTAAGCTTGCAAGATTTGTCCCCCACTAACTAAATAACATACTAACTAACTAACATGGCAAGTTAACAAAAAGCTTGTAATAATGCGTAATCGAAAATCACACTTTTTTCACAGTGACCTAAATCTGTACAAAATTAAAACTGAATGTTTATTTTATTCACAATCCGTAAACATCTACAGCAAATCACTAAAGAATCGGCTCGCCTTAACGCTTAATAAATTCCGACCTTACGGAATTTTACTGCTAAATCCGTAAAATCAAAAGGAATTCCCGATTCCGGATTCGGATAGCCGGAGTCGTAACTCCGGCTTCCGGCAGTTTCCGATTCTTTGTTTCGTCCACGCATCCGAAAGTGGAGGGGTGGGGGGAGGTGATCAAAATAATGGGATTTGTCCGACGAGATTATGTCGGGATTATTTTACAGAGTACGTACTAAAAATTTTTCCGGAATATTTACCCTGCTATGCGAATCTACACTTTGAATCTTCGTGATAAAGTTGAAAGTCCTTTTTTCGGTTTGCGAGGGAATTTCATTTTGTCCCGAATAAAAATATCCTATACGACGGCTTTGCTTTATCATTGCGAAGCCCTGGTGTAATTAGTTTTCGCAAAGCAAGCCAGCACCCCTATTCTGGTGTGTTACAGCGTTTTTTTTATTACGTCATCGGAATATTATAATATTATTATTGAGTCTCATAGTTTCAGTCAGAAATGGGGAATAATCGTAGGACTTACTTTCGCGATGAATGAAATATAATTATTTTTATTTATCACAATTTTTGACATTTCGATAACTGAATTAACGTGAGGGAAATGCGTTCATTCAGGTGTTATTGTTGATTACTGCATAGAAAGCGGAAGTTGCTCTAGAGCAACTTCCGCTTTCTATGCAGCATTTAAGCTAAATTTCATTTAACACGTTGAGTGCGAAACCAGGTCTAAACATCTTGTATACGTCTCGCTTACAGTGCGACTAAGAAAAGTATAGACTTCCTTGTCACGCGGAAGGCATAACTTTAACTTTAATATATATCTAAGATGTATTCTTAAAATCGAATCCAATGGTGTACCTACCTTAATACCAGGTTTTTAGACCTGGCACCGCATGGATGAAATAAAATTTCATCACAGTGCGTAACCAGGTCAAAGCACCTTGTACACCGCGCACTTGGTACCCGCACCCCGCGTTCGCTTCGCGCGGCTAGTGTTGGCTTGCATTCACCACGAAACGTACGCGTCGACATGGCGTCAAGACCAAACAAAAGGTGCAAAAAAATTGTCTACGATGTTTGTCAGGACAGTGATGCAGTGAATTTTGAATCTAATTATAGATTAATTTATCAAAGATAGGTGAGTCATCATTACTATTTATTTTATTTACCTAATTACGTTTCCCGTGGGTAGGCAGGTTTTTGATATAAATATACACAAACACAAACATATACACATCCACATCCACATCCAATCCACGCACGCACACGCGCACACACACACACACACACACACATACACATACAAATAAAAAATAAATTAATAAATTAATCTTCTCAGAACCCGCACGAAAACTTGACAATCACAATTTGGTAAAAGGTGTTAAGAAGAGGAATTGTGTCGGATGTTACGGAAAACTCCGAACCTTTTTAACCAGCCGCCAAGCTGACAAAAAAGTGTTTTTTTTAACTGAATGTGTTCAGTGTAAAAGAAACTTTTGTTACCCATGTTTCATTGAAAAACATTAATTCATGTTTGTTTTATCTTTTTTTCATTATATTAAACTTAATTAAGACTATCGATGTTTTTATTTCACATCCCTAAAATACGCACCAGATTTCCCTTATTCAGTGCGGCACAGGGTGCATAAACCCTGTATTTTAAATATAGCTTTAATTTTTAAACTAAGCAAGCTGGTAACGAACGCCTTCAGGTGTATGTCAATTAGTTCATTGTTATTTATATTCAACGCAAAAAATGATTATATCTTTTTGCATGAAGCCAAAAAAGGATTTAAAGTTTCTTAAATGTTACAGGGTTTATAAGCCTTGTGCCGCCACAATGGAAGTTTAATTACCAGGTGTGTGACACACACACTATGTAAACATTAATTTGCCAAATAATTCAATTAAATCTTAAAGCACCTATTGCACCTTCTAGAGGTAGTTAATACCTACTGTTGTGGAATACCAAACAAAAAACAATCCTATTCCATTTTTAAACCACCCTAAAAGTATTTTTTAATTTTGGAATACAGCCTTCGCAGCGCTGGATTAGCGCCGTATCCGTCCTGGGTGCACCGGTGAAAAATTGAACCGTCCATTGTTTTAAATGTCGGTACGTGACGGTCGCGGGCTTAATTCGTCCCCCTCCGTAATTGTATCATCTTCTCTGACGAATTCTCGCGCTTGCGATTCGGACAAAAGAAGCTCGATTGAATCAAAAAGCTTAGACTAAATACTGAGGTAACTGGAGTGTAACCAGCAAATTTGACATTTAGTACGTAGTGGCTGTCAGTTGTCTCATATGACAATACGTATTTTTTCAAAGTGTAGGTGAGACGGAAGACAGCCACAGTGCTACAAACAGTGTTAGTACTGCACTCTCCAGTTACCTCAGTATTTAGTCTAAGCTTTTTGGATTGAATATTAGATTTTATGGTCCGAATTGTGATTTGTAAGTTTTTGTCTGCCTAGTTCCTCAAGCACTCTTGTGGTAACTATTAAAAAATGAACCTTCCATTATTTAAAAAAATATTTTATTTTATTTTATTTACGGTCGATACGAGACGGTCGCGGGCTAAATTAATCGCCCTCCCTAATTGTATTATTCTCTGACGAATTCTCGCGCTTGCGATTCGGCAACAGAAACTCGATTTTTTAAATAATATACTTATATTATTAAAAAATTGAGTTTCTTTTGACCGAATTTAATAGGTAAGTAGGTATATTAGATTTGGAGTTTCGTTTTCTGTGTGATACTTTTTGTACTTTTTAATAGAAAATTGGATGTTCAGAGTAATCTCAACATTATGAAACCTGAAAAACCTGCGCAGTCGTTTACTTGTATCATTTACTTTACTCTGAATATACAATGATGATACAATTCGGATGATGATTCATCATCAGAATTGTGGTTTGTAAGTTATTTATTTTGTAATTCGTTCTTAGCTCCTTGTGTTTAAAAGTTGATAAGATGTGATCGTGAACGAAAGAGATAAAGTAAGTACCGTAAATGTAGTCTTCATTTTATTTCAAGGATCGATCTTGCACAAATTCCTATGGTTTCTTTGGACGACACCGACATCCCTTTCTCAACAACTGTCAGGAACCTCGGTGTTACTCTAGTCTAGATCAATGTTTATCATGGAGACCCCATGTAGAAGGAGTAAGAAAAAAGGTGTGTAGGTATAGTTCGCTGAATCGACTACGCAATTTTTTGCCGACCAGTAGTGTACAAAAATTACTCTGGTACAGGCCCTTTTATTGTCCATTATTGACTACGCTGATGTCTGCTACACAGATACGACTGAGGAGTTACTCGATAATTTAGAGCGGCTGCAAAACCTTTGTATCAGGTTTATCTCCAATCTCCGTAAATATGACCACGTCTCATCATTCCGTAGCAAACTCAAATGGCTCCCTATTCGCCGGCGCAGAGACTTCCATACGCTCAAACTTCTCTACTCCATACTGTTCATACCCTCTACCCCTCCATATCTTAAAAAATATTTTTCTTATCGATCCTCATCCTCGCAGTCGCAGTGTACTCTTCGTTCTTACTTTTTAAAAGTGTACCTTTCCCTTGAAACTCCTCGTCAATCTTCCGACTTCCTTTCCTCTCCTTTAGTGTGCATGCCGTTCGATTGTGGAACGCTCTACCAGAGAGTATCCGAAAGGCTCAAACTCTTAGATCCTTCTGCGATCAAGTTAAAAGCCATTTAGTCATTTTTAAAAGCATGAACTATCTTCGAATTTATAGTTTCTATATTTATATTACTTTATATTCCTTTTTTTCTCAATATACAGGGTGTTAGGGGCACCGTTGGAAAAACTTTAACCATGGCTTCAGGCCATCATGCTGAACAACGCACAGCAAGAATTTTTTGTCGGAAATTCCGACAAAAAATTCTTGCTTCACGTTGCTCAGCATGATGGTCTGAAGCCATGGTTAAAGTTTTTGCAACGGTGCCTCTAACACCCTGTATTCTATCAGTATTCATGTATTATTTTATATTTACTGCTTCCTTTTCCTTTCTTTTTGCTCTCATTCCCCGATTATTATATTTATTTATTCTCTTTCACCCAAGGTTGCCTGAAGAAATTGCTATGTAGCAATAAGGCCGCCTATTGTGTGTTAACTTTTTGTTTAACTTGTATTTTTTTTGTATCGTGTCTATTTTTATGTGCAATATAGTATTTTATTATAATTATTATAAAAATATTGCTAAAAATATAATAATGATACAGCTGTTAGGTATGAAAGTAATAAGGGCCTTCGGTAACATCATGAAAATATATACCTGCCTAAGTACTTATATATACCTACAACTAGGTAGGTAGGTATACACTACACTGACAGTGCTTACACGGGTTTTTCATTTTGATTTCAATTTAAGAGGATTGTGAAGCAAACGGTGTCCATACAATCGGCGATAACGATTTCCATCCTCATAACCTTAACATACAGCAATGAATTTTCGGTATGTTGTTGAAATGTAGGTAAGAACTAGGTCATACTACGTTTTTTTTATATTCATTGTAGATTTGAAAATATTGGCACTTTTTTGTTTTGTATGAAAGGAAAACGTTATCGCCGTTTGAACCGAGACCGAAGACCGTTTGCTTCACAATCCTCTTAAATATAAAAGTTTTACACGTAGGGTAGGTAATGCAATGAAATACCTACCTATCTCCTAAGGAATCAATGTTATCAGTTGTGGACACAAGTACCTACCTATAACATTTTTATGAACAATTATTTCGATAATTTGACCGAAATTATTTAAAAATAAGTACAAAGTAGTTAAAATTTATTAATTTTGAGTATAATTCCACTTCAATGCTATGACTTTTTTGAATTCTCAATTAATATTTTTTTTTCTAGAATGTAAAATTAATTATAAATACTAAACATTTCATTGGCGATGAACAAAGTACTCGTAGAAATTTTATTTTTTTATGTGTGAATTAAATAATTTTGTGGCTGTTTTCAGTTCATAACTTTATCTTTAAAAATAACATAATTTATTGTATTTAAAACTTAAGTTAAACTTCAAGTTTTTATAAACCATAATTCTTTGTTCACACATATTCTCTTTATCACAACATTCGAATCGTCTTCCAGACATTTCATTCACAATAAACCGATTGCTCAATATACCATAAGAACGTAGAGCACGTAATACATAATGCAAAATACATCTTGCGAAAAAAAGTATTGCTGGGAACAATGCACCAGTACAATAAAATCCATCAAGAATCATATTATTGTGTTACCTATACAAAGTGATTGTCACTCGCCGCACATGGCGGGAAGGGAGGGGCGGGGCCTATCGCACCACGCCCACAGAAAAACGAACCAGCGATAAGGTCGAAATCAGTATGGAGATTCTTTAGATTTTCGGCTTTACCGAACGGTAAGCCGACGAGTTCGCCCCTAGTGTGTGTCGGCCTTAATACATATTCGCCGCCCGTGCCGGACGCACGCTAGCGGCGGAGCTCTTTTTGAAATTAGAACGCGATTCCAATTGACATTTAACTTTTTTTTATTCAAAATCATTCCCGCGTATTCTAGCATTTGACTGTCGAAAAAGTTTTTTTTTCTTTTTTGTGTGTTTGGTTATGCGGACTTTTAGCAATTTTTAAAAATGGAAATTAGTGCAATGCCTCCCATGCCGTTGGACTTTTCCATGGTGAGAAGTGGAAACGGTTCTCCTGGTGGCCTGCGGGATTCTTCACCGAGACCAGTGTCAAATAGCGCTTTCAGAGTCGTCACACCAAAAGGTATATTAACTATACTTACATCATACAGAAAAAATAACTTTATTTTCATATGAAATAATTGTATGTGAGTCTTAATATTATTGTTGTTTATTACTTCTGAGGAATATCTATAAACATCATTGAAAATGTGTGAATTTTCAGTTTCAAACATGACCATGTTTTTGGATAGCGCTGAATGGCGAAACTAATATCTAAATAAGTAACATATGTATTTGAAATTACTTTTTCTTATTGTGTTCACAATGCATTTCAACACTTTCAATAAGTACCTACCTTAGTTGTTTTATTGGAGAAAATATTTGAAAAGTTATTTTTTAATTTTGCGTTTACCTATGAAAAATAGTAGGAATACTTGTGTGTCATTTTTCTCTCAGAAGAAGTAACAAAAAGATGGATCATGATGAAATGTTGGTTTTATAGACAGAAAACAAAATTTTTTTGCTTAAACTATCAGAAAAATAATACCCAACTAAAAGTTTTAAAGTCAGGAAAGCTACTTATAACTGTTGGGTTTCAGAGTGGAACCTTTGTAGTTCTAAATATTATTTAATTAAAATGTTATTTGATGATGATTTATATTCTTGGTTGCATTATGGAACAATTTGTGACTTTTCAGTAAATTTCTATATTTTTCATTGACCATTTTTTTCTTATCTTGTTTCTTTAACTTATTTCATGGATATTGACTAACTCTACAACTAAAATAAGCGTTTGAGTTTATAATAATTGTATCTATAGTCAAATTTTTTTAGGTTATCTACAAAAAATAGTTATAGGTATATTTTATTGCAAGACGACCTATATTGATTTTCACTTATTCATCCTATAGGTATGATATCTTGAAATGTTTTAGAATTAAGCATGGGATAAAAAAGGAGTTTAAGGTACGCATTAGTAAGGCAGAAGCCATTGTGGCCACTTTAAGGGATTTTAACTTTCCAGCGCTTAGTAGTACCTAAGTGGTCTTACTAAGGTATTAAATACTAAAATTACATCTAGAACTATACTATTAAAAAAAAGCTCAAAACAAAAAAAAAAGAAATATAAAAATGGTGCTAATGGCCCCGGTTCTGGCCACTTATTAATAGCCAATATTTTGTAAATAAATGCAGCGAGGAAGTATTCCCAATCCCGATAAAACTAAACAAACATAATTAGGTATGCTGATTTTAAACAAACTCATAAATGGCGATACAATACCTATATAGATTTTAAAATTTTCTTTTACAAAAAAAAATATTTGGCATATGAAATGACTGCTGTAATCATTAGTCCATTCTTTTAATCGCAATTTATAAAAATAAGAAGTTAAAAGTGACCAACACCGGGACAGTGGAAATCTTTCTAAAGTAACTCACTTTTAAAATTATGGATGAACTTAAAGTAGGTATGATATTTCATTAATTTGATTATGTTTTATCTGAAAGACATTAACACTTTTTTAAGTCACCGCCGCAGTCTCCAATTTATTTGCGTAATATTATTATTTAATTATTTTACGTGTAAGTACTTGCGTTTTCATTAAAATTATTTTAACAAAAGGATCGCAATAAAATAATGCATTAATAAAACATTGAAACGATTGCTTAGAAGGAACTTACATTGGGTGATCTAGTAAAGAGAGTTTAAATCCGTTATCCGTGAACTGAAGTAAAACAAAATCATCATATCAGCTTTGAATAAATAAAAAAGAAATATAAAAATAAATATTTTCTAACAATCACACCAATTATCAAGCATCACAGTAAATTTTATTAAGAAAATGTGCTATGGAAACTTGATAACGGATAAATATATACTTAAGTATATACTTTTTATTTGTTAAATACATACGTATTATACATAAAAAGCACCCATACCAAGACAAGGCAAGTTCATGCACACTACTGTTGGTCTTGTTCGGGAATCGAACCCGGGACCTCAGGCTCTAAAGGCAGCTGTATCTCTACCCCCCTGCGCCAAATTGGTCTTCAAAATGAGCTATCTCAGATAAAACTTATTTTATACCTATTCTTTTGCTTTCGAAAACTGATAAGCTTATCTTGTTATAAAATATTTCAAAGATTTTAGTTAGGTACTTATGTCATTCTGATTATATAATTCAAAAAGGAAAAAGTAAAGAATAATATATTTTATAATACTGAATAAGATTAAATGAATTGTTAAATACAATAACAATTGTACTTGCATGTTTTATGAAATAAAGAGCGACTATCCTACTAATATTATAAATGTGAAAGTTTAGATGTTTGGATGTTTGGATGTTTGTTACTCAATCACGCCAAAACGGCTGAACGGATTTGGCTGAAATTTGGGATACAGATACTTTGTAGCCTGGAGAGGAACATAGGCTACTTTTTATCCCGAAAAAACGTCACATTCCCGCGGGATAACGTCGTGTAGTCCACGCGGGCGAAGCCGCGGGCGGAAAGCTAGTTTATTACATAAAACATGCAAATACAATTGTTATTGTAAAGCGTTTATTTACTCTAGAGTGTCCTAATTTATGCAATTAATACCTATAAAACTTACTTACTTATTGTCATTTAAATAATGAACATAAATTCATGTTCAATTTTATGCTCACTCTAAACTTTATTCAAAACTATAAAAAATCCAACTATCATAAATATAATTTACCCCAAAACGCCCAACGTATTTCAAAACCGTTAATGAGCATTGATCACTATTAAAGTAAAAAAATGGAAAATGAAGTATTTAGAAAAAATCGTACCATCGGAGCTAGTTGTGAGACGGGTCGATTTTTTCTAAATACTTCATTTTCCATTTTTCAACCATAAAAATTGCATTGTGAATGCAAAAAAGTAAAAATTTAAATAACTCACTATTAAAATATCTTGAATAAATTCATTGTACAATTTTAAACTTTATTCTAAACTATAAAAATTTCAAATAATTGAACACCAAAACGTCCAACGTCTTTCAAAACCGTTAATGAGCATTGATCACTATTAAAAGATCTCGAATACCGTAGCAACCGTAGTCCGTAGCGCGTAGTCCGTAGCTCATTAGAACATAATTTTCCGAATGCTTCTAAACTTGATGATGGAACAATAAAGTATCGGCCACGTGTACAAAGGCATACGTCGAAACAAAGAGGAATTGAACTGAAATATTAATTTTCAATTTTCTCATTGCTGCCTCTCATCGGGGGTGTGGGATCGTCTTTTTTCTTTCCCGCCCTCTGTTAGGAGTAAAAAATAATCTACTATTATGTTCAATGGGGGTTGAGCTCTGAACGATAGTTGGAAATTAAACACTGCCCATAATATTGATTGAGGCATTGAAAATGCACTGAAAGGTTAGGAAACAATAATTCTAAGAACTTTTTTCTTAACTTTTAAATATCATACTATATTCATTTGTTAACAAATTACAACGCTTTATCCGTCACAAGTTTTTTAATAAGAAAGAATAACTGTATCAGCTTTTGACAAATTCAAATGTGTTTTAAAACAAGTATAGACTTAATAAGCGTTGGGTTAGTATTTTAATCAGGATTCAAAAAAGCAAAATATTATAACCTCATGCAATAGCTTATCAAGTAACTAAGTATGGGAAATATTAAAAATACCTACTAAGTTATTTGAATTATGACTTTTTTCATTCACAATGTAATTTTTATTTTTGAAAAATTTAAAAGGAAATATTAAGAAAAATCGACCCGTTTCACAAACCAGCTCCCTTCGGAGTTGGTTGTGAATTTAAATAACTTGCAATAAGTAATTTCATCTTTAGCGTTTGCCAAATATCTGGAAAGATATTTCTTTCGTGTGTGAGGGTAGTAATATCTTAATATTGATGAAATTAACGCTGGCTATACAGCGCGTAAGAAGTATTGGATAAATCCGACGTTTCTCGTAACGACTCCGTAACTCAGTGGTGAGAGCAGTCGCGTCGTGCGTGGGTTAGTGTTCCATCGGAGCTGGTTGTAAGACAGGTCGATTTTTCTAAATAGGTACTTAATTTTCAATTTTTCAATACTCAGGATACTAAATATCTCAGGATATGGTACAAAATAACTGAACATCCATTGAGTACTAATTTAAAACCGCTTTGCGTTCATTCTGTCTGAACTCCGCAATAAAAACAATCAAATAACAATTTCAACCCAAATAAAAACTTCGACAACACGGTTTAAAACAAAAGAACTTTTAAACAAACCCTAAAATGCAACACAATCAAAGAAGGATTCCCCAAACACAGTGGGTCAAATTAACCCGGGCCTTACGTAAAAAGGGCAAAAAGCGGTGTGTCGGGGCGAGCGGGGACAATAACACCATAACTGTAATCCACGGTCCCTTCTACCCGCACGAACCCTCTTGAACATTCAAGTGTTTAGGGTGTTAATTCTTGGAATGACAGCGCGCTGGGCGCTTTTTGAAGTGTGCTGTTCTTTTGTTTTGCTCAATTGTTTTCGGTGTTCTATTTTGATATATTTAACAAAGTAAGTTTGTTATTACTAAATCATTTTTATGCATAGTTATCAAAGAAACTATCATAAGATAGTTAAAAGAATGTTACTTATACCTTTTTACACGACTGCCCAAGGAGTGTATTGTGTTTAGGGTTAATGCATGTCATAGTTAAAGTAAAAAACTCTTTATTCATAAAGATAAAATAACATTAATGCTTATGAATCGTCCAACATTGTTTACCTACCTCCCCTTATGGACACCTTTCATATTACGTAAGTATGTGTATATATGTGAGTTTCTTTATTTCACCATAATTTTTGAATGCCTTAACTTAACAGATTTTAATGTATAAGGTACATTAAAGGTAAGGTATAGAAATGTATGAGGTACATTAAAATCCGTTAAGGCCCCGAGTAACACTGGCTATATATTTTTTTAATATTCAATATGTTGTTAGACGCTATCCGCCATAAAAAATTTTTTTTAAGCAATATGGGTATCATGTGAAAGGCCTTGACAAGTACGTTTCAAAAATATAAAATTTGTAGTAATCACTAAAAGGAATAGAATAAAAAACAATAAATTAAAAATTAAACAAAACGACTGCTAAAATTGAAATAAAAAAACAAGCTCTTATTGCAGTCAATATGCATTTTTTTATTATTGAAAAATTGAAAACGAAGTATTTAGAAAAAATCGACCCGTCTCGCAACCAGCTCGAATTGGGCGATGGTCCCATCGGATTTAGAGACGGGTCGATTGTTTCTAAATACTTCATTTTCAATTTTTCAATAATAAAAAATGCATAGTGAATGGGAGAAAGTAGAAATAAATAACATGTATTTTTAGCATTATAATATTGCCTAATTGAATAAGGCAAATATATTCTTTGAACATTGCGGGTTGGAGTGACGAGACTTTCGTCTGTTGTGTTGTACAGGTTGTAAAAAAGGTGTTTTTTATAGTGTAAATACATAATAAGAAATGATAGGAAATACAACAGCTTTATACGGATCCGTAGTAGCGGATCGGAAAAGCCCAAATAATCTTTAGAGCACAAAACATATTTATTTTGCTAAGTGTTAAATAATATATTATACTTATATACACCTTACATTTTCAATTACCCCAAAAATTAAGAAACGTTATTATAAAGACGCTCTTAGTTGGACAAAGGTTATTACAAAGTAGGTAGTTATTTAAAAGACCACTATACGTGGACGTGATATGTAACATGTAACGGTTAGGAAGGAAGGAGGAAAAAACTAAAAATCTTTTAAAACACAACTAAAAATTACTAATTATTGTGTGCATTATACCCGTGATCAAATCCATAAAAAAGTCGTTTTATTTCAATGAACAGTTCGCGCACAATTAAAATGTATAAGAGAAAAATATTCCAATAGGTACTCGAGTACCTATAAGTCTTCTTTCTACAATAGGTATTTGATTTTTTTTGGTCATATATTACAATTATGTGTTTAGCAACGACATGTTCATTCGCAAATGACGTTGCTTCTGTAAAAATATATGGAATTTTTCCACGTTTTTCTTGTAGTGACAAGAGCAGAAAAAAGTTGAACGATTCATAATATTATGTATTCAATCACCTGCTTAAATCTATATGAATAAATTATATTTTTTTTTTCCGCAGCTTTAAGTAAAAAAATAACCAAGTTTAAATGACGTATATTTCAAATTTTTGCTTTCACAAAGAAATGGAAAAAAAAATATTTTTTTATAAAACAGAAAAGTTAAGTAACCTTTAAAATTAAATTAAAAAAGCTTGCTACATTATAATCTCCAATTAACTAAAAGAGAAAATCTCTTGTAGCCGAGTTCAGATAGCAAAACAATTAATATCATAGAGGATATCTATAAGCCGGATTGCTAAGAATTTTTCCGTACGAAGTCGAGACATCTGATCCCAGCCATAATCGGATTTGCCTGATCGAACATGGCCATTATTAAGTTTGCCATTATTTCTGCACTCCTGTTACACGCGAGAACATTGATTTTTGTGTGGTTTTGTTATATCGGTAAGTTGAGATAATATTAAGATTTCGTTGATATTAATGATCATATATTCATTAATATGAATCGTTTTACGATTGTGAAAATAAAATAGTCTAGTATTTTTAGATGAAATGTTAGGTAATACCTACTATAGCGCGGAAATTCGTTTAATGAAATTAAAGATGGAAAATAACACGTAAATTGTGTGTTGTTGACAATTGATTTTAAAGTAAAAAAAAAAAGAAATATAATCAAGGTTATTAAATACAGTTAGTAAATCGAGCATAAAAATCTTTACATCTGTATTCTGAATTCATTTGTTATAAATAATTTTATCACTCTTGTGCATAATGAAAGCGAAATAATTTCCTTGTGTGAGAAAAATTTCTGTTCACTTGAAATATTGAGCTTTCGCAACAATAATACAATCGAACAATCCATTTAATTAAAACTGAAGAACCAGACTTATTAACCTACTACTGTTGTTACGAAAATAAGACATAAATGATCGAAGAAATTATATCAAAGGTTTGAATAGGTATTTTACCTACCTTTGAAATCGATAGAACAAAAAATTAGTTCACCGCGAAACCACAGCAACAAATTCGCACCTCCATTCTCTGATTTTCCGTCACAATTTCAGATCTAGGCCCTATCCATCATTGGCCATGTAAATCTAATTTGGCCCACTCCCCGTGTGCACGCTCCACTAAATGAATTACTGGGGACACGTCATGGCAAGATTATTCGGAAACCGATTTATTTTTACCGCTTTTACTATTGTTGGGGATATTTTGGCTTTACGTGAGCATTTGGGGGTTGGGAATATTTGCGCAAATATAATTATATGAGAAACTTGGATAGAGATATTTTTTAAACATAAATCGGTATATCTAAGTAAGTCCTTATTTTGTGTTGTATCGTGAACTATTAACTGAACATTATACCGATTGATAATGTAATTATATATCGCTGCTCAGGTCTTATCTTGCTTAAAATCTCTTTCTTAAATTAAATACCTACCTACCAACGTCAGATCGGAAGTCAGCAGATTCATGAATAGGGCATAATGTTAAATAAAGGAGATTAGTTTAGTATTTCGAATTAGTTTAGTATTAGATTAGTATTTCGAAGTATTATTTAACGACATCAAAAGTTTTAGATTATGTTTTGTTTCTAGTTTCCAAAGGAACACTACATTATTTTATAAAAAAAAATTATCACATAATAACTCCATTAAAAGTTTCCTCCAAACAAACAAATAACCCTCCTTCTGTCGCAGTCGGCCAAAATAAAACATCAACGGGCCTGAAACTGAATGGAGATTCTGCCACAGCCATAAATCTTGAGCAAAAAGATTTAAACCGTAATTTAATGTGTGAACCCGTAACATCCGGGTTACATAATAAGAGCAAGAAGCACGTACCCGACTAACACATGTCGATTCGCGACAAAACAACGATGTCAGAATCGCACGCCCTTGACAGCATCCGACTTGGACTTCCCACACGAACCGTTCAAACACATTTCATAATTAAAATGGCAAGCTTTATGAATGTCACAATAGTAATAGATGCCTTAAACTACAGTGGGTTCCCTCTCACATATAGGCCTAGGTGGAAACGAAAAGGCTGACAAATAAGTTTTTTGTAAAAACTTCGTTTTTATGACAAGCTTTTTTGTTGACTATACTTAAATATTGTATTGTCAGCTAGACCAAACCTGTATACAAAATTTCAGCTCCATCGGACACTGGGAAGTGGGTAAAATTAAGCTTGCAAGATTTGTCCCCACTAACTAACTAACTAACATGGCAAGTTAATAAAAAGCTTGTAAAATGGCAAGCTTTATGAATGTCACAATAGTAATAGATGCCTTAGGGTTGCCCTCTCCCTACATTGGGTTCCCTCTCACATAGGTCTAGGTGGAAACTAAAAGGCTGACAAATTAGCCAAAGCGGCCGCTTTAAACGTGAATGAATCTATCCCCCCCTTCTACCCGCTTAGGGGTCTTTTTATTTTTCCTACGCAGATCATTTTTAATGATGACCAGTATCCTTCATACCAATTTCCATACTCCTAAGTCCAGAAATGAGGAAGTTTTCATATAAGCCTTAATCCCTCCTTTCTACCCTATTAAGGTTTTTTTTTATAACTTCGCATACGCAGATCACTTTCAATCGTGGCCAGTATCCACCATTCCAATTTTCATACTTTTAAGTTTAGTAATGAGGAAGTTCCATAATAGCTTAATCCGCCCATTTTACCCCATTATGGGGGAGTTTTTTTAACTTCGCTTACGCAGATAATTTTACGTCCAAATTTTATACCGATTCTGTACGGTCTCATCACCGTACATTTTTGCTGATACCGCGATACACTTTGGATCGCGCGTCATCGCATAATCTACTTAATTATTAACATTTATTTAAATTAGTAGTACGCAAAAACGCTCACACCGAACGGTGGAGAAAAGAGTTTACCTATAACTTAACTACGCATTATTGTTTAAACTAAATAAACATACTTCTATTAACTTCGGGTTTTCTCTCTAACTTTGTACTCCAACTACAACTAATATCATCTGCAAAGTGTGCGTAGTCAAACTGGCTCGTACATTTTTATGGTCCTTCGAGCCGGATGTGAACCAGCGACCTATGGATCATCTTGCAAAATATAAAATTGCAAAATATAGTAATACTTGCAAAACTTGCAAAATATAAAATTACAATTAAACTTGCAAAATATAAAAATATTCTCTACAACAATCGGAAGGATTTGCTGATGGAGTGCGTCAGAAATAAGAAGGACTTTAATTTAAACGTTTTAGATGTGGGTTTGGTTCAATCCATTCTCACAGAACCCAATTCTAGAAAAGCCAAAAAACTGTGTGGATTAGTGGCGATACTACAGTAACAGTAGTGCCATCACATCTTTTTTTGCTGTTATAATAACTATAACAGGTACAATGAGGTTGACATATCCTCCTGGATAAAAAACCCTACAAAATTTTCAGATAAAAAAAAAACAATTGGAAGGAATACTTTGACGAACGCTCTTTGAGTAAGAGTATTTGGTATAAAACATTCCAGTGTCAGCCTCTTTGAATCCCATTGTTCAGTAGTTTGTAAGCTGAGTGGGGATAATATTGTTTTTTTACACAGACTTAGATCTGGACACTATCCGACTAACAAGTTTGCTTTCTTGATGAGGAAAGTAGATTCCCCAAATTGTGATTCATGTGGGACAATTGAAGATGTTCAGCACTTGATGTTGAAGTGTGTCAAAAAGATGAGGGAGCGTCAAGTGCTCAGCTGTGGAACGCTCTAAACTTAAATAAAATATTAAATTTTTTATTGCATTCGGAATGCAATTTTAACTAAGTATTAAAAATTGTAATAGAATAGATTTTTTCAAAATACTTCATTTTCAGTTTTCAATAATAAAAATTGCATTGTGAATGCAAAAAAGTAAAAATTTAAATAAATCACGTCTCCGTTTTAGGTGAAAGACGGACAAACACACTTTCTCATTTAAAATATAAATATAGTATGGATGTTATAGACATTTCAGTAGTATTCATCCGTAAATAACGGTTTGAAAACATATAAATAGTAACATCAAATGATTTTCCCTTGTCAACAGGTAAACTACATTGTAGTTTACGGCAGGAACCA
This sequence comes from Crambus lathoniellus, assembly GCA_949710035.1. Lineage (NCBI taxonomy): Eukaryota > Metazoa > Arthropoda > Insecta > Lepidoptera > Crambidae > Crambus > Crambus lathoniellus. The sequence goes on from OX453300.1 coordinate 6,251,434, forward strand.
CATCGCATCTGATAAATAAATGCGATAAGTACGCATTTTTCCTGTTTCTTGATTTTGGAAGTACCGTTGTACCTGTAAGTTTATTGTGGAAATTATAGATACTTTAATTTAAGTGTTAGGAGAGCATTGCCCTTTGTCGTTAAAAGTGACGGCGGTATTTATTTTCCAAGTCCCATTTTTACTTACTTTTTTAACCGACTTTAAAATAAGAGGAGGTTAAGTATAGCAAACATTAACTTGCTATTACTGTTACTGGTTTGAATCGAAGAATGTAATGTTAACTACTATGCAAGTCATGGAAAAAGTAAATATCTGAGTCACTGAGCAAGTCATCATACGTTTTAGTTGTAGTTTTCAAACTTAAACTATTCAACTAAACAAATAAATTACGATACTCATTACCTACCAAATTCAAAAACTGTTTTGTTATTTACTTTCACTCAGAAATAGCTGTCACATACTCGTATCGAACTCTTAAGGGCAGGATCTTCCAAAAACTCTGTCTTTGTTTTTTTTTATGTGTGAAAATAACCTCACTTTTTAATTTTTTCAATGTTTTTGTTGTTATTTTAAGCATAAATTCACTTTTTGAAAAAGTAGCCTGAGAATAATCTACTATATGACATCACCTTTTTTTCTATATTGATCCAGAGATTAGATTAGATTATTAATCTCTAATTCACGAATAATATTATTCGTGAATTAGAGAATAATAATCTAAAGTATAAATCCAAAAAAATATAAAAATAATGAAAGTTTTTTTTGTTTTTGAATTTTTTTAATGTCGCGTTAAGATACGAATATCGTTTTTCTAGCCACAAAATAATCAAGATCATTTATTAAGCTTCAACATATATTTTTATCTGCTCAAAATAAAAAATATTTGATTGTTTACTTTTCAATCAATAATTGGTTGTTTTCGATAATTTGGAAGATCGTGCCGTTAACCTCCCAAAATAGGGTTCAGTTTTAATTACCCTTGTCGCCCACAATACGTCGTCGACAGTACCTCTGGAGATTCCAGGGCCTCCATTAGGGTAATGGGTGACACGTGGCGGCAAATTCGCCAAATCCTTATTCGTATAAAAGGAGATTTAATACCAGAATACAATATTAACGGGCCCTTTGAATGGTGAGTCTTGATTAGCTGATTGCGCGAGTTGAATTACACGGATTGTAAAATTGGGTATTTGACTGTTGTTGAAATGTAGATATTTAATTATGACATTCAGAAAAATAACATTATTGAATAACAAATGTGAAAAAAAAAACAATCTGTATTATAGCAAGCGAATTATGAGCTACTTAATTGTGACTCTAGCTATCTCTTTCTAAAACGAAATTTTCTATGGCGAGTGTATGGCGCTATAAATAAAATTAAAATTAAAATAGAAATGTGACGTCACGTTTCTATAGCGCTCTAGATAAGATAAGATAAAAGATAAAAATATTCTTTATTCACTTAGACATAACAAATATGTACTTATGAATCGTCAATATTTTCATTCAATTAAGACTTTTTTAACTGACAAGAAGAATGGGCGCAAGAAACTTGCCAGCGTTTCTTAGTTAGGTAACGACATTTACAAAAAAAAACATATCGTTACTAATACAACAATTGCTTAGTTATTATAAAAATACATCAAAACAGTGATTATGTTATGTGTTACATCATGACCATGCATTGCGGTCATTCAAATAATCGTCTACTTTATAGTATCCTTTGCTCATCAGCGACTCTTTAATGTAACATTTAAATTTATGCAATGGTAGTTCAATTATATGCTGTGGAACTTAATTAAAAAAGGCTATGCTTTTCCCCAGAAATGAGGCTCTGGATTTTTCTAGCCTAAACTTGGGAACGACAAGTTTATCTTTATTTCTTGTGTTAAAGCGATGAATATCGCTCTGCTTTACAAATGTATTATAATACTTATTTTAATTTTTAGTTTTTTGCATTCACAATGCAATTTTTATTACAGAAAAATGGAAAATGAAGTATTTAGAAAAAATCGACCCGTCTCACAACTAGCTCCGATGGGACTCGAACCCACGACCTTTCGCTTTCCGGGCGACTGCTCTAACCACTGCCGACTCTCTAACTAACGACTCCGTAGCTCAGTGGTTAGAGCAGTCGCCCGGAAAGCGAAAGGTCGTGGGTTCGAGTCCCATCGGAGCTAGTTGTGAGACGGGTCGATTTTTTCTAAATACTTCATTTTCCATTTTTCTATTATAATACTTTTTCACATAAATTATATTTTCATAGATGTATTGTCCTGCAACAGTTAAAATGTTTATTTCTTTAAATAGATCTCTTAAAGAATCTCTCGATCGGAGGTTGTGTACATGGCGCGAATGGCCCTTTTTTGGAGCACGAATATACTGTGGATGTTAGCGGCTGAGCCCCACAATAAAAGGCCGTAGAACATAACACTATGCAAATAACTAAAATAGACTATTCTAGCCGTTTCAATATCGGTTAAGAGCCTTATTTTCTTAACTGCGAATGCGGCCGAACTGAGTCTACTCACCAAGGCTTCGATATGAGGATCCCATTGTAGTCGCGAATCTAATATATTACCTAGAAACTTTGTGTTGTTAATGAATTCGACCATATCGCCGTCTAGTCTTATATGAAAATCAACTTGTCTTACATTAGGTAACGAAAATTTTAAACACTTAGTTTTTCTAATTAGAAAGTCTAATAAGACTCTCCTTTTCTAATTAGAAAGTTTGATGCTCTATATCGCTGAAAATATGCAAGATATTTAAAAATAAACACCTACGTTGTGTCGCTATGCTACTAATTAAATGAACATTTTAAGTCAATAAAAAAAATCAGTCAAATAGGTACCCAATTGGGGATTTTAAATTTAAGGTTAAATCTGCTGACAATTTGTTTTTATTCCTATGATTAGGTAAGTGGTTATTTTATTTGAATATATACTTCAAAGTTGTTAGAAAAAACTACTAGTCGTGCCTACGATGTAAGTATTCGATATTACTACCTACGTCAAAGACTGGATTGTACTATAGTAAAAATGGAAAATAGTTATTTGTTATACCTACAAGAGAGCAAAATCATTTTTCGCTGCGAGTGCTGAATTTAAATCACGAACTAGCGAAGTATAGACTACTGAGCACAGTGAGTGATTTAAAGGCACGAGACATCAGAAAAATTTGCTCTCATGTTAAACATACAACTTTTCACCTCTACCAGCGAGAAAAGTGTTACAGGTCAGAAAAACAACATTGAAGGCAACATTTAACAATATTATATTTAAGTAAGTAAAATATCAAAATAAAAAAATCAATAATTAAAAATAAAATTGGTGAAATTATGCAAGTTGAAGGTTACTGTTTGCATTGCGTTCAAAAACTGCACTGCTTGTCATTTTTATGAAAACCAAACATGCTATTAGGTGCTATTAGTAAGCGATATAATGTTCACTTCATATTATTTATTTTAAATATTGCGTCTTTAATAAAAAGCAATAGTGTGAATCGAATCTATATAATTTGGTAATTTGAATTCATTAATTTTTCTTATTTTATATTTATATCATGCATCCGACCTCATTTCGTTCATACTCTTTATTTCGAACCTTTGGTATCCGTGTATTTTATTTTTGCTTTATATTTCATGTCCGACGACATAAAGCTATCTATCTATCCTTTTTGCACACATTAATTTTTAAAGTCTCATCCTTGTGACTCTATTTCTTTTTTCTTAATTATTTCAAAAGGTGATGTAAGAAATTAAAAAAGCACTTTGCCTCACGCTCGCAGCAAAAGTCGATTTTGCTGCGAGTTATTACGCGCCAAAAGCGCCCTTTTCGTGCTGGAGAGGTGAAATAGTACATTACAGCCGAGGACAGGTAAGTAAGAAATTACATTGTCGAGGATGGTTTGAAGCACGAGCCGCAGGCGAGGGCTTTAATCATTCGAGGCAAGGTAATTTTTTTACCGTACAAGGCTTGTATAGTGCTTTTCTCAAGAAATGCGAGGAAATAAAAAAAACTGTTTAACTAAATAATATTTATTAAAATTTATATCACACATGTTCGGGCAATTATTAAATGTAAATGTTATTGTCTTCCCGGGCACATTTATGTATAAATCGCCCATAATAATATTATTTTAATGATGTATCATTAAAATAGGTACGCCAACAACACAGATTCCGAAAACGTAGGTATGCGCCTTTTTTTCACTTTTCCAAATCAAATCGTAGGTTTTCATATAATTATCGTTCTTTTGATTTTGCTGACAGTAAGTTTTCTGTTATTAATATTGCTTCTGCTCTCAAATTTGGTGGAGTAGGTACATACAATGTCTGTATATATGTTTCATTGGCAGAACTCATTTTGATAATTTATTACACAATATAAGCTGTACTGATATTAAATGAACCAATGAAAATCATTCCCACTTTTTTTTATATTGGTTTGTGAGGCCATGTGGAACGGTCATACAGCCTATTGATACTTACTACTTGCTACGAAAATGCGCAACTTCAATACCCGCTTCTGGGCGGTAGATGGCGCTGTACATATTTCCCATACAAAATTACTCGTAAAGGATATTTTGTCTATGATAAATCTCATTTTGTTTTTTCGATTGATGTTCGTGCTAAGGGTACATAGCGCTTGTGGTACAATACGAAGTAATATACTCTGTGCGCACCGTATTTAAAAAAAAGTTAACCAACTTATGATATAATAATTACCTATATAATAATAATAAGTGCTACCCCGTTGTGGATAAAAAAAAAATGTGGCTGTATGGTGCAAATGTCTCTTTGCTTTTTCTGTTTTTATATACAGGAATAACGAAAGAAAAAAAGTTGGTAGTACCATTGCAGTTCACTGCAGTAATGAATTTCAAATTTAGAATGTTTACCTCGGAAAAGTGCCACGTACTGTATTCTTTTCTCAAATATAATATTAACATTTCAGAGCATAAGTGTGAAAATAGTAGATTTCATTACAAGTGCGGAAAGCCTGTCATTGCAAAGAGTTCCGACAAATGTCTACCCGAGCCGAGGCGCAGCCGAAGGTGAGGGTTGACAGTCGGAACAAGTTGCAATGACGGTTCCGCACGTGTACTGAACAACTATTTTTAATACAGTTGCGAAAAAATTAAGCAATTTAATCACTATCACTATCACTACATAGTATAAAACAAAGTCGCTTTCTCTGTCCCTATGTCCCTTTGTATGCTTAAATCTTTGAAACTACGCAACGGATTTTGATGCGTTTTTTTTAATAGATAGAGTGATTCAAGAGGAAGGTTTATATGTACTTTTTATCCCGATATTCCCACGGGAACGGGAACCACGCGGGTGAAACCGCGGGCGGCCGCTAGTAAAATAATAAAACACAAGAAACTCAACTAACTAATCGTAAAAGAATATAAGCAGAGACTTTTTTTTGTTTTCTTCACCCATTCTGGGTTGGCACAGGAAACTATGATCATACAGCCAAGGCTTCAGTAGAATTTTTTTATTGATATGAAATGAAAATTAAATTAAATGAGATGAAATGAAATTAACCCTAACAAAAGCAATCCGAATCCTACAGGAGCGCCTTTCCTTATTTCTCTCTTTTACCACATCGTTTTCCATTAAAGCCACATTATTGCACTAATTCCACCATACTAAGTACCTACCACAATAAAACCAGAAAAAACTAATTTAGAAAATTTTCTTTTCACTTACTTGCGCAAACTCCTACAAACAGATTGTTCACGCCGCGCGTGATTCATTCATTCACGTTCATTCGTGAGTGCGCCGCCAACCACCGTCCGCGCAACTCGCGCTCAGTTCGCCACCTGTGACCCGTGTGTGTTCGCTTTGAAAAGCGCCGGGAAAGTTTTAGCTGCCTATTAGGGCATTGTGTAGTTATAAGAGTGTTAGCTATAACAGTTTCCCATCGGGGTTGACTGAAGATCGTTTTGTCAGGCGCGCGCCGGCGAGACAGACATCAGCCCCCCTGGATTACGGACAGTATTCTCTAAGTCAAGGTAGGCCTAGCTTTTAAGTAACTTAATTTTGCATGAGAAACCTTCGTTTCAATAAACTGTGGAACACAGTAGATGGTCACCACATTTGTGCGTGATCATATTTTTGGTAGCAGAGCTTAGTTGATATAATTAATTTTCATATTAAAATTAACTACATAAAATTTCATAGTAAAAATAAAAAGCGTACCTAAAAAGCGTACCTAAAAATTATTTTTTTTTGTTGAAATCTCGAGGGTATTTGAAGATCCCGAGACGATTTGAAGTACTAAGAAATTGTTCTAGTAAATTCTCGAAGCGAATGTTTCTCACTTGGTGGATCCGATAATAGATAGACACTTATATAATTGTTGTCACATACTAGTGTTTTGATACGAGTTTACTCGCCTAGATGTGTATATTTTTTTTTTGTGTGTCCGGATTTATTTGACGAATAGTTCGTTCGAAAGTGTGTTTATTAGTACCACATACTAGTGATTTGATACGAGTTTACTCGCCTAGATGTGTATATTTTTTTTTGTGTGTCCGGATTTATTTGACGAATAGTTTCGTTCGAAAGTGTTGTTTATTAGTACCACATACTAGTGTTTGTTCCGAGTCCGCTTGCCTAGTTAAAAAAAAAGTGGAACTAGTTTTAATTATTAGTAGTATTAAATTACGAGTATTATTATTAAAAATAGTTTTGTTTTTGTTTGTTGATAACGGTTTAGTAGTTGATTTGCGAGGTATGCCATACCGTTAATCCTATACGTTTTGTTTATACCGTTATATTGTTAGCCCTTGAAATTGGTAAGTTGCTAATAATTTATGAAAATAGTAGGGTCCGTGTATGTCGTCCGAATTTTAATTGTGTTTATATTATCGTGACGCGACCTATTTCTATTGTTTTTTTTTGTTGATGTTTACCACTTTTATATTTCTTTGTTTGCTTTGTTTATTAAACGGCTTATAAATGGCTCCTACGAATCCGACCGCCGTATCCAGGGCTGGCATCCAAGGAGCTTTGCGTTGGCTTGCTTGTGCGGTCACATTAATAGACCGAGCCGACCGGGTAGGTGCGTTGCTAGCTCGGTATGGCGGGCTGGCAGCTCGGCTGCAAGACCTGGAGCGCCACGCCATGGAGTGTCGCGCGTATTATATGGAGAACCCCCCAGCTGATGATGCCGTGTCGGAACAGCTGGAGCAGGATGTAGCCCAGGCCTATGAGCTGGCTGACCAGTTCACGGAGGCGGCTGAGAGGGCCCTGGCTGTTCGGAAGGGGGAGCCGGTTTTGAGCGGGGAGGTCAAACCTACCCCGACGGCGTTGCTAGGCCGATTGCCTACATTGGAGATTCCCACTTTTAATGGGGATCTGTCAGCCTGGATGGGCTTCATTAATTTGTTTGACAGTTTGGTGGATTCACGACGGGACTTATCCCCTAGCGAGAAGTTGGCCTATTTGCGCTCCTCCCTGCGAGGAGAGGCCAGCGCGGTAATCCAGCACCTGCTCATCAGTGACGACAACTACCAGGTGGCTCGCCAGCTTCTGGTTAGCAGGTACCAGAATGTCCGGTTACTGGCGGACACCCACGTGGCCACGATTTTGGCCCTCCCGCGAATCACGCGGGTACACCTGTTACGGAGGGAGTTGCTGAACCCGCTACTGTCAGCGGTCAACTCCCTAAGGCGATTGGACCTGCCGGTGGATCAGTGGTCTTTTATACTGCTGCACATAGTCCTCGCCAAATTGCCCGCTGAAATGAAGGGGCGTTTCGAGCAGAGGTACGGAGGCGACAGCGCCTCGTATCTCCCGCCCTTCGCGGACCTCCTTCGTTTTTTGGAGGACGAATGTAGGGTGACGGACCACCTGGAGCCCGCCCCGGTTCCAGGTGTTGGTCGTATGGTGGCGGCGAGGGAACAGCCCCGTCGCCCGACCAACCGCTATGCTGCCTTCCAGCAGGCCCCTCCCCCCGCACCGAGTGAGCGGTGCAGGTATTGCAGGGGAGATAGGCACGTGGTGCACGAATGTGCCAAATTTAGAGGCCTCCGCCCAGAGGGACGGAGGGCCGTTGCGAAACAGCGCCAATGGTGCTATAGGTGTTTGGGGGGACACATGCAGTCGGCGTGTCCCCAGACCGAGGATTGTCGTCTTTGCGGAGGGAGGCATCACCCCCTCCTTTGTTTGGACCGCAAGGACGCCGGGAGCGACCGGGGTTCGAATTCCTCGCGCACGGGCGGGGGCCCGGCAGCCCGGAACCGGTCCCCTAGAGATTCGGCGGGGCTTAGCCCCCCCGTTCAGTCCCCCCCGGAGAGGGGGAACTATAGGAGAGACGCCCCCGCCACGGGCGGGGGTAGGGGGGTACCCCAAGAGTACGCCACGGTGGCGATGGGCACGGGCCCTATTTGCTACTTCCCCCCCCTAATTGAGGGGTCCTCGATTGGGGTACTATGTACCGAGGCACGCCCCACACGGGTATTACCCTGCACCTAGGAGTGCTGTTGGTCGGGGCCAGTATGTACCCGATTGGGACCCGCTCGCCCGGTACGAGCGTCCCACATTTGGCGCGCCGACTCAGGCGCGAGGGGGACAAGTACCCCCCCAAAATTTTTAATGGCGCCCCTGTCGGACCCAACCACCCCTCCGGAGCTTGTGCTGTTGCCAACAGCCTCCGTGAATGTTTGGGGACCTAAGGGCAATGTTGTCACGGTGCGTGCCCTTTTGGACTCAGGTGCCCAGGGGTGCATAATGTCCAGGTGGCTTGTCCGACAGCTGGGTCTTTTGCTTGTGCCGCATCACGAAGCGGTACGGGGGGTGGGAGACTCGCGGATCCCTGATCCGATTGGTCGAGTTGAGTTCTCCTTCTCCCCCCACTTCACGCCAAGGCCGAAGATCGGTGCTTCGGCGATAGTATTTGATAAGGTGGTTGGACCACTCCCGCAAGTGCGAGTGCCGCCATCCACGATTGAGCTGACGTCTGGACTGGCTTTGGCTGATCCTTCCTTCCACCGACCGGGCCCAATACACTTGTTGATTGGTGCGGATGTCCTCGGTCGTGTACTGTGTGGAAGCAAGCGAGTTTTGCAGACAGCCGATCTTGTCGCCTTGTCCTCGTCGCTGGGTCATGTGGTGATGGGAAAGGTACCACAGACACCAGAGACCCCGTCGGTAGACCGCCAGACCATTGTCGGTTCTACTTTGTCCGACGTTCTCCAAAAGTTTTGGGAGGTGGAGGAACCCCCCACTGCCAAGCGGTTGGATCCGTTAGCGGAGGAGTGCGAATTGTTCTACCAGAACAACACTGGGCGCCTCCTCTCGGGTCGCTTGATTACCCGTTTGCCCTTCTTGGCGGTTCGCCCTCCTTTAGGGAGCTCCCGACCGATGGCCGAGAAGAGATTGTTGTCCATGGAGCGTAGGATGGCCAGGGACCCCGCATTCAAGGAGAAGTATATAGACTTCATGCGGGAGTATTTGGACCTTGGGCACATGTCCATCTCGCAGTTGGACTGGCGTAATGTGGAACATTACTTCCTGCCACACCACGCTGTTTTGAAGACTTCCAATGGGAAGATCCGCGTGGTCTTTGATGGTTCAGCGCCCACGTCAACCGGAGTGTCGTTGAATCAGTGTCTGCATGCGGGGCCGAAGTTGCATCACGATGTCTGTGATGTTTTGACCAACTTCCGCCGGCACGCTGTCGTCTTTGTGGCCGATATCCGCATGATGTTCAGACAGACCGTGATTCACCCGGAGGATAGACGATACCAGCTCATCCTTTGGCGTGAGGATCCCCAGGATCCGATGTTGGCTTACGAGCTGAACACCAACACTTATGGTTTGCGGCCGAGCCCCTTTGTGGCGATCCGTTCGCTTTTGGAGCTCGCAGAGCGCGAACGGCTACGCTATCCCCGGGCATCTGCTCTTATTGAGGGGGGGGCCTTATTTGTCGACGATATCTGCACGGGGGCCTCGAGCTTAGATGAGGCTCTCGTCTTACGTGATGAGCTGATTGCGCTCTTGAGGGCTGGTGGCTATGAGTTGCGGAAGTGGCTGGCTAACTCACCGGACCTCTTGGCAGATTTGCCTAAGGACCACCAGCAAGAGCCGCTCCTCTTTGAAAATCCGGAGACTCCAGACATGCTGTCTGTTTTGGGAGTCCAGTATCGACCAGTCCCGGATTTGTTCACATATAGATTGGAACTGCCAGACCCAAAGGTCTGGACTAAACGCACGGTGCTGTCCACTGTAGCCCGTACCTTTGATCCGAACGGTTGGCTCAGCCCTGTAGTGTTTTCGATGAAGTGCTTCCTACAGGAGCTCTGGGCTGCGGAATTGTCATGGGATGAGCCCCTCTCTGGTAGCCTCCTACGAGAGTGGGTGAGGTTCGTGTCATCCCTACCCGACGTCAATCGGGTTTGTATACCGAGGCAAATGCTGCCTTCGGGAAAGTTTAAAGCCTCCCTGCACGGCTTTTGTGACGCGTCCGAAAGCGGATACGCGGCAGCCGTTTACATCCGAACGGTGGATGCAGCAGGCGTTGTCGCCGTACACTTAGTTACGGCCAAGAGTAAGGTCGCCCCCCTTCGGACTAGGCTAACCATTCCGAAGTTGGAGTTGTCCGGCGCCACTCTCTTAGTACGGCTACTCAATCATGTTGCCGACACCTTGGGAAACGGTGTCGACCTGGAGTCGATATTTGCGTGGTCTGACAGCCAGGTCGTCCTTTGTTGGCTGAAGAGTTCAGTCCACACCCTTGAGGTTTTTGTGGCCAACCGGGTCTCACAAATTCAGACTTCAAAGGCCCCGTTGATTTGGCGCCACGTACCGGGCGAATTGAACCCCGCAGATTGTGCCTCCCGCGGCTGCGAGGCGCCTGAGTTAGTGGACCACCACCTATGGTGGAGTCCATCATGGTTGTTACGGCCTGAGCGCTCATGGCCTGCCACCCCGGCTGTGGCCAGAGTCCCAGACCTAGGCATGCGTGTTCACGCCGTGGAGACGGTGGCGGCTCCGCAGATGGAGTTTTTGTTAGACCGCTACAGTTCTCTTGATAAGTTGCTCGGTGTGACTGCTTGGATGAGGCGCTTTGTGCGAAATTGTCGCCAGCCTCAGGAGAAATCGTTGTCTCCGGTCCTCGCCCCACAAGAGCGGCAAGACGCTCTGTTGCATTGGTTGCGAGTGACGCAACAGCGAGAGTTTGAACCGGAGCTGAAAGCCCTGCGCTCAAGTAAGTCCAAGTTGAAGGGACCCTTGGTGCGGTTGAATCCCTTCTTGGACAGTACCGGATTGCTGCGTGTCGGAGGTAGGCTCAGACATGCCAACCTGCCGTACGGATCACGCCACCCTTTGTTGCTCCCCAAGGATGGACCGTTAGTTAGACTGTTGATTACAGACCGACATGTAAAGAATGCTCATGCCGGTTGTAATGCTTTGACCGCGCTCCTCCAACGAGAGTTCTGGATTTTGTCAGCGCGGAGAATAATCCGATCCGTTATTTTTCGTTGTCTCCCGTGTTATCGTTTGCGCGCCGATACGATGCAGCCCCAGATGGGTGATTTGCCTGCCGATCGAGTGAACGAATCGATGCCCTTCTCAGGAGTTGGAACGGATTTTGCGGGGCCATTTACCGTTAAGACATCGCGGCTTCGTAATGCTAGAACGGAAAAGGCTTACTTGTGTGTATTTGTTTGTTTGGCCACTAAAGCGGTCCACCTGGAGGTGGTTAGTGCCCTCACCACAGAAGCCTTTGTAGCCACGTTGAATCGTTTTGTGTCTCGCCGCGGAATGCCGTCGTTAATCAGGTCCGATTGTGGAACCAATTTCAAGGGCACCGATAGGTATTTAAAGGAAGTTTGTGAATTTTTGGATAGGAATAATTTTGAGATCGGATCCACACTCTCTCGCAGAGGGGTACGATGGCAGTACTCCCCGCCATCCTGCCCCCACTGGGGAGGGATTTTTGAAGCAACTGTAAAGGCCGCTAAAACTCACCTTCGTCGCGTTATTGGGGAGACGGTCCTCACGTTTGAGGAACTCGCGACCGTATTTTGTAAGGTTGAGGCGGTCCTCAACTCGCGTCCGTTGTGTCCGTTGTCTTCGGACGCGAATGATTTAGAGGCCCTTACGCCGGGCCATTTTTTGATTGGCAGACCGCTTAACGCCTTGCCGGAATATCCTTATTCCGAAGTGCCCTCCGGACGGCTCTCGCGATTTGAATTGCTCCAGCAGCTTACGCAGAGTTTTTGGCGCCGTTGGCATCTGGAGTATTTGCACATTTTGCAGCAACGCGTTAAGTGGTCGAATAGGACGACCCCACCCAAGACTGGAGACCTCGTGTTGGTAAAGGATCCAAACCTGCCGCCCCTCCGCTGGCGTTTAGGACGCATTGTTCAGCTTCATCCGGGGTCGGATGGTGTGCCCAGGTTTGCCGAGGTCCTGGTGGGGGACTCTGTTTTGAAGCGAGCGATCGCTACCCTCTCTCGCCTGCCCTTAGATTGAGTTGGCGGACAGTTTGCTACTGTCCGGGACGGGGGGATGTTCACGCCGCGCGTGATTCATTCATTCACGTTCATTCGTGAGTGCGCCGCCAACCACCGTCCGCGCAACTCGCGCTCAGTTCGCCACCTGTGACCCGTGTGTGTTCGCTTTGAAAAGCGCCGGGAAAGTTTTAGCTGCCTATTAGGGCATTGTGTAGTTATAAGAGTGTTAGCTATAACAGTTTCCCATCGGGGTTGACTGAAGATCGTTTTGTCAGGCGCGCGCCGGCGAGACAGACATCAGCCCCCCTGGATTACGGACAGTATTCTCTAAGTCAAGGTAGGCCTAGCTTTTAAGTAACTTAATTTTGCATGAGAAACCTTCGTTTCAATAAACTGTGGAACACAGTAGATGGTCACCACATTTGTGCGTGATCACAGATACTATGGTAAATAGTGCACATCATACCATATTTAGTAATCTGTGGTCATACAGCCAATTTTATGTATTTTTTAGATTCATAAATTTAATTTGGCCGATACTAATATTAATTTAATGTATAATTAAAATTACTTTTAAATCTGATATTGAAACAAATTAGTAGCTTCTTTTTAGAAATATTTGCATGAATCATAAAAACTTCTATGATTTTTTTTTTGTAAAAACTTCGTGGTTGGTTTTTCTTTTTTAAAAGATAATATTTTGACAGTTGGGAAAGAAAACGCACGAGTTCGGGAAAGGTAAAGAAAAAGTTCGAGTGTGTAATAGCCCACATCCCGAACGCTATACGTCCCTGCAATACGCCACTTTTTGAGCAACTGTATTAAAAATACATTTTCTTAATTACTTTAGCGGTTTAAGTTTTTACGTGAAATTTTATTTTTTCTTTAATATAGTAGGAAGGTACACTTAAAGCTCACACTGTATAGCTCCAGGAAACAGGTAATATAATACCTTTTCACTACTGACGATAACACCAATACCGGTATTTTGTACAGATTTAGAACTTTGAAATTGATTTTATATTAAGTATATTTTTTGTTTTTGTCTTGCGGTACTATTGCAGGGCTCCTGGTCACCAGACCATGACATTGAACAAAGCACAATATTGCAATCCATAAGAGACTTTTATCTACACTCCTGACACTCTTATTATAATATTCGAATTATGAACTCATACCTGAACATAATATTGACAAACTTTATACTTACTTGAGATAACTTTAAAGAAATTCAAAATAAAAACCACCTGTATCGCAATGATCATTACGACACCGCTGTCATAACATTATGATATTCGAATCATGAACTCATACCTGGATATAAGGTTTATAGAATATTTATTCTCATAAAAAGACTTACATGTCACTTGCTTGAGAACTAAAAATAAACATACAGTCATACATTGTGAACAAACATTGTAAATATTAATAGTGCTAAGTTATAAAATCCAAAAATTCTATATTATAGAACTCCAAAAGATGTACTCTAATTATTAGTAGCATCCGATAAATACTATGCTCTTTTAGTTTTGCCTTAAACACCTCGATAGTATCAGCCTCTTTAATAGTAGATGGAAGTTTGTTAAAGAATATTTATAATGAAACACTTTATATTATACCATAGCATACTTAAAAAAAAACTGCATCGTAATGATATTTACAATACAGCTGTCATTCATTATAGCATACTCGTTTTTTTAATTTTACAATCTCCATGGCAATCGTAGGATTTACCAGCCCTGATTTCCAAGCCCTTCTTTAGTCGGCAATATGAAACTTTTTAAAATTTGAATATGAACACATATAGTAAGGGCTTAGCGCTGATCAACATTTTACTGATAATATTTTTTTGCTTAAAATTTTAAATAAATGTACCTACAAGAGAGAGTGTAGATAAAGTAGTGTATGAGACTGCATACAACTCGGTATTAAAAAACGAGTGGGACAGTCACAAAAACTTCAATTTAATTCAAACAACAAGAGTGTAAAAAGAAGTGATTACATCTCGATGAACTTTAAAATCTTTCCAACTAGTCATTCCGTCAACCGCCTAATAGACATCTGACCCTTAAATCATAACCTCATTAGAATCTTCCTGTAGCCTTGCGAAACGGGCGGCACGTTCAATCGGTCGCCGCATCTCAAACCAATGAGTGGTCCTCGGATGAATCATCGCTGATGGAATTGATTGGACCGCTCTGCCGATTTAGGTTTTCGGCCTGATTTAGACTTTGATGGAAAAATTCGAGCGTAGGTACATTCACCTCACGGGAAAGTTGAGACACTTGCCAACATTTTGAATTTAGCCCAGGGTGCCTACCATCAACTTTAAGACAGCGATTCAAAAATAGCGCGATGCAGAATAGGTTCCTAAAATGAATTGCTTTTTTTCGTACTCTGACCTTCTAAAAACTGGATCGCAAATGAATTGCTAAATGTTAATGACCGAACGATTTGTTTCCTTTTTCTTCTACCCGTCTCTTTCACTCGATTCTGTCATGCCCGGAGAGTGAGAGGGACGGGTATAACCTGCAGGTGACATGTTAAATCGACCGGGTTATAAGTCAAAAAGAGTTCCTGACAGCTTAGCGGCTGTGAAATGTCATTGATCGATCACTGAATCGCTGTCATTGATATTAAGCTGTCGTGGTACGAATAAGCGAAGCAATTCAGTTTAGGTTCCTAAACAAAACCGCAATAAGAGTTGATGGTAAGCACCCTGTAATGCGAACGTGTATATAAGCCATGTGCCCGAAGTACGCTCGATTTGCATTACACGACTAAATTCATAATATTGGCAAATGCCTCAACTGCCCGTGAGGTGATTGTACCTAAGTTGTCAGTTTACGTTGGAGGTCCAGTTTGACCTTGTTAGGATATTCGGTTTACTTGCCGATTTGGACGGTGTATTCAATCGGCCGCCGCATCTCAAACCAATGAGTGGACCTCGGATGAATCATTGCTGATGGAATTGATTGGACCGCTCTGCCGATTTAGGCTTTCGGCCTGATTTAGACTTTGATGGAAAAATTGGAGTGTAGGTACAGTCACCTCATGGGAAATCGAGCGGACTTCGGGTACACGGCATAAACACGTTCACATTACAGGGCTAAAATGCTATATTCAAAATGTTGGCAAGTGTCTTAACTTCCCGTGTCGATTTCAAACGGTGTTTTGTGAACGCTCCATGCGTTCAATCGCCGCGGCCGAATCTCCAACTGATGAGTTTACGTCGGGTGAATCCATATAATTATATCTATACTAATATTATAAAGCTGAAGAGTTTGTTTGTTTCTTTGAACGCGCTTATCACAGAAACTACTGGACCGAATAGAAAAAATATTTTTGTGTTGGATAGTATTAGTCCATTTATATATACGCTATTAACATCATGCTACGACCCACAGAAGCGGAGCATTAGTAAAAAATGTTGCAAAACCGGGAAAAAATTTTTTTTTTGTAGGTTTTTCCTTTCTCCTAAACTAACGCATATGAAACTGCAGAGCACATGCACCTAGTTAATATTATAAAGAGAAAAGATTTCTATTTTTGTTTATTTGTTTGTAACGAATAAACTCAAAAACCACAGGACCTATTTAAAAAATTCGTTCACTATTAGATAGTTGCATTCTTCCTGAATAACATAGACTATATTTGATCTTGATATTCCCAGGGGAACGGGTACCACACGGGTAAAACCGCGATAATAGATAAATAAATATATATTTTACAACATCACACACAAGATTTCTTTTTGACACAAACAGAATTTCATCTAGCAAAAGGTTACTTATTATTTTATTTTATTGAATGCATGAACATAAAATGCAGTGGGTAATCACTAATCATATTTTTTTACAAGCTTTTTATTAACTTGCCATGTTAGTATGTTAGTTAGTTAGTGGCGGACAAATCTCGCAAGCTTAATTTGACCCAATTCCCAGTAT
The DNA here is from genome assembly GCA_949710035.1 of Crambus lathoniellus. Taxonomy (NCBI): domain Eukaryota; kingdom Metazoa; phylum Arthropoda; class Insecta; order Lepidoptera; family Crambidae; genus Crambus; species Crambus lathoniellus. Next base: position 6,267,858 of record OX453300.1, read on the forward strand.
CCGATGGAGCTGCAATTTTGAATACAGGTTTGGTTCAGATGACAATACAATATTAAAGTACAGTCAGCAAAAAAGCTTGACATAAAAATGTAATTTTTACTACAAACTTTTTTACAAATTAGTTGCAAAAATTCCAAATTATTTTCTATGAAAAAGAACATTGATTAAACCACAACATTCAGCTGTATTTACGATCTTGGAGTGATGCGATAAAGCAATGAGTCCCGATGCCGTACAAAAACGACTTTGACCTCAATTCGGAAGCTTTGAGTCCCACGGGCATCGGTTACAATACTGATTTCATTCATATACCTAACGGACACTTAATAATAAATGTTGATTAGAATGGCGAAAAATAAATACGATTGAAAAATGGAGAATGAAGTATTTTAGAAAAATTCCATCGGAGCTAGTTCTGAGACGGTTCGATTTTTTTCAAAAAAACTTCATTTTCCATTATTCAATAATAAAAATTGCATTGTGAATACAAAAAAGTAAAAATAAAAAGAAATATATTATTTCATGTCTTCATTTTATCAAGCAAATAATAACCTGCATTTTTAGCGACAAAATGTAACCGCAAAATAATAGTAAAAAAATTGGAACAGCTTTTAAAATACATTGATCTTATATCGAGAAATGCAGCTGTATTATGGAATCGGGGTAGGAAAAGGATAGATATTCCTCTATCTCTCTCTCTTTATTTTTCTATCTTTTTTATTTTCATATAGTTAGTTATCTCTTTGGGCCCAGCCAGTTCGAGAGATCACGCGGAACCTAGTATTTCCATATTTAACACCCAGACACAGAACAAAATGTTTCTCAAATCAAACTCATGACCCCCAGCTCAGTTGACTGTGCAACCACGGGGACGGTCAAATATTGACACAAAATCAGCTCCGCACGATCCGCGTAGAATGTAAAAAACACTCCCGCGTACAATTGCGGCCAATTGAAATATTCTGCCCTGAGAAAACATTCAATCTCGCACAATTAACACCTCTTAACCCGATCCGCTGTTCGCACGCCAATCAACTCTGTACTGTTTAATCGCTCCGTTTAGATACAACGTTTGAACAAAGAGTTTTTTAGTGGAAACACTTTTTTGATTTATTGATATTAATAATCCTAAATTTCATGGATTAGAGATTGGTCTGCGCGTTAGAGATGATTTATCATCAATCTATGCATAAAACTTCTATTAAGTATACAACGTGTTAATGAAGCGCAAAACCTCTTAGGTAGTGATTGTGCTCATGAATATGAACAACTTTTACTATGAAGCCAACGATGCAACTCAACAAAAAAACAGCTGTTCCATACATTCTGGTCGAGTAGGTATTTCTTAACATTTTGACAAGATCACTAAACTCCAACCAAAGTAAAGATGACTTTCAAGAAACAATCATTCCATAATTACGAAGCTTGGCACGCAATTCTCTCAACTCTCAATTTCAAGGAGCTTATGCACACTTAAAAATAGGCTTAATATTTACACTCTTTTATTTCAAAAGTTAGAGGGGGGGACATATTTTACCACTTTGGAAGGCTCCATCTTTCAAAAGGTTGACTTTAAGAAAAAAATCAGTTTCAGTTCCATGTATGGAGAGCCACCCCTTAATTTTTTTTATTTTTGTATTAACATTGTATAGCGGTATAGAATACATCTATATACCAAGTTTCAACTGTGTAAGTAGTTTTTATAGTTTTGGAATAAGGTGGCTGTGACATACGCACGGACGTACAGACAGACAGTCATGACGAATCTATAAGGGTTCCGTTTTTTGCCATTCGGCTACGGAACCCTAAAAGTCAGCAATTTTCAACGCCCAACTCTTACAACTTCCTTTCAAAACATCCCAAACCGTTTCATGGTCAAGGTCATTCAGTCCATTCAGTTACAGTGACAAAAACAGTTCACACAGTTCCCCACTAGCCACGATTTAATTCAGCCGTAGATCTATGGATCAATTAAACGATGACAAAGTGTGACTAAGAGCTGCGTAGGAGTTGTGTCCGTGGGAACTGGTCTAGTTCGGAACGACGATGACTGCGCAGACGCAAGGCTAGACTGGGCTGAAGAAAAAAATAAGAAGGACCTATTTTTTTAAAGTTAAAATAGTCTCATAAAGTTGGGGTAAATTGTTTATTTTTATTAGTTGTTTGTCCTTCCCTTTAATACATACAATTTTGATCAAACTCAGTATTTCAGATGTGTCAGGGTCAGGGTATACAAGTTAGCTTCACAAAATAGCATAAACTATGCATAAATTAATACCTTATACTTTGTAAAAGTGTGCGTTAAAGAGCTTATTACATGATCCTAAATATCGGATAGTTAGGATCCTAATTAAGCATACATTGCTTTCTTTGAGCTCAGTTTTAGCAAGTGATGCAATCAAAACAAGCAATGTATGCTTTTACGATCCTAACTAGGATAAGTGTAATAAGCCCTTGATTTTTATGATTGTTAAAACTTCGATGGAATTACGAAGAGGTGGCAAATTTGACTTGTCAGTTGTCTCTAGTGTTATCGGCATCGCTTTATTTATCAAAATTTTTACTTGAAATTAGTCAAAAGTTATATTTTTCACTTCTCATGCTCGTAAAGTTCGTGTTTATGTTGGGTATAGGCTGCATAAAATCGCTTTTTATGCTCTAGTGCATAAAGTAAAATCTTCGTCTTAAGTCTCATACTTAAAGACAAAGGGCGTCAGGTAAACAGCCACACACGCAATTAAATTTCGTTAAATAAACTTATTAGGTATTTCATTCTGTTTCTTCAATTTTGTACATAATCCATTTAAAATTACTAAATTAATAAAACTAGGCAAAATTAATGAGTTTTCTAAGAAATAAGTATTTCAAGAGCATTATGGACTACGATCTATGCTAAAGTCACTGTGCTGCCAATGCCACGTATAAAAAAAAACAAAAAGAAAGTCTTCCCGCCAATATGGCGAAGTCTTTATTTTTTCTTTTTTGCAATATTGTTATTTATTTTCCTCACACTCTAAGTGAAAAGCAGAGTTTATAACTTGTACATAAAACCCATTTTACCCTCGAATTGACTATCAACCCTCGCCTACGGCTCGGGTGGATATATACGTCTCGGGTAAAATGGTATGTTTTATGCACTTGTTGTACAATCTACTATAACTCCTTGAATAGTCGTAATTTGTTTTGTTTTTTAATACCAAAAGCTTACTCCTAGTTTTCCTCAATATTCGCATAAAAATATCATACTTATCCAAAACTGCGTAATACTAATTCAAATGGCGCAGTTGGTAACCAAACTGCGAATTTAGCTTATGAATTTATTAAATGCTGTAATCAGCTTCTTCCTCCATTATTACCACTACTGAGAAAGTATTAAAAAAATTACATAATTAATACACAACTTTGTTATCTAAAACAAAAAAAATGCGACTTTGATAATAATCCCAAGTCAGGAAGTAATGTCGAGGACTGACCTTTTCAGTCGTATGTTTCGCTAATAAAAATGAACGATTCTTTATGTTTTCGATCTGGGCACAAAATGGGCTTGTTCTCGTCGAGATAAGAGAATACTCGGTAGACTGCCTGTCACCGAACGATAATGAGGACAATTTTCTTTGTACATAATAACATATCTGTTAACTGATTGTTGTTTACACGAATTCTTGAAATGCATAACGGTTGCATCATTCGATAAGTTCTTTTTTATTCTTAAAACGGATAGGCTTTTGGCCTCCAATCTGCATGTTAAACAGGATGCAGTCTAAGGTATTACATGGCATGTAATAAGGCTTAGGCAGGAAGGACATAATATCTGTATGCTGCTGCATGTGCAGTGCAGTATCTTGCATGTTTTGGCGGTTCGCATAAAAATATATATTTTATTAAAGAAACTAAATGCAATCGAGGACACTACCTGATGTAAAGAAAAAGATGAATTTAATTCGATTGTTAGTAACATCTTCATATACTTCAAAGCTTCATCCTTCCATTATCTTTGCTTAAAATTAAAATTTCTCCAATCAATTTCAATCACTCATTTGATCATCATCCATAAGCATTACATCAACACGTTCCTTATCATCATAAAGTGCAAGTGCAACATCACTAATTGCATCATCTGATCACGTATTGATTTCCTTAACCACCAATCAGCATTTTTGAAAATTTGCTAGTCAAACTTCACCAAAGACCAAAACTACCTAACCAAACTGTTATTATTTCATCACCATCCATATGTATTGCATCAACTTCTCCTTTATCATCATGAAGTGCAAGTGCAACATCACTAATTGCATCATCTGATCCCGTATTGATTTCGTTTGAATTCTCTAGATTGTCGTCACTCAGTGCGCGGTCTGTGCTCATAATAATGCTCTGTGCGCATGACCACCCAAGAGAGCGTAACACGACACCGGGATTAGGAACTCGAATGTATAGAGATGCTGCGTATTTTTTTATGTTAGTATCAAAAATATTAGCCCAAGGTGCCTGATTATTTTTATAAATAGCCACATATTTTAATATTTCACTCTATCTATATCCAAAAAATAATTAAAATCAGAGTTATGATGTTAACAAAACGTTTAAATTCATTTTAAGTCGAGATAGATCTGTGGACGTTTTAGTTATTTTGATATTTTTTGACAACAAACAAACGACCTGTCATGTCGGTCGCCTTAAATAAGACCTATGAATAAGACGATACCAAAATAAACAAAAAAAAAATGTTTTCTCTATTTATTTTTCAAAACAATATAATCTGTACCCAGTACAGTAGGTTTAGGCCCGATTTCACCAATGATATTTAAACGCGATTAACGCTAAACGTGTTTAAAACGGATTTCTGTCCCTGTCACATTCAAACAGATGACAGAGACAGAACTATGTATTAAACACGTTTAGCGTTAATCACGTTTAAATATCAGTGATGAAAGTCGCCCTTAGTTGTTAGTCCTAAGACCTATCGCTTATTTAGTCTAGTCATCCCAAGCCCCTGTGGCCTAATGGATAAGGCATCGGCCTCCTAAGCCGGGGATTGTGGGTTCGAGTCCCACCAGGGGTACAGTACGCCTGTGGTTTATTTTTTGTCATTGTTTTAAAGTATTTTTAAAATGTATTTTTTTTATTTTATTACATTTTTTTTGTAGAAAAAGACCTAGTTTTCTCCCCAAAACCTTTTTTGCTATGTGTAGGTATTTAGATCATAGGGCTTGCTGATGCCGCTCCGAATTACCTACTCATTGATATTTATCAGGATTAATACTTAATCACGCGAACATATTTATTAACTTTTGACAGCTTTCAAAGTTTACTATTATAGTCCCACACTTCTGTCTGTTCTGGTGACAGCCGTGACAGAGGACCCACTTGCAATACGAAATTAGCTGTCAAAATGGACTGTCGTATGAAAACTGTTTTAGTTTCAAAGATTATCACCGGAACCGAAAAGCTTGTCGCACTATATCGCATCTTAGAGGCCTGCGACGCGTCAGTCTCCCATACAAACGTAATAGGTACCAAAATTATTTGAAATTAGAGCAGTATTTTCTGTTCTTGTGATGGTATTCGGATTAAGCCAATATTTATATAGGTTTCCATAAAAAAATAATCCTAAATACTTACCCAATTAAATACAAATGCGAATTGCAGTTTCGTATGAAAAAATGTAATTAGCATTATTTTTTTATTGGCTAGATATTTGGGATTTCTTTTTAATTAGAAACCTAGATATAACGTCACAAGTACAGTCAATCATTTTAATTTTAAGTTTTTTGCATTCACAATGCACTTTTTATTACTGAAAAATGGAAACTCGGTACTCCGTAGCTCAGTGGTTAGAGCAGTCGCCCGGAAAGCGAAAGGTCGTGGGTTCGAGTCCCATCGGAGCTGATTGTGAGACGGGTCGATTTTTTCTAAATACTTCATTTTCCATTTTTTACAGTCAATCATGCTCAAATTTTAAATTATTTTGGTATTATGTTTGTACGGGAGAATGACGCGTCGCGGGATGCCGCTGCAACTTACATAGTGTCACACGAACATATTAACTTTTGACAGCTTTCGAAAAGCTCAATTTACGATTATCGCATCTTGACACTCTAACGGCGGCACCACACGGCACTGCACTACACGCCATTCAAATCTAAATATAGTTTCGTCCTCTCATCTCTGTCCATTCATCCGATATCGACGATTTCCTTCGCATCACTACTTAATAATAACCCTAGTGAATGAAGCCACCGTCCATTGATGATTGGTAAATGCATGTATTGTCTTGACAACTGTACCTAATTGATAGTCGGCGAGTCCTTTCAACTTGATAAACGAACCTATGTTGGCGGTATTCTTGTGTCAGCTTTACTAGATGCTTGCTTTATCGGAATCATTTTAAGAAAAAAAAACACATGGCAATACTTTTTCCTTTCCAATTATGTTTTTATATTACAATGTTCTCCAGATACGTAATTACTTTAGTTGAAGTTTGGGTACTTAACTAAGTAGTTACCTAGTTCAAATGATATTTTCTTTAAATTAAGATTTCCTGTAAAATCGGTTGTTTCAAATTGTTTATATTCAATATTATAAACGAAAGTTTTGTAGAAGATTTATTCAATCTATTTATCAAATCCAAACCCTTAGTAAAAATGAGCCGAGATAGTTTTTTTTGTATATGACAAAATAGCACCAAACCAATTCCTAAAACAAGTCTTCTTCATACCTGATTAAATATCGATATTTACACATCGTGTCAAAGAACACTTATTGAATATAATGAATCGTCGCACAAATAATCGATTTATTCGATCAATTGAAGCCATAACGATAAAGTTGGACTCCAATGTCGCCTTGATAGTGGTAATCAAATTTATTCGGAGCATTTCGATCAGTCATTCGATTCCGAGATGATTAGGTACTATTACCACTGAGCTTGGGGTGATGATTTTATATGTGGTGTCATATTTTTAGTAAGTTAAATTGGACTCTTAGGAACCTCTTATTAATAAGTTAAGTTTACAGTCGTCACAATATAAGATGCCCGTTTTGACACATGCTAAAGTGACGTCGTCAGTGCGCTTAAACTATCGACCGATCAAACTATCGAAAATGACTGGCCTATAGTTGTACGATCAAACTATCGCACAACTATCGGCCAGGCGGTAATGTGTATGAAGGACTATGTGAGCGCACGCACTGCATTCAACTAAACTATCGCTCAACTATCGGTAGACTGCGAATTCAGTATCGAACTATCGAAAATGACTGGCCAATAGTTACTACAACAAATCACAAGTGCTCGCAGATTCTCAAAACCAAACTATCGGCCGACAGTTTGATCACGATCGTCTTACAATTCCGACTAAACTATCGGTCGACTAAAAATCACAAGTGCGCGTTGGCTCTAAAAGTGCAAGTATTTTCACTACTGCTCACAGCATAAACATGGTCATAGAGTAGCTACATAACTTATTATAGCGGCCTGTACACGTTGGCTCAACCATTGGCCAATACGTCTTATATTAACACTTTTGAAAGAACCTTTTTAAACGTCTTGTTCGTACAAAAGTGTCAATGTACGATGTATTGGCCAGTGGTTGGACCAACGTGTACAGGCCGCTTATGGTGAACGCACGCTTGTCCGATGCGAACGCTTCGAACAAGCCGAACAAAACGTGTTTTTAGAAATCTCTGGAAAGGTAAACGTGACGATTCGACGTGGTGAGGTGTGCAAGGTTGTCTAGGTTTTATGTAAAGATTTTTTTTTTCATTCTGCTCATTCGAAACGTTCTCCTTAGATAAGTGTACGTTTGCCTAGAAACCGTTTTATCGAAATCATTGTTGCTAATTCATAATTTCACTAATGCTTTAAGCGCCAATCTAGTTTTCAGACAAAAACGATAAATTTTACAAATTAATCTATTAAAGTGGTTATAACGATTATTTCGATAAAATTGAATGAAGCTGGAGAAACCCTGCACACAACGGATACAACACTAGTATTTAAAAAAATAAAGACTGAGAACTTAACTGTTTTACGAGACGTTTCGTAATGAATCGAATCTGCGTTTACTTTAGAATAAACGCAAAAATAAAACGCAGAATACACTTTGCCTTAATTTATGATGCTTTCAAAAATGTAACATATTATTTTCATACACCTTTGATAAGTAATCAGCATATATTTGATTTTTTGGTTTTCGTAACAAGTTACATTCTAGGGTCATTACCATGTGTCAAAACGGGCATCTTAATTTGTGACGGCTGTAGTTATATTTAATTAATTAACGTAGTTATCTTCTAACATTATTTTTGTTGTGTTGTACGCAGAGAAAAATAAATTTGACAGAAATCAGATAAACAGGTTCATCCGTAAACCAATCTACAAAAATTCAAAGCTACTGAAATGCACACAATTCAACTATTCTGTATTGTAAGGTGCTATGTAAAAAAAATTTGGGTTCCGTCATTTCTTAAAATAGTTAAATTGAAAAGGAACTTACTAAAAACGTAAAGTCAATCTGGAATCAGAAATATATAAATAAAATTAATGCTTATGAATCATCCAACGTTTTTTTAAGGACATCTTTTAACTGACAAGAACAACGGGCGAAAAAACCTCTAAAGAGCAACAAAACAACAGTTGAAGAACAAAACAAGAGTTAGGTATGAATGAGATAGTATGATAGACTTTTCTTATCTGACTGCAAAAACGGAGGAGGTTTTCAATTCGTTGGAATCTTTGTTTTTTTTTCAATCTTATGTCGATCTGTTGCAGACTGAAAGTCAGTAAAGTAGTCAGTAATATTACGAAGAACAAAACAACAGTTCGTATGATAGCCGGCGCTTCGCACAGGAAGTACAATTGGCGTTGTCAACGACAATTTGTGATGAGCGCCGGACGGACTCCATTGATTCTGAATGCGCAGGCGCCGCGCCGTTCGGCCGAATCGCTTTAAGTTTCAAATATTTGGGACGGTAAACAATATTTTATAAGCAAGCTTTTTTTGTTGGAAGCTAGATGCGGCTTCTAACTCTAAAAAAATTTTAGTTAACTCTATCTATATAACTTCTTTATTAATAGTATTCTTTACTATGAGGAATTTCTCTTTTTCCATACAAAGGTCTTAAATTAATGAATCGGAACCTTATCCGAACATCTAAAAATAAGTATTTTTTACTTGAATTTTGTGATTTTCGAAAATTATTTTACAAAAACATTATACAATAATTAAAAACGGAGTGGTGTTAACTGAAGACCCAAAAAGGCAACAAAGATATATCATGAATGAGTAATATACTTATTTGCTAAAAATAGATCTATTTCAGACCTTGGTTAATAATAGAGCGGATGAGTCTGAAAGTAAGCGCCAGTCGAGTTTTGTTAGCTTTACAATTGGAGTTACATCAGTGTTAGCTATTTTAGGATCGGCTTTTATAATACCTAAAATAGTTAGACCTCAATTGTCGGCAAGATTGTCTTAGTTAGATTCTAAAATAGGTACTTCTTTATAATTGGAAAGGAGTCATCGTTCTAACCATTGTTGGGTTGATAATGGTAGAGTCGTTACGTAGCTTTTTATTACAAGCTTTTTATTAACTTGCAATGTTAGTTAGTTTGTTAGTTAGTGGGGGACAAATCTTGCAAGCTTAATTTGACCCACTTCCCAGTGTTCGAAGGCTGAAATTTTGTATACAGGATTGGTTTAGATGACAATACAATATTAAAGTACAGTCAGTAAAGAAGCTTGTCATAAAATTGAAATTTTTACTAAAAACTTATATAGAAACCAAAAGTGCAATAAGGATTTTGGGTACCATAAGGGTATACTGATTGAATAACAGAAGACTTTTCTACATAAATACACAGATTTTTATAAACCTGAACCTGACTGGAACCTAACATGAGCATCCACAACCAATGAAAAGATGCAGAAGCTTCGCAAAAAACACCAACATTCAATGAAAAAATGTAGTAGGTTTTATAAATAAAACGTGTTGTAGTTTGTTAAAGCGTTTTGTTTCAAATACTTTTATTAGTACGAAATTACAAAATATGTAGTGCCACTGCCGTGGAACATTAAAATAAGTTTTTATTAAAAATTTCATTTTCTTGACAAGCTTTTTGGCTGACTGTACTTAAATATTGTATTGTCATCTAAACTAAACCTGGATACAAAATTTCAGCTCCATCGGACACTGGGAAGTGGGTCAAATTTAGTTAGCAAGATTTGTCCCCCACGAACTAACTAACTAACATGGCAAGTTAATAATAAGTTTTTAGTAAAAATTTCATTTTCATGACAAGCTTTTTTGCTTACTGTACTTAAATATTGTATTGTCATCTAAACCAAACCTGTGTACAAAATTTCAGCTCCATCGGACACTGGGAAGTGGGTCAAGTTAAGCTTGCAAGATTTGTCCCCCACTAACTAACTCACATACTAACTAACTAACTAACACGGCAAGTTAATAAAAAGCTTGTAAAAAGCAAACGCCCGTCTCATAGTCAGCTGATCGCATCCCATCTAGTCTTGACACTCGCGAGGCGCCACCGAAATCACTCGCTTCCTCTCTCGGGTCGGTATCGTATCGTCGCCGGCCAATGTCTTATTGGTTTGATTACAAAATTGCTTCCATAAAGATTTCAACGCGTATTATTATATTATTACATAAATCAGTTTTTCGCTGGCACGTTCGCAAGCGGTTATAATTTGTTTGTTATGAGCGAATTACCAGCTTGAAGCTTGTATACAACTATACTTTTAGGTGATTTTTGACTCAGTTTTCAAATAATGAAATATGTAAAATAAATTAGCTTTGCTATTGAGATAGGCACACCTAAGATAATAAAATGTAGGGATTGTGTGTAGCATGTTGAGACAATTACTTTTTCCAAAGTTTTGTCTGGAACTATATCTTTTTTAAAAAACTAGCTTTCCGCCCGCGGCTTCGCCCGCGTGATATACGCGACGTTATCCCGCGGGAATGTGATATTTTTCCGGGGTAAAAAGTAGCCTATGTTCCTCTCCAGGCCACAAAGTATCTGTGTCCCAAATTTACGCCAAATCTATTTAGCCGTTTTGGTGTTGATTGAGTAACAAACATCCAAAGATCTAAACTTTCACATTTATAATATTAATATAGTAGGATTATCTTAGCTCAAATTAAGTCAGGTATGATATGATGATGATGATGATGATGGCATTAAACTAAAGCAGTAGATTCCTTCAAAATCTAAACGAATTTTTCGTATCATTAAAGAGGTACAACATATGTTAAACCTTCTTGCTGAACTCTATTGCTACACACAAATGCGCCTGCGCATCCTGTCGTCACCTCGTGCGCGGGTCGCCGCGCTGGCGCCACCGAATCGCTCTCTTCCTCAGCTCGGCACTGATTGCCCTTGCGCTTATAGATCTTATCCTGTTGTGAGATCTACCGTGGACTTGTTTCAGAACGTGATATTGTAGTTGTTTGATAAACACTTTATAAGACGTTAATAGAATCTCGTAAAAATAAGGATTAGTGTCTCAAAATGCATGGAAAATTCAAAAGGAAAGCTCAAGAAATTGGAATTTTCCTACATTCAAAACTGAATCAAAGTTAACGGGCCAGAGCAATGGGTGCAAGAAGCCCATTAAAAGCAGTTCAATAGACAAAAGTAAGTTAATTACCTAAATAACAAAAAAAAACACATTGGTAAGTATTGCAAATGAAGAATTAGAAAAAAGTCCGGGCGAATTGCCTGTCCCGGACAGAGAAAGGTCCTGAGTTCGAGTCCCATCGGAGGTAGTTGTGTGTGTAAACGTGTAAGTTTTTTCTAATACTTTATTTTCAATAATAAAACTTGCATTAAGAATGCAAAAAAAAGTTGAACAATTTTAAGTACTTAGCTACAAAATAATTAATTGATAACCAAAATCTTTGTCTCCAACACTGTTACTTAAGTAATTCCAAACAAACTGAATTGAAATATTACAACAAATAAACATGTATCACCCTACTGACAAACCAATGATCAAATATTTGAAAATCAATGCAGCGCTTAATCATATTATGATCGTATCTAGAAAAAATATATTGACATCATTACAAGCTGATGTTGCTGATAAATGTAATTATACGAGTAATATCTTGTAAGTTTGGCACTGATTATTCGACTACACATATCGATAATGTTTATCGATTTATTATCTTTTAATCCACTTGAAAATTTGTCAACAATTTGTCTCAGTGTTTATTTACAGGCAATCAGTCATTTTGGTTATGGCTATTACTATTTATTCGGGTAGTAACTGTGTGTATAGAAATGTTTAATCGATACAAATTTTGTGGAAATAGAATAGATGGTAAAAAGAAATTATGGTAAAAAAGCCCATTCATGAGATGATGAGATTTATTTCATAGGTGATATTAAATTTGTAAGTAATACCTTATTGAAAATATTGATAATTAAATATTAGAAAAAAATCTACCCTTCTCACAACTAGCTCCGATGGGACTCGAATTCACGACCTTTCACTGTCCGGGCGAATACTCTAATAACTATGAGCTACTTACGGAGTTGCTAAGGACTAATCGGAGTTAGTTGTGAGACGGGTGAAATTTTTATAATACTTCATTTTCAATCATAAAAACTGCATTGTGAATGCAAAAAATTGAAATAATTTTATAATAAGTAGGTACCTTCGTTAGTTTTGCGGTAAATTCGTAATACAATGCATAATTAATTAACAGAGATCGGAATAGGTATTAAGCTGTTTTGTGAACCTGCAATAATTTTTATTAATATGGACATTCCCCAATTTTTAATTTAATAAAATTAAAAAAATCAATGGTGAGGCCATTGACGTAAATTAGTTTTTACGTCGTCCATTGACGTAAACACCATCGCGGAGATGATATGAGATACTAGTAAGCGAGTGAGTTTTGTTGCCGGTGAATGTATGATAAATCCATTGGAAGCCAAGCAATTACCTAGAATAAATATTTATAATCAACTGGATTGGAGTTTATTAATAAAAAAATTCCGGAGATTAATTCAGGCGGTCAATGAACCTAAAGAGTCTCTACCTGAGAGAGAGAACCTCTACCTGTTCGCTATTTATCTCAAAGTTCAAAGAAGAATGTGATATAGTCAGATATTTATTTTATTTCACTATATATGTAGATCCATGGCGATAACTGCACTGTCTGCCGCTAAGTGTTACTGACACTTCACGCGACTCGAAAGTGATTGCGAAGCCCTAATACGAGAGGGCAGAAGTCGGACAAATCATGACGGACCACTTCGTTGATAAGGCAAACATTCAATTGGACAAATTGCTGACCGGCTTATGCTTGTAAACTGTATCGCAAATGATACATTAATACCAGGGAGTCGCCTGTAACGAGCGCGTTGCCTTTTCCAAATTATTTTAGAATTTTTTAACCCCATTTATTTCGTGGTAGAAAATCTTAAGTTAAATTTTTCTCTATACTTCCTAAATAAAAAAAAAAACATGACTGCCAAAATCTATCTAAAAAATAAATAAAAACAAGCTCTCATTGCAGTCGGGGTACCATGCTGTGGAATAGGTACCTACTTACTTAAATTTAAAAGGACTGCAATGAGAACTTGCTTTTATTTTTTAATTTTTTAAATGTAGCATTGTTTTGTATGATCGGATTAGGACATAACTCGCCTTTCCATGTTTTGAGTATACAATATAATAATATACTGGTTTTAGGCTCAAAAAGGCCAGAATTAAATTGTCCTTGAAACTCAGAGGACACTGGAAGCGCCCGTGGCATAACAAAGCGTAACAAGCATTGTTTGCGTTTCATTTCATATCTCATCGTTTTCATTAAGATCGATTGTGGTGATCTTCCTTAATCCAGAAGATATCGTATTTCATCGCATCTTTTGTTTCAGAGAAGTTTTCAAGTAGACTTTAATAGTTAAGTTCTGTATCCAATTGTATCCTTAACAATAAAGAGCAGTAGTGAATCCTAAATTTCATCTATTCTTTTCTTTTTGTAGAACCTATTAATTTATTTATTTTTCACTAATGGGCGTTTTGACAAATCAAGTTTAACAGTTCCATTATAACATTATGGAATATAATAATATAGTTTTACTTCATTAAAATTGTAATGTTTTTGTTTGTGTATGTATGTGTTTTTCGCCGATTCAACACCCTTATAGAGCTAGGCTAGATTGCATTTACGGGTTAACCACTCTTTGCAAAGGTGCCAATTTTTTTATTTCTTGCGGAATCAATGTTTTGATAAAACCTTCTTTCGTACCAATATATGTAGTACATTACATTTCATAGTTAATTCACTACCAACTAAACTAACATTTGAGAGTAAATCAAAGGCGGGCGACAGCTGCCAATGAGTCAGCTGATTGCTGCGAGAATGAGGAAGTGACCTATTAACTCGTAGCTAGACGAATTAATAGTGAAATTGCTGTGTAGCTTAATAGCTGGTAGGAAAGTATAGGATGAAAGGAAGTCAAATTACCTATAAATAATTGTGTAAAGGCAAAAACGAGTTCTGTACTTTGGTTTTTATAATTATAATTCGTATAATTGCGGTTTTAAAGTCTGATATTATAATTAAAATATTTGTATTTTTTTGATCAAATTATAATTTTGCACATCATCAAAAACAGGTTGTTTAAGAAATAACTAAAATCAAGCAAGCAAGAAAAGTTCCTTCCTGTTTATAAAATTAAATTAACATTTAAATAAAAGAGTTAACAATAGTTCTAGCTTCTAGGGTCTACCCAATGATGTTATTCCATAGACCCCTTGTGCAATGAAATCTTTTGCCTATATAGTATATTAGACTATACAGTAAAATTAAATTTCAGCAACTACAGTCACTTGCTATAAGTAATCTAAATTACTTGCAAAGGACCCCTTGTGCAATGAAATCTCTTGCCTATAAAGTATATTAGATTAAAAATAGAGAAATTAAATTTCAACAACTACAGTCACTAGTTATAATCTAAATTATTTGCAAAAGGAGTAACGAAATATCTTTTCTTCCGCAGGAGTATCAGCGAGCGAAGCGCTCCGAAACGGTCTCTGCCAGTCGCTTTGGGGACCCCCCACCAGTCGACAAGAGCCCAGACTTGCTTCTCCCCCTCCCAACCAGAGTCAGGACACCTATCATAGAGGTAAGCTTATCCTACTATATAAAATTATAAGTTTGGATGTTTGTTACTCAATCAGGCCAAAACGGCCGAAAGGATTTGGCTGAAATTTGGGACACAGCTACTTTGTAGAATGAAATGGAACATAGGCTACCTTTTACCTAAATAAATATCACATTCCCGCGGGATAACGTCGTGTAGTCCACGCGGGCGATCAATATCGGGCCAGATACGAATTTGACAAATAAAATCATGACAAACATAATCTACAAGTAAAAAATCAAAATTCTATAGGTATGTAATTTATTAAATTTAGTTTAGGACTTCATACTAACAACACCACTAGATAACCGGTTGGAGTTTCAAAAACGGCCAAACGTTAAGAGCGCAATCCTAACGTGCGCTCTTATCCTACTAATATTACAAATGTGAAAGATTAGATGTTTGGATGTATGTTTGTTACTCAATCACGCCAAAACGGCTCATGGGATTTGGCTGAAATTTGGGTGGGACATAGATACTTTGTAGCCTGGAGAGGAACATAGGCTACTTTTTATCCCGGAAAAATATCACATTCCCGCGGGACAACGTCGTGCAGCTCACGCGGGCGGAGCCGCGGGCGGAAAGCTAGTTTCCTATAATTTTTGACGAAAGTTCGTAAGATTCGTGAACTTTATCATTTAGTGCCATATTTCTTTTGTGTTTTAGTTCGTGAGGAGTCGTCTAGTGGTACAGTCAGCGTCAAATGATCTGAGCGTTTAAACCTACTAAAAGTATCTGAAGATTTGACAAAATCACTCTTAGCACAATATTTTAAGGTGTACTGTCATTCGTTATCATTTGATCTCAAACAACAAATGAAAATGCATCTTTATGTCTTGAGATAAGGTTGATTTTTGTCAAATCTTCAGATAGGTAGGTTTGAGCGCTCACATAATTTTGACGCTGATTGTACTGTTGTACTGTTGATCGAAGGTTTATACTCTAGGCTGCAGCAATACTCAACACCTACTTAATTGCTTGTCCACAATGGCTGAAATGAAATGAAACAATGGTTCTCGAATGGCGACCGCGTACCGGACGACGTTCCGTGGGCAGGCCCCCTACAAGGTGGACCGACGATCTGGTCAAGATCGCGGGAAGCCGCTGGATGCGGGCAGCGCAGGACCGATCGTTGTGGAGATCCTTGGGGGAGGCCTATGCACAGCAGTGGGCGTCAATAGGCTGACATGATGATGAATGGCTGAAAGGATATTATGATAATAGTACTATGTACATTATGGACCCTGTAGGGCACAGCAAATTAGAAGAGAGCAAATCACAAGATCTTGTGAATGTCAGAGAAGCTACGCCATCGGTTCGGAGACCAATAGGTATTAATGAGAAATCCTAAACATTATGGACAAGACCAAGACAAGTAGAATAATACCTACATCTTCGATCAACAATATGAAGGCTCACGATATAAATGAAAACTTTATATGGCCAGACTGTCATTTTTTAAACGGAGAAAAAAGGTTACGTATGTTACGATCTTACATTATAAATGACAAGAAGCGTTCCAAGTTTGAAATACCTTAGTATTATTGACACTGTCAAAATAATCTACTTATATTTATACTCTCAAGTGGGAGTATACGCTTGGCCATGTCTGTCACTCCAACTATGTATCTAGAACTAGGTGTTATTGTTGATCGAAGACCTATATAATATGTTACCTACTGTCCGATGAACCGGGAAATGCATTAAAGTATTTTAACAAAATTAACAACATACAATTTTAGATCGGCGAGTTTGCCGTGACAATCCATACATTTCAAACAGTTCGCCCACAAAACGTTATCTTGTAACCAATGTTTACATACAAGAGTACACATGTCCAAATCCGATTTACAACGAGACGAGGGCAAGGTACGGTCCGCAACGATGTCAAGGAACTAGTAATTAAATATTAAAAATTTAGAATTTCAGGCAAAAAAGTTATTTTTTATAAAAAAATATTGGAAAGGATAGTCGGTAAAACGGTTGGCAAAAAGACCTAAATAAATAATAAATAAATATTTTCTAACATTCACACCAATTGTCTAGTAAATTTCTTAAGAAACTGTGTCTATGTGAAATTAATAACGGATAAATATATACTTAAATACTTTTTTGTTTAGATTTTATATTATTTTTATGCATTTACAATGCAATTTTGTAAGTATAGGAAAAATGTGATAGTATAAAACCACGAGCCCTATAAATAGCTTTCACTTATGGGGCTCGTGGTTTTTTACTATCACATTTTTCCTATACTTACAAAATTGCATTGTAAATGCATAAAAATAATATAAAATCTCAATGTGGCTGTTTCATCTTAATCGATTGTTAAACATTTGTAAAAATGTTTCTTTCGAATGCGAGGGTTTCCTCACATTGATGAAGCAACGCTGGCCTACAACGTAACAAGTGATAGCAAAATTCGACGAGTCGTGTAGGCCTTTCGGTAGCTTAGTTGGTCAGAGCATCGGGCCGGATTCCCGGAGGCGCGGGTTCGAATCCCGCCTGATAGCTACTTATGGGGCTCGTGGTTTTTTACTATCACATTTTTCCTATACTTTTTTGTTTGTAAATACATACTTAATATACATAGAAAACGCCCAGACCAAGAC
This sequence comes from Crambus lathoniellus, assembly GCA_949710035.1. NCBI lineage: Eukaryota > Metazoa > Arthropoda > Insecta > Lepidoptera > Crambidae > Crambus > Crambus lathoniellus. The sequence goes on from OX453300.1 coordinate 6,285,654, forward strand.
AAATAGACATGTTCATGCACACAAATATTTGTCTTGTTCGGGAATCGAACCCGAGACCTCTAGCGCAGAAGGCAGGTAGTTTACCCCTGCGCCAAATCGGTTGTCGAAACAACAACGACTTCACAAATCAAATCAAATCAAATCAGTTTATTGCACACCATATGTATAAAAGGTCTTAAAAATATGAACAGAACATTATGGGTCCGGATTGGACATGACAATATAAATAGAGGGCACTATACTTATATAATACAAAATGAAATGAAATGTTCAGAAAAAATAAATGTCACTTTAACTATGGAAACTGCGTCGCGGCTACGAATTCTGAAAAATGGTCACAGCAAGTTAAATAAAATATTGCAAACAAAATACGAAGTAATTTTGATACAAGTAGTAGAGGATTTGGTGCAACAAGAGAAAGATAAAATCCTAAGGTGTCGTCGTAACGATTGGCGAAAGTGACTCCAAAACATTACATAACTTTACCAACCGTACCTTATCGCCTTTATCGAAATTCGTGTTCGACAGAAAAATTACAACGATCATAACACGGCGAACGTTTAAACATTCGACAGATACCGGGCGTAGATACCGCGCCTTTGTCGCCGCCGCCGCCAAATCAAAGTCATAAAACAAACGTAATTTCGCTGGCGATAACTGAACGGATAACCATACGCCATCGATAAGATATGTCAGGCCCAAATCTGAAGCCACAGGATTTAGCATGGGACTGTTATTGGAATTTTCGGGCCGAATATTGAATATGAGGTGGCCACGTAAATCACCCTCAAATGATGGCACGGAAAATTACTAGCAGTTAGCAGTATTGATGGAAGCATTAGACTTTATTGTGCCGATATAGCTAAACTATAAATTACAACGCAAAGCAAAACAATTAACGTATGAATCTGAGAAAATGAATGGAATGAAAAAATACGATAGCCTCATCCACTTTTATGTTTATGTTGGAGAATACCACAAAAGAACACTGATATTTTTTTGTAAGTTACCAGTTCGTTTTAATATACTTACCATAGGTCAGCCTCGTGAATGATAAACAGACACTAAACTACTACCTATATTTGTCTTATACTTAAACTTATATACGCCCACTGAGAGTATAATTAAAAGTAGATTATTTTGACAGTGTCAAGTCAACAATACTAAGGTATTTCAAACTTGAGACGCTTCCTGTCATTTATAATGTAAGATCGTAACATTCGTAACCTTTTTCTCCGTTTAAAAAAAAGTCAGTCTGTGTCATATAAAGTTTTCATTTAAGTAGTTCGTGAGCCTTCATCTAGTACTATTGTTGATCGAAGCATAACTATGAGTACTTTCACCCTTTCATAATAATAATAATAATAATAATAATGGTTATTCGTTCCTTACCCAACTGGAAATCTCCAGGCCCGGATGGACTGCACAATTTCTGGTATAAATGGTTACCTAGCTCGCACGTTTGCTTAGCATCTCAATTTCAATGTGCTTTATTATCTCGATCGCTTCCAGAATTCATGACAACAGGCATAACCCATCTGCTCCATAAATCTGGTAGTACCGCGGACCCCAAAAACTATAGACCTATCACCTGTCTGCCAACAATTTATAAAATTCTTACGTCCATTTTGAGGTCGAAGATTAATAAACACATTAATCAAAATTCTATTATGGTCGCCTCTCAGAATGGATGTAGGAATGGGGCCCGTGGTACTAAGGAGCTACTCCTCATTGACATGGCTATTAACCAACAGGTTCGTCGAAACCGAAAGAACCTGTCGACTTCCTGGATAGATTATAAGAAGGCCTATGATTCCGTCCCGCATTCGTGGCTCATGAGGGTGCTGGAGTTGTATAAAATAAATACAACTCTACGCACTTTCTTGATATCGTGCATGCGAAAATGGAGAAAGGTCCTTTTCTATCCAGGATCTCGACGGATTCTAGGTCAGGGCGATCCTATAAAAATAGAGCGAGGTATCTTCCAGGGTGACGGTTTGAGTCCATTGTGGTTCTGTCTCGCCTTGAACCCTCTGAGTACACTTCTCGAGAGTTCAGGGTTAGGCTATCGTTTACGGAGAAATGGTCAAGTAATATCACACCTGCTGTACATGGATGACCTGAAACTATTTGCCCATAGCAGTTCTCATTTGACAGCGTTACTGAAGGTTACTGAAGCTTTCAGTAATGCCATTAAAATGGAATTTGGTGTGGACAAATGTGCAGTCATGCATGTAAAGCGTGGTCAGATAATGGAATCCACGGGTATACAACTCTCGGATTCTATTCATCTTAGATCTCTCTCCGTAAACGAAACCTATAAATATTTAGGTATGTCACAGGCATTAGGCATCAACGATGCTGACATGAAACAGTCGTTGCGTGAGCGTTTCTTGGGGCGCCTTTCAAAAGTCCTTAAAAGTCTTTTGTCTGGCGGAAACAAGGTTCGCGCATACAATGGATGGGTCATGCCGGTACTAATGTATTCCTTCGGCATACTTAAATGGACTCAAACTGAACTGGATGCCCTGGATAGAAAAGTTCGTACATTGCTAACAGCACACCGCATACATCACCCACGTTCATCGACCATGAGATTGTATATCCCACGGAAGTGCGGAGGTCGTGGCTTCTTAAATGCTAAGACATTGCATAACCGCGAGATATGCAATCTTAGGGAGTATTTTCTCCAAGTCGATATGGGGTCTCATAGAGATGTAGTTGCTGTTGACAATGGACTGACTCCTCTATTTTTAGCAAAAGAAAACTGGCGCAAACCTGTAGTACTTAGTACTTCCGACCGCAGCACTGTGTGGCAAAGCAAGGAGTTACATGGCAGATTCTACCGGGCTCTCCATGGGCCCGACGTAGATTTATTAGCCTCAGTATCCTGGCTCCGCTTCGGTGATCTTTTTGGTGAAACCGAAGGTTTTGTCTGTGCAATTATGGATGAGGTTGTGATGACGAATAACTACCGAAAGTATATCCTAAGGGATGGCACAGTGGATATTTGCCGAACGTGTCATCGTCCGGGTGAATCCCTTAGGCATATAATCTCCGGTTGTTCTCGTCTCGCAAACGGCGAGTATTTGCATAGACATAACCAAGTGGCCAGGATAATACACCAACAACTTGCTCTGAAACATAGTCTTGTGGCATCCGAGGTGCCGTACTACAGGTATGCACCAGAACAGGTCCTTGAAAATAGCCATGCCACATTGTATTGGGATCGATCTATCATTACAGACAGGACTATTGTAGCTAATAAGCCTGATATTGTATTGATAGATCGACACGAACGCCGCGCGATAATTGTTGATGTCACTGTTCCCCATGACGACAACCTTGTGAAAGCTGAAAAAGATAAAGAAAACAAATATCTTGATTTAGCTCACGAGATTGTTGACATGTGGGACATCGATTCAGCAATTATTGTTCCGATAGTCATATCTGCCCATGGTCTGATAGCCAAGAGACTCGATAAACACCTTAAGAGGCTTGCGTTAGGTGGATGGATCGGGAGTCAGATGCAGAAGGCAGTACTTCTGGACACGGCCCGTATAGTGAGAAGGTTCCTGTCTCTGGATCCTTAACCATCGGTAGCCGGGACCTTGATCTTGCTGCCGTTGGGGAACTGCATTTTTGTATTTTTAAATGTTATATTTTTTAGTGTTATACATTGTAAAAATTTAATGTTTAGAAATATAATTTTGTAAGTATTTAAAATGTAATAAAGGGAATAATAATAATAAGATTGTGCGTACTCCATGTAGGTAAGCTACACAATTCCATATGATAGACTTTCAACTTGATCGTTTTCAATTAGTAAAACAACATGACCTTCCACCATAGACAACTGAATCTAACATCAAATATTATACAAATACAATAACCGCAGTTCATTGTAATATTACGCAAACAGAAACAGCCAGACTTGAAACCAAACAAACCAACATTAAAGTGAAAACGTTAACCAAAAACCGTGATCAATCAAAGGACAGTACAGCACGGCAAGTCGCAACGCCAATATTTGCCCGGGCCAGTCACGGCATCTCTGTTTGCCCAGTTATTCACAACCCTGTTTGCCCGACTGGTCAAGACTTGCGTGACCCTATGACAATAGAATACAGTTTGGTATTACCGTCAAGGGTTTGAGGTAAACACAGTTTATGCGACACGCAAAATGGTTTGGAACTGTCTTTTGTTTCTAATTTAAAAATTTGAAATAATTTGATTAATAATAATTAATAATTTGAAATAGTTTGCTGCTCGAATACGAGAGAAAAAAAAATAAAAGCAATTTCGGATGTGTTACCTTATCCAAGTAGAACTTTTACATTATTTAAATGTTTAACTAGTAATTTAATGCTTTTATAAAGAACGCTCACATTAAATGTCACCCTATGTACTTATTAGTTATTACAGTTTTTGGTTTTAATATAGCTGTCAGGGTTTCGTTTAACCCGATTGATACCTTTTAGATTTACTGCAAATTTCTTTTTCTGTAGTAGTAGCTACTTTAAATTTCAATAATTCAACTTTAATTCCAAATGTCATATAGGTAGAAATTAAAACAGATTGATTTTCCTGACTCAAATCTAAAACAACATTAAATAATGTCACGGTGAAATCTTTCCCAATCAACCGACGAATTTGAGGAAACACAGTTAAGCCTCATCACAAATCTAGACTGTTGACTGCAATTATAACGCGCCTTAATCTCAAAGGCACCGCACGTGACATTTCGTCAATGTTTACTTACATACAAAGTCAGTGTTTCAATTTTTCCAAAAGCACAAGCTAATTTAGCTCTTATGCTTGAAGCAATAAGGTTTAAGGACTTTGGGGTCGTCTTTTGATTGTTTACGCGACAAACACGAAACACGCTATTGTTTCAGCAAATAATTCGTAGAAACATTGAGAAGAGAAATCGGGGCAAGGTGTGCTATGGTGTAGGGTGACCATTGAAAATGCATGGTTTATAAAGAAAGACAAAATTACTTTTAAAATAGATTTACTTTACTAGAGTCAATTAGTTGAACATTATTGGTTAGAACTTCTAACTACTGTTCAGAAAAACTTTGTCATAATTACATGGTAAACTAGTATTAAAAAGCTATACCTATCGACTAAAATATCGAATAAAAATATTATTACTTATAGCTGATTTAGATTTGATGGAACACAAAGTTAAAAAATATTCTGCTAAGATAGTTAGTAGTTTTAGTGTTTGCTTGCCCTCAGTCTACTATGTTTATCAAACTCAAATTTCTTTGTGTATTTTATAGGTTTTTTGTATGAAAATTGTGAAATTAAAATAAAACTTGTGATGTTGCTTATTGTCACCTAAAGTCATATTTTTTCCACATCTATTTCTTATCATTTTTCAGTTATTGTTACTAAAAATCATTGCATCTTCCTTCGTATCTGTGACGTAGAAATCCCCAGTAGAGTGTTGCATGTTGTCACCTTAATCCCTGGTTTCCAATAAAACTCGAAAATCTTCTGAACTCGCCGCATTGTACTCTGATTTATCAAACTTATCAACACTGTCAATGATACCTTAATTCCCATTTAAATCTTTTGTGACGAAATCGAGATTATTTTCCCGTACATACTATCAAATCGCAAAAATGTCTTCCATAAAATTTGCACTTGTAATCAATTAGGCAGTAAAACCTTTGTTTTTTAATTTATTTACAGATTACAATATTTGTAATCATTTTTCGATAAATAATAAGGGTTTTACAACTGCCCAAGATTCGACTATAAATTTTAGATATCGCTAACTTACTATCGTAAATAACATAGAAGGATTTACTGACCTTGAAATAAATTAAAACAACTGTCATTCATTTTCAAAGCAATTATCTGCAAATTCAAAGACGCAACTCCTGATCCTATACAGTAAAGATTCATAATTATTTAAAAAAAAACACGCGGAAAGAGTTGCAATCATCCGCTTGTTATTTAAAAAAGGGCAAATTGCTAGCTTTTTTAGTTGCATTAGATAAAAATAATAACAAAAAGTGTTATGTCACGAATTTGGTATACGTGCACTTAGAATTCGATGGCTGGAAACATTTACGTCACATCCATCCATTTTTTTTTTATCTCAGCGTTATCCGCCGTTTTATCCCTTCAAATATTTTATCATGCGGCAAACACAAAGGACATCAGATCAAAGATGAACGTTCTCAAACATAAAATCATTAGACCTTGATTTATTTTTATCTTGTAGGTTTTTGGCAATATCACACCACCATGAGTTAAGTTTAAAGTGCTTTTATGGAAATGATAGAACAAATAGTACGTTACCAAAAGTGTTGCTAACAATGTTCCATGGCATAGTGTTTCAACACAATTTTAAGTTTACAACTACGAATGCGACAGTTTTCGTGATTATAAAAAAAAACTGTTATTTTATTATGCCACAATAAGTCAAACATGAATCTTACTTTGGATAACAAATTTGATCAACAAAATGAAGTAAATGGTGAAATAAAAAATTACTTGCCTAGCCATACAATCAGTAAATTCTTTTATGGTCCATCAATCAATACATATACTTGGACCAAATCTAATCTGCAAAGACCTTCAAAATATAGCTTTGATTACTTTAATCCAGTTTAAGATTAGTCTGTTAAATATTATTATTTGAATATTTTGTTATTCTATAAATTTGGTTATTTGTTATTTTGTTAGTTTTCATGTTTTCGTCTCTCTTTTTGTTAAAAGGACAATGCCACGAATGGTCCTCGCAGCTTTTATTGCTGCTTTATTTTTTACTTTTATATTCGTTTTTATTACTATGGGCTTAACTAGCCACGTTATTATATGTTTTTTTTTTCAAAAGAATTTGTATATACTTTGCCGACATAAATGAAGAGAGTTATGAGTACTGTAGCCTAAGCGCGAACATTGTCGTTATGGTAATCGTAAATAGTCAACCGGTCAAAGTGTCAAAGTGCCTGCTGTCAAATATTCTATTGAATTTTGTTCCTTAAACGACCGATAGAGGAGCTCGCGCTGCTTTGGTTTCCATACAAAGTAATAAGATCATGATAACGATAGTTCATCGTGCTTGGGGTACTGATTTATCTTTTATTTTACTATTTTTTTGATCTGATAGAGTAATTTACTTTTTGATTAATAACTGCGATTCATTAGGATACGAGATATTTTCAAAGTAGGTATATTCAACATAAAGTTCCGTATTTTATATAACGTAATACTTACGTTGTTTTAATTTTAATAGTAAGAAACTCTACGTCATTTATGGATTCAGATTTTGACGATTCGATAAACTGATTAAGAATGTTATTACAAGCGATAAAAAGCATTAAAAAAGAATGATAACATTTGATTTATAAGCAGTTCATGATATAATTTAATAGGATTTTACCGAATTCAAACGATATGTTACGTTGTGCCTACAGTGGTACAAATTGTTTTTGCTTGTAGGAATGAAGATTAGTAGTAATTCATTTTATGCCATAAAATTATTACTTACGTGAAAAACTGGATTATGGGCTTATAAATAAATTTGGTAGTACGCGTGAGTGCAAGATTTTAAATTTATTAATTATATTGTAGCAATGACTGATAAATAGTTGTTATTTGAGGCTCCCATACAAAACTGCGATTCCGCATCACATCGCAAGAATCTGCAATGCGCCATGCTAATAGAGACCTTACTGCCTGTCAAATACATGACACGCATCGCAGATTCTTGCGATGTAATGCGAATTAGCAGTTTTGTGGGAGGGAGCCCTGAAGGAATGGCAAAATTTTAGTACCTTGAAGAAATCAAATGAAAGACTTTACTTCATTCTCAGCTGTATTAAAAGCAAATATTCGTGAATTAAATATTTTTTTCAATAACTGAACAATTTAAATGTCCAAATGACAATGCGACTTAAACTGGTGTCATATTAATTGCACTCATAAATCTGATGAATGAGCGACATCAACCCTTAAGCCGAGACGGGTCGCTAATACCCCGCACACTTTATTAAAAGAGTCGTAATTATCAACGCTCCCCGTATGTCGGGTTATTATTCAACATTATTAGAGCGATTTTGATTAACGATTTACGCGTGAGCTTGCATTTTTGACAATAGTTTGGTGTGAAATAAATATGGAATTATTGAATCAATTGTATGATTTAGTGGGATATTTAATTGCTTTTGTGGTAATAAATCTAGTATACCTACTACTTATTCTTATGACGTACGTTATTTTGACTGTCTTTTCGAAAAAGAAGAGATAAGTATGGGGTAAAATGGGTATAGAGAAGGTTTGTAAGAGAGTTCGATAGAGCGTAGTTGACACAGAAGACGTCAGTGGCAGTCGCTTGCTTCTAAATATTTAACATCAAATTGTAATAAGGAAAGGAAATAATGAGTCCAGAGTTACTTAGTAATTGGTACACCTACATATTTAAATAAATATTACTCATGAATTAATAGTTTAATTGTAAATCTGAAATAAGTCATTATTATTTTAAATTTTAAAGTTACAATTTATACTCTTAATACCTTGTAACAAACCGCAATTTAATAATCATTATTTTCTGCTTATTTGACCACATATTAATTACAATTACGTCTAATAATTTTATTAATATAATTCAAATACTACAACAAATACCTATACTATACCTACTGTTCCAAATGTAACTAAAATGCCATCAATTTACGAACTTCCATAAATGTATTCGCTTTCGATACAACGTTTATTCACAGCCAAACCAAGCTCTGATAATAATGATGGAAATGATTGCCTTTAAGCCCGGCAAAATCGATTGCCCAAACGATTCAGCTATCTAAAATTACGTATGTAAATTGCGAGCAATGTGCCTAGCGAGCATTTTTAATTTGTTAAAAGCCTGAAAAATAACAATCTGAATGCAATGCAAGCGCAAATTGCAGAAGCCTCGCCTCTTATAATTAAAATTGCATTAAGCCTGCAGTAGACCGTAATGACGCTAATGCACTGTTTGCGAAGAAAAAAATGTTGGATGACTGACGGCATGTAATCCAATTTGCTGGATAAACGCCGTAACTACGATGCGGAGTGGCATTTAGGCCTTGCTTGTTTTAAATTATATGCGTTGGGTGGTTAAATGTCGATTTATCACAGTCTTGTATGCTATGGAGTTTTAAGTTCTTTAGACAATTTTACTTAGACGGCTTAAAAAATCTATTCTGGCTTCAAAGTATATCTTATAATATTTAATAAGGTTTTCTGGCTCTAGGACTTAGAATCTAGGTGATTGTGATGATGGTTTTTTTTACATGTCAAATTTTCAATATCACATAACGTAATAAGCGTTTAACATCGTAGAGATAAATGGATTTATTTTTATTTTATAATCTTAATTTTTTTCTAAAATTGAGTTTAAATCAAAGACCAGTACTTAATAGGAATAAAAAAAAAACAAATACTTCAGAACAAGCAAAACAAACATTGGAAACCTATGAATTAACAATTTATCGCCTCACAATAGCCCTAATTGTTGATCCAAAAATCAAATCAGTATAATTGTAGCATCTTATTACGAAATAGTTCAATGATCAATAGCTTCATTCTTTACATTTCACTCCATTACCCAGAGGTCCTATTCAATATTTTGCAAAGCCATAAATTCGAGCATACTGTCGGGGCGGAACAATGAATCTAAATAACCATTAATATGTAATAAATACTATGGGGTAATAAAACCGTGTCGTGTAGGGAACAAACAAACAAGTGCGGGGCAACCCTTAACTGCTGGCCATTGTCGCGAGAGACCCGGGCGTAAAATGCGAGGGTCGCAGAACCGAAGTCCGAAGTCAGAGCCGAATTTTGCCGAAGCGGGCCGATTGGTTCCGCTCCGAATGCCAACAGCTGCTCCGTTTCAGATATAGGGGTCGCTCTTCATTAGAGCAACTTGTCTCGGCCAGAGATGGATGTTTGTTTTTGGACAGCGTGAGTCTTCGCTGATGGCCACTTGATGATGTATGAACTTTATTATCGGAGGGACAATATCTTTTGGCGAGTTCATTTGTTTTCGCGGAGAACTATTACTTCTTGATCTTTTTAACCAAGGTGTTAGTAATAGTGGACGATAAATTTATGTAAAAAAACACCAAATATACTGAATTAGTGTGTACCGTCACAATAATGTCTGGAAATTGCAATTTACTTAATAAACAAGAAAACATGATCTTTTCCTTAAACTTTAAAGCCATTCAGTAAAATATACTGCCTTTAAGAATGTTGGTACAAAATGCACAATATGAAACTCAAATGTAGTTCAAATAAAAATATATTTTCAATAAATACTATAATAATGTCGCCCTAACTCAATACCGGATAACACGCTAACCCATGATGCTACAATAAACCGAACAATGAGTAGTTTTGTTTAGTCGCGCCCGCGGATTAGTGAATTGTAAAAAAGGTTGGGGTCCCTCCGACCCGACGTGTTAATTACGGGGGTTGGCCGGGGGCTGAACAGATGAAAGTCAATTTGCTGCTGCGACATGATACGGCTCATTTCATCGGGAGCGACAAGTGAGGCACCTGCGCTTTTTCACTCGCCCAGGGGCGTAACAATACCCTTTGTGCAGTTTACCAAACAATAGAACCACACTTGTGTGAGCGGGCCCGTGATGAAAGTAAACAATTCTTTTCGGTACGAGCGATACAAATGTTTACTTACATTTATTTTCTGTTGCAGATGAAATCAAGTTTGGGATCAACCGTTTAGTCGGCGATAAGACAAATGAAGAAGAAGAGGAAGTCCATCACAATGACATTACCAGAACTGAGAATGTTTCTCCTGGGTCACGCTGCGAAAGCCCTTGCTGGGCTCCGTCACCTCAGTCACCAAGATCAGTACGCTCATCATCTCCCGAACTTGAAGTGGATTCCCCACCTTCGTCACCGAGAAGGCCGCCAGATTCTTCATCACCTCCTAAAAGATCCGAGGCTTTTTCCATGAGTGTTCTCCTTAGACCAGACGCCCCAAGAGTGCAACCCCAAAGACCTTATTTATATAATCCTCTACCATTTGCGGAGTTCCTGAGAGATAATGGTAGCTTGGGTTTGCCTGGGTGGGGAGGGTACAGCAATTTATATCTTCATGCAGTAGCTGGGCCGGAATTATTACGACTAAGGGCAGCAGTCCTTGGAGCTCAAGGGCCGTTGTCAAGGCCTCTTCCTATCGGAGATGTATACTCGTGTGTGAAATGTGAAAAAATGTTCAGCACGCCTCATGGCCTGGAAGTGCATGCAAGGAGATCCCATAATGGTAAAAGGCCTTTTGCTTGCGAAATGTGCAGTAAGACTTTCGGACACGAAATCAGCCTTAGTCAACACAGGTCAGTGGAACTTTTTTCACTCTAATTTTTATATCTACACTAATATTATAAAGAGGGAAGGTTTGATTGTTTGTTTGTTTGTTTGCATCGAATTGGCTCCGAAACTACTGGACCGATTTCGAAAAATTCCTTGACCATTAGAAAGCTACATTCTTCCCGAGTGACATAGGCTATATTTTATCCCGATATTCCCACGGGAACGGGTACCACATGGGTAAAACCGCGAGGATCTGCTCGTATCTACTATTACTACATATCATACTTTATTAATAATCTCCTTAAGACTTAGGAGACTTACCTTACTTACTTACTCTCAATTCGGAGACCCGAATCAATAAATTCGACAGAGTGAAACCAACAGACCAAGTTTACCTACTACATAACAGGAAATGTATTTTTATGACGCTTTTAACGCTTTAAACGTCTTCTAATCAATAAAATAACTAAAAAGTCCTTGATCACATTTTTTAACGGTAGCTAATACTAAAGTTGTTTTATCATCCAAAGCTTCTGTAAGTTTCTTACGAAAGACCCTCCACCAGGGCGGTGCACAGTGTCGAGAAGGTGTTCGAGTGCAAGCAATGCGGCAAGACCTTCAAGCGGTCAAGCACCCTCTCCACTCACCTACTCATCCACTCCGACACCAGACCTTACCCTTGCCAGTACTGCGGGAAGAGGTTCCACCAGAAATCGGATATGAAGAAGCACACTTATATACATACAGGTAAGGTTAATTTTTTGCATTAACGTTAGTTGGTTTAGCTGGTCATAGTTTGTGTGCAGTGCAATGCTGCATCCGTAAGATAGTGAAAAATAGTTTTTGAACTTTGAAAAAATTTTGATGATTTATATTTATATCAGAGGAAAACTTTATACGTATCACGTTATATTTTAGTAGAAAATATTGAGAAATTATATGGTACTAGCTGACCCGGCAAACGTTGTTTTGCCATATAAATTTTATTGGACACGAACTTCGTATCACCTGCCTGACACAATGTCACTTATAAAAAAAAAGAAATCCTAAGCGGCAAAAATGTCAGTGATTACATACTTTTTGACATACCTTCTCTTTGGCAGCGGCTAAGAAATGACAGTTGTGTAAAGTATGACAGTTTAACGGTTTTCTATACAAAATTAACATTTTTATTTTATAATTTTCCTGGATAAAATATAGCCTATGTTACTCTTCAGCTCTCAAATTATCTCCATACCGAAAATCTCGTCGATCCGTTCCTCCGTTTTGACGTGAAAGACGGACAAACAAACAAACAAACAAACAAAGAAACAAACAAACAAACACACTTTCACATTTATAATATTAGTATGGATATAAGATTTTTATGTGGTAGCAGTATAAAGAGTACCTGACCTACATTTTGACGGTTTAAGAGGAATTGTGTGAAACAAAACTGCATAAACTCAATTTATTCAAATAAATCTCTACTAAGGAAAGATACAAATATTCATAACAATTATCGTCATACCACAAACCTACGTTCACGAGGAAAACCATAAGCGGTAACATTCAACATGAAATTTTTAGAACTGTCTTATAGAAATTGACTTTATGGAAGTTGATGGCTATTGATTGCATATTTAGTTGTAAATATAAAAAAATGCAAGAATAAGAATAAAAATATGATTATAGTGAAAGTTTCTAATAATAATAATACATTATTATTTGGAAATACATTTCACGTCCATGCATTTGGTTGATCTATCACTTTATAACAGTAAAAGTATTATAAGAGTTTATGATAATGTTTTTAAAGTTACAATTTATAACATTCACGTAAACAGATTTCAAACATTGTGTCTTTGGCACATAATAATTCAACAAAGCAGACACAAATCAAGACCCACTTTCAAGCGCCGACGTAGGACTCCAAAATACAATGAATTATCTAATACAAGGACAAAACACTTTAACAACAATAACTTACAGCGAAATTACCCGAAGAGGGGATTCTGTCAGAGTTCCTTAGCTCCCCCATAATTAATGTGCATTAACACCTAAGACGAGAAGTTGTTTTATAATAATCGGGTAATGGGTGAGGATGCGCCTGACGCGTTTGCGGTTACGTTATAGGGGACGATTGGGTTACGGAGACATAGTATGGTTGAGAACGATGAACATCATGTTGCAGTGAAATTTGGTAGATATGTCTCAAGACACATGTTTGCGTTGCGTAAAAATTCAGATTAATAAACAGTAAGAGTTTTTAACAAATCGACTCAAATACAATTGGATGGCAATCTTGTTCCACTATCATAAATCATGTGTTTAGCCAATTACTTTACTATCTTCAGTAATCTCTCATTTATCTACTGCTGTTTCTATAGCAAAGTTTATATTCCTTTAAGTATCTGCTTGTTAATCTCATCGTTTTGGTTAGATACAAGATAGTTCACCATTTTCCGAATCCGTGTGTAACACAGGCCCTTCATGAATATAAGATGTTGCGGTCTGTATGGCGCTGTCTCACTAACACTTAACTCGCCGGATAAGATTCGCCGGGACCGTATTCTGCTTAACCCTCAAGTGCTATCATGATTTCATGAGCTGTTGTCATTTATAGACACAAGTAGACTTTGAATTCTTCATGTACTTCTAAACAGGTCATATCGGATTTTTCCACGTGTGTCGTTAATCCTGGGTCAGTACACAATCTTTAAGGTAGAGACAAACTGATCCCACGTACGCAACGTATGCAACGCATTATGATATATAAACCATTGAATTTGTATATTACGCAACGTTGCGTACGTTATGTGTGTCTCTAGTCATACAAATTGAATGGTCTAGATGTCATAATGCGTTGCATACGTTGCGTACGTGGGATCAGTTTGTCTCTACATGTAATCAGGTGACATTTTGAGCAGTGACCGTCAAAGATAACTATGAAGGCAATCTAAAACACTGAAATTGAATACAATATCTCCTTATCTACCTTCTAAGCAACTTCCAACAGACTAAATAAATTGATGTTGATGCATCGAAATTGTGCTGCAATTTATCACAGCAGGGTGCTATTAACTAAACAATTCAACAAACCCTTGTTCCATTAATGATGGCAGCTTTTAGCGTTATCCCTCCTGAAGTTGTATTTAAGAATACCCGTTAAAGTATCAAAATATCTTAAAAATAATGTTTATTTACTCCTACAGTAAAGCTGTAGTTTAAGTTACCTTTTTTACTTTTGTTTTACGGTTTTTAATAACATGACACACGAACTACGTAGTTCCGCCTGATAAAAAACCTTTAGATACTCTTTTATTTAATACTTTTTGGTGTAGAAAAATAATCTTAAGAATTGAACAAACACTAATTTAAAGAAAGATAAACGTCTTCAATTAGAGATACAAGAATAGTTTCAGTAAAACCTTCTTCGTCTGTAACAAGACTAAAGAGTGTTTCCACCTTTTCCGATTTTCTTTCTCATCAAGTACCTACCCAACGTCTCCCCAGTTCATTTAAGGCGAGGGCGGGAGCTCCCACGTCTGAGATTCAGACGCATAGATTCGCCGTTTTCATTGCATTGACAGTGCGTGCGAAAGAGACGGAAGAACTCGCTGAAAGGGGTTGAAAGAAGACGGCGAATTGAAGGGTCGAGTTAGTTATTGGGCACATGTTCGTGTTTATATATAGTGGAGTACGTAGATCCTAGTGATGGGTGATGGGATGGTGAATTTTCTTAAATTGGTTACTTTACATATTGTTAAAGGGTGTGTGCTTCCTTTGTTGTAAGATAATTTTGGCAACGATGAAAAAACATACAATTATGAATCTATTCCAAGAACTTATTTCATTAAAGTGGCTAGTCAACTTACCAAAAAAATTAAATGCAATGAAATGTTTAACAGTGTAAAATACCTACCTACATGGAAAAAGAAATATAAAATTGCATGCAAATAAAGAGGAAAAGTCATTCGTCAACCAAGCCATCGTTTAATCCACTTCAAGTTAAACAGGGAACCCCTCCAACCCCTATGTGTAAATTAACAATATCAACTTCGCGAATAGTTGCACGAACGGCATTTTAATCAGTGTCCCAACTTCTTGATTAATGTGCCCCAAACAATTTATCGTCGAAATTTTATTTATAATTACCGCCGCGAAATTAAATGGCCGACAATTAGTCAACGTCAAGACGGAGGACCGCGGCCCGCGATTTGTCACCTCTCCGAACCTGTTTAATTCGACGCTAATTGAGCCCGGAAGTTTGAAACCCCTGAACTTAACTACCTGCTGTTAGTACGGCAATTTTCAAGTTAACAGTTACAGAACTGTGAGATAATTAATGTAAGGTGCCTCTGAATTATTCAGTTAGTTCTAAATCAATTAAATAAACGGAACTCACTCAGTGAGATAATAATAAACATTTTTTGTGAGGATTATTTTAATAATACAATGTACCTAACTGTGGACCCATAATTTACCTCCTTGTGGCACCCCTAAAAAGCGTCTTGAAAAAATAAAAAACAATTATTATGATGTGCTTGGAAAAGCTATCTCATCTTATTTCATGAATGTTTGATTTACCAATCGCTTTTGTGAAGTATTTTTAAAAACTCCTTTTTCCTCTTAATTAGTCGGGGAATAAACAAGTAGCACATTAGCTTTTGGAATAATTACACCGAGGCTATTCCAGCCTCTTTCTTTTTTTTGCATTACTTACCTCCCCATTCCGGTTTGCGGTAAAGAATTTTAAAACCATTTTACAAAATTGGTTTGCATCAATTATACAACAAGCAGTAAGCTTCTCTCCTGCATTAGGCTCTTAAGAAGAAAAAAGTAAATTTTGTAAGGGATTAGGTACTGATTATGTAAATATTGGGTAAAAAAATGTAAAACATCTCATAATTATCACTTCTGTGCCAAATAGCATTAAGTTTCAGCCCCTCTGATTACATTTAAAGCCTTTTTATACTTTCGAATAGCACAAGACATCTTGGGAGTTCTTAGAGCGACTTTCTTCGCATAATTGGATTTGTAAAAGCGCCATTCTGGGACACAACGCTGGTAATATGCTAATGATATTGCAGGAAAAAATCCATGATTTCGTCGCATAGAAATATAATTAGTAGAAGAGACTATATCCGAGTGCATAGCAATGAATGCTAAGTAGTGTTCAGGCAATAAGTAAAATTAATATTTTCAAAGAAAGAAAATAAATAGGTAGGTACCCAATAACCTTTAATCAACACTACAGAAAAGTATCCGAATATAGCTAATTCAAGAAATTGTACACTCAACCGTAGCGAATAAAATCACAAAGAAAAACTACATTAACCCTTACCAACAAAAATAACAGTGATAAAACTGTCCAATCTCTCAAAACCAATTCTTACAAGATTCCCAGACTTCAAGTATTCTGTCCACACAAGCTGGGGGGTGGAAATCTAAGCGGTCCATAAGGAAGGTGGGCGTCCACAAGGGGGGAGGGTGTCACTCCTGGGGGGACTGAATCAAGGAGTGCTACGTGCTTTGAGTTTAATTAAGGACCCCTGAGAGTCTTGGCCACTTCGATTTTTAGTGGAGTTTTCTTTTAATTCTTAACGCTTACAATTTGCCTTTGTATGCTGGTTTAATTTACAATTAAGATTTATTTTTTTGCATTCTCAATGCAATTTGTCACATGTGCTAAATAAAATGTTACTGCAACTTCATCTTAATTGGTTGTTAAAATGTTAATTTTTTTTAATCTTTTCTTTTTTCCTGCGAGCTGTCTCTTCGACATTGGGCTGGGTATCCAGTGATATGTCCAAACTTGGCGCTAGTTCCTCACGCAAAGGTTGTAAAATGTTAGTTGAAATGTTTCGTTCGGATTTCGAGAGCCTTTTTCACATATTGATCGAATACAGCGAAATATTGGACGTTAAGATTTATTTGTGACTAAAGCTTTTCGCCCGCGGCTTCGCCCGCGTGGACTGCGTTATCCCGCGAGAATGTGAAATTTTTCCGGGATAAAAAGTAGCCTATGTTACTCTCCAGGCTACAAAGTATCTGTGTCCCAAATTTCAGCCAAATCCGTTTAGCCGTATTGGCGTGATTGAGTAACAAACATCCAAACATCCGAACATCTAAACTTTCACATTTATAATATTAAAGTAGGATAACAAAAGTTTCGGATCATATTAACAACTTGTCTGAGAAAAAATCGTTTTTGAGTTCGATAACTCTCTTACTCCTTGATTTTACTCCATATAAATTGTCCTTAAGTAATTTAAAATACCTACCAATCAACCTTTTGTATCCACAAATGGAAACGAGTATTAACTTAAGTTCCACAATATCATATCAACTTTCATCTCTTATGAATATTTCAACACGTATAGAAGTCCCGATGGGAATCTCACAGATTTCTCCTCGTAGTGTTGTCGTTCTCCCAAAGCAATTTTGACAGGACCCTTCAACTCTGCACGTCAGTCTAAATTTGTGCTTACGAACGAACTGATGTAAAAGGGCGAAAACGTGTTTCATACGTAAATTCTCAAATAATTTTGTTATCTACATAATATACCATAAGATTGAAGTACAATAATATGTTACTATCCCTTTATTCTGTAAAAAAAACTTCTGCAGTGAGATTCTTTAGTAGATTTCTAGTAGACTCCTTCAGTGAGGTTTTTGTTATAATTTTGTTTTCGTAAAAACGAAATACTCTCGCACGATTGTATTCACGTGATGGCAACACCGAAACAGATTTATATTTTGTTTTTTCCACGGCTCCGTAACATGATCTCGCTGGGGATGTAAAAATCAGTTTCAAGATTTTTTCTCACGCGAAAAAATGACAGTTGAATTTTTGTAGCTCCGGAGTGTTCCACTCCCATATAATATTAGGCGCTCCCGGGAGAGAGGGATAATTAAATTAATGTCCTCAGCCCTCTTGGCCCCGGTTCTGTTGCCTGTAATTCGACACCTGCATTGTTTCGTCTTTTGGACTGAATGCTTAGATAGTTTCGTTTCGTATTGGAGATGCCAGTATTTTATTGCAAATAGATATTCTGTGAGATGGTTTCGGAATGCAATCGAATCACATGGTTACCAATTTACCATAGTATATGGATGATCCATAACTTATTTTGGATTGGTGTGGTTATAAAAAAAGTTAAATGTAGGTTTCCTTATTCTATAACAAGCTCAAGCTACGATTCCCAAATCAAGCTTTCACGCCATCACAGTAAAAGCGTCAGTTTTTAATCACTTAAAATGCAATGCATTTTAATCAAATCAAAACGCAATCAAAGTGAAATCATTTTTTGGGATAAAAACGTCCCATCGATGGCACTTAACTGGTGCAATCGGAGAAGCAACGTCGGCGTACCATCGTCGCACGCGCCTCGTAATTCAATAAACACATTATCGCGATTAGCTAGTGAGCCCCCGAGGGGCTCGGAAATTGCCGAGCCCACCCGACAACTGCCGAAATTACCCGAACTACCCTTAACTCCCTAAGGACAGCAGATTTCGACGGGCGATTTCTGGATATTAATCATTAGGTTTTTATTCAAATGAGAGGGTTGAAACTGGACTATGCATAACATTATGATTTTACACCTTTGAAGCCATCTGTTTGTTTTGACCTTTATTTTGTTTAATGACAACTGTAGGTAACAACTAGGATAGGAACGCATGAACCAATTAGCAAAATACGCTTATTTACGTAGTAAAAGAAAGTTGATCAGATGTATTATTGTAACCGATAAACTTGGATTAAGATCCAAGATCCGAGATAAAGAAACTCTAATTAAGATTGGAGATACTTGTAGAGTTCAACAAATGCTTAGGTAGTTAGTAAGAAAAAGTAGGATAATAATAATGATGAATTCCTCAATTCCATTCTCTTAAGCATTTTGAGATTTCCTAAAATATTCCAAAAGTTTTTCTTTTCCGTAATCATAAACGGAACCTCAGCAATTTGGCTTTGATTATTGTTAAAAATTAGCGTGATTTTCCAAGGTTGACCCTTTTCTGAATCATAAGAGTTAATAATGTGTTCTTCATTGAGTATGGCAGGAAGTGTGTGATCATTTTAATCATATTCAGATTCACCATTTCCAACTAAGTCCGATACGAACACAATTGTGTCCATTCAATAACATAGTTGCATGGTTTTATCGCAGCTTCCTTTAATAGTCGTTACGTTTATTGGGTTCGTTACATCCATTTAACTCATTGACTAATTCGTAATTTACAACTGCATTCGTTTCCCTTTTAAAAAACTCAGCCAAGGGAAACGGTAGTTTATAAAAAACTCATTTATTAATCTTTTGGGTGTCCAACCTTTATTTCATTGGCAGAAAATACAACCTTTACCCGAAGCTGTATGGTTCAGAATCGGGATTCATTTTGTGTCGCGTGGCTAATTTAGGGGTGTCAAATTAAGCTTGACCTGTGGTTTCAAGTGGTTTGGGTTGTGTGCAAGGTTTTATGTGATTGGTTGATAGACATCGGGCACGTGTCCTTCGCATGCGCATGGCGGTGGGATGTCATTATTTAAACAATAAATTTAATTGTAAGCCGACATTTGGTGCGTGCGCACTCGCAGGATTAGAGTGCACCGTTTTTATTTTGTGTCAATGTTAACTTAATTTCTTAGTAGATATTACTCAACTGAATTGGGTTTGACGTTTTACTAAAAGCTTTTGGGATTTTGTTACTTGTTGCCGAAATCAATAGAACATTTAAAGCAATATGTAATTTAAATCAATTCAATATTCATCCTAAATAATGGTCCCAACCTCAAATCAGTTTTTTTTACGTTTGTGGATTAAGATATTAATTTTATAACCAATATTTCAAAATAAATATCAAAGTTGCTAGAATCTTATATTAAACAGTTCCTTCTTATCGTTTCACCACTGAACTGATATTGACAAGGTTATTTTATCTATTAAAGATGCCTACCAGTCTCTCCACAATCTTGTGTGTTTTCTTTTGTTATAGTTCAATAATTATGTATATATTTTTGAACAAGATTGTGTGGAGAAAAAATAAAAGTATGTTTATAAATGGGAATAAGTAGGTAGGTAGGTACAGTCGAACCAATTATATCATGAACCATTTAGCTAATATATTTTTTGACAGCGTCAAAGCTGCAAAGGTCAGTTTCAATATCAACAAGTTTGAATTTAGACCATAATGAATTTAAAGATCTGTTAGAAAATAACTTATGATGGGTCATGATTCAATTGAATCGACGTTACTGTTCCTATAAATTCTCAACTTTCTGCTTTACAAACTATACACAAATTGTGATAGATTTTAATTTTCTATCCAACGCCTGAAATAAGGAAATCCTTTACTCGCACATGTATTGCGTGAGTGTTAACTGATGCAATTCATCAATTAATGTCATACAAACATCACGTGTCCGGTTCATGGTATTGCATCATACTGAAGATACTTTTTAAAATCAATTATACAACGTGTTAATGAATAAACGCAAAACCTCTGGTGGTGATTGTGCTCATGAATATGAACAACTTTTACAATGGGGCCAACTCTGCAATTCAACAAAAATAAACAGCTGTTTCATACAAATTGTTTATACTCGGCCAGAATGTATGGAACAGCAGATTTTTTTTGTTGAATTGTAAAAGTTGTTCGTATTAATGAGCACAATCACCACCTAAGAGGTATTGCACTTATAGATAAACATAGCTTATTCATTAGCACGTTGTATATGTAGGTTTTATTACTTTAAATTCGTACATATTTAATGCTTATAATTTGATAATGATTTAATTAAATTAGAAATAAATATTTCTGCACTAGACGTTAAAAATACCAATAGGGTTGCCAACGCTACTAAATAATATAGTATTTTACTATATCTAAGATAAAAATACTAAAGAAAAATTACTTCCCAAGAAGATGAAATAGTGTACGGTACGACCACTAGTTTGATAAAAAAAAATTAAGCTCTGGCCGAAGAATTTTTCTATAATACCGTACTTTGCTACCTATATGAACCGTTATACAGTTCCAAAATCGAATCGACCAACGAAGGATAACAGACAAAAAAACATACACGTGCGTTCCATTTTCAAAATAAACCGCGGGATTAATAATCAAATTACCGTGTTTTGATGGGCCAGCGCTCAGTTCGCGCGCTTTTCAAGTGTTTTGATTCGCCAGTGCGGCAATGGTGCCAGTTGTCAAAGTGTTATGACAAACCAGCAGTACTAGCACATACAGCGTGAACCTTATTCCTAAAGACAGAGAGTCCAATATTAAACAAGCTTAAAGCTTGGTTATCGCAGGTCAAATGTGAAGTGAACCGGTGCATTTCAAGTGCAAGAATAATATTTACAAATGTTTTAGTGCATTTGTTAGAATAACACGAAATCGTGTTAGATTTTATTCAGCTAAAGTTCTCTTTAGAAGAGCAGATGTACCCTTTGTGGCAACTTTAAGGATTTTTTGACTTTTAAGCACTAAGTACTAAATGGTCTTAGGTATTTAAGAGACAAATTATATCTTAAATTATTGATAATTTATCTACCTTTAAAGGTACATTTTTCATATTTAGAAAAGTAAAAAACTTTTGTAAGTAAGTATAGCGAAAAATCAAAACCAAACCTAGGTTAAATTAATATGTATATTCTAATGCTATAGAAACCAATCAATTGCAAAACAACAATTTAATTGTAAAATACAAAGGTTAAGAAAAGTATTTCATCTAAAACAAATTTCTTAAAGTTTTCATATAAAACATTTTTTAAAACAGAAAATAGGATTATTGAAAAAAAACACGTATCACTTATGGAATTCTAACGTAACTATATGGTTGTTATTATTTCCTTAAAATACCTTATTTTAATTGCCTTTAGCAAAAATGGCGAAAAGTTGTTTAGAAAACTTTTAGAGCAAATAGTGGCCAAAACCAGTACAGTGGCCAAAACCGGGGCTTCTGCCCTACCTACCTAATAGTGCCGTCTAAACTGTGCCACAGTTTAGTGTAGTGCCACAGTTTTGACGTTGGCCCAAAACTGTGCCACTCTTACGGCGTTATCCGCAACCACCATGAGGTTCTCTCACGTGCAGGAATCTTGGCATAAGTACTGAAATTTAAACAATTTAATTTAAAAAGCCGGAGTTTAAGTCGGAATTTTGTTTTGTTGAATGTCCATATTAATATTAATATCCACGTTTGCGGTCAATGAACCTAACCAGCTCTACCTATATCTTTATTTATGTGGTACTGGTCTTCTGAGATACATGCTGGCTGCGGTTCAGTTCAGATATCAGTCTCGCCACAATCTTATTGTGCAACTATTTTAAGTCACTTTTTCTAAAACTATATTTTTCTGTAGATTATGTGGAGAAGAAAATAAATTCATTATCATTATCATATCCGCATTGTCAACTTTTGACAGAATTAAATATCTACCTGTGGTTAAGCAATAAGATAGGTACTATGATAATATTACTTAAATACAGTCACATTAAAACCAACTTGCAGCTAATGGAACTGTCTGAAACTAAAACAGTAATAGAGGTTATTTTAGTAAACCCACAATATCTCTACAGATACTCCCAACCCAACTACCTACCATCCATTTTCTTCTAAAGAGATTTCTTCTAAGGCACGTCTCGCACGTGCCGAGGCAGATTTGGCCGGACGCTGACCTCTCGGCGAGGTTTTGCAAAAAAGGCTTAAAAATAGACAACCCCCTCTATCTTGGATAAAGAATAAACTTGAAACATTTGATTATAAATTACAAATGTGGGCGTGAAGTTTGTATTTCGAATGTTAATTGAATTCGTGTAGCAAAATTAGAATCAATTTTAATAAGACAAAACAAACAATCTCTTTGACTTGTTAAGGGGCCGTACAAAGCTAGAAGAAATAAGGATGAGGAGAGTAGATAAAAATACGGTAAAATACCGCATGTGGCAGAGATGCTTAAAAAATATCCACATAAGCGACATTATTGTTTTATTAATGAACTATTTCAAAATTTGAAAACTGTCAATCACAAAACTAGAAAGCTAGCTAAGGTTTTTTTATTATAGTTTCAAGATTATCGGTTTTAAAACTACGGAGTTAGAAGTCAAGTTACGATTTGAGCTATCATGTTTTTTGTCAATCACATAACTGACTACTATAGTCAACTTACTAAATTATTTTTTTGGGGCCGATAAATGTAGTAATACTTTGTGAAATCCTTGCTAAAAAATGGGTATTTGGCTTTGTACGGCCCCTCAAAAATAATCTTTACCATCTTCATGGTTGTGGTATTTAAGTATGATATTGTATAAGTAATATGAGCTCACTTCAAAGGTGCGCTCTTATTTTATGTCGATTCCAATCATTTTTGACGTAAGATTGTAAGTTTCGTTACATTTTTCTCCGTTTAAAAAAAGTTATTCGGTTATTAAAATTTTTACTTTTTTGCATTCACAATGCAATTTTTATGGTTGAAAAATGGAAAATGAAGTATTTAGAAACAATCGACCCGTCTCACAACCAGTCCCATCGGAGCTGGTTGTGAGACGGGTCGATTTTTTCTAAATACTTACTTCATTTTCCATTTTTCAAGTTATTCGGTGCCAAATTTGCGATGTGTTTTAGTTCGTGAGCCGTCATCTAGCTGTATTGTTGATCGAAGTTTAAAACTCTTAGTTTAAAAATAGTGTAAGTAATTTAAAGAATCTAGGTATATTGAATACGAACATTAAAGTAATAATTAAAACATCCGTGACGTATGAATTTCAAAAACATGTATACGTGTAATAATAACAGTGCTACAGATTCGACACGTCTTTAAACGCGATTTTAATATAGGTAGGTATATTTTTTTTACAATAATATATTTTAAATAATGCAAAGCCTGTAAGAGTGCATATAACCACGCACCCTTCTGTTATACTGATTTATGAAAGATGAAATAAACCGTTTATTAAAATTATCCACAAGTTACGACCACATTTCGATTACGGCTTAAAAGAAAATTGATTTTCCTAATAGTGACTTAAAAAAAATAATTGAAGAAAAATTATTTGGCGGAATCCTCTAAGCTTTGAGATTTTTTTCTACTCCTTTGAGTTGATTTACGTATAGTTTGTTTTAATAATGGTTTGGCTTCTTTAGACTTCCTGTGTCGAAGACCATAAATCTGTCCTAAATAATTGATAAATTATATATAACAAGCGACCGCCCGCGGATTCAACCGTGTGGTTCCCGTTCCCGTGGGAATATCGGGATAAAAATAATCTATGTGTTATGCTAGCCTATTATCTATCTCTATTGCAAATTTCATCTTGATCCGTTCAGTGATTTTTGCGTGAAAGAGTAACAAACATCCATACATCCATGCATACATCCACACTTACAAACTTTCGCATTTAGGTATAATATTAGTAGGATAAGTGCCTTTCACGGTTTAACCCGTGTGGTATCCGTTCCCATGAGAATATCGGGATAAAATATAGCCTATGTCATTTGGGAAGAATGTGGCTCTCTAATCGTGAACGAATTTTTGAAATTGCGTCTGTAGTTTTTGATTTTACCCATTACAAACATAAAAACAAATAAATCAAATCTTACCTCTCACTAATATTAGTATAGAAGTATAGATATACGACCGTAGCATACCTTTAGCTTCGAACGAACTTTTAAAATTTAAACACGTCTACGAGTTTTCCGCAGAAAAACTTTCTTAATTCCAATAGCTACAGTACTGTTTCATTGAAATCATTTCAACTCAAAAATAATCTAATTCGATATCGTCGAGTGTAAAGGCGCCCATCGGTATTACATTATAATCCGACAGACTGGCAGCCAACCCTTCTCTACGATTGTCTATTGCCATTTGAGCGCCAATTTATTTGTCATCTGTAATTTTGGATTGGATTTGATGCGTAATAATGGCGTTTTGGATTAGTGTAGTTTCAATTTGAGCGGAGACTGGTGGGTATTTTAAGAATCTTTATGTCTATATAGTGACATTTTTTTATCATTAACGGGATAGTGCTTAGCCCTGATATTGAGTGCTGGTAAGGGTGAAGGTGTAAACGCGCTTTACCCAAAATCCTCAATCACTGACGAACTGGCTATCTTTTCTTTAACTGCTGCAACAAAACAATGCTGTAAATATTATTGCTTTAGCGCCAGATAAGACAGTGGATGGTGATAGCTATCCAGGCAAACTTACGGCCAGAATTAATAACCTATCCACAGATCCGGATAGGTGCGATCCGGATTAGTTGCTAGGCAACTCTCTCGTCTCTCGTGCGATCTCTCGTCGAATCCAGCTCGGATGGGCAGCGTTTGGGAAGCTCCGACATATATTCGCGTCCGAAATACCTCAATGTCTCAAGACGAAAGTCTTTGGCCAGTGTGTGTTGCCAGTAATGACCTATGGCAGTGAGACGCGGTCTTTTACTATGGGTCTCATAAGAAGGCTCAAAGTCACCCAGCGAGCAATGGAGAGAGCGATGCTTGGTATTTCCCTGCTCGATCGAATCAGAAATGATGAGATCCGCAGGAGAACTAAAACAACCGACATAGCTCGAAGGATTGCATCATTGAAGTGGCAGTGGGCGGGACACATAGCGCGGAGAACCGATGGCCGTTGGGGCGGAAAGGTTCTCGAATGGCGACCGCGTACCGGACGACGTTCCGTGGGCAGGCCTCCTACAAGGTGGACCGACGATCTGGTCAAGATCGCGGGAAGCCGCTGGATGCGGGCAGCGCAGGACCGATCGTTGTGGAGATCCTTGGGGGAGGCCTATGCCCAGCAGTGGGCGTCGTTCGGCTGACATGATGATGATGAATACACAAGTATCCGCACTGAGCCCGAGTGGTGGGTCATGGCCCTTTCTTCTCATCCATAAGGAAGGTGCCCCAGCAGTGGTGACATTAAATGGCTGATGATGATGTACCCTCAAGGGAATCAAACCAGGGAGCCGGGACTTCTGAGTTTGGGTGTGCCACATATGTAGGTATATTATATAGGCGAGAATGTTACTTTTTACTATCAAAACTTTAAATTCATGCATATTTAAATACAGAAATGTAACATTGAGATTTTTTTAATTATTTTTATGCATTCACAATGCAATTCTGTAGGTACAGGAAAATGTGATAGTAAAAAACCACAAGCCCTATAAGTAAGTAGCTTTCAGGCGGGATATTTTCCTATATAGAAATGTAACAATTTATTTTTACTTTTTTGCATTCACAATGAAATTTTTAGTACTTATTGAAAATTAAGTTTTAGAAAATCGTAATTTTCAAACAGAGCAGTCGCCCGGACAATGAAAGGTCGTGGATCTGGGTCCCATCGAAGCTGGTTGTGAGACGGGTCGATTTTTTCTAATAGGTACTTCATTTTCAAAAGTATTTTTTTTATAACAACGATTGGTAAAATAGTCTAGTCGTAAAGAACAGTCACGAAAACCATTATCTATTTTAATTTCATAAAAATGGCCACGAGGCCCGCCGCACGTGGCAAACGTTCTGCCACGCGCGAGACTGCTCGCTTGGTGAGGCAGGACGCGCCTAATCACGTAAAAACGGCTGATCGGATTTTTATGACATTAAAACATACTTAGAATACTTTTTATCCTAGTTATTGGTCCCCTAAGTATTTTCTCGAATATCCACGCGGACGAAGTCGCGGGCGGAAGCTAGTTGTTTATAATTTTAGTGTCCCTGTATATCCGCTGTTTAAAGCAAAATCCAAACCATGTGGTAATTTCAAACCTATTTTTCTCTTTATCAATGAAATGGACAGAATCTCGTAACCCAAATCGGCCATTTTTATTGGATAATTGTTATTGGTTACGAAAGACTAAACACAATGAATGCCGCTCTTACGTACACCACATTGTTTTTCGTTCACAATTACCGAAATTACCCGGGCGCTTGTGCACTACACGGAATTTTACCGTCCCGGAAAAAACGAATGGTTGTATTATAAAATTTAATTTATTTATTTCGTGTAGTTTAGGGTTTGAAACTACACGAAATAAATACTTAAATTCTTACTATTTAATATAATTTATGATTAAAATACAACCATCCGTTTTTTTTCTGGGACGGTAAAATTCCGTGAAGTGCACAAGCGCCATAAAGGGTAATTTCGGTACTTTTTTCGGTAATTTGGGCTGTACAGCCGATAATACTCAAGCAACACACACGGTGACATTTCTAAAATTTAATTTGTTACGTATAGTAGGACGTTTTTATTAGCCTGATTAATAATATTATTTTTCTATCATCATCATTATCATCAACCATTATAAGTCCCCACTGATTCCATAAGGATGGAGATAAGGAGATTAGGCCATGACCCACCACGCGGGCTCAATGCAGATTGGTGGGTATTAACGACATACAACGACAACGTTGGACATTTAGCTACTTAGACCTTCTGATCAGCCCCCTGATTCACGAACCATCAGCAACGCTTCCGACAGCGGAATGTATGCCCTGTCTCTGTCACTCACTATAGAATAGACAAAAACAAAGCATATAATTCGAGTCCGATTCCGTTTCCGACGGGTTGTGAATCAAGGGGCAGGAAGGCCGTGACCGACATTGCGAAAGTTGCTTAACTTCAACGATCGCAGGCCGAGCGCGCTAACCACTGAGCCACGAGCTCCTCCTTATCAATCAATCAAATATTTATTTATTCACATAGACATAATAAGCATGTACTTATGAATCGTCAATATTTTCCTACCACCCATTCAAGACTGGCAAGAAGAATGGACGCAAGAAACTAGCCAGCGCGTTTCTCAGGTAACGACATTTACAAAAAAAACATATCGTAACTTATTACAGTAATTGAACATTGTCTTCATGTAGTGTCTACACACGTTCCGATCCGACAGCCAATTTGGTCTGCTCCCAGACCAAATCTGCGCTACACACGTTCCGATTTGGTCTGTTCCGACCAAATCTGCGCTATACACGTTCCTATTTGGTCTGGGAGCAGACCGAATCGGCGGTCGGATCGGAACGTGTGTAGATGCTATTAGAACTTTGATGTACACTCGACAGCACATCAAGTAAAACAGTTGAACTGCGATAACAGCTTCTATTACGTAGGGCATAAAGGCGGTCGCTCAAAGTCAACATGTATAGACTGATTTGCCGCCGTGTGTACTTCAACACTTATATAAGATTATCAAAGCCGACAAAACAGCTATCTGCAAGCACTTCAAGTTCCAATTTAGTTTCTCTGTAATAATGAATTTCCAAAATTGAACGAAAACAAAATCTAACTGAGGACCCTGAACAATCTTGAAATTTTGATTGAACCAACAAACCACAGAGCAGAGAATAAACATAGAACAACGATTTAATCTTGTCTGTGACTGTGTCAATATTATTGCTGGGCTAATGGAAAGTCGGAGGTCTGCACAATCTTACTGGAGGAGTGAGCAAACAGCCATCTTCGCTGGAAAACATAGGTGTAACAGAATTGCCGCCAAAATACGGGAGATTTTTATATTATACATACATACATACATACTCACGCCTGGGGTTGGGGTGCTATTGGCTAAAACATAGGCTACCGGCTTAAAAATATGGATATGGACATGGGCTTCATTCATTCCTGCATTATTTGACAGTCCAAGTGCTTGTAACCTGTTACAAAATATGGATATAGATATAGGCTTCATTTCACATTTGAAGCCCATTTATGGCTATACTGCCCATATGGGCTTCAAATGTGAAATGAAGCCTATATGATATAGAATGATATCCATATTTTGTAACAGGTTACAAGCACTTGGACTGTCAAATAATGCAGAAAACCCTTTAACACAAAAAGACGACAAGACACTAGGCGGTGAAATCTTTTTAAACAAAGTTTCCCTTAGCTAGACTTTCTCGAGATATATATTTTCAATTCCTTTTCCATTCCTACCCATTCCATAGGGTTGAACATTTCAGCCGTTTACGATTTGCTTCTTACGAGATGTGTGTTGTGTGTAAACGTCACTTAGGCACAAGATTTATAGCAAGGCAGCGGTTTGTAGGTATGTACAGTTCGAGGTTCACTACAATTATGGGAAGGGAAAGGATTTTAGACTGTATGTTAAAAGAAATAGGTTTTTAGTTGCGATAATGCGCTAAGATTTAGAAAGATTTTGTGTGAAAATTTGACAGGGGATTAGGTTAACGGATAAAGTGAAAAGTTGAAGTCTGAAACTGATATAAACTATTCAATGAAAAAGTTTTGTATATCATTTTATACTAATCACGTCTGAGTTCCTATTTTCAGTACTACAGCATGAAAACCTATACCTTACATAGTAATGATCGTGATTGTAACATTTTTAATATAAACCAGAGAAGCGCCTTTTTCGGTCGTTTAAGTAACTAAAATTCAATAGATATTTAACAACAGCACTAACAGCTTTTGCTGGAAATGTATCGTTTACTATTTATTTTACGATTACCATAACGATAGTTTTCGAGCTACGGCTACTGATGTAATTATGTAACATTTGATGTAAGTACCTATGTAATTCAATAACATTTTCATTTTTCAATCTTTAAAAGCAAAATCAATTACTTAAGTACCTAAGTACCTAGAATTGTTACAAAATTTTGTGAATTTGAACAGAATAAAAAAAATCTTTTTATTAATATTAGACCTCTGAAGTTTGACGCTAGTTTTCTCAAACAGATACTTATTATCTGTTTTCTATTCGGGTCTATCAGTAGTCTAGTTTATTCCAACCGATTTTGTTCATTAATGAAGCACCGTTGAATTAAGCCAAAATATACACCCTAATAACGTTATTTGTTAGAGAATGATTGACGGCCGAAAATGTACGGAATTACCCCCCGGAAAAACTAATACGGTCCTCCGCGTTGACACTTGACAAATTCGTTAATTCCTGCAAGGGCTCTTGGAAGGGGAGTGGTATTTTGCAAGGAATCCTGGTTAATACGTGATTTTTTTGTTAGTTTACTTGAACCTTGCAAGAACATACTTTTATTTTTGAAAAAATTGTTACGGCAAGTTATGGAAAATGTCATAAATAGGGCTCAAATGCGCGTCAAACTCTGGAGCTCACCATTTAAGAGACATCATCTTCAAATATTAATGAGACAAAATTTCATGGCATAAATATACATATATATAAAAAACTAATTCTAGGTTTCTTATTTAGAAAAAAGTTGTAGCTGAACCAAATAGTGCCAGAACTTTTGCGCCACCCAGTATAAACGGTCAGAAAATTTGTCAATTTTCCTGAGGAAAATCCTAGCGATTTTCAATCATAAACCGTGGTCTGAAGCTACTGTTTCAGTTTTTGCTAACCTGTCCCAAACCCAAAGAAAAACTAGTACTTACTTATTAGTTTTCTTCGCATTGACACTTGAAAAATTCTTTATTTCTTGTCTGGGTATTCTGCAAGGACTTCTGCCTCCAAACCGTCGGGAACGTTCCCGACAATGGAATGTACTACGGGGCCAACTCTGCAACTCAACAAAAAAAATCTGTCGAGTAGGTATTGACAATTGGGTATTTGACTGAATTTTTTTATTGACTTAAAATGTTCATTAAATTAGTAGCAACACAACATAGTTATTTATTTTCAAATATCTTGAATATTTTCAGCGATATAGAGCATCAAACTTCCTAATTAGACAAGGAGAGCGCTATAGAAACGTGACGACACATCACATTTATAAAGCGCCATACTCTCGCCATAGTAAATTTCGTTTTATAAAGAGATACCTAGAGTCACAATTAAGTAGCTCATATTTCGCTTGTTATAATACAGATTGAATTTCTTTTTTCACATTTATTATTCAAAAATGTTATATTTCTGAATGTTATAATCAAATATCTACATTTCAACAACAGTCAAATACCCAATTTGTATGAAACAGCAGATTTTTTTGTTGAGTTGCAGAGTTGGCCCCATAGTAAAAAAGTTGATCATATTCATGAGCACAATCACCACATAAGAGGTTTTGCGCTTATTCATTCATAATATATACCGTAATAGGCCTGCGATCGTTGAGGTTAAAAAACTTTCGCAATAGTCGGTCACGGGATGGGTGACCAAAAACTTTTCATCTCGAGCTCCTCCGTGCTTCGGAAGGCACGTTAAGCCCTTGGTCCCGGCTGCATTTGCAGACGTGAATACCATTCCGCGAACTGGGCCCACGTGGTACATCATGGCCCACTCCTTATCCATCCATAAGGAAGGCCAGTGCCTCAGCAGTGGGGACATTAAATGGCTGATATTGATAATTAACACCATATCAACATAAAATGCGAAAGTCGAACACAGCTTACAAAATATTTACATAGGAACATTTATCTAAATTTTAATTCAACCTTAATTAAATGTTTTTCTATGAAATGTTTCATTTATTTACACTAACGAGTAGGTACATAAATATTAAATACCTAATTTTTGTGAACTTAAGATATACTGGCGATGCAGTGATTAGAGAAAAATATCATTTTCCTGTTTTTTAATTGGCTGGTTTTTCATTAATTATGTGCCCTTTAACGTGAACTTTACTGAGAATTTTATTAATCTTTCTTAGTGTCATTAACAGATCAAAGAAAAGTAGGTATAGGTACTAATACTGGGTGCCTACCATCAACTTTATGACAGCGATTCAAAAATAGCGCGATTCAGAATAGGTTCCTAAAATGAATCGCTTTCTTTCGTACTCTGACCTTCTAAAAACTGGATCGCAAATGAATTGCTAAATGTTAATGACCGAACGATTTGTGTCCTTTTTCTTCTACCCGTCTCTTTCACTCGATTCTGTCATGCCCGGAGAATGAGAGGGACGGGTATAACCTGCAGGTGACATGTTAAATCGACCGGGTTATAAGTCAAATAAGAGTTTCTGACAGCTTAGCGGCTGTGAAATGTCATTGATCGATCACTGAATCGCTGTCATTGGTATTAAGCTGTCGTGGTACGAATAAGCGAAGCAGATCAGTTTAGGTTCCTAAACAAAACCGTAATAAGAGTTGATGGTAAGCACCCTGGTAATTAATAGTAAAATGAAGAAAAAACAGAAGAAATATTGTTCGACTTCCGCCCATGGTTTCGCCCGCGCGAACTACAAGAGACATCATCCTGCGGGACTGTGATATTTTCCGGGATAAAAAGTAGTACCTATAAGAGCCAACGCGCACTTGTGATTTTTAATCGGGCGATAGTTTAGTCGGAATCGTAAGACGATCGTGATCAAACTGTCGGCCAATAGTTTGGTTTTGAGAGCCTGCGCGCACTTGAGACACATAAATAAATGTGCTTGTGATGTTTAGTCGACCGATAGTTGGTCGATAGTTTAGTTGAATCCGGGCGCGCGCTCACATAGTCCTTCATGCACAGGCCGAATAGTTGTGCGATAGTTGTCCGATAGTTGTGCTATAGTTGTCCGATAGTTGTACAACTATTGGCCAGTCATTTTCGATACTGAATGCACAGTCTACCGATAGTTGGGCGATAGTTTAGTTGAATGCAGTGCGCGCGCTCAAATAGTCCTTCATGCATATTACCGCCCGGCCGATAGTTGTGCGATAGTTTGATGGTACAACTATCGGCCAGTCATTTTCGATAGTTTGATCGGTCGACAGTTTAATCGTCAGTACACGCACTGCCATATAACTCTATACTGAATCCGAGAACGACCAAACTATCGCCCGATTAAAAATCACAAGTGCGCGTTGGCTCTAATCTAAGTCACTCTCTAGGTCCCAAACTATCCGTGCAGGTACCAAAAATCACGGCGATCCGTTGCGTAAAAGACGGACAAACAAACACACTTTCACATTATGTATTATTATCTGTCTCTGTATTACTCTGTATTAATTGAGTAATGCAATCTACCAATCTATGAATAGTGAGCGGTGTGGGTTGCACTATTATAAAACTTTAGATACCTTGTAGATACCTAAGTATAGATAATTTGTGTTTTGTTCTTAGTGACAGACAACTGTTTGTTATCCCAAATAAAGGAAAATATGGATTAGAGCTATGATTCACAGTATAATATAATTAACTATATCGACCTAATATAATGTATAAATATTGACTATTGATGTTCATTAGGTACGTCATGCTAAATAAGGCGTGTACCTAGTTAAGCTAGCTACTCTATATGATATACCTTTATCGAAAAAATTACATCGAAATAGGATTAACTTGTTCGTTGAAATATTTTTACCTATCAAAAATTGTAAAATTCGGTTCATTTCAACAGTTATGTAGCCAAAAATTATACAGCGATAATAATGACCCCGTAATCTGACCTTTTATCGTACAAAAGAGGCCCACAAAATAATAAGTAGCCTTGAAATCAGAAAAAAAATCGTTATTGTTTCTGCAATACTAAAAAAACGTGCAATTAGATTAATTAAAGGGTCTGTAAATACGGCCATTGCCATACGGCTAATTAGATAACAGCAATACAGGATTCTTGTTAGGACTTGTAAGTGTAACTTTAAGGTTTCTAATTATTTTTAACTTTTGCATTCACAGTGCAATTTTTATAGCAAATGATGTTTATTAAAAAAAACGACCCGTCTCACCGATATGGGACGTCGAAGTGGTTGAGACTTGTCGATATTTTATTTTAAGTATATCTATATATATAAAATTCAAAGTCCTGACTGACTGACTGACTGAGATATCAACGCACAGCCCAAACCGCTGAACCTAGAGACTTCAAATTTTGCACATAGATACGTTATACAGTGTAGGCATCCACTAAGAAAGGATTTTTGGAAATTCCACCCCTAAGGGAGTGAAATAGAGGATGAATGTTTGTATGAAAGTCCGTCAGTTTTGAAGTTAGGAGGCCCGCCGCCCGTGGCAAACGTTCTGCCTCGCACGAGGCTGCTCGCTTGGTGAGGGAGGACCCGCCTAATCACGTAAAAACTGCTGATCGGATTTTTATGAAATTAAAACATAGAATACTTTTTATCCTGGTTATTGGTCCCCTAAGTATTTTCTCGAATGTCCACGCGGACGAAGTCGCGGGCGGAAGCTAGTTTTCAATATTTTCAAATTTATGGTTTTGATTGATTTATTAGAAAGAAAGAAAGAAAAATACCATTTATTAGACACATACAGTATAACATTATAATATAACAGAAAGAAACAAACATTTAACAGTAGTGTGAAGTTAAAGGGCCCTGCCTCAGCAGGTAAGTACAATAAGTATTCTTTTGGGAAAGAGTTGTTGTTATTGCTTCAGTAAATACAAGAAGACGATTATGGTTCTTCAAGTTAATTGTTTTCGAGAACAAAATTATCCTACGTGACAGCAAATCTAGGCAAAATAGCCGTGCATCATTTATTTCAGTAAACATATACCTACACACTTAAAGGAACGATATTTTCTAAAAGTTTTTTTTTAAACCGCAACATAATATCGATCCACCATTTCGTGACATTAGCTAGACAAAATGGCCGCGCGTCATTTGTCGCCGAGCGGACAAGGAATGCAGAAAGATTGCCGCCCGGCGGGATTGCTCGCAACTATGCCGGAATGTCCGAGTCACTTCACTTATTGCGATGTATTTGTGACCGTTATACGGAGAGGAATGCGGGATTTTCGGCTATTCGCCTGTTTCACTGAGAGGTGTTTTGCTCAGGAGATAAAAGTTAAGTGTTCTAAGTTTGTGGCGGACGAAATTGTTTGTGCTAGTGTTGTTACGTTGAATACGTTGTAACTGTTGTTTAACGTGATGTCAAAAGGTTTATCTTAAATAAGGTTTTGTCAAAAGGGTTTATTTCTTCTTTTACTGTGTGTCAGCTCTACATAGTAGTTTATGTTTATTGAGTACTAGTTTTCCGCCCGCGGCTTCGCCCGCGTGGACTACACGACGTTATCCCGCAGGAATGTGACATTTTCCGGGATAAAAAGTAGCCTATGTTCCTCTCCAGGCTACAAAGTATCTGTGTTCCAAATTTCAGCCAAATCCGTTCAGCCGTTTTGGCGTGATTGAGTAACAAACATCCAAACATCCAAACATCCAAACATCCAAACATCCAAACTTTCACATTTATAATATTAGTAGGATTGTGCGGTACCTACTTGTGTGTAGTCATTATACTTCCTACTTCCACTTAACTTAACTTAACGTCTGTCTGAATGATTTTTTGGTAAAATAAATAAGGTACCTGTAAGTAACATAAATCATTCAATTTTATTTAATCTCTAGCTGACATTAAGTACAATCTCAATACAGCAGCTCTTTGGACAGTCCTAAAATGTTCCCCACATTGTCTCGCGTCAAGAATGTGACAGTCATCTTCTCTATTGCTTCCGATTCCGAAACGGCGACAATTCGATGCTTCCACTTTTGGCGCAGGGGTTTCGACACAATCTGGTTTAATTTGCTTTATAATACTTTGTACTTGATCTTACGTTCATCTAAGTATATTATGTAATATAAATTATTATAAATTCATAAAATAAAAATCCATACTAATATTATAATCGTGAAAGGTGTTTGTGTGTTTGTTTGTCCATATTTCACGTCAAAACGTAACAACTAATCGTCTTGATTTTTAGTATGGGGACAGTTCGGAAGATGGAGAGTAACATAGGCTACTTTATATCCCGGAAAATTATAAAATAAAAATGGTAGTTTAGTATGGAAAATAGTTTTGACTGCCGTACGACACAAAACTGTCATTTCTTCCATGTCCGCTTCCGCGTCTGCGCGCGGTCAAAATCGAATAAGTACTAATCTTTTCCATAGGATTAGAACAAAAAATGTACTGAACCTAACGCCAAAAATGTCACGTACCTATAAAACTTCTTCGTCATTATTTATGTTCCTCTGTCTAATATAGTATGCTATATTTTATATGGCAAAACAACGTTTGCCGGGTTAGCTAGTAAATACCTAAATAAATATTGGACACCATCACATACATTGTTCGAATACCAAACTATAGTAGCTTGAGCACTAGTATTATGGAAATTGGAAACAACGACGGGTACTAACCACATAAACCCAGACCCGAAGAAATATAAAAAAAATCGTTTTTAAAATTTTATTTGAGATAGCGGCACCTTGTACACCGGTGCGTTCACCACTCGGCCACGGAGATCGTCAAATAATATAAATAAAGAGTAAATTTAAATAAATATATAAAATCTTTCACCATTAGAAAGCTACATTCTTCCTGAGTGGCAAAGGCTATATTTTATGCCGATGTTCCCACGGGAACGGGTAGCACTTGGGTAAATCCGCGGGGAGGCACTAGCTAGTATATTATAATTGCATTTCTGTTAGTACAAGGCAGATCTGCAAACTACGCTATAGATAAACAATAAAAAATAAAATAAATAATTTGCGAATTAATTGCTTACAAGCGTCAAAACTTATTGAATTTCGAGCTTATTGAGTTTTACGAGTAATATTTGTTAGAAAATAAACTTAAGGTGGGCTTCAATTGGTTCGACCATTATCAAGTTCATTTGTCTGGCTCATATTGTCTAGTAAAGCATATTAAAGGGCCACTAGAACGTAGGTACAATATTAAGAAAACAAAAATGTTCCGGCCCGGTCAGTAAATCCGCGGCTATCCCTGGTCAACCCCCCTCCTCCCTCTTGGGGGGGATGTGGGTCGCGGCTCGTAAACTGGGATTCCGGGGAAATCCGCACTTCAGCAGCGGTAATCACGTCGTCCGGCAAGAGGATTTCTTGGGCAATGCTTCATGCGGAGTTTGGGTGTAAACTTTGTGTGTGTTAGATTCATAGGGCTGGGGTGCGATTTAGAGGGTTGAGTGAGTGTAAGTTTCTATCGCGTTTTTGACAGATATATTGTAAGTAAGTATTAGTTTTATACTTTTATGCAATCACAATGCAATTTTTATTATTGGAAAATTAAGTATCAGACAAAATCTGCTCGTCTCACAACTAGCTCCGATGGGACTCGAAGCCACGACGAAGTAAAAATACAATCCATCTGATTTTCAATCAGATAGATAGTAAGTATATATAGTATATATATATAGTAAGGATATAACATCAGAGCTTGCGTCAAATCTGGTAGTTCTGATTTGTTCCAGACTTGTTCATGATGTTGGCCCAATGAATAATCCAAGTTTGTGACCTCGAGCGCCAAACGCAACTTTGTCAAAAATCGAAAAAAACGCAAAAATATCGTATATTTTTCAAATTTTGACGATTATAACTCTAAAGGACTAACTACCTACTTTTTGATAACGTTTTATAGTGCTTTTAAAGAATACTACATATGATACATTATTCTCATAATCTAGAATTGTCTCTGTAGACGTAATAGTTTCCGAGATAGCCTCTAGCAGTTTATATTTTTTAAACGGCGCAAATTTTAGACGTCTCACTCGAACAAATTTATAGGGATAAAGAAGGGTTGTAAAAAAATATAATTTGTGACACGCTTAACCTGTTCAAAAACTTGTTTGTCTTCAATAAACTTCGTGTCAAATTACAATAACACTTAAATAAAACACTCTTCTAAAAATTTATATTTCTGTTTTATCAAATAGCGTACTATGTCACCTGTTTATAAGGTCCAAAGCTGCTCAAAAGTTGACATGTTCATGTTAAGAAAAGCCCCTAAATTGAAGCACTAACCGCGAACAATTTAAGTTTCAGCTGCCTTAAGACTGCACTTTTAATCTTGCACCTGGTTTCAGCTAAGAGCCACCTACTTCACACCTTAGCGAATGAAAGGTTTATTATTTAAGAACACTGAAACTTTAAAGTTGGTTTACATAAGTATTTAGTTTGTATACTTAGAAACTTAATTTAAAAAAAACTCATGATTTACCTAGAAGTTTGATTTAAATAAAAGAGTTCTGACGCTTTGTGAATGAAACGGCTATTTTGTTAAAAAAACTTAATTCGGCTAATTATTTAAGAATTATCGCGATTTAACAAATATCTCTTTGGCTTGATAATTTTAAATATATATATTTTACCTACCTAAAAGTATTTAATTAAATATTGTGTAAAATTATCAAAAATATTATTTATAAGGTTTAAACTTTCGCGTTCCATTATAGGTAATTATAAACAAGAGTGGTAGAGTAAAAATGTCGCGTTGAGTCCCGTTACTCTTGTTTATAATATTATTTAGTTCCATTAATGATTATTGAATTCTACTACTATACTAGTGCCTATTTCACAATGTCCGATTAGAAGATACCTACTTTCCAGTTTAATTGACAATTTTGTATGGCCTGTCTGTCAAGTAACAGCTAATCAGAACTTACTAAGTCATTGTAAAACAGGAGTCTCGCAAAACCTTGTAGGTACTTTATTAATATAATCTAACTCCAGAAGTATTACAGTATTAACAACATCCGATAAATAAATCTAGTCGGCAACAAATCAAAAACACTGCGCGTACAATCAAAGCGAACATTCTTTTATAATTTTTTAATGCCTTTGCGTTTTATCTGTTAAGCCTCGCCTAGTTTTTGTCGGGTGCGCATTAAAGTAAGGTGGACAAAGATTTGACTGATCGATAATAAATCCTTTTTATGTTTCACGAACAATAATTATCTTTTTCAACTTCGTGAATCATTATAGCGACATCACGGAAAATCAAAGGGATTAATATCGGAAAATACAAATGAGCGAAACTATTTTTGATTTAATGTAGGTTGTTGTATTTGTATTCTTACATATTTATTTAGGTAAAGTTATTAACTATGTTACTGTTACTGGTATACATTTTTATATATTTTTTTATTTATCAGCACATAAAGCATACCACTTGATAATCATTTTATCAATATCGTGCGTTTCGTTATTGTTATCCCCTTTCAGAATTTTTAATAATCTGAAATGCAATGTACTGTACAATTCTAATGAAAACCTAGATTACTTATAAAACTTTTATTAGTGCCGCGTGCCAATAAAAGCACCAGAATTTGGTACACTGCAATGTAGAAAAAACTGATTCAAACAAATCACTCAAGATATTACGATACTAGACACGGGCATAATTTTGAAGAAAGAAATGTCTAATTGTACAGCAACAGAAGAAGAAGAAGAAGAAAATCATAGTGTCTTATCAGACAGTGTGTGTACACCTTAATCCACGGTCTAAATAATCGATGCACATGTAAATGCGGCCTCAGTCCCCCCCTTCATTTGGCGCGCCGTTTTTTATAAGGCCCCTGAATTATTAAGGCCGCAAGTAGGCCCTTAAATTATTGTTATGGTTCGCTACTGGATGTGACTTGATTCTCTTTACAGACTATGATTATGAGGGCCCCGAAAAAGTATTTCTAATATTAGTAAGATTAAGTCGGCTATTTTTGACCGATTTATAGCATTTGGCTGTGGCACACACAAACTCTGATTTCCAGGATTATTCTACTGTAATCATTTTGTTTACCTGCGTTTCATGAGTGATGGCTGAAAATCAGTGTTTTTGCCTCCGGGCAAAAAATTTCACTGCGCCTTGGCCCAATTTGCTGCTGCACTGCAAAATGCGTACAATTCTTTTGTTTTGTATTTTTTGGATGAATGAAGTGATCGTAGTTAAAATTACACAATCAAAAGGTGGGTCGCACTGATAACACGTTTGTATGAGTTCATCACGTCAAGTCGGCGAACTTTCCAATTTCAAACCAACTCATATTTTTGTCCCCATAATCATCGTCAGTAAGGTAAAAAATGCATCTGACTGAATGAACGGTGTACTGAACAGTGCATTTGATATAGAAAAAACCCATGCTAACCCTGTAACAAGTTTTCGAATAAATGGGCACTGTATATTGTTTTTTCAAGCGAATTTTAACATTAAGCAACTTAAAAAAAAAATTAAATGAAGTATTTAGAAAAAATCGACCCGTTTTACAATCACAACCAACTCCGATGGACTCGAACCCACGACTATTCGCTATCCACTATCCGGGCGACTGCTCTAACCACTGAGCTACGGAGTGGGATTTAGCAACTTAGTTAGATAGATCTAAAACGTTTATTTTCTGATTATTTCACACACATACAAATTCAAACAAGATAAGCATTAAAAACAAAGAGGCTATGTAGAGAAAAATAAGATTAATGATAAATAGAACAGTGAAGTACATATTTTACAAAACAAAAGAATTGTACGTATGTGCAGTGCAGCAGCAAATTAGGCCAAGGCTCAGTGAAATTTTTTGCCCGGAGGCAAAAATACTGATTTTTTTCGATTTCGATCGCGCACAGACTTATCTGGCTCCCACTCTAGAATATATTTAAATATTTCTCTCTATTCAGTAAACTGAATGACTACTGATTATGTGGTAGTAAATAAAAGTATTATAAATTACTATAGTAGTCCAATAAACTTAAGGATTTTTTGTGATTTTTGGTTTTATCATGGCTTCGATCAACAATCGCCCGAATTTAGTCATTTTGTCAGAGGCTTTTTATGAGGCGACAGTCTTCTTTGAAGCGATTTCATGTGTCATTGGCTATTGTGAAATTGAATAATGTCCACTGTACATTGAACTTAGGTTATCACATTAAACTAAAGAAAAGCTTAAGAGCAGTACCTCACTAAAGCAACAAAAATTCTAAAAAATAAACCCAGCCAGCCCACTCAAAACGGCAACACCATATTTCGTAAAATCTTGCCGGTGGAAGCACTTTAAGTTGGAGGCATCATATATTTAATTCAGACCCGGCTAAAGTACGTCCCCATAAAAATCCGGCGGTGTGATACTGTGCAGATGAGCCGCCCAGGGCCGGATTCCGGCGATAATTTAATTATATTAATGTCTGTTTTATTGCGAATCTCGAGTTTAGTGCCCGATAATGGCCTGGAATGATTTTGCGGCAATCTCTGTCTTCGGTTAATGGGCGATTTTATATATATTTTTATGGCAATTTCGGTGATTATAATGGGATATTGTTTATTGGTGCCGGATTGGGGTGGAACTGTGTAACGGTGTTAAAGCTAAAGTAACCTAGTGACACTGATTGCGTTATCTTTTCGAATTTATATTACTATCCTTAATCATCACTAAGAAAGCGGTAAAGATAAATAAGTGTGACATCTAATATTAAAAGGGTAATCTTTAAA
This sequence comes from Crambus lathoniellus, assembly GCA_949710035.1. Lineage (NCBI taxonomy): Eukaryota > Metazoa > Arthropoda > Insecta > Lepidoptera > Crambidae > Crambus > Crambus lathoniellus. The sequence goes on from OX453300.1 coordinate 6,327,081, forward strand.
GCCAAACATATGCTGACAATGCAAACAAACTAAGACAATCACATGCTTTACCAAATCTAAACCTCTTTTCTTAGATTCTACCTACCGACCTACATTCTTACACACAAGAACAAACATCACCAGTATAATAAACATTTCACATAAAGAACCTATCCTTGTTACACAAACTTACATATGACACACCACTACTTACAAACTTTCAAGCATTACATCCTACACAACTGTTAGTTTTCCCACTAAAAGAGGCATCATATATCCGAACAAATCCTTGCAACAGCCCTGTGACTGTGAGCGCGGGATCGCGGGATTTACGGTTAAAGCTCGCCGGGATGCGTTCAATCACAACTAGCCCTCAATACTTAACGCTTCTATTATACAGTTCTACATATTACTGTATAAAAACTGAACATACGATTAAAAAAAAATTACCACAGGATTTTCCTAACTGATGCCCTAGTCTACACATTTCTTACATACAAGAATGAAAATTAAGAAAACGACCTGACCTGACGGTTAAAACCTGACAAAAACGATTAGAATAATCCAATTCGAACCACCATTTGCACCAACATAAAATACCTCACACAAATACCACGTCACTTCCAAACTTTCATCCACAGCTGTTAGTTTTCCCACTGAACGAGGCATCATGTACCCGAACAAATCCTTGCAACAGCCCTGTGAGCCCGGGATCGCGGGATTTACGGTTATCGTTCGCCGGGATGCGTTCAATCACAACCAGCCAACTCAATACTTAACGCTTCCACCAAACTGTTACTCCGTTTATAGATATTCGTGTTTCATATATCGATTCTGTGTGAAACGCTCCGATTTGGTGTTTAGTAGGAAAATCGTTTGGATACAACGATACAGTATTTGTTGAAATTGATTTTGGGATAAATTTGTCTTATGAAAATATTTTTAAATATAGGTACCTAAGGTTTTAGTTAGCTAAGGACACAGATTTCTGATTAAAATATGCCTAAGTCTGTTTGAATCATCAACAATGGAAGGATGCTCAACTACCTTTACGTGAAATGTTTACATAATGTATTTCAACCACATAATTCAATTCTAAACTTTCTACTTAACATAATAAGAGTAGATAAACGATGGACTTAAATATTTTCAGAGTTTTTACGTTCACCGGAATTCAGGTCGTTCAAGTTAAAAAGCGAAACAAAGCGGGCGCAAATAAAAGTTAGTGCCTGTAAAAATCTGTGAAGCTTTCACAAACCGTAACGTATAACTAGTTTATCATCCATTACCGGCTAAGTACGCAATACACGTGGAACGATGGAATTAAAACCGGTAAACGAAAATGAGGCTAAATTTTACTCGTAGAAGCTTTCCAGTCACTGAATAATATATGGAGTAATTATGTTTTTATAAAGTAAAGAAAATATTGGGTAAACAAATATCAAGAATATTTACTATTGGTTCATATTTTAGGACATGCCATGTCTAGTCATCTAACATATTAAGTAACCAGTGATTAGGCAAACATGTGTCTCCAGCATCTTAAACTACTTTCATTTCAAGGCCGTTAACACAAAATTATTCTCTTTAGACTTTTAAATATTTTAAGTAGCTTTTACCTGCTTTGTAAAGACTTCAAAAAAGGTTATGATTTTAAAATGATACCCAAAACACTTATTTATACTTTACAATTCTGCGAAACGGACTAATAAATGCGTCGAATACAAAATACTCCCATCAACCACCATAAATCAATCTCCAAACTTTCAGCATAGATCAATAATACATAGACGATCGTCTTTCAATTCATTCAGTTTCCGCACTTCGCCCCCAAAACAATTAAGTGGCGCCCCCTTTACCCCACTTTTACCCCACTCTTACCCCACTTACTCCCAGTAATATAGAAGCGTAATTACGCTGTTAAAGGACGGGATGCGAAGATTTCAAGCGGTCCCAGAGACTCGGCGTAAGGGATTGTAATTTCTTGTAATTGTTGAAGTTTGCCACATTTGGGTATATTTATTTTGTTTCAAAGTTAAGATTTGATGAGTTTTTAACTGAAGTGGTGGGACTTTTACTTGTAGATATTTTCAGTGTAAAATTGAACATTTTGTACTATAGGTATAATGCCTGTAGGTGGTTATCTACTTAAGTAGATGACTTTTTGTTTGACAGTTCAGTTTCAGTTCAGAAACGTGAAACGACTAGTATTGATTTAAGTATAAGAATTGGGGCCGAATGAAACAAACGAATATCAAGTTTAAGGATAAAGTGAGTATCTAATAACTGCGCAACCAGATAGTATATTATCGACTGCTCCATTCAAAGGCTCGTTTAAGCATTCCCCAAATTCACAGTCGAATACGTATTCACTCCGCGTATACGAAGCGGAGGCAAAAAGGAGGCCTCCGACGCAAACATCACAATTTGGCCTCGGGTAGAGAACATCTTTCTTCCCGCAGTAAAAATCTGTAGTCGGAAGTATCGCGAAGATGGAGAGAGGGCTAACGAGCGAGCCTCGCGGCGAGCGCTCTGATTTCCAATTCAAAGGAAAATTGCGATCCATAAAGTGGGAAGGGGTGGGGTGTGAGGTGGGGTGCCCCCCCACGTCGCGTAGCAACGGCGGGGAGGAGCCGCCGCAATCACGGCCCAATGGCACGACGGATATAAATTGCTCTCGCGACACGAGTCTGATGCGGGAGCGGGAGCGCTGCGTCCGTCCCTGTCTGTAATGAAGTCGCCGGTCGCCGGCCCCTTGATTGACGGAGTGCGGCCCTTGCTGGCGCGGTACCTAAGTTCGGCCGATACGCTGTGATTTGTGAAGGTAATTACCTACCTACCGGTCGCGACGCAGCGCATTGGTCGCTGATTTTACATTGTTTTGAAATATACTTACAACAATGTTTTCCTTTCGATTTTATGTACCAAATATAATAAGTTTTTTTTGTGATAAAAATAACTTGGATTACTTAATTAAAGTCGGTTTGTTTAATACTTATCAACTGGGTGACAAAACCCAATAACACAGTACTTATTGTTTTTTTATACACTAACGGGGTAGCACTTAGCTTCCATCTCACCTGAGGTTTAGTGAAGATAAGGCTGAAGCGCACTACTCCCGGAATCCTCAACACTGAGAAACGGCTATCTTATCTCTAACTGCCGGAACACAACAATGTTGAAAACATCGTTGTTATGGCGTCAGACTTAGATTAGATGGTGGTAGCTGGCCAGGCGGACTTATAACAAGTCCTACCACCAACCAAACCAAATACAATATGTATTCCCACTGGGAATCGAACCCGGGACCGGGGGTGTGTACCACTAGACCACAGAGTCGATTAATTGTACAGTCGAACCAGTTTAATCGTACGTAACCCAACATAAGGCTATTTTCGAATCGATATTAAAATTCAATGAGGTCAAAATTTAAACTTGTTGACACTGGACCTTTATAGTTTTGACACTTTCAACAAATTATTAGCAAAATGGGTCATGATTCAATAAGTTCGACTGTACCTATATTTTAGCTAGACCTAGGCCCTTACCGCGAACTGTCAAACAATCTTATAGTAATATTGTAAGCGAGATGGCGCTATACGCAGTGTATTATTTATTCTGTGGTATAGGTCCGTCCTGTAATCAACATTATATCTACATTATCTTTCATGTATGATTGTAAATGATGTTTATCTATGATTGTAACTCATGTTATAATATTCGAATTATGAACTCATGCCTGAACGTATATTGATACACTTTATGCCATAGTCAACTTTAAAAAATAAAAGTGTTTATTAATGGTCATTATGATACAACCGGATACAGCTTTCACTCATTATAAAACACTTATTTTTTTTAATTTTACAATCTCCATGGCAACCGTAGTATTTACCGGCCCTGACTTCCAACTCTTTCAAGCCCTTCTCTAACCGGCAACAATACCTAAGAAACTTTTTTAAAATTAGAATTTTGAATACCGTATAGACTAGTATCAGTGGGGTTTGGCGCCAATCCACATTTTAAAATTAATATTTTTTTGCTTAATTTTTTGAATATATGGTAAATGTAATGAGTGTAGATAAAGTAGTGTATGAGACTGCACATAAATCGGTATTAAAACACTCGTAGAATACTATTAAAAAACTCGCCAAGGCTCGTTTTTTAAACTCCCACTCGTGTTTTAATACCACTCATTATGCGACAGTCACATAAACTACTATTGCTAATATGTTGTAGTAGTATGTTTTAGTTTTATCTTTTTTAATTAAATTACCTACGTCCTTTTATTGTCTAAGGCGAACTCTCCAAGGCACACAAAACCACGAACGAGGTTTTGCCGAGGATAAATATGTTTTGCATGTAATATTGTGATATTTTTTGAACAATAAATAGGTAATAATAATAAAATACTATAACCTTGTTTGACAACTAACAGTAAAGCCCCTGAAAGTGTACAATCACAAACAAAACGTTACGGTACACATATACCATTAAGAGTATTATTCACCTTAGGCATCTAAAATCTAAAAGAAATGAAGAAAAATACACGGAGATAATAAACCTTCCCTCAATAAAAACAAAAGGTTGCCTTCACAATACCTTATTAAATTCTTTCAGCATCGGAATCACGATAGCGTTATTACGAAGGGTATACTTAAAGACTATTTCCTACTCCATTAGAGCAAGGCCTTTTCTTTAAGAAAAATCTTAAGTTCAGCCAAACGGAAATAAACCTAACTGCATTGAAATAAAAATTTATTTGCCATAGTCTGTCATAAAATTTTTAGCAATACTTATATTGAAAAATGGAAAATAAAGTAAGTATTTAGAAAAAATCGACCCGTCTCACAACTAGCTCCGATGGGACTCGAACCCACGACCTTTCGCTTTCCGGGCGACCGCTCCATCCACTGAGCTACGGAGTCGTTACGAGAAGCGTCGAATTTATCCAATACTTCTTACGCTTACTTACTGTATAGTCAGTGTTAATTTCATCAATGTGGCGAATAGTGGCGATATTACTACCCTCACACGCGAAAGAAATACCTTTCCAGGTATTTGGCAATCGCTAAAGATGAAATTACTATTGCAACTTATTTTAATTTTTAGTTTTTTGCATTCACAATGCAATTTTTATTACTGAAAAATGGATAGTTGTGAGACGGGTCAACTTTTTTAAATACTTTATTTTCCATTTTTCAGTAATAAAAATTGCATTGTGAATGCATAAAACTAAAAATTAAAATAAATACTTATATTGATTGCAGTAGATTTATTAATTATACTTATCTATCTATCATCATCATCATCAGCCATTTAATGTCATTTTAACTTAGTACATATTTATTAGTAGTATCAACGGCTTAAAGTGCCTTTCGAAGCACAAAAGACCTCGAGATGAGAAGTTTTTAGTCACCGATCCCGTGGTTGACCATTACGAAAGTTGCTTAACCTCAACGATCGCAGGTCGAGCGAGGTAACCACTGTGCCACGCGCTCCTAAACTATTACTTATAATAATCCTAAATTATTTACGTTTACAAAATATGAACGATAGGGAATGTATAATATGAAACAAGGAAAAACAAAGCGACTGAGTGAGCAAATTGCTATAATAATAGCAAATCTATGACAGTAGTCAAACAAAAAAACAGAACTTCAAATAAATAGATAAGGTAAACAAGCATAGAGCAATATAAAAACATACAAACTATAAAAACCTAAAAGCTATAAACCTCCACACATATAAAACCTCAACATCACCACATAACAAAATACTGTAAGTAACCCAAAAAAATAAACATTAGGAATAAAAAAATATCTTCATCATCTTGTTTTGCTAACTGACATGAAAGGTTTATTCTATATCCTGGGGGAATACAACAATGACACAGATTTTCTTACACGAGTTGCTGACTCCACAACTATAAACTGTTTAAACTTTTTTATTGTCCTTTTAAGCTACTATTTCACCGTAAAGGTTCTCGCGTCTGTATATTCTATACTGTGCTCCAAAGCTCAAGAGATCGGCCACAATATTTGCAAGGCGGACTCGACCGCATGCGTAATGTGGGACTCGCAGACTCGGACTCGCACAGATTACGCGGACGTGTATTAATACGGGAGCACGTGGTCCGGCGACCGGGCAGGGCTGTCGATGTCAAGATTTGCTGTTTTATAATAATAATACGGGGTGGTTCTTAACTGCTGTAAAACAAAACCGAGGTATCGAGGTAGGTTTTCTAAGACCCTAAAATCAAAATATTTTCAAATCTTCCGACAGCAGTCATAAATACCTTCGCGGGGCGGAATTGACCGCATGCGTAATGTGATGTGGGACTCGGACTCGCACAGATTACGCGGACGTGTATTAATACGGGAGCACGTGGTCCGGCGACCGGGCAGGGCTATCGATAATGTGATAAAGTTGTTAATAAATACGACGTATCTCTATAACGTCTGTAAGACCATTTCGTGATAGACACCCGAAAAAAATTGACCTTGAATTTATTTAAATTTTTACTTTTTTGCATTCACAATGCAATTTTTATGGTTGAAAAATGGAAAATGAAGTATTTAGAAAAAATCGACCTGTCTCACAACCAGCTCCGATGGGACTCGAACCCACGACCTTTCGCTATCCGGGCGACTGCTCTAACCACTGAGCTACGGAGTCGTAACGAGAAGCGTCGAATTTATCAAATACTTTTTACACGCTGTATAGCCAGCGTTAATTTCATCAATGTGAAGATATTACTACCCCCACACGCGAAAGAAATACCTTTCCAGATATTTGACAATCGCTAAAGAAGAAATTACTATGGCAAGTTATTTAAATTTTTACTTTTTTGCATTCACAATGCAATTTTTATGGTTGAAAAATGGAAAATGAAGTATTTAGAAAAAATCGACCCGTCTCACAACCAGCTCCGATGGGACTCGAACCCACGACCTTTCGCTATCCGGGCGACTGCTCTAACCACTGAGCTACGGAGTCGTTCACATTGATGAAATTAACGCTGGCTATACAGCGTGTAAAAAGTATTTGATAAATTCGACGCTTCTCGTAACGACTCCGTAGCTCAGTGGTAGTGGTAGTCCTAGAGCAGTCGCCCGGATAGCGAAAGGTCGTGGGTTCGAGTCCCATCGGAGCTGGTTGTGAGACGGGTCGATTTTTTCTAGACCTTGAATTTACTACAAAAATGCGGCATGCGCCAAATTATTTCCATATTAAGTACCTACCATGTTTCTGATTCGATTTGTGTGAAATCCCCATTCCTGCTAGAAAATATATTACAAAAAAAATATCAGCGTGCCAGGACAGGACGCATAAACTGAAATACGTTTGATTTCTGTTGGTAGGAGGATGGAGACATCGTACTCTCCATAGTGTAATTTGCATGGTCCTTTCTAAATGAAAAATAACCCTTCAAGAAAATGACGCGTTTCCTTATTGACATTTCAAACTCCCAACTCGAAAGCCTCAAAAGTAAAATACTTATAAATGTTTTGTATGTGGCAACCTTAAAAATATTGGCAGCGTTGCCGCGTCGAGTCATCACGTCGCGAAGGTGCAGATCGATACGGAAGCGACGCGGATATCCGACGGCAGATACGGACGAAACTATTTATGACATTAAATGTTCAAGCATTATGTGCGCTACTATACAATCAGTACGGTAAAAATTCATACTATTTGTAAAAGTTTGTATTGACAAATGTACCTTTTTAATAAGACTTGAAAAATAGCAAATTTCCACAAACTAGGTACCTAAAACATCTCAGTGTGTGTCAATAATCCTTTTACAATCAAGTCTTGAGTAGGTATCTACCACCAGCTTGGCCAAAGCTTCATATGAGAGAAAATTTTCTTAATGCCCGGGCTTCACCTGCGTCTAATTCCATTAATTAGCGCGCTATTTGATATAATACGCAGGTGCAGCCGGGTTTTAGCGCACTAATTTGATACAATAAGCGCGCTAAGACGCGCATGCCGTTATTAACGCCGTTAGGCGTCACGCAGGTGAAGCCCCAGCATAACAGATCCTAACAAAGTTATCTAAGAAAAAAAAAACCATAAGCTTATCATACAAAAAATAATAGTCAAAATCCAAATATTTTATGACACTTGCTCAATCATGAAAACAGTACCTACCTAAACAGGATGCGATATGGTTCCAATTTACCAACAGAGGGCGCAATTTTAATTTATTCATCTCCTTGTTACAGGTGAAAAACCACACAAATGCCAAGTGTGCGGAAAAGCCTTCAGTCAGAGTTCGAACCTGATAACCCACTCTCGCAAGCACACGGGGTTCAAACCATTCGCCTGCGAACTGTGCGGACGAGCGTTCCAACGGAAGGTCGACCTGAGGCGGCACAGGGAGACACAGCATGCGGACTTGAGAGCTCCGCAAGCGCATATGCAGCCGCCGCACACAGATGTCCATGCTATGCATGCGCCGGATATGCATGCTGTCACGGATCATAGAATAGGTGAGCTTTTATATTTGTAATTGTTACTGTTAAATATATGTGTGTTTCGAGGAGCCCGAGGTGCAGTGGTTAGGTACTGCAGTCGGCCTGCGATCGTTGGACTTATTCGTCAACTCGCGAGTGTATAAACCGCCTTCAAAAAAACCACATCAAAAAAGTAAGAAATAATTCCTCACCAAATAAATAACGTAAGTACTTTGAAGTCGGGCGTGAAACATGTACAATTTTTTGTTGTTTTTGTTAAAACCCGCCCGACTTCAAAGTACTTACGTTATTTATTTGGTGAGGAATTATTTCTTACTTTTTTGATGTGGTTTTTTGAAGGCGGTTTAATTTTTTTATAAAAATAATTTTTATTTCACTCTTTTTAGTGCATCGTGCAGGCAATTTACGTGTTTTCTGGTAAATAGGTATGTGATCAAACTCAAAACCTCTTTTTTCGAAGTCGGTTAAAATACCTTGAGGTATCCCCTTTTATACAAAACAAGAATCATCTAAATCGGTTTATAAACAAGGGAGTTATGCCTAAAGATACGTATTAAATTCACATAAAGTGGTAACGAAAACGACAGTATTTTCAAGATTTCCTGAAAACTACTGAACCGATTTCAAAATTTCAAAAAATGGGACCAACTTGTAAACCAACCTGATGTAATAACGTTTGAACCATTTCAATCGGTTCAGCCGTCTTCGAGTAATCGGTGGACATACAAAAAAAAAAAAAAACTTACATACAGACGAATAGAGAACCTCCTCCTTTTTGATTTAGAAGTCGGTTAATAAAATACAATGTCCCAAATCATCGTTTGGATTCTGAAGTACCAGGATAACATAGATTAGGAGGCGGTAGTTATAGTACATAAGTAAAGATTTTTTCTAACCGCAAATCGCAATCGCAACTATAACTACCTCCTCCATAGCTATGTTATCCTGGTACTTTAGAATCCAAACGATAATTCGCTAAACCGTTACTAATACCAAGTACCCATATTAAAATCTTAAGGTTGTTATTATAGCTTGTAGCTGACTGTACATAAATAAATGTGCGCGCGAGTTGACGACAAATAAAATAATTAAAATCGGAAGGTGCCAACTCGCGCGCGAGTTTCAAACTCGCGAGTTGACGAAAAAGTCGATCGTTGAGGTTAGCAACTTTCGCAATGGTCGGTCACTGAATGGGTGACCAAAAACTATTCAACTCGAGCTCCTCCGTGCTTCGGAAGGCACGTTAAGCCGTTGGTCCTGGCTGCATTTGCAGTCGTTAATACCTACCAACCCCCATTTGGTATACGGGTGATTGTATCTCATTGTTCTTTAATAACTTGGGTACTTGTTGCCATACTACGAAATGAACTAGTTAGGTACTAAATATAGGCCATTATTTGAAAGGTATTTCAATTCTGTTGGTTAAACATCCAATTTGCCTATCATTCTTTGGGGGGATATTTACTAGACTAGGGATTAATTAAATACTTGCACATTACGACCGTTCTTATACGTTCTTACATCATTGCCCATATTTTGTTACTAGGCGTCATCTTTACTGTGACTTCAAATTTCAATAATACTTTCCAAATTCTTTTATGTTTTTGTCATAGCAAGTATTGCTTCCATCATAGTTAAAATGTATAGGTGCATGCGAAAAGATACTCTAAGTATCCGTCTACCACTCTGTTAGTGAACACTGATGAAATTTCGCATAGAGATAAATTTTTAACTCAAGGAAAGACGCAGAGCAAAATCAGCAAGCATCCACTCATACTATGACTAAGTAGTAGGTACAAACAAATATAATGAATGAATGAATGAATGAAAAACATTTATTGACACATTACAAAAACATACAAGGGTAAAATACAGTAATAACATTAAAAAATACAGTGACTTTTTTACCCTGTGGTGACGTGCCAATCAGGACCCTGCCTCAGCATAAGTTGTTTCAGGGTGAAAGGTCACCCCGCAACAACGCTGGTATTCTGGCAGACACACACACAATACTTAACAAATTGACATGTCAACTAACCATTGTTTCTATTGTTGACAGATCTCCGGCCCCCCCACGCAGAGCTGCGTGCCCCCCACCCCGACTTCCGGGCGCAGCACATGAGCACTTCCGTGCCCCCCCTCCAAGCTCTGCCTTCCTGAACGTCAACAGCCTTCGCGCCCCCCACTTGGCGCTAAGGCAAACACCACCATAACTTAAGGACATAGAGTTCGTAACTCCTATGTAACAATGACAGAGTAGTCCAAAGATTTCTTGACCGATATGTTACACTGAGATGAGAGGTATTTTTTTTGTACGTAAACGAATATGTACCTAGATAGAAAACTATAGTTTGTATTTTGGAACCGATGAACCTTTGAAAGTGTACGTGGGTAAACTGAAAATCAAATTTATTTGAAAAGTAATGCCAAATCATCCTCTAGAACTGAAATTAATTTGTGCTGAATCTATGCAAATGCAACTTTGATTAGAAATTGCTCTTCAATGACCTTCATTATCAATCATGTCAGTCGTGCAAACGCCCACTGCTGCGGCATTAGGCCTCCCCCAAGGATCTCCATAACGAGGAGCGCTGCCCGCATCCAGCGGCTTTCCGCGACTTTGACCAGATCGTCGTTCCACCTTGTATGGGCCTGCCCACGGAAAGTCGATGTCCGATGCACTCATGCATTAGGGAACCTATCCGCCCCAATGTCCAAATCATGTCAATTTCATTACTCAGTGTTGAAAATGAATGATTGAATTCAAGAAAATTTATGTCATGTAGAAGGTGTGAGTTACCTATTATATGCCTACAAGGTCCGAAAACAAACGAGATACACGGTATTTTTTTTATCACCCCAATAATTTTGGGGATTATTCCACTTATGAAAACAAACAACTTTATTATGGAACAAAAACTGAAATCGCGAGAAAAAAATCAGCTGTTTCATACATTTTGATTAAGTATTTTTGCACTTTTGTATGGAACAGGAGGAGCCCGTGGCGCAGTGGATAGCGCGCTCGGCCTGCGATCGTTAAGGTTAAGCAACGTTCGCAATGGTCGGTCACGGGATGGGTGACCAAAAACTTTTCATCTCGAGCTCCTCCGTGCTTCGGAAGGCACGTTAAGTGCACTTGCAGTCGTCAATACCCACCAATCCGCACTGGGCCCGCGTGGTGGATCATGGCCCATTCTCCTTATTCATCCATAAGGAAGGCCAGTGCCCCAGCAGAGGGAACATTAAATGGCTGATGATGATGTATGGAACAGCGATTTCAGTTTTGGTCCCATAATAAAAGTTCTGTTGTTTTTTTTTTTCATGAGTAGAATAATCCCTTAAATTATCCGGGGTGATAAAAAATAATAATTACCGTGTATAATGTTAAGCATGTTCATTGTTTATGTTATTTTAGAAATAATTGATATACTTACAACATAATTTGTGAGCCATTAGCACAATAAATATATGTGGATATAATTTTAAGTAACTTTTTAGACAGTATAGGTAATGTAGTTTCGCAAAGACAGCACTTTTATTCCAAAGCAAAAAACCAACTCAATGTATTTAGATAGATTTTATTATTATTGTAAATAAAAAAATGCTTGTTATTGTGAGTTTTTGATCTCATTGTAAATTATTATAAAAAAGGCTGTTTCTTTCAATCAAACTTTGTTAAATGACAAAAGTTTTTTTTTGGCATAACTTTTGAAGTTTAAATTAAATTATGCATCATTTAAGAACTGAAGTAAATTAAGTGTTCACTCCAATTTCTTTAATAGTACACATTGTCATTCCATTTTCCAACTTTCATTCCAAAAATAGCATTCCTTTAACGGGTTAATACTAGAAAGGCTTATTTGTCTTTTATTTAGTTCATCAATTTTATGAAAAACCTTTTATGAAAAATATACTTTTGGTTTTTTAATGTAATGTCAAATACTTATGAAAATATTCAAATAACAAAGTGACACAAAACTAGCATTTGAAAAATACTTACGTAAATTCCGCGAAAATTATTATATTGTCAATTATTGTTTTGTGATTTCAATCATTTAAATTACAAAAGCAATACCTTATGATTAGATTAATGTATGTTAAATTGTATTTCATTTCATCCAATGATTTAGCTTCTCTGCAGAAACTTAAAATGTTGCTGATTATTTTAATTTTTAGTTTTTTGCATTCACAGTTCAATTTTTATTACTGAAAAATGGAAAATGAAGTATTGAATCGATTTTTTCAAAAATACTTCATTTTCCATTTTTCAGTAATAAAAATTGCACTGTGAATGCAAAAACTAAAAAATTAAAATAACTTGCAATAGTAATTTCATCTTTAGCGATTGCCAAATACCTGGAAAGGTATTTCTTTCGCGTGTGAGGGTAATAATATCTCCACATTGATGAAATTAACGCTGACTATACAGCGTGTAAGAAGTATTGGATAAATTCGACGCTTCTCGCAACGACTCCGTAGCTCAGTGGTTAGAGCAGTCGCCCGGAAAGCGAAAGGTCGTGGGTTCGAGTCCCATCGGAACTGTAGGTCTAGCACAACTTAGTGCGACTCTTTGTCGCGCTCCTTTCAACCAATCAGCACGTCGCCTTAAGTCGCGCGCGCTATCAACGAGCGACCTGATTGGTTGAAAGTGCCCGCGACTCTTTCTCACTCGAGTCGCGCCCAAGTTGTGCTAGCCCTACTGGTTGTGACGGGTCGATTTTTTCAAAAATACTTCATTTTCCATTTTTCATGTTGCTGATTCGTAAATTGCCTGTTTATAAGAAAAAAAATATGCCTTTTAATTGGAAAGGTACATTTATAGTTAAAAATAAATCCAAAATGTGAAATCCTTCATGCCAAATCCATTTAAGTATAGATAATTAGATAAAATGTAAATAATTGATCAATGTTTAAATGGAATTTGTTTCTTAATAAAATTAATAGTCGTTAATGTAATCAAATTATTATTAAATCTTATTTGGATTGGTGCACATTAGTAGGTATAAATTAAGATTTTTACATCTTTATTTGTATGAAATAATTTAAAAGCTATACAAACGGCTTAATATTATTTGAATACATAAATGTTTAACAGTTCGCATAACGTACAAATATTTTATATAAATATAATTCTTCTCAACTTTTAATTTAGTTTTACCATTTAATTAAATTGATGTAAATATTGTATGATATTAGTGTTATGAACGAATCCAAAGACAACGTGCAATCATTATGTCTATTTACCAGTTATGTGATTATTATTAATTAAACACGTCACTTCAAATAAATGATGATGTATTAAAATTGAATTGTTATTTTTTTTACCTCGTTGAACTGCCTTTGAATCTCTCTTTCATGTGCACCTAATTTATTACCTGTCCCTGTTGCTGCCTCATAAATACACCTCAAATTTTTTTCGTGTGGTCATAGATTAAATTATTTTTCTTTCTTATCTTTCTTTCTTTCTTACGGTCGCGGACCATGAAAAATCTCGTACAATGACCTGTTATTATTACCTCTGTCGCTCCCATCCCACGTAAATGGGCGATTTTCAAAAAAAATGCTACCGTAGAAATGTCATATCCACTAAAATCAATAGTAAATTTCTTAGCAACCTTATAAAATTTCATTATCAAGAGTAATATTTCTAATACTTACAGAAATATTATCATAAATCAGTTAAATCCATTGTAAAAATTAAAAAAATGCAAAAATGAATTGCTGGAAAGGAGAATTAAATATATCCACCATACACCATGTTAACTTTACAGTTTAATAAAATACTCCCAAATTACATTTATTTATATATTTGTTTTGCAATCAAAGCATAATTGTTGTTATTTTTGATCATAACTTAATATAATATTTTAAAAAGGAATTTGAATAAATTAAATAAGTTTAAAGTTTGTCCTCAAAAAACGGAAGAGGTGGAATATCCATCTAAGTAACGACATAAACTAGGACTAGAAAACGAAAAATTACCCTTTTTTCTATGTAATGTTTTAGTCTTGGCAACATAAGTTATATCCCAAATACTCTGGCCTCTCTTTCACGCTTGTTTTAGACGCATTTCGTTACGTTGTGTTCTGAGGTTACATGGTGCAAAAAATTGTTCCTTTAAGAACGGCTCATAAATGGGTAAGTAAAAAGTTTATTTATGTGAATTTATGCTGTTTAAAGAGCAACTCTGTAATTATCCGTAAGTATTTTTTATGACACAAATTAATAATATTAATGATATTTCATCTAAAATCATTGCCTGCAAAAGTTTGAGATTATGATTCGTAACATCCACTAGGTAACGTTACGTCTATGCGGACCGCAAATAGTACTTAATGGAATTATAATGTGTTTGCATAGGTTTTTTTATGAATTACCCGACTGCTGAAAGTAGAGTGGGTTATGCTTTTACGAGCCTATTTATTTGTTTTTAAAGTCAAAGTTTGAATGGTCTCGACTTAGAACTAATTGTTTCAGTTGTTATCTTTATAATAAATAGGTTTCATACTATCTGTTTGTTTTATTCCTTCACTTTATGTATTACTAGCTGTGCCCGCGACTTCGTCCGCGTGGAATTGTGACTTTCGGCAGCATTTTTAATTTTTAAGGCTAATAAGCTATTTTGTTTGTTTTATTTATTTATCCTATCCTACTAATATTATAAATGTGAAAGTTTAGATGTTTGGATGTTTGGATGTTTAGAATTTTGTATGTTTGTTACTCAATCACGCCAAAATGGCTGAACGGATATGGCTGAAATTTAGGACACAGATACATTGTAGCCTGGAGAGGAACATAGGCTACTTTTTATCCCGGAAAAATGTCACATTCCCGCGGGATAAGGTCGTGAAGTCCACGCGGGCGAAGCCGAGGGCGGAAAGCTAGTTTAATATATATAAGAACAGCGCTATGAATGCTATGATACATTACTAATCCTACTAATATTATAAATGTGAAAGTTAAGATGTTTGGATGTTTAGATGTTTGGATGTTTGTTACTCAATCACGCCAAAACGGCTTAATGGATTTGGCTGAAATTTGGGATACAGGTACTTTGTGGTCTGGAGAGGAACATAGGCTACTTTTTATCCCGGAAAATATCACATTCCCGCGGGATAACGTCATGTAGTCCACGCGGGCGAAGCCGCGGGCGGAAAGCTAGTTTAATATACAGGGTGTTAGGGGCACCTTAGCAAAAACTTTAACCATGGCTTCAGGCCATTATGCTGAACAACGCACAGCAAGATTTTGTGTCGGAAATGAAAAAAAAAAGTCGACTTTCCATACAAAATGTCTCGATTAGTTGCTAACTTTTGTATGAAAAGTAGAATTTTTTTTTTCGTTTCCGACATAAAATTCTTGCTGTACGTTGTTCAGCATGATGGTCTGAAGCCATGGTTAAAGTTTTTGCAACGGTGCCCCTAACAACCTGTATATTAGTACAGCGCTATGAATGCTATGATACATTGTTCAGTACATCCCGGCTGAAACCAAGTTTTGTCCGGAATCTGTACTCATGATAACCTTCCACTACCACAAGCAATGTTCAGTACACCCCTGCCTAGATCCGCGGAGCCGGCATGGCGCAGTGGAAGGTTATCATGAGTACAGACTCCGGACAAAACTTGGTTTCAGCCGGGATGTAACTGAACAATTGAACTGCGATACACAGCGACTTAATGTGAAGTAAGGTGATTTTACATACGGTTCTGTGGGGTCGAAAGTCTCCTGGGCTGCGGAGAGAGGGCGCGCGCCCCCTGTAGTTCCTTCTTCTTCTGCAGACCTTACCAATTCGTCACCTTACTCACAACAAATAGCACACAGCGGTCCCAAGACACTGGGCGCTTCAACAATACACCAACACACACGGGGGAGCTTTTTTTTTATTACGATATATTGTCCCGACAACAACGCGTGGTGGATGGTTATCCTTCAAAGCATCGCGACCGGCCACTCGTCAAGAGGGCGTCAAAATCTTGGTCGTACAACACGGGATCAAATAGATAATTTAAGATTCAATTCAGGCTCGATATGCCAGGCATATTCAACGCGAGCGTTTTTTAACAATTCAGCAAAATTAATCCGACATGTTTTCTTACAAGAATTCCAATCAAGAGGCTGTCAACTTCAAGTGACAGCCAATTGTCAATTTGACGTGACATCAGGGATGCGTTCAGAAATGTCGATCTTTTCCGAACA
The DNA here is from genome assembly GCA_949710035.1 of Crambus lathoniellus. Lineage (NCBI taxonomy): Eukaryota > Metazoa > Arthropoda > Insecta > Lepidoptera > Crambidae > Crambus > Crambus lathoniellus. Next base: position 6,343,742 of record OX453300.1, read on the forward strand.
TCCATATTAGTACTTACTTACATTAAAAATTTACATAACATAGCCTTCCGACCGCGGTTTCGCCCGCGTGTACTACACTACGTTATCCCGAGGTAAAGTGATATTTTTAGCCTATGTCACTTTCTAGCTTCTAAATTACCTACATACTAAAAGTCACGTCGATCCGTTGCTCCGTTTTGACGTAAAAGACGGACATACAACAGACACACTTTCACATTTATAATATGAGTAAAGACTGTATGTCAAAAGAAAATACTTATCACGCTGAACAACTTCTCTTAAGATGCTATATTTGTATCTCTTATAGTTTAGCTGGGCTGCTAGGGTTCCACATCAGGTGTGCCAGACCTTCGATATTTTTCCGTCAATAGAAAATGTTCATAACGTGAAACAACTTTTCTTAAGACGCCATGTTTGTATATCATTTAGTTTATCCTGGCTGCTAGGGTTCCACATCAGGTGAACCAGACCTTCAAACTTTGTACGTTAATAGAAAGTGCCCATCACGTTTAACAATTTTCGTTAAGACGGTATTTTTATATCTCCCATAGTTTGGCTGGACTGCTATGGTTCCACATCAGATATTACGATCTTCAAAATAAATTATAGCCTATATGTTGGCGAGGACCAATAGCTGTATAACAAAAAAAGTTTCATCAAAATCCGTTCAGTAGTTTTTGTGTGAAACGCGGACAACAGACAGACAGACAGACAAAAAAATCAAAAACTATATTTTTGGTATCTGTTTCGTTTAAGAAGACCCCTGGTGGTATTTTTTTCAATTTCTTTTCAATGTACAGAATTGGATCGTTTACAGTTTTATTATAAGTATATAGATGTATGCCCAATATTTAGTATCAATATCAATCACAGAAAGTGTTGTCATTCTGAGGTGTTGAAATTTTGAATCGTTGGTCTTAATGATTTTTTGATTTGTTGATAGTAAGTATAAAACCACAATTGTAAACGTAGCCTAATTTTTTCTCATATGTAACTTTGTGTTCCACCTAAGTCTGTCCCATCAAAATGTGATTTAAAATTCGATATTCGATTCTTTAATTAAATTATATTAATATTGTTTTACTTTTCCAAAATTTATTTTGTCCTTCCTTCCAATTGTGTTAACTCTAATGTGATGTTAATTAAAAGTTATTTTGTATGGTGTTACTGGCATAAAAGTGACGTAATGGATGTTTCACTAATAAATTCTCGGCGAATTATAAATAATCTATAAGTTTATTGTTGATTTTTTGAAGAAGAATATTTTATTAGTTCAATAAACAAAGTAGTGAGTTCAAAAAAATTTTTTATTTGTGTCATTCAATCAAAATCAAAATATTTATTTATTCACATAGACATAATAAGCATGTACTTATGAATCGTCAATATTTTCCTACCACCCACTCAAATTGTAAAATACCTATTTAAAAATGTTATGTAATGGAATGAAAAGTGTTTTACTTTTGAGAAGAGATAGGTTTTTTTGGTGTTTATATTCATATATCTATATAAATTTTATTAAACTTAGTTAATTTATTTAATTATCTACAGGTTTATCACCCATTTCATACAAATTCAGTTAATTGGAAATTATGGTTCTACATAAGTAACAGCCCATTTAGTATTTGATAAACGCCCAAATATCGAAATGCGCCCAACTCAGTTAATGCTCCGTACATGGCCGCACTTTAGGAAAAATCGACCCGCTTTCCCGATACCGGAGAACCCGCGACTTTTCACTATCCGGACGAATGCTCTGCTTACAGCGTGTCACGGGGTTGATTGAATCCCGCCGGAGATAGTTGGGATGGGAGGAGAGTCGATTTTTTAATGTACTTAATAAAAACCGAACTTTAGATTTTAGAAAATGTTTGACGATGTAGTTCTATAGGTAGGTACTCAAAAGGGGCTCTTATTATATAAAGAGGTTCTTAATTATTAGTTATAATCACCTTCAACTAAAAAGTCGGTTCTGGCGCTTTACCAGCAGAGATGCCGCGGGTTATTTTCGATGCTAATTATTGTATTTAATACACACACACACAGTATTATTTTTTATTTGGAAAAGTTGTTATAGTGAAGTTTATGTGAAGGTGATTAAATACCAAATTTTTTTTGTAGTCGCCGATGAACACCCAGGTCATTATTTCCAACGCTCTAACACCCAAAACTAATTTAAAAAAATATATCTAGAGATGTGAAAATTTATTATTCCACAGATAATTGAAACAGTATCTAGTCGATTATATCCCAGTCTAATATTTCAGCAAAAGTATCCACTTCAACAATAGCACTTCTTAACTCTGAAACTGATACGAAAGCTTACGAAAATCAACATTATGTTAATAAGAGTGAAATGAAGAGATGCCTTAATTCGATTTAACCATTATGAGGTGGGACTGCGGTGCGATTTAAGGTGCCTTCGGTTTTCGGTTACATTGCGGAGTAGACTTTCAAGAAGAGAGGCCCAGTGGTATTTTAAAACAAGCTGTTTTGAATTTCTGATGTGGCATTTTGGTTGACAAACACAGTTGGAAATGCCATTAGCGCTTAGATGTCGATTGGACTTTTCAGTAGGTAATAAATGATCGAAAAACAACACCATTTATACCTATCGAAAACGAGAAGGTTAAGTAAGTACTACTTACTGATACAAAAGCTTACGAAAATCAACATTATGGTAATAAGAGTGAAATGAAAGATGGCTTAATTCAATTTAACCATTATGAGGTGGGACTGCGATGCGATTTAAGATGCCTTCAGTTCTCGGTTACATTGCGGAGTAGACTTTCAAAGAGATGCCCAGTGGTATTTTAAAACAACCTGTTTTGAATTTGAAAACAGTTGACAAACACAGTTGGAAAAGCCATTAGGCCATAGCCTGGTATTTTCCTCTTCAAAACAATGTGATATTCAACACTATCTTTGAATAAGTTTTAACAATAGCATGTCACTAAATGTCACGTTTACACAGCTGAATAATACAATCTTACAGAGTAATTTCAAACCAATAGTTTAATATTTGAAACCAACGGTTCCATGGTGTAATGGTGAGCACTCTGGACTTTGAATCCAGCGATCCGAGTTCAAATCTCGGTGGAACCTAAATTTTGTATATTTGCGTTAAGGGACCGATTCCCCAAAATAGGGTATTTTAAATTATGGATTACTCGCAAATCACGAGTACTTAAAATTTGGAAAAAATATATGTTATTTTACAGTTATTCAGTTTATCTAGTCCTTCCGGCCCTTTTTTATTGGTGATATTTTACTGTGTCAAATAAAATCCCAAACATCCATCTAATAATAATTCAAATATCATTTACTTGCAGTATACTTACTTGGTTTTAGTTAATGAAAAAGATATGAAAATAATTGTCTTTGAATAGCCGAGGGATTCTGGCCGTCATAATTTTTTTTTTTATTATTTCATTTTTAATTGAATTTTAAGTGATTTTCGATTCGCGGGGCGCTCGCGAGTTCACAGTTCACTACCGGCTGCCGCTAGGTCCGCGCGAAGTGTATCGAGCGCGGCCGAGCAAGCGATAGGGCGTTTGTGCACTACACTGAATTTTACCGATCCGGAAAAAAACGGATGCTTGTATTTTAATAATTAATCATTTATAATAGTTATTAATTAAATACAAGCATCCGTTTTTTTTCCGGATCGGTAAAATTCAGTGGTAGTGCACAGCACAAACGCCCTTAGCGTGTCTATTTCGGTCGGGAATCCTCTCCTTAAGTAATACCTTCCCGTTTTTTATATAAATTGTTTTCTTTATAAATCATTTATTACCTACTGAAAACATATCATCACGATTTAATTAATTACCTGATCACCTTGATTGCCGTGTTTGCGGACCTATCACGGCTGCGCCAATGTTTGGAGTGTCATGATCGATCGATGATTAAGCTAATGGTCCCGTTTCGATCATGCTATTGGTAAACAGAGGAGCTCATAGTGTGTAGGTGTGCTTGGAGTAGGTTAGTTTTTAACAAAGAAAGAATAAAAAAATATATTTTCATCTCTCAGATTCGGAAAGTTATGTATATTTAAACTGAGCAGCGGGTCCAAAACTATCCGTTTCACCCTAGGGTGGAAATGAAATTAAAGGATAGAACTGAATTTGGTTGCAGTCAACCATAGAGTTACCTCATCGGTAATGAAAAAGTTTTCAACTAATTTTGTATGGGAACGGGACTTGCAAAAATTAAAAAAAAAAAAATTTTATAAAAAAGAGAATTTCTCAAAAACGGTGTTTTTTTGTTCCAATTTTTTTTTGTTATTTCAAAACTTCAATTTTTTAATATTCCTATTATAAAAAAAACAGAGAAAGCGAAGCCCCTCGCCACCTTTCTTTTATTTTTCTAGATAGTTTTAGTTGCCTATATTGCTTTTCTTATAGAGGGGGAGTGTATTTACTTTCCTTATATTCGAAATGAAAAGTAGAGTGTATTACTCGGCCGCAAAATTATTTTCATCTCGGGCGACGTATATTGAATCCCTCGCTGCGTTCAGGATTCTACTTTAGAATCCCTCACTACGCTCGGGATTCTACTATAGAATCCTTCACTGCACTCTGGATTCAAAATAGCGCCCTCACCGTAAATATGTTATTTTGCTCCCTTGTAATACAATCTACTATTAAGTAGACCAGGTACTACTTTATGAAAGTTGTGATTATTCGACAAATACCTAATAGGCCCGTTTCAATCATGCTATTGGTAAACAGAGGAGCTCATAGTGTGTAGGTGTGCTTGGAGTAGGAAGGAATAAAAAATTGATTAACTAATTTATGAAAATTGTGATTATTCGACAAATATCTAGGACTAGTGATCAATCACAGTGAAGGGTACAGGGGCAAAACAAGGAATGTCACTAAAACAGGTTTATGTGTAATTAACATTTTAATGTTTGAAAACTTATAACTTTGTCTTACATAGTTTTTTTTTTAAATTTACTGATAGGAACTTAAGTTTACCTTACAGAGATCAGCTGTAAATACAAATAAACTTTTGACAAATGTTAAAAAATATACATTAAAATGTTAATTACACAAAAACCAGTTTTTGTGACATTCCTTTTTTGCACCTGTACCCTTCTTGTTTAAATTCCGTGCATAGGTATGTACTTTATACATATTCATTGATACAAACAAACTATGTTTAAGTACTGATATTATAAAGAGTAAGTACTTAAACAAACGTTAAAAAGTCTAGTTCGGGTTCTATCTCATTGGGACGCCCGATGGTGGCCGGAGATACGCCAGCCAGCCGACGCGACACCTATAGAAACATGTCTAATTGTATGACAACTTTGACCGCCTCTGAGATCCCGGGTTGGATTCCCAGGGGGGTACATAACATATTGTATTCGGTTTGTTTGGTGGTAGAGCTTGTTCAAAGTCCGCCTGACTAGCTACTAACGCCATAACAATGATGTTTTCAGCATTGTTGTTTTCCGGCAGTTAGAGATAAGATAACCAGTTCTTCAGAAGTTGAGGATTCCGGGAGTAGTGCGCTTCCTTCCTCATGTGGCGTGGCGGTTGGATGGTTGCGTGCGACGCCAACACCCCAAAAGTCAAGTGAATGCTACTTACTGGATGGAGCAATACCTACAACTACAAGGTGCAGTCAAAACTTAATTCGGTAAAAAAATATTATGTAAGTAATGTAACTAGTATGACTTAAACAAAACAAAGTGCCCACCAAAATAATATTATTATACGGATTATGTACAAAATTTAAGAAACAGAATGAAATAACAAGTTTTTTTTTTATTTACTACAGGGTAGCACTTAGCCTACACTTAGTTTACTTAAGGAAGTTTAATTGCGTGTCTGACTTGAAAAATGGAAAATGAAGTATTTAGAAAAAATCGACCCGTCTCACAACCAGCTCCGATGGGACTCGAACCCACGACCTTTCGCTATCCGGGCGACTGCTATCCGGGCGAGAGCAGTCGCCCGGATAGCGAAAGGTCGTGGGTTCGAGTCCCATCGGAGCTGGTTGTGAGACGGGTCGATTTTTTCTAAATACTTCATTTTCCATCTTTCAACCATAAAAATTGCATTGTGAATGCAAAAAAGTAAAAATTTAAAATAACTTGCGTGTCTGACTGTTTACCTGACGACCTTTGTCTTAGAATCTGTGACTTAGACGAAGATTTTACTTTATGCACTAGAGCATAAAAAGCGATTTTATGCAGCCTATACTTACCCAACATAAAGACAAACTTTACGAGCATGAGGAAGGAAAAAATAATTGCCTACCTATACAAAATTTAACATATTTTTACAAAAATTTATCGCCAACGAAATCAAGCGTTCGTGCTAAAGCCTTGCTTATAAAATATTCAATGTTTCGGACCTTTGTTCTATTTGATTACTGTTCGCCGAAAAAACATAGTTAGATTTAGAAGCAAAGCGGTAAGGAGACGGGCTCCGGGGACCCGGGTGGACGCTAAACGCCTGTTAGCACGCACTGCGGGGCCCCGGCCTTGCCCGCTGTCCGAGCGCAGGGCCGGACTGGGCCAAAAGGGTACAGTGAGGACTTTAATACACTTTATTTAGTTGACAATGAAAAATGAAAAAGAAAACTGATTACTGAGTCTTGGCTGATCTGATACATCACTTGTAAACGTCAAAGAAGCAACGCCATCGGTTTGTAGATCCTGCGGCAGGAGGAGACCTTGTAACAAGAAGACATAAATATATTTCTATTTCTTAGAACTGGCAAGAAACTCGTCAAGGGCTATTTTTTTCTCCCTGTTTTATTACATACAGAGTCGTCTAATTGAAAAAGACTTTAAAAAGTAAAATTAGGGTCCGTTTTCTTGGCAATTACATAATAAATTATGATGACCATAATGTGAACTAATGAGCATTTCATTTATACCTATTTCTTTTTTCCTGTTGACTCTTGTTTTATAAGAGACCTTGTAGTCGTATAATAAAGCTGTACTGAGATAGGTTGGCAAAACATATTATGATAGTCATTTAGTGGAGGTCATTTGCAGCTAAATTTTGCACAAAGTTGCAGTAGGTATAAAGCAAAATGTTTAGTTTTTTATTTAGTTTTATAATCTATATAAATAAAAATTAATCGCCGAAATGTATGTAAACACATAACTTTAGAACGACTACACCAAATTAGATAATACTTTTTTTGTTGTTTTTGTTATTATCAGCAAAAGGTTCGTTTTTTTTTTAATTTTTGAAACGATTAGTCTAAACCCATCACCGGTTCCATGGTGTAATGGTGAGCACTCTGGACTTGAATCCAGCGAGCCGAGTTCAAATCTCGGTGGAACCCACAGTATATATAATTATTTTGTATTAAATAGAGACGTCCTCCATACACATAATAGGTGTAAACCTAGAAGTAAAAAAAATATAGAAAATCTTATGATATAGGTACTAATAAAAAAACAGTAATATAGGTACTATACCTATATTACTGTTTTTTTTATAAATATTAAGAACAAAACATGTACTTATTTAAAAGCTTTCAGAGTTTTAAAAGTTGACATCCCTACTTATAACAAATATATAAAGGCATACAAAAATGAATTGCTCTTCGTTAGTCTCGCTAAAACTAAAATACGGCTTGAACGATTTTTGAATACATATTATTGTTTTGTTTGACTTAAAATAAATAAAAAAATAGGGAAAATCCTAAAGAAAAGCTAAATAAGATAGAAAACAAAACAATCTTATGACGCCCGCAGCTGGGATTAGACAGAACTAATTAATTTTTCTCACACAACCATGAACCATCTCCACTTTTCCTCCTCTGTTTTTTTATTCCGTTCTTATCCTATACCAAGTGCGGTCCTGTGCGGTCAGCATCTATAATTCAGGAGCGTCCACGTGCGTCTCGGACGCAATCAGTATTGTGAATAATAGATGCGCGCGATCATTGTCCGGGGCCCGCGAGATTGGAGCTTTCTGAGCTCGGCCCTGGAGGATTTGTCTTATCATTATTAGATATAAAAAATATATTATTATAAAATTTGGTAGCGAGATGTGATAATTTCATAGCAAGATTATATCATAAATACCGATACTAAGCTTGCCATGGAATTGTTATTAAGTATGTGATGTCGTTTGATATCCTACTAGGTATTCCTACTAATATTATAAATGTGAAAGTTTAAATGTTTGGATATTTGGATGTTTAGATGTTTGTTACTCAATCACGCCAAAACGGCTGAACGGATTTGGCTGAAATTTGGGACACAGATACTTTGTACCCTTAAAAGGAACATAGGATACTTTTTATCCCGAAACAAATATCAAATTTTTGCGGGATAACGTCGTGAAGTTCACATAACCGCGGGCGGAAAACTAGTTAATTATATTTCAGATGCGACTCGAACCCGTAATCGTGGTTGCCCCTCCGTCCGAGTCTTGGTTGGAGAAAAACTGCTGACTTTACAGTATAAATAAACTCATCCCTAGAAAAAAACGACTTTTTTATCAATTTCATGCAATCACATACCTACTTAATGCTTAATTTACCTAGATTTTTAAATATTTTTTGCAATGATTTTGGGACGTTAAATAATCCGATTTAAAAAAAACTTATGATTTTATTATTATTATTATCCCCTTTATTACATTTTAAATACTTACAAAATTATATTTCTAAACATTAAATTTTTACAATGTAAGTATAACACTAAAAAATATAACATTTAAAAATACAAAAATGCAGTTTCCCCAACGGTAGCAAGATTAGGGTCCCGGCTACCGATGGTTAAGGATCCAGAGACAGGAACTCACTATACGGGCCGTGTCCAGAAGTACTGCCTTCTGCATCTGACTCCCGATCCATCCACCTAACGCAAGCCTCTTAAGGTGTTTATCGAGGCTCTTGGCTATCAGACCATGGGCAGATATGACTATCGGAACAATAATTGCTGAATGTGTGCTCAGTGGTTAGATATCCGGGCGACTGCTCTAACCACTGAGCTACGGAGTCCGTAGCTCAGTGGTAAGAGCAGTCGCCCGGATAGCGAAAGGTCGTGGGTTCGAGTCCCATCGGAGCTGGTAGTGAGACGGGTCGATTTTTTCTAAATACTTCATTTTCCATTTTTCAAGCATAAAAATTGCATTGTGAATGCAAAAAAGTAAAAATTAAAATAACTTTCAGTAATGCCATTAAAATGGAATTTGGTGTGGACAAATGTGCAGTCATGCATGTAAAGCGTGGTCACGTAGTTGTGAGACGGGTCGATTTTTTCTAAATACTTCATTTTCCATTACTGAAAGCTTCAGTAACCTTCAATAACGCTGTCAAATGAGAACTGCTATGGGCAAACAGTTTCCCATGTACAGCAGGTGTGATTATTATTACTTTTCTGTTGCTCTAGATTTTGTTATCTGATATACTTACCCTAATTTGCGTTAATATTTAAATAAAGTTTTCAGTGCTTTTAACTTTAAGTAACTATAAATACCTACCTTTAGGTACTAATTTAAATTAAAAGTCATAAAATTTAAATGCGTTTCATGCAATTTACATAAAAACTGAAGTCCATACGCCATGTCATTTGCAAACAAATAAAATACGCAATACAAATTAGAAAGCACAATTGTCGCAGTCGAACTGATAAGCTTGCTCATTTTTGGTATGAGTACGTTAGTAAGTATAGTACCTACTATTATATTCTGTGGTATGAAGAAAGTAAGGGAGCTGGAGTCTACTTTTTAACCCGGAAACTTTCCCGCGGGATAACATCGTTGTATAGTCCACGCGTGCGAAGCCGTGGAAGGAAGGCTAGTTAGATGTATAACTATATCTGTATACACGGTAATTTTTTTATCACGCCGGATAATTTCAGGGATTATTCTACCCATTAAAACAAGCAACTTTTATTATGGAACCAAAACTGAAATCGCGAAAAAAAACCAGCTGTTCCATACAAAAGTGCAAAAATATTTTATCAAAATGTATGGAACAGTTGATTTATTTTTTCATGAGTAGTTTAATCCCTGAAATTATCCGGGGTGATAAAATAATTACCCTGTATATACCTATCTGTATAGATAGTCGACTATACATACAGGTATATACATACCTATATAGTAGGTCTACTATAGTATAGTAGGTCTACTATGTTTAAATGCGCACGCGCAGAAATATATCTAACGTCTTCTAAATAACTTCTCGCGATTCTTTACTGATTGCAACATAGTAAAGTATACCAAACACATGAGCAAACATAACATCTGAATTTCACTTATCGCTGGCCTATGACCCACCGTGACGGAGCGTCACGAGTTCGATGCTCGGCTAATGCAATTTCAACCGGTCCAACAAGCGGTTCCATGGTGTAATGGTTAGCACTCTGGACTTTGAATCCAGCGATCCGAGTTCAAATCTCGGTGGAACCTGTGTTTTTTGTTCATAAAACTTAGAAGACATGTTTTAGTAAATTAGGTCTCTACCTATATAACATTGCAGTTTTTTTGTCACATATTCATTGAACTCTATTTTTTTAATTATTTCTTATTAATATATCAAAATTAATAGTGTCTATGTATCTATATGTCGTAATGTTAAACATCAAAAAAAAAAAATTAAACGCGTGTCTAAAATATTTAAATGCTTCTAAGTCCTTTGGTTGTCGTCAATTTTACTGCTTCGAACAGTTTTTTTTTTCAACTAAGGCAGTTTTTAAAATGAGATTATAGGCAACAGTTAGATTCATGTTGTCTGATCATAATATATCTTAAGTTTCGTTGAATTCGGAGTTCACGTGTCCAAGAAATCCTCAAATAGGTAGATACTTATCTTTGTATGATAATTGCAACTTCCTACAATTTCCCCACGGAAAACAGCAATTTCATAGGTAAAGACCTAATACGTTGAAATTTTGTCTGACAAGCTTATCATTTGAGGATTTAAATTTTTTATTAACTAAATTGAACTTATTTTATTTGACTAGTGCTTATGTTAACATTGCCCGTTTAATCACCTAACTAATTTATTTAAAGTCACTTGCCATTTTAAAGACGAAACTGCATTCCTATCTCCTAAGTCCTAGTTTGCAACTATTTTTATTTTATGTTGTATATTTTTATAGTTATTTATTTAATTATAATGTTATTTTTATTTAGCAAGTAAGTAGGTAGTTTATGTAGATTATTATACATTTTTTTTTATTATTAAATTTGTTAATTTTCCTATGCCTCAAAGGTTGTCTGGAAGAGATCGCTCTTAACGATAAGACCACTTTTTTAAGAGCGCTTTTGCCCACTTAACTGTTATTTAATTTTTTTTTTTGTTTGTGTACCTGTATCTTTGTGTGAGCAATAAAGCGTTTATCTATCTATCTAAATAAATTTTTATCTTTCCAATTAAATTAATCGAATATCTTATCGATATTTTTCTTGAGTGTATTGTATAAACATGCTTCTGTTTAAATATTTAGTATTTACACATTACTTTAGTTAAGTCAATTGAAGGCCAACGTCATCATCATCATGTCAGCCGAACGACGCCCGCTGCTGGGCCAACGTACCTATATTGAATTAATTTACACAAAAGTGATTAACGTAACATTGTCACATAGATCAGTATTGGTTTTATTAGATTTACGTTATTCGTATTCAAACGCTTGGAATTAACAATATAGGTAATACATTTGTATCAAATCATCAAGATCCTCTTCTTATCCCAATTCCATTTAGGGTCAGGGCAGTGCGTCATTCTCCTCGAACTTACTCCGTTACCCGTTACCCGTGATTTCCTCATTCATATCATTACGCACACAATCTATCTATCTTTTAAGCGGTCTTCCTGTCCCTCTCAATCCATCCACATTTATCACACCTTTCTTTCTAGTCCCATCCTTTATTATTTAATACATTATTATCTAAGAAATTTATTATATCCTGTCTTAACTTGCCTTTCATTGTATAAACAAATAATACGTAGGTACTTAACAAAGGCAGAGGTGAGTTGGGCAAAAGTGTCCCAGTAACACTGGGACAACAAAACTTTGTTGTCCACAATATGAATTATGCAAAGTTGGAAAACGAGAAAAATGCAAAAGAAATTTACTCATCATCATCTCATCACCATATGTCAGCAAATTTACTCAAAACTAGTCTTAAAGCTACATTTTGACTAAATAAATAATAGGTGGTTAGAGAGCAATGATATACAATAAGCACAAAGGTAAGGCGGAAAAGTGTCCAATGCGATTTTATGTCCACAGTACCAATCATGCAAAGCTGGAAAATGAGAAAAGCGCGAAAACCAATCAGTAACACACGTTTTTTGGCGCCAATAAAAATTCTGAACGTAATCCAGTGACCAATTCCATCCAGGTATCACTTTCACATACGGACCGCAATGCTGCCGACGCGATCAAATTTATTCAAATTGCAGTGTATCTCTACCACACTTCTGTCACACCTGGTTTTAAAAACATACAGTGAAAAATATACTCTATTTTCCATTAGATACGGTCTACGTTTCTCATATTTGAAGACGTCAATTCCGACGTCAATATATGACTATGGACGGAAATTCTTATTCCACTCAAAATAACATCGGTCGGTTCCCTCTTAACAGTGGTTCACCTGCTTTGACAATATCTTAGAATCAACATCGACTTTATTCCTAGTGTTTTACCTATCATTGGTATTTGGAAAACATTTAAAGAGACATGACCATGTACCTGAATGGCAGACTTTCAATGTTGATTTTAGCAATGTCTCCATTCTTTCTAGCCACGATATTATATAGGTATATATATTTACTTGTAACTGCCTAACATTGCACTCTGTGGACTTTTAACGTGTTGCTTAGTGTACCCCGTTTAATATATAATTTTATGACCTACCACCATATTTGACTACCGATTTGGCGCAGAGGTATGGGATACCTGCCTTCTGCGCCAGAGGTCTCGGGTTCGATTCCCGAAAAAGACAAATATTTGTGTGCAATGAACATATCTATTAATGTAAACTACTTATGAGCTTAGTGTGATTGTAAGAAGTTTATTATTATATATTATTATATTTTGTATTTATTTTCGATAACCCTGATAAGTATAAAACTTTATAAATTTGTCAGCTTTTTTAAAGGCCTGCTTGATATAATTCCCAAATGTTGCAAATACTTTTGAATTCATTCCCCTTGACAAAACAAAAGCGATACGGAAACCATATTGCAAATAAATATCAGCTCAATTTCCCCGCCCCGTTACAAATCAACTTACACACGGATCTCGCTCGAACATTTAAAAAACTCGTCACGACACAAGACGAAGTGTCTTGGGAGCACCGCTAAAGTCTGCAAAGTTATGTTTGCACCCCTAACGGCGCTAGTTGCCGTACTAAGCTTATGAAAACGGATTGGTCCCAGTTTCCACCGCACGCATAGAAAAGTTTGGCGGGAAATTTACATAAAGATGGCGACCGGTGAGAGTTAGAGCAGCATCAGAATTGAGTTAGAGAGGCGGGGGCACTTTAAAACTGTCGCTAAGTTGAGACGTCGAATCCGTTTAGAGTTTTTGGGAGTTTTCAAGATATTTAGAGAGGGGGGAAGTTGTTTTATCGATACCAACGAATACCTCACACTTTTAATTTACTTTTAAGAAAATAGCTATATCACCTGTTTGTATATTTTATATTTATTTAATATAGGTAGTCAATCTACGTTGTTTTAAGTTATAATAACTAAACAACGCAAAACTAGTTATTTTACATTTCTTTTTATCATCATAACAAAAATTAAACATAAAATATAGGTTGTTTGGGTTTTTATTTAATTAAACACAGATAAAAGTATGAGTTTTCTTAAAAACACTTTATTTCATTTGTTTTTCAAAAGTAAACTAGTTATCAACATTTTCCCGTGCCTGCCAACAGGAGCAAGTTGCGTATTCAGTTACGCGCCTATCGCAGGACCAATCACATTATCCCGGCTATAATACCATCGCCGGTCGAGACACAGTAGTACTCCCGGTATTTACATAATGTCACTCGGGCAGTGGCCAATACCACCTGACCACTATCCACTGCACTACTGGAATAGTAAGCTTCCTCATGGGTGGATAAAAAAATAGTGGTTGAATTCACCCACAATGAAATTATCTTTAATTTAATTGTGTCAAATACTTATTTTGAACCAGCATTGCTATCAAAATGTCTTAAAACGTTTACCCGGCTCTACCACTGCTAGCCAATTGCGTATTGAGTTACGCGCCCGTCGCATGACCAATCTCATCATCCCGGCTATTATGATACCATCGACGGTCTCGCAGTAATCCCGGTATTTACATGGCATGGCACTCGGGGGAGTGGCCACTACTACCACTATCCACTGCACTGCTGGAGTACTGGGCTATCATGAGTTGATAATCGTGTAGAATAGTCGATGACCCACTACGCGGTCCCACTGCGGATTGACGGCTGAATTTTCCCACAGCGGAGTTAAAGAAACTACTTAAATTATTTCGAACCAGACAATGCTGGTTTACTGAAATTTATTGAAAAGTCTTAAAACATTCCCAGGAGTCATCGACGTTTTCCCGGCTCTACCACTGCTAGCAAGTTGCGTATTGAGTTACGCGCCCGTCGCAAGACCAATCGCATCATCCCGGCTATTATGATACCATCGCCGGTCGAGACGCAGTAATCCCGGTATTTACATAATGGCACTCGGGAGTGGCCCGACGTCGGTTCTCCTTATACCTCAATATTGCTGGAAAGACTGGCATTGTAATGACTTCCAACGGGTCGCAATTTCGAGTTTGACAATTGATTTATTCAGTTTATACTGTGAGAGAATAGGTTTTTGTTCTGATGAATAATATTTATTATTAACGCTATTTCCATATTAGAAAAATTTGATTTGATAACTCGTCGAATTAAACACTTATAGTTTGTTAGACAATTAACAATCAAAACTTTTCAAATACTTATTGAAATGTGAATCTTTGCCCATTGTACCCTTATATTCAAATTATCATTATTGATAATGTTTGTTTGTTTTCAGCTTATTATACTTAACTTATCACTTGGACTACAAAGACCGCTCAAACCATTTTGGTTTCCATCTATTTGGTTACACACGGAAAATATCAATTGATAAACTCACGTAGAATTGTCGATGTACGAACAGAAGCGATGCAACACGCACATCGTATTGGTTCACATTGTCGCACGCATTCGAAAAATTCTATCGGCGCATTTGGAATGCTAGGGCGGCAAGTTTTATGAAAATTTTACAAATACTGTAGTCGAGGTGAGCCGTGTACACTAGGCTCATTTTACCTTCCAAATTCTACTAAAAATTTTGAATGCTAGAGCACAGAATATATAGTACTAAGGATAAAGCGATAATTACATCCATGCACACTAATTATTACAGAACTTGTAACTAAAATTCAAGAAAAGTCAAATATTTTTATGTGCAGTCTAATTATGTCCACTTGACCCATTTGTCTTTAATAGTACTATTTTGAAGCATAAAAACTTTTTAAAATTTTAGGACAGCTCGTAAATTTTAACCCTCCGGAAACCGCTCTGATTATTATGAACGCGATCCGGGCACACTTATGGTCAAATATCACCCTGACATGCTGTCTTGTGTACAATATTATGCAACACGTACACCGTATTGGCTCACATTGTCACACGCATCAATTCTATCGGTGTAAGAGGGCGGGCGGCATTTGAATGCTAGGGCGTAATTGATTCGACGCACCGCCGTTTGAATTTCAATTGGAACGATTAAATTGATATAAGAGGTGGCTGAATTGAGACGTGACGCTGATGGGGGCGAAATCAAATCGAGTGGTAGTCGCACTCAGTGGAAAGTCCGGAACAAACCCCGGTTAAAAAAGGAGTAATAGTAAGTAAGTAATATATTTATTTTTCTTCTTACAATGTTAAATACGGTTAAAACTAGTGTTAAAAATGAAGTAGCAGAATGTTACAATAAATAAAAACATTGTAGGAAGCTGGCTTCCATACTAGGAAAAAACCTGTATGACGGACTGCCAGGCTCCCCTCCCGAACATGATAGCGCATAAGCTTGACTCTTATAGTTGAGTTTTGTACGTATTTATAACTAAGTATCTAGATAATTATGTTAACTGAATTCATATGAACATCAAATAAAAAAACAAAAGTAGAAAGTAAAAAAATAAAAAGTAAAGGGAATCAATCCTCCTTACTACTACTAATGTAAACAATGTTACATTTATGTGTGTGTGAGAGTGTATGTGTGTGTATATGTTGCGTGTGTGTGTGTGTGTGTGTGTGTGTACGAGTGTGTGTGTAAGTGTGTGCGTGCAGGTAGCTTCTGAGAGTACTTGAGTGACCATTACAATGAGCGAGTATTGTGTGTATGTGCATTTTGTTTAGATTATCAGCAAACTATGTGCAACAAGTTCTCAGTTGAATCGTAATCTAAGCCCAACATCCATTCCGTTACTTTCTGGTTAAAAAAGGAGGAGTTTTCATTACTTACCTACTGCCTATTGAAATTCCTGAACCCATTTTGTTTAAACAAAATGTTTCACGCATGTAAATCGAAAAATAATTTGATCTGGTAAATGAATTTAAATTCGTTCTGAAAGACTTCATTATCATAGGGCAGGTGTTATGGCCACTATAAGGATTTTTTCACTTTGTAACACTTGGTGCTAAATGGTCTTAGGCAGGTATTCAAGATAAAAATTCTGTTATATCTTGAATTACCTATAGAGAATTTATCTAACTTTAAAGGTAAGTACATCTTTCAAATCTAAAAAAAAACTAAGTATATAGGAAAAATTTGATAGTAAAAAAACTACGAGCCCTTTAGGTAGCTTTCAGGCGGGACTTATAGGGCTCGTGGTTCTTTACTATCACATTTTTTCTATACTTACGAAATTGCATTGTGAATGCATAAAAATAAAATAAAATCTAAATAAATTTTTTTAATGTCTGATGACACAAAATTTAAGAAAGATGCCAATTGACCCAGTTTTGGCAACTTATTGATAGCGAAACTTTTGTAAGTATAACGAAAAAACAAAACAAATCCAGGTTAAATCAATATATTCTAATGTGCTAGAAAGCAATCAATTGCAATACAATAATTTAATTGTAAACAAACAAAGGTTATATATATTACTAGCTGTGCCCGCGACTTCGTTCGCGTGGAATAGTGACTTTCGGCAGCATTTTTCATTTTTTTAGCTAATAAGGTTTTTTGTTTTTTTGTGTATTTATTTTATATATATTAGTTTAGCGCTATGATACATACTAACACATTAAAAAAATATTTCACATAGCCTTCCGCCCGCGGTTCGCCCGCCTGTACTACACGACGTTATTTCGAGGGAAAGTTATATTTTCCCGGGATATCAATTAGTCTTTGTCACTCTCTAGCTCCTAAAATATCCACATACTAAAAAAACACGCCGATCCGTTGCTCCGTTTTGACGTGAAAGACGGGTATACAAACAATACAAACAGTAGGGGAGACCGGGGCAAAGCCGTATAGCTAAGAGCAAACCTATATAGAATCTAAATAAATGAAAATAACATATTCATAATCGAATCTTTATTAAAGACTCTCATTAGCTACAGAAATAAACAAAAAAATAATACTGTAATCACCGTAATAACAAAAATAATCTACACAAATTAAACCTCGTCGAATTACGGTTTTGCCCCGGGGGCTGGGCAAAACCGTATTATATACGATATTGCCCCATACGCTATCAACGCAACCAATGCATTCGAAACTATCCAAGTCATCTTCATTTCAGCCAGTACAGCCTTCGTGTGCCCATGTTTTACAGGTAATGCATTGCACCTAACCTTCATCCATTTGACCGTATACTGGACTATTTTACCCCTTACGGTTTTGCCCCACTGACCATAAACAACATATTCAATATTCACTTTTCATATAAAACAGATCCGACACTAAAACAGTATAGTATTATATTATCTGTGCTAAAACATTGTCGTTAATTAAGTAAATATAGGTACACAGTTTCACGATAATAACATTCCACTTACCCATTTATCATAATATATTCACAATTCAAACTTTAGAAAACTATAAAATTACATCGAAGCACCTAAAAACAATACTCGTGTGATTAATTGAAAACGCTCGTGCCTGCAGTAACAAGTGTCTGTTGACAGATTGATCCTATTGGCTACTTGCCGTGATCGGCAAATGCGCGGCTAATTACAAATAATACGAGACACAACTACACAATACGGTTCTACCCCGGTATACGGTTTTGTACGGGTTTCCCCTATGTCAAAAGAAAGAACTTATCACGCTGAACAACTTCTCTTAAGATGCTATCTCATATAGTTTAACCTGGCTACTAGGGTTCCACATCAGCTGGCCTAGCATGAACGGCTTTTATCATGAGATATGATATAGCACGTCATGCTGTCTTGCTTACCTACCCCACTAAGGTGGAAGCAAGACAGCAAGACGTGCTATATCATATCGCGTGATATAATGATGGTAATGCTAGCCAGGCAGGTGTACCAAGACCTTCAAACTTTGTACGTCAATAGAAAATGCTCATCACATTTAACAATTTTCCATGAGACGGTATTTTTATATCTCTCATAGTTTGGCTGGACTGCTATGGTTCCACATCGGCCATTTCGATCTTCTAAATAAATTATAGCCTACCTATAAGTTGGCGACAACTAATAGCTATATAACAAAAAAAGTTTCATTAAAATCCGTTCAGTAGTTTTTGCCTGAAACGTGGACAACAGACAGACAGACAAAAAATTCAAAAACTATATTTTTGGTATCTGTTCCGTTTAAGAAGACCCTTGGTGGTATTTTTTTCTATTTCTTTTCAATGTATACAGCCCCTGTACCGGCAAAAAAATATGGATATGGACATGGGCTTCATTTGACATTTGATGCCCATATTTTGTGCTTTTAAGGGCATAATATGGGCTTCAAATGTCAAATGAAGCCCATGTCCATACCCATAATTTTTAGCCGGTAGCCCCCTGAATAGAATCGCATACAGTTTTATAATAAGTATGAATTATTTTATTTATTTACTTAATATACATGGTAATTTTTTTATTACCCTGGATAAAATTAAAAGGATTATTCTGCTCATGAAAACAATCAATTTTAATTATGGGACCAACACTAAAATCGCAAAAAAAACAGCTATTCCATGCAAAAGTGCAAAAATATTTAATCAAAATGTATGGAACAGCTGATATTTTTTCGCGATTTCAGTGTTGGTCCTATAATCAAAGTTGTTTGTTTTCATGAGTAAAATAATCCCTAAAAATATCCGGGGTGATAAAAAAATACCGTGTATATTACATAAACAGTACCTACGTATTAACACATTAAAAATTTATATCACATAGCCTTCCGCTCGCGGTTTTGCCGCGTGTACTACACGACGTTTTTCCGAGGGAATGTGATATTTTTCCGGGATAAAATTAGCTTATGGGACTCTCTAGGTCCTAAACTATTCACATAAGTACTAAAAAAACAGGTCGATCCGTTGCTCCGTTTTGACGTGAAAGACGGACATACAAACAAACACACTTTCACATTTATAATATTAATATATATTGTATGTCAAAAGAAAATACTTATCACGCTGAACAACTTCTCTTAAGATGCTGTATTTGTATCTCTTATACAGGATGTTTTTCTATAAATGCAATACCTCTTAGGTGGTGATTGTACTCATGAATATGAACAACTTTTACTATGGGGCCAACTCTGCAACTCAACAAAAAAAAATCAGCTGTTTCATACAATTAACCTACCTGACCAGAATGTATGGAACAGCTGATTTTTTTTGTGAAGTTGCAGAGTTGGCCTCATAGTAAAAGTTGTTCATATTCATGAGTACAATCGCCACCTAAGAGGTATTGCATTTATAGAAAAACACCCTGTAGTTAAGCTGGGCTGCAAGGGTTCGAAATCAGGAGTACCAGACCTTCGATATTTTTCCGTTAATAGAAAATGTCCATGACGTTAAACAACTTTTCTTAAGACGCTATGTTTGTATCTCATATAGTTTAATCTGGCTGCTAGGGTTCCACATCAGGTGTACCAGACCTTCAAACTTTGTACGTCAATAGAAATTGCTCATCACGTTTAACAATTTTCCTTAAAACGATATTTTTATATCTCTCATAGTTTGGCTGGACTGCTATGGTTCCACATCAGCAAAATAAATTATAGCTATATGTTGGCAAGAACCAATAGCTGTAAGTATAACAAAAAAACTTTCATCAAAATCCGTTCCGTAAACTTTTTTGCCGACGTCATCACACGAAAAAATTCATCCCCTGTTTTCACTCTCTTTAGGGTAGTTTTTTTTACAAACTTTGAATGTCGTATTTATTTATCTAATCAAAAGCCTATAAAATAATTTTGAAGCTTCTAGCTTTAAAAATGACGTAATTTCCATACAAACTTTCATCCCCTATTTCAACCCCTTACAGACCTTTGTTCACATAAAAAAGTAACCTATGTCCTTTCTCAGGCTCTAGACTATCTCTGTACCAATTTTTATTCAAATCGGTTCCGTAGTTTAGGTGTGATTGTGTAACACACAGACAGACAGATTCGCATTTTCGCATTTATAATATAAAATAAAATAAGTAAGGATATATTTTTACCTATCCATAACAATTTTTCAAAAATTTTAATTTTCCTAAAATTTTTAAAACAGAAAATGTTAATTAAAAAATCATTTGATATAAGGAATTCTGTCAATTGTAATTATTATCTTAAACGTTTCCCTTATTATATTATACTAGCGGCCGCCCGCGGTTTCACCCGCGTGGTTCCCGTTCCCGTGGGAATATCGGGATAAAAAGTACATATAAACCTTCCTCTTGAATCACTCTATATATTAAAAAAAAACGCATCAAAATCCGTTGCGTAGTTTCAAAGATTTAAGCATACAAAGGGACATAGGGAAAGAGAAAGCGACTTTGTTTTATACTATGTAGTGATATTCCATGGCAAAAAAAAAGAAAAGATATATTGAGAACTTTTTTTTTTTTTTACTTTTAATGGGTTTGCTCTTGATCCATCCAATCAAGCCCATGGGCTAGAACAGGATCTACGATGAAGCGAGCTCACCCAGAAGGTGCCTATTCACTCTTGCTTTGAATGTGGTCGGGGCAGTGGCCAAAACCGGGGCTTCTGTTCTACATCAGAAATTGTAAACTTCCTATGTGTTGCTGCTTTATCGTGATTTTTTTCAATACTAACTTATTGCATGAAGCCTTATAGAAGTAAAAAAACATATTTCCACTATTTCCTAATTCAGAAGGATATATTTTTAAACAAAACACAAAATATCATTCAAGAAGCTCTTGATTCCACTCTCCCGAATCATTTAGTAAATAAAGACGCAACCAATAAAGGTTAACCCTTAAACGGTCGCGGTCGTATAATGAAACCAATCATACGTTTTATTTAATACAGTGTCGCTCAGCGGGACGCGTTTTATCTGCTATCACTTACCATCAAAATGGCGCTCGTAAATAGAGGCTTGTCGTATTTATGGCACGCGTAAAATGTGCGCATTGACTTTTTACAGCAGTAATCACTCTTCATTTGTAATATTATTTACCTTCAAGGCAATACATTATAATGATTATTCAAAAGTACGGAGAAAATCTTTTAAGATTGCCCAATATGAGATTGACGCAAAAATTGATTAACAAAAGGAACTGCAATTACGATATACCACTCGGTGCATTAATAAAACAATATAGTGTACACTATGAAACTACTACCCTAAGCATTTTAGTAAATGCCTCATCAGTAGATATTTTTCCAGTTTTCAGTAAGTAAGACGACATAAACTTTTATAAATAGGTATGCGGAAACTTGAAAAGAAAACGCAACAAATAAAAACTCCTTTTATCCGATACGCAACCTTTTTTGCAAAATAACTCCAGTCCATTTCAGTCATAAAAAATATATCCGTATCCGAGTGCGGAGTACTAGCAAATATCAAAGATCCCGGGAGAATCAATGTGGGACAGAATTATGCAAAGAGGCTGGTCACCATTGGAAGCGAGAGGGTTATGGTCCCATCAATATTTTACGGGACACCGCGCTACTGTAAAATCAATCATTCCGGGGGTTATTTCAGGGTTATGTGAAGTATGAAAAAGTAATCATGTATTAATAAAATATTATGGAAAAGAGATACACATGTATTGCTTTTCTTAAAACTTGAGGTTAAAGAAAAGAGTACCTAACCTACCTACTTATTTACGATTACAAATGAGAATATATTTTTAAATTTCTAGTTTATGATCGATATCTATGTTAAAATTACTCCGTTATTATATGTGTTTTAACATCATAAATAAAAAAAAAACATTTTCGTATTCACATGCAATTTTTATTATTAAAAATTAATGAATGAATGAGAGCAGTCGCCTGGACAGTGAAATGTTTTGGGTTCTAGTCCCATCGGAGCTAGCTTTGATCGAGCTAGAGTCGATTTTTCTAATATTTCATTAAGTGTTGTATCTACATATGTCGTCAGATGGAAACAATAACTGAATGTGTATGTATTACAAAGTTTCAGCCAACACTTCTATGGGTACTATCAATACTATTTAGAACCAAATCTATACTAATATTATAAGTCTAAAGAGTTTGTTTGTTTATTTGGTTGAACGCGCTACTCTCAGGAACTATTGGACCGATTTAGAAAATTCTTTGACTATTAGAAAACTACATTCTTCCCGAGTAACATAGGCTATATTTTATCCCGATATCACGTGGGTAAAACCGCGTGGATCAGCTAGTAAGAAATAAATCTCAAGCATGTCACATTTACTAAGATTAATACAAAAGAAATTAAAATGGTTTTAATCAGTGTTTGTTTAACTGTTTCGAAACGATTTACTAAGGTTATAACTCTTATCCGGTCGTCTGTCTTTTGTTTATAACGTTTTATTTTATGCTAAGGTAAAAACAATAGATTTAAATTAAAATAATATCGGTTCCATGGTGTAATGGTGAGCACTCTGGACTTTGAATCCAGCGATCCGAGTTCAAGTCTCGGTGGAACCTATATTTTTGTTTGTAAATTGACTTTTAAACAAATTCCTCTTTAGGAATTAGTTAAGTGATGAACTCTGACAAGAACGATCTCCAATACTTCCTTATTAGCTTTAAGAAAAGGATTGATAATTATAGTGCAATAATATGTTGACGAACATATAAACAAGCCTTCCGCCCGCGGCTTCGCCCGCGTGGACTACACGACGTTATTCCGTGGGAATTTGATGTTTTACCGGGATAAAACGTAGCCTGTCACACTCTAGCTCCCAAACTATCCCCATACCAAAAATTAAATCAATCCGTTGCTCCGTTTTGACATGAAACACGGACAAACAAACAAACAAACACACTTTCACATTCATTATATAAGACGTATGGATAATTTTGCAAATAAGGTAAAAACAACATGTTTGTTTTACCCGGTATTCCCCATGTCCCCATGATTTTAGTCGCCATGATATGGTTAAAGAGATAAAACAATAAATTAACTCAAATTACGTAAGCTATATTACACGTTTCAATTTCGGTTCAATATTGCTTTCAATTCCATTGCTGCAATGACATTGAAATGTCTCAACAACAGCATTGAAAGTTAAGATCTATGAAATGCTTTCAATGAAATTGCTGTCAATTTGATTGAATCGTGACTCGTGTAATATAGCCCTCACTGACAACGGGGATACAAGGTTTTAACCTGGGTGCCTACCATCAACTTTAAGACAGCGATTCAAAAATAGCGCGATGCAGAATAGGTTCCTAAAATGAATTGCTTTCTTTCGTACTATGACCTTCTAAAAACTGGATCGCAAATGAATTGCTAAATGTGAATGACCGAACGATTTGTGTCCTTATTTCTTCTACCCGTCTCTTTCACTCGATTCTGTCATGCCCAGAAATTGAGTGGGACGGGTATAACCTGCAGGTGTCATGTTATCTTGGCCGAGTTATAAGTCAAATAAGAGTACATGACATGACAGCTTAGCGGCTGTAAAATGTCATTGAATGATCACTGAATCGCTGTCATTGATATTAAGCTGTCGTGGTACGAATAAGCGAAGCAGATCAGTTTAGGTCCTAAACAAAACCGCAATAAGAGTTGATGGTAGGCACCCTGGTGTTCACCCATGATAAGAAAATACAGAAAAGTTACTTTTCCACATTTACCCGTACAGAAATCGAACCCATCCCCCATTATACGTCAGCGTAGATCTCTTTTAATATTAATTGTTGCAATACAGTAAACCTGTTAATGCGAACAGAGGAGTGAATCACTTGTCGTCAGTTCGCGTGCCTCCCCTACATGCCCGTTCCCGCGGGAATCGGGAGCTCGAATCAATTATGCACTCTAACTGTTATTGTTAACCGTATCGTTTAATGCCACTATATGTTTCCATTTGAACGCAATTTCTATTGGAGAAAGCTATTTTATCGGCTGTCAATTTGTTAATCAAGAACTGTGTAGCTTTAGCACGAAAAACTGTCGATAAGGTAATCGAAAAAATAAAAGCTGTTAAAGTGCTGCTCTGTCAGATGTACTTATATTGAACTAGCGGATCCTCGCGGTTTTACCTACGTGGCTCCTGTTCCCGTAGGAATATCGGGATTAAATATAGCCTATATCACTCGGGAATAAGAATGTAGCTTTCTAATGGCCAAGAATTGTTAAATCGGTCCAATAGTTTCGGAGCCTATTCGATGCAAACAAAAAATTACAATCAAATCTTTCCTCTTTATAATATTAGTGTAGATTATAGTTCCTTATACGACTGAAAGAGGCGCTGCTCTGGTTTTCATAGAAAATAATACGATAACTACGATAACGATAGTTTTCGTGCAAAAGGTACTTAAGTACTTTCCTACTCCGATTTGTTAACTTTTTAAAAGCAAAAGGTATCATCTATATAAGTAAGTATATAAAATTCTTGCGTTACTGACTGACTGTCAAACAACGCACAGCCGAAACTACTGGACGCAAGAAGCTGAAATTTGGCATGTAAGTATGTTCCTTGGGGAGTGTAGGAGAGCATTAAGAGAGGATTTTTAGAAATTCCCCCTCCAAGGGGGTAAAAAAGGGGGTCTACGCAGACGAAGTCGCGAGCGGAGCGCTAGTATTTATATATTTTTTTAAAACTGGGAAAGTGGCCAAATCTTAGGCTTCTGTCCTATAATGGTATATGTTTTGGAGTTTTTTTTTTACTTTTTTGCATTCAGAATGCAATGTTTATTATTGAAAATATTGAAAATGAAGTATTTGAAAAAGACTTGACGACTCTGTAGCTCAGTGGTTAGAGCATTCGCCCGGACAGTGACAGGCCGTGGGTTCGAGTCCTATCGAAGCAAAATTGTGAGACGGGTCGATTTTTTGTTATAGGAACTTCATTTACAATATTTTGATGTTTATGGTAAGGAATATGTTCTTAATACTTATTGCATTCGGTATAGTCATAGGCGCTTTTACTCCTTTTCTTCCGAAAGAGCAAAGTTACAAATAAGTACATAAATTCTACGTAAGTACCTACCTACCTAATAGCTCAGGAGTCCCGGTATAACCGGGACAAACGCCTTCTTGTGCGCTGACCGAGCCCAGCATGCCAGATTGACATTGGTATACTTACGAAAAGTTTGTATTTACCCTCCCTCTAAAAAAAAGGTACTTACTACTTTAGGAACAAAAATACGATGTTTCGAGCATTGAGATTACCGAATCTATTAATAATACCTAAATAACTTTTTACAATAACACCAATTATAAATTATTAAGATTCTAAGCACATGTAAACTGTATCATGGAAAACTTGATATGATAACGGATAAATATACAGGGCGTCCCAAAACTATGCCACATGGAGGGAAAGTACCATAAATACTGAAAATATAAAATTTAACATAAAGGAGACTTCATTTTTATTTTAAAAAGAAAACGAACTGCACTCAAAGAATTTCAAATAATCGCCTGTCTGAAGTGGGAATCGAACACGCAGAATGTGATTTTTTTTTATTTTATTATACCGATCGAAAGGCTTAATTCATCATGTCAGCCGAACGACGCCCACTGCTGGGCATAGGCCTCCCCAAGGATCTCCACAACGATCGGTCCTGCGCTGCCCGCATCCAGCGGCTTCCCGCGATCTTGACCAGATCGTCGGTCCACCTTGTAGGGGGCCTGCCCACGGAACGTCGTCCGGTACGCGGTCGCCATTCGAGAACCTTTCCGTCCCAACGGCCATCGGTTCTCCGCGCTATGTGTGCACACATAGCGCGGAGAAGGCTTAATTATAAGCATTTATTTCTTCTAAGTAACAGCTTTGTTACTTAGAAGAAATAAATGCTTTTACTTAAGATGCTTATCTTAAGTAAAAGGGAGACTACGAAATTTAACATTTATAATTGAAATAACAAGTCTGTGCAGAGATAATGGATAGCCTTTTCTGTGACTGTCGTGCTCTAAACAACTGACTACCTCTGAAGCATCGGCGGGCACTCTGAGGACCCCGCCAAAGCCAAACCAAAGAATACTACCTATAATATTAGGTTCTAACGTAGCCAAATTGAATTCTGCCTTATTTCTATAGATATAAGTCAAAAGTCAAAGTGCAAAAATATATAAAACATGGGGACTTTTGACAAAAAAAATTTTTTTTTGGCAACGACGGGGTAGCACTTGACCTTCATCACACCTGATGTTATGTGGCGATAAGGCTGAAGGTGGAAGCACACTACTCCCGCAATCTTCATTACTGAGAAACTGGCTACCTCATCTCATACTGCCGGAACACACCAGTGCTGAAAACATCGTTGTTATGGTTATAAAATTATCTAAACTTCTTAGCTTTATATTTATCATTATCAATTATCATTTATCAACCTCTGCCGGCCTAGCATGAGCGGCTTTTAACGCGCGATATGATATGGTACGGCAAAGTTGTCTTGCTTATCCCACTAGGGTGTAAGCAAGACGACATGCCGTACCATATCATACCGCGTAATAAAAGCCGCTCATGCTAGGCCGGCTGGCCCCCCTAGGGCTATGGGCTGGCGACGCATTCAAGTCAACATGCCTTCTGAAGCACTGGCTCCTCGGCTAATATTACAGTTAATCAAATACTTAATTATTAACCCTAACAACCACTAAAACGCAGCCATCCACAAATCAATGTGGCAAATAGGCAAGAAGCGTGCAAATCTTCTGAGCGCGTTAAATCTTCGTTAGTTAGTAGATGGGTCTCAGCACGCGAACTCGCTAGAATAAAGGGATGTTTGTGATTCTGTTCAATTAAGATCTTATCATTATGTATCTACTATGTACCATCAATTTAACTACCCGTGAAACTACAACCAATGTTTTTTTTTTGCATTCACAATGCAATTTTTATAATAAAAAAAAAATTAAATGAAGTTTTTAGAAAAAATCGACCCGTCTCACAACCAGCTCCGATGGGACTCGAACCCACGACCTTTCGCTATCCGGGCGACTGCTCTAACCACTGAGCTACGGAGTCGTTACGAGAAGCGTCTTCTTTCAAGAAGCTTCGCTAGGACTGGTTAAGATCGAGATTGGTCGATAATTTTGTCACATCCGTCCTTGTGCACCGGAGTTATTCTGGCAGATTTTCATATTTTTGGTCAAACTCCTTCACTAAGCCCCCTGTTAAAAATTGTTTCTAAGGGTTTGCTCTAGGACAGTGCTGTATTTTTAAAGAATACTGGTGGCAATGGCAAGCCATCAGTTCCCAGGGTTTTGGTGGCATCTAAAGATTTGAGCCCATTCAATAAGTCTTTTGTTGATAGGGTATCATTGATTACAAACTCACAACGAGTTTTTAAGTCTAGATCATCAATGATACTAAAATCGTATGATTCAGTTACATCAGACGGCTGATAGACGGACTGGAAAAACATTGAAAACAAGTTACATAAAATATGTCACTCGGACTTTGTGCTTTTAAATCACGGATTCAGATCTTCATTTCAGTATCAATAGATTATCCTGATATATCCTTACTTATATTATAAATGCGTCTCTGTCTGTCTGTGTGTTACACCTAAACTACTGAACAGATTTGAATGAATTATGGTACAGAGAAGTCTAGAGCCTGAGAAAGGACATAGGCTACTTTTTATTCCTGAAAAATATCACCTTCCCGCGGGATAACGTCGTGTAGTACACGCAGGCAAAGCCGCGGGCGGAAGGCTAGTAATATTATAAATGTGACAGTTTAGATGTTTGGATGTTTGTATGTTTGTTACTCAATCACGCCAAAACGGCTCAACGGATTTGGCTGAAATTTGGGACACGGATACTTTGTGGCCTGGAGAGGAACATAGGTTTACTTTTTATCCCGGAAACATATCACATTCCCGCGGGATAACGTCGTGTAGTCCACGCGGGCGAAGCCGCGGGCGGAAAGCTAGTCTTCAATAAACTTCGTTTGATCCTGTAGATATTAATTTAACATCAAACCATTCATTATCCTTTGTGTTTGCCGTAATAAAAACAACCCTTGCTCACTCCAAACATCTTCATTACACTTTTAGAGAAGTTGTCGCATAAAAGCGCTATTAGAGTTGCACTTGCAGTAGTTATTCGACAGATGTACGATCTAATCGTAAACTGTTCGCCGCAAACATTCTAAGCATTGGTACGTTTTATGATCGGTCTATTGCCGATAAAGTCATGCAACTGCAGCTATTCTCGAGCTGTATGCAAACAAACTTTATGGCACAGTTAAAGGGCCGTCCGTAGAGCTTCTACACATCATCACATAGAAAATATTGAAAATGTAGTACAAGAAATAAATCGACCCGTCCTATATTTTCAATGTTTAGTAAAGCTTGTTAAGGCGCCGATTCCCCAAAATAAGGTATTTTAAATTATGGATTACTCGCAAATCACAAGTACTTAAAATTTGGAAAAAATATATGTTATTCTACAGTTATTTATCTAGTGCTTCCGGCCGTTTTTTTTCGATTGGTGATATTTTACTGTGTCAAATAAAATCCCAAACATCCGTTTAATAATAATTCAAATATCATATTACTTGCAGTATACTTGGTTTTAGTTAATGAAAAACATATGAAAATAATTGTCTTTGAATAGCCGAGGAATTCCGGCCGTCATAAATGTATTTTTTTTATTATTTAATTTTTAATTGAATTTTAAGTGATTTTCGATTCGCGGGGCGCTTGCGAGTTCACAGTTCACTGCCGGCTGCCGCTGGGTCCGCGCGAAGTGTATAGAGCGCGGCCGAGCAAGCGTTAGCGTGCCTATTTCGGTCGGGATTCCTCGCCTTAAAGTATCAGGATAGTTGACTAATACGACCACGAGTTACAGCTAATATAAGCTCCTCTTATTTTCTCAGTCAGTTCATACTTACGTGTCTACCAGACAAGAGCACGGACAATCCACTACTCTAAAGAACTACGTTCTTACAACAAAATGTAAGCTAAAGCTAATCAAGATTAAATAATCCTAATTTGGATGGCACATTCAACAATTTTCAACAAACACGCAAAGGGCTGGGTCTAGTCCTCAATTGAGAAATAAGCTAATAAGTTTCTGCTATCTATTATCTACTATACTATGTACCTACATAATGTAGGTTGCAATGCAAATAAAGTATTGGAATATCTTGCTACTTCAGAAAACAAGATATCCTACTGCTCTTTCAGTTAACTACTGTCTAAATAAATAGCTAACCGTTGGATACGGAGACGAGACGTTAACGATGTCAACTCACGACTACTACACCTTCAATCTAAAGCTGCGTTCAGACTATTGCTAGCTTGTTCATGACCATTTTTTTATGATTTTTCACTTCAAAAAAAGGGGAGGTGGTAGGTATAAACCTCTAAATTTGAATGAAATGAATTAATGAAATTGATATTTGGCAAATTCTATTTTGTACGTGTTGATATCACAGAACACAAGAGAGGTAAGAGCGCTTATGGATTTTTGAGCAAAAGACCATTTGGTAAAAACTACAGGTCTATTTTTCCCTTTGAACGATTTTGAATTTCTTCACTTGTTATGGGAACGTGACTGTTATCAGTTAAACAATCCTTTCAATAATTGCTAAATGCGTGTCGTGCTGATTAGCTGTTGGAGTCGCGCCTACGATAGAACGGCCACGTTATGTGAAGACCATTATGACCAGATCATATGAAAAAGTGCTAGAACTTGAGTCACGCCTTACATTGGATATCCTTGATGCAGAACGACCTGCTTAGGTACAGCAGAAATCGACCCATTGACAATCCAGAACAGATGTATCTGGAAAAAAGAACACGTGGTGCAGTAGCGAACGCGCTCGGCCTGTGATCGTTGAAGTTAAGCAACTTTCGCAATGGTCGGTCACGGGATGGGTGACCAAAAATTATTATCTCGAGCTCCTTCGTGCTTCGGAAGGCACGTTAAGCCGTTGGTCCCAGCTGCGTTAGCAATCGGCTGGGTCATCGCCCATTCTCCTTATCCATCCATAAGCAGTGGGGACTATAATAGCTGATGATGATGATGACATGAAATACCTAAAATACAAACTAACCTCTTTCACACTCTGTGGTTAATTAAGTAGGTACGCCTTTGTATCTAAAGGCTGTGTCTCTACCAAAAGGTAAAAGATCTCGATGGGTATTACAGTACATAAAGTATCTGCTAAACAGATAGAGCCCACAATAATTACAGGTTCACTTGAACAGTCCCCTGCGGACCCATAAGAAGAGATGGTAGCACTTTAATGCCATGTAAATTCACTTTTATTCGTCCCGATAAATGTCGACGGCCATTATACGAATTGCTTTCGATTTGCGACTGATACGATATCGGTATCTTTAATAAAACATGAATACTTAATATGAAAAACCTTCTTATTTTGTTTTTCTCGTAACAGCTTATGTTTATTGGATTTGGATGTATTTTCTGTGCTGAGGTGTCTAAGATACTAAATTGTTTTATTACAAAATATAATGTAAGTATACAGGGTGTTAGGGGCACCGTTGTAAAAACTTTAACCATGTCTTCAGACCATCATGCTGAACAACGTACTTACTAGAATCTTTGTCGGAAATGAAAAAAAAAATCGTCTTTTCATACAAATTTAGTAACTAATCGGGACATTTTGTGTGGAGAGTCGAAATATTTTTTTCATTTCCGACAAAAAATTCTTAATGTTCGCGTTATGTTCAGCATGATGACCTGAAGCCATGGTTAAAGTTTTTGCAACGGTGCCCCTAACACCCTGTATGTAGAGATGGATGCGGACAGCGCAGGACCGATCGTTGTGGAGATCCTTGGGGGAGGCCTATGCCCAGCAGTGGGCGTCGTTCGGCTGACAGGATGATGATGATGATGATGAGAACTGTTGATATTAAATCAAACACAATCTTGTAAAAAAATTCAACCAAGTACCTAAGTTATCGGGAATTTCAGCGTACCCTGTGAAAAGCGCCGTTATTAATATGTTGTAAATTATGTACCTATGTTCTTATATACCTTCGTTCGTACATATCTACCTAATTAACCCTCGAATACTCGCTACTGGGTAAAAAATACCACAGAGGGTATATTTTCGACGATTACTTTTTTCCTGAGCGCCGCAGCGACTCAGGAGTCTAGGTAGCTTCCGATCAATAAATTACAGATACTTCCTAAGAAAAACATATATTTTCATTGACTTTTGTAGAAGTAATTAGATTTTTTTTCATTTTTGTTCCATTTACGTTGCGTGAATTTCATGTTAATTTTTCCAAATTTTCACGTTAAGTATATAAAAAAGTTTGATTTATGTTGGTAATTTGTAAGTGTAAGAAGTCTAATTTTGGTAATTGGTCTCAATTTTGATTGTTTTTAAAAAGAAAGTACTTAAGTACGTTGTTTTTTAAATATTTGTTACTTTTTTAAGATTTGGTCTTATCCATAATATACCACTGTTACAGCCACAATTTGGCATTCCATTTGTGAGAAACATCCTACAAAACTCTATGTCATCATGAACATGTAAAAAACATGGTTATTTAAGTACATAATCGCATTTATATTGTGTGGTATTTTATACCCGGTAGCGAGTTTTTGTGACTAAAAATACCTAGCGAGTGCCGCCGAGTTAACTCTTATTATATGTTGAAAAATATTACTTACCTATAATATCACATCACAAACGATGGAGCTATTACCACAGATTTACTACAAAGTCACTACGTCTATTACCTACACTGCTTATGCTTAGAGTGCTATCTCTTTCATAATCTTAATTTAACACTACAGTTCATAGTAAGGCACCAGATCAAGACCATTTAAGGTATTGTTATTGTAACTTTTCGGGCAGTCAAATACAAATAGGACATAACACAAACGTGAGCTTTTCGAACAACTAGATAATTAGTTTCTGTTGTTATTTTAGGGTAAAATATACCTATGCATTACCCTTACAAAAGTAACAGCAGTAGGAGAAACACAAATATTGTTACACCAAATGAGTAGAACCAACTTAACGTGTCATTAAACCAACAAGCCAATATTTGATCAAACCACCCCAAAACGCGCGAATAATCTCGTTAATAACCTTTACTAATAAAAATTCAAAATGCACATTCAATGTTCTCAAATAAATTGTGACAAAACCAAAAAAGTAACAACTGCTTCCAAAGCCATAAAATAAATTAAAACTAAAAAAAGAGACCATAGAGTTTATATTTACTCTATCGCATTCAAAGAAATTTCGAAAAACGAATCATATTTCATCAAAAGCTCAAACCTAGCTCTGCCAGCCAACTATTTACTTTAACTCTCTAAAAATAGATTTGAATTACGCGTGGCTTATTAAAGCAGGGGTTTCGCTAGGGTTGCCCCTTGCCCTTGCCTAAGCCGTAGGCCTATTTGTGTCGGTTTCACACTTACAACAATAGTGTCATGATTCGTGATCCCGGATTATCTCGGTACAATCGCGGGATTAGGTCGCGTTGCGGCAAACAAATGGACTGCGTGTTACGAGTGAACAAGTGTTTTGTACTAAACACCCTCGTCTAAGGGATTCCAATTAGTGTACCTATGTACCTACAATTTAGTATAAAATAATGTCGTTTAACGCTAAGAATAAGCGTTAAGTTAAGCTTTTTTAGGAAAGATGGGCATTGGATATCAGAGAAAATGAAAATTGCTCTAAATATGGAGGAAAACTTAGAAGATTCAGGTGTATTGAGATAAAACCATATTATCAAGGATTGAAAACATTTTCCTTTTTTTGAGATTTTGACGCCAGTCGTTTTCAGGGGTAGTGGTCAAAGCTACACTACCCCTAGTAGCAATGACCACTAGGTACTACTGGTAGTAGTCAAACTACCCCTAGATATTTCAATGCATTACATACAGACTTTAAAAGACAACTAGTTGTATGATAAACAAGCAAGTACAGTGAGGGGCAAACTTCTTGAACCATCGTGGTGGGGCGGCAACCAATCATAACTCGCTAAAACCCGTTTTACGAGTTGTGATTGGTTGCTTGTCCGCACCGCAAGGTATACATAAATAATATGAAAAATTATTTTGCTATTAAAAAGTTTCAACTGAGCATTCATTAAATGTTGGATTCACTTGGAGTTGGCACTTTATTTAAAAAGCAACATAAACAAAAAACAAACGAATCTCCAAAGCCTTAATATTAATCGGTCGGGCAAACAAAACGCTTTTCATCTAACGTCTTCAAGTAGCTGTTTCATTAGTGGCCTTAATTGTCCCCTTCTTATCCCCTATTACAACCACCATTTTATACAGACCTCTGTGGGGCTATGCTCAAATATTCGAAAACGTTTTTGAATACGAAATCCTTGCAGTGTCACTGTTGACAAAGCATTGAAATGGAATCCGAATTTACTGTTGAACGGGAGCGCGGAAAACTATCGACATCGTAAACGATACCATTCGTCAAAATCCTCCCAATTCTATACCGAAGCTGTCAAAATTACTACATATTAGATAACCGCCTCTGTGGTCTAGTGGTTCACCCTCACACCACTGATTTCAGACCGAGAGGTGGGGGTACATATTGTATTCGGTTTGGTTGGTGGTAGGACTTTTTCTTAGTCTGCCTGGCTAGCTACCACCATCTTATGTAAGTCTGACGCCATAACAATGATGTTTTCAGCATTATTGTGTTCCGGCAGTTAGAAATAAGATAGCCATTTCCTCAGTGATTGAGGACTCCGGGAGTAGTACGCTTCCACCTTCAGCCTTACCTATCAACACTTTTTTTTTTTTATATTAAAACGAGCAGACGAGCCACGTGATGGGAAGTAGTCATCGTCGCCCATGGACATCTACAACACCAGAAGGGTTGCATATGCGTTGCCAGCCTTTGTGAAAAACTTAACATCGGGTGTGATTGTGGATAAAAAAATGTATTAAATTTTAGTTCCGTAAACGACCGTAGCGGCGCTGCTCCGGTGTTCTGTTCATACGAAATAATACGATAACTATTACGAGATGTAGAGTTTCCCGTGCTTGGGATAGTACCTACTGTAGTCTGTCGCTTCTTAGTCCGTTAACGATCAAGTTCCATAGACAAAGGGAGACGGGTCAAGTTAAAATGGCGTCTGCTATATTGTTTGTGCAGTAATTAATCAGAGGGAATCGCCAGCCACCCCCGTGACAATGGGATTAAAAGCCATTGTATCTGCTTTAAAGTGATCTGTGTGTTTACTTACACTGAGCTCAAGTGTTATGAGAATCCAAATATGTTCATAGAGCAGCATTCTGGAATATTTTAATTCAGAAAGGACCACGCAATTTATAGTATGGACAGTATCCACACCCACCAACAGACTTCAACGTGTCTTGCCACGCTGATCACTATTTGGTATGGCGCATCCAACGCAGGACACTCGATTTTAACAAAAATTTAATTAGAAAACAGGTAGGTAATTATGAATTTTTCAATGTTATTTAGGCTTCGATCAAAGTATTTACGCATGAAATTATAATAGGGTGTAAAAAATCAATTGAAACCTGCAAGAGTATCACATCATAAACAGGTTGCAGAAAAAAGAATTGGATAAAAAACTTTTTTGTAGATTTTTTTTCGTTTCTTATGACATTTACTTTTGGACTAGTTGACTTTTTTACACTCTAATAAACAATTTAATGAACATGTACATCTAATATCAAAGTGTGCCGAATTGTTTCCATACTAGATTACCATTTTCTAATGCAATTTGTGTGAAATCCCCATTCCTGCGGTAAATGTCGCCATACTAAGAAATTATCAACGTGCAAAGGCGCATAAGCTGAGATACGTTTGATTTCTGTTGGTGGGTGGGGACACTAATTTGCGTGGTCCTTTGAGTTTACTAAGGATAAAGATAAGGTTTCAGTCGGACCAGACATTTTTTTTTAAATGTTAATGTTTTCATCTACCTTGGGGTTCTATCTCATTGGGACGCCATGGCAGCGACTTTGGGTTGGGTTGTGATGCCAAGCAGTCATGCTTGGCGTGAGAACCGTAAGTCACCGCCAAATGAGGTAGCACTAGGAATAGGATGTTTTGATTAGCGTCGTCGGCTCGTGACGTCGCTGCCATGACATTCCAATGAAGGAGAGCCCCACGATAAATTTGTGGACGGCTTGGTGGAGCGACAATCTTTGCAAGATTGCTGGCAAGAGCTGGATGCGAGCAGCCACGGATAGTGCTCGATGGCATACTCTTGGAGAGGCCTATGCCCAGCAGTGGGCGTCAATAGATAGGCTGATGATGAGGCTATCTTTTTAATGCTAAAGCCGAGACAAAACTTTTAATAATTACTCAGTAAATAATAAGAAATCATAGTGTTAACTAGTGATATCACTACTCCTACGAGTTCTGTAAAACCACTGATAGAACTTACTATACCTTTTGGTTTAAACTAAGCCATCAGGAATTTGATTGCATAACTTAAAGAGCAGACTATTGCTTTAGATGCATCAAACGCGACCACATTTTTGAGACACTCACTGCACTAATAAAAAAAAACGCAAATGTCACTAAAACATCAATAGAAAATTTAAATGTGTTTTATAAAAAATATCGAATGTGTTGTTTTTTTTTTGTGGATACAGAAAGAAGAAGGTACGACTTGGGCTCATTGATTTATCTTTAACAGCATTCACAACTTCTAACTGGCCAGTATTCAAATCTGATTAGACCAGAACAAATTAACAACCGACAAGACCCTAACTTTGGTTCGAAATTCGAAACAAATCCTTTAATTTTCTCTTAAAAACCGACGAATAAATTCGCACTGGCCGATTTCCTCTCCTGAAACCGCTAACGACCTCCTTCCATCCCCCTCTTTACTATAGGATTTTATGCATCGTTGTCTCCGTCGCACCCTAGTGTGAAATCAGTCCGCCAAATTAAATCCTGTGTCAGATTATTACATAGCTCAGTGACTGTTCATAAATAACCCGTAGGGAGGCAGAATGTACTATCAAACGAGCAGCTTTCAAAGATGGCGGAAATATTTAATTTTCTACTTTTAACCGCTAAAAATAGTAAGTTTTTACTTGAACGGATTTTTATCAAATTAAAAAAAATGATTTTATGATAAATAAGTTTTTTTCGCTGAAAAATTTAAGTTTGTCTGTTTAAATCTAATGCTATAATATTGTGTTTGTACTTACGGGGCAAACAAAACTGACTAGCAAATTGGGAAAAGCGCCACCTTTTCGAATTAAAAAAAAAGTGAACACAGACAAATGAACGCAATCGGCTAAAATTCGTTCGGTTGGTGAACGAAAGAATGCCAATAAAAAAAACCTTGGTAGGTATTCTTAGTTATTTGGTTTTTGCTTTTCAAACAACTAAATTCATTAATCGAATTATATGTTGATAAAACAATGTGGTAAAGCACCTACTTACTTATTGTCATTAAGTTTAGTTGCATTCACAAACAGAACTGGCCAGCAAATTGGCGAACATGCAACCTTTTCAGCATGTCACAGCACAGGCACAAACGAAAAAAAATAAAAACATAGACAAATGAACGCAATCAGCTAACATTCTCATGTTCGGTTCGAATTTCGAAAATCCCGCGTTGAAATTCGAATTCGGCAAAGCCCCACTGGATTCGGCTCGCATACCGACGGCGACGTTCGCAGTCGCAGTTATATTATGTCCGTGATTTATGGGATCGAATTCTCGTCGGCAATTAGTGCGTGCCTTCCCCGCGCAACCCGCTAAGGGGTGGGTTACAACGAACGGTAGCTGTCGGTTAGTTAACTGTGCTTTGTGGGTTATAAAAAGATAAATGTTAATATATCCTGACAATGCTTGAAGATGGGCGCAGTCAGCGAAATACAGCGAGAACTGTTGGTGTGACTCTTTCTACAGTTCGGCGAGTACTCCAGCAGCGTTTCCATGAAACTCGATCTAATCTTCCAAGACCAGGAACAGGCCGAATAAGTTACCAAATGTCATTGTCTTCAGCTTTTGTTTCATTTTTTTTTATTGATGTGTTCAATCTAAATCAGGTCTGTTGATTTTACCTAACTTGAGGTGGGCGCTAACAACTGTGACTCTTGACTAATACAGTTGTTAAAGCTAAATTGTTCTTGTTCAAATGCCATGATTATTCATCATCATGTCAGCCGAACGACGCCCACTGCTGGGCATAGGCCTCCCCCAAGGATCAATACAACCATCGGTCGAATTTTTATTTATTTTACATTTATTACAAATAAAACACTTGTTTTTTTTTTCATTTAGTATTCTTTAATTTAGTTTTTATTTCATAAAGCTAAGTCAGGGACTTTTGAAGATATTGAAGATCAATATAAAGAAAATAAATCAATTACATATAATTATGATAACAAGAAATTGTAATGCTAATTGTTATGTAATCTAGGTTTAAAATAAAAAAAAACATAATAATGCCATGAAGTCTGCTAATAATTAATTAATACAAATTATAGAAAAACATGTTCTCTGTCGGTTTTGTTAAATAATTAAACATTTCTAACATAAAACGTAAATAATAAAACAATACATAATCTGATATTAACTAAGTAAATATTTTAACCAACAGTTACACTTGTAAACGTAACCGTGTAACTGGCCCCGCGCCGCGGATTACCGGAGATTGAGTTTAATCGGACGCCCGGGAGCGTCCCATTAATAACGGCACTCCGTTAATTGAACCAGGAGTTGCGCCGGACATATTTCAAATATAGAACGCAGTCGGTAAAGCACCGATTAAACTCTAAAGAGGGCCGATGATGAAGTTAGATTGACCTCCTTATTAATCCTGGCTGGAAGTTCGATGCTTGAATATCGAACATTAATATTTTTAAGATGGTAGTACATACCTATGTCAAAGAATATATACACTTACCCTATGTACTATTGTAACGTAAAAGCTTTTGGATAAACTTTTTACACGGAATAACCCATTCCCCTATATTCCAAAACGTGGACTAAAAGTTAGACCTGGTTTAAAACTGATGATAATTCTGTCTTTCATTTGAAAAATAAAAGTGACTGCACCAGTTTTATACCAGGTCTCATTTTAGTCCACATTCAGGAGTTGCGCCGGACATCCATTTAAAATACGAAAAATGGAAACAGAAGTATTTAGAAAAAATCGACCCGTCTCACAACCAGCTCCGGTGGGACTCGAACCCACGACCTTTCGCTATCCGGGCGACTGCTCTAACCACTGAGCTACGGAGTCGTTACGAGAAGTGTCAAATTTATCAAATACTTCTTACACGCTGTATAGCCAGCGTTAATTTCATCAAAGTGAAGATATTACTACCGCCACATGCGAAAAAAATACCTTTCCAGATATTTGAAAATTTTTCTAAATACTTCATTTTCCATTTTTCAACCATACAAATTGCATTGTGAATGCAAAAAAGTAAAAATTTAAATAACATTTCAAATATTTCAATTTAAATTCTATATTGCTATTCCACAATGGTTGGTACTTAGGTCTTAAAAAAAACAAATCGTGAACATCATGGACCCTGTCGGGCACAGCAAAATTAGAAGGGAGGAGGGCACAGTCTCATTTTCATTTCCTTGTTGATATATTTCAGTTTTATGAAATAATAACAGGTTTATAATAACTATATGTATGTATTAAGTATTGGCTTATTGTTTTTATTTTTAATTAAATTATATTTATTAATTATTATAGAACGCCGCCGACCGAAGTCGGTTATGCACCGATAAAGGCACTTATACAAACTGAGCTTATGTGATGTTACGTTCGTCAGAAGAGTCAGGTTTTCATAGTAAATGTATGCATATGCACACGAAGCACACTTATCTACACGTCACCCACATAATGTGTGCTTGTAGTGCATAATTGAAAACCGATATTTCATTTAATTTAATTTAAGGTGCATGTAGTCGTGAAACGATCATTTTTGAGGCCCTAAAACTCATAAATTAGCCTACTGATCAATCCAGAATTAATATATATTAAACTAGCGGCCGCCCGCGGTTTCACCCGCGTGGTTCCAGTTCCCGTGGGAATATCGGGATACAAAATACATATAAACCTTCCTCTTGAATCACTCTATCTATTAAAAAAAAACGCATCAAAATCCGTTGCGTAGTTTCAAAGATTTAAGCATACAAAGGGACATAGGGAAAGAGAAAGCGACTTTGTTTTATACTATGTAGTGATATTGATATATAAACTTCAATCTGAGCATTTAAAAAAAACATAGTCTTTAAGATACTATTTAAAAAAAACCCATTGAAATGAAGCTGTTTTCAACTTGAAATACGCTACTGCTTCTAAACTACAAGTGATATTTTCCCGTTTCTTTCAGGAAAAGATTGCTAACTTGTTTAACTTAAAACTGAGCATTTTTCGTTTTAAAATAATACATAGTTTTGACGAAACGTGTGTTTAAGCTGTTTTGGTGCGGCTAGCGGGCGGGAAAATTAGGCCACTTTTCTATGCCCAAGGTCGTTGGCGATACCACGGGCCTTAACATGTTTGTTCATTGTTTGTTAGAGAGATTCGATCCTTATGATTGACCTCATCTATTGATGCGAGAAAACTACAGAATGTTTTTTTTTCTTGTAGTAGCCAGTTCGATTCCTGGGCGAATTTAAGTGAATATTTAAATGTAGTTTTGTTTCTTATCCTACTAATCCTACTAATATTATAAATGTGAAAGTTTAGATGTTTGGATGTTTAGATGTTTGTATGTTTATTACTCAATCACGCCAAAACGGCTGAACGGATTTGGCTGAAATTTAGGACACAGACACTTTGGAGCCTGGAGAGGAACATAGGCTACTTTTTACCCCGGAAAAAGTCACATTCCCGCGGGATAACGTCGTGTAGTCCACGCGGGCAAAGCCACGGGCGGAAAGCTAGTTAAAAATAAAGGAATGCTTCCTTTCAGTAAAATGAGCTTACTCAGTTTCCGTGCGTTTAAGATTACGAAAGCGAGAGTTTTGTACAGTATCGTAAACATGTAACGATTATCTAGTAAGCTTTCAGTTTAAAAATTTCAGTTAAAACTATACAAAGAAAAGATAATAAGAACAATAGCACATATTACGCTTCAAACTCGAAACATGATAATGTATTCAAAGAATAGTTTCCATGTAACGCAAGATACATCGACCATTTCCCCTCCCCGGGGGAAATTCCAACCTCCCCCCCACTGTCACTCGGCGAGATGAAGCCTTCCATCCAATACATCGGAGGAAATCTTAATCCAATACGCTGCGACAGCGAATGATTTATATAGGGAGAGCCGCTGATCGGGGCGGTAGGATGGCGCTTCGGGGCGAAGAGTAGCCGACCTAGCTTTTTTTAGACATTTTTTCATAATTTTTTGAAGAAAATTTCTGGAAAATAGTCTTGCTCGTCTGTTTTTATTGAATTTATGCTTGTTTTAGGGGCAATGTTACTTTGAACATTTGCGCTTATTTGAGTGTTAGTATAGCCGGTAATTTTTTTATTACCCCGGATAATTTTAGGGATTATTCTACTCATGAAAACAAACAACTTTTATAATAGGACCAAAACTGAAATCGCGACAAAAAAATCAGCTGTTCCATGCAAAAGTGCAAAAATATTTAATCAAAATGTATAGAACAGCTGTTTTTTTTTTCGGTCCCGAAAATTATTCGGTGTGCTAAAAATTACCGTGTATAATGAAGTCTTCCTTCCATCCAATACATTGGAGAAATCTATTCACCATACGCCGAAACCATTCACCACCAGATCTTAGCGCTCCCATACCATGGGGGGTCCATACCACCACGGCCCCCCGGCACAGTCGATGTGCTTAAAACTGACGGCGGAGAGCAAGTAGTGAGGGGTTTAGTTGGTAGTGGTGCCTGCTCTCGACAGCCCCATCTGGTCAGCCCACCCGGAGTGGGTAACCTTATGGGGAGATTGAGAGGAGGCTCTCTCCTCCTGCCCCGCCTCCTGTCGAGCTTTCGAGCTCGTCAGGGGGCAGGGGTTAGAACCACCCAGCCCTGACGCGAAGCCTATTAGGCTTGGCGGGAGGGCTGGGCGCGGCGAGAGACAGGCCTTGTCTGACTGAGTCCAACATGCCGTTAGCGGTATACAAAAAGACTGTATTTGCCCTCACTATAAAATAACTTAAGCTCTAAGGTACATGATATTTTTTTCGTGGAATCCTTTTCGTGGCATTGAGCTCGGGTGCAAATGTGGGCCAAGTAGATTGCCTCGCAATGCGAGTATCATTCGAGTTGTGGTATGGGAGCGCCTTTTTTTTTATAGTGAGGGCAAATACAGTCTTGTTATAGCTAATGCCATATGAACATTTTTTTTTCATTTTTATTTTCATCATCGATTCACCTCTTCTGAAATCACCTTCCAACAGCATCTTAGCGCTCCCATACTCGCATCATACTCGCATCGCAATCTACTCGGCGCGCACCTGAGCTCAATCACATTAGCCTGCGCGAGGAAGGATTTTTTACAGCACCGCTTCGCTTTCGATTTTAGGTAATTACTATTGATTGCATGCTGATTTATGGTGACGACGACGGGGTTCGAATGAAATAGAAATTGAACAACAATTGAAAAAAAAAATATTTACTGAAACTGTTATTAAAATTTTTACTTTTTTGCATTCACAATGCAATTTTTATGGTTGAAAAATGGTAAATGAAGTATTTAGAAAAAATCGACCCGTCTCACAACCAGCTCCGATGGGACTCGAACCCACGACCTTTCGCTATCCGGGCGACTGCTCCAACCACTGAGCTACGGAGTCGTAACGAGAAGCGTCGAATTTATCAAATACTTCTTACACGCTGTATAGCCAGCGTTAATTTCATCAATGTGAAGATATTACTACCCCCACACGCGAAAGAAATACCCACAGAACACGGAAAGATTTTTTTCTCTACTTTCCAAGTTCTGTGGAAATACCTTTCCAGATATTTGACAATCGCTAAAGAAGAAATTACTTTGGCAAGCTATTTAAATTTTTACTTTTTTGCATTCACAATGCAATTTTTATGGTTGAAAAATGGAAAATGAAGTATTTAGAAAAAACATAAAAATTTTGACGGGACTTTCACTGACAGGTAGCTGATGTAATAAGGAGTAACTTAGGCTACTTTTTATCCCGGAAAAATATCACATTCCCGCGGAATAACGTCGTGTAGTCCATGCGGGCGAAGCCGCGGGCGGAAAGCTAGTCAAAAATAAGTGTGACGCAGCAACTGGTATGCAAATCTCAGACAGACAGACAAAAAATTTTACGGGTGGTAGCCATGTAGATCTTTTTTGTTTTACACCACAATGCAAATCAGTTAAATGTCAGAAAAGGTTGATGCGTATCAAACTATCAACAGTATTTCCAAATTTTTGTTTTAACATCACTCAAGCTGGTACCTAAGCAAAAAATCACAATTAATTAAACAGAAGACAATCGAGAAAAAACAAAACAAAAACGTCGTTCTTATTACAATGATCATTTACCAAGCAGATCGTTTTTCACCACAATGCAAATCAGTCAAGGGGTTGACGGTCCCGACAAGTATTTACGACTGGCGCGCGCGGCAAAAACTTGCAAAACTACCCACTTTTCATTTCGAACGCAATCTACTCGGAGGTACGACAAATCGCTCTCGGACATGACTGTTGTCTTTTGTTTTTGCTTCTTGGAAGCTTTCACCTCTTTCCTTGTTAGAGACCTTGTTTCTTTTTTTATTATTTGGCTTTTTACAGATGTTTGGTTGCGCAGAAGAATTTGCTTTGTTGGGTTCAAAGTAAAATCCTACTTTCCTTTAAAAACAGTGTCTAAAGTTCAATACGTTTGCTATTTTATGTACCTATTTGATTTTGTGCTGTTTTTCTTTCGGATCGAATTTATTATCTGAAGTGCTCTTTCCTAGTGTCTATTTTTTACAAGCACATTATAAACCCCACTAGCTCCACAATCTGATGATTCTGAACTAAATATCAATGACAAGTAAGTAAGTTATTCCGTACTCGGAAACATTTTCTCGAGGTTGTGTGAATTTTGTGAAGCTGGACAACTCCGAAGGTTAAAATATTCCCCAAAACTCTATAATGTAAGAAAAAACTAGAATACTCATAAGATATCTACCTATACTAATACTAGGTATAAAGAGGAAGGATTTGATTTTTTGTTTTGTTGTTTGTTTCAAATGGATAAAATCAAAAACTGGCCCTATTTTACAAGCTTTTATTTATGAGACGGGTCGATTTTTTCTAAATACTTCATTTTCCTTTTTTCAGGTTTTATTTAACTTGCCATGTTAGTTAGTGTCAGTTTGTTAGTTAGTGGGGGACAAATCTTGCAAGCTTAATTTGACCTACTTCCCAGTGTCAGATGGAGCTGAAGTTTAGATGAAAATACAATATTTAAGTACAGTCAGCAAAAAGCTTGTCATAAAAATGAAGTTTTTACAAAAACTTATTTAAAATTCATTCCCGGTAGAAACCATTCTTCGCGAGTGACGTCATCTACAACGTGTTAATACTTTAAGCGAAACTGAGACAATAGTTTGTTCAGAATCGAGAGTAGAATCGATTCCACATATTTTTGATAGGGGTAAAATTTTTCACAAACATTGTTATAATTTTTTGTCACTTCTAAAAATGTTTGTGTCTACTGCCTTTTCATTCAACACGCGCACGACCCGTCACGTTCTCTCTTACGTTATGGTAGAGGTTAAAATCTGTCTTACAGAGACCAATAAACAATTTTTTTTTTCAATTTAATATAAAATAAATTTATTAAATGAAATTAGTTTGGGTTTTTTTTTCGGTTATTGCATTAACACGTTGTATATTTTATACCGATATTCCTACAGAAATGAGTACATACCACGTGGGTTTCAACTTTCACCTCAGGAAGTCACTAGCAATAATATACCACCAGCTCCACAGGTGGAGTCCTCAACGTCTAGCATCCTCCGTCCTCATTCCACAGCATCTCCTACATTTCTTTTGTCACAAAAACTCAAATAAGTTTTAAAAGTAAGTATGATGTTAACTTGCAATACCCGTAATATACACACGGACAAACAAAGTCACAACCAGCCAGTAGTCAAAAACTTTAAAAAAATCCAAATAAGCGGGGTTTACCTACCTACCATGTTTAAATTTGTAGTTGAGTCTCCGATATTTCGGCGCAGTTACAACTGTAGTTACTCCGCGAGTCCTTCGTGAGTTATACGTGGTAAAAATTCCGTTTTTCATAATATTTATATTTATCATTATACACGGTAATTTTTTTATCACCCCGGATAATTTCAGAGATT
The DNA here is from genome assembly GCA_949710035.1 of Crambus lathoniellus. Classification (NCBI taxonomy): domain Eukaryota; kingdom Metazoa; phylum Arthropoda; class Insecta; order Lepidoptera; family Crambidae; genus Crambus; species Crambus lathoniellus. Next base: position 6,388,594 of record OX453300.1, read on the forward strand.
ACTCTACTCATGAACAACTTTTATTATGGGATCAAAACTGAAATCGCTGAAATACATTTTGATTAAATATTTTTGCACTTTTGTATGGAACAGCTGATTTTTTTGTTGCAATTTCAGTTTTGGTCCCATAATAAAAGTTGTTTTGTATTCATGGGTAGAATAACCCCTAAAATTATCCGGGTTGATAAAAAAAAATACCGTGTATTTATAATAAAATTGAACAAGAAAGTTTAAAATCTTCCATAAATTATCGTATATTTTTAACCGACTTCTAAATCAAAAAGGAGGAGGTTCTCTATTCGTCTGTTTTTTTTTTTTTTTTTTTTTTTTTTTTTTTTTGTGTTTGTCCACCGATTACTCGAAGACGGCTGAACCGATTGAAATGGTTCAAACGTTATTACATCACGTTGGTTTCCAAGTTGGTCCCATTTTTTGAAATTTTGAAATCGGTTCAGTAGTTTTCAGGAAATCTTGAAAATACTGTCATTTTCGTTACCACTTTATGTGAATTTAATACGTATCTTTAGGCATAACTCCTTTGTTTATAAACCGATTTAGATGATTCTTGTTTTGTATAAAAGGGGATACCTCAAGGTATTTTAACCGACTTCGAAAAAGGAGGTTTTGAGTTTGATCACATACCTATTTACCAGAAAACACGTAAATTGCCTGCACGATGCACTAAAAAGAGTGAAATAAAAATTATTTTTATAAAAAAATAAAACCGCCTTCTAAAAAACCACATCAAAAAAGTAAGAAATAATTCCTCACCAAATAAATAACGTAAGTACTTTGAAGTCGGGCGGGTATTAACAAAAACAACAAAAAATTGTACATGTTTCACGCCCGACTTCAAAGTACTTACGTTATTTATTTGGTGAGGAATTATTTCTTACTTTTTTGATGTGGTTTTTTAGAAGGCGGTTTTTCGTATCAGTATATTAGGTAGGTATGTATTATATAAATAAATAATAACTAATAACTACTTAACTACTAATATTATAAATGTGAAAGTTTGGATGTTTGGATGTTTGGATGTTTAGATGTTTGGATGTTTGGATGTTTGTTACTCAATCACGCCAAAACGGCTGAACGGATTTGGCTGAAATTTGGGACATAGATACTTTATAGTCTGGAGAGGAACATAGCGTTACTTTTTATCCCGGAAAAATATCACACTCCCGCGGGATAACGTCGTGTAGTTCACGCGGGCGAAGCCGCGCGCGGAAAGCTAGTTTATTTATAAAATTGTATGTCTAATTTAGTTTTAATAAGTGTTTATTTGATCAATACGGTTTCTTTAAAACTTTCCGTTTTTCTTACTTTTATTGCCGCCACAGCCTTATGTTACATTCTTTCCGGTTGACTGGTAGAGAATGCCTAAGGGCATTAAGTCCGCCTTTTGTATGTTTTTCATGCAATAAAGAATCAATAAATAAAACAATAAATAAAATGATTAATACAAACCACACCACGGCCAGCTCCACAAGTTGAGTCTGAACAACCCCCAGCATTCTTTAGCAACTCCAACGATTTGTCGCGGCGTCGTCGTCGGGATATTGCGCGACAAGACTGATGGTTCCCGCGCCCTTTTAATAAAATATTCAACCGACCGAGACAGATTATGTAGCCAGACCCAGTGGTGGGCGAAACTTTTTCCATTGCACTTTTAATATTGCAATTTGGAAAAATGATTTGAAGAACTTTGAGTGACTCGGGGTTTTGTTTTAAGTTGAAAGGAAAGGATTGTATAGGAAAAATGTGATAGTAAAAAACCACGAGCCCTATAAGTAGCTTTCAGGCGGGATCTACTTATAGGGCTCGTGGTTTTTTACTATCACATTTTTCCTATACTTACAAAAATTGCATTGTGAATGCATAAAAATAATTTAAAATCTTAGGAAAGGATTGTCTTGTTACAGTAGCCCTAGCACGAAAAACTATCGTTTTTGTATTCGTATAGTAAACTACGGCAAGGCAAAGAGAGCACTGGAGGAAGCTGGGGGAGGCCTACGCCAAGAGGCGACTTCCACAAATATAAATATAAAATAAATCAATATATATATATATATATACATTATAGTTGCATGTATTTGAATAAAGTAAATAAATCTTATATAACTAAATAATAATAATAATCTATATATTAATTTGAATATTGCATGAAAATATAATAAAATTTAAACTACTTAGATTAAATACTTACTTATTTGGTAAATTATCATTTAAATATTATTGTTTAAACAGATTTATTTCAAAATGGAAATTTGTGGTAGAATAAAGGCTATTTTTATTTTTATTTTATTTTATTTTATTTTATTTTATAGTAAACTACACCGTCCATCAACTGAAAGATCGCTTTTAGCCTTCGATCAACAATAGTAGGTACTAGATGAAGGCTGACGAACTAAATTAAAACTTTGCATAGCACAGACTGACATTTTTTTAAACGGAGAAAAAAGGTTTCGAATGTTACGATCTTACATTTTAAATGACAGGAAGCGTTCCAAGTTTGAAATACCTTAGTATTGTTGACTTGACACTGTCAAAATAATCTACTTTTAATTATACTCTCAACTGGGAGTATACGCTCGGCCTTATCTGTCACTCCAACTATGTATCTAGAACTAGGTGTTATTGTTGATCCAAGCTTTTAGCCCATTCTTACATTACGAAACTAATAGACGACTGGTAGGTATAGTGCGACAAGCATTTCTGCTCCGGTGACAGTTTTTGGAACTAAAACGTATTTCATACGACATACGACTACGACATACGACATACGACTGTCCATTTTGACAGCTTTTTTAACCGACTTCAAAAATTGAAAAGGAGGAGGTTATCTATTCGTCGCGTTTTTTATATTGCAAGTGGCTCCTCTGTCACGGCTGTCACCGGCACCGACAGGAGTTTGTGACTATATCTGACGCAAGTCTCGGAGATCTGTCATTTGTGCTTTGTGACAATGTCGGATACTAGTAGCGTAGTACAAAGTACAAATGTATTGCAAAAATACTAGTACAAATATCTACGCCTCCGCGAACTGTCTCCGCGACCACAAGTTATATACCTAGACTAGTATCCGGGACCGGCGTATGTTAACCAGTACCCCTAGCACGAAAAATAGTTAAAGTCATGTCCAAAATTAAATGGTTTTTTTTTCGTCACCAAACTACTTTTTTGACAAAAGTGCAGGTTTCACCGAGATTTGAACTCGGATCGCTGAATTCATAGTCCAGAGTGCTCACCATTACACCATGGAACCACTAGTTGTTGAAATATTTTTTAGTGAAGTAGTGGAGCTTTCGTTTATAAACGTCTTAAATTCTAATTTACCAATAAAAGGAGTTAATTTTAAGTTCAACTATCGGCTCCTTGGTGTAATGGCAAAGAATATATACACTTATGGTAATGGTGAGCACTCTAGACTCTAAATACAACGGTCCGAGTTCGGATATCGGTGAAACCTATTTTTTATCAGTTTTGACCTTATAAAATCTTTGTCTCCTGTTAGTAAAAAGTTCTTTTATTTCAGTATTAATGACGCAAATTCGAATATGACAAAAGAACCTAAAAAAGAACAGCCGTCAGTAAATGTTAATTAAACATTGTCCAAATAATTGCATGATTTTACAATAGCCTTTCAAATGGAAATAAGACACACGTGCCAATATAATAAAGAAAAATACTTAATTATACTTATATAAATAAACCACCAGAAAGAACATTTAATTAAATGTGATACAGGACTGATACAGGTACTATTTTACTGTTTTTATGGCGAAATTGTGTTTACGGATCTAACGAAGTCACTTTGGCATGTCATATAATATATTTGCTATTATTTAAAATTTATGTACCAACAATAAAATACATTTTACTGAATTTAAAGTAAAAAGTAGGTTCCACTGAGATTTGAACTCGGATCGCTGGTGCTCACCATTACACCAGGAACCGATAACTTAACATTATCTGCCCCCCTAGCGTGAACACCATTATATCACGCGATATGATATAGCACGTCATGCTGTCTTGTTTACCCCACTAAGGTGTTAGCAAGACATAGGCTCTTTACACCTGCGTGACGCATGCGCGTCTTATCGCGCTAAGACCCGGCTACACCTGCGTACTGTATCAAATAGCGCGCTAATTAATAGCATTAGACGCAGGTGAAGCCCTAGCATCGCGCGTCAATAGTCGATAAAAGCCGCTCATGCTAGGCCGGCTGTTATTAGATTAGATCATTTTGACAATTGATAATACCTAGTGTTATATTTGTACAATTGGTAATAAATACCCAATGAATTTTGTTATGTAGGTACTCCAACTGATTTTAATTACTTTCAACAGGTTCCATGGTGTAATGGTGAGCACTCTGGACTTTGAATCCAGCGATCCGAGTTCAAATCTCGGTGGAACCTATTTTTTATTTTTTAAGCCTATGTATGGCTTGTATAAAATATAATAAGGCATTATTTTTATTAGAAGTGAAGACCTTGTAATGCTTAATTAAAATCACCTAAGAACTTGCGTCTGGTAATAACTAGTATTTTATTATTTCACTACGTGTTACTTAATTTTTAACGCCGGTTGTACAAGTATATGGACAAATATTACAAACAGTGATAATTAAATTATTTTTTCACTTCTCATGTTCGTAAAGTTCGTGTTTATGTTGGGTATAGGCTGCATAAAATCGCTTTTTATGCTCTAGTGCATAAAGTAAAATCTTCGTCTAAATCTCAGACTCTAAGACAAAGGTAGTCAGGGAAACAGTCATACACGCAATTAAACTTCGTTAAATGAACTTGTGGTTTCATTCTGTTTCTTAAATTTTGTACATAATCTATGTTAAATTACTAAATTAATAAAACTAGACAAAATTATTAAGTTTTCTAAGAAATAAGTATTTCACGAGCATTATGGACTATATATGCTATATATGCTAAAGTCTTTCTTTTTTTTATATGTGGCAGTGGCAGCATGGTGCTGCCACTGCCACATATAAAAAAAAGAAAGTCTTCCCGCCAATATGGCGAAGTCTTTATTTTTTCTTTTTTGCAATATTGTTATTTATTTTCCTCACACTCGAAGTGAAAAGCAGAGTGTATAGCTCATTCATAAAACCCATTTTACCCTCGAATTGACTCTATATACGTCTTGGGTAAAATAGTACGTTTTATGCACTTGTTGTACAATCTACTATTATATTGTCTTTTTTTTATGTCATTTTTTTCAATTAGGAATGCGTCGTTATAACGCTCACAGTCAAAGCATTATGATCTTAAAAAAATACTTACGTTACGTTCTGTACGTTGACATAATGAAAGAACTGATCAATTAATGAAAACTTTGTTAAAAGTCAAACAAAATACCTAGCTTTAGATTATGTATTATGTGCTTTAGGCTTGAAAAGTATCTGGTTTATTTAAAGCTGTTCATATCCGTACTAAAACTAAGATGTTTCGTACTTCCATAGTCATTTTTAAAATTTTAGGAATTAAGTATGCTGAAATATTAGCAAAAAAGTTTAGGTTCCACCGAGATTTGAACTCGGATCGCTGGATTCAGAGTCCAGAGTGCTCACCATTACACCATGGAACCACTAGTTGTTGAAATATTTTTTATCGAAGTAGTGGAGATTTGATTTTAAACATGCCACTTGTACAAACAAAGCGATTAATACTTACTAATTTTCCAATAATACTTAAGTTAATTTAAATTTCATCTATCGGTTCCATGGTGAGCACTCTGTACTCTAAATCTAGCGAACCGAGTTCAAATCTCGGTGGAACCTATTTTTTACACAACTGCCCAAGGAGTGCATTGTGTTTAGTTTGTATAAGTTTTACGAAGAATTTTTATGTGATAAATAGGTACCTATGTAATGGTTTACCCTTGTTTGGTAGAACAATGTTTACTTTGTTAATTTTACTAATTCGAACAACGTTTAAGAAAATATTCACTTTGTATAATATCGATTGACATAATTTTCATTTCATCGAATATTGCAATTTGCGATAACAACGTTTGCGACAATGATCGTAAAATAGAATGTTCATTTCATTGAATATTCATTTGCGATAACAACCTTTGCGCTAATGATCATAAAATAGAATGTTCATTTTATATAATAATCGTTTGGTATAAAAACGTTGTACAAAAGCCCTGTACTCCTCAGAAGTCCTGTAGAACACGTGATAGGTTAGAAATTTCGTAGTTATTTTTTTTTTGTATCAATACAACTTATGGATTGTTTCACAAAAAAAAATAACCACGAAATTTAAGGCGATCGCGAAGCGCAGCGACTGCACAGCCTTAAATTGCACAAAAACTAATGCATTTCTCCCTTGTCTCTAGTTTTATTTTTTGTACTTTTTTTGTGATATGATATACAACAGTTTCATATACTTACCTACAATTTATATCATAAATAAAATAGTAGTTCTTTGGGCTATTACAATGATGAAAATTTAAATTCAAGTTTGTGGTCCTGATTTTTTTGTATCATTATAACAAAAAAGCAGAAAGTATTATTAATTAAGTAATTGTTTAATTAACTATTAACTAACCTGTAAAAGAATTCACTTTGATAAAACTCCTTTATATTTCTAAACTTAATTTAAATGTAAGTAGGTACTTACGAACATATTCTTTTGTCACGCAAATAACTCTTAAATCCCCCAAATATATTTCCCTATTATTTAAATTTTTACTTTTTTTGCATTCACAATGCAATTTTTATGATTGAAAAATGGAAAATGAAGTATTTAGAAAAAAATCGACCCGTCACACAACCGTCCCGTCGGAGCGGATTGTGAGACGGGTCGATTTTTTTTCTAAATAAGTTCATTTTCCATTTTTTTATATTTCCCTATTTCCTGGGAACTTTAGATGGACATGGACGTCAAAGATGAGAATAAATACCACAGTGAATATAAAAGCTATATCAGTAACATAACTATAGTGCCACAAGCTTTTCTGTTCCGGTGATTATCTTTGAAACTAAAACAGTTTTCATACGACAGGCCATTTTGACAGCTAATTTCGTATTGCAAGTGGCTCCTCTGTCACGGCTGTCACCGGAACAGAAAAGCTTGTGTCACTGTATATGTATACAGCAATGAAGCAAATAGACGTACAATGTACGTACGTACGTACAAAGAATTTTTAAAATCGTCTTCCATTACAAACAACAACAACAATTAAATCTTTCTTCTTTATAATATTTTGGTATCCGTCATCGACAAACTTAACATACAAACAGGGGGCCAAGCCTGCTAACGTTATATAATCGTGTCTCAATCGTGTTTCAATCGTAGTTCAGTTGTAGTGCTTTTTTAGTGCTAGTAATGATGTAATGTCAATGTAGTGTGTGGTGTGACCATCAATAGTAATGTGAAAAAAGTACATATTTTCTTGTAACTAGTGTGGAGAAAAGGACTACAACTGAACTACAATCGAAACACGATTAAGACACGATTGTGACTTAACGTTAGCAGACTTGGCCCCCAGGTTTTTGTGCCAGATAATGAGACATTAGAGTAAAATATACGAAAATGCTAGTTTGATAATATAAATCTGCATGACAATGGCTCGATATATGGACAAGCCCAAAGCACCAAAGCTTCATTTTGCCCAAATGTTGCTACATCTTCGTTTCTAGTTGTCGATTTGTCTTTTTCTATGGACAAGCTTTGCTTTTCGGTTTATATGAAACTGCAGTGTCACTGCTATGAAAGCAATGGTGGAGACGACAGCATATCGAGCCACACAACGCAAAACGTTCAATTGAGATACTGGTTTACACAATATTTTCCTGTGCAAGTACTTACCGCGAACTTGTCGAATATTCCCGTAGCGCCATTGTAACTCGATAAGATATTTATTGGCGGGAAACGTTTGAAAATGGAATCGCTCCCGGTTGGCGCGGTCGCGGTCGCCGTAACGGCCGTCTCTTGACGTTGTACATTTTTATTTTGTCAATATTTAATGCGATACTGGAGTGTGCATACTTACAGGGTATTGGGGGCTGAGGGGTTATCTGGAGGTATCTGGGATGATCTACGGATGAAATCATGTTTTGTGTTAATAAAATTATGCATTTTTAATTTTCTTCTTTTACTAGAAGCCAAACGAGAACAGTTAGATACATCTTGTTTCTTTTCATCTGGGAGAAAATGTCTGAAATTATGAATAATAAGTTTTTATTTTAAATCTTATCTCTGAAAATAAATGTGTAATATGAAACACTGATTAGTTTATAATGAGGCAGAAAAATCTTATCTAACTGCCTTCAGACGGGACTCGAACCTAAGTATTAGTAACCGGACATCCAAAGATTGGAAGGTACTCAGTGCCATCTAAGCAGTTCAAGATTCAGATTCAAGATTCAAGATTCAAATTTGTTTATTCAATTTAGATTGTTATTTACAATACTTGTGAACGTCATAGAAGCTACGCCATCGGTTCGCAAACCCTACAGCGGGAGGCCTTGGAGAAGAACCGGCAAGAAACTCCAAGGGTTGTTTTTTTCTCCCTGTCTTATTTCATACAGAGTCGTCAAATTGAAAAATGACCTTAACATGGTATGACTAAGGTCAGTTTCCATCACAATTACACAATGGGTTATGATAAATACAGTTAAGTATAGGCGAACTAATGATCATAGCGGTGAACAATTTTCAGTTACTTAGGAACTCTACTTAAAGCTTTAATAATAGGTCTTTACCTATGAAATTGCCGTTTTGTATGGAGATTTCTGTAATTATTTTTTTTTCCATACTAACGTTTTTGTTATTATTTAACGACTAATATTATGTAAATTTACAAAATTTTACACACGTATTTATGGATATTTTAACTACTAAATGACACATTCGTTAAGAGAAAAAAAAATTTTTTTCACTAAGTTACAACTAATAAAGTACGAAATTCTGGAAACAAAAATAGTCGTAACTTTCGGAATAAGTTTTTTCTATGTAAATAATCAAATATCGTGGTTATTAAATTATCAAAAGTTGCTCGATACGGTCTTAATGTAACGCAATATTAAAGAAATTATATATTTCTAATATTATAAAAGTTGTTAAGTTATATGTACAAAAGAAAAAAACGGCAATTTCATATGTAAAGACCTATTATTAGTTTAAAACAAAAGACAATTCTACTATATACTGCAAGTTGCGCCATACATGTTTCAAATGTAATTCTTAATAAAATGAATAAAAACAAAAGAAAACACATTTTAAGGCAAGCAGATAAGAGCAGACCCATTCCCACTGGCAGCACCCGTTCACGAGCATGACGCATGAACCAGCCATCGCTTCGCTCAACCATATTTTAGGGAACGTAACGACCCTTTGACGACCCGACGAGTTGATGACAAGTTGTCAGATTTTAGTACGAAATAGCATCAACATCATCATCAAACTTCATTATATTTCTATCCTTATCCCAATTTTATTTAGAGGTTGGCGCAGTAGGTCTGTCTTTGTCACTCTACTCTGCCACCGTTATCTCATCTATACACTCCAATTTCATTAATATTTCCCCTTATTACTCGACGTTCATTTCCATAACACTTTAACTGAAATACAAAAAATAAAATGCATATCTCGAGACCTATCCTGGCATCAGTAACAGCGTGTACACTCATCCCATGCCCGCATCCGCGCATACATTTGCGACGGGCGCTTAGCGACCGGTACGAGTATAAAATATTGTTTTTTGCCAATATACGGACTGGGCACTTCTAGGAGTAACGTAGGCCTGGAGACTGAAAATAAATTTACCACAGAAACGGGGGTAATGTTATTTGGGAAATTAATTCGAAGAACTCTAGGGACTATGATTTTAACGATGACGTTGTTTACCGTTTACGTGAATAGTCGACTGGTAAATTGAAAGGTTTATAAGTAAAAAACTTGCGATTCAATTTTATATTGCGAAGAAAGAGAAGACAGAAATAAAATATACGTAATTATCCAATAAATTTTAACAAAAATAAGGTTCCACCGAGATTTGAACTCGGATCGCTGGATTCAGAGTCCAGAGTGCTCACCATTACACCATGGAACCGGTTGGTTGTACATTAGCAATTTTATTATCAAAGTCCCAGGTCAAAGTGACAAAATTAGACTTTCGTTTTAAACAGCTGTGTAAACTTACGCAGCGCTTATTATGAAATTATACCTTCGATCAACAATAACACCTAGGTCAATTATACAGATTATTAAAATATGAATATTAATTAACCGGTTCCATGGTGTAATGGTGAGCACTCTGGACTCTGAATCCAGCGATCCGAGTTCAAATCTCGGTGGAACCTTGATTTTTGCTAGAAGTAGCGTCGTCTTTTTCCTTGATAGTATACTCGATCATTGTTGTTTCTGTTTATGCTCAGTCAGATGACGTTTGATGTTATTTTTTTTAAAAAGTCTAATCATTTTGTAGTCAAAAAAACTTAATCTTCTGAAGCATATTGCGTGCAAATCCCGCATGATGGTCTTCCAACCGGTTGTTCCAAATATGCTCGCTTGGCTGCACGATCACTTCATTCTCATCAGTCCGAGCCAACGGAGCTTTATGTGCTTTTATCTCTCCGATTATGTTGGGACTTACTCATTCTTTCGTCTTTGCCATATTCCGTTGGACCAAGAATCTTTCTCAGCAGTTTTCTAGGTATATATCAACAGAAGTTTTTGTTCTTCTTTATGAGTCAGTGTCCAAGCCTCACATCACAGCCATAAATTAGTATGGGCCGTATAACTGTTTTTTTAGTTACGAAACTTTGTTCGCCGGCTGAGAAGCATGGACACCTACACCTTATAGAATGCTGCACTACAACGAAAAATTTTTTGAACACTGAATTTAGAATTTTACCAAATACCACAGTCATATACGAATGAAACAGTCATTTAAACATCATAATTATATTTTTAACGTCTTCTTTTTTTGTGTGATGTTACAATGTGATTTCCTACTAAGTATTTGCTATAGGTACAACCATTAGAAATAGCGTAAGTGGTTAGATGCCAGTCCCTTAGCCTAATATCTGTGGAGTTAGGTGGCAATATGAAATATGAAACAGTATGCCATGCCAAAACCGTACCCGGTAGCCAGTCACATATCACATATTGATTGATGCCCTGAATATTTTATATCAACTCTTTCGAAAGGGTATGGTTTCCCAAAACTTGCCATATTGGAAGTCACTCAGAGCTTTGACGGAAGCTCCGAGGAATCTGAAAGTGAATAAGTTTTTTTAAACCTTTTGTTTGGTAAGAATTTTGTCCAATGGAATACCTATATAATTTTTTTAGTGGCAAGTGAAAAAGTTGTTTACTAGAACGCTTTTTGTTTGTGCTACAACTACAAAATTTTAGTCCATTTAGATCCAAAGCTTTCGTGCAGTAGACCTGAAATTTTTTATAGGTATCACTTTTATTTTAACTAATCTGAGACTATTAATAAATAAAAAAATGAGAGTTGCAGCTTTCTCTGGTACAAAAATCATGAATTGTAACTTATTGGTCAATACCCAAAGTAGGTTATTCATAGTTCAATCGAAATAACGAGCTCCGAATTTCTCAAAAAAAAACTTATGTGGTATAATGATAATATAAATAAACAACAATTAAATATAAGTATTTACATTTAAGTTATTGTTGATAATTTTTATTTATAAGTACTTATTTATTTAATATAATCTTATTTTTTTTTGTGTGCCACTCATCAGTTGATACTAAATCGATATCGTTTCAATATAAACAAAATCTCTGTATTTGAATCAATGACGTTTATCATTGATTTGAATGTATGCCAAGTGAATGCAAGGCCAACACTATCTTTCTCATAACGATGTATCGTAATCGCTGTTTCTCAGTTACGTATGTGTGGGTTGCCGAAAGTCAAGGGTGAAAGTATGTATTTTTGTTTTTTGTCATTACATGCAGCCGGTTCCATGGTGTAACGGTTAGCACTCTGGACTCTGAATCCAGCGATCCGAGTTCAAATCTCGGTGGAACCTGACTTTTTGTTTAGCTACGTAAACGTTTAAAAATATATTAACGCCACTTTAACAGTGGCTGCACTGCTACAGAATATTAGAGCCAAATCCCTCACATACTATTATATGCTGTTTTTAACAGAAAGCTTATGTTGCGAATATCCTTTATCACAGCTTTAACCTTTATTTTTCTTCAGAATATTACAAAGTCTTATTATTATGTGCAAAATTAATTTACTGCTATCTGCAATGCAATGAATTGCAATTAATTACAAAGATTTGATAAGATTGTTTATTACTTACAGGCTTATTGAAGAATATTCAGTGGTGATAGATAAAAATGATAATCCATATCCATACTAATATCCATAAGTACTAATATTATAAATGTGAAAGTGTGTTTGTTTGTTTGTTTGTCCGTCTTTCACGTCAAAACGGAGCAACGGATCAACTCGATTTTTGGTATGGGAATAGTTTGGGAGCTGGAGAGTAACATAGGCTACTTTTTATTCTGGAAAATAAAATAAAAATGATTATTTTGTGTAGAAAATCGATAAACTGTCGTACTATACAAAACTGTCATTCTTCCATAGCCGCTTCCAAAGAGGTATGTCAAAGAGTATTGTAATCACTGACGTTTCGTTTTAGCCGCTTTGGATTACCTACTGTATAAAAAACAGTGTATATTTATTTTCATCTGTCTATCTATAGATAGATGTTGGTGATACGAAGTTTACCGGGTCCACTATAATTAATATGGCAAAACAACGTTTGCCGGGTCAGCTAGTGACAAATAATTACTAATGCTAATCTGAGCCAAGATATTCGTCACAAAGAAAACCAATACAGATAAACACGATTGTAGTTCGTCATGGATAGAAAGTTTTTCACTATACACGCCACAGACATATGGCCTGCAAGAAGTCTTTCAACCGCCTCTGTGATCTAGTGGCACACAACAACAGTAGCTGACCAAGAGGTCCCGGGACCAATTCCCAGTGTTTTTTTTTTATCCACAACGGGGTAGCACTTAGCCTTCATCACACCTGATGATAAGTGGTGATAAGGCTGAAGGTGGAAGCGCACTACTCCCGGAATCCTCAATCACTGAGGAACTGGCTATCTTATCTTTAACTGCCGGAATTCGGTTTGGTTGGTGGTATAGGACATGTTTCAAGTCCGCCTGGCCAGTTGGCAGCTACCATCATCTTATCTAAGTCTGACGCCATAATAACGATGTTTTCAGCATTGGTGTGGTGTGTTCCGGCAGTTACAGATAAGATGGCTAGTTCCTCAGTGCGCTTCGATCTTCAGCCTTATTTTCACTTAATATCAGGTGAATAAATCAAGCACTCATTTTTAACCGACTTCTAAATAAAAAAGGAGGAGGTTCTCTATTCGTCTGTATGTATGTTTTTTTTTTTTGTGTATGTCCACCGATTACTCGAAGACGGATGGACCGATTGAAATGATTGAAACGTTATTACATCAGGTTAGTTTCCAAGTTGGTCCCATTCTTTGAAATTTTGAAATCGGTTCAGTAGTTTTCAGGAAATCTTGAAAATACTGTCGTTTTCGTTACCACTTTATGTGAATTTAATACGTATCTTTAGACATAACTCCTTTGTTTATAAACCGATTTAAATGATTCTTGTTTTGTTACAAAAGGGGACACCTCAAGGTATTTTAACCGACTTCAAAAAAGGAGTTTTCAGTGTGATCACATACCTACCTATTTACCAGAATACACGTAAATTGCCTACACGATGCACTAAAAAGAGTGAAATAAAAATTATATTATATATATATATATATTTTTTACAAAAATAAAACCGCCTTCCAAAAATGACATCAAAAAAGTAAGAAATAATCCCTCACCAAATAACGTAAGTACCTACTTTGAAGTCGGGCGTGAAATATGTACAAGTTTTTGTTGTGTTTGTCATGTTTTTGTTAAAACCCGCCCGACTTCAAAGTACTTACTAGGAGTACAAATGACGTCATTTAAATGCGACTATGAAACAGCTCAGTTAAATGCAGCATCAAGCTTATTTCCGGATGCCAAAATTACTGGATGCTATTACCATTTTAACGATGCAATTTGCAGAAAAACCAAAAAATTGAAATGAAATAAATCTAAAGAAAGTCGAAATGTGACGCGAATGTGCTCAATAATCCCTTTGATCCCAACCAATCGTATACCTGCAGCATGGCAGCATATTTTAGAATCATTGCCAGATAACGAAAAAATAAGAAAGTTCAGGCGTTATTTTGAGAGGCAATGGTGCCCATACCCACATAATATTATGTCATCAACGACACTGAGTTGTGCAGGCGAGCGTCATCGAACAACAAGTACTAGAAGGTTGTCATCAAAGATTAAATGGTCGTATCTCAAAAAGACCAAATTTTTATCTCTTATCTATAAATTAAAAAAATTGTGCAGACATTGGGATAGTCCCATAAAGACTCTTTGTTCACAAACATGATGAGTAAGAGACGAACTAGAGATATTGTATTCGATAATAAATATTTGAATCTCTTACAAAATAACAATTAATTTTTTCCTTTTCCTCAAATACCGCGAAACTGCGAAGCACAGCTATTAAAACTAAACGCAGAGCTAATTAAGCTAATTAGTGAGAAATCAATAGTAAAACATAAGGTTCCACCGAGATTTGAACTCGGATCGCTGGATTCAGAGTCCAGAGTGCTCACCATTACACCATGGAACCGGTGTTCAACTAATTTAATAAAACAGCTATTTTTAGTTACTTATTTCAATATGGTTAGTATTTGAACTTGCTATTTATACAAGTGTTAATCTGTGAGTAGGTACCTACCTATGAAAAACCTACAATACCTATGTAAACTCACTAAGCTATAGGTAAATGGGATAAGTAAAAGATAGGGACGGATGATAAGTAAATAGGACTTTATTCTTATAATATAAGTTATTAAAACATTAACATTAAAAAAATAGTTAAGTAAAAAAACTACCATTCGTACAAGTATTTAATTTGATTGTATAACACTCAATGATAAACTTACACAATGACTTATTTTATCCTTTTGTAAATATAGCCACTAGATTTGAAATAATCATTGTTACCTCTCGTTCTTATGACTTACGACAAATTTAACTAATAATTCTGCACAATCGAACGCAAAATTACAAATTCCACCAATTTTAGCCCATGAGCTTGATTAGGATCAAGAGCAAACCCATTAAAGTAAAAAAAAACATTCGAACACAGCTTCTTTAAGCTAATTAGCGCACAGTCAGCCTCAAAATTTCAGGTTCCACCGAGATTTGAACTCGGATCGCTGGATTCAGAGTCCAGAGTGCTCACCATTACACCATGGAACCGATGTTCAATTAATTAAAGAAATGAGCTATTTTTCAATTTCATTAAATTACATTGGTCTAAGAGTTCCTTTGTTTAGTCAAGTGTTATTATTGTTGTCGTGATAAAAGCAAAAAGCCGAAGTCATTGCAAACCACTTGAGATTATAATAGTTTTATTGTTTCAGCACGGAAATAGTAGATTGTATTACAA
The DNA here is from genome assembly GCA_949710035.1 of Crambus lathoniellus. NCBI lineage: Eukaryota > Metazoa > Arthropoda > Insecta > Lepidoptera > Crambidae > Crambus > Crambus lathoniellus. The sequence goes on from OX453300.1 coordinate 6,404,164, forward strand.
GGGAGCAAAATAACATATTTACGGCGAGGGCGCTATTTTGAATCCAGAGCGCAGTGAAGGATTCTAGAGTAGAATCTCGGGCGCAGCGAGGGATTCTAAAGTAGAATCCTGAACGCAGCGAGGGATTTAATATACACCGCCCGAGGTGAAAATAATTTTGCGGCCGAGTAATACACTCTGCTTTTCATCCCCCTCTATAAGAAAAGCAGTAAAGACAACTCAAACTACCTAACTTTCTTTGTCGTTCGGATACATCATAGCGCTAGTCGGGCAAGAAAAAAAATTTGAGTTTTGAAATATAAAAAAAATATATGTCCATCAGATTCCTTATAAGTATCTCCGGGGATGCCGTAGGGGGGTTGAAATTTTTTTAGATTTTAGCTACGACTCACCGTTTACGAGATATTCTCAATTTTATAAAATTCCGTTTTTGAAAATTTCTCGGTCCCGAAAAAAGTCCCGACCCCATATTTTTTTTAGTACTGCACACCCTTTGCTACACTCCAACCAATGCTTCTTTAATTATGTTCTAAATTCAAATCTCATCGTTTTGGACCCTGTTATGAAGCTGTTAAAAATTCAAATCTCATTTATACCCTCTTGTCATAACAGGTAAACAATGAATCGTTTTGGACCCTGTTATTAGATAAACAATCATCGCTTTTCGAATCGATGGGATGAAAAATACTTTTCAACACACTTGCTCATAAAGTGAGCCTTATTACATCGATCTTAGGGCCATAAACCGAAGTATAACACACGCGTGCGAGCATCACTACATAGTATAAAACAAAGTCGCTTTCTCTGTCCCTATGTCCCTTTGTATGCTTAAATCTTTGAAACTACGCAACGGATTTGGATGCGTTTTTTTTTTAATAGCTAGAGTGATTCAAGAGGAAGGTTTATATGTACTTTTTATCCCGATATTCCCACGGGAACGGGAACCACGCGGGTGAAACCGCGGGCGACCGCTAGTATAGTATATTATGATACAAGTGAGCTTAGGTTGCTCATTATACACGAGGCTGTGAGTTGCAGCCCGAGCCGCAGGCGAGGGCGTAAATCAGCCGAGTCTCTAGTGAGTAAGTTGCTCACGAGTTTCATACGCACTTTTTCAACACACTTGCGAGGAAAAACAAACATTTATTGCATACATATTGTATTAACCTAATATTAACTTAAGGGAAAAAGCGCGCAAGTTTTTTTTTTTTGCACGCACCAAATGTGAGGTGATTGATTACATACAGCCGTACAGCCTACTTCAAAATAATTAAGTATAATAATAGTGATAAAATGCAAATGTTTTATAACAAATTATTGTGAATTATAAATAATTTGATAAAAATATACTTTATTATGTTTTTTGTCTTAATTAGGGACACATTTATTTATTCTAAAAACGTAAATGGATTTTCAGCCGTATAAAACCTCTTTGTTGTTACAAAAAAAGAACTATATATTATTATGCACGCGTGGGTTATAGTTCGGTTTATGGCCCTAAGATCGATGTAATAAGGCTCACTTTATGAGCAAGTGTGTTGAAAATAATATTACAGTACTAGTTGCGTAATAGAATTATCCCTACAAAGTTAAGTAAGTACCTAACTGCAAATTATATGCGAGTAAACAGAGACTTTTCAATTTAACCGGGTAATACAGTATCCCTACAAAGTTAAGTTAGTACCTAACTGCAAGTTATATGCGAGTCAACAGAGCATTTTCGATTTCACCGGGTAATAGATACAGTTCTTTTTTTGTAACTACAAAGAGGTTTTATACGGCTGAAAATCCATTTACGTTTTGAGAATAAATAAATGTGTCCCTAATTAAGACAAAAAATAATACTATAACAATTTTGCATTATAGCTACACGGTATTTTTTTTACCCGGGATAATTTTAGGGATTATTCTACTCATGAAAACAAACAACTTTTATTATGGGACCCACACTCAAATCGCAAAAAATATTCAGCTGATCCATATATTTTAAATAAATATTTATGAACCATGGAACCTCATCATCGTCATAATATATCTTATTTTTCAATATAATATTTGATATTTATACAAGTGTTAATGATTACTTTGTTTAATCGTTTTTGTGTGAAAACAACTCGCCAATTTTACAATTTTTCTAGCAAGGCACCGTAGGTTAAGCTAACAACAACCAAAAATATATTTTGTTTAGGTATACCATACATAAAAACACGCTAGTTATGTAATTGTGTTTATACCGCCCAAAATAAGTGAGTATAACCGCCCAAAATTGGTACTGAAAATAGAGAATTTATCAATAAATATGATTTTTCATGTTCATTCGAATTCGTGGTCGTTTTTCACCACCTTTTGGAAAAGAATCTTTATCGTGGCTCGTGTCATACACTTCTGTTTTAATAAGATTTCACATGGTTTTTACATTTTAGTAAGGCACTATCCATAATTTACTTGTTTTATTTCAAAACTATTTAGCTTTCCGCTCGTGGTTATACAATTTAATATTAGTAGGAAGAAAGGTAGCTCATTTAATTAATTGTCGTGCGATCTAGACATCAAATATCGGTGTTTATTATGATAATAAACTACTTACCTAGTAACTAGATCATTATACTAAACATCGTTAACACTTGATTTCGCAGGTCTGTATCTTATTACAAATACTTAAACGCAAAGCTAATTAAGCTAATTAGTGAGAAACCAATCGTAAAATAACAGGTTCCACCGAGATTTGAACTCGGATCGCTGGATTCAGAGTCCAGAGTGCTCACCATTACACCATGGAACCGATATTCGACTAATTTAATTAATCAGCCATTAGTCAGAAAGTTACTTATTTCAGTATGGTTTATATTTAAACTTGCTATTTATACAAGTGTAAAACGGTGTGAAACAAGGTCTTCAAGTACTACGGAACAGCATTAATTAATATTTTTTCAGTAAATTCGTTACAAAAGATAAAGATAAAAACATCCGAACATGCAATTTGCCAGAAATATAATAACAGCGACTTTTCAATAAATCACTGAACGACAGCGCGCCACGCAGCCAGGGTTGAATTTTGAATTTTGAATTGTACTACCTACTACTATCTAAATAAATAGTGAAATGGTCTGTGCGTGTGCGTGCGAGCCACAAAAAAGAAGTAACAAATGGTTGGATACCGATTTTGTCCCTGATCGTACATTATGTTCTAGAATAGAATATAGGCTTTTTTTTATAACGGGAAAATAAAATATCTCATTTTATTTGATTTAGATACTAAAATATTTTTTTTATTATTAGGTAATTTGTGGGTGAGTCAATAAATGTTTTTCTTTCTTTCTTTCTTCTTTCTCATTCCCACGGGAAAACATCAAACAAAGTCCGGGCGGAAAGCTTGAATTCCTGTTTCACAATGTCCGATTATGAGATCATACTTTCCATGACAGTTTTGTTTGGACTGTCTGTCAAATAACACTTACTGAGAACTTGCTTAGACAATGGGGAAAAAATATTATTCGGTTGTATGTAACCTAGATCAATAAACGCTACATAAAATCTGAATATATTTTTCTTTTTTTTATGCTATCCTTTTTGATACTCTAGCAGGTAATAGGTACTTAGTTTTTTTTACACCGTAGTATAATTCATACCTAATTTATTAGCATTTAAAAATACCACAGTGTGCAAAATTAAACATTACCTTTTTAGGGTTCCGTAGTCAACAAGGAACCCTTATAGTTTCGCCATGTTTTTAATTAGAGTCAGGGCAAATACAAATTTAACGGATACCAATGTCAATCTGGCATACTGGGCTCGGTCAGCGCGCACAGGAAGCCGTTTGTCCCGATTATACCAGGAGTCCTGGAGAGAGTCCAACGAGATAATTTTGTCACTCAATTTCTCGATATGAGATGAGAAGAGATATCTCTCTCCCGCCCCCAGAATACTAATCATTACCTAATTTCTAATTCAATTTTTGTGTAATCCCCAATCCTACGGTGGATGCGTCATATTAAGTTGTGATCAGCGTGGCATGGTAAGACGCATTAACTGAGACACGTTTGAAGTCTGTTGGTGGGGACACTGCCCTTAGAAAGATTTGCGTGGTTCTTTTCTGACACGGAGCTAATTATTATTAGGCTAATTAATCGGAAATCAAGCACAAAATTTCAGGTTCCACCGAGATTTGAACTCGGATCGCTGGATTCAAAGTCCAGAGTGCTCACCATTACACCATGGAACCGATGCTTCACTAAGTCAATTTATTTATGGCTTATTGAAATAATAGTCTGTTACAGCAATCTTTGATTGTTCAGGTGTAACTTATGTTAACCCAACGTAACGAATAAAAAATATGTTAAGTATATGTAATAATAGAAGAAAAAAAAAAACCCCTAATAGAAAGAACCCACTTTGGGGCTATGTGTTTTTCCTTAATTTTTTTTTCCGGTAAGTAGGGCAGGCGTACCGGTTTTGGCCACTGTACCGGTTTTGGCCACTTTTTGCTCTAAAAGTTTTCTAAACAACTTTTAGCCATTTTTGATAAAGGCAATTAAAATAAAGTATTTTAAGGTAATAATAACAACCGTTAGAATTCCTTATGTCATACGATATTTTTTCAATAAATTCCATTTTCTGTTTGAAAAAATGTTTTGTATGAAAATTTTAAGAAAATTGTTTTGGATGAAATACTTTATAAACATTTGTTTTTTTCAATTAAATTGTTGTTTTGCAATTGACTGGTTTCTAGCGCATTAGAATATATTGATTTTACCTGGGTTTGGTTTTGATTTTTCGCAATACTAACAAAAGTTTAACTATCAGTAAGTGGCCAAAACCGGTACATTTGGCACCTCTCACACATTGTGTGTAATATAAAAAAAACTTTTTTACTTTTATAAATTTGAAAAATGTACCTTTAAAGGTAGATAAATTATCAATAATTTAAGATATAATTTGTGTCTTAAGTACCTAAGACCATTTAGTACTTAGTGCTTAAAAGTCAAAAAATCCTTAAAGTGGCCACATAGGGGACCTCTGCCCTACTTACAGAATTCACTGTGAATGCATACAATTAGTTCAAAATCTATACTAATACTAATTATTTCAAATTATAAATATGAAAGTGTGTTTGTCCGTCTTTCACGTCTTGTTGGTATTTTTCATTAAAGAAGCATGTATGGACATGAACAAAACTCCGAATTAGTTACATTATTTTGTGTGTATGTATAAAAATATCTATCGAATGACTATTCGCTTTTGAAGTTCATAAATTAAGGTATAATTACATTCATTGGGTATACTAGGACAAAAGCTTTTAAAAGTTATATAATTTAACTTTTTGGTTTTTCTCGTGAGTACCAACTTATGTTCCTATGTATACACGGCTAAATTTTAAATAGCATAAATATTTTAGGGGACGTTAGTGCCCATCAATATGAACAACTTTCACTATGGGACCAACCATGGAATCGCGAAAAAAAAACAGCTGTTCCATACATTTCAGTCGACTCGATGTTGTACTTTTGTATGGAACAGCTGATTTTTTGCCGTGTATAGGTACACGAGTACTATGCGTATACCTACATGCCGATTTCTATTGGCTTCCGTATGAGAAATCCCTGAAATTCCACCCCACCGATTCAACAAGCACATATAACATGTTATATGATAGTGATTATACTAAGAACACTTTAAGGAACATCACATATTCTGTATAAGGTAACTAAGATATACTATGATGAGATCCGCAGAACTAAAACAACCGACATCGCTCGGAGGATTGTATTGCATCGTTGTTGAAGTGGCAGTGGGCAGGACACATAGCGCGGAGAACCGATGGCCGTTGGGGCGGAAAGGTTCTCGAATGGCGACCGCGTACCGGACGACGTTCCGTGGGCAGGCCCCCTACAAGGTGGACCGACGATCTAGTCAAAGTCGCGGAAAGCCGCCGGATGCGGGCAGCGCAGGACCGATCGTTTTGGAGATCCTTAGGGGAGGCATATGCCCAGCAGGGGGAGTTGTTCGGCTGACATGATGATGACGAACTAAGATAGAAAGGTAGAGAATTTAGCTAATTAAGCTAATTAGTGGGTATTCAGCCACAAAATTTCAGGTTCCACCGAGATTTGAACTCGGATCGCTGGATTCAGAGTCCAGAGTGCTCACCATTACACCATGGAACCGATGCTGAACTAGTTTAATAATTAATTAGTCCTAATTCAATTATTGTTCATAAAGCTGTTGATACAGGTGTTATTTCATGAAATGATACGCTACGACTTTACATAAGCGTAAAAAAGTATCAATGGACTTTGAAAAATTTAAAATTAAGTAGCACTTTAAGGAATTTTTGACTTTTAAGCACTAAGTACTAAATGGTCTTAGGTATTTAAGACACAAATTATATCTTAAATTATAGATAATCTATCTAGCTTTAAAGGTACATTTTAAATTTTTTTTAAAGTTAAATAGTTTTTTGTATATAATACAAAATGTGTCAGAGGTGCCAAATGTACCGGTTTTGGCCACTTACTGATAGTTAAACTTTTGTAAGTATTGCGAAAAATCAAAACCAAACCCAGGTAAAATCGTGTCCATCGTTCCAGCAGCGCCACGGTCTCCGATTTGCTTGAAAAAAATACACCATGCAGGCCAATTTTTTACCAGTCGGGAAAAAATACGATTGATTTTTTCCCCCCACTGGATCCGAGGATATACGGGGATTTCTGTGGCGCTGCTGGAACGACGTCGTCCTGGCAGCGCCCCGCTATTTCTCATTAATTACAAAAGCTATAATAAATCTAATAAGACACATATTTTTTCCTTTTTTTTCCATTTCACATAAGCTAATGTCCACCTGTAAATGTCGACAGATTCAGGAGTAATCGTAGGTCACTTGGGGCGCTGCTGGGACGACGTCGTCCCAGCAGCGCCACGGCCGAATCTCAGCAATTCGATTTTTTTACTGAAAACAGTGTGCCTGTATATTTAGTTCCTTCATCATAGGGTACGGAAAAAATTGAATTTCTACATTTCATCATGGAATAATGATTTTATAGGCATCGAAAAATTATAACCTCAAAAAAAATTTTTTTTGCTCTAACGCCTTTAATTGATGTATTAAATAGCATTTGCGCATTCTTTTATCTTCCTATAAAGGGAAAAAAATAAACCACTCTCGCAGCATTAACTATTCCAGAGAAATCCTAGGTTTAGATTGTGTTCATACATTTAGGCATCGTTCCAGCAGCGCCACACCCAGTACAGCATGATCCAGGGCACCTGTCACCAAACTGAGCATGCCAATATTTACTACTACCATAGCGAACACGGGAAAAAATCTGATAACGAGTATAACACAGCGAATTTCCGAGAAATAAGCCTTTGATTCAATATGCCATACAATTGGTACATTCGAGTAGAAAAGTTTTATTTAAATTCTTTTTAGTGCCACAAACTTGGGGGCTTTAAGCCCCCAGTAAAGGCTGTCCGATCATGTTGGCCGACCATGATGGGCCATCGTGTACAGGGGCGGTTTGCGTGTGATTGCCGTCTGCGAGCAACGCAAACCGCCCCTGTACACGATGGCCCATCATGGTCGGCCAACATGATCGGCCATCCTGTACTGGGGGCTTCATACTTCATGTTTACCGGGCTTGTCAAGCATTGCATTGCATCATTGGGGCACAATATCGGTATCGCTATGCGGATCGCAGCTCAGCATTATGGTGCAAATAATGCAATGCAAGCAAAGTAATATTAACGTAATATAGAACGTACGAGCCAAAAAAAACGTTGGCCATTTGTTTCCACATGCCATAGAGAAAGGTTAACCTATGGAGTGTAGGATAGAAGCATGATAGAAGTGGGTAAACCACATCATCCATCATAGCCTGACAAGGAATAGAGTCTAATTTTCTAGCGTAAGCTACATTGTCATAAAAAATATCTGATGCGGTTTTTCTTGAGCTTTATTCCAATAGCATAAACATCTTTTTGCTTTGCACAAATGAGCTGCTATTCCAACCATGCCAAATTTTACAGACTGTAGTGTCATATAGTGACATGACAATGACAGTACAGTTACCTTTGAATTGTAGAGTTATTTGGGCGGTAATTTAGGGCCGTTTATTTATTTATCTGTCGTTGTTAAAAAGTAAATTTCGTATTTGGACGCATTTTGAGAAGAGAGGGGGAACTGGGGGCCACGTGCAAAACTTGTAAAAGAAAAATAAAACTTGTAAAAAGAAAATAAAGCTTTGTGGAAACATAGGTACCTAACAAATCTTCGAGATCATTTAAAGAGACTACACTGCATATCAGATAACTCTGAGGAGCCTAGTATAAGTTTAGGATTCTGTGTTCTCATAAAATTAAGACAATTTCATTTTCAAATAAATCCGTTAATTAAATTTTTATCGCTCTTATTATTCGACGTAGGTATATAGTGATTGTTGCCGGATAATCGATTCCGAATCGATTAATGAGCAATTTTCTGAGGCTATTTAAAAAAAAGCTTCCAAATGCTTCACTAGATGGCGTTGAACGAAGTATGTACATGGTATACTTTGGTATGAATCATATTTAATTTATTTACTTTAAAAAACCCAAAGAAAACTTAAAATAAATTAAATAAGTACTGATAGGTACTACTGTGAGGAACAGAAACGAAATAGGTAAATTTAAAGATTAAGGTAAATAAATAACATCTGTCTGACGTTCCGTTTTACGTAACAAAAGTCGCGTCAAAGTAAAATTTATAACGTTCCGTTCCTTCTAACTACATAGGTGGGACAGCGCCATCTAGTGAGCGAGCTTTCAGAAAATCACCCATTGTATTGTAGATTATTTTTGGGGCTCACTCAAATAATCTAAGTATCGATTACCCAATCAAAAGTATCTGACGGGACCAAGTTAATGTTGTACCGAGCTCGGCCGAGTACTGTGTTTACATGTACCTAGTATTCGGCCGAGCCGAGAGTACTTGTCTCCCCACTCTACTCGGTAGGTGTAATCAGGCTATGATGGATGATGTGGTTTATCCACTTCTATCATGCTTCTATCCTACACTCCATAGGTTAACCTTTCTCTATGGCATGTGGAAACAAATGGCCAACGTTTTTTTTGGCTCGTACGGTCTTTATTACGTTAATATTACCACAGTTAACTTTTCATACAGTAGGCCGACGGAGACGTCTAGACAGGTCAATCGTGCGGGGCTTGCGGGGTGAGACGGGGGAGTGGTTGTCCCGAGTTACATACAACGCCGTTCATAGTAACTCGGGACAAGTCTTCCAGGGCTATCACGTCTTTATCGTTATAATTTTTTTTAAATATATTATTATGGTGCATACGACATGTAGTGTGAGTGCGTGCAAATCTTCATCTCGCTTATTAAAAAAAGGCAATTTCCAAAATCCAAGATGGCGGCCAACATTTTTGTTTGCGGACTTTGATGAAACTTGGTTTTTAGTACAATTTTGACAAGAAAATAACAAAGCAATGTCAAAAATAAAAATAAACCAAGATGGCGGCCAACTTTTTTATGGTAGGCCGATTTTGATGAAATTTAGTTTCTAGTGCTATTTTGAAACGAAAACAACAACGCAATGTTAAAAATATTAAAAATCCAAAATGGCGGCCAACTTTTTTGTTAGCAGGCCGATTTCGATGAAACTCAGTTTCTGGTACTATTTTGACAAGAAAACAGCAACGCAATGTTAAAAATATTAAAAATCCAAGATGGCGGCCAACTTTTTTTTTTGTGAGCCGATTTTGATGAAACTTGGTTTTTAGTACAATTTTGACAAGAAAATAACAAAGCAATGTCATAAATAAAAATAAACCAAGATGGCGGGCAACTTTTTTTTTGTAAGCCGATTTTGATGAAACTTAGTTTCTGGTACTATTTTGACAAGAAAACAACAACGCAATGTTAAAAGTATAAAAAATCCAAGATGGCGGCCAACTTTTTTGTTTGCAGGCTGATTTCGATGAAACTCAGTTTCTGGTTCTATTTTGACAAGAAAACAGCAACGCAATATTAGAAATCCAAGATGGCGGCCAACTTTTTTGTTTGTAAGCCGATTTTGATCAAACTTAGTTTCTGGTTCTATTTTGACAAGAAAACAGCAACGCAATGTCAAAAAAATAAAAAAAATCAAAGTGGCAGCCAATTTTTTAATTTGTAAGCCGATTTATATCAAACTCGATTTTTGGTACTATTTTGACAAGGCAACAGCAACGCTAAATTATATATACATAAATGTTACAATTACCACAGTATAACCAATGTTTTGTTTAGGCCAACGCCCTTGAAGTTAGGCGATACCGACGTCTGTATAGGTATTTCCGTAACTACGGAAGGGTTGTAACAAAATTAAAATGCGGCAGGTACATTTTGGTGTATTGCGAAATAAAATAAAATAAATAATTATGGTAAACATTTTAGAAGTATCAAAATAAAATATATTATATGTTTTATTTAGTTTCACCTATAATTGTATCTGTCTGTCTGTCTGCCATGAAATTTTGCAAGGTAAATTTGATCTACTCCTGACGTTTGAATGGGTTGAAGTTTTGTTAAAAAAATATTCAGATTGGAAATAAGCCGATTCATATTTCTTAACCTTTGAAGCGCCTTCGTCTATATATCAAAATCATCCCATGTCACAATCATTATTTTTTTTAAACTCTGTAACTTAATATAAATTATTATTTTATTTAAGTACTTATTTTTTATTTTTTTTTAATAGGGTTTACAGCTGTCAAAAACACAGTAAATTACGAAGGATGCTTGTGTTAAAGCAAATTAATAATTAGTTAAATCTTTTACTTGACATGATGATGATGATACTTGACTCTGTCTCAAGCTTTCAAATAAAAACCTGTTACATTTTAATAAGCGAAAAGAGAGAAACAAAAACAAAAAACGGCCACCATCTTGACCATTTGTATTTTTTTACATTGTGTTAAGAACGGTTTTCTTGTCAAAATAGTATAAATAACCGAGTTTTATCAAAAACGGCCCACAAACAAAAAAGTTGGCCGCCATCTTGGATTTTTTAATACTTTTAACATTGCGTTGCTGTTTTCTTGTCAAAATAGAACCAGAAACTGAGTTTTATCAAAATCGGCCCACAAACAAAAAAGTCGGACGCCATCTTGGATTTTTAATATGTTTAACATTTCGTTGCTGTTTTCTTGTCAAAATAGTACCAGAAACTGAATTTCATCGAAATCGGCCAGCAAATAAAAAATTTGGCCGCCATCTTGAATTTTTATATTTTTAACATTGCGTTGCTGTTTTCTTGTCAAAATAGGTACCAGAAACTAAGTTTCATCAAAATCGGCTTACAAACAAAAAAGTTGGCCACCATCTTGGATTTCTTTCTATTTTTAACATTGCGTGTCTGTTTTCTTGTCAAAATAGAAACAGAAACTGAGTTTCATCGAAATCGGCCTGCAAACAAAAAAGTTGGCCGCCATCTTCGATTTTTTAATATTTTTAACACTGCGTTGCTGTTTTCTTGTCAAAATAGTACCAGAAACAAATCGGCTTACAAACAAAAAAGTTGGCCGCCATCTTGGATTTCTTTATATTTTTAACATTGCGTTGCTATTTTCTTGTCAAAATAGTACCAAAAACCGAGTTTTATCGAAATTGGCCCACAAACTAAAAAGTTGACCGCCATCTTGGATTTTAATTTTTTTGACATTGCGTTGCTGTTTTATTGTCAGAATAGTACCAAAAACCGAGTTTCATCGAAATCAGCCTACAAACAAAAAAGTCGGCCGCCATCTTGAATTTTTTAATATTTTTGACATTGCATTTGCATTATTAAATTATTTTATTAATTTAATATCGCAATACCAATGTACCTACCCGGGGTCGTTAAAGGTCCACCGTCACATTTTAAAGTGACAACCCTTACGTACTTACGTAAATACCTATACAGGCGTCGGCATCGCCCAACTTCAAGGGCGTCGTCCAACTGTATAGAAAGATTGCTTAAACTGTGATATTACTTTGCTTGCATTGCATTATTTGCACCATAATAATGCTGAGCTGCGATCCGCATAGCGATACCGATATTGTGCCCCAATGATGCAATGCAATGCTTGACAAGCCCGGTAAACATGAAGTATGAAGCCCCCAGTACAGGATGGCCGATCATGTTGGCCGACCATGATGGGCCATCGTGTACAGGGGCGGTTTGCGTTGCTCGCAGACGGCAATCACACGCAAACCGCCCCTGTACACGATGGCCCATCATGGTCGGCCAACATGATCGGACAGCCTGTACTGGGGGCTTAAAGCCCCCAAGTTTGTGGCACTAAAAAGAATTTAAATAAAACTTTTCTACTCGAATGTACCAATTGTATGGCATATTGAATCAAAGGCTTATTTCTCGGAAATTCGCTGTGTTATACTCGTTATCAGATTTTTTCCCGTGTTCGCTATGGTAGTAGTAAATATTGGCATGCTCAGTTTGGTGACAGGTGCCCTGGATCATGCTGTACTGGGTGTGGCGCTGCTGGAACGATGCCTAAATGTATGAACACAATCTAAACCTAGGATTTCTCTGGAATAGTTAATGCTGCGAGAGTGGTTTATTTTTTCCCCTTTATAGGAAGATAAAAGAATGCGCAAATGCTATTTAATACATCAATTAAAGGCGTTAGAGCAAAAAAAATTTTTTTTGAGGTTATAATTTTTCGATGCCTATAAAATCATTATTCCATGATGAAATGTAGAAATTCAATTTTTTCCGTACCCTATGATGAAGGAACTAAATATACAGGCACACTGTTTTCAGTAAAAAAATCGAATTGCTGAGATTCGGCCGTGGCGCTGCTGGGACAACGTCGTCCCAGCAGCGCCCCAAGTGACCTACGATTACTCCTGAATCTGTCGACATTTACAGGTGGACATTAGCTTATGTGAAATGGAAAAAAAAGGAAAAAATATGTGTCTTATTAGATTTATTATAGCTTTTGTAATTAATGAGAAATAGCGGGGCGCTGCCAGGACGACGTCGTTCCAGCAGCGCCACAGAAATCCCCGTATATCCTCGGATCCAGTGGGGGGAAAAAATCAATCGTATTTTTTCCCGACTGGTAAAAAATTGGCCTGCATGGTGTATTTTTTTCAAGCAAATCGGAGACCGTGGCGCTGCTGGAACGATGGACACGGTAAAATCAATATATTCTAATGCGCTAGAAACCAGTCAATTGCAAAACAACAATTTAATTGTAAAAAATTATATTTAAAAAAACCTTTTATTTAAAATCAAGCTTTTATTTGAATGTCCTAAAAAGAATAAAATAAACTTTGTATCAAGTCAAATCCCACAAATTTATTACATTAAACAAATTATATGTTTTAAAAGCTTGTCGCTTTAATTTCATATGTCAAATATAAGTTAGAGCAGTGTTTAGTGCAAGCCCAGTAACAATAAAATCTCGCGACAAGCTTTTAAAACATATAATTTGTTTAATGTAATAAATTTGTGGGATTTGACTTGATACAAAGTTTATTTTATTCTTTTTAGGACATTCGAATAAAAGCTTGATTTTAAATAAAAGGTTTTTTTAAATATAATTTATTTTTGTATTTTTAGTTATTATTGGACGTGTTTCTAAGTCGCTTCATTTCATTTAATGCATCATTATTGCATAGTCGATTGCTAGTTAATTTATTACAGTTTAGCTCTTCAACTGCATCAAGTCTGCAAGCACAAATATATTTTACCACCAAATAGAGATTGTAGATTCTTACTACTGACACACACATATTCATTAAATACAAGGCTTATTCACATAGGTATAAGAGAAGGTAGCACTGTATTACGAACAAGAATAGAAAAAACAAAATTAGACCCAATAAGACAAAAAGTTCCAAATAAAAATGTGTGTGTGCCGTGCCGCAGCAGTACTCAATGGTCCCAGTTCAGCGTCATATTACTTGTCTTACAACGCAAGCAAACGCTGATTTTCAGTTTAGTAAGTATTTCAAAAATAAATATTAAAGAACAAGACACATTTAAGTTACTATCAAAGTTGATAAACATAATACATAAAGAAAAAAAGGATTTTTCTTTTCTGTAGGTAGACTATGGTTGTATTACCTAACTTGGAGCCATCTGTCGTTGACTTTAGTGAACTATTTATGTTCAAAGTGACATCGAGTATAGTGTGCCAATCTTTTCTGTTTCGGTGACTATCTTAGGAACTAAAACAGTTTTCATACGACAGTCAATTTTGACAGCTAATTTCGCATTGCAAGTGGCTCCTCTGTCACGACTGTCACCGGAACAGAAAAGCTTGTGGCACTGTAGGGTCTGAATCATGAAGCTCGACTTAATACTGGTATTAAGTCGAACTTCATGGTCTGAATATAGCAACTTCGCGTTTTTTGCTTCTTTTTATAGTTCGTTCGTTATAATCCCACACTCCTGTCTGTTCCGGTAACAGCCGTGACAGAGGAGCCACTTGCAATACGAAATTAGCTGTCAAAATGGACTGTCGATGTCGTATGAAAACTGTTTTAGTTCCAAAGATTATCACCGGAACAGAAAAGCTTGTTGCACTATAGTTCTTGTAGCCGCTACACACGTCCAGACCACACCTAACCGCCGATTTGGTGCGGATGAACTTTGCTGTAAAGCAAATATAATCCGTGCTACACACGTTCGTACCAAATCAAAATCAAATCAAATCAAAAAAGCTACACCAAATCTGGCCTTGGCCAAGGCTTTGTATCACATCACTGGACAAGGCCTTGTATCACATCACTTTTTCTTATCAAATAGGTACTTACAGAAATCACCTGGATTTGCCAATGCAACGGGCTTGTAAAGAAAAAGACCTATTAACAAAAAAAGGTCTTGGATTTGAAAAAAATTGAACAGTACCTGTCACAAAAGAATGACGAAAAATTCTTCAAAACCATTTCGAGTGGCCTGTAACTGACAGGGAAACTTCATTTTTAATTAAATGTATTATTTTTTTAAGTAAGTAATTGAGAAGAAGCCTAAGTCCAGGGGCTTTAAATTAATGTCTTAATAGAAATAATAATAATTTTCACTTCTCATGCTCTAAAAGTACGCAAATATAGCCCTACGAAGCGGGACTAAATAACCACTTTAGTCCCTAGGGAGTAAAATGTAACTACTTTTTTAATTTCCTTCATGTGACATTAGATAAACTCAAACAGCCAGTAAATATACTATTAATTGTGAAATGTGGACCATTTTCATTGCGAAAATGTTAGGACGTTTTTTGTTTCATGGTTTTTCCGCAAGGAAGGTGCTTTGCGCAAAAGTTTTGTGACTGGTTTAGCGGAAAAAACTGACTGAGACTTTTTGGCGCCATTTTGGCGGGTTAGGTTGAGTGGATATTTTAATTTACCGCAATTTGTTTTATAGTGGACTTTGTGACTAAAGATAGGTGTGGTTTTGTGCCCCAAGTGTCTACGCAACTGGAAGATATGTGGAATGATTAAAACAGGCGCTATCTCGGTAAAGTGATGCCGAGTGTTTTATTATAGTGGTGACTACCTCAGCAAGAATTATCGAAAAGGCTGGCTTGACACACTTGACGCCAAATACTCCAAGGAGCATTGGAATGTAACACACCTACATTCCTATGAAAACTTAAGAAACTATAATAAATTAATAATACTCAAGAATTGGCAGTATGGGCCTGTCCTACAAAAGGGCGAATATTTTTACTACTACTACTACTACTGACCGCGAAAATTTCAGAATTTGTTAAATGTTTTTGTACTAAATTGACTAGTTTTCTCGCACTCGAAGTGAAAAGTTCAGTTTGCACCTCGAGACTAAACGCCAACTTAATATACCCTCGGTTTCATTGACTCCCTCGCACACGCTCGGACGCCAAAACTTAGTTTAAGATCTCAAATGTACCACATGAAATGCAATTAATAAATATTCTATTCTATTCTATTCCTAACCACCTCTGGTATATAATGGCTTTGTTTAGTCCCTCGTTATAAAATCTACTATTGATAATCTCAAATTTATGTAAATAGTATATTATTGCATACTTTTCAAAACTGCATCAAACATTTTTACTGCTTGGTATGTTTTTTTAACAGACAGTTTTTTTGTCTCTTGACTCTCCTGAGCAATTATGTGACATGGACTCATGTTCTTTATCAAATTACCAATTCAAATCGGCTGTCGGGTTGGGACGTGTGTTCGATTACTAGTTGAATTTAGAGTGTGCGCTAGATAAGTCTGCGCGGGGTCAAAATCGAATACTAATATTTTCCATAAGCTTAGAACAAAATAATGTACTGTAACTAGCGCCATAAACGCCCCAGTCGCAGAGTTATCTGACACGCGCTCTGAAGATTGCGCTCACTGAATGCTCGCTGATTATAACTTTATGGTATACATTGACAATGTGTCAAGCCATGGCCCGCTATCATTTCTCGGCTGCTTGCGCTCCTACAGGCCATGCTTCTCGGATTGGCAACGTCATAAATGTCAATGTCGCACCACTAATCCTAATTTCTTGTATGCATGAGATGAGATGAATTCCTGATTATAGCGCCTTAAAATCAAATAATACGCGTACATAACTAAGGGTTGTTTTATTTTAACTATATCACAGTCACGAAAATGTTTATTAAACACTCCTACTGATGTTGTAAGCTCCCAGTCGGCTCGAGGTATCGCACGAATCCATCGCTGACGCAGTGTTCCTCCTTCGGGAATCCAAATCTTTCGAGATCCAAGGTTTCATAAGTAATTTCCAACAATGATCACGTATTTATATGCACTAATTATACAATAGATATTGTATTAAAACACCCAAACAGCAATCAAGAAAATCAAACAGCAACGTTTCTTGACATGACCAAAGAGTATTCCGACTTGCCATATCCAGATAAAAAAATAATCCAAAATGTGCAAAAATAATAGATTTTTCTTTTTATTTTGTAACAAGCAAATTTAACCAAGTTGTTAAATAAATGCGTGCAAAATCCGAGAAAGTGTTTTATTTAAATGAACAGTTCGCGCAGAAATCTAAGATGTGAATTGAATTACGGCGAAAGTTATTTTTTTTTATTATATTATATCAAGTTTAGCCTAGTCAACGAAGAGATATAGAGGGAAATGTTTGGAACACAACTTTTGACTTTGGAACTTTGTTTGGGCTAAAAGTTTTGTATAATACTGTATATATTTTACCGGCCAAACCCGATTTCAGGACAAACTAGTTTTTCCTAGGCCAAACTAGTTCATCGCGTTGACATTTCAGAGAGCGAGTTTGCCTAGGAAGTCCTGTAGAACACGTGATTGGTTATGTTCTACATCTACAGGTCTTCGCCCCCCCCCCCCCCCCCCCGGATTAAGGGCTACGGGCGGGGACTTTTGCTATGTTTACCTCCTTATTAGCCCAAACAAAGTTACAAAGTCAAAAATTGTGTTCCAAGCATTTACCTCTATACTGTTTTTCGAGTGTTCGTTGATTTTTACTTCCACATAATTTGAGAGTTATCGCCTAACCTGGCAACACTACACGATTGTTTATTTATATAGAACAAAGAGTAAAGTGTATAGATCAACAATCTTTTCTGTTCCGGTGACAGCAGCGCTGGTTGGACAGTGCAACTTGACAGTAAAATGACATTATGAACAAAACACGTGAGTTCCAGTTTTGGCCACTGGAACAGAACACGTTGACGTAATCGACTGCAACGTTGCCGCTTTTCCAAGGAGCATGGCTTGTTACAAGTGCAACGAGTGAGATAGAAGATGGCTTTGGTCAAGCACGTGTCAAGTAACCATCACAACAAAACAAGAATATAGTACTTGTACTTGAAAATTTGCAAGAATTCTGAATTGGTAACTGTACTGTTTAAATATTTAATTGCATTGTCATCGGAACTAAAGGTGAATTCCAATTTTCAGCTCAATCGGACATTGGAAAGTGGGTCAAATTTAGCTCGCAAGATTTGGCGAACGGACATGCATACATACACTGCAAGTTAAATAAAAGCTTGTAAAAACAAAGGTTTCTAAAGTATTTCATCCAAACAAATTTCTTAAAATTTTCATACAAAACATTTTTTTAAACAGAAAATAGAATTTATTGAAAAAAAATCTTATGACATAAGGAATTCTAACGGTTGTTATTATTACCTTAAAATACCTTATTTTCATTGCCTTTATCAGAAATGGCTAAAAGTTGTTTAGAAAATTTTTAGAGCAAAAAGTGGCCAAAACCGGTACAGTGGCCAAAACCGGTACGCCTGCCCTATTTAGAAAAAATCGACCCGTCTCACACACAACAATGGACTTTTGAGACATCCATATCTAACAATCGCACCAATTATCTTGTAAGAAACTGTGTTACGGAACTTGATAACGGAGAAATATATACTTAGGCCTACATACTTTTTTTTGTAAACATACATAATACACATAAATACATAATAATAATACACCCAGACCAAGATAAATGCACACAAATATTTGTCTTGTTCGGGATTCGCCAAAATCCCTTGCGCCATATCGGTCATCAGAAAGAGGTCAGTATCACAATATTTAAAACGAAACACGGGATTTCTAAAAAGTATAGGTTCCACCGAGATTTGAACTCGGATCGCTGGATTCAGAGTCCAGAGTGCTCACCATTACACCATGGAACCGATGTTTGATTCTATTGTAATCAGCCATTTTTCCAATTTCTCGTCGATAAAATGATTTTATTACTGTATGTCATGTCGTAGTGTACCAGTGTACACAGTGCTTGTCGATGTCGTCAGAAAGAAAACGAACAATATCTATGTAATGTAGCTTGGAACTTGAGTTTTTTGTTACGTTAAGCACTAGCTTTTCGACCGCGACTCTGCCCGCGTGAAAGAACTATGTTTTGTTTTCCCGTGGGAATGAGTCATTTTCCCGAAGTAAAAGGCAGCATGTTATTTCTGTTGAAATAAAACGCATTTTGTTATAAATATGAATTCTTCTTGTTTTTTTTTATTGGCAAGAATTTGCCTGATTTTTTTAAATGTCAAAAGCAAACTTTTGGCATTCAAATTCTTTGATAATTATTGCACAAATATGGTACCGAAGTCCAACATACCTAACATATTGTTCTCATAGAGGTTTGGGTAAGTAAGTAAGTACCTACACCAAAGAATATATACACTTCCTACACTACGTAAGTATGTCAAACACTTGAATAAGTATACAAAACTGAAGTAACTAGGTATTCCCTTGTGCTCATTCAATTAAATTAGTCAGCTATCGGTTCCATGGTGTAATGGTGAGCACTCTGGACTTTGAATCCAGCGATCCGAGTTCAAATCTCGGTGGAACCTACATTTTTGCAATCTAAAGATGTCAGTACATTTTGACATTAGTAGCTATTTACAAGACGCCTTGTCGCAATAATCGTTCCGAATTATATTTCTAATTCCACTTTTTAGATTTTATTCTGAATACGCTCGGTAACAATGATTTTTCTTTTACAGAAAAGAAACATAAAATCTCTTAGTAATGTGAGGTTTTTGTACTTGCAATTGAATTGAACGTGAGCCGATGTTTCAAAATTCATTTGATAAATTCTTCCGCTTATATAAAGTCAATGGCGTATCATTATTTCATGAAATAACACCTGTGTTATCAGCTAGTTCGGCTAGTTATTTAGGAACCGGTAAACTTCGTATCACCTCTGTCGTTTTTAGTATTTTCCGTTACTTTTTATTTATGTTTCTCACAACCTTCCCTAAACTTCCACAAATATTTCAAGATCAAAATTAGCCAAATCGGTCAAGCCGTTTCTGTGTTTAAGCGAGATTAACAAACAATTCACTTTTATATAATATATAGATTATCTGTGCCTTTAAAGGGCCCCATTAACGGTACGATTGATCTGTACGATCCGACGTTTCATATCTATCGAAAAGACATTTACTTAATCGAAGACTATATCAGAGATCGCAACGAAAATTCAAGCGATCATGAATATCAAAAGTCTATAATCGACGGTGTATTGACTCGTGTTCCGTTTGAAATAAGTAAATGATCGATCGTAACGACCATCGTAAGTAGGCTTGCCAACTCCAAAAAATCCATTTCCGGGATTACCCTGCGCGACATCCGGGACTTGGGTATATTACGCGGGACACACAACACACCACTTACAAAATTGTTAGAAAAAAAAGTATACATTTTTTAATCATTTAATTAAGTAATCAAAGCAAAACAAAATTGTATGACCAACATTGTAAATAATTAAGTTTTTTTTTTTAAACTTTGCGATTTTGCGCATTTTAACAAATTTTTATTTTGCAACATAAAGTAATGAAAATCGCTGCATTTTTGGTCAAAATTAATTTTAATTTGTAGTTCAGCCTTGACGTGGTCGACAGACAGCTTATTTCTGCTGTCTGTCCATCTATTTCCACCGAGACATAAGTAGAGAGAAAACACCTTCTCTGCTGATGCATTTGAAGGTGGTATCGAAGCTACCACCATCTGAAAGACATGTAGAAAGCCAGGTGCGTTGTGCCATTGTTCATAAGCGCCCAATACTTTTTCAGAGGTTGATTTTTTATTTTCCTCGACGACAAATAGGTACTGCCCAACCCGAGGGGACTGGTACGAGATAGATACTAATATCATATAATCACTGATTTCCGGGACAAAAGGTGTCCCGCAAGGGGTCACGGCGGGACGGCTCAAAATTTACCCAGAAGCGGGACGTCCCGGAAAATCCGGGACGGTTGGCAAGCCTAATCGTAAGCAACATCGTAAAGATGCATCGTACCTACCGTACCGTATATTGATCGATAGTAACGACTAACGACCAATCGTTTCATGTATGTACGGCGGCGTTACGATTTAACGTCAGATTAATCGTAACGATGCATCGTACTGTATATGGGGACTTTTAAAAACCATTAGTCAATTAAGACTAATTTATTCAACTAGATCAGTATCGGTTCCATGGTGTAATGGTGAGCACTCTGGACTCTGAATCCAGCGATCCGAGTTCAAATCTCGGTGGAACCTGACATTTTGTAGCCTAAGACGCACTAATTAGCTTTAATTATGTAGCTAGGTACATTTTCTTCATGTAAGTATTCATGAAATAGGTAATACGGAAGTTGTTAACCCGATTATTAAGTTCTTAACTGTAATCCACTGCTTACATGCATCGATTAAAGAAAGTAAATAGGTACTTACCTAAAATTATCTAGTTATTTAAATTTTTACTTTTTTGCATTCACAATGCAAATTTTATAGTTGAAAAATGGAAAATGAAGTATTTAGAAAAAATCGACCCGTCTCACAACCATGTCCCATCGGAGCTGGTTGTGAGACGGGTCGATTTTTTCTAAATACTTCATTTTCCATTTATTTTTTTAAATTATCTACTTATTTAATTTTAAAATAATTAAACTTGGCAGAAAATCATTCTTTATACTACTAACAAACCCAAAGAAAATAGTTAAGTACTATCTCTCAAAAGTTTTCCATATACCTAATTACATGAGATATTTTCTTCTACTCACAATGTGTCAAAAACACATATGTGCTACATATTTTGACATAACAACCGGTGTCCGGCGGTGTTAGCTTAACACAACTAGGTACTATTTGGAAACAAACCCATTTAAGTTTTGTTCATTCTGGCTGTACGACGAACACTCAATCATAGTAATTCTGCGATTTGATCTAAACAACACCTGTATAATCAGATTTAAACCATTATTCGATTACCACTAATTTATTAAATTAGTCAAGTATCGGTTCCATGGTGTAATGGTGAGCACTCTGGACTCTGAATCCAGCGATCCGAGTTCAAATCTCGGTGGAACCTGAAATTTTGTGGCCGATTACGAACTAATTAGCTTAATTAGCTACATTATCTTCCTACATTCCTTACCAAATACATAATCTGTGATTCTTAATTTCATTTATGATTATTGCATCATCATCATGTCAGCCGAACGACTCCCACTCCTGGGCATAGGCCTCCCCCAAGGATCTCCACAACGATCGGTCCTGCATTATTGCATACCTACTCGTAAAAGTGACAAGCAAGACAAAAAGGTTAGTTCATCATCATCATGTCAGCCGAACGACGCCCACTGCTGGGCATAGGCCTGCCCCAAGGATCTCCACAACGATCGGTCCTTCTGAAAAAAATTCTGAAGTTACCTCTAAAATTTCAAATATAATATGCACATTACGATCGTGTTAACAATAATAAATCCTTTAAAATCACAAACACACATCTTTTCTATTTCGTGACAACCAAACATTTTTATAAACTTTTTGATAAAAGTGTGAATTTCGCTTACCATTTTTAGTTTCGAGCTCGGCTTGTTGGGAAACGAGCCTTTAGTCACTGTCCAGAATAACGAGCGAGCATTTTGACGTATAGTACAAATATTATTCTGTGGTATAGTCAGGGACTAATTCGGTGAATCACCTCTTACTTCATTTCGTGTGGCTGGTGCCACGTCATTCTCGTGCAGACCCTTTTAATATTGGATAGGGACTGCAAGTGAACGGTGAGATGCCAGCCACACGAAAAGAATTAATATGAAGTGGTTCACCGAATTTGTCCTTGGCTGTACACCGTCCACTAGGTATTGGCAGTCCGCGTCGTATTTGCCTCATTGACAGTGATGTAATCAAAATCTCTGTTAAAATCGTGGTAAATCAGCCCTTTCTGGACAAGCACTTATTCTGAAGTTTGTACATTTTTGCCTTACGTGCATTTTGGATGAAACATATCATCCTACCTTAAGTTTGTAAGACGAAAACTCAATCATAGTAATTCTACGATTTGGTCTAAATAACACCTGTACATAAACTGATTTAAACGATTATTCAATTACAACTAATTTATTGAATAAGTCAAGTATCGGTTCCATGGTGTAATGGTGAGCACTCTGGACTCTGAATCCAGCGATCCGAGTTCAAATCTCGGTGGAACCTGAAATTTTGTGGCCGATTAGAAGACTAAAAAAGGTTAGTTAAATTTGGTTTAAATAAGTTAAAGTTAGTCACAAGCTCGCACAAGTTGTCTAACCTAATGATACCAAAATTAAAGAAAAACTTGGATTAATTTGGTAAATATTTTCTTCTACACAAAATGTGACAAAACACACATATAATGACACTAATGCCTGAATACTCGTACGCTACTTATCTTTGGGAGCGTCTCAAACATCGCCCTGTCACTTTAAATGTCAAACGTATGATAGAGATGCCATGATGTTTGGGATGCTCTCAAAGATGATTTGCGTACGAGTATTCGGGCGTTAGGGACGTTTCCACATTAAATGAGCTGCGCGGAGCCGAGCTGTGCTATATTTGACACAACAACCGGTGTCCGCTTAGCTTTTAAGGCGCTACTCGGAAAAAGCATGGACTTTTTGATATAAAACTATAAGACGGTTAGAGTTGTTACAAATCTGGTAATAAGATATTTATTTCTTCATACCTTTATCTAGATTCGTATAGATTCGTTTTGGCTCGACACTTTTTATTTTTGAAAAGACCTCTAAAAATACTAAATTTCAAGATTATTCTTAAATGGGGTTACATATACCAATAATATTTAGGATCGTGTAGAAGCGTTTTTAAAAAATCGCTATAGTTTTTTAAAACGAAGTGATTTTGTGTATTTTTTGCCAAATCTGCAAAATCGTTCTCGCTCCCGCGCGCGTCGGTTTCTCATCCCTATCTCGCTTCAGCATAATTTTTCCGAGTATCGCCTTGACACAACGCAGCTCCACGCAGCTCGGCTTATTTGGAAACGAACCCAGAACTTCGCGCGAGTTAGATGCGTTTTGGCGTATAGTTAGGGACAAATTCGGTGAACCGCTTCTTTTTTTTTTTTTTTTTTTTATAAAAACTGGTTAAGCATTTGACCGCCATCTTGCTAAACAGACAGGATGCAGTCTAAGGTGTAGCATGCTTACCCAGTAGGTGCCCATTCACTCTTGCCTTGAAGAGGCCAAGGTTGTAATGATCGGGGAATACATGCGCAGGCAGCGCATTCCAATCCTTAGCAGCTCGCATTAAAAAAGAATTAGCAAAGCGCTTCGTACGGACGGGTGGAATGTCTACTATGTAGGGATGGTAAGCTAACCTGCGTCTTGTACTCCGATGGTGGAAAGGGGCAAGAGGAACAAGATCATGGAGTTCCTGTGCGCACTCTCCAAAGTGTATCCTATAGAACACAGATAAGCTAGAAACTCTACGGCGGTGATTGAGACTTTGTAGTTTATCTTTATCTAAAGTTGTGTCTCCAATGAGCCTCTTTGCACGGTTTTCAATCGAGTCTAAAACTGCTAGCTGATACTTCATTTCGTGTGGCTGGTGCCTCGTCATTCTCGTGCAGACCCTTTTAATATTTGGTTACGTATTAATCTAGGGTAGTTAGTACAATGCATAAGCAATTACGGATAGGGACTGCATGTAAACGGTGAGATGCCAGCCACACGAAAAGAAGTATGAAGTGGTTCACCGAATTTGTCCTTGGCTGTATGTAGGTACACCGCCCATTTAGGTATTGGCCATGAAGCTCGACTTAATACTCTGAGGTAACTGGAGTTCTCACCCTGAATAAAAAAGTGTACCCAGCAAATTTGACATTTATGTATGTAGTGGCTGTCAGTTGTCTCATATGACCATACGTATTTTTTTAAAGTGTAGGTGAGACGGAAGACAGCCACTGTGTAATTTTTGGTGACAAAAAAGTGTTAGTACTGCACTCTCCAGTTACCTCAGTATTAAGTCGAGCTTCATGGTATTGGCGGTCCGCATCTAATTTGCTTTATTAACTATTGTCAGTGATGTAATCAAAATCGCTGTTGAAATGGCGGCGAATCAGTCCTTTCTGGACAAGCGCTTATTCTGTGTTTTGTTCATTCTTGCCTTACGTGCATTTTGGATGAAACATATCATAAGTATAGGTACCTTAAGCTTGTAAGGTGAAAACTCAATCATAATAATTCCACGATTTGGTCTAAATAACACCTGAATAAACAGATTTAAACGATTATTCAATTACAACTAATTTATTGAATAAGTCAAGTATCGGTTCCATGGTGTAATGGTGAGCACTCTGGACTCTGAATCCAGCGATCCGAGTTCAAATCTCGGTGGAACCTGAAATTTTGTGGCCGATTACGAACTAATTAGCTTAATTAGCTACATTATCTTCATAATATATTCATAACAGTTATATGACACGATGATAACAAGCTGGATGCGCAACGGGCAGCGCAGGACCGATTGTTGTGGATATCATTGCGGGAGGCCTATGCCCAGCAGCGGCCGTCGTTCGGCTGACATGATGATGATTGATACCATGACACGTAAGTTAATCATTTGATTAAATTTCTTACTTTAACCCACATAGGTATGCAACCGACTGAAAAAAGTTTCCTTAATTTGGTATATGTATACCTAAAGTGTTTAAAACTATATATTCACTTAATTATAAAACAACTAGCTTTCCGCCCGCGGCTTCGCCCGCGTGTACTATACGACATTATCCTCAGGGAATGTGATATTTTCCGGGATAAAATACGTCACTTTCCAGCTCCCAATCTACCCCCGTACCAAAAATCACATTGATCCGTTGCTCCGTTTTGACGTGAAAGACGGACAAACAAATAATACCTACCTACTGGTTTTCCCGTGGGAATATGATACTTTCCTGTGGTTAAAAAGTAAAAGTAGCTTACTATTATCCTTCCCAGGGTCTCAAATTATTTACTTAAATAGGTACTAATTTCTGGCCGCAAATTAGCCCGCGCTTAAAATGATTTTCATATGGGAATGAGATTTTTCCCGCGGTAAAAAAGTGTTATGTCTTTCCCAGGGCCTCTATTCTAAATATAATCCTTTCCATTAACTTAAAGTAGGTATCACCTTAAATACCAATTCTATTCCACAGTTATACCTGTGCTAAAACTTATTTTACCATGGGAATTATCCTTATTCCCGCGGTAAAAAATCCTTCCTAAGGTCACAAAATGTCTCCATTCCAAATTTCATCTAAATCGGTTCAGCTGTTTTGACGTAAAAACAGAACATACAGACAGACAGACAAACAAACAAACATAAATTTTCGCATTTATAATAATATTAGGGATAGTCGAAATATGAATATGATTGGCCGGCCGCGACTACGCCCGTCCGTAATAAGAATAAGAATAAGAATAAGAATTTGTTTATTTGTCAAGAACATAGTTTGTTACAGTTGGTACAATATTAATTAGTTCAGTATGTGCCACTCTAAAAAGAGTATACAAATTTGTTTAAAATTGAATTTAATACATTATTTCATTATAGGTATATTTAAATTAAATTATATATGATCAATAACATCACTACAAAATTTAATAATATTAATAAAAAAAGGATGTCAAATTTAATGTAAGTACATATTTCAAAGCCAAATAGGTTATTACAATTGGATAATATTAATAAAAAAAGTATGTCAAAATTAATGTCAGTATTTCAGAGTCAAATAGGCTACTACAATAATTTATCAATAACATGTCAATACGATTATTCACAATTCAAAAATTCATTTATACTATAGAATGACTTCTCAAGAAGCCATGTCTTTAATTTCTTTTTAAAATAGTTAATTGGAAGTTCCCGAATAGCCCTTGGAATGCGATTGTAGATTCTCACCGCTATAATGGAACAGTTTCTCTGGCAAAGTGTTCTTTTACATGCAGGAGTTCTTAGCTTTGTAACATCCCGGCGTTGGAATTTACTATTTTCAGAGACTTTTACAAAAAGATCAGGATGGTTTCTCACGAAAATGCCTGTTTCTAAAATATACATACTGGTGAGGGTAAGGATTCCTAACTCTTTAAATAAAGGCCTACATGACGTCAAAGGTCCGACGCCACATATAGCTCGGATACATTTCTTCTGTACCAGGAAAGCCCTATTAAAATCAGTAGAGTTCCCCCACATTAAGAGCCCATACCGGAGTACTGACGCGACATAGCCGTAATATGCAGTAAGAGCTGCTTGAACATTGGCTGTTTTACGTGTTTGTCTTAGAGCATGGACAAATCTGTTTAATCTATTGCATACGTTATTAATATGATTGGGTACATCCACAGCCGTCTCTATTGATAGAGATGGCTGTGGTACATCTTAAGCCATCTTCTATCTCACTCGTTGCACTCGCAAGCAGCCGAGAAATAATAGCGGGCCATGGTACATCGCAAAATTTCATGTCAAAAAGTAGGTAGGTAGATAGGCGTTCTTTAAGGTCTCATCAGCACCATCATCAATCCATTTTAATGTCCCCGCTGCTGGGGTACAGGCCTTCATATTGATGGGTAAGGAGAATGGACCATGACCTTCCATACGGACCCATTGCAGTTATGGGGTATTAACCAATCTAAATGCAGCCAGAACCATCGACTTATCGTGTCTTCCGAAGCACCATGTTATTATATTTTTGAACAGCCATCCCGTGAAAGACCACTGCGAAAGTCACATAACCTCAGCGATCGCAGGCCGAGCACGCTACTTATACTTTATACCAAACATGAAAGTCAGATCAGTGGTTTAGGCATAAGAAGGTTACAATAGGTACCTAGACAAACAGTAGCTACTTTCGTATGAATAATATTCGGTCATTCTCCTACTCTTGAACTCCCAAAATGCAAATAATCAAGTCAATACTTTGCTAAGGTACTTTCTAATGTAGCATGGGTTCTATGACACCTCATTCGTGCAAAGCGAAGCTTTTTTTCTCCTTTTTAATTTATAGTGGCAATACGCTAGTTGATACATAACTACTCTTTGGTGGCAATGAGGTATTCTACGTCGCACTGTAAAAAGAAAAGACGGGATTGAGTTTTCAAACATGTGTCAAAACAAAATAAAATTAGAAATCAAAAGCACTAAGGAGTATTGATATCAACTTCGATGCAAACCACCCCCAGAATAACTTTCTATCCCTTTTTAACCCTGTAAGGCGATGAGTTTCAATGAAATATGAAACACATCTTCGCTTAATGTTTATGCAAAATTTGAAAAAGATTGGACAAAGGAATCACGTTGTCCCATACAATCTTTACCCCCGTTTTTAACCCCCTTAGGGGTAGAATTTCGAAAAATCCTTTCTTATCGGATGCCTACATCATACAAGGAACACACCCTCCAAGTTTCAGGTCTCTACGATCAGCGGCTTAGGCTGTGCGTTTATCCGTCAGTGATTCAGGACAAAGGATTTTATATGTATAGAAGAAGAAGATTAAACTTAACACACAATCACTCGTGACTGACGAACAAGACCAAAAAAGTATAGTTAAGTTCTATCTCTCAAAAGTTGTCCATATAATACCTTGAAGACCTCCATGACCGTGTGGTGTACGTATGGTATTTAAGGTGATTCGATTCCAGCTATGGAATTGCGTAAAGTCAATCGTATTCATTTAACAGTTCATATTGTATCATATTAAATATCACTCCATACAAATTGCCGCCGATTGAATACGATATGAACTGTCAAATTATTAAGATTACCTTACGCAATTGCACCCCAGGGGGGCTACCGCGTATAACTTTATGGGTATGAACTTCATACGTTTTTGGGAACTTTAAGTCAATTTTATAAAGAAAATAGCCGCTATCAGTTCCTTGTTTTGTGACGTCGGGTATAACGATAACTAGCTAGCAAAGTTCAACAGAACAAAGCAGCAAAAATCTATCAAGGTAACGAATTCAAATGACAGTTGAAGCCCATATCCATATTTCTTAGCCGGTAGCCCCCCAGGTCGGATAAATATAAAACGAAATTTCATTCATCATTGGTTTAATTTAATAGATTCGCCATGCTTTCACCCAAAAACTATAAGCTACTTGATTTTGGCCATGTACTAGTACCTATGTTATGCATACCTACGTGCATTGTGCATGTTCCAAACTATAATATGTAGAGATAGCCAGTAAGAAAAACTTTTTAAAATGTAGTTAACAGTTTTGATTAATAACTATCAACATCCTTCTTTTGCGTTGGGCATAAATATTACAAAACATGATTAAAAACGCGATGGATAATTTCGAACATTTAGGTCACAGATATTGACAATTTTTTTATCCACAAACGCCACGTGGTAGCACTTAGCCTTCATATCCCCTGATTTTAAATGAAGATAAGGCTGAAGAAGATGGAAGCTCACTACTCCCTGAATCCACAACACTGAGGAACTGGCTTCTAACTGCCAAAGCACAGCAATGCTAAAAACATCGTTGTTATGCCTACATACTTAAATAAGATGGTGGTAGCTGGCCAGGTGGACTTGTAAAAAGTCATACCACCAACCAAACCGAATACAATATGTAGCCGCATTGGGAATCGAACCCGAGGCCTATTTGGTCTGATACTGGTATGGTGGTGTGTGTGTCCTGTGTACCATTAGACCATAGAGGCAATTCTATCTTTTGGCCACTATAATGGTTCTCCAGTAACCTTGGTATAGTATTAGCTAATTAAACATAATTAGCTGCAAAATGTCAGGTTCCACCGAGATTTGAACTCGGATCGCTGGATTCAGAGTCCAGAGTGCTCACCATTACACCATGGAACCGATGTTCAATTAATTAAAGAAATGAGCTATTTTTCAATTTCTTAAATTTACATTGGTTTATGAGTTCCTTTGTTTAGTCAAGTGTTATTAAAAGTGTTGTTATATAAAAGTAAACATACTTATTATTTACTGACGTCATCATTGCGAACCACTTGTGAATATAATAGTTTTATTGTTTCAGCACTAAGATTCGCAGCGGAAAAATACTTTGCAATTTTGCATTAGACACGGTAATTTTTTTATACTTAGCCCTGGAAAAACTACGTATGTGGCACTACTCCCGGAATCCTCAATCACTGAGGATGATGGTAGGACTTGTTCTTAGTCCGCCTGGCTAGCTACCACCATTTTATCTAAGTCTGACGCCATAACAATGATGTTTTTAATACAGTTGCTCAAAAAGTGGCGTATTGCAGGGACGTATAGCGTTCGGGATGCGGGCTATTACACACTCGAACTTTTTCTTTACCTTTCCCGAACTCGTGCGTTTTCTTTCCCAACTGTCAAAATATTGTCTATTAAAAAGAAAAAACCAACCACGAAGTTTTTACTAAAAAAAAAAAATCATAGAAGTTTTTATGATTCATGCAAATATTTCTAAAAAGAAGCTACTAATTTGTTTCAATATCAGATTTAAAAGTAATTTTAATTATACAATAAATTAATATTAGTATCGGCCAAATTAAATTTATGAATATAAAAAATACATAAAATTGGCTGTATGGCCACAGATTACTAAATATGGTATGACGTGCACTATTTACCAAAGTATCTGCTTATAGGAGTTTGCGCAAGTAAATGAAAAGAAAATGAGGGACCTTATTTCTTAATTATCTAAATTAGCTTTTTCTGGTTTTTATTGTGGTAGGTACTTAGTATGGTGGAATTAGTGCTTTAATGGAAAACGATGTGGTAAAAGAGAGAAATAAGGAAAGGCGCTCCTGTAGGATTCGGATTGCTTTTGTTAGGTTTCATTTCATTTCATCTCATTTAATTTAATTTTCATTTCATATCAATAAAAAAATTCTACTGAAGCCTTGGCTGTATGATCATAGTTTCCTTTGCCAACCCAGAATGGGCGAAGAAAACAAAAAAAAAGTCTCTGCTTATATTCTTTTACGATTAGTTAGTTGAGTTTATTGTGTTCTATTATTTTATTAAATTGCTTAATTTTTTCGCAACTGTATTAAAAATAGTTGTTCAGTACACGTGCGGAACCGTCATTGCAACTTGTTCCGACTGTCAACCCTCACCTTCGGCTGCGCCTCGGCTCGGGTAGACATTTGTCGGAACTCTTTGCAATGACAGACTTTCCGCACTTGTAATGAAATCTACTATTTTAATACAGTTGCTCAAAAAGTGGCGTATTGCAGGGACGTATAGCGTTCGGGATGTGGGCTATTACACACTCGAACTTTTTCTTTACCTTTCCCGAACTCGTGCGTTTTCTTTCCCAACTGTCAAAATATTGTCTTTAAAAAGAAAAAACCAACCACGAAGTTTTTACAAAAAAAAATCATAGAAGTTTTTATGATTCATGCAAATATTTCTAAAAAGAAGCTACTAATTTGTTTCAATATCAGATTTAAAAGTAGTTGTAATTATACATTTAATTAAATTAGTATCGGCCAAATTAAATTTATAAATATATAAAAAAGTTGGCTGTATGACCACAGATTACTAAATATGGTATGACGTGCCCTACCATAGTCTCTGCTTATAGGAGTTTGCTTGCGCAAGTAAGTGAAAATAAAATGAGGGACCTTATTTCTTAATTTTCTAAATTAGTTTTTTCTGGTTTTTATTGTGGTAGGTACTTAGTACGGTGGAATTAGTGCAATAATGTGCCATTAATGGAAAATGATGTGGTAAAAGTGAGAAATAAGGAAAGGCGCTCCTATAGGATTCGGATTGCTTTTATTAGGTTTCATTTTATTTCATATCAATAAAAAAATTCTACTGAAGCCTTGGCTGTATGATCATAGTTTCCTTTGCCAACCCAGAATGGGTGAAGAAAACAAAAAAAACGTCTCTGCTTATATTCTTTTACGATTAGTTAGTTGAGTTTATTGTATTTTATTATTTTATTAAATTGCTTCATTTTTTCGCAACTGTATTAAAAATAGTTGTTCAGTACACGTGCGGAACCGTCATTGCAACTTGTTCCGACTGTCAACCCTCGCCTTCGGCTGCGCCTCGGCTCGGGTAGACATTTGTCGAACTCTTTGCAATGACAGGCTTTCCGCACTTGTAATGAAATATACTATTTCAGCATTATTTGTGTTCCGGCAGTTAGAGATAAGATAGCCAGTTCCTCAGTGATTGAGGATTCCGGGAGTAGTGCCACATACGTAGTTTTTATTTACTCATGTGGTAGTGCGCTTCCACCTTCAGCCATATTGTGATAAGGCTAAGTGTTACCTCGTTGTAGATAAAAAAAAACTATAAACTTGGTTAGCGAGAGGGACAGATATAACGAAGTTTCGTTTTTCGTTGAATTAGAGTAGGCCTGCTGGTTTTCTTTATTAGTGAGGGGGGGAAAAGGCCTGCCGGACAAGTTCCTCAACAAATTGAAAGTTGCATTTTATTCATAAATTAAAACATTTTAATAAATGACGGTTCACCTTATTCTGTATTTGACCGTTTGTGGTGAATAAAACTGCTGGGTAGAGACGTTTTCTTTAAGTCATTTACACGCTTATGAAAAATGAGGACTAATATTCTACCCAGTAACAATAAACTTACTTTGAAGAGGTTTAATTTGAAATGAATACTGGCCTAGCCTTCATGACAAGTGTTACCTGAAACACTTGTATACACACACGCAACGACTAATAATAATTTATTATAATATGAAATAATAATTTTATTCAGAAATATTTTAAACAAAAGCCCAAGTTTAATACGTACCTACATCATTTTTAAAGGCACTTGAGTAAACATATCCAATTATAACTACCTACTTATATCGAATTTATTAATAAGCTAGGGTTTTAATAAACTAATAGTAACCGGTTCCATGGTGTAATGGTGAGCACTCTGGACTCTGAATCCAGCGATCCGAGTTCAAATCTCGGTGGAACCTGAACTTTTGCGATGATTAATGCACTAATTAGCTTTGTTGGCTTGTTTTAGTTGTTACCAAAAACACTTAGGTACACACAACGACAGTTAAAAAATTAATTATTGACGTTACCTATAATGTAATTGAAAAATGTCTGATTTATTTAATTAATCAAATATCGGTTCCATGGTGTAATGGTGAGCACTCTGGACTCTGAATCCAGCGATCCGAGTTCAAATCTCGGTGGAACCTGAACTTTTGTGTTATTCTAGTCCCTAATTAGCTTGAAAATTCGATACCTTGAATGCTTACCTACCTAACTGATTAGTATTTTAGTTTAGCCTCTCTCGCTCTGTGCTTGTTTTTTACGACTGAGTATTACTTTTTTAAGCACAACAAATACAAAAAAACCGCCACTAAACATCTTCTGTAATCTGCTAAGTACTTACTTACAAAAATTGTTAATCAGCATGATTGCCATTTACTAGTATTTCCCAGTTCTCCTTCACCGTCGATACATCTTCTATTTTCTAGGTAGGTACTTTTGTTAATAAACAAATATCATACAGCTATTTTCTTGAAAAATGTAAAACAGAATCTACAATTTTCATCATTTCATTCAGAAATATTTCAAACAAAAGCCTGAGTTATATACATAGGGTGATTACGCCAAACGTCGCCCCCCCCCCCCCCCCCCCAAACCTCGGCCGTCTGCACATTTTCAAATTGCGTTTATTCAAAAGGTACTTAAATGGAAATTTTTCCACTCGAATTGCAACCTTAGTTCATACTCTATACGTACAAACGGTTACTATCCGATTACGTCTCTCGCTCTTCGCACACTGAGCGTCAGTAGCGATCCCGTCGTTGAAGCGCTAGGTTCATTGTGAAAGTAGCTAACTTGCTGTGAATACCCACGCATCGGGGATTGATATTATACCTATAAGGCGTTTCTTTTTTTTGCTTTAAGCTTTGATATCACTAATAAGTAAATTTTACTATATTTTAAGATAGTTTTTTAACGTTTTGTATAATTGGATTATGAGAAAAATAGGGGGCCGCCATTAGAATATCAGTTTTGACTTAAAACCCTATACTCGGCCGGGGCCGCCTTAAAGTAAATGCAGTCTGTTTTATAAATTAAAATTCTACTAATCACATTGGCTGAATAGGAGAATTCGCAAAGCCTCAAGGTAAATAAATCCATTTTACGTTTAATAGCCAAATACCGGCCGGGGTGATATTAGTTTAATCACGAGATATAAGGTACACTAAACTGGGGCCGACTTTAGAAATATTAAAGGTCATAATGTCGGCCATCCTCAAATTCGACCGCCACTATACAGGAGGATTACTTTTGTGTTTACCACAGCATAAAAAACTATAAACCTTTATTTTTATTTTATCTGACTTATTTTATCATTCTTAAATACTATTAGGAAGACGTCATAGTTATTTTATCATTCTTAAATACTATAACGGTGACGTGAAAGTTTAACTAACAATCACTGTTGATATACCTTAGTATTTTTTTAACCTCTTTGATTATTAAATTTTGTTTTAAATTCAATTTTTTATGACATAAGTACTTACTTAGTTATTTACTTTTATTTAATTTTATTCTGATGTTTAACTTTGTTATTTAACTATAGGTACCTAATTTAATTATACTAACATTGTTAAAGTGTAAAAAACAACAAAAACAAAATATGTAAGTATACTTACTTAAAAAAATTAATCATGTTAATACTTTTCATCGTCTTAATTTGAAACACCCTATACCCGGCCGACATTTGGGAAAAACGCGACCGACTATAGGCAGTAAACGGCCGACTTTAGGGTTTTTTCGTTCTCGACGCTTTAGTACCTTAATACTTTTTTCTTATAGTAGAGAAGTCAACCTTATGCCTAGAAACATAAAATAGATTTATCAACCTGTCTCAAAACGCATCACAATATATCTTTAGTTCCAAACTGATGGAGCCAGAGCGATCCAAAGTGAGAAAATCCGTAAGGGGGCCGACGTTTAGCGTATTCACCCTACGTCATTTTTAAAGGCACTTGAGTAAACATAGCCAATTATAACTACCCATATCGAATTTATTAATAAGCTAGTATTTTAATAAACTAATAGTAAGTAACCGGTTCCATGGTGTAATGGTGAGCATTCTGGACTCTGAATCCAGCGATCCGAGTTCAAATCTCGGTGGAACCTGAAATTTTGCCATAAATAATGCACTAATTAGCTTCGTTGGCTTGTTTTAGTTGTTACCAAAAACACTTAGGTACACACAACGACAGTTAGAAAATTAATTATTGACGTTACCTATAATGTACTTAATTGAAAAATGGCTGATTTATTTAATTAATCAAATATCGGTTCCATGGTGTAATGGTGAGCACTCTGGACTCTGAATCCAGCGATCCGAGTTCAAATCTCGGTGGAACCTGAACTTTTGCATTATTCTATGTAGTTATTAGCTTGAAAATTTGATACCATGAATGCATTGACAGTGCCTTACCTACATACCTGATTAGTATTTTATTTAGTTTAGCCTCTCTCGCTCTGTGCTTGTTTTTTACGACTGAGTATTACTTTTTTAAGCACAACAAATACAAAAAAACCGCCACTATACATTTCTGTAACCTGCTAAGTACTTACTTACAAAAATTGTTAATCAGCTTGATTACCATTTACTAGTATTTCCCAGTTCTCCATCACCGTCGTTACATCTTCTATTACATTGGTACTTACTTTTGTTAATAAACAAATATCATACAGCTATTTTCTTGAAAAATGTAAAACAGAATCTACAATTTTAATAATTTCATTCAGAAATATTTCAATCGAAAGCCTGAGTTAAATACATACGTCATTTTTAAAGGCACTTGAGTAAACCATCACTACATAGTATAAAACAAAGTCGCTTTCTCTGTCCCTATTTATTCTGTGTCCCTATGTCCCTTTGTATGCTTAAATCTTTGAAACTACGCAACGGATTTTGATGCGTTTTTTTTTAATAGATAGAGTGATTCAAGAGGAAGGTTTATATGTACTCTTTATCCCGATATTCCCACGGGAACGGGAACCACGCGGGTGAAACCGCGGGCGGCCGCTAGTTAACTATATAATTATAACTACCCATATCGAATTTATTAATAAGCTAGTGTTTTAGTAAACTAATAGTAACCGGGTCCATGGTGTAATGGTGAGCACTCTGGACTCTGAATCCAGCGATCCGAGTTCAAATCTCGGTGGAACCTGAACTTTTGCATTATTCTATGTAGTTATTAGCTTGAAAATTTGATACCATGAATGCTTTGACAGTGCCTTACCTACCTACCTGATTAGTATTTTATTTAGTTTAGCCTCTCTCGCTCTGTGCTTGTTTTTTACGACTGAGTATTACTTTTTTAAGGACAACAAATACAAAAAAACCGCCACTATACATCTTCTGTAATCTGCTAAGTACTTACTTACAAAAATTGTTAATCAGCTTGATTGCCATTTACTAGTATTTCCCAGTTCTCCTTCACCGTCGTTACATCTTCTATTACATTGGTACTTACTTTTGTCAATAAACAAATATCATACAGCTATTTTCTTGAAAAATGTAAAACAGAATCTACAATTTTAATGATTTCATTCAGAAATATTTCAAATAAAAGCCTGAGTTAAATACATACGTCATGTTTAAAGGCACTTGATTAACTATAATAATTATAACTACCCATATCGAATTTATTAATAAGCTAGTGTTTTAGTAAACTAATAGTAACCGGTTCCATGGTGTAATGGTGAGCACTCTGGACTCTGAATCCAGCGATCCGAGTTCAAATCTCGGTGGAACCTTAACTTTTGCGATAGATGATGCACTAATTAGCTTCGATAGCTTGTTTTAGTTGTTACCAAAAACACTTGTATACACAACAACAGCTAGAAAATTTATTATTGACGTTACCTCTATGCAATTGAAAAATGTCTGATTTCTTTAATTAATCAAATATCGGTTCCATGGTGTAATGGTGAGCACTCTGGACTCTGAATCCAGCGATCCGAGTTCAAATCTCGGTGGAACCTGAACTTTTGCCATGAATAATGCAATAATTAGCTTCGTTGGCTTATAATCAGTTTGTAAAAGATATTTGATGTTGTGGCTAACAACAGCAGCGACAAAAGCAAGTTTTAAGGGCCCCACACACTACCCACTGCCCCACCCCTACACACTAGGCTCAACTCGCACTCGAAATTTCACAATGCAAATTCACCCTCTCTACAACGTAATGCACATATTTCTTCTGAAAAAAAACAAAGATTTCGTCGTCAAGGTATCGGGCTGTCAGTGCTGCAACAGAACACACAGCGTCCATATGATGAAGGCATAGAACTGCACCCGTTGTGGAATAAAAAAACATCAAATTCCATAATTGGGCGCCATCGGTCTCACCTATAGGTACCGGCTATAGCACGCCAAAAATATACCTTATGTCACAACTTTTAAATACAGGTAATTTTCTAGGAACTAATAACATAGCAAAAAATTTCACCCATAAAACGAACCCCGTACATGACATGAATCCAACACGCCCAGGCCACAAAGGACCTGAGTACCTGACACTCGGTAATGAAAAACCATCAAATTCCATAATTGATGGCCGCGTGACGGTGTCTCACCTCACCTCCCGGAGGACCGGCAATTCACTAATCAGAAATAATAATTCACTGGTAACGTGCGCACGCGGCGATAACATCGGGGAAGGGTTAGGCCGAGTGCTGGTCAGGTAACGGGGAGTTAAGTTTATTTTAACAAGGTGGATTAATTTAACGAGTCCGATACTTGTTCGCGAAACACACTTGAACAAACTTGCGATAACGATGACGATTGACCACGTGATTTAGCGTGGTTATGTCAATCCCATAAATTTTCTTTCCTAACTTCGCTATCGTTCTTTAAATGTAACTTTGTCTAAGCCCCCTGAACATCTAAAGAATTCTACAACGACACACTTAAGTTCGATTGGACGTTTAGACGACGTACTGAATATCGAATGAACTTTAAAACGACACACTTTTAATATAGTTCAAAATTAGCTACCTAACTTCATTATGAAGAGCAATGATGTTGTCATTGATCAGGAGAGTGTTTCTAAAAATGTACAACTTTTGGTGTGATTATTTTATTAAGAAAATGCATTTTAATTTCATTGAATGATGCACTAATTAGCTTTATTGACTTGTTATCAGTTTCTTGTAAAAGATATTTGATGTCGTTCATCATTGAACACGATAAACGATATGAACTGTCAAATAAATACGATTAGAGGTACCTTACGCAATCGCACCCTTGATTCGGTGTTGGTTTTCGTTTTTACTTAAAATGTTTACTAAGTAACTATTTAAATTCTTATTTTGGTATCTATCTATAAATGATCATCATTTCATTTCCATTTTTCTCTATTTCAAATCGTCAAAAAACCCAACGAAAACGAATGATTATTATAAAAATATTATTAGTCAAGAATTTTTAAAACTTTACAGACTTAATTCTTTCGGAAATATCTTTCCAAAAAATATTTTCAATATGTTAAACGTTAACCAACAGTTAACAATATTATTGTAGCATCGTCAGACATAGATTTTTAATCCTGGGCGCGCCCCGCCCAGAAATCCCAGGGCGGGCGGCGGCGGCAAAGAGTTAGTTTTTAATTAACCTAATCAGTTAATTCGCTAGGAGCGGCCCGACATCGGCTTTTTAGTTTGTGACTTATAATGTTTTTAAATCTAGATGGAGGTAAAACAAGGACAATTTCCATTTCAAAGAGTGCCCTTTCTTTGCTATTCTAACGTTCCATAAGGCAATTCTTGCATTAGCAGTTTTTATGCAAGAAGAAAGTGCGTAATAATGTTTTTTTTAGCGAAACAGTAAATTTTAAGAAAAAATAGTTTAGATAAAAATTGTTGAACATGCAATTATGTATAAAAATTGTCCTACTTTTTGTCCTATTGTCATGATAGGACAAAAAGTACTTACATATACAATTATAAGGAAAATTTTCAGCTTTTGAATTAATGCATGGGTAAATGTCTATTTTGATCGGACTAATTTGTATCTAAAGTGGCACGTGTTGGCCAATATCCAGTCCCTGTGAGTTTAGAAGAGTAATTTGCTCTTAGCCTATAATATAAGTTTTTAATAAATACTTTTTAAATATTTAGTTTGTAATGTTTAGGTGAAACACTTTATAGCGTGATGTTTAAATTAAAATCTCTGATGTCACGAATTCCTACAAAAAAAATAAGAGCAATTTTTCACAAGGTCGAATTAACTCAAAGCCTTTTTCATGAAGATGAAACTGTATTATTATTATAACTAGTCTGTATTAAATTATAATTATATTTAAGTAACCAAAAAATAAAGCGTTCGATGTACTTTTGATATAAGAAAAGAAGTAAAAAATTACAGGTTCCACCGAGATTTGAACTCGGATCGCTGGATTCAAAGTCCAGAGTGCTAACCATTACACCATGGAACCGGCTGTGATGTTTGCTATCCGGCAAAATTATCAAATGTATGCTTTATCTGACTGACTCAAATCATTTATTTTGGTGACGATACATCAACGGAGACCTGGGTGCTTACCATCAACTCTTATTGCGGTTTTGTTTAGGACCTAAACTGATCTGCTTCGCTTATTCATACCACGACAGCTTAATATCAATGACAGCGATACAGTGATCGATCAATGACATTTCACAGCCGCTAAGCTGTCAGGAACTCTTATTTGACTTATAACCCGGTCGATTTAACATGACACCTGCAGGTTATACCCGTCCCTCTCACTCTCCGAGCATGACAGAATCGAGTGAAAGAGACGGGTAGAAAAAAAGGACACAAATCGTTCGGTCATTAACATTTAGCAATTCATTTGCGATCCAGTTTTTAGAAGGTCATATAGTACGAAAGAAAGCAATTCATTTTAGGAACCTATTCTGCATCGCGCTATTTCTGAATCGCTGTCTTAAAGTTGATGGTAGGCACCCTGTAGAAGTCTGCGTATATACGCATAAAATATAACTACATATATAATTTATCTAACTACGCATATAATAATAAGGGACCGAACGTTTTTCCTTTTTTTTATAAAATAGCTACCACCATCTCATATAAGTTTGACACAATAACAACGATTCTTTCAGCATTGTTGTGTTCCGGCAGTTAGAGATAAGATAGCCAGTTCCTCAGTGGTTGAGGATTCCAGGAGTAGTGTGATTCCACTTTCACATTTTTCATCTCTTAACATCGGGTGTGTGTGAGGAAGGAAAAAAAATGTTTTTAGAAATATTAGCAACGCAACACAGATATTAATATTCAAATAAGTATTTTATATAATTTCAGAGTTAATCTTTGTAAATAGGCTACTTGACTCATACTTAATTTGATACATCGAATGAATATTTCCTTTAGTACTTGGCTTAGGAAAACGTAATATAGCGATCATCTACTATTCCTTTTGCCATCTCTTGGGTGCCATTAGGATTTATATGTATTTGCCCCAAAAAGAAAAACAACAGCAAATTAAATAATTTAGTACTGGATTTCGCACGGTCTAACATCTCCTGAGGATGCCCCGGGTTGGGGCGAAATACGTGTAGAGAGAGACTAGTCTAATCGGTGAAGGTGCAGGGCACAGAACATGGAAAGATTTTTTTCTCTTACTTTCCATGTTCTGTGGTGCAGGGTGTGTCGCTGTCTTGCTATCTGCAGCTGCAGGTATTGTGAACGGGTAGTTTCGTGGTGTGCATGTGCATTTTGTGGTTTTTGCGGAAGTAAGCTGAACATATTTCTTTTTTCACATTGGGTAGAGATTTTCGCCAAGTGACGCCTGATTCAATCAAATACAAAAAAAAAGTGTAAAAAAAAATTATAGCGTCAGTTTTGACTTGAAATAATATTTATTGTCAGTGTTTGTAGGTATTGTGAACGGGTAGTTTCGTGGTGTGCATATGCATTTTGTGTTTTTTGCGCAAGTAAGCTGAATATATTTCTTTTTTCACATTGGGTAGAGATTTTCGCCAAGTGACGCCTGATTCATTCAAATACTAAAAAAATATTTTTATAAAAAAATAAAACCGCCTTCAAAAAAATCACATCAAAAAAGTAAGAAATAGTTCCTCACCAAATAAATAACGTAAGTACTTTGAAGTCGGGCGTGAAACATGTACGATTTTTTGTTGTTTTTGTTAAAACCCGCCCGACTTCAAAGTACTTACGTTATTTATTTGGTGAGGAATTATTTCTTACTTTTTTGATGTGATTTTTTGAAGGCGGTTTTATTTTTTTATAAAAATAATTTTTATTTCACTCTTTTTAGTGCATCGTGCAGGCAATTTACTTGTATTATGGTAAATAGGTATGTGATCAAACTGAAAACCTAATTTTTTTAAGTCCTTTAAAATACCTTGAGGTAGATATCCTCTTTTTAACAAAACAAGAATCATCGGTTTATAAACAAAGGAGTTATGATGCCTAAAGATACGTATTAAATTCACATAAAGTGGTAACGAAAACGACAGTATTTTCAAGATTTCCTGAAAACTACTGAAGCGATTTCAAAATTTCAAAAAATGGGACCAACTTGGAAACCAACCTGATGTAATAACGTTTCAATCATTTCAATCGGTCCATCCGTCTTCGAGTAATCGGTGGACATAAACAAAAAAAAAAAACATACATACAGACGAATAGAGAACCTCCTCCTTTTTGATTTAGAAGCCGGTTAAAAAAGAAACTCGCCCCAGTTACTCGTATCGCAGTGTAAAAAAATAATAGCGTCAGTTTTGACTTGAAATAATATTTATTGTCAGTGTTTGTATGAGTCAACATTATCTTGATATATTCTTATGCTTACTACGTCTCTTGGATAAACGCCAATTGTAAAATTCTACTGAAAAACAGATTCTAAATTCTTGTCACTTCAATTATCAGTTGCTGAAAAGAGTTTTTATCTTTTCTATGAAATATGAAAGAGTGTTGTATAATTTGTGAAATGTTTGAACGATTGTAGCATTGCTGATTGGAATGCTATATTGCTTGATAAACAATCAGCATATTCCAAATTGTCAATCATCAAATTGTTTCATAACGGACAGTCGTACACAAAATGGTATAAATATCCTAGTACCTGTTACCACGTATTGCGTAAAGTAAAACTTTCCCTCATAGTAGGTACCTACATGATAATTCAATGATACGTAATAATAATTTAAGGAGGTAGGTATGTACCTACCTAGTGAGTTATAACATTGAATAAAATTTTTGGTCGTAATGTGTTGTCTTATAAGTTATAATACCTACAGGGTCATTTTGAAAACACTGGCCAAATTTTTAAGTTAAACACAGAATCGGTAGATGTACAACTTTCTCCTAGAAACATGGGTCGATTAATACGACAAAAATGTTTGGACTTCCCATACTAAATTGATCACGTGATCAGCATAATTTATAATGTCATATTTCGACCCATGTTTCTAGGAGAAAGTTGACACACAGATTTGGCCAGTGTTTTCAAAATGACCCTGTATACAAAATATATTATTTTGCGTCAGTTTTAATAAGCAGTAACATTTAGTGATTTCATCAATAGATTATTCAACCTCAAGATGGTAAAACGTAGGTAATCTACTTACCTACTACTACTACTAAAAACTATGCAAATAAGAACGCTTAAAAAAGG
Source organism: Crambus lathoniellus (assembly GCA_949710035.1). NCBI lineage: Eukaryota > Metazoa > Arthropoda > Insecta > Lepidoptera > Crambidae > Crambus > Crambus lathoniellus. Next base: position 6,446,586 of record OX453300.1, read on the forward strand.
TAGAGCTTTGACCCTGCAAGTTTTAAAACACAAAACTAGTTTATTAAGAAATCTTTAGACAGTAATCATGACTTTTTTCATCACTTGTACGTTTATTAACCCTTCGCCGCGTCAGGCCAATTTGACATGTTAGTGTGTCATCAAATGCGGGGTATATCATGCGTCCGTCTGGCTTGATACCCATTTACCTAATAACCGGCCTAACAAGTGCCTAGGGCGACCACAGGGTCTGGAGACTATTGCCAAAAAAAAAAGAAAATGTAAAAAATAACAAGCAAAAAAATTCGTTAGAACTTTTGTTCGCAATATTTAATGTTTTGTGATTGTATCCATACTAATATTATAATTGTGAAAGTGTGTTTGTTTGTTTGTTTATTTGTTTGTTTGTTTGTTTGTCCGTCTTTCACGTCAAAACGGAGCAACGGATCGACGAGATTTTCGGTATGGAGATAATTTGAGAGCTGGAGAGTAACATAGGCTACTTTTTATCTAGGAAAATTATAAAATAAAAATGGTAATTGTGTATAGAAAACCGTTAAACTGTCATACTTCACACAACTGTCATTTCTTCCAAAGAGAAGGTATGTCAAAGAGTATGTAATCACCATAGACAAAGCCATCTTCTATCTCACTCGTTGCACTTGTAACAAGCCATGCTCCTTGGAAAAGCGGCAACGTTGCAGTCGATTACGTCAACGTGTTCTGTTCCGGTGGCCAAAACTGGAACTAACGTCTTTTGTTCATAATGTCAATTTTACTGTCAAGTTGCACTGTCCAACCAGCGCTGCTGTCACCGGAACAGAAAAGATTGTTGATCTATACACTTTACTCTTTGTTCTATATAAATAAACAATCGTGTAGTGTTGCCAGGTTAGGCGATAACTCTCAAATTATGTGGAAGTAAAAATCAACGAACACTCGAAAAACAGTATAGAGGTAAATGCTTGGAACACAATTTTTGACTTTGTAACTTTGTTTGGGCTAATAAGGAGGTAAACATAGCAAAAGCGGCGGTTTGAAGGTCTCATTTTTTTTTCAACCCGATTTTAGGACAAACTAGTTTTTCCTAGGCCAAACTAGTTCATCGCGTTGACATTTCAGAGAGCGACTTTGCCTCGGAAGACCTGTAGATGTAGAACATGACACAAAAAAAATAACCACCATTTTAACCAATCACGTGTTCTACAGGACTTCCGAGGCAAACTCGCTCTCTGAAATGTCAACGCGATGAACTAGTTTGGCCTAGGAAAAACTAGTTTGTCCTGAAATCGGGTTTGGCCGGTAAAATATATACAGTATTATACAAAACTTTTAGCCCAAACAAAGTTCCAAAGTCAAAAATTGTGTTCCAAACATTTCCCTCTATATCTCTTCGTTGACTAGGCTAAACTTGATATAATATAATAAAAAAAATTTCGCCGTAATTCAATTCACATCTTAGATTTCTGCGCGAACAGTTCATTTAAATAAAACACTTTCTCGGATTTTGCACGCATTTATTTAACAACTTGGTTAAATTTGCTTGTTACAAAATAAAAAGAAAAATCTATTATTTTTGCACATTTTGGATAATTTTTTTATCTGGATGTGGCAAGTCGGAATACTCTTTGGTCATGTCAAGAAACGTTGCTGTTTAATTTTCTTGATTCCTTTGTGGGTGTTTTAATACAATATTTATTGTATAATTAGTGCATATAAATACGTGATCATTGTTGGAAATTACTTATGAAACCTTGGATCTCGAAAGATTTGGATTCCCGAAGGAGGAACACTGCGTCAGCGATGGATTCGTGCGATACCTCGAGCCGACTGGGAGCTTACAACATCAGTAGGAGTGTTTAATAAACATTTTCGTGACTGTGATATAGTTAAAATAAAACAACCCTTAGTTATGTACGCGTATTATTTGATTTTAAGGCGCTATAATCAGGAATTCATCTCATCTCATGCATAAAAGAAATTAGGAGCAGTTGTGCGACATTGACATTTATGACGTTGCCAATCCGAGCAGCATGGCCTGTAGGAGCGCAAGCAGCCGAGAAATAATAGCGGGCCATGCCATAGATATAGTATATTAAAAAGGGGTAATCACTGACATTTTTGCCGCTTAGGATTTCTTTTTTTTTAATAAGTGACATTGTGTCAGGCAGGTGATACGAAGTTCGTGTCCAATAAAATTTATATGGCAAAACAATGTTTGCCGGGTCAGCTAGTGATTCAATATACAGGAAAGAGTCTACGAGAGAAAATCTTTTAATGCCCTTTGAAGGAGCATTGAGCTATGTATACTCTGTTCACGCCGCGCGTGATTCATTCATTCCCGTGCGTTCGTGGGTTCGGCGCCGACCGCCGCCCGCGCGACATCGCGATCAGTTGGCCGTAAGCAGCCGCGAGACAAGTTCGTGTGTTTCTGTAGCGACGTGCCGCGCAAGTTACCTACCCATTTTGGGACCGAGATTCGTTTTGCACCTACTAGGGCTCCGGTCGGGGTACGGACGTGTAACCCGTGTGTGTTCGCTTTGAAAAGCGCCGGGAAAGTTTTAGCGGCCTATTAGGGCATTGTGTAGTATAAGAGTGTTAGCTGTAAGAGTATCCCATCGGGGGTTGTGTGGAGATCGTTTTGCCAGGGCGCGCGCGCGCCGGCGAGACAACGTCAGCCCCCCTGGATTACGGACACTATTTTAGTAAGGTAGGATTAGTTTAATTTACTTAATTTTTGCATGGGAAACCTTCGTTTCAATAAACTGTGGAACACAGTAGATGTGGTCATCACAATTGTGCGTGATCATATTTTTGGTAGCAGAGCTTAGTTGATATAATTAATTTTCATATTAAAATTAACTACATAAAATTTCATAGTAAAAATAAAAAGCGTACCTAAAAAGAGTACCTAAAAATTATTTTTTTTTGTTGAAATCTCGAGGGTATTTGAAGATCCCGAGACGATTTGAAGTACTAAGAAATTGTTCTAGTAAATTCTCGAAGCGAATGTTTCTTACTTGGTGGATCCGATAATAGATAGACACTTATATAATTGTTGTCACATACTAGTGTTTTGATACGAGTTTACTCGCCTAGATGTGTATATTTTTTTTTGTGTGTCCGGATTTATTTGACGAATAGTTCGTTCGAAAGTGTGTTTATTAGTATCACATACTAGTGATTTGATACGAGTTTACTCGCCTAGATGTGTATATTTTTTTTGTTTGTCGGGATTTATTTGACGAATAGTTTCGTTCGAAAGTGTTGTTTATTAGTACCACATACTAGTGTTTGTTCCGAGTCCGCTTGCCTAGTTAAAAAAGTGGAACTAGTTTTAATTATTAGTAGTATTAAATTACGAGTATTATTATTAAAAATAGTTTTGTTTTCGTTTGTTGATAACGGTTTAGTAGTTGATTTGCGAGGTATGCCATACCGTTAATCCTATACGTTTTGTTTATACCGTTATATTGTTAGCCCTTGAAATTGGTAAGTTGCTAATAATTTATGAAACTAGTAGGGTCCGTGTATGTCGTCCGAATTTTAACCCTTGAACCCCGTTGGGGCCAATTCTGACCACGCATATAGCTGTCAACGTTCACTCAAACCCGGGGCGGCCAATATTGACCAGGCGCCGGCCGGCACAGATTACTTGTGTTTTATATTATCGTGACGCGACCTATTTCTATTGTTTTTTTTTGTTGATGTTTACCACTTTTATATTTCTTTGTTTGCTTTGTTTATAAAACGGATTATAAATGGCTCCTACGAATCCGCTCGCCGTATCCAGGGCCGGCATCCAAGGAGTTTTGCGTTGGCTTGCTTGTGCGGTCACATTAATAGACCGAGCCGACCGGGTAGGCGCGTTGCTAGCTCGGTATGGCGGGCTGGCAGCTCGGCTGCAAGACCTGGAGCGCCACGCCATGGAGTGTCGTGCGCATTATTTGGAGAACCCCCCAGCTGATGATGCCGTGTCGGAACAGCTGGAGCAGGATGTAGCCCAGGCCTATGAGCTGGCTGACCAGTTCACGGAGGCGGCTGAGAGGGCCCTGGCTGTTCGGAAGGGGGAGCCGGCTTTGAGCGGGGAGGTCAAACCTACCCCGACGGCGTTGCTAGGCCGATTGCCTACATTGGAAATTCCCACTTTTAATGGGGATCTGTCAGCCTGGATGGGCTTCATTAATTTGTTTGACAGTTTGGTGGATTCACGACGGGACTTATCCCCTAGTGAGAAGTTGGCCTATTTGCGCTCCTCCCTGCGAGGAGAGGCCAGCTCGGTAATCCAGCACCTGCTCATCAGCGACGACAACTACCAGGTGGCTCGCCAGCTTCTGGTTAGCAGGTACCAGAATGTCCGGTTACTGGCGGACACCCACGTGGCCACGATTTTGGCCCTCCCGCGAATCACGCGGGTACACCTGTTACGGAGGGAGTTGCTGAACCCGCTACTGTCAGCGGTCAACTCCCTAAGGCGATTGGACCTGCCGGTGGATCAGTGGTCCTTTATACTGCTGCACATAGTCCTCGCCAAATTGCCCGCTGAAATGAAGGGGCGTTTCGAGCAGAGGTACGGAGGCGACAGCGCCTCGTATCTCCCGCCCTTCGCGGACCTCCTTCGTTTTTTGGAGGACGAATGTAGGGTGACGGACCACCTGGAGCCCGCCCCGGTTCCAGGTGTTGGTCGTATGGTGGCGGCGAGGGAACAGCCCCGTCGCCCGACCAATCGCTATGCTGCCTTCCAGCAGTCCCCTCCCCCCGCACCGAGTGAGCGGTGCAGGTATTGCAGGGGAGATAGGCACGTGGTGCACGAATGTGCCAAATTTAGAGGCCTCCGCCCAGAGGGACGGAGGGCCGTTGCGAAACAGCGCCAATGGTGCTATAGGTGTTTGGGGGGACACATGCAGTCGGCGTGTCCCCAGACCGAGGATTGTCGTCTTTGCGGAGGGAGGCATCACCCCCTCCTTTGTTTGGACCGCAAGGACGCCGGGAGCGACCGGGGTTCGAATTCCTCGCGCACGGGCGGGGGCCCGGCAGCCCGGAACCGGTCCCCTAGAGATTCGGCGGGGCTTAGCCCCCCCGTTCAGTCCCCCCCGGAGAGGGGGAACTATAGGAGAGACGCCCCCGCCACGGGCGGGGGTAGGGGGGTACCACAAGAGTACGCCACGGTGGCGATGGGCACGGGCCCTATTTGCTACTCCCCCCCCCTAATGGAGAGGCCTCGATTGGGGTACTATGTACCGAGGCACGCCCCACACGGGTATTACCCTGCACCTAGGAGTGCTGTTGGTCGGGGCCAGTATGTACCCGACTGGGACCCGCTCGCCCGGTACGAGCGTCCCACATTTGGCGCGCCGACTCAGGCGCGAGGGGGACAAGTACCCCCCCAAAATTTTTAATGACGCCCCTGTCGGACCCAACCACCCCTCCGGAGCTTGTGCTGTTGCCAACAGCCTCCGTGAATGTTTGGGGACCTAAGGGCAATGTTGTAACGGTGCGTGCCCTTTTGGACTCAGGTGCCCAGGGGTGCATAATGTCCAGGTGGCTTGTCCGACAGCTGGGTCTTTTGCTTGTGCCGCATCACGAAGCGGTACGGGGGGTGGGAGACTCGCGGATCCCTGATCCGATTGGTCGAGTTGAGTTCTCCTTCTCCCCCCACTTCACGCCAAGGCCGAAGATCGGTGCTTCGGCGATAGTTTTCGATAAGGTGGTTGGACCACTCCCGCAAGTGCGAGTGCCGCCATCCACGATTGAGCTGACGTCTGGACTGGCTTTGGCTGATCCTTCCTTCCACCGACCGGGCCCAATACACTTGTTGATTGGTGCGGATGCCCTCGGTCGTGTACTGTGTGGAAGCAAGCGAGTTTTGCAGACAGCCGATCTTGTCGCCTTGTCCTCGTCGCTGGGTCATGTGGTGATGGGAAAGGTACCACAGACACCAGAGACCCCGTCGGTAGACCGCCAGACCATTGTCGGTTCTACTTTGTCCGACGTTCTCCAAAAGTTTTGGGAGGTGGAGGAACCTCCCACTGCCAAGCGGTTGGATCCGTTAGCGGAGGAGTGCGAATTGTTCTACCAGAACAACACTGGGCGCCTCCTCTCGGGTCGCTTGATTACCCGCTTGCCCTTCTTGGCGGTTCGCCCTCCTTTAGGGAGCTCCCGACCGATGGCCGAGAAGAGATTGTTGTCCATGGAGCGTAGGATGGCCAGGGATCCCGCATTCAAGGAGAAGTATATAGACTTCATGCGGGAGTATTTGGACCTTGGGCACATGTCCATCTCGCAGTTGGACTGGCGTAATGTGGAACATTACTTCCTGCCACACCACGCTGTTTTGAAGACTTCCAATGGGAAGATCCGCGTGGTCTTTGATGGTTCAGCGCCCACGTCAACCGGAGTGTCGTTGAATCAGTGTCTGCATGCGGGGCCGAAGTTGCATCACGATGTCTGTGATGTTTTGACCAACTTCCGCCGGCACGCTGTCGTCTTTGTGGCCGATATCCGCATGATGTTCAGACAGACCGTGATTCACCCGGAGGATAGACGATACCAGCTCATCCTTTGGCGTGAGGATCCCCAGGATCCGATGTTGGCTTACGAGCTGAACACCAACACTTATGGTTTGCGGTCGAGCCCCTTTGTGGCGATCCGTTCGCTTTTGGAGCTCGCAGAGCGCGAACGGCTACGCTATCCCCGGGCATCTGCTCTTATTGAGGGGGGGGCCTTATTTGTCGACGATATCTGCACGGGGGCCTCGAGCTTAGATGAGGCTCTCGTCTTACGTGATGAGCTGATTGCGCTCTTGAGGGCTGGTGGCTATGAGTTGCGGAAGTGGCTGTCTAACTCACCGGACCTATTGGCAGATTTGCCTAAGGACCACCAGCAAGAGCCGCTCCTCTTTGAAAATCCGGAGACTCCAGACATGCTGTCTGTTTTGGGAGTCCAGTATCGACCAGTCCCGGATTTGTTCACATATAGATTGGAACTGCCAGACCCAAAGGTCTGGACTAAACGCACGGTGCTGTCTACTGTAGCCCGTACCTTTGATCCGAACGGTTGGCTCAGCCCTGTAGTGTTTTCGATGAAGTGCTTCCTACAGGAGCTCTGGGCTGCGGAATTGTCATGGGATGAGCCCCTCTCTGGTAGCCTCCTACGAGAGTGGGTGAGGTTCGTGTCATCCCTACCCGACGTCAATCGGGTTTGTATACCGAGGCAAATGCTGCCTTCGGGAAAGTTTAAAGCCTCCCTGCACGGCTTTTGTGACGCGTCCGAAAGCGGATACGCGGCAGCCGTTTACATCCGAACGGTGGATGCAGCAGGCGTTGTCGCCGTACACTTAGTTACGGCCAAGAGTAAGGTCGCCCCCCTTCGGACTAGGCTAACCATTCCGAAGTTGGAGTTGTCCGGCGCCACTCTCTTAGTACGGCTACTCAATCATGTTGCCGACACCTTGGGAAACGGTGTCGACTTGGGGTCGATATTTGCGTGGTCTGACAGCCAGGTCGTCCTTTGTTGGCTGAAGAGTTCAGTCCACACCCTTGAGGTTTTTGTGGCCAACCGGGTCTCACAAATTCAGACTTCAAAGGCCCCGTTGATTTGGCGCCACGTACCGGGCGAATTGAACCCCGCAGATTGTGCCTCCCGCGGCTGCGAGGCGCCTGAGTTAGTGGACCACCACCTATGGTGGAGTCCATCATGGTTGTTACGGCCTGAGCGCTCATGGCCTGCCACCCCGGCTGTGGCCAGAGTCCCAGACCTAGGCATGCGTGTTCACGCCGTGGAGACGGTGGCGGCTCCGCAGATGGAGTTTTTGTTAGACCGCTACAGTTCTTTGGATAAGTTGCTCGGCGTGACTGCTTGGATGAGGCGCTTTGTGCGAAATTGTCGCCAGCCTCAGGAGAAATTGTTGTCTCCGGTCCTCGCCCCACAAGAGCGGCAAGACGCTCTGTTGCATTGGTTGCGAGTGACGCAACAGCGAGAGTTTGAACCGGAGCTGAAAGCCCTGCGCTCAAGTAAGCCCAAGTTGAAGGGACCCTTGGTGCGGTTGAATCCCTTCTTGGACAGTACCGGATTGCTGCGTGTCGGAGGTAGGCTCAGACATGCCAACCTGCCGTACGGATCACGCCACCCTTTGTTGCTCCCCAAGGATGGACCGTTAGTTAGACTGTTGATTACAGACCGACATGTAAAGAATGCTCATGCCGGTTGTAATGCTTTGACCGCGCTCCTCCAACGAGAGTTCTGGATTTTGTCAGCGCGGAGAATAATCCGATCCGTTATTTTTCGTTGTCTCCCGTGTTATCGTTTGCGCGCCGATACGATGCAGCCCCAGATGGGTGATTTGCCTGCCGATCGAGTGAACGAATCGATGCCCTTCTCAGGAGTTGGAACGGATTTTGCGGGGCCATTTACCGTTAAGACATCGCGGCTTCGTAATGCTAGAGCGGAAAAGGCTTACTTGTGTGTATTTGTTTGTTTGGCCACTAAAGCGGTCCACCTGGAGGTGGTTAGTGCCCTCACCACAGAAGCCTTTGTAGCCACGTTGAATCGTTTTGTGTCTCGCCGCGGAATGCCGTCGTTAATCAGGTCCGATTGTGGAACCAATTTCAAGGGCACCGATAGGTATTTAAAGGAAGTTTGTGAATTTTTGGATAGGAATAATTTTGAGATCGGATCCACACTCTCTCGCAGAGGGGTACGATGGCAGTACTCCCCGCCATCCTGCCCCCACTGGGGAGGGATTTTTGAAGCAACTGTAAAGGCCGCTAAAACTCACCTTCGTCGCGTTATTGGGGAGACGGTCCTCACGTTTGAGGAACTCGCGACCGTATTTTGTAAGGTTGAGGCGGTCCTCAACTCGCGTCCGTTGTGTCCGTTGTCTTCGGACGCGAATGATTTAGAGGCCCTTACGCCGGGCCATTTTTTGATTGGCAGACCGCTTAACGCCTTGCCGGAATATCCTTATTCCGAAGTGCCCTCCGGACGGCTCTCGCGATTTGAATTGCTCCAGCAGCTTACGCAGAGTTTTTGGCGCCGTTGGCATCTGGAGTATTTGCACATTTTGCAGCAACGCGTTAAGTGGTCGGATAGGACGACCCCACCCAAGACTGGAGACCTCGTGTTGGTAAAGGATCCAAACCTGCCGCCCCTCCGCTGGCGTTTAGGACGCATTGTTCAGCTTCATCCGGGGTCGGATGGTGTGCCCAGGTTTGCCGAGGTCCTGGTGGGGGACTCTGTTTTGAAGCGAGCGATCGCTACCCTCTCTCGCCTGCCCTTAGATTGAGTTGGCGGACAGTTTGCTACTGTCCGGGACGGGGGGATGTTCACGCCGCGCGTGATTCATTCATTCCCGTGCGTTCGTGGGTTCGGCGCCGACCGCCGCCCGCGCGACATCGCGATCAGTTGGCCGTAAGCAGCCGCGAGACAAGTTCGTGTGTTTCTGTAGCGACGTGCCGCGCAAGTTACCTACCCATTTTGGGACCGAGATTCGTTTTGCACCTACTAGGGCTCCGGTCGGGGTACGGACGTGTAACCCGTGTGTGTTCGCTTTGAAAAGCGCCGGGAAAGTTTTAGCGGCCTATTAGGGCATTGTGTAGTATAAGAGTGTTAGCTGTAAGAGTATCCCATCGGGGGTTGTGTGGAGATCGTTTTGCCAGGGCGCGCGCGCGCCGGCGAGACAACGTCAGCCCCCCTGGATTACGGACACTATTTTAGTAAGGTAGGATTAGTTTAATTTACTTAATTTTTGCATGGGAAACCTTCGTTTCAATAAACTGTGGAACACAGTAGATGTGGTCATCACAATTGTGCGTGATCATACTCCTATACTAATATTATAAAGAGGAAAGATTTGATTGTTTGTTTGTTTGTTTGCATCGAATAGGCTCCGAAACTACTGGACCGATTTAAAAAATTCTTTGACCATTAGAAAGCTCCATTCTTCCCGAGTGGCATAGGCTATATTTTATCCCGATATTCCCACGGGAACGGGTACCACGCAGATGAAACCGCAAGGATCCGCTAGTAATTTATAATTCAATGGTAAGTGTGGGTGGTCGAAACGAAATGATAACCATTTTTTTTCATACAAAATTCGACTCGTTTCTTTTTCAATCTATAAATGCAGTTTTTCTTGTAACTAAAATCGATGGCATGGTTCTTAAGAACGTATCTTTGTAGGTATGTCTTATAGTTTCAGACTTGCGCATACTGACTGATCTAAATGGCGTAGTACTTATGGCCTAAAATAGTAATTCTGGCCTAAAATAGTAATTCAGGCCTAAAATAGTAATTCTAATGGTCTAAAATAGTAATTCTTCCAGACAACTTTAAGATTAGTTGTAATCGTAATGTAATCGGTCTCGGAAGTCAAAAAAGAGTAGAGAGAGATTAATCTTTACATTAAACAAAATTTTAAGAAAATGATAATGATAAAATAATGTATTCGTACCTAGTAGGTACTTATATAATTTAGGTAATTAAAGGGATTTGAATAAAATCGAGACTAACCTAATAATATGTTATGAATTATCCGTTTCTATTATATCATTGTATAAATCCTTTCTTCCGTTGAAATGTCTCACGTGGCTGAGTCATGGAGAAATAATTTATGTTTTGTTTATAAAAAGACTGTTACTGACCTTGACTGCCAAACGGTCGCGGGTTCGAATTTCGCAACGGACAATAAATAAAAAACTTCGATCCATTAAACCGGTTAGTATTTCAAATCTTGGGAAGTCAAACTCTATAACCTATTGCGGTTCCAAAGGTACTTGTAACTATAACAATTATTGCCCGCTACTTTACCTGCATGCACTATTCGATTTCCATACAAATTTTCATCCCTTATTGTAGTTTCCTCTACATTTGATATCTAATCGTAGGTTCAAGATTTAACCTAAAAGTTTAGGTGTGAAGCGGGAGAGAAAGATGTTTATTAGGATTCCGTACCCGAAGGGTAAAAACGGGACCCTACCCTACACTAAGACTCCGCTGTCCGTCTGTCTGCCTGTCTGTCACCAGGCTGTATCTCATGCACCGTGATAGCTAGACAGTAGAAGTTTTCACCGATTTTTGCTCGATATTAATAACGGCAACTGGTAGACGCATGAAATATTCACAGAATATTTATTTGTATATTCACTTTATAAATGAATAACTTAATTAAAATAAAATAAATATTTAGGGGGGCTGTCATACAACAACATGATTTATTTTAATGGTATGGAACCCTTCGTGCGCGATTCCGACTCGCACTTGGCTGGTTTCATTTTTATTTTAAAGAGTTCAATCAAAAGTCTCCTGGTACAGGTGTGAAGCTTAAAAGGAGATTCCAGCCACTAGCTATTGTAACACGAACCTTTTTGTACGAAATAAACTTGTTGGGGGTTGAGCGGGGGTTGTGTGGTGGAGAATGTTAAATGATAAGAAATGTTAATGTTCTGAGAGATTATATTAAAGTTCTACAATGTTTATATGTTTTACTACTAAGTTAATGTTATGAGCAAGTGACACAACCGTCGTAATAGCGCGGAAATGTACAGTCGCCAGCACGTCAGGTTACTACAAACTGTCAAATTTCTTTAAATAAAATTCAACCTTATGTCCAACAGATAGAGTTCAGTTTCAACTAATAAATTTTGACATTTTGTAGTAACCCGACGTGCTGGCGACCGTACATACTGACATAAAACTATGTCAACCGATGCAAGCGCATCGGCGATCTGTGACGTCAAATACAAACGTCATAGTGTTTGGTGCAATAGCACCGAACAAAACTTTTTTCATATTCTTATTTATTCTCGATAATAAGTGACTGATATACCACCTGCCATTTATGACTCAATTAATTGGAATAATATTAGTAACACATTTTATTTATCATAATACAGATAATGCTGATACAAATTTCAAAGTAACAAAATTTATTAGAATTAATTACGAACTACTTACTTACATAACATTTATATATGACTTACTATCGTAAGAATGTTATCCGTTTTAGAAAAATAATTTAATAACTATTACAAATTAATGATTTGTTTTTGATACAGTCAACAGCACATCAAGTAGGTATTACGAACGCGATAGGGATGCTCTGGGGTATCGCGGTAAGCCGCGATCTATTAAATGTTAAGGTGCGTCCACACCTGTATCATTTTGGCGTGTCCGAACACCGTGATCCAAAAATCAATCCAGTCCTCCGTTTTAACGTGAAAGTCGGACAAACAAACAAACCAACACACTTTCACATTTATAATATTAGTATGGACACTCTCACTTAGTTAGTAGTATTTGACGAAAAAAGAACCATTCCCTGGGAACAGCTGACAAGCGACATGACAACATGACTAACATGATTTAACGACTTCGCCAGAAAAACTAAACAACAGTATTAGGGTTGCGAATTATTTCTAAAAGAAGTAGAGCATATCTGATTTCAGGAAGGGTTAATAAAAAGTACAGATTTATAAAAAAGAATATAATTTATTAAAATTAATTTAAAAAAAATATTATCGCGGGGTTGGCTTGCACTGTCATGTGCTTAAAATGAAAATAAAGTAGGTAGAATATTTTAGGGAAATCTATTAGTGTTACAGATTATAAAGTACACCTACATGAAATAGAGTACAATACTCTATTTTAGAGTACGGTTGACAACCCTACAACCGTATGACATTGAAAAATGCCTTGAAAATTTACGGGAACCGGGATAGAGTCATTCCTACTATTGGGTTAGTACATATTCTGTGCTATTGGTTAACTTCTAAACTACGACTACGCAAAAATATACCGTATCTCTGGCAAGATAAGAGTATGTTTCCTCTAACCATTCCAATTGGGAATTTTACGCAATCTATTGTATTGACTGACAAATACAGAGATAAAGCTTAAAGCGGTTGTTTTGCTAAAATTCCGAGACTTATCGTAGTATTTAGGGTTTTACTATCTTAGCATAACATCATTGTTTGAAAATAGAACAAATGTTTTGTTTGCCACAAGTTCGTATAAAATGTAAGATATACTCGTACCTACATAATTATCTTCGCTGGGAATATAGGGATAAAATATAGCTTATGCCACTCGGGGAGAATGTAGCTTTATACTGGTGATAGAATTTTCGAAATCGGTCCAGTAGTTTTTAATTTATTCGTTACAAAAAAAACAAAAAGAGTAGGTAGGTACTAATCTCTTCCTCTATATTTATAACTAGCTGTGCCCGCGACTTCGTCCGCGTGGAATTGTGACTTTCGGCAGCATTTTTAATTTTTAAGGCTAATAAGCTATTTTGTTTGTTTTATTTATCCTATCCTACTAATATTATAAATGTGAAAGTTTAGATGTTTGGATGTTTGGATGTTTAGAATTTTGTATGTTTGTTACTCAATCACGCCAAAATGGCTGAACGGATATGGCTGAAATTTAGGACACAGATACATTGTAGCCTGGAGAGGAACATAGGCTACTTTTTATCCCGGAAAAATGTCACATTCCCGCGGGATAAGGTCGTGAAGTCCACGCGGGCGAAGCCGCGGGCGGAAAGCTAGTTTAATATATATAAGAACAGCGCTATGAATGCTATGATACATTACTAATCCTACTAATATTATAAATGTGAAAGTTAAGATGTTTGGATGTTTAGATGTTTGGATGTTTGTTACTCAATCACGCCAAAACGGCTTAATGGATTTGGCTGAAATTTGGGATACAGGTACTTTGTGGTCTGGAGAGGAACATAGGCTACTTTTTATCCCGGAAAATATCACATTCCCGCGGGATAACGTCATGTAGTCCACGCGGGCGAAGCCGCGGGCGGAAAGCTAGTTTAATATACAGGGTGTTAGGGGCACCTTAGCAAAAACTTTAACCATGGCTTCAGGCCATTATGCTGAACAACGCACAGCAAGATTTTGTGTCGGAAATGAAAAAAAAAATCGACTTTCCATACAAAATGTCTCGATTAGTTGCTAACTTTTGTATGAAAAGTAGAATTTTTTTTTTCGTTTCCGACATAAAATTCTTGCTGTACGTTGTTCAGCATGATGGTCTGAAGCCATGGTTAAAGTTTTTGCAACGGTGCCCCTAACAACCTGTATATTAGTACAGCGCTATGAATGCTATGATACATATTAGTACTTACTTACATTAAAAATTTACATAACATAGCCTTCCGACCGCGGTTTCGCCCGCGTGTACTACACTACGTTATCCCGAGGTAAAGTGATATTTTTAGCCTATGTCACTTTCTAGCTTCTAAATTACCTACATACTAAAAGTCACGTCGATCCGTTGCTCCGTTTTGGCGTAAAAGACGGACATACAACAGACACACTTTCACATTTATAATATGAGTAAAGACTGTATGTCAAAAGAAAATACTTATCACGCTGAACAACTTCTCTTAAGATGCTATATTTGTATCTCTTATAGTTTAGCTGGGCTGCTAGGGTTCCACATCAGGTGTGCCAGACCTTCGATATTTTTCCGTCAATAGAAAATGTTCATAACGTGAAACAACTTTTCTTAAGACGCCATGTTTGTATATCATTTAGTTTATCCTGGCTGCTAGGGTTCCACATCAGGTGAACCAGACCTTCAAACTTTGTACGTTAATAGAAAGTGCCCATCACGTTTAACAATTTTCGTTAAGACGGTATTTTTATATCTCCCATAGTTTGGCTGGACTGCTATGGTTCCACATCAGATATTACGATCTTCAAAATAAATTATAGCCTATATGTTGGCGAGGACCAATAGCTGTATAACAAAAAAAGTTTCATCAAAATCCGTTCAGTAGTTTTTGTGTGAAACGCGGACAACAGACAGACAGACAGACAAAAAAATCAAAAACTATATTTTTGGTATCTGTTTCGTTTAAGAAGACCCCTGGTGGTATTTTTTTCAATTTCTTTTCAATGTACAGAATTGGATCGTTTACAGTTTTATTATAAGTATAGATATTAGTATGGATAGTACTTGTGCCTCGGGAACGAGAACATCCCGTTCGATCCCATGCTATCAGGAATTCAGGAATTCAACGAATAAATTATAAACTACTGGACAGATTTCGAAAATTCTATCACCAGTATAAAGCTACATTCTCCCCGAGTGGCATAGGCTATATTTTATCCCTATATTCCCAGGGAAGAAAACTGAGGGAAGGCACTAGTTTTTTATAAATATACTAGGTGTTGCCCGCGACTTCGTACGCACGTTAAAGTGACTTTTGTATTTGTTTATTTTATGTGTAATCTACACTTTCTTCCAGTGACCGCAAGATAATGTGTGTGTATAGGTGTAGGTCTCGGAAGCGCGGGATTCAGTGTTGCGCTCGCGATTGCTTGTTAACCGAGCTTCACGGTCGTCATCGGTTTCAAGAGCACGAAGTAACCTCATCCTCTTAGCTGACCTAGAGCCTTGCGATAAATATATTTACTACTCACTAAACGCTAAGCAGTTTTTGTGTCTCATCTTAACCAGGTTTACAGAAGGGCACAGTTTTATTTTATTTTATTTTATTTTATTTTTATTTCTTAGGATAGCTAACAGCTTTCACATAAAATTAACAATTAAACATATTGACAAAAAGCTATTGACAAGCTACCGCATTTAGTAACTAATATTGACTCATAAAAGATCACAATATTGAGGTGTTAGGTGCCGAGTAAATAAAAAATATAACAACCTATAGTAATGTTAGTAATCAATCAGTGCTTTGAAATAATTTGTTGATAGTATTGATGCTACTGAAAAATATGTCTAAACTGGCGTCAGCTTTATTAATGACCGCACAAGTTCTAATGAGAAAACTATTCATTCTAAAGTTGGTGTGCACAGAAGGAATGCTGAATGGCTTGTATGTGTTATTCCGAGCTGCTCTTGAAGGCACTTTAAAAGTAATTTTCCTTAACAGATCGGGACAATCCACAAGGCTTCTAATAATTTTGACCAATAGTCTAACGTCTGCAATTTTTCGTCTATTAGAAAGAGGTAATAAATGAAACTTAGCGCAGCGTTCCTACATTCCCCAACATTTATGGGAAGAGTGATTATTCAGAACTGAAACGGGAAAACGGAAACCGTTAAGTGTAATCAACGTCATACTAGTAATGTCCCTAGTAGGGTAAAGACCTTCTCTAATAATGATAAAATACTAGAGGAAAACTAGCTTTAGCTGATCCAAGGTACGAGTTAACAAATGCTTCAGGCCGGAGTCATGGGTTCGATTCCCATGAGGAAAAAACATTCAGGTAAATAGCCATATATTTTTATAAAGTTACTTTTTTACTCGATGTAACAGAGTATTTGGCTATTGCTAAAATGGCTGCAGAAGTTTATGTCATCGCCACAGATTAGAAAATAGTTGGTTTTGCGTCTCGTTTGACATTGATCTGACGCTGTATGGTATCACAAATGGTATTGTGTTTTGTATCTGTATTGATAGTATTAGTTTGTGATAAAAATCTATCCTAGGATTTTTACTTTATGAATAACTACTTTTATAAACTGGTGGCACCAATTTTTTCATTTCATGAAGCAGTAATATTAGATTCTGACGCTGTATGGTATCGCAAACGATATAGTGTTATGTACCTATCTGTATTGGTACTATTTAGTTTGTCATGAAAATCTATCCTAGGATTTTTACTTTATGAATAAGTACTTTTCTAAACTGGTGGCACCAATGTTTTCATTTCATGGAACAGTAATATAAGATTTTATTCATAACACAACGCAATATTACTTTTCAACTTGGCATCAGATCAACGGATGTGGTGTAAAAAGAGTCATTCTTGGTTAAATGCGTTCACAGTTCACACATTCTCAGCCTCCGGTTTAAGATCCGTTAACGAACTCGCCACAACAAGTTAAACATAATGATGTTCAGCTTGTTCTTGTTAATACTGCGGTTTTCATTATGCAACTGCATCTTGCAATTTTTGCTTGTCTCGGGAATGTGATATATAAAAAGTAGCCTATGTCAGTCTCCTGCTCCCAATCTAGGTATCTCCGATTCCTCATACCAAAAATCACGGCTCTGTTCTGACGTGACAGACGGACAAACAAACAATAAACTTTCACATTTATAATATTGGTATGGTTATGTTATGAATAAGTTGAATTGTACAATCATCGGTAATCCTCCAAAAGATTGTGTCATCGAGGATACAAAGAAATTGCTCAATTATTACATTAGCTCTTTAGTGTTATGGTAAGTATTATCTAAGACATAAGGTATTACTTTTGAGCCACCGCTCTTATCAATTTCACATTCCTCCTTTTGATGTTTTGGGCTTGAACGTCCGGTTTGACAGATTAATTTTATCATTTGACAATATCATGAAATGTCAAGCAAGTACCTATTAAAAAATTTACAAACATAATAAATAAAATGAGAAATTATATGTATTTCTATTAGATATTCATTCTAATTTATATTCATTTTAATTTAGGCACCGTAATGTATACCAGACAGTCATAAATACACTTGTTTTCCGACGTTACCGAGTACTAACATGGTTTCCTGTCCTGTCGGAATATGGGCGTAAAAAAATTCCTTGTCCTTTTTCGGGTATTGGTCTATTAGTATGAAAAATTCATTCAAAGTCTTATTCAAAGCCGTTAACGCGTGTCTAAGCTAAACAACTAAGTAACTAATGAAACTTACAAACTATCCCATTTATAATATTGGTAGGATGGTAATCCTACGTTTCCCTTACCATAAAAAATAGACACTGTCCTTAAAGTTTGATGAAGATTGGTTATAAAAAAATTACATGTGTGGCGGGGCAGCCAATATAAAGCATCCCGTCCACAGCAATAGGGAACTTGCATTATTTCATAAATGTAGTCTGTCTGAAAGATTTAAGGATTGTATGAAGATATCACAAGCGAAAAAGTTGAAATATGCTTATATTATTTATTTAATGCAAATCAAAAATTTACATTTCAAAGTCCGCGCGTAAACGCTCAATGGCCGGACGTGACGTCATTTCTTAGGACGTCAAACTTTTCAATGTGCATCTGAATGGAGTGACCAAGAAATTTTGACAACTAACGACAAACGCTAAAAGTGAGTGACCAAAGATTTCAGTTTTACTGACTAGGCTTCGCCAGATAGGTAAATGAAAGAAAACTTATGTTTTTTAGCGAAATCTTTACTAGAACTTGGTTTATCATCCGTTTCTCTAAGTACTTACCATACTTTTAGGGGTTGAATTTTTAATTTTTGTGAAAACGAAATTGACAGAATATGGCTGCCATCATTTTTTACTGTTTTTTAAGGTAATTAAAAATTAAGTAAACTTTACGTAAAACGCACTAACATATAAGTATTGAAAAAAAAAAAAAAAAAAAAAAAAATATGCCTATTTTGAAAATATGCCTATTTTGCATTAGTCTAAAATATTGTGAACTCTAACATTGACAAAGGCAAAAATACTTGTTGTTGCTTGATTGATTATATTGATACTTGATTTATTTCTGCTGCACACTGGAGTAAATATACTGTTACATTGTTATAAATATATTGTTAAAATGAAGATGTTAATGTTGGTAGAAAATATAAGTACTGAGTTATATTTACTACATATGTATATGTATCAGTCAGCTCAGCAGGCAGGCCGCCTGCAGTCCTTAGTCGAACAGGCCACCTGATATTCGGTTTTTAAGTGCGCGCACTAGGCCACTTGCAAAAATAATAACTGCAACGGCCAACTGCAAAGTAAATGCTGCCTTATTTCTATATAATTCTCCGGCACTATTCGGCCGGTCCGGAATAAAGAAATAAAGGAAATTCTTTTTTTTAAAGGATATTTAAAGGTTATTAACAAAAATATATAAGGTCCTTCTTAAATAGTGAACATAATTTTAAGGGGTCAATGTACTCACGCATACAAAAAACTTTTACTATAGTACCAACATTAAAAACGTGAAAAAGAAATCAGCTGTTTCAAAGAAAATATTAAATCGAATAGATTAAAAAGGATTGAACAGCTGATATTTTTTTTGCGATTTCAATGTTGGTACCATAGTAAAAGTTGCTTGTATGCATGAGTACATTGACCCCTTAAAATTATGTGCACTATTTAAGAAGGACCTTATATAACATAAGCCCTGCCTTATCTATATAGTGTAATTATACTAAAAAGTTTCAAGCTTTATTTAAATGTATTATTAATACTAGCTGTTTATCGTGTTAATTATAGCGATTTGGAGGCAACTTCGAAATTTCTTTCTATTGACAAAATTTTATGTAATCGTGATTTTGAGTAACATAGTCACTAGTGTTAGTCCTGAAGTTTGCTGCATCTTAATTTGAAATTCAGTTTTTCATTAATATTGATATTACAGACGATCATGTAAAGCAATCTAATTTTCGTTGGCATATAGCGGGCTCTTAATGTAAAACTGTGGGTGTGTGGGCGAATGTGGCCAATGACAGGCCATTGCCTGCAGGTGGACTGATGGACTGTGGATAGTCGGTTGCATTGCATTGCATCCTTTATACTTGCGACCGCATTCGCATTGCCTTGAACTTTCTCGTAAATATTTTCATAGTGTCCACACACTTGTGCACTCGCGACGTTTACCGCTGTGCTTCACATTCCAATATTTGTCGCATGACAGGATGGACAACAACGTTATAGCGGCATTTAAAATCCTTTAAAAAAAAGTAATAAATGAGGGTAACCATCTGTCAATTTTGTTTTAACAAAAAATAAAAATTCAATCTCTAAAAGTATGGCACCCTCAGAGAAACGGATGATATGCCAACTTCTAGTAAAGATTTCGTAGGTAATAATTAATAAAAAACTAAAAAACCCGAGAAGTAAAGAGCTGTTTTTTTCATTTTTAATGGTAAATTTTTGCAGTCGTGTTTTTAGTTTTTTAAATATTACCTACGTTTTTATTTTAGACTTTTTAGTTCATTGTCAAAAAATCATCTTTTTAAGTAAGAACTTACTAATTTAAAAATTCGTAAATTCTTTTCTTTTTTAGATAAATTAATACGGAGAGATTTACAAAACTGCAAGTTATAGATGTTTATGGAATCGCTTTTTAAAACTCTTCATTTAATACCTACCCCACTCGATGAGATTTAAAAATATTTCTTTTACAATGCACAGAATAATATGCCGCCTAAAAGCCGCCATTTTGTTTTTTGTTAATATTGATGTTCTATTTTCACTCGGGCTATTACGACGAATCTGATGACGTATCAATTAACAAAATCAGTTTATCCGTTTAGTAGTTACGAGGGAACATAGGAACAGAAACACATACATTCAGGTCAAAAACGTAACACTTTTTGGGTTTGGCCGGCGCAGTCAGGTAATTTTTGACTTCGCCCGCCGCAGTCGAGTAAAAAAACTTAAGCTTACTTTCATTTATCTATGTGGCGAAGCCTAGTCATTAAAACCGAAAACGTTGGTCACTCAGTTCAAACGTTTGTCGTTAGTTGTCAAAATATTAACTTAAACTATTTACTATTAACGTTTATTTATTTATTAAACTATTAACGTTTGTACCATTGTTTCTTCATAAGGTGCTAAACAATTAGATATTTAAAGTAATTTTATGTATTTCTTTAGTTTATTTGCAAAATTTGAGAGATTCGATAATGCACAAATTGTATGAACTCAGTGACCAAGCTAAATTCTTTACTAGATTAACACACAATGCTTAATTATTTTGACAGGTGACAGTAAATTTTTAACAGTTGCTGAACTGAGTGTCCAACTCAGAATTAATAAGAATTATTTGGAGTTTTGCTTAGGAATCAACAATTTTTTACTAGATTCTCTGACAAGGGTCTCAAGCTGTTTCTCTTTTGGTGGGCACTCCTTTCAGATGCACATAACTTTTCATGTCGCGTAAAGATTCTCTGATAGGCTCTCAACCTGTTTCTTTTTTCGTGGTCAGTGGTCACTCCTTTCAGATGCACATAACTTTTCACGGCGCGTAAATATTATTTTTGTAAGACAGAATTAATTTATTTCAGTTTTAGTTGACATACAAAAAAGTCAGGAAACGATACTTTATTACTACTACAATGGATAATTCTTTTACAAGTAAAGCTAAATCTCACAAAATAGAGTGTGCAGTTTTAACTGTGCCTCAAGAGCCTAAACTTAGAGAAAAGTGGATGAAAGGAGCTATATAAGACAACATTCACCCTCTTCAAAATCTGCCTTGCAATGTTGTGAAGATCATTTGATGTAAGTACCTTGTATTCGTAAAATTCATAACCTCGTTAGATCTTGCATCAACAGTGTATAAAGTAAACAGCAATCTCTACACTTGAAAAATTTGAATTTTCCATAAATAACCACCGCACTATGTCCATATAAACCTTAAGCAAATCTCGCAAGTCGAATTTAGTCAAGCCTTTTTCCATTTTGTAGATATTTTTAATGTTTTATGACATGATTTGAACGTATGATTACCTATATGTTTTTGAACTCAGCTTAAGTGACTAATGGAATGACGTCACTGCGCGCTGATTGGTGTTTCAAATCACGTTTCAATTTACGTAACTTTACATTAAAATATTTTGCAAAATAATAATAATTTTGGAATAAATCTTCCACGAATGCACTTTTAATGGCTATCATCATTGGATTATTAATATAATTTCTCAAAATAATTTTAATGCAAGTTCCCCATTAGGGCAGAGGTACCCTTTGTACCACTTTAAGGATTTTTTGACTTTTAAGCACTAAGTACTAAATGGTCTTAGGTATTTAAGACACAAATTATATCTTAAATTATAGATAACTAGCTTTCCGCCCGCGGCTTCGCCCGCGTGAACTACATGACGTTATCCCGCGGGAATGTGATTTTTTCCGGGATAAAAAGTAGCCTATGTTCCTCTCCAGGCTACAAAGTATCTGTGTTCCAAATTTCAGCCAAATCCGTTCTGCCGTTATGGCGTGATTGGGTAACAAACATCCAAACATCCAAACATCCAAACATCCAAACATCTAAACTTTCGCATTTATAATATTAGTAGGATTTATCTACATTTAAAGGTACATTTTTCAAATTTATAAAAGTAAAATAGTTTTTTTTATATTACACTCTATGTGTGAGAGGTGCCAAATGTACCGGTTTTGGCCACTTACTGATAGTTAAACTTTTGTAAGTATTGCGAAAAATCAAAACCAAACCCAGGTAAAATCAATATATTCTAATGCGCTAGAAACCGGTCAATTGCAAAAGAACAATTTAATTGTAAAAAACAAAGGTTTACGTATAAAGTATTTCATCCAAAACAAATTTCTTAAAATTTTCATACAAAACATTTTTTCAAACAGAAAATGGAATTTATTGAAAAAAAATCTTATGACATAAGGAATTCTAACGGTTGTTATTATTACCTTAACATACCTTATTTTAATAGCCTTTATCAAAAATGGCTAAAAGTTGTTTAGAAAACTTTTAGAGCAAAAAGTGGCCAAAACCGGTACAGTAGCCAAAACCGGTACGCCTGCCCTATATATAATTTTAAAATCCAAAATAAAAACCTACAAAGAGAATTACTATACATAAAAAGAAACCAACAATGTACATAAATAGTCTCATGGGAAAAACAACTTACCTGTGAATACAGGTTTTAATTTTACAAAAGTAATTTATGAAAATAATAAAATAATAAAGTTCGAAGCAAATAATTTTGATAGATTAACATACAAAAAAAACAACAATGGCAACGACATGACATTCAAAATATTATTTTTCAGAACAGACGCATAAAAATTTGACAAATAGTTTCGAATCTTTTTATATAAAAAAGAGGTTATAAAAATGATACCGTCAAAATATAGAATAAAAAATAACATGAAATAGCTTCGTAGCGACGCAACGCTACACCTGTAGATTATTGTGAATTTATTAAGCTTTAGTTTCTTTCTGCATTGTTAATACAGAGTTTATAATTCTATCATATTACAGGTACTTTTCAGATGTAATTGGCTATTTGACTGTTGTTGAAATGTAGATATTTAGTTATGACATTCAGAAATATAACATTATTGAATAACAAATGTGAAAAAAGAAATTCAATCTGTATCATAACAAGCGAATTATGAGCTAATTAATTGTGACTCTAGCTATCTCTTTCTAAAACGTAATTTTCTATGGCGAGAGTATAGCGCTATAGAAATGTGACGTCATATTTTGATAGTGCTGTCCTTGTCTAATTAGAAAGATTGATGCTCTATATCGCTGAAAGTATGCAAGATATTTGAAAATAAATACCTATGTCGTGTTGCTACTAATTCAATAAACATTTTAAGTCAATGAAAAAAATTGTCAAGTACCCAATTATAATACCTGATACAAAAAAAGACAAGTTCCTAAAATTGTTAAGACCCTTAGTACTATTATTTATTCTGTGATAAGATAATTAGTATGTCGGTCTGTCTGTTCATCACAGCTGCTAAGCAGAAACAAGAATCGAAATCGACGTTTTGCTCTAGTTTCAATTTTACCTTTTCCCTATATCATAAACTAACAGTAGTAAGGGTGCGACACACGATGTTAAAAGTTTACAGTAATTACCGCAAATGTGTTAACTAGGCAGGACAAATTGCTTACAGTCACGACACACTTAATCCGCGTACCTAATTATACTATGTGGTACGTTGTAGCCTTCGGACACAATTGAAGTAAGGGTGAAGTGATATTGACGTTTACAGTTAGATACAAGTACCTAGATATATTTGTAAAGTCAGCGTCAAAATGATCTAAGCGTTCAAACCTACCAGAAATATCTGAACATTTGACAAAAATCACTCTTATCATTTGTTGTTCTTATCAATTATAGTAATAGCACAATAGTGTAAACGGGATCGCGCTATACGCAGTGTATAGCTCCATCCTGTAATCAAAATTAGTTCAATATCGCTATAGGCTCCCGGTAATATTTTTTTTAAAAAGGCCGGGACCTTTATGACATGTGACGGTAGGTCCCCTGTTCACGATTGTTCTGGGCCCATGGGCGCAGTCGCCGGTTCGCATTTTTTACATATTTTTTTGCGTCAACTGGGCCCACCTTTGATATGCACAAAATATCTTTTGTATAAATAGAATTCTTATATAGTTAAGTAGAAAAAAGCATTGAAATTAAAGAGTTTTTTATGAAAATAATTTATATTTATTATATAATATTATAAACATGAATGATTTTAGAATATAGACTGACCATCACTTAAATTAAAACCTTAACTCAATTTTAAATAAGTAGGGCAGAGGTACCATTTGTGGCCACTTTAAGGATTTTTTGACTTTTAAGCACTAAGTACTAAATGGTCTTAGGTATTTAAGAGACTAACTATATCTTAAATTATATATAATTTATCTACTTTTAAAGGTACATTTTTCAATTTTCAAAAAGTTAAATAGTTTTTTGTATATAACACAAAATGTGTGAGAGGTGCCAAATGTACCGGTTTTGGCCACTTCTTGAAAGTTAACTTTTGTAAGTACTTATAGCGAAAAATCAAAACCAAACCCAGGTTAAATCAATGTATTCTAATGCGCTAGAAACCAATCAATTGCAAAACAACAATTTAATTGTAAAAAACAAAGGTTTATAAAGTATTTCATCCAAAACAAATTTCTTAACATTTTCATACAAAACATTTTTTAAAACAGGAAATGGGATATATTGAAAAAAATCTTATGACTAATGGAATTCTAACGGTTATTATTATTACCTTAAAATATCTTATTTTAACTGCCTTTAGCAAAAATGGCGAAAAGATGTTTAGAAAACATTTAGAGCAAAAAGTGGCCAAAACCGGTACAGTGGCCAAAACCAGGGCTTCTGCCCTATCTGGAATTCTGGATCTTCCAAATTGATGTACCTACCTACTTATTTATTTGTTTTCTTTCACGTAAGTATTCTTTATGTATTTTTCTTATTTTTAGTAAATATTGTTACGCAAAAGATTTTCTTGTTTTTCCTTTTCTGTCTTTCGAGTTTTAAAGGAAATCAATAGCAAACATTATGTATAAACACATGTTTGTCTTCATTTAAACCGACTTCGTGTACTAATACGTAAATTCACCGTAATTAATTAAGCAAACAAACACTAACAATTGAAAATGCTTTAAGAAAAGATCTTTGTACGGTCCGGTTTTTTTACTATTCGTACTTAATCATTAATCTCTTACAAAGGTTTGAAAAGCTAATGACGGTAAACCAGTCTCAGGTAGTTATTTTTTGTTTTATTTTTATTAAACTAGCACTGACATGCTATTTCGCTCCAGTTAGATGCAAGTGATTCAAGTTCTACCTATCTCATGTATTGTGTATAAAACACTATATTATTTTATTTACAAACTGTTGAAATTACGATTTCTTCTCAAAAAATTATACTAACTAAGAAAAAACCCGTCCTTTAATATATCATCTTTGTCTACATTGAAATAGTTTACAGAGAGTCATTCATTACATTACAAAGTTACGTTAATTATCTATATGGAATTTAGGTATTTTACCTGTTAAATTAATAGTATAAATTAACAAAATTATAAAAAGTCTAATTGTTGTTATGCATAAAATAAAGTTAATCAAAACAAAATAATGTAAATGTGTACCATTTCTATGATAAACGATTCTGAGAAAATTTTGAATGAAACTAAATTTTATGTTGTATGATTAAACTGATAAGACTTTGACCTGTTTATCTATAACTGTAACTGCTGATACTCGTAACTTTCAAAATATTACCTACGTATTTCTTTTTTCAGAAGTCCTACACTGTTTATTTTTCATATTTTTCCAATAATACTTACAGAGAAATTATGTATTGAATAGTTAGGATCGTTTTGCTAATGTTTTGATATAGTATTATATTATCTGCGCGATAACATAATACTATAGTACTAGTATAAAACCGCCTTCTAAAAAACCACATCAAAAAAGTAAGAAATAATTCCTCACCAAATAAATAACGTAAGTACTTTGAAGTCGGGCGTGAAACATGTACAATTTTTTGTTGTTTTTGTTAAAACCCGCCCGACTTCAAAGTACTTACGTTATTTATTTGGTGAGGAATTATTTCTTACTTTTTTGATGTTTTTTTTTTTTTTTTTTTTTATTTATTACCATATTACAAGTCAGATTACAGTTTATGTTATTAATAACACAGGAAAACCACAGAGGTTTATAAGACGTGTTACTTATTGATTACTTATTATCTACAACAGAAAAATACAGCTGATCAAATACCTATCTATAGCAGAATAAGTTGTTGATGTTCAATGTTAGCAAGAACTAGGTATGTATAAGTAATAAAGATTTATGTGGTTATTTATGTGGTTTTTTAGAAGGCGGTTTTATTTTTTTATAAAAATAATTTTTATTTCACTCTTTTTAGTGCATCGTGCAGGCAATTTACGTGTTTTCTGGTAAATAGGTATGTGATCAAACACAAAACCTCCTTTTTCGAAGTCGGTTAAAATACTTTGAGGTATCCCCTTTAACGAAACAAGAATCATCTAAATCGGTTTATAAACAAAGGAGTTATGCCTAAAGATACGTATTAAATTCACATAAAGTGGTAACGAAAACGACAATATTTTCAAGATTTCCTGAAAACTACTGAACCGATTTCAAAATTTCAAAAAATGGGACCAACTTGGAAGCCAACCTGATGTAATAACGTTTGAACTATTTCAATCGGTTCAGCCGTCTTCGAGTAATCGGTGGACATACACAAAAAAAAAAAACATACATACAGACGAATAGAGAACCTCCTCCTTTTTGATTGAGAAGTCGGTAAAAAAGTAATGATTGTTTGCTTGAAAAACTCGTCACTTTGCTGGTGACTATCTAATTCCAAGTCAAACATTATCGTACCGTAAACGACAAAGTCCCGTTCAGGAAAACGTGAATTACTTACGTACAATGTTACCTACCTAATTACACCAGGGATTAACATAGTAAGTACCTATAATAACCAACCTATCAATCAAACTGAGGATGAAATCAAAGATAATAAAACGAGCAAAATTCACAGTTAAACATTTATTGGGTTAAACTCAGTGAGGCATATCGTCATCTGATACCTAGATCGCATCCAACCACACTGGCTTCAATCACCACAATGAGTCTGTGCACTTTCACGTGCAATCAAGCACTTCACAACACAATTTGAACCTTAAACTGTTTACAATAAGCATCAACGCATCACGAATGTGAAAAGAGATTCGATAACATCATCCAGGTTCTTGCTGAAAGGAGACAGCTGGGCTTCGTAGGAGGTAGCTTTTTTCTTCCCGGACACAGTCAAATGGCAGCAAGGTCCAACCATCTGAACCTTGTCGCCAGTCCACCTCTTCACTATGGTCACGATTCCGTTCATTCCAACGAGGTTGATGACCCCGTAATTATCCCGGACTTCGATAGTACAGTCGTTCCCGATGACTTCGATGTCGCCTTGGTTGGAGTTCACTCGGACGATGCAATTGTTGCCCACGACCTTTAATTTGGAAGCGTTGGTGTCCATCGTCACCTTCTTCTTGTTTCCGACAACTGAGTAATTCTTCATGTTTGTTTAAAGAATTTTTATTTAGGTTTTAATTCACTGTTTATTGGCAGTTAGAAATTTGAAATTGGAGCACTTTTTTATATTTGAATTGAGAATTTCTTTTATCGAGTTGCTGCACAAGTGGTTAGAGGTTGAATGGTCCGATACGCGCCGCGTGGCTGTTTTATATGCGCGAGCGCAAACGTGGTCGCGAGCGGTGCGCGGGTGAGTCCCCTTGGGCTGCGTCACCCATTGATGAGCTTTGTAGAGCTATCTACGTTGCGAACACTTGAATGGTTATCAGCAGTCGAAAAATTACCTGAGAACACGATGTCCTTGTTCTGGTTTTGTTTATTTAGATGGTATAGAGGAATTCACCGGAAGGTAGAGCCTTAAAGTCATTGATGTTTAAAGTAATACATACGTTCCAAGTTTGCTGTGAATATTTACTTTACACGTTTTACGCGTTCTCACGATTTATTTTATTATTCGTTTCGGATCAGTGTTTGATAGTAATTTAATTATGTTTGATGGACTTTCAAAAGCAAGCACGTTCTGTCTGTTGATTATATTATTTTTTACTGTCCCAAATAAGTTAAAGAACCTAATAAACTCATAAGTAACTAGATATAATGTAAAATTAAAACCTCTACGATACTTAGGTATTAGACTCTATTCTGTATCAAATTTTTTTGGTTCTTTCTTTTTAATCGACTATCAATAATTTATTCACAGAATCTGTGATTTAACATTACTCTAGTGCCTCTACTGTCGAAAAGTGAATTAGGTAGGTATAGTGTTTTACAACCGATTATTTTCATCGTAAATTATATTTCTATGTAACGTACATCATCTAAGTGACTACATTTCTGCAATTTTAATTCATTACATGACTATTTTATCTCATGTTCACAATGATTATTATAATAATGTACTCGTGCTCACTTAAAAACCATGAAAAGCCATTATCTATATATATAAAATTCAAAGTCCTGACTGACTGACTGACTGACTGACTGACTGACTGACTGACTGACTGAGATATCAACGCACAGCCCAAACCGCTGAACCTAGAGACTTCAAATTTTGCATATAGATACGTTATACAGTGTAGGCATCCACTAAGAAAGGATTTTTGGAAATTCCACCCCTAAGGGGGTGAAATAGAGGATGAAAGTTTGTATGAAAGTCCGTCAGTTTTAAAGTTAGGATCTTTAAACAATGTATTTAGGCTGGCAATTGAAAATTAAGATTTACCTGTGTCAGCGTTTTTGACAATTCCACCCCAGAAGGGGTGAAAAGGGGGATGAAATGTTGTATCTGGAAAGTCCTTCATTAAATTTATTATTT
Organism: Crambus lathoniellus; assembly: GCA_949710035.1. Taxonomy (NCBI): domain Eukaryota; kingdom Metazoa; phylum Arthropoda; class Insecta; order Lepidoptera; family Crambidae; genus Crambus; species Crambus lathoniellus. The sequence continues at coordinate 6,475,457 of OX453300.1, forward strand.
AGGCCTAAGGTCGGAAAGTAAAATAAATAAGCAAAAACATGTTTCGTATTTTTTCGAAAATCAGCCCCTTAGAGGTTAAATGGGATAAATAAACCTAAAAATCGATATGGATGTCGTTATTGAGGTTTTATGAGATGACGATTGCAAAAATGGCATTTATTTGGTGTTTAACACGCTGAACATAATTTAACCCCTAAAAGGTTGCAATAGGGGTGAAATTTTGAATGAAAAATCAGGGGTAAAATAGACATTTCAACTTGAAACTTTGTAGGCTTACTTCTTAAAACAAATAGGCAACCCATTTCGTAATTTTCCCAAAATCAAACCCAGGGCGTAAAATAGGGGATGAATATGTGTATAAAAGTCCGTCAGTTTTGAAGTTACGATCTTCAAATTTTGTATTTAGGCTGGCAATTGAAAATTAATGTTTTCCTGTGTCAGCGTTTTTGACAATTCCACCCCCGAAGGGGTGCAGAGTGGGATGAAATGTTGTATCTGGAAAGTCTTTCATTTAATTTATTATTTAGGCTTATGGTCGGAAAGTAAAACAAATGTGCAAACACATATTTCGTATTTTTTCGAAAATCAACCCCTTAGAGGTTAAATGGGATAAATAAACCTAAAAATCGATATGGATGTTGTTATTGAGGTTTTATGGGATGACGATTGCAAAAATGGCATTTATTTTGATGTTTAACTCGCTGAACATGATTCAACCCTAAAAGGTTGAAATAGGGGTGAAGTTTTGAATAAAAATCAGGGGATAAAATAGACATTTCAACTTGAAACTTTGTAGGCTTACTTCTTAAAACAAATAGGCAATCCATTTCGTAGTTTTCCGAAAATCAAACCCAGGGGGTAAATAGGGTATAGAAACCTAAATCATCTTAAGTACCCTAAAAGTTCTTGGTACCTAAGCTACTCAGAACAAACTTTTTGATTGTGAAACATACACTTATTATTTACTAGCTTCCGCCCGCGACTTCGTCCGCGTGGACATTCGAGAAAATACTTAGGGGACCAATAACCAGGATAAAAGTATTCTATGCTTTAATTTCATAAAAATCCGATCAGCCGTTTTTACGTAATTAGGCGGGTCCTCCCTCACCAAGCGAGCAGCCTCGTGCGAGGCCCTCCGCACGTGGCAAACGTTCTGCCTCGCGCGAGGCTGCTCGCTTGGTGAGGGAGGACCCGCCTAATTACGTAAAAACGGCTGATCGGATTTTTATGAAATTAAAACATAGAATACTTTTTATCCTGGTTATTGGTCCCCTAAGTATTTTCTCGAATGTCCACGCGGACGAAGTCGCGGGCGGAAGCTAGTAATAACATATAAAAGTAGATACAGTTTTTTCCCCTTTTAATTCTAATGGGTACAAAACATAGCTCGTCAGTTACGGTTTTTTTATACATGTTTTTGTATCAAAATGGATGTCTTAAAATAGTATGTTGTTTGACTACTTCGTTTTTTTAAGTTTGCTATTTTGGGAAGAACTTGCTTCGCGTTTTAGTACTTAGGTAAGGTATGTTATATTTTTGAATTCCCACTATTTTATTTGAGCGTAGAAATCTAACTGTAAATAAACGATCGGAAGAGGATACCTATTTATAGTGGAATCAAATTGATAGGTATTTCGTTTTTCCTGTTCATTTGTTTACTCTTATTCATTTATACTATACTTTAATGACACAAATATTAAAATGGTTAGCTTCTACAAGTAAACTGTGATTAGAATCAAAAAGTATGAAACCCATTTCACAAATAATAATTTTATATTTTGCTTAGTATTTTACCGATCGTTGTGGAGATCCTTGGGGGAGGCCTATGCCCAGCAGTGGGCGTCGTTCGGCTGACATGATGATCATGATGATGAGACTAATTTTGATGAAAATGAAGTAGGTATTAGAAAAAAATATATTATAAAAATTGCATTGATGATCTTAGTTCTAGGTTCCTCTTTTTTTTAATAAGTTCCTATTATATTATGTACCTAGTACCTTTTAGCTAACATAAGTCAAAAAATGATGCACGTAAGCAAACATCTTGAGAGAGGAAGAACCGAGGCAGTATTGCCTAAAAAATTAATTGGCTGCATAAAGCTTAAGTTTTGGTATGCATTATGGTATGCAATGCATGGTTTGTTGCGTTTGTTTTTATCGTAGAGCATTAAGTCAGGTATGTCGGGAGCAGGTTCATGGGTGACTCATCCCACGGAGTATGTTCCCATAGGAATTATGACTCACACTTACATTCCGCAGGTACATTTTTTTGCCATATATAGTTGCCAAGCAGTATTTTGGTAAAAACGAGTTTATGAATGTTATTGCTTTTAAGTTTCAAGGGTTTATCCTTCAACGCCCCAGAAATGAGACACAATAGATTTTCCATTGTTCTCCGATCCTATTCGGCCGGCTGGTCAGGCGTCAATGGGTTGAATGATATAATTATATTAGAGTGGATATAAAGTTCTTCTGGTACTAAACATGCCCATTGAGCTAGGGTTGTAGGTTCTATCCGTAGTCGGGCAAATAATCTTGAGATGAATATTTACTTTTAACTCTAACTACTGGCTCCCCGCGGTTCCTGTTCCCTTGAGAATATCGGAATAAAATATAGCCTATGTCACTCGGGAACGAAGTAGCTTTCGACTGGTGAAGTATTTTTTTACAATTATTGCTACTTACAGTAGTTTCAGAGTTTATAATAATACTCTTTATTGCACTTCAACACAAAATAGAAAATAAGTATAAACAATATGAGAGCAATGGTGGACTTATCTCTATCTCATGTGAGAGATTTAGATACAGAAACAGAAGTTGCAAAGTTTATCATAATAATTTAAAAAAATCTATAGTTGGTTCTAGTTGCCGGAAACACAAGTGCATACCTACTCATCACGTTATAAGAGCAATGTACTGTGTACCTATATTACTGACTTTACAATAAAAAAGCGGCTTGTTCTTAAAAAGAACAGGCCGTAAGTTAATGCACAGAAATTATATGTTCCCGCTAGAAAGCTAAAACTGCACAGTCAAAATTGTTACTGTATGTGTATTACTGTATACCTACAACAAGTTACCCGACAATTTCAAAACAGCTAAGTACCTTAAATAAATTCAGGACATTGGTTCACAATTTTTTTATTGAAAAATTTTATTAATCTGTAAATTCATTTCTTTTTGACAAATTTTAGATGTTAGAACTTATAGGAAAAATGTGATAGTAAAAAACCACGAGCCCTATAAGTAGCTTTCAGGCGGGATTTCAGGAAGTAGCTGTAAATTTTCATAATTCAAATACCTTGGTTATTTTTTATATTTTCATCAATTAAACATTTGCACGCCACTTACGTGGTAGACATGTTAGGGTAGGTACTTCTTAATTTTAAGACCTTTGTTATACCACATGTTTATGCGAATAAATAAATTTATTAAAAGCTGCTCCTGGCTATCATTTCTTTGATCTAATATTAAATAATCTTGCTTGACTAAAGAAGGTACCTACCTACTCCATAAATTCTGAAACGCATTATAGCAACGCATTATATTAATACGCATTAGGTATATTAATTATTACAGCGTAAATAATTTTGATATTATAAATACGCTGAATAAAGGTTAATCTCAGATGTAATTTGACTGCGATTACGCTCGTATCTGATCGATTTCTATTCGGGGCATTACCTGAAACTTAGATAAGAAGATAATTGACCTATTACCTAGACTAGACAAGCATTAAACACAATGATTTACAATTTTACGAAAAAAATAGTACCTACTTAGTATGAACATAATTTTTACAGTAATAATATATTATATTGTATTCTATTTTGTATGTACTTAATCATAAGTATGTTGTTTAATTGCCGTAAGTACTAGTGTACCTATGTACTGGTCTAGTTAAATTTAAGTAGGTAAGTATTACTTTTGCCGGTGGACCATATAAGTCTAAGATAGTTATAAGGGTGGTAAGTAGGTATAAGGATTTAGGGACGTTTAGGGTGAGTTTCCACAGAAGCGGAGCCACGCGGAGCTGAGCTGTCTTCACATACCTACCTAATATATTTGACACAAAGGGCGGGGTCGGTTCAACTCCCAATGTAAGAAAACACAGGTCGCAAGAGATAGACTAGACAAATTGATTTTATCAATTACTAGCTGACCCGGCAAACGTTGTTTTGCCATATAAATTTTATTGGACACGAACTTCGTATCAACTGCCTGACACAATGTCACTTATTAAAAAAAAGAAATCCTAAGCGGCAAAAATGTCAGTGATTACATACTCTTTGACATACCTTCTCTTTGGAAGCGGCTAAGAAATGACAGTTGTGTGAAGTATGACAGTTTAACGGTTTTCTATACAAAATTACCATTTTTATTTTATTATTTTCCTGGATAAAAAGTAGCCTATGTTACTCTCCAGCTCTCAAATCATCTCCATACCGAAAATCTCGTCGATCCGTTGCTCCGTTTTGACGTGAAAGACGGACAAACAAACAAACAAACAAATAAACAAACGAACACACTTTCACAATTATAATATTAGTATGGATAAATACCTAAAGAGATAACAAACAAAGATTAGGTACCTCTTGAACTTGAGCTTACTAAACGCATCGCAATTTGATTGCGCACGCACGCAAATGCATTCCTTAGAAGTATTTTACACAAAACTTCCTGAAATTCATGAAAACGGTGGCAACAGAAAATTTCACTAAATTATGTACCTACTTTCTTTCAGCTTCAAGCAGCTCCACCTCAGTGGAAAGGAAACACAGCCTTATTCCATAAACCTTAATTCTCTTGGTATCTTTCTATTCTTTACACCAAAGCTGTGCTTATAGTCAAAGCGACCTCATAGCTACTTACAAGTACCTACCTAATAACACAAAAGTAACAATTTATTCGTAACCAAAAATACATAAGTAGGTAGTTCAATTTATGTGGTAACATAAATGTGCTAGGTAGAGGTATAGGTACCTACTTTAACACATTTTCTTGTGACGCTTTTTACTTCCTATTGAAAAGCAATGATAAGAAGGAAACATAATTTCACCACGCATGGACTTTACCTAGATAATGCATTTAGTTGAGTCACCCAAATGATGAAAACAAACAATCCGAGAAACCGCATAAAAATGCATAAATCCTTGACCTAATTTTTTATTCAAATCACTAAAGGCCACAGAAAATACCGAAAACCCATATCCTCTTACGAGAGTGAGATGGTTTTTTTTATAAGAGGATATAGGCACAAGAATAAACATTGTCAATGTATTGGAAACACCGTCTTCACGTAATTTACCTCAAAACCGCAAAGCCTTGTAGGTAAGTAAACGTCGCACATCCAAAAATAGGCAAATAAAATAACACAACCGTTACTATACAAAGTTTACGTCAAGTTAATTTATTATTCATAAATTTATGCTCAAAATGTGATTCACTTTTGATGCAATATAAAAATTTATACCACGTTTATTATGAAAACATTGTTAGTCACAATCACAAGTCAATAACCAGAATGTATAATCTGATATTTTAATACTTATCTAATTGTAAACATGACATAATTAACGTAAATATCGTAAGAATATTATCAAAATGGGGACAAACGAAACGGTTAAGAAATTACAATTACGAATGTACCTACTAGAAATCTAGTAGCCGCCCGTGACTTCCTCCGCATTGACATTTTACCAGATCCTATACAAATTTTTACGTCATTACGACATATTAAGTTAACCCTTACTCCTAAAAAAATATATTAAATATGATGACAGAAGATATCTTCTGTCATCTTGTTTCATAAAAATTTTCATAATTACTTTCGTTTGTGAAGTAGGGCAGAGGTACCCTTTGTAGCCACTTTAAGGATTTTTTTACTTTTAAGCACTAAGTACTAAATGGTCTTAGGTATTTAAGACACATGTTATATCTTAAATTATAGACAATTTATCTACCTTTAAAGGTACATTTTTCAAATTTATAAAAGTAAAATAGTTTTTTTTATATTACACACGATGTGTGAGACGTGCCAAATGTACCGGTTTTGGCCACTTACTGATAGTTAAACTTTTGTAAGTATTGCGAAAAATCAAAACCAAACCCAGGTAAAATCAATATATTCTAATGCGCTAGGAACCAGTCAATTGCAAAACAACAATTTGATTGTAAGAAACAAAGGTTTATAAAGTATTTCATTTCATCCAAAACACTTACATACAAAACATTTTTTCAAACAGAAAATAGAATTTATTGAAAAAAAATCTTTTGACATAAGGAATTCTAACGATTGTTATTATTACCTTAAAATACCTTATTTTAATTGCCTTTATCAAAAACGGCTAAAAGTTGTTTAGAAAACTTTTAGAGCAAAAAGTGGCCAAAACCGGTACAGTGGCCAAAACCGGTTTGCCTGCCCTAACTACCTAATTAAAGAACGTCATAAGAGCTTATTACACTTGGCTAAATTCAGCATCTAATTAAGCATACATTGCTTTCTTTGAGCTCATTTGTAGCAAGTGATGCAATCAAAACACGCAATGTATGCTTAATTAGATGCTAAATTTAGCCAAGTGTAATAAGCCCTTTACTTTTAATATCACTTCGCCTAGAAAAGGAAGTCGACAGTGACTTATTTTATTAGGTATCATAATTTTGCCAATAACATCGATCTGAATTTGTCAAGTTTGTTTAGGAACTGTAAAAATGAACAAAACATATATAGGTAGTAACTAATTGGCGAATTGTTTTTTTATTCAAGACTTTACGACAAAAAAGATTGTAAATAAAGATTACATTTTTGAGCTAACAAAAAGGAAGTGATGCATTCCATGTTTGTACCTATGCTTGTAAGTATTTTCCTCAATACTTCCTCAAAAGTGACTTCTGGTTACAGCAAGAAAATTTCACTGAATTTCTTTCAATGATTCAATATAGCAATTTGGTATTTGGATTGCTTACGCATTATCTTATCTATTATCGTATATTTACCTAAACATTATGAGAAAACGCATGACTCTTACTTTGATACGCATGACTCTTACATATGCAAGTTAGTCCGCCAAAATCCAGAACAATACACCAAACGCCAGGATGCTCCAATAAAATACTCCACACGAAATAAGAGTAAATTAATGTTGCCAGTTTCTCGTTTGAATCAACACTCATGTAGTCCTCTTATAATGTCAATAAAAATTTATAATAACTTACCGAAGCAAATCCAAAATGAAAATAATTTCGTAAAGTTTAATACACTCCTAAAAAACTTATTATTAAATAAAAACTATTACACAGTAAATGAATATTTAAATGATAAAGAATTAAAGAATTATAAAATGTAATGAAAATGAAAATATAAATAATAATAATAATAAATGAAATAAAATAAAATGCACAAATAATAATTTAAAATAATATAAAATGATAACTTAAATATAAAAAAGTTGCAATAATATTGTTTAATTTATATAAGTATAATAATTAAAACATTAATGTTATTGTTGTTAAGAAATAAAGTTTAACTGAATTCTTATTAAATGATGCGTCATCCTCTCTTCTGCTCTTCTAAATTGCTATGCCCGACAGGGTCCAAAATTGTATCTCTATTTATATACTTACCAACATTGTAACATTTTGGAATGCAAATAAATTGAACTTGAACTTGAACTTGAACTTGAGTAATATTGGGAAAACCGTTCAGGCTTTTTCATTATACACAACACAACACGTCGTTGCCCTCGATTTCGTCTGCTGCGTGTGATCTAGCTTTACTACTAGATCTATTTTTTTTTATTCACAACGGGGCTAGAGTTGCCAGGCGTCCGGCTTTAGCCGGACATGTTTGGCTTTTTACGGTCGTGTACGGCCAAATATTTACGTGTCCGGCCTGTCCGGCTTTTGTTAGGCTTTTTTATCCCATCGTGCGGCGAGATTAACTGGTTTTATTATTAGTGCTATTATTTAGCTATTATGCTGTACTTCCTTTAAAACACGTATTTTGTCTTTAAATTACTAAACATTATAATTTATTTAAGTATTAAAAACATTAGTCCTCATCTGAGTTTCTTATTATAAAATTGTTGTCGGGCTTGAAAAGCGTAAGTCCGGCTTTAAAATTGTGTGTTGGGCTTTCCACAAACACCATGTCCGGCTTTTAGGCCAAAATGTCCGGCCTATTACAGCGCTGAGTCCGGCTTTTTTATTTTAGGACCTGGCAACCCTAAACGGGGCAGCACTTAGCACATCTGATGAAGTGGTGATAAGGCTGAAAGTGGATGCGCACTACTCCCGGAATCTTCAATCACTGAGGAACGGCTACTCTTATCTCTAACTGCCAAACACAATAAAGCTGAAAACATCATCATCATCATCACACAAACGAGCCGCATAGCCACTCGGCAAAAACCCGCCGGACTTGCTCCGGCATTGTGTGTAGGAACCTTTATGGCGTCAAAAGATAAGATGGTGGTAGCTAGCAAGGCGGAATAAGATCAAGTCCTACTACCAACCAAACCGAATACAATATGTAAGAACCCCCACTGGGAATCGAACCCGGGACCTCTAAGTCTGTAACCGGTGGACGTAGTAACTCTTTAGTAATCTGTGCCGGTGGTGTGAACCATTAGATTAGACCACAGCGGCGGTTACAACCCAGTTATGATTCAGTCTGTCTGCTGCATTTCATTTTTGGTCTTGTGAATGTGAACCAGAATAATTCTAGGTCTTAAATCGCTTCTCTACTCTAGGTGTGCCAAATTGAAACGCTTCCACAAAATATATAAAGATAAATATCATCATCATCATCACAGCCATTCCGAGTCCAAAGCTGAACATAGGTCTTAGGCCTACGTTCAAGATAAATATAATGAATTGATAATTGGTCCAAATTGTGTTTGGTAAGATTTTTTTTATCCACAACGGTGTAGCACTTGGCCTTCATCACACCTGATGTTAAGTGGTGATAAGGCTGTAGGTGGAAGTAGTATAAGTTTTGTGTATTAATATTGTGTTAAATCATCATCAGCCATTATAAGTCCCCACTGGGACATGGCCTTCCTTATGGATGGATAAGGAGAATTAAAAACCCCACCAACAACAAACTTGCATGTCGGTAACACATACATACGTACGTACCCTGTAGGTACGCGCCAGAATGTTGTTATTTATTTAAGTAGGTAGGTATTGTAGCATTTGAAGATAGCACAAGTGCTTGAGCTACACTTATCTCGGAATAAGTATATGACATTGACTGATATGATATAAGCCAGTATTATTAAAATTATGATACCTACTCTTTATTACACTTGAAATAAGTAGGTACCTAAATTATGAAACATAGTTTTAAAATAGGTGAGCAAGTGTGGGCTTATCTCTAAAAGAGATATATTCCAGCCAACCCAGGTCGTGTGAGAGACAATGTAGGTACCTAAACAGGATTATGTGGACTACAAGTAGGTACTTGTAGTCCACATAATCCTGTTACTTATACTATACCTGTTATACTTTCTAACAATTAGTATACCTAGGTAGGTATACTAATTGTTAGAAAGACATTTTTTCAATTAAATTATTCCCCAACTAAATCTCAGTAATATTGGCAAATAGGTAGGTATTTTGAGAGAGTTTGTGAGAATATCAGATAGATTTTTTTATGGATTCCTCGAAGAACTTTTTAGGTATCAAGCCGTTCATAAATTTCCCGTTTGAACAGCTGGGCTTATATTTTGTGGAATATTCAAATCAGAGCGTTCGCGATTACTGAAAACTATCGTCAGTGTTGAGTCAATCACCTCTTTCTTTAGTTTTTTTATAAATGGGTACGCCGTATTACAACGTTTCCTGGATTTTACCAAATATTTTTTTAATAAATAAAAAATTGGACACCAACACATTGTTACAATACCAACCAAACTGTAGTAAGTAGCTTGAACACTAGTATCTAATCTAGTATTAGGGGAAATTGGAAATGACAACGGGCATTAACCACTACACTCAGAGTCAGACTCGAGGAAATATTAAAAAGTTCTTTTGCAATATATATCCGACCGGGAATTGAACCCGGTACCTCCAGAGATAGCAACACCTTGAAAAATTGTTCCTTTAAAAGCTACTTTCTTCACATGTAACCTAAATTAGACCCTAGAACTATAAGACATGAATGTATATCGGACAATTTAACATATTACCTACTAGCGGCCGCCCGCGGTTTCACCCGCGTGGTACCCGTTCCCGTGGGAATATCGGGATAAAATATAGCCTATGTCACTCGGGAAGACTGTAGCTTTCTAGCGGTGAAAGAATTTTCTAAATCGGTCCAGTACTTTTTGAGTTTATTCGTTACATACGAAATTTTAAGAGCGAGCTAATTCGCGGCCAGAAATTGGTACCTATTTAAGTAAATTATTTGAGACCCTGGGAAGGATTATAATAGGCTACTTTTACTTTTTACCACAGAAAAGTATCATATTCCCACGGGAAAACCAGTAGTAGGTATTATTTGTTTGTCCGTCTTTCACGTCAAAACGGAGCGACGGATCAATGTGATTTTTGGTACGGGGGTAGATTGGGAGCTGGACAGTGATGTAGTTTATCCCGGAAAATATCACATTGCCGACATAATGTCGTGTAGTACACGCGGGCGAAGCCGCGGGCGGAAAGCTAGTAATATTATAATAGTATAGATGACTTTATTACACGAAAACAGTAGTAGGTATCTATTAGAAATTATTCTCATGTCTATCATTATGGTATGGTTGACATGGTTGTAGTACCTATCAGGGACAAATTCGGTGAACCATTTCTTACTTCTTTTCGTTTGGTTATGTACTATTTAGGGATATGAAGTGCAAGTGAACGGAAAGACGCCAGCCACACAAAAAGAAGGAGGTTCACCGCATTCGTCCCTGCAGTCTGCACGCGTAGCATGACAAACCCGAGAAGAACTTTGTCTACCTCGAAAGTCTGTACTTGACAGCTGAACAATAAATTTGTCCTCGATTAAATGACATTTTTGAGGTTTCGATGTACCTAGACAAAACCTTTCTCGAGTTCATCATGCTACCCGTGCTGGTGGTTCGTCTACGCACCCATAGTAGTAGAGTAGGTAACTATTTAGTAATCTGTGGTAGTAGTAACTAAATACGACCAGTCGACGGCACATCGTTGACCTTTCTTTTTCCTCTTATGTAATGAGAGCTATTGCACTTTTTTTAAGCTTGATGCTATCTGTACCTACCCGAAATTGTGCTGAACACAGAGCCACTCACTAATAAGGACTTGGTAGTTTATGTTAGGAACTAAATTGCCCAGCATATACCGGTGTCTGGTACCAACCAACCAACTGCTAGTATAATGTTTACAACTGGCTTCGACTCGCATGGGATGAGTCACCCTGCCTCTTACCGAATTGATGTACCTACCTATGTAATCGTGAAATGGCGCGCGGTGCGCGTGAGTCACTCACCAGTCAGCTGAACCTGACATGGGCACGGGACATAGATAAACTAACAGATGCAACATCACGTGTGTAAACATTGAACCTAAAAAACATTGGAAACTAAAAACAAGGCTTTTGAAAGGCCACCAGTCGACGAATACAGGCTGCTGATGATACTCTATTCGTTGTTGATTTAAATTGGTTTCCTAGAAGAATTGAAGTATATTATTGAATACTTTAAAATAATCAGTCCGCAGCACACATATGCAAACATATATGGAGAGTTAATGAAGTATAAGCTGTAGGTATTCATATCATACAAACAAACTACCTACCTATAAAAAAACACAAAAACTTTCATTCATGTTTTCTTTAATTTAGGTATATAGTAGCTTTGAAAGACAACCACTTTGAATCAAGAATCATTTTATAAAGAAAACCTATAAATACTTCGGCTACAAAGGAAACCAATGACGTACGGTTTTCACAAGTGCTCTAAAGTGTAATTGCCATATTAGGTCATGGCTGGAAGAAATTGACATAATGAATCATAACACAACGATTAAACGATAAGAATAGTCACAACAACATCGTTTCCTGTAGCTGTAGAGATAGTATATGATAACGTTACTATGCTAACATTGATGAGACATAACATTTCTAATTAGGGCGTCTTGTAAAGTATATCATGTCTTAGGTACTTCAAATCACTACTATTTTATCTATTTTCCTTTTAACTCAATGATTTTCGTGTGATAATAAAATCCTGAAGAATAAAATTATTTTCTTGGAACTTTCAAAAACTCACGTTTCAGTAGATACCAATATCTGCTAAAGTGATATTTTGGTAATGATAACATTGATGGTTCCAGTAAAATGGATTATAAATAGAATGACATGACAATATCTAAGATATTCACGTGACAGATAAATCTAATCTACATAAAATCGGTCTGCTTTTATTATTACCACACTTTTATTAGCTTCACATGTAACTAAGTCACAATGTAAGAAAATCTTGGAATTCAATTTTAACCTACTTCTAATTGTCGTATTGATTTGAAACTTTGCAAGTCTATATGAATCCGATGACAATACAATAATTTGCTAACATCGAGCTGATCTGATGATGGAGTCAAGAGGTTGGCAATAGAACTCTTTAATGTCTGCTAGGAAACCCCTCGAGCTTAGGCTCATTTGTTTTGTTCTGATTAGACCTATTCGCTACACTTGATGGTGAGGGTCTGATGATGGAGCAGGGAGGAAGCCAGCGGCACTCCTTAATGACCAATAGGAAACACCTCGAGTTCTGGTTCATTTCTTTCGTTCTGATGAGACCTATGCGCTACAATTGGTGGTGAGGGTCTGATGATGGAGCAGGGAGGAAGCCAGTGACACTTCTTAATGACCACTGGGAAAACCCTCGAGTTTGGGCTCATTTGTTTCATTCAGATTCACTGGATGAGACCTATTTGCTACACTTGGTGGTGAGGGTCTGATGATGGAGCAGGGAGGAAGCCAGTGGCACTTCTTAATGACCACTAGGAATACCCTTGAGTTTGGGCTCATTCGTTTCGTTCTGATGAGACCCATTCGCTACACTTGGTGGTGAGGGTCTGATGATGGAGCAGGGAGGAAGACAGTGACGCTCCTTAATGACCACTAGGAAACCCCTCGAGTTTGGGCTCATTTGTTTCATTCAGATGAGACCTATTCGCTACACTTGGTGGTGGGGGTCTGATGATGGAGCTGGGAGGAAGCTAGTGGCACTCCTTAATGACCACTAGGAAACCATTCGAGTTTGGACTCATTTGTTTCGTTCTGATGAGACCTATTCACTACACTTGATGCTGAGAGTCTGATGATGGAGCAGGGAGGAAGTCAGTGGCACTCCTTAGTGACCACTAGGAAACCCCTCGAGTTGTGGTTCATTTGTTTCGTTCTGATGAGACCTATGCGCTACACTTGGTGGTGAGAGTCTGATGATGGGGCAGGGAGTAAGTCAGTAACACTCCTTAATGACCACTGAGAAACCCTTCGAGTTTGGGCTCATTTGTTTCGTTCAATGTTTAAAGGGTAGGCAGATACATGAATGGACTGTAAAATCCATTACCATCCATCCATGGCTTGCCATTTATAAAACTAAAAAGTAAAAAATAAATATGTAGTTTAAAAAACTAATAAAACCCACTTTTATAGGGACATACTAAAAAGTACAAAATAACCGTCTACAGATTCAGTAACTGAAATTTAAAAGCGTGGTGCGCCCTTTGCTAAGCCTGCATTTTAAGTACTTAATATTGACAACGCGCACCTCGCTTTTAAATTTCAGTTACTGAATCTGTAGACGGTTATTTTGTACTTTTTAGTATGTCCCTATAAAAGTGGGTTTTATTAGTTTTTTAAACTACATATTTTTTACCACAAAAACTGCGTTTAGAAATAAAACTGTCATAGCTTATAGACGAACGTTACGAAATGACTAAAATATTACCGTCATCTTCCTGAAGGATTCCTGGCCTTATCCCATTTTTTCCATTTGAAGTCGGCGCTTCGCGTCCTTTTCCTCCACTCCACTCTATTTCCTTCTATCTCCTCATTTACTCCTTTTTCATTCATGCTAAGTATTATACTTAGGCCAGTTTATTGATCCGTAGTTACTTAACTGAACCAATGGTTAAAAAAGTAACTAGGTAAGTATCTAATAGTCAAATATCTTGAAAATTCGTTTTATTAATTTATTCGTTTGAAATACGATTTTTGAAGATATTTGAATATTAAGTAGTTACTTTTTTTATCTATTGGTTCAGTTAGGTACCTACGGATCAAAAAACTGGCCCTTAAAGCACACATTCTATCCATCTTTTATCCTCTCTCTCCATCCATCATTATCATCATCATCTCCATCCATCCGTCATCGTGACTGTTATAGGTATAATAATAGGTCTTTACCTATGAAATTGCCGTTTTGTATGGAGATTTCTGTAATTATTTTTTTTCCATACTAACGTTTTTGTTATTATTTAACGACTAATATTATGTAAATTTACAAAATTTTACACAAGTATTTATGAACATTTTAACTACTAAATGACACATTTGTAAAGAGAAAAAAAAATTTTTTTCACTAAGTTACAACTAATAAAGTACGAAATTCTGGAAACAAAAATAGTCGTAACTTTCGGAATAAGTTTTTTCTATGTAAATAATCAAATATCGTGGTTATTAAATTATCAAAAGTTGCTCGATACGGTCTTAATGTAATGCAATATTAAAGAAATTATATATTTCTAATATTATAAAAGTTGTTAAGTTATATGTACAAAAGAAAAAAACGGCAATTTCATATGTAAAGACCTATTATTATAGCAGAAAACATAGTTAACTATCATTCGTACTAACAATCTATAGTTATATATAAGTATAATTATTAAGTGGGTATATTATTTTGAAAAATAAGTAATATACTTAGTCCAATTTCCATCAGAAGATCAGTGTGATCTAGTTAAAAACACTTCTTAAAACCCCAGCATCTGATTCTGTATATTTTCATTCATCTTTGCATGTCGCCATTTTTATGCGATCGCTCCAGAGAAAAACGTCTGCGACAAAGTGACTCACGCGCAATACTCACGTAATGCGAAGACGCATAGGGAAGTACGAGTTTTTATATTATTCCTTGGCCCGCTGCCAATTACTGTAACATTTAAAAATAATTGTTATCAGAATCGGTTGATCTTATGATGTTCTTAGAAAGTTTATTGGTCTCTCTACGATGCTTTTCAGAGAAAGCGAGTGGATGCAAATAGGTAATTTTTCATTTGGAAGAGGAAAATCAATATTTTAATTTCATCCGATAAACAAATCAACGACACTACAACAAATCGACGTGTAAGTATATATGTATGTAAGTATGACAAAAGTTATGTACTAGACGTCCATTATATTAGTGCTTACCTATTTAACTAGGTACCTAGCTTATTCTATGAAAATCCTTAGTCTTCGATTCGAACGTGGCTGGCTGGCCCCATAGTAAAAAGTTGTTCATATTGACGGACACTAAAATAAAATCTCTGTATTTAGTGATTTATTTACAGTTTAGGTTTTACGTTTACCTACTAATGCAGTTTCAATATGAGATATAGTAGACTAGGTACCATACCTACCTATTTAACTTCCTGATTAACATAGACTTAACTTATCTTATAGCGGAAACGTAACTATGTACCTACTACCTACCTACCTACTATGAAAATAACCGTAGCTCAACCTTCTTTCTATAGATAGTCGACAATTGTGAAGGTTTGTAAAGGTCATAGGGGAATTACTGTGTGCAAGAGAAAGGTGTCATGGCATGGCTCACAGCTTTAGCATCTATGACGAAATACGCAAGTTCACCGCACTACCTACCTATATTGTGTAATAAATTTCATGAGGATGCGTTTTTTTTTATATTGGTAAGTCTGTCTAAATCTAATCTAACTACCTACCTATGTAGGTACTTAACGATATTTAACGTGTTTCGAAATTTAACTACTAATTCAGTTTCATTTCAATACTTAAACTTACCTAGGGTGATTACGCCAAACGTCGGCCGTCTGCACATTTTCAAATTGCGTTCATTCAAAAGGTACTTAAATGGAATTTTTTCCACTCGAATTGCAACCTTAGTTCATACTCTATACGTACAAACGGTTACTATCCGATTACGTCTCTCGCTCTTCGCACACTAAGCGTCAGTAGCGATCCCGTCGTTGAAGCGCTAGGTTCATTGTGAAAGTAGCTAACTTGCTGTGAATACCCACGCATCGGGGATTGATATTGCACCTATAAGGCGTTTCTTTTTTTTGCTTTAAGCTTTGATATCACTAATAAGTAAATTTTACTATATTTTAAGATAGTTTTTTAACGTTTTGTATAATTGGATTATGAGAAAAATAGGGGGCCGCCATTAGAATATCAGTTTTGACTTAAAACCCTATACTCGGCCGGGGCCGACTTAAAGTAAATGCAGTCTGTTTTATAAATTAAAATTCTACTAATCACATTGGCTGAATAGGAGAATTCGCAAAGCCTTAAGGTAAATAAATCCATTTTACGTTTAATAGCCAAATACCGGCCGGGGTGATATTAGTTTAATCACGAGATATAAGGTACACTAAACTGGGGCCGACTTTAGGAATATTAAAGGTCATAATGTCGGCCATCCTCAAATTCGACCGCCACTATACAGGGGATTACTTTTGTGTTTACCACAGCATAAAAAAACCATAAACCTTTATTTTTATTTTATCTGACTTATTTTATCATTCTTAAATACTATTAGGAAGACGTCATAGTTATTTTATCATTCTTAAATACTATAACGGTGACGTGAAAGTTTAACTAACAATCACTGTTGATATACCTTAGTATTTTTTAACCTCTTTGATTATTAAATTCTGTTTTAAATTCAAATTTTTATGACATACTTAAGTACTTATTTAGTTATTTACTTTTATTTTATTTTATTGTGATGTTTAACTTTGTTATTTAACTATAGGTACCTAATTTAATTATACTAACATTGTTAAAGTGTAAAAAACAACAAAAACAAAATATGTAAGTAGACTTACTTAAAAAAATTAATCATGTTAATATTTTTCATTGTCTAAATTTGAAACACCCTATACCCGGCCGACATTTGGGAAAAACGCGACCGACTATAGGCAGTAAACGGCCGACTTTAGGGTTTTTTCGTTCTCGACGCTTTAGTACCTTAATTCTTTTTTCTTATAGTAGAGAAGTCAACCTTATGCCTAGAAACATAAAATAGATTTATCAACCTGTCTCAAAACGCATCACAATCTATCTTTAGTTCCAAACTGATGGAGCCAGAGCGATCCAAAGTCAGAAAATCCGTAAGGGGGCCGACGTTTAGCGTATTCACCCTACCTATAGGCACTTTTTTACATATAGTTTTAGACTTATGAAAGTCATTTGTTCTAAGTAGGTAAGTAGGTAGGTACTTTGGTTATCTTCGTAGTGACGACTGTGGCCTAAACTAAACTCTATACTTAACTACCTTATTATCAGTAAAAAAATTTCATTAAAATTAAATAGCTGCTCCTAACGGCTTTACCCACGTGGTTCCCGTTCCCCTGGGAATATTGTGATAAAATGTAGCCTAGGTACCTACGTGCTATTCCAGGCGCCTATCTCTGTTCCTTTCATCCAGATCAGTTCAGAAATTCCGCCCTGATTAAGTATTTTAAGGCGATACTCGGAAAAAATGTGCTGAAGCGAGATAGCAATGAGAAAACGACACGCGCGGGAGCGAGACCGATTTTGCAGATTAGGCAAAAAAAAACACAAAATCACTTCGTATTAAAAAACTACAGCGATTTAAAAAAAATGCTTCTATACGATCCTCAATATTATTGGTGTCCACTAATTAAACCAATTTCCAATAGTGTAAATAACCCCATTTAAGAATAATCTTCACTTTTCGTATTTTTTAGAGGTCTTTTCGAAAAGAAAAAGTGTCGAGGCAAAATCATAAAATCGTGTTTTTGAAACTATACGATTCTAGATAAAGGTATGAAGAAATATATATCTTATTACCAGATTTGTAACAACTGTAACCGTCCTATAGTTTTACATCAAAAAGTCCATATTTTTCATGCAAGCAGGCATGCAGCATACAGCAGCAGCAGGCATAGTTTCATGTCACGGTTCCGGCGCGGCGGCGGTTCCACACCAGTTTCGGCGCGCAGATGGTTTTCGTGGTTTTCGCTCACCATCGCCGCTTCGGCTCAGCTCAGCCTCGGCGGTACGCGTTAAAACCACCTGCTCCTCAGCTTGTGGGCCGCCTCCGCCCGCGCCTACGCGGGCTTAAATTACCTACCTACACTCGGAGTAGGGCATACAGGACTACGTGGAGTCGGTTTTGCAGCGATTTGTTTCTGTCACTATATTCTTATCTATAGGTACTAATATTATAAAGAGGAAAGATTTGATTGTTTGTTTGTTTGTTTGCATTGAATAGGCTCCGACACTACTGGACCGATTTAGAAAATTCTTTCACCATTAGAAAGCTAGGTAAATTCTTCCCGGTGACATAGGCTATTTTTATTCCGATATTCCCACGGGAACGGGTACCACGTGGGTGAAACTGCGATCCTCTAGTAACACAATATTTTGGCTGTGTAAGAAAATCTCTTTTTTATAGACAATAATATATTAAGTAGGTAAGTAGGTATACCTATTACATAGTAATAAAAATTATATATATAAAAGTTTTTATAGAATAGGTATGAATATTATATCAAATGAATATTATACTTACGTAGGTACCTAATGTTATAGGAACTGTATTTAGATCAAATAAAATTATATCCAATGAACGTTATAGGTATCCGTTGAAATTCCTTCATTTGTAATTATATTAAACTACCTACCTAGCCTTTGCCAGCGACTTCGTTCGCGTGATTAAGATACCTAGTTGTGCGTTTATTTTGAAAGTCACGGATTGCCAATATAAGTATCAAGGTAGATATTTATTTATCAGCAGACCTTATTTTTTGTTCCATGCTTAGGTACTTATCTTCTGACATAGTGGTTCAGTCTTTGTTCGCTTGGTTTTTACTATCAATCAACATGCACTATGAATGAAAGCTATCTACTCTCAGAGACACCATTTTTGGAGGGTCCCTCCAAAAATGGTGTCTCTACCTTTAACCTAAATGGCAATTCCTTTACAAACTGAACCACCTTGTAGCATCCTACAGGATGCAAATGAATGAATCAAAGAATTAGACAGTTTTATATGTAAGTATGGTAAGTATTTATTTTTATTTTATTTTTATTTTTATTTTATTTTAATTTATTTGGCACAGAAACAACATACAAACTAAATTTCAACAATAAATGAACTTATTTCTAATTTACATTCAAATTTGTATATCTATTACATCTATGCACAACATTTGATTACACTCATTTAACAATATAAAAAAAGACTATTATATTTAGGTACTAAAGTTATAAATTTGCTAGCAATGACGTAATCTCGCTCTTAAATTTAGGTAAACTATAATGAAAAATGTCTAAATCTTTATGTAAAACATTATACTGGGTGCACATTCGGGGTATAGGGCTAAACTGAGTAACATTATTATTGGAAGCAGTTATCGAAAACAAACATTGTCTTCGAGTGGATTTATTAGGTGTCTTGAGTGAAAGCTGGCTTAAGATGGTTAAATCTAATTTGGAATTTATAATTTTGAATAATGTAAGCAAGTCTGTAATTTTACGCCTGTTTTGTAATGTATTTAATTTAAATTTATTTAGTCTATTATCGTACGTTGGTAGTGCCTTTCTCATTCCAAATTTACCACATAACCGATTAATAAATTTCTTCTGTATTGATTCTAGTCTATTTACATGTACAGCATAATAGGGACACCATATTACGCTACAGTACTCCAATATACTTCTTACTAGAGAAGTATACAGAATTAATAAGCTGGATGGCTGTTTGAATGGTCTCGTTATCCTAAACAAAAATCCCAAAGTTTTCTTAGCCTTCAAAACTATTGAGTCATAATGTAATCTAAAAGAAAGCTTATTGTCAAGTATCACACCTAAATCTCTTATTGCTGTCACACGAGCCAATTCTAAGTTGTTAATTTTATATGAAAAGAGTATTGGTTTGGTCTTTTTGGTAAATGAGATACATTGACATTTTTTGATGTTCAAGGACATATTGTTCTCAATACACCATCTGTAAAGTTTATCAATATCAGACTGCAAGGCTACACAATCCTGTTGTGTGTGTATTTCACGATATATTTTAAGATCATCTGCGTACGCCAGACAGTTGCTATTAAATATGTCAAGTAGATCGTTAATAAAGATATTAAATAATAAAGGCCCCAGGTTAGATCCTTGAGGTATTCCTGATTCCATCCCAAAGGGCAAAGATTCGTAACCCTGGACTGCGACTAGTTGACTTCGGTTCATCAAATATGATTCTAGCCATCGAAGTAGAGTTCCATGTATACCTAGATATTCTGCCTTAGCACACAACACACGATGATCCACCCTATCGAATGCTTTGGCAAAGTCAGTGTAGATCGAGTCTATTTGTCCTTTTTTATCAAAAATACGGCTAATGTTGTGTGTATACAAAAGCAAATTTGTTACCGTAGATCTAGAAGAAACAAATCCGCGTTGATCAGGACTTAAGATTGGCTTGAAATGATGGTACAAATATTGATATACTAAAGCTTCAAATATCTTAGCAAAACAACTCAGAATGCTGATAGGTCGATAGTTAGAGACATCATTTTTACTGCCTGCTTTATGTATAGGAACTATCTTAGAGATTTTCCATAGCTCGGGAAAGTGTCCAGTTTTAAGTGACTTATTAAATATCATACTAAGGGGTTTGATTAATCCTTCGGCACATTTACACAGAAACAAAGGTGGGATACCATCAGGGCCAGCCCCCTTGGTGCAATCAAGTTCTTTTAGCGACTTTTCTATTTCCTCAGGTGTAATATGAAAACTCGCAAGCGACGTATTTATGGTCCGGCCCTGTGGCACATAGTTATTAATTTTGTTAGAATTGTACACAGATGTAAAGTACCTGGCAAATAAATTTGCCATACCATGTCCATCATCAGAATGGTCACTGTTGTAATGCATCATTTTGGGGTATGTATTACTTTCATTTTTCGATTTTGTATACCTCCAGAAAGATTTCACATCAGTATGTAAACTATCCTCGAGTGTGTTAATGAATGCTTTAAAGCACTTATCATAACCGAACTTTGCCCTGTTTCTCAATAATGAATAAGTATCGAAATCGCGAGGATTATTATATCGTAGGTATTTAGTGTGATATTTGTCTTTTTCTTTGAAAAGTTTTATTAACGATTTAGAAAACCAGTACGGGTACTGTTGTGGCTTTCTTAATAACTTGGGAGTATTTTTGTCTATAATGAGCCATAATAAATCATAGAATTTATGCAGGAAGTCATCGCATTCAAGGTCAGCATATTTTGCCCAATCAATTTCATTCAGTTCACGAATACATGCTTCATAATTGCTTTTATTAAATAAATATCTTTCCGTTTGATTGGTACTTATTAGTTTAGGTCTCTCACATTGTAATAATATAGATAACGGAGGATGATGGGCATCAATTTTGCTGATTTGTTGAGATTTATTGATTTGAACATTAAGTGCGGTTTTAGAGATAATAAGATCAAGTATTTTATTGTTGTGATTTCGAGTTATGTTATGCTGTAATAGATTCATGGTAGTTAGGAATTCCACAAAATACACTGACTTCTTAGAAGTGTATGCAGAAGGATGACTAGGACAACTATCTGCCCATACAATGTCATCCAGATTGAAATCTCCAACCATCAGAGCTTCACTATCAGAGTCGAATAGAACCTTCTCACTAGAATCCAAAAATTCAGCAAAATGATCATAATCTAGATATGATGGGAGGTAAACCGAACAAATATTTAGCCATTTATTTTTAATCCTTATACGAACCCAGACATCTTCTACAGTTGATTGCCATTCTAGCTTTTGTTCTGAGTAAAGTGTATTTTTTATTGCAATCAAGACACCACCACCATGGTGTTTTTTATATCTATTTTTAAATTCAGTAGGCCTATCACGCCTATAAGTAATATATCTATCATCAATAAAATTTGAAGATTGAACATCATCATGTAGCCAGGTTTCACACAGACAGATTACATCGTAATCATTACACAATATATTTTTATAAATTTCAGAAAGTTTTGTATTAATACCTCTTATATTTTGATAGTAAATGGACAGGGACGTCATTATTAACCTGCAGTTACAAATAAAATCATTGAATTAAAGAAAAAAAAAATAACATTCAATAACAAGAAATTAAGTTAAATTACACAAAGTTTGCTCATTTTTGACATGTATAAAACGCGATGTTTCATCTTTGCGTAGAAATATTTGCCCATTCCTAACCCACACAAATTTATAGCCCAAATTCTTAGCCCTTAAACGCGCTGATGCATGGAGTGCCTTATTTGCAGGTGAAAGGTGTTCTGATACGTATATGGGCACTCTTTCCCCCGCGATTCCCACAAGGCTAGAGTTAAGCTTGGAATTAGGGTTCGCTTTGTTGTATCTGGATACCGACGAATATAGTTCATCACGACAGCGAGGGCTTTTCAGTTTAACAACAATGCCTCGCGGCCGATTGGTCTTATTTAGGCTGGCTACTCTGGAACAGCTTAGGATGTCATCGTCGTTCAGCTTATCTACCACGACCGTCGACCACCTGCGCTATCTGTTTAACCAAGGTAACTACATTCTCATTACGATGTTCTGGTATCCCTTGTATTTCGATATTAGAATTCCTCATGTGTTGTTCCATAGCATTGAGCCGCATCTGTAAGTCAGTCACCGTGCTACGCAGACCGTTGCATTCAGTTTGAAGTTTTTTGTTTTCCTGAGACACAGTAGTTAATTTTTGCGCCATATCGTCAAACTGGGCACTGGTAAACGATGCTGACGCCTCAATTGCATTTAACTGTGCTCTGATTGGTGCAAGTTCTGATTCAAATAAAGTCTTCAATAATCTGGGGACCTCTGTTTTAAACGCAAGCCTGATTTCATTCTTGATTACCTGTGTTATGTCTTTAATTTCATCAGAACCAAGTGCATTTTCTGAGGCTTGGAGGATCTGACTACTACGTGTATCCGAGTGTATACGGGTGTCCGAGCTTCCAACCTCACTTTGATCCTGCTCTCGTCGCTGACGCCCGCGCTGTGTAATATTTGATGTTTCTTCATCTGATAACGATATATTTTTTTGAACTTTTGACATAGCTCCTGAGTCGTAGGTCATCAGATTACGGACCGGTGTGTTACAGTCATTATTCTTAGGTTTTTTACTTTGACACTCGGGACAACACCAATTTTGCTTAAGGTCCGTTGTCATGGAACGAAATTTGTTTTCGTTTATGTTAGCACATGGTAAATCAAATGTTTTATTGCATTGAGGACAGTTTAAGCATTCTTTGGTCTTAATTTCGCTGCGGCAACCCGCACACACTAGCTTTAATGCCTTTGGTGGCATAGTAAATGTTTAATTTATAAAGTCGATGTTAAAATTCTTTAAAGCAAACAAGCAAAGCAAACAATGGCAATGTGTCAGCGAAGCCGCCGTGGTGGTAAGAAACGCCTTTAAAAAAGTTAATAGCAATGTGTTCTTCCGCGTAAAGCGTAGATGTGAGGTGTAGATAATGGTATGTAATTTCGGCCGCAACGCACCCGGCGCCGGTGGCGGATCGGTACGGCTGCTTGCAATACGTACGGGCGAGCACTGGATCGATCCTCAGTTGGCAACTTCGGTTATTTCGGATTTTATCCACCTTGACACGGCCGGGGGCTTCGAAGACTGGATGACAAGCACTTCACGTGAAGGGGCAAAGCCCTGAGGCACCACCAAATATTTATTAAATGAAGTTAAATATTTCGAAACACAAAACACACGTCTGCTCACAGCGAGTACCGGAGGGAGGTCAGATGTATGGAAGTATAGATGAAACACACCCAAATAGTAAGTACCTACCAGTTTTATTTTAAACAAGGATAAAATTTTAGTCCACGTTTTGGAATACGGGGCAAATGGTTTTATTTTTTATATTTAAAATTGTTTTTTTAAATAAGTAGGTAGTTAGGTACTTATTATTTATTGCGCACTGTTTGCATTTGCATTTAGGTAAGTAGGGTGATTACGCCAAACGTCGGCCCCCCCCCCAAACCTCGGTCGTCTGCACATTTTCAAATTGCGTTCATTCAAAAGGTACTGAAATGGAAATTTTTCCACTCGAATTGCAACCTTAGTTCATACTCTATACGTACAAACGGTTACTATCCGATTACGTCTCTTGCTCTTCGCACACTGAGCGTCAGTAGCGATCCCGTCGTTGAAGCGCTAGGTTCATTGTGAAAGTAGCTAACTTGCTGTGAATACCCACGCATCGGGGATTGATATTACACCTGTAAGGCGTTTCTTTTTTTTTTGCTTTAAGCTTTGATATCACTAATAAGTAAATTTTACTATATTTTAAGATAGTTTTTTAACGTTTTGTATAATTGGATTATGAGAAAAATAGGGGGCCGCCATTAGAATATCAGTTTTGACTTAAAACCCTATACTCGGCCGGGGCCGACTTAAAGTAAATGCAGTCTGTTTTATAAATTAAAATTCTACTAATCACATTGGCTGAATAGGAGAATTCGCAAAGCTTTAAGGTAAATAAATCCATTTTACGTTTAATAGCCAAATACCGGCCGGGGTGATATTAGTTTAATCACGAGATATAAGGTACACTAAACTGGGGCCGACTTTAGAAATATTAAAGGTCATAATGTCGGCCATCCTCAAATTCCACCGCCACCCAACAAGCAAAATTATCCTGGAACCCGTTTTTATAAGTCTATGTGGACTTGTAAGCCTCCTAAAGTGGCTCCAAATTTACCGACTGCGCTTGTAACAGCATAAGCAAATGCTGTTTTTACTGGAGTACATTTACTACTATAATTTTACCTTGTAAACGACTATAAGATCATTTTCCCTGACCATTACAGGCTCAAGACTCCTATACAAGCATAATTCAAGAGTAATTGCACCGAGGAGTAATTAGTTTAGTAACATAGACTTATAAGTGCCTATAAGAGGACATATTCATGCCATTATAATCGTAGACTCCTATATGAGCCTATACTAGGAGTATATACTCCTATAAAACTGAGGAGTAATTACTCCGATTACTTTGACTTGTAGGCGTTTAAAAGAGAACACCTGCGTGCTGTTATAGTCTCACTGCTCTTATAATAGCTAATGTTAGGAGTAAATACACTCAGGACTAGTTACACCTATTACTTAGGCTTAAAAGCGATTATAGGATAACATTAAATGGCCATTATAAGTAAAAAAAACATGGCGATTTCTTCGGTTTTGACACATGCCTTTATAAAACTAAATAGCCTATAACAGCATGATAAAGCATTTCTAAATGCCAGCTGGAAAAATGACAGCTGCCTCGGGTATTTCTTAAAATAATTAATAAATATTAATATGTGAAATTGCAAAATTTATGAGGCGCGTTAAAATTTTAACTATAAACGTGATAGGGTTTCACACAAAATTCAAATTTCCCGACGAAAACATGGTACGTAGTTCAACAACACAATAATTTACAGGTCACCTCCTCTAGAAGAGATAATGTATTACTCTCCCCATTACTTATTTTTCAACCTGTTTTAATTAAACAGAACCACTTCGTGACGATTTAGTTTGCATCTCGCGACTTGCCAAAAATAAACTTACAAAAGAATTTGCCGAGAGCTTAAAAGTCTCATTTTATACTGTAAGACACTAATAGTAGATACCGCAAGTCTGTTTGGGTTGATGTGGCTCTTAACTAGGATCACTGTTGGCGTAAATGGCATATTCACGGACCATTATAAATACCCTACAAGTGCAGATAGACTTATAAAATGGGCCCTTTTCCGGACTTATAACTGGTTATAAATCCTATATAGTCCTGATAAAATATGGTTCTAGGATAATTATAAAACCGTATTTTGCTAGTTGGGCCACTATACAGGAGGATTACTTTTGTGTTTACCACAGCATAAAAAAAACTAAAAAACCTTTTTTTTTTATCTGACTTCTTTTATCATTCTTAAATACTATTAGGAAGACGTCATAGTTATTTTATCATTCTTAAATACTATAACGGTGACGTGAAAGTTTAACTAACAATCACTGTTGATATACCTTAGTATTTTTTTAACCTCTTTGATTATTAAATTTGTTTTAAATTCAAATTTTTATGACATAAGTACTTACTTAGTTATTTACTTTTATTTAATTTTATTGTGATGTTTAACTTTGTTATTTAACTATAGGTACCTAATTTAATTATACTAACATTGTTAAAGTGTAAAAAACAACAAAAACAAAATATGTAAATATATTTACTTAAAAAAATTAATCATATTAATATTTTTCATTGTCTTAATTTGAAACACCCTATACCCGGCCGACATTTGGGAAAAACGCGACCACAGAATAATATTTGTAGCAGAAGGCTCACTTCCGAAACACAAACAATGAATTATCAATCTTTTCCAAGCGACAATTAGGTCTAAAATAATTTGCACCCGCACGCCTGCCTAACAAATTTACCGTTCATTACAAGCGAAATTGAACCGTAGCTGTACGTAATACGGTTCTATTAATCGGAAACGCTTAAGCCAAATTGGTTTTGGGTGGTCTTGGTTGCCGCACTAGGGTCGACTCGACTGCAATGTTACGACGAAGTAAGTAAAAGGAATCACAAATAGCGCAAATGATTTTTAAATACAGAAAGCTTAGAATTTTAATTTTTACTTCTTTGCATTCACAGTTCAATTTTTGTTACTTACTTACTGAAAAAATTGAAAATGAAGTAGGTAGGTATTAGAAAAAGTCGACCGTCTCACAACTAGCTCTGATGGGACTCGAGCCCACGACCTTTCACTGTCCGGGCAAATGCTCTAACCAATGAGCTACGGAGTCGCTAAAAAGTCGACCCGTCTCACAACTAGCCTCGATGGGACTCGAACCCACGACCTTTCACTGTCTGGGCGAATACTCTAACGGCTGGCAACGAACGAATTGCGCATCCGTCGGTGCGTCTCATTGACTTATTTCGTTAGGGGTCTGTTGCGAGCGCGCAATGATTGCGTGATTCGCTCGCGTCGCCGTGTCGCCGCCGCGCATTTCGTGGCCAGGCCAGGCCGTAACGACTCCGTAGCTCAGTGGTTATTAGAGCATTCACAATTCACAATTATTATATTATTCTAAGACAGAAAGTAGCTATATTTTGTAATTTGGTAGGGACCTACCTTAGTTTAGTGTACATATTGTTGATGTTAGCGTAGTTATTCGATAACGTCTATCGTGAAGTGAGAAAAAGCTAAGGAAGTACCTAAGTAGGTAGTAACAGCGCGGGCGCAGCGCGCGTCCGCGTAGTTCCTATGTGCGCCACGGCACGGTTGCCACGGCAATGAGCGCTAGCGTCACGCTGCAAAGCGAGAATCACTTTGTCGATTTTTATTTTCGTCGTAATTACCTAGGCTAAGGTAAAATCAAATAAAATTAAATCAAGTATTCGGATCATTAAGTATTATAGATACTTATAGAATAAGACAGTATAGTGACACAAAAAAACTTCTTTCAGGTTTTCTAAGATTATGAAATTTTAAATCCGGTCTCTTTCTGTCGTTGTTAAGACAACCGAAGGCCGCACAATAATAATGTTTAATATTACGCATTTTACTATGGGTAAAACCACAAGGTAACACACTTGTGTTTTGGCGCGAAAGTGTGCCGAAAGTAAACTACTTAGGTGACTTCTTTCTCGCGTGGCCTCGCATGCACAACTGAGCGTGCGTGACACCCGTGATTTCTCTACCTCGCGGTAGACAGCGCGTAGTCGATTGAATTGCGGAGTGAGCCCCCCCTGACGCGACCGACTATAGGCAGTAAACGGCCGACTTTAGGGTTTTTTCGTTCTCGACGCTTTAGTACCTTAATACTTTTTTCTTATAGTAGAGAAGTCAAGCTTATGCCTAGAAACATAAAATAGATTTATCAACCTGTCTCAAAACGCATCACAATCTATCTTTAGTTCCAAACTGATGGAGCCAGAGCGATCCAAAGTGAGAAAATCCGTAAGGGGGCCGACGTTTAGCGTATTCACCCTACGTAACATACTTAATTACCTAAAACAACACATGACTTTAAACGTGTTTGTAAATATGTACGATAGATAGGTAGGCGTACTTTATTCATAGAAATCCTGTTATGTAGTTTATTATCCACTCGTAAGTGTATCAATATCAATCAATGTTGATAGGAGGTATGTGATTTATCGATAGGTAACGATAGAATTATGCATAAAAGTAGATATAACCTTCTCTATAAACAAAAAGTCCCCTGATGGACAAATTATTTATCAATGATAGGTACCTATTAGGTACCTACATCATGTAAATTTCACAAGTGCTATACCACTTATACCTACATCGCATGGATTGTACAGATCGCGCGGCGAGAGTTTGGCTTTGACCGTTATTGCGCAGAAATCAGAAACAAGGTATTTTGGGCCTTGCGCCATACCATAAAAATGCGCAGTAATCCCCTCCACCCGAAGGTCAAAGCCAAACTCTCGCCGCGCGATCTGTAACAAATTGTTTGACATAATAATGGAGCGATGGATAAGTGATAGCGCACATTATGCTCTCGACTGCCCCGATCCCTTAACTTACACCCAGTTCCTCAGTGTTAAGGATTCCGGGAGTAGTGCGCTTCCATCTTCGGGTTTTCTACGCCATATCGAATTCCAATATATCGAATGCCAGTTGATCGGTGACAATCAAACGAAAACCCAATCGACATGTCATTTGATCTAATGACAAATAATCGATAGATCAATAGCTCGTTATACCAATAGATCAAAAGCTAATTAGATCGATGTTTTATAAGATCGAATTGCAAATAATCAAATGTCTAGATGTCGACACATCGATATGTATCAACAAGAACATACAAACATAACCAATAGACTCTTCTAACTCTAGTTTTCATCTTAGCATTTAATTTTATTTAAATAGCTTATTTTTAGCGAGGAATAATAGGTAGTATAACAATTTAATTAATTCCCTACAGATTTAGAATGGTAACCAAGGACAAAAATGTTGCAAATTGATTTATTGTAATTTCGATCTAATGACACTGCGATCAATCAAAAATAGATTTATTGAAACTTCGATTTAATGTAACAGCGATCTATTGAAAATCGATTTATTGAAACTTCGATCAAATGGCATGACGATAAATGACATTCGATATATTGTTATTCGATATGGCGTAGAAAACCCTCCATCTTCAGCCTTAATGTTCACGGTGAGATAAAAAAGATAAAAAAAAATTGAGAATTGTGGCAACTAAAGTGTGTGTCAGATAACTCTGCGCGTGACTGGCGCGTTTTTGGCGCTAGTTACAGTGCATTTATTTGTTCTAATGTTATAGAAAAGATTAGTATTCGATTTTTACCGCACGCAGACTTATCTGACGAGCACTCTATAGCTTGTTAACCGACTTCTAAATCAAAAAGGAGGAGGTTTTCTATTCGTCTGTATGTATGTTTTTTTTTTTTTTTTTTTTTTATGTATGTCCACCGATTACTCGAAGACGGCTGAACCGATTGAAATGGTTCAAACGTTATTACATCAGGTTGGTTTCCAAGTTGGTCCCATTTTTTGAAATTTTGAAATCGGTTCAGTAGTTTTCAGGAAATCTTGAAAATACTGTCGTTTTCGTCACCACTTGATGTGAATTTAATACGTATCTTTAGGCATAACTTCTTTGTTTATAAACCGATTTAGATGATTCTTGTTTTGTTAAAAAGGGGATACCTCAAGGTATTTTAACCGACTTCGAAAAAGGAGGTTTTGAGTTTGATCACATACCTATTTACCAGAAAACACGTAAATTGCCTGCACGATGCACTAAAAAGAGTGAAATAAAAATTATTTTTATAAAAAAATAAAACCGCCTTCAAAAAAACCACATCAAAAAAGTAAGAAATAATTCCTCACCAAATAAATAACGTAAGTACTTTGAAGTCGGGCGGGTTTTAACAAAAACAACAAAAAATTGTACATGTTTCACGCCCGACTTCAAAGTACTTACGTTATTTATTTGGTGAGGAATTATTTCTTACTTTTTTGATGTGGTTTTTTTGAAGGCGGTTTTATTTTTTTATAAAAATAATTTCAGATTCCACACTTCATTTTGTACAAAATACATGTGACATGCTCCTTCTACCTAACCTTCTTGTATCCTGACTTCGTGCCTGTGTTGAGGGATTGGATCAACTTTTCATATTACTTAAGTTTACGTAGTGAGACCCTGACTCTGATACCTAGGTTGAGGAAAGCCCCTTCTGTCTATCAGAATAATATCTACGTAGGGCAGAGGTACCCTTTGTGGCCACTTTGGATTTTTGACTTTTAAGCACTAAGTACTAAATGGTCTTAGGTATTAAAGACACAAATTATATCTTAAATTATAGATAATTTATCTACCTTTAAAGGTACATTTTTCAAATTTATAAAAGTAAAATAGTTTTTTTTATATTACACACAATATGTGAGAGGTGCCAAATGTACCGGTTTTGGCCACTTACTGATAGTTAAACTTTTGTAAGTATTGCGAAAAATCAAAACCAAACCCAGGTAAAATCAATATGTTCTAATGCGCTAGAAACCAGTCAATTGCAAAACAACAATTTGATTGTAAAAAACAGAGGTTTATAAAGTATTTCATCCAAAACAAATTTCTTAAAATTTTCATACAAAACATTTTTTCAAACAGAAAATGGAATTTATTGAAAAAAAATCTTATGACATAAGGAATTCTAACGGTTGTTATTATTACCTTAAAATACCTTATTTTAATTGCTTTTATCAAAAATGGTTAAAAGTTGTTTAGAAAACTTTTAGAGCAAAAAGTGGCCAAGACCGGTACAGTGGCCAAAACCGGTACGCCTGCCCTACCTACCTACGTTCAATTTATCATATTAGGTATTATCAAAGGATATCTATTAGCTGTCAATTGCGCCTTTATTAATCACTAGCGGCCGCGCGCGGTTTCACCCGCGTGGTTCCCGTTTCCGTAGGAATAACGGTATAAAAAGTATCCTATGTTATTCCGGCCTACCTATAATATTATCTCTGTTACAAATTTTATCCAGATCCGTTCGCATTTATAATATTAGTTAGTAGGATAAACCGATAATGAATTTATCATATCGATAAGTTAATTATTATGATAGTAGGTATGTGATTACGAAATACAAATTGCACGTGTAAATTATTCTTGGATCCCACGATGTGTCAGTTAAAAATAACATTGTATCGTTTATAATTGGGTATTTGACTGAATTTTTTTTATTTACCTAAAATATTCATTTATGTAGTAAGTAGCAACACAACATAGGTATTTATTTTCAAATATCTTGCATATTTTCAGCGATATAGAGCATCAAACTATCTATTTAGACAAGGAGAGCGCTATAGAAACGTGACGTCACATTTCTATAACGCCATACTCTCGCCATAGAAAATTTCGTTTTAGAAAGAGATAGCTATAGAGTCACAATTAAGTAGCTCATAATTTGCTTGTTATAATACATATTGAATATCTTTTTTCACATTTGTTATTCAATAATGTTATATTTCTGAATGCCATAATTAAATATCTACATTTCAATAACAGTGAAATACCCAATTTTCAACGCAGCTAAGGGCTCCCACACAATATTGCGATACGACGACGTCGCGTCGTCGCTCGCATAGCAAAGATATTCGGCGCGCCATGCTAATAGGGAAGAAACCTATTATGCCTGTCAAATACTTGACACCGTCGCAGATTTTTGCGCGATGCGATGCAAAATCGCAGTTTTGTGTGGGGCCGCCCTAAAACTGCGTATGAGACCAAGCTCCATACATTTTTGGCCATTCTCTTTTACTTCCTTTCGATTGGAATCAATAAACAGTAAGTAGCCCGTAGTGCAAGTTTGCCAATGTGCCAACGTTCCTAACGCGTTTGAGTTAAATTTTGACAGCTAGACCGATATACAAGGAAATAGGGAAGAATTCTCAACACGACCCCTATAGTAGATAGATAGATAGATATAGATAGGCGTTTATTTGCATCAGCATGCACACATACATTACAATAAAAATTAAAATTAAAAATTAAAGCCAACCAAAAACTATTACATACAAAATAAATTAAAATAAAGGAAGTGGACTGATTGTGTGCAGAAGCGATGCAAACAGGTGAAAACTCAGCGATACCTTTACTATAGGAGTAAAGCGCTTTTCAGTTCGAGATTTTCAGTTTCCACCCCAGAGGCATGAGAGCGCAAAATTATAGAGTTTAATATTATTTAAAATAATAGACACTGAATAAAATTATGTTAAAAATATAATAAAACATTGTGTGATGTAATTAAAGGAATATTTGCATTAAACAACTTGACCGTAATTCGAAGCTTATTATGAGATAGGCACTTCCGTTTCCATCGACTTTGCTCTCAGTTGACCTACTCTTTTTGGTTCACTTCCGGTGAACCTCCCCGCCATCGCCATCACCAGGAGGTGGGGGGAGCGCGCTCGTTTTGGCGCGCTCACCATTTTGAATCATTGGCGTTTTGTTTTCCGTCGAGTGAACACGTGCGAACAAACACTTCCAAGTTTCGCAAATAAAATTACAGTAAATTATTAAATAACGAACAAATCGTTATTAAAATGACTGAGTAAGTTCAAAAACGATTTTTTCCTTAACGGTTTTTGCCGTTCGTTTTTATTAAAATGTATATTGATTTAACGTTCTCTGTTGTGACCTTCATATACGAATATGTGTTAACATTTTTCGTTTTTCAGTAAAATTGACAGCAATATGTCTGATTTGGCTACAGGGTGATCTGTGGCTACAGGACATAAAGCCAAAGAATCCAGTTCGAGTGATAGTGACTCCAGCAGTAGTACTTCAAGTTCAACGTCGGAATCAAATGCTCCAAAACGAAAGCGTTCTAAGCGTCGTTACAAACATAAGAAAAATAAGCGCAGCCGACGATCGAACAACGTGCTCGAGAAGTTAGCAAAGGAGGTTAGTGACTTAAAAAAAACTGGTATCTTATCCTGGTGCTGATAGTTTGAATGTGACACAATGTGATGATAATGTCTCTGTTAGTTCTGAAGTCAGTGGGCGATTATATGATAATGATATTAACGATTGCATTAATTCTCATTATACCCCCTCTAATAATGATAAAGAAGTTACATTAGGATTCGAAACAAAATTGAAGGAACCCGCAGTTCCTAAAACACCAGACAATTATTTGAAAATGTTACTTGAAATTCAACATTTTAATGACAAATCATGGTCCGAGGTCCGTTATGCGGATACTCAGAAATCCTATAATCACACGCCTGGCTTCACAGAGTTAGAATCAAATGATGAGATCAAAGCTTATGACAACCTACGACATTTAGCTTATGCAGACAAATCCTATGCTGCTCTGACCTTTTGTTTCTTAAAACATAAAGAGGTGTTAGAAAGTTCTCTTCGTAGTTTACTTACGTGGGCAAAGAGTAATGAAGCCGATATCAATGCTTTAGGTGAAAAAGTAAACGAGTTGTTTTGTACCGGCGATTATATTAAGGTCTCTACAGATCTACTGCAATTGATCTGTGGTCATAGGGCCGAAGCTATTGAAATGCGTAGAGACGCAATTATTAGTAAAGTTAAAGACCCTTTGATTAAAACTGCCCTTAATAAGATACCTCCTTCACCCGGTTATCTTTTTAACCCGGAGAGCTTTACGACATTATTGGAAAAATCTGGAGGAGTAAGAAAAATTTTTTGGCCGCTGAATAATCAAGGCAATGACCTTGCTGGTACGTCTGGTAAAACACGTAAATTGCCAAATCACCCCTCGCGGGGGTCGATACACGGCAGATTGCCATCGCATGGCAATCCATCTCATAACCATTTCTGTTGTGATCATACACAAAATTCTGTGAAAAATAATCACCTACCCTCGCAGGGTGAGTGTGAGTACAATCAATGCTCTTCGCGAGAGCTAACCTACAGTAATAACGCTCAACCTAGAGCGGGAACTAGTGGTCGAGGGTCATTTCGCCACTATGGCTCGCGGCCTGAACGTGGAGCATATGGCCCGCAGAGAGGAAATAGAAAACGACACTATTCGCCTCCTCAACGTAAAGGGCATGCTAAAAAGCAAAGACAATGACTCCCAGAAGTTCCATGCCGGTCAGTTAGCACATTATTACGAAAATTGGAAAGAGATGGGCGCTCCACCTGCGATCCTAAAATTGCTAAGAGGGTACCGCATACCCTTTGCCCAAGTGCCACCTCTGATTATTCCCGATCTTCAAAGAACCAGAATCTAGTTTTCCAGGGATATGTCTGGAATAATAGACAAATTGAAAAATCAGGGTGTGCTGAAGGCAGTGAGTCTCACTCCAAGCTTCGTGTCTCCAATGTTTTTAGTCCCCAAAAACGATGGGACTTTAAGACCAATCTTCAACTTGAGGAAATTGAACGAATACGTGCTAACCGATCATTTCCGTTTGATAAATATGAACAAAGTACCGGACTTCCTACAGCCCGGAGACTGGTTATGCAAGGTGGACCTCTCTCAGGCATATTTTCACTTACCGATCGCCAAGTCCCACCGACACTTTCTACGGCTTGTTCTCGAGGAGAAACTTCTCGAAATAACATGCCTAAACCAAAATGCCTCTGTTTTGCAAACCCAAGTGAATATGTCGATAGACGTCCTCCAAGCTCTAGGATGGTGCATAAATATGGAGAAATCGATTGTAACTCCGCAAAAGAGTATCCCATATCTAGGTGTTCTTTGGGACCCATGGGCCAACCGAATGTCATTACCGATAGAGAAATCTGTCACAATCAAAGAAAAGTGTATTCAGTTGCTAAACAAACGATCTGCAAACCTAAAAGACTTGCAAAAACTAATAGGTCTGTTAAATTTTGCCAGTTTTGTCATACCACGGGGCAGATTAAACCATCGCCGAACCTTGAGCTTTATGAATTCATTACCAAAGCATTACACAATAACGTATTCGCTGCCCACCGAGGTCAGGGAAGAACTGATATGGTGGTCACACCATTGTTACCATCAGGCAATCTTACACCATCCTCCTCCGAGTCACGTCTTGACAACGGATGCCTCGGAACTTGCGTGGGGAGCACGCCTAGACAATCATTTGCTCTCGGGTACATGGACAAAAAACGAGCATCTGTTGCATTCGAACCAAAAAGAAATGCTAGCAATACTGAAAGTACTTTAAATCCATGCCAGCGTAATGGAAAAAAGTCTAGTGCTCATTCAGTGCGACAATCGCACAGCAGTATCATACTTACGCAAAGAGGGAGGCACGAAATCCCATGCTTGCCTGAATATAACATGCGAGATTTTTCAAATTCTGGATCAACATCAAATTCAGTTTCGCATTCACCATATTCTCGGAATTTTCAACGGTCACGCCGATCATCTTTCGAGGTTCCGGCAACCCCCAGAATGAAATCTGTTGCCCAGCTGCGTAGAAAAAGTGTTTGCCAAATGGGGGACTCCAGTGATAGATCTCTTCGCGTCAAACCGAGCGCATGTTCTATCAAACTACGGAACCCTGGAAATCACGGATCAGGAGGCCATGGTACACTACGCTTTCAGCGTTCAGAGGAATTATCCCTTAGCGTGGATATTCCCACCCCCATTCCGGGTCCCCAAAATATTGGCGCACCTGAATCAAGCGTCAGGGATATACCTGCTAGTGGTACCCAGATGGAAAAAGGTGTTCTGGAGAGCCGACCTAAAGGTCCGAGCTCTGGCACCACCGTTCACGTTGTACAATCTAAACCAACATCTGATAGACGTGTCCACGGGCCATCCACCAGCCAGGGTCCAAGACATAACTCTGGAGGTCTGGAAATGTGGGGGTGGACAAAGGACTTATCCGGATGGGACGTCAGCCAGTTATCACTGTTGAAAGCTTCTTGGCGCCCTTCCACACTTAAAACTTATGAAGTGGCGTGGAATCGGTGGATAACTTGGTGCAAAACAAATAAAATTAATCCGGTCAATCCATCTCCGTCCGATCTAGCCAAGTTTCTAGCGGACTTACACCTTAAATTTAATTTATCCTTTAACACTATTCAGTTGCACAAATCTGTTGTATCAACTCTTAGTAATGCAGAATCTTCAAATCCGTTAAGCTCGCATACAATTGTTAAACACATAATGAAATCTATAGCTTTGAAAAAACCTAAAAACGACAAACCTCCTATTTGGGACACAAATAAGCTGTGTTTATTTTTATCTAATTATTCTTTTGATAATTCTAATATTTTTAAAGTTGTACGACATACGGCAATGTTGTTACTATTATGCTCGGGCAGGCGAATCCATGACCTGACCCTATTAAATATTGATCCTAAGCATTATGTTAGATCTGATGATGGTTCAATTGTTTTATGGCCAATATTTGGGTCTAAAACAGACAAGTATGACCAACGTCAGTCTGGTTGGAAATTATTTCCTAATCAGGAAAATGTTAATTTAAACCCAGTTTTTTGGTTAAACCACACGATTGCCTTACTGGATAAGAGACGACAACTAGCTAAATCAAATAGTTTATTTGTGACCCTGCGAGGAGTAGCCAAGCCTGCTTCTCGTACCGTGATTGCCGGGTGGGTCAAAACAGTACTCAAAGAGGCAAATATTGAAGCCACACCGGGTACTGTACGTTCAGCGGTGGCCTCGCGTAATTGGCTTGATAATTTTCCTTTAGAGGATATATTAGCCCGGGGAAATTGGAAATCAGCCCTCACTTTCAAGCGTTTTTACCGTCGTGAGGTGTTATCTGATTGTATTAATGAAACTACATCTTTATCAGTGACAAATTTATTTCATCCAGTTAATTAACATATTGTCAAAGACTTTTGTTAAAACATAATTATTTTTTGTAAATACATGATTTAATTTACACAATTACATCACTAAGTTGTTAATACCATAAACTTATTTATACTAGGGGTAATAGACGGACAATGGTGCGAGTGAGAAACCAGTCCTTACGGCAGAAGCTATGTGCGAGAAAGAGTTGGAAGAAAATGACAGCAGAACCCGATTTGAATTATTTAGCGTCTTTTATCATCTTGATGAAAAGCGTCCACTCGATTATTTTGTGATTTTTATCGCGATCACGTCGATTTGGCTCTTATAACTATATAAATCAATAATGGTGTAGTGTTCTGTGTTGAATTGTAATGTTACTTACGACAATAAACCAAATAAACACTAATTTCACAGGTAAATAAGATTGTACAATTACCATTTTCACAGTTCATATTTTAGTTGAATATATTCCCAAATACACTAAGTGACACATTAATATCATACTATTTACCGCCTATTTTCTAAATAAAGGCTGATTTTTAAACTTTATGTGTTAGATAAAAAGATATTATATCCGTGAACTTGAGAAAATATGACGTAGAGGTTGATCAAAAATTATCGATATTATTATCGATACTCATGTCGATGGTTTCCAATATAACTTTGTTTGCCTTTGTAAACACTGATAGTTTTGTGGTTTTATTTAAAGCTGATTTTTACCGACACTTTTTAAATAGTAAATTATACCTACTTCAGTACCAATTTTACAATATTTTCAGGTTTCCTGTAAATCCAGTGATTAAGTTAAACTGGATAAAATTAATAAATAGAATAGACTGGAAGCTTCGCCAAAACTCTGTGGTGTGCAGCAAATATTTCAAGCAAAACTGCAAAGAAACCTTGAGAAATTATTTAAATAAAATTGTTCTCTTCAGAGGACAATAATTAGTGTGTACCTAAATGTTCAATGGGTTTGGGAAAGGTATTTTTATTTATTTATTTTTGAAATCTATACATTTTAACTTAAAATATGTCATAAATTTTTTTCCGTAGCCCTTCCAAAATACTTCACAATGAATTTTTAAAGATTCGTAAAAATGACCACCAATTTAAATTTTTAAATTTTTGCATGCACCATGCTATTTTTATTTATGAAAAATTAAAAATGAAGTATTTAGAAAGAATCGATCCGATAGGACTCGAACCCACGACTTTTCGCTATCCGGGCGACTGCTCTAACCACTGAGCTACGGAGTCGTTGATCGTTGTATTCGTCGTCGTCATCGTCGTTAACGACTCCGTAGCTCAGTCGTTAGAGCAGCCGCCCGGATAGCGTAAGGTCGTGGGTTCGAGTCCCATCGGAGCTGGGGGGCTACCGGCTAAGAAATATGGATATGGGTATGGGCTTCAACTGTCATTTGAATTCCTTACTTTGATAGATTTTTGCTGCTTTGTTCTGTTAAACGTTGCTAGCTAGTTATCGTTATACCCGACATCAAAAAACAAGGAACTGATAGCGGCTATTTTCTTTATAAAATTGACTTAAAGTTCGGAAAAACGTACTAAGTTCATACCCATAAAGTTACGCGGTAGCCCCCTGGTTGTGAGACGGGTCGATTTTTTCTAAATACTTCTGGGGCGGTCAAAAAAGGAGATTTTTAGGGGGCTAACCTGGTTCGACGTTGCTCCCGCGTGCTGGTTGTAGAGGACGCGCGTCTCTCTTCTTATTTGACTTTCCACACCAAAAGTTCGTGATCACAATAGTCAATTCAGTTAAACTCGCGGCGATCACTTGGAAGATGTTACTACTTGACCGATATGATGAGGAACAGGAGCTCCTCGACTCAAACACTCTGTCGCGTGGGCAGGCTGGATCGGAAGTGGCGAATATGGCCGACACGACACGGCGAGATGTTGGTTTACCCCCATAGGATCAAAGGATAAAATGATGTGAGGGTATAAAGGGATGTAGTATTGGTACAAGTCTAACTGGATTGTTAATGAAGTGAAAATTATTGAATATGACATAATGAGTCTAAATCTACCAACTTCATTTTCAATTTTTCACGTGCTATTGTTTTCGTGACAGCCACAATGCGTGCTTGAATAATACAATATTGTATAGTCTTATAGAATATTGTATTATTCAAGAAATTATCAACATGTCTTCACAAAATACCTGAGGTATTTAAATACTGTATTGTGCCTCTATGTACGAATACTTCGATAAAAACGCAAAATAAAAATATTTATTCGTAAAAAATTTTAAAATTTGGTGCAATGCGATGAAAAGGGCCTCCAAAAACTCCAGAACTACTTTTATTAAAAAACAAGATTTCAACCAGTGCTGCTGTGCGAGTAGGTAAGTATGACCGGCCGGTGCGGTATACGGGCGGTCGGGAGGAATGACGTCGAACGTGGTAAAAGCCGATTGCTAGCGAACAACCGAGGCAATAGTGTTTTAAGCAAATTAATTTTACAATAACTTTGTAAATGTTTATCGTAATGAAGTGAAATGACCATTATTATTGAAAAATGGAAAATGAAGTATTTAGAAAATAAAACCCATTTTTCATTTTTCAATAATAAAAATTGCATTGTGAATGCAAAAAAAGTAAAAATTTAAATAACATGAACTTTATTTTTATTTTCTCATGTCCATTGAAGTATACTTCATATCATATGAATTATTAAATCTTGTTTGTGTTTTATTTACATTATTGTTATCGACAACCGAAAATGGGCTTGAGGGCAGCTCTAAAACTCACACACACGTTTACAAATTACACACACTAGCTCATGTCATTTTCGGTCTCACAACCAAGCGAACTCTGTCCGTCTATTACTAGAGTATAATAAGTTTATGGTTAATACATTGTATACTTTTGTGTTCGTAATAATTGGAATACATAATTTTATAATACAATATCTTTGCACTTTTATTTCTCGTCATTCACATTGGCGTAGAATGCCATCACCAGGCGATAACAAACACGTCTCATAATAAGCTTCGAATTACGGTCAAGTTGTTTAATAGCAGCGTTTTACCTGAAATAAAACGCATATTAAACTACTTACCTAATTCGAAGCTTAGCTTTTACCTCTGCCTGGCGAAATTCGACACAATGATTCAAAATGGTGAGCGCGCCAAAACGAGCGCGCTCCCCCCACCTCCTGGTGATGGCGATGGCGGGGAGGTTCACCGGAAGTGAACCAAAAAGAGTAGGTCAACTGAGAGCAAAGTCGATGGAAACGGAAGTGCCTATCTCATAATAAGCTTCGAATTAGGTAAGTAGTTTAATATGCGTTTTATTTCAGGTAAAACGCTGCTATTAAATTTAATTAAAATAATAATAGTATAATATAAAGATAAAACCAGATAAAATCATTAAATGTATTAAAATATTCCAATAAAAATTAAATAATAAAAACAAATACTTACCACTAAATTGAATAGAATTATTAATTAATCATATAATAATTTTCGTTTAGGCGACTTTTTGCTGGGATTCTTTAGCTTTTGTGATTCCAGTATAAACTCTTTTAATTGTTTTTTAAAACTATATCTGGAAGGTAGAAGCATAGTAGAAGCCTTAAGGGTGGAGGTATATCATTCCAGCATTTAGTCGCCTGTTATCGGAAACTGCCAGTCAAGTTTGCAGTCCTATGACGTAGTAACGTTTGCTCATTGTCAAACTAAACGTGCGTCAACACTTGTAACATTTTGGCGTGTCCGAACACCGTGTCTTTGTCTTTATAATACATGTGTCTTTGATAAAGTATTACCACAGAGCATGCCCAACAAAACTAGCGATGCATGATAAAGACACGGTGGTCAGACACGCCAAAATGTTACAAGTGTGGACGCACCTTTACACTATTAGTATCTACAGTGGGCCAACCATGAGTTTTTCTTTCCGTTTACTGTACAGTAAATGGGAGACCTTTTTATGAAAATACTCCCACACTGCTGTTATAAAATGTTTACAAACATTGTATTTGTCACTGACTGATGTTTGAAAAGTTTTTCTAACAGCGGTGTGCGAGGGCCATAAGAAAGCTTCCACCCACTCTGAAATTTGGGGAATTTAAATAGAAACAAGCATTAGTATAATACTGTAGGTAGGTAAAAAGTATTATGTTTTGATAAAAAAACTGTACTTATTGTTTAAAAAGAAAATAAACTTATTTTGATCGCCGTAAATATTACTAATGACTTATTTACGTAATTCTTTACAAAAAAACACATGAGTGTTGAAAAGATGAAACCTAGTTACACTTTATGGGATCAAATCAAAAGTAAATTTTATGTCACAGCGTTTATTAATTAATTGATGCAAAATATTTTAATTAAAAAAATATCACTTGTAAAAAAGTGATGTATAATGTCACTTGATTACAATAATTAGCTTAGATACTTATAAAATGTTAATTGCACAATGGTACTAATGGTCGCCACAAATTCATACCAGATTTACCAGTAGGCTGACGGCAGATTTTAGGGAGCGGCAATTATCGCGCTTATTTGTCAATGTCACGTGAATATAATGAAAAAATTATAAAAATTATAATGATGATGACGACAAAAATGTAAATCCGCCACTGCCTAAAATATAGCAAACTTTTCGACCAATTTTCAAGAAACAAAAATATGTCAGACCACTTTCATAAATATTATTGATTTGATAGTACTTATCAAAAAAGCTTATGATGATTTTTTATCGTTTGTTGGACTGGACACTGTCCTTTATGGCCAGTTTACATGAAGGCCTTATACTTTGTTCAATGTTGCAAGAGTCCTCTGACAGCTCATTCGTGCAAAGCAAAAAGTATTTTATGCTATTGTAATAAAACTCAAGAAAATCAGCATTAGATTTTTTTATGCAGTGTATGCTTGAAAATTAGACCCTATTCCTTGTTCAGAAACAACATTTGGCTTTGCACGAGAATGAGCAGTTAATGCTATGAACAAAGTGTACAGTGCCACAACCTTTTCAGTTCCGGTGACAGTGGCGCTACGTACATTTTTATTTTTTTTGTAGCAATTTAACCGGCCCTGACTTCTAAGAACTTCAGCCGCCAGCAGCGCTATGGTTGGACATCAACTTGACAGCAGAATTACATTTAAAAAAAAACACGCTAGTTTCACATTTTGGCCACCGGCACAGCAAAGTTTGTGGCACTGTAATTCGAATCCCGTAAGTAGTCAGTTGTTTTATCTCAAGAGGGCGGGTGAGCCATACTTGTAGTTGTAATGCGTATAGACACGCGCTCCTGTGTGCCTCAGAC
This sequence comes from Crambus lathoniellus, assembly GCA_949710035.1. Taxonomy (NCBI): domain Eukaryota; kingdom Metazoa; phylum Arthropoda; class Insecta; order Lepidoptera; family Crambidae; genus Crambus; species Crambus lathoniellus. The sequence goes on from OX453300.1 coordinate 6,517,814, forward strand.
GGCGACTCGGCCAGAACTAAGTTAGGAGGGCTGCCATGTGCGAAAAATCGAGAATCGTACATTAAATTTTAAAAAATCGTACACCTCTACAAAACCATACAAACTCTGGAAATACACGGAAAAAACGATCGTACACCGCATAATAAATAATCGTACAAATACGATTTAAATCGTACATCTGGCAGCCCTACTGAGCGCTCCCGAGCTTACGCAGTCAAAGACAGTGTGCATGTACATTTACACACACAAGCGTGGCGCACCCGCGCTCGTGAGATAAAACATCTGTACCAGCCGGCCTTGCATGAGCGGCTTATAACACGCGATATGATATAGCACGTCATGCTGTCTTGCTTACACCTTAGTGCGGTAAGCAAGACAGCATGACGTGCTATATCATATCGCGTGATATAATGATGGTCATGCTAGGCCGGCTGGGCTGACGCCAGCGCTGGATTGACATGTCAAAACATTTACGCGAAGCCAGCGCTGGACTGTCATCGATTTCGGCGCCAGTCACTAGGCCCATATGTAAATCAGCTTCACTACATAGTATAAAACAAAGTCGCTTTCTCTGTCCCTATGTCCCTTTGTATGCTTAAATCTTTGAAACTACGCAACGGATTTTGATGCGGTTTTTTTTAATAGATAAAGTGATTCAAGAGGAAGGTTTATATACTTTTTATCCCGGTATTCCCACGGGAACGGGAACCACGCGGGTGAAACCGCGGGCGGCCGCTAGTTATTTATAATATAAAACTTCTATTCTAAGATCACACATTGGGCTTTTTTGTAAGGCAACACTGCCCATGCCATCTTTCATTTGATATTGTGTGTTATCCTTTGGATGTTTGGATGTTTGTTGCTCAATCGCGTCAAAACGGCTGAACGACTTTGGCTGAAATTTGGGACAGATACTTTGTAGCCTGTAGAGGAACATAGGACATAGAACATTCTTTAAAACATTACATTATCGCGGGATAACGTCGTGTAGTCCACGCGGGCGAAGCCTTGGGCGGAAAGCCAGTTTATAATATAAAACTTCGATTGGCATGCCTTAAAAAACTATGATCACACATTGGGCTTTTTTGTAAGGCAACACTGCCCATGCCATCTTTCATTTGATTTTGTGTGTGATTATTATTATAAAAAAAAAGTATTTAGGTACCAAAAAAAGGTTTCTACCTAAATAAACTCTGTTCAACGAGAGTTGATAAATATTATGCTACTTCTCCAAACAGCATAACAGTCGCTTGATTATCGCTAGCTGTATGTCGGCCGTCGCTTGTCTCGCGTTTTCGCCATGTTTTGTGGTAAGAGACACGCATTTGTTGTCAACCGCGGCCCGAACAGGCGAGGGGACGCGACGGTCAGTTTGCCATTTTCTCTTTTATGTTAAGAAACCGTGAATTTATCAACTCTGAACAGAGTTGAGAGTATATTAGAATAATAATAGTTTTTGTCTGAAACTTTAAATTACGACACGAAAAGTCAAAGAAAGATGGCAAAATTACTACTTACACCCAAATATTATTACTTACTATTAGCGTAAAATATAGCCGTTCCACCAAAGAAAATATTATTATAATATTGGCCTTAGTAAAAATTAGATCATTATATGAGATTAACATTTTAGTAAAAAATCATAAATATTTTGTAGTGAGATATCAAATAAGTAGGTACAATAAAATAAAAATATATTACATTGTAAATAATGACAATGAAGTACTTATTAGAAAAAATCGACCTCTCTCACAACTAGCACAACGAGCTTCGGTAGCACAGTGGTTAGGCATTTGCCCGGACAGTGAAAGGTTGTGGGTTCGAGTCCCATCGGAGGTAATTGTGTGTGAGACGGATCTTTCGCCTACATTTAGTATAAAACTTTAAAAGAAAGATAGACAACATCGTATCGTAGTTATTTGAAAACAAGTATTGCTTTAGACAAACTTGTAGGAACTCTTAATATTGAATAATATACCTACAAAAATAAACGTTTAGGCATCGTAAAAAACCACTGACTTATCTTATATTATATCATAGCCTTGATTAACTATTAGAAAAACACTTTTGTACGGATCCGTATGGCTTTATACTTTGTTAAAAGTAGCATGGGTCCTATGACAGCTCGTTGGTGCAAAGCAAAAAGTTGTTTATGCTATTAGAATAAAGCTCATGAAAATCAGCATTAGTTACATGTTTGATGCAGCTTACACTAGAAAATTAGACCATATTCCTTGTTAAGAAACAACATTTTTGCTTGAACGAAAATGAGCTGTAATAGGACCTATGCTACATTGAATCTCTGATGTTGCCACTGTTTGTTTTCAGGCCGCACCAATGAGGCCTTGCCCTTACACTTGGCACTAATCTTTTGCTACTACATACATTGGCAGACACATAATTAAAGACACCAGTCGATTTTCAGACAAACGAGTTAACTTTGAAGCCTTGGTTCTCCGCCAGGGATTGACCTAGCTGTGATCAGATGATGGCCATCTAGGGAGTAAATGGAGGTGATTCAGATCGCTATACCCACCCAACTGATTTGATCAGCATTCTAAAAGATATAAGGATATGTTTAAAAAATCCGCATAATTAGCATAAAATTGTATGGAAATCCAGAAACTGAAAACTCTGATTCTTATATCTCTTAGAACGCTGATCAGTTGGTTGTGTATAGCGATCTGAATCGCCTCCATTCGCTCCCTGGATGGCCATCATTAGATGATAGCTAGGTCAATCCTTGGCGGAGAACTAAGGTTTCAAAGATACCTACTTCGTTCGTATGAAAATCAACTGTTGTCTGACCGCCACTGGTGTATGTATTAATATATTTAGTCCAGATATGGTAGTAAACTATCGTCAACTATAGTGACGTTCATATGCCAACTGAAGTGGTTGACTCCTGGTACAGTCACCAGGTGCAACCGCCCGCTGCGGTCCAACTCTTGGAGCCCTATAAGGTCTTCTTTGTAAATGTCCTGAGCGCGCATCTCTATTACTTCTTCGCTGCCGTTGTAGTAGCCGAATTGGCTGGAAGTGGAAAAAGATTAATTTCAAAAACACATTTTTTTATAAAATAAAAAACCCGACTTGTTTTTTTTCTACAACGGGGTAGCACTTAGCCTTCATCACACCTGATGATAAGTGGTGATAAGGCTGAAGGTGACACTACTCCCGGAATCCTCAATCACTAAGGTACTGGCTACCTTATCTCTAACTGCCGGAACACAATAATGCTGAAAACATCATTGTTATGGCGTCAGACTTAGATAAGATGGTGGTAGCTAGCCAGGCGGACTAAGAACAAGTCCTATCACCAACCAAACCAATCACAATAAATGTATCCTTACTGCATACATCTAACCACTAAAAAGGGAAAAAACAAGCTTTTTCATATCTCAATGCAGTCAGGGGAACTTTTAATAAGTATATAGGTAGTGTTTCACCGAACGGTTTTAATCCGCCATTTTGCTTTTTTTTATATTCTTGGGTACCCAGTTTCACTCGCACTATCAAGACGAATACGACACGTCACGTCACACGTTTAATCTTTAAAACCGTTTAGGCTGTAGCAGTGAAAATCTCTCGAAAAATACAGCAGTGAACATAGAAATCTACAGCGTTCACTGACCTGACATATTACATACATACGCACTCGGGTAAAAATATGGAGAGGAGATTACCCATGTAGGGTTTACCCAGATTTAATTTGTTGGCGTAGCATAATGAACACAAAAGGTTCATTCTACATTGGATTGTAATGATTTGACAGATCAACAAATGGTTTGTTTACAGTATTTGACACTTGGACGGGGATTAAGCCCCAGCTTAAGAGAAATTTGATCCTTATTATGACTGACCTCATCGATTGATGCGATAAAATTACAGGATGTTGTTTTTTACTACTAAAATACTCTACCTGCTCTGCCAGGGCGTGATAACATTATCATCGGGGCCACCAATTAAGACTAGCCTTTTTAACTTCGTTAAATTGCTCTTGAAATCACTCGATTTGGCTGACCTGCAATGTTAAAACATAACAATTGTTAAGAGGCTGACAAGAGATAATAATTGTTGCGTACAAAAGTTGTTTTGTGGGCTTGCTCTCGGCTTCACACTGAACCTGAGGGTTGAGAAGAAGCCTAAGATGGAGCGAGCTTACATCTTTAACGTAAAAAAGTTTGGCGTGGCGTTGCCGTTGCATTAACTGTTTTTATTTACATTTGGTTCAACCAAACAGAAACAACAAATTACTATTTATGTTTATATTGGTATTGACAATAATTCACACTATAAATTACTTACTGAGATTATTATGTACCTACTTTTTTAATTTTTAGTGACTTTAAGATAATATTTAATTATGTTATGAACGTTATGAATCATTAAATCCTTTAAAAGTACTATTAAATTAAGGCGCTACTCGGAAAAAGTATAGACTCTTTGATATAAAACTATAGGACGGTTAGAGTTGTTATAAATCTGGTAATAAGATATATATTTCTTCATACCTTTATCTAGAATCGTATAGTTTCAGAAACACGATTTTATGATTTTGGCTCGACACTTTTTATTTTCGAAAATACCTCTAAAAAATAAGAAATATCAAGATTATTCTTAAATGGGGATACATATACTATTAAAAATTGGTTTAATTAGTGGACACCAATAATATTTAGGATCGTATAGAAGCATTTTTTAAATATCGCTATAGTTTTTGAATACGAAGTGATTTTGTGTTTTTTTTTGCGTAATTGGCAAAATCGGTTTCGCTCCCGCGCGCGTCGTTTTCTCATTGCTATCTCGCTTTAGCATAATTTTTCCGAGTATCGCCTTAACATAATTTTAATTTATAAAATAGAAAACTAGTAGAATTTATGTATGATTTTTTTTTCTGCATAACTGTACAAAACATCGGATAGTAAGCTGCTAATTTGCGAAGATAGCCCGTACGTAATGGTCCGGTCGCTTTTAAGTGACCTTTCCAATTTGGTCGGCTGTCTTAATCTTGTTTTTAATATATCTTTCATGATAGCCGTAATTGAAAGATGAAATTAACAGGAACGAATGTTCATGATAAATATCATCACACAAAATATAAACAAAATTATAGAAAGGTATGAAATAAACTGAATTTACTCAATTTTAAAACAGAACAATAATGAATGAGTGAGTATGAATGAGAAGAGCTACACTACACCACAGATCACCTGCAGTAGCAAGCTAACTAACTACACACAGATTTACAGTCGAACCAATTATCAAATCATGCATGATTCATATGTCATCATGACCCATTTTTAAAAGCGTCCAAACTATAAAGGTCAGTGTCAATGTCAACAAGCTTGAATTACGACCAATTATTGAATTTTAATATCCGTTGGAAAATAAATTTATGGTGGGTCACGATTTAACTGGTTCGACTGTACATAAAACACAAAATTAAAATTAAATAGATATTGATGAAAAACACACTCAATTAAAGATTATGCTTGGAATAAATAGCTTGTTATAATATAACAATGTCAATTATTTCATTTTATGTTTTCTTGTTATTGTATGTTTTCATGTTACTGTTTTATTTACGTTCTATACACTTGACCTGACCTCCCCCTGCTTTATCTAGTGTGTTTTGCACCATACCATCTCATATAAGAATTATTTTTATTTTTATTCATAGTAAAATCACAGAATATATAATAGTAGTAACGTGTAAAATTCACTTCTCAGATAATCATTAAATAAGATGATTGAAGATGATTTAAAACTCAATGTTGCAGAAAAAACTGTTTTACCGATTTACTACTTATATTTTATGATATATAAATGACCTTGAGACAATATTGACAAATAACTATAAATAAAAAATATAGGAAGCAAGTAAAAACTAAAATAAAAACTAAAAAGATCAGGTTCCACCGAGATTTGAACTCGGATCGCTGGATTCAGAGTCCAGAGTGCTAACCGTTACACCATGGAACCGATGAACTGACTGGCGAAATTAAAAATACCAATCCGCTTCAAGAATTAAAGATCTGTCAAATAATCATTATTTTTATGCTTATTGATGCCAGCCAAAGCACAGAAATACCTAATAAAGTAGACAATGTGGCGTCACAATAATATTATACCTTATCGACTTGTCGAGAACCAGTGATATTGACCAAACATTTAAATGATGCCAAATATTTTGTTTATATTAAGTAGGTATTCATTGTTCCATATTGGCTTATTTACTTACCAATTTGAAACTTTATATATACCTACCAATAATACACGGACGACATACCTCATTAATTAGGGTATTAATGAATACTTTGAGTCAAATTATAAACATTTTCGACTCATATTATGTTTTATCTTCTAGATTTATGCACTTTACTTGAATTTAGCATATTGTAGTATTTTCCGCTTTTTAAAATCGCAAATTACATACTTTTTTAATTGCATATAAGTAGATAAATAATATGACCTTCCATCGCAGTCACTATTGAGAATAGAAATATTTTCATGGTGGGATTTGGGGCCGAAAATCTTCTCGTTCAATAAATACAGAATTTAATTATCAATCAAAATCGTTATTTGCATAAATTGCAAGCTTGCATATGCACACACTCACATCTCTCTGATATATAAGCGCTTGCATAACAATAATAAAGCCCTCATTTGCGTTGTCCCGAACCGCCAACATTGCAATTTTCTCGTGTCTGGGTGTATGTGGTGTGGTAACATATAATACCAGTCGTTGTTTCCTATTGTCATAACACAGAGGCTTAACCCTAATTTTTATTTTAAGCTACTTTATTTGGGACTGGTATTGGAGCAATGTATGTTATGTATGTGTCAACCAACTAATGTGATGGTGACCAATATTTATTTTATTAAAAAAATAAGGCAATTAACTGATATTGAAACGGCAAGGCTTTCACATTTATAATATTATATACCTAGTAGGATAAACGTCCAAAAATCCTCATTTTCATCACTAACTCACCTATATATCAAAACTCAGTTCCAGATGACCTAGAAAGTTCAAATTTGGCATCCAGAGAGGTAGTTAGGTGAACACAAAAAAAATAAATCAGAAACTAGTAAATTTTTATAATTTTACAATTAATTGATTCTATTAGGAACACTTGCCTTTAGTGCCTGTAATATAAGAATCAGCAATCAAAATTGATGACAGCCGCTCTTTATGAGGATTTTAAGGTCTTGACGTGAATATAACGAGTGGAATTCCACCCTTGATTTTTTTATAACCATACATATCAGTTTTAGTACTTATGTCTACTTATAACTAAGAGTATAGTCACAGTGTTACGATATTCCCTACAGTGAGGCAACGCCTTTATTAACGGCCGCGGCGCGCGGCAGCATCGCGCCCGGTGTAAGTACTTACGCTGTCCTTCGCAGATACGCAAGGGTTGTCACAGAATAGGAAATAAAATAACTGGGATTATTATTTGAAATGTACAATAATTAATAAATATAAAATACTTTATCAATACTTTAGCTATTTTCATAGTGTAATGTCCTATGGCATTTTTTGTGGGGTTCAGCAGCCAATATCTTTATACTCCAAAAAAGAGCTGTTCGCGCCATATACAATCTTCGGCGAAGAGATTGGAAATTGATATATTAACCTTGGCAGGACAGTACATTTATGAAAACTTAGTAAGAAAGCATTTTAATTCATTTGTAAAGAAAAGTGATGTTCATAATTTAAATACAAGAAATAAGAATAAACTTGCTGTTCCAAGATTTAGACTAGAAAAACTAGAGGCTCGTTTTTGGGGAAAGGCATAGCCTTTTTTAATAAAGTTCCACAAGATGTAATTGAATTGCCTTTGCATGAATTTAAAAAACATGTTAAAAAGACTTTCATGAGCAAAGGTTATCTGAAAGACCACAATGTTTGGTTATGAAATGTAACTAAGTATATCTTTATATTTGTTAAAAAGGAAAATATTCTAATGAGAAAATTTTCCTATTAAATGTTTTTAATAATATTGTATAAGTAATATGTGCTCTATGCTTGTTCAATTATTGTAATAAGTAACGATATGTTTGTTTTTGTAAAACGCGCTGGTAGATACCTAAGTTTTTTGCGCCCATTCTTCTTGTCAGTTAAAAGTCTTGAATGTGTGGTAGGAAAATATTGACGATTCATAAGTACATGCTTATTATGTCTATGTAAATAAATAAATATTTGATTGATTTATTTATTTACTAGTGAGCCTTCCGCCCGCGGCTTCGCCCGCGTGGACTACACGACGTTATCCTGCGGGAATGTAATATATTTCCGGGATAAAAAGTAGCCTATGTCACTCTCCAGCTCCTTATCTATCCCATACCAAAAAATCACGTGGATCCGTTGCTCCGTTTTGACGTGAAATACTGATATAATATTATACAGGCTGTTAGGGGCACCCTTGCAAAAACTTTAAACATGGCTTCAGACCATCATGCTGAACAACGTACAGCAAGAATTTTTTGTCGGAAATGAAAAAAATATTGAACGTTTCATAAAAATTTAGCAACTTATCGGGATATGTTGTATGGAGAGTCGAAATATTTTTTTCATTTCCGACAAAAAATCTTGCTGTGCGTTGTTCAGCATGATGGCCTGAAGCCAAGGTTAAAGTTTTTGCAACGGTGCCCCTAACACCCTGTATTAGTTTAGTATAGATAACTTACTTGATATGGTTGTTGATGTAAGGTAGGAAGACGGTGTAAGTCTCATACAGCGTCTGGTGGTAAGGATAGTTCCAGTAGTTGCCTACCGAGGTCTATCACATTTATAATATTATATTAGTATAGATAACTTACTTCATATGGTTGTTGATGTAAGGCAGAAAGACGCTGTAAGTCTCATACAGCGTCTGGTGGTAGGGACAGTTCCAGTAGTTGCCTACCGAGGTCTATCACATTTATAATATTATATTAGTATAGATAACTTACTTCATATGGTTGTTGATGTAAGGCAGAAAGACGCTGTAAGTCTCATACAGCGTCTGGTGGTAGGGACAGTTCCAGTAGTTGCCTACCGAGGTCTATCACATTTATAATATTATATTAGTATGAATAACTTACTTGATATGATTGTTGATGTAAGGAAGAAAGACGCTGTAAGTCTCATACAGCGTCTGGTGGTAGGGATAGTTCCAGTAGTTGCCTACCGAGGTCTATCACATTTATAATATTATATTAGTATAGATAACTTACTTCATATGGTTGTTGATGTAAGGCAGAAAGACGCTGTAAGTCTCATACAGCGTCTGGTGGTAGGGACAGTTCCAGTAGTTGCCTACGGAGGTCTATCACATTTATAATATTATATTAGTATAGATAACTTACTTCATATGGTTGTTGATGTAAGGCAGAAAGACGCTGTAAGTCTCATACAGCGTCTGGTGGTAGGGACAGTTCCAGTAGTTGCCTACCGAGGTCTATCACATTTATAATATTATATTAGTATAGATAACTTACTTCATATGGTTGTTAATGTAATGCAGAAAGACGCTGTAAGTCTCATACAGCGTCTGGTGGTAGGGATAGTTCCAGTAGTTGCCTACCGAGGTCTATCACATTTATAATATAATATTAGTATGAATAACTTACTTGATATGATTGTTGATGTAAGGAAGAAAGACGCTGTAAGTCTCATACAGCGTCTGGTGGTAGGGGTCGTTCCAGTAGTTGCCTACCGAGGTCTTTCACACTTATCCTACTAATATTATAAATGTGAAAGTTTAGATGTTTGGATGTTTAGATGTTTGTTACTCAATCACGCCAAAACGGCTGAACGGATTTGGCTGAAATTTGGAACATAGGTACTTTGTAGCCTGGAGAGGAACATAGGTTAATTTTTATCCTGGAAAAATATCACATTCCCGGGGGATAAGGTCTTGTAGTCAACGCGGGCGAAGCCGCGGGCGGAATGCTAGTAGTATTTATATTAGTATGACTAACTTACTTGATATGATTGTTGATGTAAGGCAGAAAGACGCTGTAAGTCTCGTACAGCGTCTGGTGGTAGGGATCGTTCCAGTAGTTGCCTACGGAGGTATGCTGCCCCACTCGCGAGTAGAACAACTCGTACACCGTGTCTTTCACAAGACCCGGGAACACCAGGTGGAGGAAACCGGCTGGAAAATGTGGTTAATCATTAGACAAGTGACATGCGTTGTACATACCTGCAACTTTGTTTGTATGGAATTCAGATATAATGTGCTCTTCAAGTATGATTTAAGAATAAAATTAATTAAAAGTTCTTCAGTTCCTAAGTTTTATGTATAAAATAGATTGACTGGACACATTGCAGAAATAATGATAATATTGTGAAGGTAGTTTTCTTATCAACAATTTAATTATTGTCTCATTATGGAATGATCAAAGTTATTGACCGGTCCACAGAATTAAGTAATAGTAGAAATAGCAACTAACCAGTCTAACATATTACCTACTTTTTGTATACTTATTTATTATTGTTACAATTACCTAATAATATTATCTTTTTTATATTATTAATGAAGAGGTATGACGCTTTACCGAGGCTAAGGTAATAAAAGAGATGTGAATTGTTCGGTGTCAAGATGTATATTGAGATAATAATATTGAGTACAATTAAAGATACATTATCTTAGTAAGCGATCTTATTCTAGATTGCTGAGAATGCTACGCGTGTGTTCCAATTTTCTGTAAATGCGCGATAATGCAAACATCTTGTTTGTGTAATATGTTGCAATCATACTTCATCTCCCCTGAAAAAGTGGAAGGATCATCCCCTCCCTGCAAAAAGGAACAGACTCGTAACATTGACTTTAACGAACTTAACCAAAATTTAATTACTTAAGTAAAATAAGTAAACAAAATTTAAACATTATCAACATAGCAAAGTTAAAACTATTTCATTTATTAAATCGTACTAATACAAAAACGTTTTACAATATAAACAATATACCTAATTAAAATTGTATCTAATTAAAATGGTATCGAATTGAAATGGTATTGAATTAAAACGGAAGCTTCACATTTTACACTTAATCATAACAATAACAAAGTGTTAAGTAACATGGTATGTAATTAAGTACCTATACTTATAATTACGTATCAAATAAAATAGTTATTTATTGAATGGTTTGGTATTATTCTTATGCACAATTATAGCTTTATTTTCTTTTAAAATTTCTACATTAGACGTCATATCTCTTAAAACTTTATAAGGGCCATTGTAAATACTATCTAATTTATTTCCTACTTGGTTCTTTAATAATAACAAATCGCCTAACTGATAGGTAACATTATTGCTAGTTTTATCATACAATAATTTTCTTTTCTCTTTAGATTGTATCAAGTTACGTCGTGCGTCGGATTGCGCTTGTTGTAAACGATACTTAAGTTCTCGGGGATAACTGTCATAGTTATATAAGGGGTCGATTTCTGATTGTAAATTATTTGGAAGGTTACAAATTTTTCCAAAAACTAATTCGAAAGGCGTATATTTAGTTTCACTATGCACTGTGGTATTAAAAGAAAAACACCAATATGGAATCCAGGTGCTCCAGTTATGTTTATAATTATTACACTGGATTCTCAGAAAAGCTCCTAGGGTTTTATGAGTATTTTCTAAAGCGCCTACAGTTTCGTGATGGTACGCCGTAGAATTTAATTTTTTAATATGTAATAGAGAACATGTTTCGGACATCACTGATGACATGAATTCGGTTCCCTGGTCAGTCAATATTTCTCTAGGAATACCATAACGTAAAATGAAATTATTGGTAAAAGATTGAGCAACTGTGACCGAGTCTTTACTAGGTAATGGATACGCTTCAACGAATTTGGTTAAATCGCATTGTAATGTCAATACATATTTATTATTATAGTCATCAACATCGAGTGGACCCATTATATCCAAACTAATTCTTTCGAATGATGAGTGGGCTGTTGATGTTATGGTTAAGGGCTGCTTAATACGTTTATTACTATGCTTATGATATTGACATTGATGGCAATTTTTAACAAAAAGTTTTACATCATTACTCAAACCTGGCCAAAAATAATATTGCTTAATGTTGTTCATCATTCTATTAACTCCTGCGTGTCCGCTGGTAGGTAATAGATGGAAATCATTTAGTATTACTCTTTTTTGTTCACTATCATATATTCTTAATATATTTTTTGTTATGAGAAAGCGCGGGGTAACAGAGTTAATTCTTTTTGTTGCTTGTACAAGACTTTTGATTTTACTCTCGTTACATTTTCCTTTAATAATAAGTACCTCATGTATGCCTATTTTTTGACATAATGACTCTAAGTCCCTCGCTAACACCTCTGGGGTAGATGACGATCGGGTACTCAGATATATCGCTGATTGCGAAGGTACGTAAACGTAACAACTTGCATTAGAAATAATGCTATCTTTAGACTTTGAATAATTGTCAAACTTTAATTGATTAAAACTTAATTCAGTTACGTCATCGGGTTTCTTGAGAAGTTCTACCGCAATAGGTTGATCAGGCCTAGTGCTGGTGGAGCTCTCTGAAGAAGAATCAGTGGGGGTTTTTAACTTTTTACTTTGTGCTCTAGTTAAAACTGATACTGTGTTTTGATGTAATGATTTTAAAGTAGAAGATGTAATAGGTATGCGACTCAATGCGTCTGCAGCTGCATTGTTTCGTCCTGGAACATACTCTATTTCAAAATCATACTCCTCTAGGAATAATCGGAATTTAGTAAGTCTGCTTGTTGGGTCTTTCAAGTTAAATAAATAAATTAACGGTTTGTGGTCTGTTATAATTTTAAATTTACGTCCATATAAATAAGGGCGAAAATGTCTCACAGACCAAACAATTGCTAAAAGTTCTAATTCTATGATGGGATATCTCGTCTCGGCGGGTTTCAGGTTTCTACTCGCATACGCGACTACTTGACCGTTCATGTTAGATAAAACAGATCCTAAACCTGTCTTACAAGCATCTGTTTGTAGCCGAAAGATGTTACTTTCTGAAAAATCTGGATAAGATAAAATAGGGGGTTGAATTAATGCTGATTTTAATTTTTCAAATGCCGTTTGACACTCTGATGACCATAGAAACTGTACATTCTTTTTTCTTAATTGATTTAAAGGATAAACAATGTTTGCAAAGTTCGGTATGAATCGCCTGTAGTAATTTGCAAACGCGACAAAACGATTGACATCGTCGCAGTTCATCGGCACTGGATAGTTTTGCATGGTTGCAATTTTACTTTCATCTGGTAAAATTCCATCAGAAGTTATTTTGTGTCCTAGATATATTATTTCGTTTCGCAAAAATTCACACTTCATAGGATTTAATTTTAAGTTAACTTTTCTAAATCTCTCTAGTATACTAATTAAGTTTTTATTGTGGTTTTCTATAGATTTCCCGAAAATTACGCAATCATCTAAATAAATAAAAGCCTTTTTATAATTTAAGCCTGACATTGCAATAGTCATAAGACGTGAAAATACACTCGCAGATGTCCGGAGACCCATGGGACAGCGTTTCATCTGAAAAATTTTATCACCAGCAGTGAAAGCTGTGTACTTTCGTGAATCTTCGCTTAAAGATAACTGATAATAGCTTTGCGAAAGGTCTAATTTTGAAAAATAAATGTTATTTGCAAGCGAATCTAAGATATCAGTTATATTAGGCAAAGGGAATTTGTCGTCCTCAATACGATTATTTAACTGCCTGTAATCTATAACTAATCGCCATTGTTTCTCGTTTGACCTATCTGTTTTTTTCGGTACAAGCAAGACGGGACTAGACCACTCTGACGTAGCCTCTTCTATAATATCATTTTCGAGCATAATATCTATCTGTTTCTGAACTTCCTTCCTTAGTGCGAACGGTAATCTATGTGGCTTGACATAAACTGGCGAGACATTAGGTTTTAAAGTTATATTATGGGTCATTAGGTTTGTACAAGAGAGTTTGTCGCCTGGCAGATGAAAAACATCTGCGTACTTAGCGCAAATACTCTCAATACTTCGTTTTTCTTCTAAATTCAGTTCAGGTAAATTTAATAATCCTAATAATGTTTTTACACGATCGACAGAAACCTCCTCTTTTTCAAAATTACAGACTTCAAAATCATTCAATGAAAAAGTCTCTAAATCGGTAAGATCTAGATCAACTTCTTTCTCAGTGGTGTTTAATATCCTTACTGGCATGCGACCATTACAAGGTTTCGCTATTATACTTCCTATAAAAACTCCTTTCTGTATCTCTTTAGATAAACAAACACAATCGTCGCCTAACGATGTAGGTATATATTTTATTACCTCACATCGTGGCGGTATCAAATGTCTATAGTGACTCAATATAGGTATAGACACATAATTACTATCTTTAGTTAAAAGCAAAGTATTTTCTTTATAGTTAATTATAGCTTGATAGCGTTTCAAAAAATTATCACCTAAAATACCATTTGCAGAACAAGACATATTTTTAAACACATACATTTTTTCTCTAAAAACTAACCCATTATAAGACAAATCTAAGTAAATATATCCTTCAGATACTAGTTTACCGCTAACACCTTTTATAACTAACTTCTCAAATGTAATTAAATTCAATAACTTCGGATAATCGCATAACCATTCGTATTTTAAAACACAAAGGCTTGCTCCGCTATCGACTAAAAGATCGATATTGCTATTACTTACGTTAAAAGTTACGGTACTACTATTATTGTAGTTTAAAACATAATTTTCAGTAGGAACGAAAAAAATCTAAATTATTATCGTTCTGGGGCTCAGAACGCGCTTGTGACTCACTATTGGTCGATTGCTCGTGGCTAGTGTACTGCACACGTTGAAAAGGCACAGCTGAGCGCGGCGGGCGCGGGCTCGGCCGACCGCGGTCACGTGAACGTGATTGTGTTCCTTGCGCGGCGCGGGAGTCTCGCGACATGTACTTACCTTGTTGTGGTCTCGTGTTTCCGGCAGCGTACCTATTGTTTGCGCTAAATCTATTATAGTAACTATATTTATTAGAATAATTACTTGGCTGACGCGGATAATTAGTAGGTGTGCGTGAGAAATTACGAGTATGAAACTTTTTAATGTTCATAACTTCCTCGTGTCTGGTAGACATTGACTGCTCGTCTAGGGCAGTTCTTATAGCCTCTGGTAAAGAATCAAAGTGACGTGATGCTATGATAGTACTAAGCTTTTGGTTCACTAATCCATCTGAAAAGCGCTTGATTGCAACCTTTTCATTAATGGGACGCAATACTTCAAACTTAGTAGCGTCGTCATCCGCTTGTGCTATGGTTAAATTCACAAAAAGTTGTTCTAGTTCCGAGCCGAACGACTCGATCGACCTATGACCTTGACGACAGTTTTGTAATTTGTGTTGGATAGCAACAGCAGATTTTTTCTGAATCAAATGCGTATTCATATCTCTAATTAAATCTTTAATAGTTGGATAACTACTTTTTAAACGTAATTTTGCGCTAGGAGAGAGCCTAGTTTTAATCACAAAATCAATTAGTAACCCATGAGTAGCATCGCTGATCATTGAACTATATAATTGTATACCATCAATTAGAGATTTAGTGACGTGTTCTTGACCTGTCATCGTTGGTAAAAGTGCAATGGCTGTCTTCAAGTCAAATTTATCTTTTTCTGCCATTTTTGAAATACTACTAACACTTAAAGTCTCTAAAGAAATAATTTTGTCATAAATGATCTGAATGTCATTTGCTATTTTATTAATTAAAGTTATATCTTTAGTTGATACCTCCGATTTTTCAACTAAATTATGTACTTGAGCTAAAATATACTCTAATTTCGCGTATTCAAGTTTCGCTTCATTAAATTTCGTAAAACCTAACTCTTTTTGACGTCTATCTGGTCCTAGTTTTACTAAATTATCTTTAATATACAATAGTTTCTTATGCAATTCATTTAAATCGGAAATAATAAATGACATTATCTAATAAGAAAAAAATGTAATCCTACATATTATTTAAAACGTTTAGGTATAAAATAACTTACGACTTACGGTGGCATTATAGCGCGCGAATAAAATAATTACGTCTCTGCACGATGAGTAGGTATGTGGTGACCGGCGTGGCGTGTGGGGGCTGGGGCTGCGGGCTGGGGGTTTTCTCATGCTCCTTGAGTGTGTAGGATCTTCAGACTTCTAAGATGGGTTCCTGGACCGCTTGAAACAGCTAACTGAAGATCGGGCTGGGATTTCCCTTGCCCCTCGTACAATGGGCCGGGTTTCTACCCTGGACACCTCCTGGTCTACGTTGATGGTTGAGTCGACGTCGTTGCCAGTTCCACGGAAGATATTGTGTTTCTTAGAACTGCGCTGTTGAATTCTCTACGGAGTCGGTTGACAATTCGGTCCCAAATTTTCCGGATGCAGGCGTAAATGATGAGTATAACGATGAGAAGCAGTATGACGGATAGTAAAATTTCTGTTGTAGTGAGCTGGCTTGAAGTTTTCTGCGTTGCTTGGGCGTCGCCGCTGGCGGTTTGTGCGATGATAACTTCTTCTTTACTTTGTGGTGCTCCCATATTATTGTTTTGTCTTCCCAAGTAATGCGATGAACAGAAGTGTAGAGCCAAATAGCACCGCAACGAAGACTGCTGCTAGTATGGTGTTGAAAATTTTGCTTTGCTGCTCCATGTAGTAATGATTTTCCCGCAAAAATTTATAAGTTCGGTTGGCAAAGGGTCGCCATGAAGAGGTATGACGCTTTACCGAGGCTAAGGTAATAAAAGAGATGTGAATTGTTCGGTGTCAAGATGTATATTGAGATAATAATATTGAGTACAATTAAAGATACATTATCTTAGTAAGCGATCTTATTCTAGATTGCTGAGAATGCTACGCGTGTGTTCCAATTTTCTGTAAATGCGCGATAATGCAAACATCTTGTTTGTGTAATATGTTGCAATCATACTTCATTAACAAATACATTAATCTAGCTACAGTTATAACAAAACTATATTTCAAATTAATTTAAATACGATGTTATTAGTGCACATACCATATTTTGAAATAGTTTTACTTATGTGCGTATGCATATCGGGTTTTGTTAACGCCCTTTTGTATCGGTACACGCGACGGAAAGAAACACGCCGACAAGGCGCTTTAACTCGGTGCGCTAAAAAAATTCAGTGTGAGTGAATAGGCTCTAAATGTCTCATATGTGACATAAAAGTACTATTTTCTTATGTATTTAGATTACATACAACAAAAATATTCTTTGATTATTTTCAAGGAGATCTCAAAGAAAATTCCCTCCTTGTGCTTAGCGACCATTTATAAATTAAAAGGTTTACCTCCATACTGGCCGGCTTGTGGAGAACTTAAGGAGATAAATGTATCGATAGTGACATTCGCAAAGGTTTGCACTACACCCCTTGCCACAAGTCCCCCTTGAGAATACCCTGAAAAACATAAAACGAATAAGGTAAAGTAAATCTTAACTCTGACTATTTATTTATTAAGTTTCATACAAAGGCTGTAGAATAAAAATGGCTATATCTATAATTTATTTATAAAACCTTTGTCCGACCCATTCTTGAGTACGCATTTCAGATCTGGAGTCCCTATTTTGCCAAGGACATTGAGAAACTGGAGAAAGTGCAGCGAAGCTTTACCAAGACACCTAGATCGCTAAAACGACGCTCATACGAGGAATGGTTGGATGTGCTGAATCTCACAACCTTACAAGACCGCTGAGGGTCAATTATGCTTATGTGATGTAATCTTAATGTGATGTCAATATGATGTTGATGCCAAGTTGACATTGTTTTTTTAGGGTATTATGATAGTTTCCTATGTCACATCGAGATCATGTCAAGCAAGATCATATCACAGTCGTATTCTGTGTCGCATTTTAGTATTGCCATCCAATTTATTCGATTGACGCAATGCATAATCGAGCAATGTTTATCTTTGATGTGAGCACTGATAATGCATATTTTTATAGTATTCGGCGAAGTAACATTATTACAACAATATAAAATACCACTAATAATAATTTTAGAGCCGGTTTAGATTAAAAACTATCGAAATTCTAAAGTAATTGAGAATTAATCGGGCAACACTTTTCCCGGCTGTAATTTGTGGTTATGTTTTTTTGTCAACAATCATTTTGTATACAATAAATTGGATTACCTACCTACTTAAAAATGTGTATTAGAAGTCCTATTTAAATAAAAGATGATGATGACGACGATGTTGAAATTATAAAACTGTAGCTACCTACTTACTTACTTCAAAACTGTAAATAGGTAAACATTAAAAAGGTCAACTATAACTTATAAGTGCTCTTAAATCATTTAGTTGCATTGCAATGTTTCGTTGAGATAAGTATCTGGATAACACTGCGTGCTTGGAGATGCAAAAAAGTAAGTACCTTTTTGTTGTTTCCTCCTTTGCTCATGTGAGCCAATAAATTCTAAAATTATTTGACAAGGTTCAAGCAGTTTCAAGTGTCGGCCACTTGAAAACAAAAAGTGGGATTGTTTTGTTCCCACACAATACATTTCCTTCCATAATTCCATTTCGTTTCTTCATTATATTTGTATCAGTCAGTTGAATTAGAACCCACATAGAGATTAAGATAAAATAATCACTGGTTTTTATATCTTGTTGATGGTGCATATCACATATTTTTGATAGAAAATTCTATGTAGGTAGAGACTAAATATCAATTTCAATAAAGTTTTAATAAAATAATCAATTTTCAGAATTACTTATACAATAGCTGCATCCCAATCTATGAGAGTCAGTGTCACACATTGATTGATTTCTTGGAAAACCACGAAGACCTTGCTTTGGGTACCTACATGAAATGGCGACAAAGAAATAAAAGGAATGAAGTGGCGAGCACCTTAAACAGCATTGGAGATGGTGCAAAAGGATGGAGCTGGTTGGTCTAAGGTATGTCTGTTTTTATTTTATAGGATTGTGAACATAAAAAGAATAATGGAGTAATTTGTTGTCTGTCAATTTTTTCTATCTCCTTGTCAAACAAAAAGTGAATATGATTATAAAAAAAATGCATTCAAAAGTTAGTCACTTACTATGTTATTTTTCAAACTAAAGACTCGCATTTCAAAACCTATAGGGTTAACATTATTAATTGTTAAGTTAGTCAGCATTGGACAATTTTTAAGAATAAATTGAAAAAATATTATTCAATAAATCAAGTTATGATTAAGTATGTTGATATTTTGTAAGTAGGTACTTAATCTAATTTTACAATAATAAAAAAACATTTTGCTGTAAGTTATAAGTTCTTAATTATTTATTCTTATTGTGTGTTAGTGTGTGGCAGCATTATTGTGTGGCATATTAATAATATTACATTGATTGTTGTTTCAGGTCGTCCTCGTCTTCATTCATTAAGTGAAGCGAGAGCTGACATACTTAGAATAGAAGAAGCACGTGTTGCTGCTGAGGCACGGCATGCAGAGGTTTTACAGCAAATTTCCTCTGCATTACATGCCATAGCAGCAGCTTTATCTGAGCTAGCTGCGGTACTTCGACGAGAGCATCAGGTACCTACATGTTTTATTTTATTTTTAAATCAAAGAATGACATCAACCTTTTTTATTGAGTAAAACCCAGTTAATTAACGCTGACTATACAGCGAGTAAGAAGTATTGGATAAATTCGACGCTTCTCGTAACGACTCCGTAGCTCAGTGGTTAGAGCAGTCGCCCGGAATGCGAAAGGTCGTGGGTTCGAGTCCCATCGGAGCTGATTGTGAGACGGGTCGATTTTTTCTAAATACTTCATTTTCCATTTTTCAGTAATAAAAATTGCATTGTGAATGCAAAAACTAAATATTAATATAATAAGAAAATTATGTTGTTAAAATTATTATTACTATGAAGGACACCCAGTGGACTGCATGCAGCCCCAATGAAAACGGCGATTGCTATTTCACTGAATTTATATTTTCACTCTTTTTTCATTGCAGATATAAACATGCTTCGGAATTCTCTGAGCTCGGGATCCAACTCTAGTACCTAAAAAAAATTTATAACTTATAAAATTCTGTTTTAATTGTCGGATTACAAAAATGATTTTGATTATAAGCTTTTTTATGTACGTATTATTTTTTAATTATACAATTAATTCACAGGCTGTAAAATTGTTTCTTCAAACTTATGTTGATGTTAATGTTTTATTTATGTAAGGCTTATTGTAATTCGTTCAGGTATATACTGTTGTTATTCTTAATGTATTACTTAATGTATGAAAAATAAATAAGTACAAAGTATGAAACTTCATTTAAATTGTTTGACCTTAATAAGAAATTGTAAATATGAAATAGATCTAAGTATATGGTAATCATAATTGATATTTTATTTACTAACCCCAGAACCCTGTTTCTCCGTTGAGTAATAGTCCATAAACAATCCGAAACGAGCCATTTTACACTTTTTATAAAAGAAAAACGGAAAAATGACACAGAAAAACCACCTCCCAAACTTGATAAGTCTGTATCACATCTGTATCACATTTTTGACGTATATGCGATACCGGTTTATGTCAAAAAGCTGATCATAATACGCATAAAAATTGATATCAAGTTGATATCTCTTTGAGAAGTTGAGCATAATACGCAAAAGTTGATGACAAGTTGATGTCATTTTGATATCGCATTTTTCGGAGAGCATAATACGAAATAGTCGGTAATGTAGAGTTGACATCAAAACAACATCGTAATTTCAAAGCATAATTGGCTAACTGGAGCCGCGGTGACTTAATTATGTGCGTCAAGTTAGCAGCCTCACAACAGAATTAGATGGTTTTGATTATGTCAAAAAATACTGTATAAATAGTGTTAAATAGTGATGTATATTAAATAAATAGTGTAACTTTGATTCAAAAGATATTTGAGTATCTTAGTGAGGCTGCTAACTTAACGTCAAGTTAGCAGTCACCTCAAGAAATACAGTTCGTATCAATGTGATTTATATGTCAAAAAATACTGTATAAATAGTGTATCGTAAACGCAAAATTTCAAAAGTAGTGCTTTAATACAAGCCGAGATATTAGGGTCTCTAAGTGGGCTGCTAACTTGACGTTTCTTGCGATGGAGATTCCAGGGAAACAGGTACAAGTTTTAAATAAATAAATACTTGAAAAAATACTGTGTGAAATAGTGAATCTTATGATATAAATAAAAAAAGAATTCTTCTTTGCTATTTTCAAAAAATCTAATGTAAACTTCTACATAATAATCTGAATATATGCTGACGATCAATGTTGAACTTTGCTCCTTAGTAATAAGGTTCAAACTTTATTTCAATCGTGAAGTGCGTACTATCGAGCAAAAAAGTGAAATATATATTTTTGATTGTGTCAATACATACGTATAATCGGTTTAATGCTATTGATTAGGTATTTAAACAAATATATTTCTACCCACTTTTTAACCGACTTCAAAAAAAGAGGAGGTTCTCAAGTCGACAGTATTTTTTTTATGTATGTTTTACCATAACTTCGCCAGTTGTTAACCGATTTTAATAATTCTTTTTTTATCTGAAAGAAAATAGGTAGGTAGTTTATGTGTGGTATCATGAAAAAGTTAAAGTAGTCAGTTCAGTAGTTTTTTCACAATCCTGAAAAAACACATAGTTTTTGACTGGTAGTTCCTGCTTTACACGTCAATATCTTCGCGAACTATTGACCAATTTCAATGATTATTTTTTTATTCGAAAGAGTAAACTCCTGAGGTAGTCACATTGTTACCAAGTTAGGATCTGATGGTGGAATCCAGGGGAAATCGAGGAAAACTCGTAAATTTTATGGTAATTTACGTATTTTAAAGATTTTCTAAAGTTTTTTAAGTATTTGCATCTGGTAGTCATCGTCACCTGCTGATGAGCTGGTGATGGAAGGTACAACTCCTCAAATGTCGTTGATATGTAAAGATTTTTAGTTGTATTCTTTCAGGTTATTTAGATTAGATCGTTCTTTCATAAATAATAAATAATAAATAATAAATAATAAATAATAAATAATAAATAATAAATAATAAATAATAAATAATAAATAATAAATAATAAATAATAAATAATAAATAATAAATAATATGTACGAGTAGCATCGCACATTATTTTGTATATTAATATTATTATGTAGGTCATTATTTTCACGCGATTTCGCCACGTTCTGCTAACGTGTGCAAGTTGTTAATTCAGTGCATTTTATATAATAAATCAGACAGTTCGGTTACGACAAGCACTCAATTAGGTTGTATCATTTATCAGTTCCCGTATCAGTCCATATCATCCCTATATCAACCCTTCTCTTATCAGTTTATCATCTATAAATGTGTGTAGACTACCCCTACCATACATTTTTTTGGTCCTTCGTTCCTTACCTAAAACGTATTGCATCAGTCCTATCAAATTGATCACGCGCGCGGTGAATGATCATACAGGAGCCACGCGGCGTTGAGTGCTTTCGAACTCATCATCAGTATCAGTGAAAGTTATCAGTAAAATCATTAACATTTTGACACGTATCAGCATCAGTGACATTTTTGTGATCTATCAGTGACATTTTTGTAATCTATTAGTGACATTTTTGTGATCTATCAGTGACGTTTTTTGTGGTGTTTTTCCTGGATTTGAATTTTGCTCTGTGCGCCCGCAAGGTTGCACGGCAAATACCTACATTGCACCGCCTTTGTTTTTACCTGGATTGTTGGATTTGTCTGTGCGCCCCAAGGCAGCACGACAAACCGTCATCATCAACAGCAGCAGTCAGCAGTCGTCGTGAGGAGACTAAGGGTGACAGAATACTTACCGTTACCTGCTCCCAAGCAGCAGCAGCATCATAGACATCAGCATTGCATCAGAATCAGCACATCCAAGTAAGCTCGTTCCTTTAACTAATATCTTCTAAGATGGAAGCAATTATCAATCGCCAAGCGGAAATTTTCGATGTTATTAAGCAGATAAAGACAAATTTTAGTAAGGATTCTGAGAGTAGGAAAACTCCGGAGTATATAAGTAAACGATTAGAAACATTACAGAACCTCTGGGGGGAGTTTGATCATAATCATAAGGCTCTTTCAGAGTATCAGCATCAACATGGGAGTAATGAGACATATTTTAAAGACAATGTGTATGAAAAAACAAAGAAAATGTACAATGACACCTATCAGTCATTACAATTATATAAACAACCGTCAACTGCACCCAACCCTAAATCCGAGAATAGTTTACTAACAGATTTACTATCGAAGCAGCGTACTAACTTTAGAGCATTTAAGCGTCTTATAAATGGCATTGACTTGGATCGCTTGTCTGAGAAATGGGAGATTGAAGACGAAATACGCAACTTACAATCAAAATGGAATGCTATCGATGCTTTACACCTTGACATCGACAACATCACGCAGGGTTGCGACGAGGAGTATGAAATTCAACTTAGTGAGCATGAAGTATTGTTTAAGGACATCAAACGCAAGTTAAATCATAAATTATCATCTACCAGTCATCTTCAGTTATCTACGCCGCGTCTAGAGATACCAATATTCGCCGGAAGCTACATTCAGTGGCCAACTTTCTTTGATTTGTTTTCTGCTGCCATTCACAATAACAACATGATCACTAAATCGCAAAAAATGCAACATTTGAAAGGAAAACTTAAGGGGGAAGCAGAGCGACTAATTCATCATCTACACATTTCAGAAGAAAATTATGACACCGCTTGGGAGATTTTAGTACATCGATATAACAATCCTCAACTGATATTCACTAAACATATAGAAATCCTTTTAAACCAGCCGAGTGCCCAACGTCAAACAGCATCAGAAATCAAACGGTTACATGACACCACCGCGGAGTGCATTCACGCGATCCACAATTTGGGCGTAGACACAAATTCGTGGGATCCTCTCATTGTTCATTTGTTATCAAAGAAGCTTGATTCGCAAACATTTAGCGAGTACAAAGAGTCCCGCGTGTCGCCGAGGGAATTACCTACATTATCAGAATTTATGACATTTATTGAAGGAAAGTTTATAGCTCTGGAACCAATACACAAAAAAGAGAGAGAGTTGCCTAAACCTTTACCGCAGCAGCCCATCAGAAGATTCTATCAAAATCCCGAAAATTCTTTCAGAAGAAATACCTTTATTCCGAATCATCCGAACCAATCATATCAGCAAAAATTTGGTAAAAATTATTATCAGTCAAATGCCGCTTATACTAAAAAATGTTCACTTTGCAGTCAACATCACGATTTATTTCAATGCGAAAATTTCAATTCAATGACACCGGACGTAAAATTAACTACAATTGCGAAACTTAAAGTATGTAAAAATTGTTTATATCATCATTTCAATAATAAATGTAATTCGCAAAAGAGGTGCAAAAATTGCAATGGCGAACATAATACAAAGTTGCATGACGCGTTTGTGCAAACGCCGACAGAAATTGCATCGAGTTCAATGCTCGCAACCAAGTCAACAATAAATAAATCGGAAAATTTGCCTCAAAAGCAATTTAATGCACACCCGCTAAGCAAACAAAACGACTAATTCTATCAGAAATTTCGCAAATTTTTGACCCCTTAGGTTGGTTGTCGCCTACAACTATCAGAGCTAAACTATTTTTTCAAAATTTGTGGAAGCAAGAGTTATCATGGGATGAAGAGGTACCGGACAGATTACAAAAAGAATGGTTACAAATTAGATGTGATTTAAACAGCATAGATCAGTTTAAGATTCCTAGACAGATTGGAAATACAGAAAAATCCATCATTTTACATGGCTTCTCAGATGCATCAGAAAAAGCATACGCCTGCTGTGTTTACTTGGTGACTATCAATGCTAAGGGCGAGAACACATCAAGACTCGTTGCAGCGAAAACTAAATTAGCACCGTTGAACAAAAAGATGACGCTTCCCCGTCTCGAACTTTGTGGCGCGGTACTATTAGCACAACTTATGTCTAAAATCATAAAAACATTTACATCAGCAAATATCAGTATTCATGCTTGGACCGACTCTATGATTGTTCTAGGTTGGATCCACGGCGATCAATCACGTTGGAAACAATTCGTTAGTAACAGAGTCCAACAAATCAAAACTCTCATCAATATTTCACATTGGCATTACGTTAAGTCAGAAGACAATCCTGCCGACTGTGCAACTAGGGGTGTCACAGCCACTCAATTATCAAAACATTCCTTGTGGTGGGAAGGGCCTGAATGGCTTTTAGCAAATTTAGATAACATCCAGATCACAACATTTCAAGAACCGGAAATTGAATTAAAAAAGCCTAGTGTGACAGCAGCCTTATGCCAGTATCAACCTGATTTTATTATGGAACAATTAAATAAACACAGTTCGATAACCTTTATCGCTAAAACAATAGCATGGGTGTTGCGTTTCATCGCTCGAACACGATGCCCGCGCAGCGGTGACGCATCTATCGGAAGTACACTATTGCCTGGCGAGTTAAGACAGTCTTATCATTTAATTATAAAAACAATACAGTCGATCGAGTTTGAGCAAGATTTAGAAGGTATCAAAATAAAGGGGCATGTACACAAAAACAGTAAGTTAGCCAGCTTAAATCCGTTTATTGACGAAGACGGCTTATTACGAGTTGGCGGCAGATTGAATAATTCAAATCTCAGCTGGTCAGAAAAACATCCTATCATATTAAGTGGACATAGTCGCTTCACTGAACTTATCATTAATCAGGCACACATAACTACGCTACACGGTGGACCCAGATTAACTCTAACTTATTTGAGGAATACTTATTGGATCATTAGCGGGATGTCTACAGTGAAAAGAGAATTACGGCGTTGCGTTAAATGTCGCCGATTCAGCCAAAACAAGTATCAACCAATAATGGCTGATTTACCTGAAGCCAGAGTTGTACCTTCGAGACCGTTTTCTCACTGCGGAGTAGACTTCACGGGTCACATAGATATCAAATTAAATAAAGGCCGTGGAGTACGAACTACGAAGGGGTACGTAGCAGTTTTCATTTGTTTATCGACCAAAGCCATACATTTAGAGCTTGTGTCGGATTTAAGTTCATCATCGTTCCTCGCAGCATTCCGACGTTTTTGTTCCCGTCGAGGCGTCCCGAGCCATATGTACAGCGACAACGGGACAAACTTTGTAGGCGCCAATAAACTTATGAAAATAGAATACCAAGAGATAGTATCTAATATCAATAAGGAATTTTTTGACAGTATCATCGAATATAATATAGAATGGCATTTTAACGCTCCTGCTTTCCCAAGCTCTGGAGGGTTGTGGGAAGGGGCAGTGAAGTCATTAAAGAGACATTTAAAGCGTATCATTGGCGACCAAAGGTTGACGTACGAAGAGTTCATCACCATTCTACACCAAGTCGAAGCGTGTTTGAACTCGAGGCCTCTCTGCGCACTTACGGAAAATCCTGGTGATGAGGTGCTGACTCCAGGGCATTTCTTAGTTGGTGGTTCATTGCTAACTAAGCCCCAAACTGTTCCGGAATCAATGACTTTAACCAAGAGGTGGCAACTTGTACAGTCTATCAACAAACAGTTCTGGAAGTGTTGGTCGTCAGAATACTTACAGCAGCTTCAGATTCGATCAAAGTGGAGAACACCTGATAAGAACATCAACCTTAATGACATCGTGTTAGTGAAAGAGGAAAACATGCCACCCGGGAAATGGGCCATGGGACGCGTGCTTGAGCTACACCCGGGTAAGGATGGGAATGTTCGAGTGGTTTCATTAAAAACAAACAACAACATCATAAAGAGACCAGTTATAAAACTAGTCCCATTATTATCAGAGTCAGCAAACCCACCTGAAACTGGGCCCTCCAACACTGAAACGAAACGACCACGTAGGCAAAATCGACACAAGCCCAATTTATTAAGAATTTCTTTTTAAGCATATTTTTATTTATTTTCGTATCACCAACAACCGCAAAATATTGATATCAGAGCATTAGATAACGATCAGAGCATTTATTTAAATATAATGAAAGTCACCTCCAAAGTCTTTACCACCACTTACTTACTAACTTACTTTAAGTACCACGGTATAGCAGTGACTCATTCGAATTAGATCGAACTATTACGATTCCGCAGAAAAGGAACGAATCCTACTATCATATTATTCCTATCTACCCTTAATAGGATTCAACATCAACAAGGATTCACTTATATTCCTATCAGACCTTGTTCTTCAGACATGCCATCATTTACAGAACAAAAAATAATATGCTTTTTAGACAAACCAATTTAAACAGCGAAAATGAATCACTTTATTTGTAATATCAATTTAGTTAGCTACGGCCGGCGCCAGGACACCGTGCAAGTCGGAGGTGTCAGCTTGCAAAGAGGAATGGATAAAATTACATTATTTATTTGTTGTGAAAAATGCACAATGCGCATCATTTGCCCAGCTGGTATTATGTCACAGGTGCTACAAGGCAGCGGGGTTATTTACCTTGGACCTGTATGCACCACAAAAGTAATGACTTTACTAAACATTTACATAACATTTTCTTTAACAAATTAAGTAAAAGTCAAAGAATCATTGTCCCAGAGGTATCTGTACTAAATAAAATTAATAACATCGAAAATCGAAAATAGAAATCATGAAACCAAAGACGGATGATAAGGAATGGAGCTTCTTACACTCACAAATAAACGAGTTAGAGGAACAGTCGAGCAGTGAGCTTAATGTGCATGATGTTCATCATTATGCTCTCGGTTATTCCACCTTTGGTCTACATGCATCGTTGGGGTCGTAGTGGTGCGCCGCAGGCGCTCCGCCGCGCGCCGCCGCGCCAGCCGCGCGACCCGAGCCGGGGCGCCCGCGCCGTGCCGCGCCGCCGCGCAGGGGCGTGCGCACGCCGACGCAGCTAGTGTAAGTGATGTGATAGTGAATGTGCCGGGTATTTCGAATGTCCCTATTCCCTAATGAGTGTTAATCAGTGTTAAGTTTGAATACATCGGGTATTCAAAATGTCCCCAGTGAAATACGCCCTTCAGTGCTAAGTGTCGATAAGACGACCTCCCCTATAGCTAATCGTTCTATTAAATTTGAACTTCCTAGTAATAGTGAGTGAGCATGCATAAGACTATTACAGACCCTTTTAAGCATTAATATTTTTGTCATACATTTTAATTTAGTTATTACCTACACGCTATATCATTTATTTACAACCTGAGTAGGTTCTTACTTACTATTTTTAAATGCATTTATTTATATTGTGATGTTAAAGACTCATGTTCAATATTTTATTACTTACCTACTAGGTATCAATACAGATAATGTTTCTTCTTGTTTACAAATTGTTAATGAAATACTTAAGTTTGCTTAATGTTAAAGTTGCTTATTAGTGTGCTAAGTAGATATATATAGTTATGTTCTGTAACATTACATTCGTTAGCATACTTTACTTTCCCTCGCTTGTTCCTGGGGGCGCAGGATGTACGAGTAGCATCGCACATTATTTTGTATATTAATATTATTATGTAGGTCATTATTTTCACGCGATTTCGCCACGTTCTGCTAACGTGTGCAAGTTGTTAATTCAGTGCATTTTATATAATAAATCAGACAGTTCGGTTACGACAAGCACTCAATTAGGTTGTATCATTTATCAGTTCCCGTATCAGTCCATATCATCCCTATATCAACCCTTCTCTTATCAGTTTATCATCTATAAATGTGTGTAGACTACCCCTACCATACATAATAAATAATAAATAATAAATAATAAATAATAAATAATAAATAATAAATAATAAATAATAAATAATAAATAATAAATAATAAATAATAAATAATAAATAATAAATAATAAATAATAAATAATAAATAATAAATAATAAATAATAAATAATAAATAATAAATAATAAATAATAAATAATAAATAATAAATAATAAAAATAAATAATAAATAATAAATAATAAATAATAAATAATAAATAATAAATAATAAAAATAAATAATAAATAATAAATAATAAATAATAAATAATAAATAATAAATAATAAATAATAAATAATAAATAATAAATAATAAATAATAAGTGTTTGTAGCAAAATTTTGAAGTCTCTCCGGCATTTCGGAAGCGTCCCATCTTGCAGCTCTCAATTTATTTCTCCGTTTACGCTGTTTGCGTCGATTATGTAGCTTGTATATTTTGTTTGTTTATAATATACTAGCGGATTCTCGCGGTTTCATCCGCGTGGTACCTGAACGAATGTAGCTTTCTAATGATCAAAGAATTTTCTAAATCGGTCCAGTAGTTTCGGAGCCTATTTGATGAAAACAATTTAACAAACAAACAATCAAATCTTACCTCTTTATAATATTAGTACTTACTTATAGATAATTATATAATTTGTACCGCTTTAATTGTTTTCTGTTTCCCAACGGTTGACTGGCAAAAAATACTTTTAGTATTAAGTCCGCCTTGTATATTACATTACCTATGTATTATGTACAAAAGTTTATTAAATAAAATAAAAAAGAAATAATAACAAATATGCTAGCCCCAAGCTTATTTTTCACATACAAAAGTTCCAGCTAATTGAACTTTTGTCCAACGACACTTGGATCGCTTATTTTGACGTTTAGTCGTTGAAATCCGATCGAAACAAAGGTCATCTAAATAGTAGAATACCTTCGAGTTATCGTTTTGAAACGATTGAAGGACGATTAATGTACCAGAATACACTTCGACGACACTTCGATAGAATCGCTGCCGCTCAAGTTCTATCGACAGTTGTGAATACGAATATGGTTTCAACGACTAAATCGCTACGATATCGTCACGGTTTATATTACGAGAATCGGGCTACTGGTCAAGGTCGCGGGAAGCCGCTGGATGCGGGCAGCGCAGGGCCGATCGTTGTGGAGATCCTTGGGGGGAGGCCTATGCCCAGCAGTGGGCGTCGTACGGCTGAAATGATGATGATACGATAGATTATGTATCATTTAAAATGACTGGAATCAAAAATTTGACAATATCAGTACGTCTAAAGAAAACTGTACACGACTGTACCTAAATTCGAATGTATGGTAGAAGTTAACATTAGATTTTTTGAAAATAGCAAAGAAGAATTCTTTTTTTATTTATATCATAAGATTCACTATTTCACACAGTAATTTTTCAAGTATTTATTTATTTAAAACTTGTACCTGTTTCCCTGGAATCTCCATCGCAAGAAACGTCAAGTTAGCAGCCCACTTAGAGACCCTAACATCTCGGCTTGTATTAAAGCACTACTTTTGAAATTTTGCGTTTACGATACACTATTTATACAGTATTTTTTGACATATAAATCACATTGATACGAACTGTATTTCTTGAGGTGACTGCTAACTTGACGTTAAGTTAGCAGCCTCACTAAGATACTCAAATATCTTTTGAATCAAAGTTACACTATTTATTTAATATACATCACTATTTAACACTATTTATACAGTATTTTTTGACATAATCAAAACCATCTAATTCTGTTGTGAGGCTGCTAACTTGACGCACATACTTAATTGAAACCTTTAAAATATTAAATGGGCACTATGACCTCTGTGACATATATACGATTTTCCATAGAAATCAGAATACACACCTCACGAGGTCACAGCTTTAAACTATGCACCCATGCTGCTAACAGCTACCTATATAAACATTTTCTATCCAACAGGGCTGTATATGAATGGAATAAGCTCCCACATGCTGTTGTCTCAGCCTCCAACACCAACCAATTTAAAAATAGACTTGAAGTATACATGAAAAACATAAAGTGAAACCATATTCTATGATGATCAGGATACGGGCAGTATCAGTTGCAACAACTGCTTGCCTAAATAATAATAATAATAAGCAAACAAACATTCAAACATCTAAACTTTCACATTTATAATATTAGTAGTAGGTTGATACGGAGGTTTTTTAGGAAAGGATTTTGAAAAATTCAATGTCTAAGAGGATGAAACAAGAGTAGGTATACATTCCCTAAATTTCATGACAGCAACCACAGCCGCAGGCAAAACCTAGGTTAGATTTGAATATCATAAGCACAAAACTAATGGTAATTTTAGTTATAAAATTGCAATTAAAACTATGGGATAAAAGTTACTATGGGCACCTGCCCATTTATTATATATTTGGATACCTATCCATAGCCTTCATTATCATAATAGAATAGAATAATATCTAATTCAAAACAATGTTTATATCAAAACATTATAACAGTTTGTATCACTAATGTTTTACGTCACTAAAACTGATAACTGATCATTTGTGTCATATTTGACCATGAACTAATTTTATTCTATGACGTTGCTGGCATTTTGTTATTATCAAACACAGGAAGTAAATATAAGAAAATACTATCATTGTTATCATCATTGATCAGAACAATCAAAGAAACCAACCAAAGATGGATGAGAAGAAAGGACTGCAGACAGTCTAAGATTTTCATCAAATCGGTTGACAAGAAGAAAACTAGAGAACTCCTGAAACAGAGTAGGAGAAGTATAAGAACGATTGTAGGTGTACTTACTGGGCACTGCCCACTAAACAGACACCTATCAGTGATTAAACGGACAGAAGACCCGATCTGTCCGCAATGCAAAGCAAGAGAAGAAACAAGCTACCACTTCATGGCAGAGTGCCCGATGTACGCATCACTGCGCTGGGAGCTCTTTGGAACGGACAAGCTTAAGGAAGAGGATCTAAAGAAGTTAACGATAAGTCAACTCAACAGGTACTGTAAGCGCACAGGTAGGTTCGAGGGTCTGACGCCGGTGGGGTAAATGATAACCCGCCTCCCCCCCTGATTTTTCAGTTTTTAGGGGACTTGGGGAACTGGGTGAAATGGTCCCGACCTAGGTGACTGATCACCCGTCCGGCTTCGCTGGCGTCCCCCCTATAAATAATAAATAATAATAATCATTGTTATACAAGGAGGTAGAATCTTGATTTGCTTAAAACACACAAACACACTCACGCCGCATCTCCATCTATATGTTTGGTGAACCGGAACCCAGAGCTAGTATTGTATGTTTGTCTTTGTCAGTCAACACCTCGATAATAAAGACAGTTGTATTGCTCCAGCTCTATGTCCGGAGAAAAACCGTCTCATGGGCATGCACTCTTAATACTCAAAAAACAGTTAGAATTTCAAAAATCAAATGACAAAAATTAATTTAAAAAACTGTGTTTAAAAACATTTTTAATAAAGGATTCATGACCAAAAGATATAGGAGGAACTTTAAATATTCACCAATAAGATTGATTCCCTCAGGATGCTGTGCTGATATATTAGCTACATCCATGCCAATCTCTAAAACTTGGTGCCACATTGTCTCCAAACTCGACCAACTTTCAAACCTATTCACATTATACACTTTGGTTCCTGGGTGTTTCTGAAAATTTTTTTTCTTATAAGTTATTATGAACTTTACTCCAAGGGCAATTTCATATTATAAATAAGTAATAATTTCCCAGAAAAACTTAATCGTCCTCACAAGAATTCAATTAAAAAATAATAAACAAAAATTAGTTGATATTTACCTCTTGGATTCTATGAGATATCATTTCCATACTACCACTCCCCGTCATAATACCATGTATTAAAACTACTGGCTTATAAGAAAATGCTACATTAAAGGCTAGTAAAAGTAGAAAACTTATCAATCTCGTTTCCATTATTATTATTAGTGCTCTTAGACTAGAACAAAGAAAATGTTAACAATCTGCTCTGCTGAAATATTGCGCGATACTGTAAACAAACTGAATGAAGGAAGCGATGGAACTGCGCTGCTTACTTATACTAACTTCTGTCGTATCGTAAAGCTAGTTATGAAAACAAACAATTTGAAGGACTTATTAAAATTGAATAGCTAGGACTAGGTATTTAAATTACAAAATTTTTTCAAGCATCACGCAAACAAATCGCAAAATAAAATAATTCAAATGTCAAACGAAACGTCAATCAAACTCAAATGACATGATGACCCTCGTCTCGTAGTAGAGTAAAAAAGTTCGTCCTTTTGGACAGGCGAAGACGTTAAGCCATACTGCCAATTCTTGAGTATTATGTATGTTATTATAGTTTCTTATGTTTTCATTAGAATGTAGGTGTTAGCAACACTGTTTGTCATTTGAGGGTGGCTAGTTCTATTTCAAACTTACCCAAGAATCTAAAAGCAGTAAAGTTTCAGACGCTTGAAAAGCGAGTCCAAACGTGATAGTTTTTATTGGACGATAAAACCAAAGTTGTAATGTAGAGTGCGTGTCAGATAACTCTGCACATCACTGGCGCGTTTTTGGCGCTAGTTACAGTGCATTTTTTTGTTCTAATGTTATAGAAAAGATTTGTATTCGATTTTTACCGCGCGCAGACTTATCTGACGAGCACTTTAACATCAAACTTTGAGATTGCGAATACAGAAAATATGCAAACATGTTCAAAAAACAACTCTGCAAAAAATGTGTGTATCGTAGTAGCAGTAGTAGGTAGGCATCTAAAGGGTGTCTCAAAAGTAGGTACGTATAGGATTTGAATTTCACGCTATTTCCGAAATATTCAAGATGGCGGGTCGAAATGTGATATATAGTGCGACAAGCTTTTCTGTTCCGGTGATAATCTTTCGAACTAAAACAGTTTTCATAGGACAGTCCATTTTGACAGCTAATTTCGTATTGCAAGCGGCTCCTCTGTCACTGCTGTCACCGGAACAGACAGGTGTGATTAACCAAAGGATGGAGGGCCATAGCTAGAAACAGCTTGAATCTTGAAATATAATATTACACGAACCATTAGGTTGGAGCCACTGCATAACTCTTAAACTATTATATATAAACATGTCAAATTTGGCTCATATATTAAGACTTACGAGATATATATCTGCTCTAAATTCCATAGTCACATCTCAAACGGTTATTTAGATATAAACGTCTAATTATCGTCATTTTTATCACTACACGCTACCACGTTTAGATATATTCATGTATCAAAACAAAGTTCTCAATATTGTCAGGACATTTTCTGCCGTATGAAACAAAAAAAATATTTTTTTTAATGTGTACCTTATACTTACTTACTTCGCTGTTTTTTTTTCTCCTATTTTGTGCCAGGTTGGACCAGTTGGGTCCGTCAAGCTCTTTCAATCTTTGGCGACTTCATCTTTCCAGCGATACCTCGGGTGACCCACCGGGCGAAGACGTCCAGTTGGTTGCCCGAGATATGCTCTTTTTGCAGCTCGATCCTGACCCATCCTTTCAACGTGACCAAGCCAGCAAAGTCGGGGAGCTTTTATTTCTTGATGGTGTTTGGTTCGGCCACCAGCTCTTCTATCTCCAGGTTGTGTCTTTGCCTCCACTCCCCGTCCTCTCCTCTTGTTGGTCCCAGAATCCTTCGTAGAATCTTTCGCTCTGCTACTAAGAGCTTATTCTCTTCCTTTAACGTAAGTGTCCATGTTTCACACCCGTGATGACGGTTTTGTAGACCTGTATTTTAGTGTTTCGGTTTGTCAATTTGGACACCAATATCTTGTGGAGAGCTGCAGAGCATCTTAGTGCGTTGATTGTGCGGAAATCAATTTCATTTTCCCTTTGATTAGTGTATGTAATAGTGCACCCAAGATATTTAAAATTTTCCACACCTTTGTAGGTGGTGCCATTCACATGAAGGTCTTCTCGCTTGGATTTGCGGTCTTTGTATCTCTTCATGTGAAGGTATTCAGACTTCTCCCGATTGATTCTGAGACCTACTTGCTAGTAACTTTGAATGCCTGTCATTGCTTTTATTTTTGGATAACAATATTTTTGATGCGAACACAAACGGTCTTTTTTATTAATAATCTAATGTCTAATGAATTTAAGTAGTGGTGGAGTTGGCTATTTTTTTAACGGTCTTCAGTGGTTAGTGCATACGCCCGGACAGTGATAGGTTGAGGGTTCGAGTCCCATCGGAGCTAGTTTTGAGACGGGTCGTTCTTTTTTAAAATACTTACTTAATTTTTCAATAATGCATTTTCTTTCAAGTTTGACTTAGTTATAGAACTCGCAGTATGTATTGTTCTGTTACATACTAATTACAATGAACGTAGATGTTACAGCTGAAGATGAGTGTGAATATAAACTTAAGATTAGCTGGCTAAACTTAAGTTTATGTTTGACGAGTGGCTAATGTTCGATAAAATGTTTATTTGCCTCAAGTTATTTCATCATTAGCCGGCTAAACTGCACATTAGCTGAAGCGAAAAGGTTAAAAATGTATTTGATAGATAAGCGTTTATTTAATTTAAAGTTAGGTCTGTGAAAATAAAAAAGATACTTTTTGTCGCTTCGCCGGCCGCTGCTGCCATGGCACGCTCGCTCGGCTTGAGCGGCGTTTTGGTCACTGTTCTAACCTTACCTGTCGGAATTTCCTACCTAATTACTGAAATTTGAGTTTCAGGAATATTCTGTGACTTGCCATAAAAAGTGAGTTTTTGGTGAACTAATTGTTAGTTAGTTTTTAAAAAGAATTATTTGGTAATTTGTTTGGAATAGGTTACCATTTTTATTTTTTAACAAGCTGACCCGGCAAACGTTGTTTTGCCATATAATAGTGGACCCGGTCACCAACATCTTGTGTGTGTGTTTATACACCAAAAGTTGCCTACACCAGACAACAGATAGCGCTAGTTACACACTACCAATAAAGGGGCCCAAGTTTGGTCTCTATTTCCTACATATAAAAAATTACTCTGTGATGTAGAGTGAGTGTCAGACACTGACCTCTATTATACCTACTGTCAGATAACTCTGCGCGCATGCGCGACTGGGACATTTTACATCTCTTTGGAAACGGCAATGGAAGAAATGACAGTTTTGTATCGAAGGTACGACAGTTAAACGATTTTTCATAGAAAATTACAATTTTACTCAATTTTCCGGAATAATAAGTAGCCTATGTTACTCTCCAGCTCCCAAACTATCCCCATACCAAATATCATGTCGATCCTTTGCTCCGTTTTGACGTGAAAGAAGGACAAACAAACAAACAAACAAACAAATAAACAAACAAACAAACACACTTTCACATTTATAATATTAGTATGGATGTCTCATGTCATGCCTGATGTATGGGATAGTATTGTGGCAATAAATTGCTTGTCATTGCAAAAACTTTGTTTTATTTTTGTAAGTTTTTTTTTTATTTATTTATTATATCCTGCGTACATGGCAATCTGTTTGCTAACAATGAGCCATTCCTATATCTGGTTTTTCCTGGTAAATATCAAGTTTGAAGAGGGGAAAGCCCATCAACTCCTCCCTCTATTCAGTTGAATCTTTGGTTTAGATTTATAAGGCTTTGTCTTTTTAGTCTTCTGTATTCTAGACTGCCGCTACCCTCCAGTTGGAGCGCCAGGGTGTTTACATGATGTGATAGTCTGTCCTGGTATTTTCCGCTGTATTGCATGATTTCCTCTTTGACAGTTTTGATGCTAAGGTCCAGATGAAGATATTTGTTGCTAATGTGGTTAGGGATGTTAAACATGATTCTCAGAACTTTATTTTGGAATCTCTGAAGAATTTCCAGGTTACTATTGCTTGCAGAGTCCCAGAGCTGAATCCCATAGGTCCATATGGGCTTTAGTATGGATTTGTATATGCTCATTTTACTATGATCGTTTAGCTGGGATTTTTTTCCGATTAGCCACGTCATGTTCCTCAATTTCACGTCCAGCTGTTTCCGCTTGGCCCATATATGTTTTTGCCAGGTAAGCCGTCTGTCCAGGTGCATGCCAAGATATTTTGTGTGGTCACATTGTGGTATGATCTCATTGTTGATAGTGACTGGTGGACATGTCTGTCTGCGCAAAGTGAAAGTGACGTGAGTGGACTTGCTTTGATTTGCCTTTATTCTCCAGGATTTCAGCCATCCTTCTATTTTGTTCAGGTGTATTTGGACGTTTGCTGAAGCTGTGGCAGGATCGTGATCCACGGAGAGTATCGCAGTGTCATCCGCGTATATTTGTAAGTAACATAATAATTTTGCAGGAATCGTAAAAACTAATGCGGATAATTCTAGTCTAAAACGCAGTTTTATGAAAAGGCTTAGTAATTAACTGCTTTTAAGATATGCATAGTTGTATTAAAAGTTGTTAAAGAGTCCGCAACCGTTCTCCGAACACCGATTCGCCGATGGACTGTTCGTCGACAGGACGATTCATTTATGTCCAATTTTCCGACAGACTATTTTACCTACGGTCATTTCGCCGACAGAACCTTTCACATATGTCAATTTCAACGACAGTCTTATTCAGCTACAGCATGTTTCACCGATACGACGATAAACCTATGACTCTTTTAACTACATACCCTTTTACCGACGGAGGATTATCTATCTCACTGCGACATATATACCCAAACGTACCCCACACGAATAGGTTTTATGAAAGAAAATATTTTTAGTTTCAGTTCCATGTATGGATTTTTTTTTGTATGAAGAGTGTAAAGTGGTTTACAGAATACATATACCTACCAAGTTCAAGTGTGTAGTCTTAGGAATGGTAGGAATATAGTAGCTGTGACATACGGACGGACAAACAGACAGAGATGACGAATCTAATAAGGGTTCCGTTTTTTGCCATTCGGCTACGGAACCCTAAAAAATTTACCTTAAATTTTGTTATTCTTTTTCTAAGAGAGTTTTCACAATTCAGGCAGGACAGGAGTTCATTTGGAACTATGGAGTAGTGCGTACACCTAATTAATATTATTCTCACTGGCAAATTTTTCGACGTTTAAATATTTATCTACTACGAAAACCGTGGCGCAATATTTACAAAGATCATTTCCGGCGTAAAAGTTAGTAAATATAAAGGTAAATGTTGCAACTACAGTACAAATTTTATTATTGTCATACATAACTAAAACATTAATAAGTTTTATAGGTAGGGCAAGTTTGCCTTAATTTCTTAGTAAAAACACATAAAAATGTAGATATTATGGGTATGTTTTGTAATATCGCTTGTTCTAAGATTGTCGGCGAATCCTCCGTCGGTAAAAGGGTATGTAGTTAAAAGAGTCATAGGTTTATCGTCGTATCGGTGAAACATGCTGTAGCTGAATAAGACTGTCGTTGAAATTGACATATGTGAAAAGTTCTGTCGGCGAAATGACCACAGGTAAAATAGTCTGTCGGAAAATTAGACATAAATGAATCGTCCTGTCGACGAACAGTCCATCGGCGAATCGGTCTTCGGAGAACGGTTGCGGACTCGTTGTTGAGTCAAAAAATAATGGAAGTGAAGTTAAGCGATACATACTTGGCTATAAGGCGGCTAAGTGTAGTAAGCCGCTTTATTGTTATGGTTCAGCTGCTAAAAACTGCTTTGTAGCTATGTAAACGTTGACAACTTCCTATCTCAAAAAAACCTTTGGCAGTTATCGATAAATCCATAACTATAAAGCAGTTATGAACCTTTAGCCGCCATCAAGTTCTGCACACTTGTAACGATCTTTAAAATTTTACAAGGTTAAAAAGGAAAATATGTATTTAGTTACATACTTACTTACTTACTTACTCTGGTGGCTCAGCGACCTAAAGTGTGTCTTGGCCTCCGATACTAGAGCTCGCCATCTATCTTGATCTTTTGCAGTTTCGCGCCAGTCCCCAGCATCGAGCTCACGTAGATCGGCCTCCACCACGTCTATCCATCAGTAGCAGGGGCTTCCGACCGGGCGTCGGCCAGTTGCTTGACCGAGATAGGCTCTTTTGGCGCTCCTCTCCAATCCCATTCTTTCGACGTGGCCAAGCCATCGGAGTATGTGTGCCTTCGTTTCTCCAATGATATTAGGCCCAGCCAGGAGATGTTCTACTTCAGCGTTTTTTAAGATCCTCCAACTTCCATCAGCATCATGTTTAGGCCCAAATATTAGGACCAACCCCGCGCTGGCCCTCACGGCGTAGGGGAGCGTCCCCCGGGTGGCGGATGGGGGAACGGTCGGTAGTACAGCCTAGCTACGCTACCGGCTAAGTCCGATGGGCTCGCTGACCAAAGTAGGGTGTGGTCCTCCAGCATTTCGGGGGTTGTGCGGAGGGTTAACGACCCTCCCATGTAAAAACTTTCTTGTTACGAAACCGATTTAGTTACATGAATATTAATATTTAACAAAATCAACCAATTTCATGGGAAAGTAGAAAAAAAGTCCTTTCTTTTGGTATACGGCAACATGACTAAATGTTTATAAAAAATGAGAAGCATCGGGTAAAAAATTTTGCTGCTTTATTCGGCTCTAGCTCAAAACTTGTTTTTGTCATTGAGCGGCCTTTAAGATTATAGACGGCAGCTGTGGCTTCGGGACAAATTGGGACGAATGTACACGAATCGCTTCCAACAAGCAGATTTTCTCTAGGTGACCTGGTTAAAAAGTCCGCGCCAAGATGTAGGTTGATTTTGGCATGGACCAAATCAATCCTTTATATTTTTTGAACGGCGCTTCATTTCGTTTTGATTCCAGGCATTGCGGGCTTTATAAAAAAGGGACAAAATGTTATATTAATCAGATCCTGGCTAGGTGTTATGGTTCAATAAATATAGTCTGTCCGTGCCAAAATGAATGTTTGCTTTGGCATGGACCATTTAAATCGCTTATATCTTTTCGTCCCCTTTGGGACGCATTCTGAAAATTTGGGACATAAATAGGACAAAATGACCATCTAGTCAGAATTGCGGTTTTCAAAGTGGTCCTCGCCGTGATGTAGCACACTCGGCTCGGTGGTCGCTCGCCTCGATGCCAGCCGGAGCTTCTCCGGCAATCTTGGTCTATTAGATTAGTGCGGGTTTGATAGGTTTCGAGAGGATTACCACTGGTAAATGATACTTCAGGTTTGAAAAACACAGGTTTTTTTGCGGCGTTTTACGCCGAACACAATACACTGATATACACAATTACAGTTCAATGTTACACATAGCAGTCTTACAGCGGTAACTTACCTTTTACACTTATTTTTTACTTTTTTATACTTAACGCGAGAACGCGCTGTCTTTTTATCCCTATTGTGATATTTCATTGAATCAGGCGTCACCTGGCGAAAGTCCTTCACCATTGTAAAAAAGAAAATATATATGTACCTAACTTACTTCCGCAAAAAACACAACATGCAAGATGTAAGCAAAAAATTAATATAAATAAAGCACCGAAGGTTCGTTGCTTGTTTCTTTTTGCGGAAGTAAGATACATATATTTCTTTTTTCACCTATTGTGATAATTTTGTTTTTAGGGTTTCCGTACCAAAATGGTAAAAAAAAATTAAGAAATCAAATAAGGTTGCCTTAACGTCATACCTGAAAAAAATACACAATACTGAGCAGAAGAAAAAGAAGAAGAACTTTATCAGAAAATAGGCATGAAACTGAACTTATCAAACGTATTATATAACATGTGTATTTTAATTTAAGGTTAAAAAAGTAGGTACGCAAAAAACGAATCTTTAAAATTAATTGGACACAAAGCCTCCATGCGTCAAAAGTTCTTAATAAAAATATAATTAAGGCTATACATTGCTAAGCAAAATAATTTTGTTTAGCAATGTCACTACATAGTATAAAACAAAGTCGCTTTCTCTGTCCCTATGTCCCTTTGTATGCTTAAATCTTTGAAACTACGCAACGGATTTTGATGCGTTTTTTTTTAAAAGGTAGAGTGATTCAAGAGGAAGGTTTATATGTACTTTTTATCCCGATATTCCCACGGGAACGGGAACCACGCGGGTGAAACCGCGGGCGGCCGCTAGTATATTATATACTTAGTCTGGCCATAAATACTGTTACAAAAAAAAAACAATAATATTACTTTTGAATTTGGAACCTGTAATTCTTATATGATTTTTCACTGTGTTTTCTCATATTCGCGCCAATCGGTGTTAAATATTTTTGTGATATTAAAATGGAGTGGGGTGATAAAGAGAACCGAACTGCTGTCATAGCATTACACAAAGTTGGTATGGAACCAAATGCAATTTTTGAAACTCTCTATCCGCTTGGTATTAGTCAAATGTTTGTATACCGGGCTATTAATAGGTACAATGAAACGTCCTCTGTTTGTGACAGAAAAAGATCTGGCCGTCCACGTAGTATTC
Organism: Crambus lathoniellus; assembly: GCA_949710035.1. Taxonomy (NCBI): domain Eukaryota; kingdom Metazoa; phylum Arthropoda; class Insecta; order Lepidoptera; family Crambidae; genus Crambus; species Crambus lathoniellus. The sequence goes on from OX453300.1 coordinate 6,558,970, forward strand.
GTACTAAAAAGGCGATCAAAGCAGTGAAGGAAAGAATTCGAAGAAATCCTGTCCGAAAGCAAAAGATTTTATCACGTGAAATGAATATAGCACCTAGAACCATGTCGCGTATTTTAAAAGATGACTTAGGACTTACAGCATATAAGAGACGCACTGGTCATTATTTAACCGATAGTTTAAAAATGAATAGGGTGATTAAATCAAAACAACTTCTTAAGCGGTACGCAAAGGGTGGTCACAGAAAAATTTTGTTTACTGACGAGAATTTTTTTACTATCGAGCAACATTTTAACAAGCAGAATGACCGAGTTTATGCTCAAAGCTCTAGAGAAGCTTCTCAATTAGTCAGCAGAGTACAACGTGGGCATTATCCGACTTCAGTGGTGGTTTGGTGGGGTGTTAGCTATCAAGGAGTAACTGAGCCATATTTTTGTGAAAAAGGTGTCAAAACATCGGCACAGGTGTATCAAGATACGATTCTTGAGAAGGTGGTTAAGCCTCTTAACAACACCATGTTCCATAACCAAGAATGGTCCTTTCAGCAAGACTCAGCACCGAGTCATAAAGCTCGATCCACACAAGCGTGGTTAGAAACAAACGTTTCTGACTTCATCAGAGCTGAAGACTGGCCGTCCTCTAGTCCCGATCTTAATCCGCTGGATTATGACTTATGGTCAGTTTTAGAGAGTATGGCATGCTCTAAACGCCATGCTAATTTGGAGTCCCTAAAACAATCCATAAGATTGGCAGTGAAGAATTTTCCCACGGAGAAAGTGCGTGTTTCAATCGATAACTGGCCTCAACGTTAAAAGGATTGCATTAAGGCCAATGGAGATCATTTTGAATAAACTTAATATTTTTTAAATGCTATTATAATACTTTATAAACTAACGCACACTAAAGTAATAAATGTTTTATGCAGTAGAAAAAAAATAATCTTTTCCTTGTAACAATATCTATGGCTAGACTAAGTATATATAGGGTAACGGACCCAATTGCTAGCACTGCACCAAATTATCAGCACTCTGAATAAATAGTAAATTTATAAGTTTTTCACTAACTTATTTGAGTTACCACTTTGGAAAATAAATAAATTGATGTTTTTGGAATCCTACTCTCGGCAATACCATACTTTCCGACTTGAAAATGGCGAAAAACTTGTGATTAAACGTTTGTATCCTGCAGTTTGTCCTGTTTTTGCCAGTTCCTTGTGATCGACGGTAAGTTCATGTGTTTACATTTTATACTATATTGGATCTTTTAGATATTTTATACTGAAACTTTTGATTTCTCTGATTTATAAAATAGTTTATGAGGATAATCTGAAAAGAAGAATTTGCGTTTATGGTGATTATATATTGGTAAAAATGTGGTGCTGATATATGGATCCACTATTTTGCAAATTTCCAATTATCAGCACTGGTACTGATAAATAGAAAATAGTACGTAAATACCTACTTATTCTATTTTTTTGCATACCGTGTCTATTTTTTGTATAGAATGTTTTTTTTTTATAAAAGTAGATTATACCTTCGGAATCTAAATCTTAGCAAGGTGCTGAAATTGCATTAATTGCCATTTGTCAGCATAGTGTTGATAATTAGATCAAAAGCATGCTGATAATTTGGTTATCCTAGTATTTCATCATCTTTCCTTTTTTCAGAGCCCCCTAGTTACCATGAAACCAAAGGAAGTAAATAAAACAAATAAAAGAAAAAAATGCACAAACGAAAATCAAGAACAAGAAAAAAGAATAGAAGAAGAAAATAATAAATAAATATAAATAATAAATATTTTCGAACATTCACACCAATTATCTAAGCCCATAGTAAATTTCTTAAGAAACAGTGTCTATGTGAACTTGATAACGGATAAATATATGCTTAAATACTTTTTGTTTGTAAATACATACTTAATATACATAGAAAACGCCCAGACCAAGAGAAATAGACATGTTCATGCACACAAATAATTGTCTTGTTGAGTACCTACCTATATAAAAACATATTTAATAAAAAAAAAACATAATTTCAATACCACTATCACAGTGCTGATAATTGGTTCACTCTATGCTCATAATTGGTGGTGATGGTGCTGATAAATGGTGAGATGGTCATTTTTTGCTCTTGCCTATCTAAAAAAATACTTGGACAAGGATAAACTATGTTTTTTTTAATAAATAATCATACTGATTAAATATTGAAACTAGAAAACTCGTAATAACGGGTGAAAACGTATTTTTAAATGTCATAAACGGGTATAAGTTAGGACTTTACTCTTAAAGTGCTGATAATTGGGTACTTTACCCTATATATATATGTATATATATACCTGTCACCAGGTCAGATATGTTTGTGGCACTATACTTACTGTAGCGACATCAAGCGTCGAGTGGAAATGAGAAATAGAAATATTACATCAATAGGGTGAAAACTTCAGTCTTGACCACTGCCCTGAGTGCTTACTTAGCTTAAAACATTTCGTTAATAACTTTTGCTTTTTAATATATACTTTTTATCTATGACTTTTAAGTCATAATAACAATAATAAGAATTCCTTATGACTTAGGAATATTATTCAATAAACGTTTTTCAGTTAACATCAAATTAGATGTTTCTTTTATTTTATCTAAGTTAGTTAAGTATTGATTTCTCGATGTATCTTTTAAAATTTGATTAACAAAAAACACATCAATCGGCACCATTCGCACATTTTAAGTTTAAAAAATAGGTATTTAATTGACTAAAATAAAACTAAATTTCGTAAGTATACGTATAGTTATATGTTTTTTACTATGTTTGTCCACGTATTTCTCGAAATCTAAAGGCATATCGAGATGATTCTATTTGAATTAAATTAGGTGTATTCTTACTTTGAGAACAGTCTAAGATTCATCAAAATCGGTTTAGTAGTTTTCGACATGTGGGTATATTATGGTACAATAATATACACTAAAACTTAAGAAATAAAAAGTAATTTAAAAAAATAAACTGACTGGCACCGACCTCAAAAAGGTACCTTAATTACAGATATAATTTTTTCTTTTTCAGGTGAAAAATACTTTTTGGCGGCGGTTAATTTTTTTTTATTTTTTTTTATTGTAAGAATTTAAAAATTTAAGGAGAAGTATAAGATACATTCTTGACAATTTTAGATATAAATTTTGTATTTTATAGATACCTACCTACTTAAGACTATAGGCGAAAGAAGAGAAAAACATCTTAAAGTGGCAACAGAGGGGGCTTTCACCCTACTTAATATAATCATTCGAATGTACTTTTGTGAGAGGTATATCGTAATCTTACTGACTTCCTGCGCCATCTATTGCTTAGTAGTTATAATGACATAAATAACATGAAATTATTTTTATGATTTTATATGGGCCGGGATGGGTTTCAATTTATATTATGTTTTGAAGCAGGTAAAAAAAACCATGATTCAATATTAATTGAGACAGCGATTAAATATAACGTATTTTCATAATCATGTGGCGCCATCTATTTTAGTAAGAATCAGTTTTTGTATTTTCCCGTAGGAATAAGGGGTTTTTACGCGACAAAAAGTATCCTATACTTTTTTCAGAGTAACCAGTTGGCTTCGTACAGAATTTCATAAAGATCCGTTCAGTGGTTTTTGCATGATGCCGGCACAAACAAACAGACAAACAGGACAACAGACAAACCGACAAACAGACAAAAAATTAAAAAAAGATATTTATACGCTCTATTGCTTATTTCTAACATGTTCTGGTATTTTTTTTGCAAATATCTTCAATGTATAGACACGGAAAGTCTACGATTTTATTATATGTATAGATATAGATAGAAAGTAAGTTCGGATGTTTAAATTTATGTTTGTTGTAGCTTCAAGAGCTTTCTAGGAAGCGTGATGTTCGAATCCCACGTGGGCCAAGTCAGGTTAACTATAAATAGTCCTCGAAAAAACCAAATCGTGTAGTCACTCACGTCTCACTCATTAGAGTGGGACGCACACCATAAAAGCGACGTCAAAGTAGTCTTTATCCCTAAACCCGGCAAAGGAGACTACACTCAACCTAAATCATTGAGACCAATTAGCCTCACATCATTCCTTTTAAAGGTGTTGGAGAGACTAATATCTAGACAGGGAGATAAGGAGCACTGTATTTGTCAGGAACCCCTTAAATCCAAACCAACACACCTACTCTGCAGGCAAATCAACAGAGTCCGCCCTACATAAGGTGGTTTCTTATATAGAAGACAATCTCAAACACAAAATATCAACACTAGGCACCTTCATCGACATAGAAGGAGCTTTTGACAAAACCAACCTTACCAGCATAGGCCAGGCCCTCTCCAGACATGGTGTCGATCCTACTATTGCCGGGTGGATTGACAGCATGTTAAGAGACAGAGCCATACAAATTACTGTGAATGATACTACCAGAGGAGTAGTAGCCAAAGGATGTCCCCAAGGGGGTGTCCTCTCACCTCTCTTATGGAACATCGTGGTAAATGAGCTGATTAGTAGGCTCAACTACCGCAACTTTCTCACTGTGGGCTATGCAGACGACCTGACCATACTCATCGGCGGGCGATTTGAGAGCGTGATATGTGACCGACTGAGGTCCGCGCTAAAGGTCGTCGAACAGTGGTGCACTAAGCACAATCTAACAATGAACCCAACAAAGACAGAATTGATCATGTTCACAAACAAACGGAGTCTAGGAACTCTTAAACTCCCAAAACTTTTTAATACCAGTCTGTCCCTAAGCAAGGAAGTCAAGTATCTAGGAGTGATACTAGACAACAAACTCCTCTGGAATAGACACCTCGAAAGCACCTTGGTCATATCAAAAGAATAAGTAAATAAATGCAGTGGAATTTGTGCGCCTAATATCCTAAGGCATGAAATTTAATGACCACCAAAAAAACAATTGTAACCCTAAACAGCCTCATCAAAAAAAAATATAATATGTACAAATAAATGAAACCCGTACCAAAATCTTTCGGGCTATTTAAGTCATGCTTGCACTACAAAAACTTTTCATAACCCAAAAAGGCCACACGTGCACCAAATTTTAACTAGCAAAGTTTTGTGTCATTACTACCCAAATATATCACTACGTTTGCCATAAAATGTATGTGTCACCGGAAAATAACAAGAACCGCAAATCTATACTTTTCCTAGGAAATTTATAAATTTACGGAATTCCTGTAGAACACATGATAGGTTAGAAATTTAAGGCGATCGCGAAACGCAGCGAAGCGATTGCCTTAAATTTCGTGGTTATTTTCTTTTAGGAAATTTATAAATTTGCGGTTTTTATTATTTTCCGGTGACATATGCATATAACCAAGTAAGTATATAATATTGATGGCAAATTGGTTGAGTCTCGCGGCTTTATTCCCACCCCTCCCTCCCGTCGCTACACCGTCACCGTTAATTTTAAAATTACACTGAAGACTGCCTTATTAAGTTTTAAGTTTATTCGTAGGTAAACTGCCGCTTTAAATTGTAGCCATTAATAAATGAATGCAAACTTATGTTTTTTGTTAGGGGCCGTTATTTTATTGAAAGCTCTAAGAAGTTCAGCCTTCAGTTAACATTTTACGGTAGTATCGGTAAACCTTTAGAACTTCATCTATATATTTTTGGGTAAACAAATGATTTTTATATATTAATTTACTTTATTAGGATAAAATTGTGTAACATATCTGGATGAAATTTTTAAATAAAATGCGAGTACATATTTGGTGCATGCGTGGCCTTTTTGGGTAGCTCAGCGATTATTCTGAAGATACTTGCCTTTTTAGGTTAGCAGACTTTACGTTTATTGGTGATAATTTCATATTAAAATGGGGATTAAATTCTGGTAAGTACTTACGACTTTTTGGGCGTTATATTTCATTATATCTGGTGATTGCTTAAACGTAAGCCATATCCTAATAATATTTATGGCGGCGCTACTAGCTTTTTAATCCAGATTATGTTTTATCAAATAAATGTAACGTAATTTACAAATGACTTTTCCTTTTTATCATGAGTGTACACATTTAAAAAATGACTTTTTGCTAAATAGATGTTCTGCTATACAGACCATTTGATAGTTGGACGTTTTGCTTAATAGACATTCGGCTAATTAGACTTACTGCTCATGAGACGTTTCGCGCTAATGGACATTTAGCTACTTAGACCTTCTGATCAGGAAGGTTTTTTTTTGCACTGAATTATAAAACGTACTTTACATCTTCTACCTATTAGGTACGTAGGTAGGTGCAACCTATTATAAGTCAGCAAGCACACTTATGATGAACTAATACTTTTACCGGACCAAAATTCCAATGTGAAAAAGAATCAGCTGTTCCATACAAAAGGTCACAAAGAGAACCTACGTCGTTTAGGCGCATAACGTCCAATTCGCAAAATGTCCAGCGTTCGCAAAACGTCCAGTTCGCAAAATGTCCAGTTCGCATAATGCCCAGTTCGCATAATGCCCAGTTCGCATAATGTCCAATTCGCACAATGTCCGGTTCGGAAATCGTCCAGTTCGCAAAAATGTCCAATAACGTCACACCATCAATCAGTACGTTTATTGATTAGTTTAGCATTGGGTTTTAATGATTAGTCAAGTAATTACTTGAAAATCTGTTTTATTTTCGTGATTTATTTTAATTTACTTACGTAAAAAGACATAAATAATAAAATCAACATAAAAAAAATAAAAAAGTTCTTCAGTGATTGTAATTTTTAACAGATCAAATTATGAAAAATTTACTATTTTTCATTATTTGATCTGTTAAAAAATACAGATTGATGGTGTGACGTTATGATGAAAATTGGATATTATCGCGAACGTAATTACGTAATTACGCTCTGCGAACTGGACATTGTGCGAATTGGACATTATGCAAACTGAGCATTATGCGAAATGGACAATCTGCGAACAGGACGTTTTGCGAACGCTGGACATTATGCGAATTGGACATTATGCGCCTAAACGATTGAAAAGTTAAGCTGTTGTAATGTTTTCATAATCCTTAGGTTGCAATAGGTACAATCAAAGTACAAGTCAAGCTTTACAGTTCGTCCGTTCAAATATAATTTATGGCTTACGGCAAAAAATGGGGATACATTACACCTAGTTCCAATCTATACTAATATTATAAAGAGGAAAGATTTTATTGTTTGTTTGTTTTCATCGAATAGGCTTCGACTACTGGACCGATTTCGAAAATTCTTTCACTATTAGAAAGCTATATTCTTCCCGAGTGACATAGGCTATATTTTATCCCGATATTCCCACGGGAACGGGTACCACGCTGGTGAAACCGCGAGGATCCGCAAGTGTAAAATATAGTGTACTAGCCGATCTTGTGTAAGTTTGGCTATAATGCAGCAAACTGGAAATAGATTTACGGATCCAAATCCCGTCCTCGTGACACGTGTCGTACACGACAATACTCGTCTTATGCCTTGCGGGTTTCTTAAAGATTCCGCATGAAAGCTCCCAGCACAGGAACAATAACAAAGTGATAGCCGCTTACCATCAACAGCTTAGCAATAACTATAATCCGAAAGATTCTCCGATGGCAGAAGGACCATCAATCTATGTGCGTATTCTGGTTCGGATAATTTAAACAACACATGGATTGAAAGAATTTTGTATATATCCATAGGCACTTTAGCAAACTGTTACAATTAAGTAATTATTATAGAGGCACTGAACATAGGTCCACATTCGACTTATATAGAAGTGTGAAGACTCGAACAGAAGCCGCGGGCGAAGGTCTCGTGTGTTAATAAAAAACTGATGGATTCCGTAAAAAAGTGTTTAATTACTATTATTATAATAATAGTCCTATTTTCTGTGGATCTTCCAATGAGATTTTAAATAAGTTTGAAAAGTAAACTTTTTATTGCAATGACAGCATGAGTAAGGTTTCTCACGCGAATGGACTCGTAAATGTGTAACTAAATTACCTCTTATTGCAAATCCTTTCTCACATATATCACATATAAAAGGTTTTTCTTTGGTGTGGACTCTTAAATGTTCAGTTAAAGAATGACTTCGAGAAAAGCCTTTCTGACATATATCACATTTATAAGGCTTTTCTTTGGTGTGCACTCTCACATGTTTAGTTAAAGTACCACTGTCTGAAAAGCATTTGTCACATATATCACATTTAAAAGGCTTTTCTTTGGTGTGCACTCTCACATGTATAGTTAAAGTACTACTGTTTGAAAAGCATTTCTCACACAAATCACATTTAAAAGGTTTTTCTTTGGTGTGGATTCTTAAGTGTACATTTAAATGATTCTTTCGAGAAAAGCATTTCTCACATATATCACATTTGAAAGGCTTTTCTTTGGTGTGGAATCTTAAGTGTAGAATTAAATGAGACTTATATGAAAACCGCTTCATACAATATTGACATTCGTACTGACTTGTATTGTCCCTAAATTTATGCTGACCGTTTTCTTTCTGATTTTCATTATTCTGGATTTCTTGTGGCTTTAATAAGTTAGTGCTCTTACATTCATTTGTTACATTAAAATCTGAATTGATCGAGTTATTTCGATTCAATGCAATTACGTGCGAGTTTTTAATATGGGATTCTAAAAGAATTTTACATTGATATTCATTTTTACATAAATCGCACGTAAAAATATCCTTTGGAGGTGTAACCGTATCATTTTTATTGAATACGATATCATTTTCTTGTTCAATAATAATATTGGAAGTAGTCGATTTAGTTCCTTTCAATATTGTTTTAATATGAGATGTATTTTTTTTACCTCCTTTTTTAAACGCGGGTATTTTCTTTTTAACTCCTTTTTTTTCTTTAGATTCTTCATCCTTCTCGGTATTTCTTGGAGGTGCTTGAATGTTGACCAATTCGTTTTCTGCTTCATTTTTATGTAACTTCCGATTCTCAGGTGGTGCAGCACCTGTCAATATATAAAATGAGTTAAATATACAGAGTGTTTTGTTATGAAAATCTTGGTTTTAATTTGAAAGCTCTAAGGAAGGCCAGTGCCCCAGGAGTAGGGAAATTAAATGACCGATGATGACATTACGGAAATACAAACCTTCATTCCGATCACTCATTTCGTCTATATCCATTTCCGACTCCACAGATTCTATCTTCACCTTAACCTCAACTGCACCTGTAGTTTTGGTAGTCCTTTTAATTTCTGATATCCCCAGGGGATATGATATGCCGGTTTGCCTGTTATGCCAGTCCCAGATATCCAGAAAACTGGCAGAGGGCTGAAAATTTATAGAATACATAGTTTTGTAACATATACTTAATACATTAGTTAATATTTTTTGGTTCTAAACTGATCATTTACATCTATAAAATTATAAAGAGGAAAGATTTGATTGTTTGTTTGTTTGTTTGCATCGAATAGACTCCCCCTACCTACTGAACCGATTTAAAAAATTCTTTCACTATTAGAAAGCTACATTCTTCCCGAGTGCCATAGGCTATATTTTATCCCGATATCCCCACGGGAACGGGTACCACGCGGGTAAAACCGCGAGGATCCGCTAGTTGTGTTATATATAACGCAAGCTCTTCATCATGCATGTCAGCCAAACGACGCGGCGAAGTCCACTGCTGGTCATAGGCCTCCAACAAGGATCTCTACAACGATCGGTCCTGCGCAGCCCGCATCCAGCGGCTTCCCGCGACCTTGACTAGATCGTCGGTCTACCTTGTAAGGGACCTGCCCTCGGAACGTCGTCCGGCACGGTTTAGCCACGAACATACGCGGCGGCGACATCGTGGTCAAGCCGGTACGCGGTCGACATTCGAAAATCTTTCCGCCCCCAACGGCCATCGGTTTTTCGCGCTATCTGTCCCGCCCACTGCCACTTCAACGTGTGCGTTAGCCCCGCAAAAAGTTGTGCTTTTAAGAGGTGAGACCTCATCAGATAATTAGTGTGTCATGAGGAGAAAGGACATTAATGACCAGTTTTGTATGGCAGCTGGCGTCTTTTTTTTTCTTGCGGCCATCAACCAAGCAGCACTACTGACAATATTTGCAAAGGAAGTATACCTGTAAACTCAGTCCGAACCGAGTGACAAAAAGACAAAAAGACAAAAAGACAAAAAGACAAAAAGACAAAAAGACAAAAAGACAAAAAGACAAAAAGACAAAAAGACAAAAAGACAAAAAGACAAAAAGACAAAAAGACAAAAAGACAAAAAGACAAAAAGACAAAAAGACAAAAAGACAAAAAGACAAAAAGACAAAAAGACAAAAAGACAAAAAGACAAAAAGACCAAAAGACAAAAAGACAAAAAGACAAAAAGACAAAAAGACAAAAAGACAAAAAGACAAAAAGACAAAAAGACAAAAAGACAAAAAGACAAAAAGACAAAAAGACAAAAAGACAAAAAGACAAAAAGACAAAAAGACAAAAAGACAAAAAGACAAAAAGACAAAAAGACAAAAAGACAAAAAGACAAAAAGACAAAAAGACAAAAAGACAAAAAGACAAAAAGACAAAAAGACAAAAAGACAAAAAGACAAAAAGACAAAAAGACAAAAAGACAAAAAGACAAAAAGACAGAAAGACAGAAAGACAGAAGGACAGAAGGACAGAAGGACAGAAGGACAGAAGGACAAAAAGACAAAAGACCAAGACCAAGACCAAGACCAAGACCAAGACCAAGACCAAGACCAAGACCAAGACCAAGACCAAGACCAAGACCAAGACCAAAAGACAAAGACCAAAAGACAAAGACCAAAAGACAAAGACCAAAAGACAAAGACCAAAAGACAAAGACCAAAAGACACAGACCAAAAGAAAAAGACAAAGACAAAAAGACAAAGACAAAAAGACAAAGACAAAAAGACAAAGACAAAAATGCAAAGACAAAAAGACAAAGACAAAAAGGATATCCTATTCTATTATTTTGAGTGTTATTTTAGTCTTTATTATAGGACTAGCTGACCCAGCGCGACTTCGTTCCCGTGGCCCTACCCCCTACTCCACCCTACCCTACCCGTACTCTACCCCTACCCTACCCCTACCCTTCCCTACCCCTACGCTACCCCTACCCTACTCCTACCCTACCCCTACTCTACCCCTACCCCTACCCTACCCTACCCCTACCCCTACCCTACCTTACCCCTATATCCTTCCTTGGACTTCCACGAACATTTCAAGACCAAAATTAGCCAAATCGGTCCAGCCGTCCACGCGTGATGTCGTGACCAAGGGAAATAGGGATTCATTTTTATTATTATAGGATATTCCGGATCTGTGATCTAAGTGAATTCATAAATACAGTGTAATTATGATTCATAAATACAGTGTAATAAAGGGCTACTTAGGTCACGGCTAACCGTTACCTAAGTGCGGGCTTAGGTCACGCTGTGCTATAAACTTTGTTTTTCATAGTGTTTGTATGAATGACAAAGTTACATTTGCGGTTTTTAAAAGTTCTATATACGGACGAATGGTTCTAACTTGGTTCTGCCTAAGTTTACAGCTATACTGTCTTGGCAAATATTGTTTGTTATACTATCGTTGATAGCCACGAGAAAAAAAACGCCAATTCTAGACATTGCCTTTTGTTTATACTAATAGCAAAATTTGTGTAAATTGTAGTTTTTAAGTTATTTGAGAAAAACAGATTTGGCTGGGTCATGTTTTAAACATTACCCTGGCAAAAAAAGTTGTTTCAGCCCGGAACCAAATACATACATGAATAGATAGCTTTTCTTGCGTAGTAAATGTTACCTGTTAAAATTATAGTTTTTTAATCTATGCTTTGCATTTTGTGTCTGTGACATAAATGCCATTTAAACTGTCAATTGCTTAATGTCACTCGAGTTTGACAACTCTCTTGTCTCTTTGCAAAATGGCCTAAGCCACAGCCTTCTCTATAGAAGACGATAGAGAAGGCTGTGTTGTTAAGTGTTTGTGCCGTCCATTTAATTTTATATCCATAACAATCACATTATGTTGACGTAGAAAAGTTGTTATTACATCTTGAGGATGCGCTAATAAATATTTCAAGACAATTTGGGAATTTATTTATTTGTATCCAAGGTGTCTTCTAGGTACGCGGCGCCCTCGCACATGTCTGCTCATCATTAGCAAACAGTAAAATTTGTGTGTGTTATGGTTCTTGAGTTAATTAATTTTTTGCTGGGGTAACGTTTTGGAATGCGTGGCAATCAACAACAAAAACAAAATCAACAGTTAAACATTAACTTGAAGAAAAACAGTAACCCAAATAACAAGTCCTTCAACTTTAACAAGTCATTGAACCCGCCTTTTAATCACGTTTTAATGCAGTGCGACAAATTCCTAAGTCTGCCGATCGACCCTCGTAACGCTTTGGTAGCAAAAATGACACTATGCAAGAATTGTTTGTACAGTCACGGAGAGAAAAAATGTACTTCGTTTAAGGCTTTTAGAGTTTGCCAAAAACCATATGACATATCACACTTTGGTGCATGACATGCAAGTTCTAGATCAGTTGTTCTTGTTTATGCTAGTAAATGGAGGTCTTGACTGTACCCAACTACTGCAAGAACTACGTTTTAATACTGATTTAAAACTACCTCGTCCATCTAGGTTGAACCTTTTTTCCACTCCCTTTAACAAATCCAACTCCGCACAGTTTTCAACTTTGAATAGATTGCTAAGACAATACAACACTCTGTCCAAAAATCAAGACATCGACATTTTTGCAGGCAAACTGCCGGTTTTCAAGCGATCGGTTTTAGAATGTTTTAAGTAGGTTGTGTCTTAAAATTCTTAGGTATTTTTTTGTCATTTTAATTTCACTGTTTTGTATGTCGTATGCAATGTAATTTGTAATTTGTAACTTAAGTACATATCAGTTTTAAATTAAATCTGTGTATGTTCTAGTTTTTATTATTTTTTATGTGTGATTTAGAGTTTACATTCAAAGTTTTTATTTTATAATATTCTATAATATTGCATGTGTCGTGATGTCGTGACCACCTATAACTAAGACAGCACTTAGCTTTTAACTTGTGTTTAAAAGTTTAACTAGTGTTTTTTTTTTTGTATTTGGTGGATCATTAAATAAATAAATAAAACACTCACCTCGTCGTGTTTCTCCTTGTGATTCTCATAAGCTCTGGCATCGACGAACGCTTCAGAGCACAAATCGCATTTGAACGGAGAGTTCTGGTATTCGAGAGACTTGGCTCGTTCGCGCAATTCTTGTAGCTGCTCTTCTTTCGATAGAACTATTGCTCGGGCGTCAGACTTCGTAACTTAAAAATATAAAAAAATATTACTGAACACATTGTACGGGCCCGTCGGCGCAGCGGTGCTAGTCACACCTCCTGCGCCAGGGGTGGTGAGTTCGATCCCCGCGCGGGCCCAACATTTATGGGATAAGCATTTGTGTTTGTTCACAGCCGTCTCTATCGTCTTCTACAAGCCATGCTATGATACGGAACGGCAACATTGCTGTGAACCGGTTTACTCCTCTGAGTACTAAATCCTATGGATGTGGCATACCTACGAAAAAGTGAGGTGTAAGTAAGTCACAATGTAAGAAAATCTTGGAATTCAATTTTAAACTACTTCTAATTGTCGTATTAATCGGTCCGTCAAAATTGGTCCAGCCGTTTTAGAGATTAGCCGGAACAAACAGACAGACAGACAAAAATTGAAAAAAAAATGTAATTTTGGTATATGTACCGTATATTTAATCATTATGCACGTAGTAAAAAGCGGTTATTTAATGTTACAAACAGACACTCCAATTTTATTTATTTGTATAGATGTATAGAAGATATGCCATCTCCATAGGATTCAGTACTCGAGGTTTACTCGCTGTTTACCTGTCAAACGGCGCAAACGGTGTCAAATCGGTTCACTTAAAACTACGTTGCCAACTTTATGTGCATGGCTTGTAGAAGACGATAGAGATGGCTGTGGTTTGTTCCCTTTCGGAGTGCCATATAAATACACCACCATTTTTTAATTAAGTAGTACCTACAATAATTTTAGAGGATGAACCTGTCGTCTCGACTAAAATGTATGGAACTGATATTTTTTTTCGCGATTTCGTGGCTGGCTAGTAGCTAGTAAAAACTGTTCCTATAAGTATAGGGACACTTGTATTTCCTAAAATGGTTGTACTAATAAAAAAATAGTGGTGTAATATATAATTTACTAGCGACCGCCCGGGATTCCACCCGCGTGGTTCCCGTTCCCGTGGGAATATCGGTATAAAAATTGTAAGCCTGTAATCTATCTCTGTTGCTGGATGAGCAGACCGTTCAGTAGTTTTTGCGTGAAAGAGTAACAAACATCCATACATCCATCCATACTCAGAAACTTTCGCATTTATAATATTAGTAGGTAGTTAGAGATAAGATAGCCAGTTCCTCAGTGATAGAGGATTCCGGGAGTAGTGCGCTTCCACCTTCAGCCTTATCACCACTTAACATCAGGTATGATGAAGGCTAAGTGCTACCCCGTTGTTGATATAAAAAATATAAAAAAAAAAATCTCGCTAGTCGCCACTAATTTTATTATTTAAGAAAAAGTAAACATGTTAGCAAAAATCTGTTTCGTTCAGACTTTAATAAAGTTTATACTGATTTTAATTCATAAATATTATGCATGGATTTTTGCACAAATAATCTTAAAACTCAACATGAAAACCTTTTTCAGACATATTCGGTTTTTTTTTATCTCAATTTTAGAATGACTTGTGATGATTATGTTACGATAGAACTGAGCATTATATTCTTGGCAGAAGAACTTATTTTTCTTAAACTTGTAGTATAGCTACGTTCTTCTAACCAGTAAAAATAAATTAGGCATTTTGCGCAGCCTATCCTCTTAACAACATTAGCTATGTGGACGATATGGTGCTGCTAAGTCCATCGATCAGGGCCTTTAGGGAGCTTCTTAAAATATGCGAACGTTTTGCACGCGCAAATATGATCTGGTCATGAAAAAAGGGGTCTTGAAAAACAATTTGTTTGGTACATTAAATAAATAAATAAATAAATAACTTCTTACATTCACACCAATTATCTAAGCCCATGTTAATTTCATTAAGAAACTGTATCATGGAAAACTTGATAACGGATAAATATATACTTAAATACTTTTTGTTTGTAAATACATACATAATATACATAGTTAACACCCAGACCAAGACAAATAGACATGTTCATGCACACAAATATTTGTCTTGTTCGGGAATCGAACCCGAGACCACTGGCGCAGAAGGTGGGTAGCCTACCGCTGCGCCAAATCGGTCGTACATTGTATCTATTATTTTGATTCAAATAAAGTTTTGTAACTTCCCTTCATGAAGAATATGTAGATCAATCACATAGATTTTTTGAAAGACCTCTAGCAATGATACTTTGTCAGAAAATTTAATTTTATTAAAAACATTGAGAATTCGATCGAATAAGGGGGTCCACGCAGACGATGTCGCGAGCAGAGCGCTAGTTGCATATAAATGTTCTTTTGGAATCAATCTGCATATTGCTAAAACCGCGTAAAAAAGTTGTTGCGTAATATGATAGATCTATACAGTAGGTAGTCAGGGACAAATTCGGTGAACCACCTCTTACTTCTTTTCGTGTGGCTGGTGCCTCACCTTTAACGCGCAGACCCTTTTAGTATTTAGTTATGTATTAGGCTAGGGTAGTACAATGCATAAGCAATTAGGGATAGTGACTGCAAGTGATTGGTGAGACGTCAGCCACACGAAAAGAAGTAAGAGGTGGTTCACCGAATTTGTCCCTGACTGTACTTACAGACGGCGGGAAGCGACATTGTCTAACACTACACACTTATGTTATGTTTTACCAATGATGATGATAAGCAAATACATACCTTCATTCTGATCACTCATTCCGTCCATATCCATTTCCGACTCCACAGATTCTATCTTCACTTTAACCTTATCTTCGGCTGAAGTTGTGGTGGTGCTTTCAACTTCACATATCCCCAGGGTCCAAGATATGCCAGTTTGGTCTTTTACTAACTTATACAGAGAAGTAACTGACAGCTGAAAAATTTATACAATATATTTTTTTGTAATACATAGGGCCTGTTTCACAATGTCTAAGTAAGTTCTGATTAGCTGTTACTGGACAGATAGGCCATACAAAACTGTCAACTGGAAAGTATCTCCTAATCAGACATTGTTAAACAGGCACTTATTATAATAGTTAATACTTGTTTGTCCAACTGAACTAATGATAACGCAATCGAATCGAATCAAATGAATATGATATTATGCATCAAGTAAATCTGGTATACTGGTTTGTCTGAACAATTACATGCGACATGTCGGCTATGCATTAATAAATTCTATTAATATTTAATAACTCTAATGCCAGTAGCATACCTCCACGAATCGGCGGATCAGCGCGCGACAGAGACAGAGCGCCATAGTTAAATCTACGCGTTAGAACAGGCAAGCTCGCGAGAGTTACGTATTTCAACAGTTTCGCGGCGGAGATGTGCTACCGGCATTATTGTGTTTACAACCAGTCGGCCTAGCATGAGCGGCTTTTATCGCGCGATATGATATGGTACGGCAAGTTGTCTTGCTTACCCCACTAAGGTGTAAGCAACACGGAATGCCGTTCTTACCATATCATATCGCGTGTTGTAAGCCGCTCATGCTAGGCCGGCAGCTTGGTGTAACAGAATTGGTGATTTTGACAATTCTCAGAGGACAAATTATTCCAGCATGAGATAAGATATATTTTATCCAGATATTCTGACTGGACGGGCGGGGGACTATGAGGCTAAAACCGCGCGGCGCAGCTAGTGATTAATATTTATAAGCTTTTACCTGCAGCTTGTCTAAAATTCAGTAACATCAAGTACGTTTTATAATTCAATGAAAAAAAAATAATGTCACTTTCACATTTGAGTTTGGCAACAGGGTGTCGTAAACCTTTTTCTTCATGTCTCTTTTAAACCAAATTTATTGTGAAGTTTTGGTTTTACAGATTTTGTTAAAACCTACTTATAAGAACTATATCTTGGGTTAAAGCGCATAAGATAATGCAAAATGGGTTAGATAGTAATAGTAGAGACACAAAAGTAACAAGTAACAACGGTTCAAACTTAACAATAAACAAAAACAATAACAGCAACAACAAGAAATCTACGAAATAATGTAAAAGAAGCAATGTACGCGAAGCAGATAGGAGCCCACGTAAAGTAAACAAAATACAAATCAAAATCAATCAAATAATCACACACATGATAAAGTAGGTTTGTCAGCCCTGCGTCACAAATATTTTGTGCCTGCGTGTTGCCAGTACGTGAAAAAAATATGCATCTAACATTCCTTCGAAATAGTAGATTGTACAACAAGTGCATAAAACGTACCATTTTACCCGAGACGTATATATCCATCCGAGCCGTAGGCGAGGGTGGATATTAAATTCGAGGGTAAAATGGGTTTTATCTACGAGTTATACACTGTGCTTTTCACTTCGAGTGTGAGGAAAATAAATAACAATATTGCAAAAAATAAAAAATAAAGACTTCGCCATATTGGCGGGAAGACTTTCTTTTTTTTTATACGTGGCAGTGGCAGCACAGTGACTTTAGCATAGATCGTAGTCCATAATGTTCTTGAAATACTTATTTCTTACAAAACTCATAAATTTTGCCTAGTTTTGTTAGTTTAGTAAGTAATTTAAAATGGATTGTGTACAAAATTAAAGAAACAGAATGAAATAACAAGTTTATTTAACGAAGTTTAATTGCGTGTGTGACTGTTTACCTGACGACCTTTGTCTTAGAGTCTGAGACTTAGACGAAGATTTTACTTTATGCACTAGAGCATAAAAAACGATTTTATGCAGCCTATACCCAACTTAAACACGAACTTTACGAGCATGAGAAGTGAAAAAGTGTTTTGTAAATTTCCATTATTTACTTTTATTAATAATGTTAAACAAATATCTATCCAGTCAAAGCATGTTTTGAATGAACGGCAATGTCGTTCACAATCACAAATAAAGAAATCTACAGAATGTGAATATAGAGTTTTAATGTGGTAATACTGTTTTCTTTTTTTTTTTTGCACCGAATTATAAAACGTACTTTATGTCTATGCCAAATTTAAGCAAAATCGGTTCTGTCTGTCAGTCAGTCCTTTAAAACTGTACCTGACTGAACCAATTTTCTGTGTGGAACCGTTTTCGAGAAAACTTCATTGATACAAATTGAGTTACACAAATCCATACTAATATTATAAATGTGAAAGTTTGTTTGTGTATCCGCCTTTCACGTCAAACTGGAGCAACTGATCAATGTGATTTGTGTTATGGGATAGTTTGGGGGCTGGAGAGGAGCTGGAGAGTGACATAGGGGGCATTCCAGCGAAGATGTCACCTGAGCCAAAAAAAATAAAATCTATAATTTGCTATTGTATTGTTCAGTACAATAAAGCCAATGAACTAATTTATCATAAAACAGCAACAGTTTTTTACTTTTCTACCAGATTTTATTTTTTTCGTGTCCTTGAATGCAGTGGTATCAGGGCTGTCTTTGGTATGATATTTCTTCTTCATCTTTGCAAAACTTTTTTGCGCGCTTTTCATGTGTGCTGGTAAAACATTGTTAGGAAAGAAAAAAATACAATTCCTGGCGTTTACATCAGTCGTAAGTAATTGTAAGTTAGTATTCGTGATGAAAAGTTATCAATGCATAAAGAAATGCATTAGGGATGTCCCGACCGTCACTGTTAAACATGTGTTTGCTTATCCTATCCTATAAATATAGAACTGCTTGTTTACCGGCTTTGTCAAAGTAACAACTATACCTAAGTTTATTAATTTGCATTATTATTACACATTAAAAATAAAAGTGCATCGAAATATTTATACTGAAAGGTATGTCCCGACCGTCACAGTGACGGGTGGGACAAAATTTCAAGTGCGTGGATTCGAGCTTTTTTAAGTTGATTTAGGTATTTGTTTATTTACAAATGGTGTTTTTTATTATTTTGTTTTATACAGTGTACATTTTTTATTCATTATGTTTTGCGTAGATATTAAAATGCCTTTTCATATTTTTTATTGCATATCATTTGTCAGTTTTGTTTAAAGAGTTTAGTTTAGTTTAGTTTAGTTTTGGTTTCTTTGCTTTTAAGTGCATGAACATGAATCCTGCAGAAAGAAAGAGAAAGTCTAGAGTAAAATTAAAACAAAATAATAAAATGGGAAGAGTTTTTAGTAAAAGAAAGGGCAAAAAATGCTGCGGAGGCAGAAAAAAAAAGAAAAGAAATTTAAAGTCAAGACGAAGAAGCAAAAGCTATTTGGGGGGAAAAAGAAAAAAATCCTGAAAAGAAAACCTAGAAAAAAAAGTTTTTTTGGTCTTTTTTTGGACAGTTTTCTTCTGAAAGAAAGAATTTTCTAATGCTGTTGATTTTACAGAAAAATAGTCTGTATTTCCATTTAATTGTTTGAAATATTCATTAATTTCATTGTTTTAAACATATTTTAATTAAAAGTATGTAATAAATATGCATAATATGTATTTTATTCACATACAATTGTGACTCGTCCCACCCGTCACAAAATGCTGTCCCACCCGTCACAACTTAAAATATATTTTATAAATTCTGATTACAATAATAATACAACTTAAGTTCTAAATTGTATTGAAGGCATTTTAGAGGCAACTTATACAAAAAAATCTCTTAAGAAAATGTTTCTAGTTTGTCTTGATTTTAATGGTAAAACTCTCTACTCAGATAGGTGGGTGACTTTGCTGTCCCACCCGTCACTTTAAGAAAATGGAAATTTTAGGCATAAAGTAATTAATATATTTTTTAAATTTTGGAAGTTTTATTTTCATAACCTATCTGGGTACATATGTGGTCAGTTTTTATAGTCATTTTGTTAATAATAAACGATAAATTACTACTTTTAGGAGCAAAAATGAGTCCCAATGTCCCACCCGTCACTTTGGAATGCCCCATAGGCTATTTCTATTCAGGAAAACTATAAAATAATAGTTATTTGTTATACAAGAGAGCAAAATCATCACTGCATGCAATGACGTATGTAATTTTTATGAAAACCAAACATGATATTAGTAAGTGATATAATGTTCACTTCATATTATTTATTTTAAATATTGCGTGTTTAATAAAAAGCAATAGTAGTACAAACGTATTTATATAATTTGTTAATAGAATTTATAAATTTTTCTTATTTTATATTTATATCATGCATGCGACCTCATTTCGTCCATACTCTTTATTTCGAACCTTTGGTATCCGTGTATTAATTTTTGAAGCTTTATATTTCATGTTCATCGACATAAAGCTATCTATCTATCCTTTTTGCTCATATTAATTTTAAAAGTCTCATCCTTGTCACTCTATTTCTTTTTTCTTAATTATTTCAAAAGTTGGTGTAAGAAATTAAAAAAGCACTTTGCCTCACGCTCGCAGCAAAAATCGATTTTGCTGCGAGTTTTTAGGCGCCAAAAGCGCCCTTTTCGAGCTGGAGAGGTGAAAAAATGTTTATTTTGTAGGGAAAATCGTTAAACTGTCGTACCTACTATACAAAACAGTAATTTCTTCCATGGCCACTTTCAAAGAGTGTGTAACCAATGAAGTTTTAGCCGCTTTGGATATACTAGGTACTTTAAATGAGTGACATTTATGGCAGTTTGCCAGTCTATAAAACTTTATCTGCTATAATTTATATGGCAACCAAAACAATGTTTGCCAGGTCAGCAACTAATATATAAGGATACCTCCAAGCCACAGCTTATCATCTGTTGCAGTATCTGGTTTGCTTTCTGAGACCTGTCTCTAAACTGCAGCATTTTCTTCATGAAAGAGTAACACATGTAGCAGACTGACGTGGGTAACATGTCTTCTGTATCCAGCTAAAAATGAATGAAACAAGATTTGATAAAACAATAATATCAGTTAAAAATTACATAGGTGGCAAGAAGTTTTTTAGATACTTATAAAGTCTCATTTCTAAATTATAACAGGAAGTAAATAGTATTAACTCAAGTAAGATAGTGTAGCTTCTTTGTTATTCTCAAGTGGTGGTATCTGCCTAAACTATTTGAATGTTACAGTTTTGTATAAGGGGTAAGAGAAATTTGAAATTAATGTAACTGATAGTAAGGGACAGGGTTCAAAATAATGACATTAGGTTGAAAACAAATTTTTGTTTTCAACCTAATGTCATTATTTTGAACCTAAAAAATACCTAATAGTCTAGTAGTGATTTCAATGATGTTTACCCAATCCTATCTTACCCCAACATACCTTATGTACATATAAACCTGTTGCAATTAATATAAAAAAATTGTTATACTTACATACACTAATAACCTCCATTTCTATTCCAAATGGTGAATTCTTGAAAGTAGTTAAATAACTAACAACTGTACATAAGGTATGTTGGGGTAAGATAGGATTGGGTAAACATCATTGAAATCACTACTAGACTATTAGGTATTTTTTACTTCTGGAAACACATTCAGCGACACCATTTTGTTGCGTGCCACAATTCAGTGTTCGATGTCAGTTTGAAGCAAAAAAACTCATGATCGCGAATGAAATGCTAGATCAGTGATTTTTCAGCTGATTGCAACACTTCCGGACTTTCCCGTCACAGTAAATCTCAGTATCAGAGTGAGTATTTCGCATTTATCTAAGTTTTTGGTGCTTTTTACTGCTATATCATTTTTTTCTAGGTTAGGATACCAAATGATGCATAGCTTAGCCTGTAAGTCTTTATCCGATCTTCACCCTTTGGGTTAAGATCGGATTAAATTTCGTCTGAACTTCTCCCGTATGAAAATGAATCGAATAAGGCAGTGGTTCTCAATTTTTAGTTGTAATATTGATAAAACGGGAATTGACATTATTTTACTATTTGGTCTATGGGTGAGTGTGTTTTTGTGTCTTGATTATGATAGGATGACTAAAAATGCATCAGTTGTTTCTTAAACTTTTCATTTTATTTATGTTATTGAGATAAAGTGCATGAGATTAAAGTACAAAGCATCCTCCTCTCTTATGTTGTTGTAGTGCCCAACAGGGTCTATAATGCTTCTTCATTAAATAATATAAGACCAAAATGTACATTATAGTTGCAATGAATAAATGATATGATATGACAAATGATATGATAAACTAAACTATAGCCACAGTGACGTTTTTTTCTTGTAATCAGCATTAAGGAGCTCTTGCGATTGCGAAACTTGCGATTTATTTTCTTAAGTATGATTGCAAAAACGCATTTATATATTTACCGAGTAGTTTTAAGCCTCTGGAGGAAAGAGACAGGGAGGTTATATCACTAAGTAATTGCTATCACACGGCATGTTCTATGTATCCTGTTCTTTATTACTTACTTATTTATTTTTTGTTTTAGATACTATGTTAGAAAATCACAATTAATTCATTAAAGTTTGAGAAGCATAGTTTTGTTTTATTTTTGTATGGGGTAAGATCGGACGTACTACAATTTTTTTTCTAATCCCGGCCAAAAGACGAAATAATCGAGATAAGTCTTTTTTTCATTTTCGTCTTGGGAAAAATCGGAATCTATCCCTCTATGAACCTTGCGTACGGCTATAAGAATTAATTTTATAAGTAGTCCGGTCTTCCCCCAATGTAGTCCGGACTTTCCCTGGTTATAAAAAAACCTTCTTGTCACTTTGAACTCATTTTAATAATTAACCGTGTCTATAGAATTTAAGTTTTTATTTTCTTGAAATATAGTTTTTCGTTACTCATGTGAACCCCTTTATAGTTCAAATAGTTTTATCCTAATATTTCTAGTATTATTATTAGTCAACAATAGCAAAAAAGCATCCGAACTTCCCCCAACATACCTTAGTTTAGATGATGAGAAAACTAATTATTAAGAAAAAGGTGTAGGAAATGCTTAGTTTTTTATATTATTAATACCTAATCAAAAATAATAAATACAATGAAACAACAAACTAAGCTTCACAGTCCAGTCTGAATTCAAGGACAGAGAAACCAAGAACAGGGTCTTGAGCTTAAAGCTTGGTTCAAAAAGAAGACCGAATATAATGAGATGAGACTTATAAATCGACAAATTCAAGGTACGCACACTTACCGATGCTTCAGCCAATTTCTGGTAAATTTCTAGAAGTGGGCAATCCATTATTGAACACAAGCGGGTATCGTATGCCAAGCATACTCTGCATGCCAGTAGACGGTTCATAATAAGCTTTTTTTATATAAAATCAGGAGGAAAACTGTAAAACAAAACTATGCACTAGACTAGAGCATTTCATATTGTATGAAAGACACTTGAAAACAGTATTCTTGATAGCAGTTTTAATTCTAAGACACTTCTAGTCCTTAGTTATTTATCAGCTAGGAATTATGCACGAAAGAGATATTGTACAATTAAATCTCTATATAATTTGTGAATTAAATACTAGCAGCATCGAGCACATAGCTTAATAAGGCCTAAGGCCGGCCGTCTTCCAAAGTGCTTCTATCCAAATTCCAAATAAATACGCTCACAAAATACGCTGGCTGACAGTGAAGTGATCACAGATCACTATATATGTAGCAAGCTACAGATACGACAAAGATAAAAACTAGTTTCATTAGCTTGCCGCGAAGCGCTAGTGTCGCCTGTTAATCTGTGGCATGCATGGCAGCGCGAGTAGGCACTAGTGTTGGGAAAACACTGGAAGGGTACGTCCATATCGACACTAGTGTTGTGCCATATTATCGAAAGAAAGAACTTGCTTTCCATAACATTAAGATTTTTTTTTTCAAAAATTGGTCGGACCATGACTCGCTAATTTTGCTTTTTAGACAATACAAAATAAAAGAACTTTAAACTAACGCAGAGAGGTAACGCATAGTCATAGTCCGGCCAAATCAAGTTTAGGTAATGGAAAAAATAAGTTTATTTATTAAATTAGCACTTTATTAATTGCACACATACAGACAGAACATACATAAATGTAAACATTAACAAAACAGTGGCACAAAAGGGGCGGTCTTATCGCTTATCAGCGATTTCTTCCAGACAACCCTTAAGTGACAAAGCTTGTAGAAGAAACAGAAAGAAATAATTAAAAATAGGGTGGCAAGTGGCAACTAAAGAAGGGGCATGAAGGGCGGGCAATCGCAGTAGTTCGCGCGCTCGGCCGGCCGGCGATTGTTGATGTTAAGCAACTTTCGCAATGGTGGGACACCGCATGGGTGACCATACATTTCTCCTTCCCGAGCTCCAGAATTCCTAAATAAAGTAAGGAGATAAGGTAATAAATACATCACTAAGAATGAGTCTGTTTAACATCACAAAGTATGTAAAGTTTTTTAATTGTGATTGTTTGTTTGTTTGCATCGAATAGGCTCTGAAACTACTGGACCGATTTAGAAAATTCTTTGACCATTAGAAAGCTACATTCTTCCCGAGTGACATAGGCTATATTTTATCCCGATAATCCCACGGAAAGGGGTACCACGCGGGTGAAACTGCGAGGAACCGCTTGTCATGTATAAAATAGAAATAAAACTTATTTAATTTGGTAATACAAATATGGTTATACCTTTTTGTTTGGAATCAATTATAGGCCTTTGTATAGGATCGATAGATTACTAGGATCCTACTCTCTTTATATCCAGATGGAATATTAGATGTCAACAGACTAGAATCAGATGTTGAAGGGAAGTCTGAAAATGTAAGAAGATTATTAAGATATGGCTTTTTTATTGCTATATGCTTGCTTTTCCAAAGAGAAAAGGGCCAATTCCCATATTCACCCAAATCTTTATTGAAAATAATTATCAATCAAACAACCAATGGTTTTCTACAAACACGTTATGAAAATGATGTACAAAGTTACACAATTCTATAAATCGCTATCACACTCACTAAACTTTTAAAGGAATTGTGATAGGTTTTAAAAATAGACAATTAGGTGGCAGACTACACCAACTAGTAAGGTGGAAAAATAAGCACTCTTAAAAAAAATTGGCATTTAACATACTATTGGTTAAATTTAGAATAGAATTTAAATATTTATATTATGAAATTGTTTACCTCTTGGACGCAGAATATAGTAAGACTCTGAGGGCATAGCAAGTTTATCTTCATGTTTATTAACTTTCATGAAAGTTATGCTCTTCTTTAAGATTTAAGTCTGAAAAGATATTAATACATTTAATAGTAATAGAAGAAAGAACAAAACATTAGACACACATACATAGGTACAAATCTCGCTCTGAAGTTGCTTCGCGCAGATTGTACAGTCAGGTATAAATATTTATGTCCGCTTATTTTTATTCTGATTTAAAAAGCTAAAAGATGCTAAAAGGTTAAAATTGATAATAATTTTAATCAATAAAAAAACAGTAGCTGATGCCTATATTTTGCTATGTACAATCTGCACGAAGCAACTTTAGAGTGGACTAAAAGTTTGGCGCGACCTATAACAGCACTTACCAGTGACCAACGGCACATCATAAGAAATCTAATTTTTTGAAAAGAGCCATGGAAGTGCATCGAAGTCGAACATTTTTCTCTCGAAATGTGAGTGGCAATCCGTTTTGTTCAAAAGTTGGTCTTCTGTTATCATCAGCAATGACGAATTCTGGGGTACCAAATATGACATCCACAGCTTTCTGAGGTCTTTATCTCTAGGAAATCGTTAAAGGCAATGAGTTTCACTGGTTGTTGATTTGCAGTCAGTGACACAACACTTCCGACGGACGCCCCATAGTTAGTACAAAACCCAGATGCTGGTAATAGGTTATAATGAAGCTAGCGTCTTTCCTCAATCAAGGGAGGGTGCATCAAATGTTTACAATGTATTTTCACAATAAACAAGCGTCTTTTGTCTTCAGTAAAGACTCTTTACTCAACCAAAAGGTTGGGTTGGGGGCCGAGGGCGTAATGTACAAAGATGTCAACAAACATCAAACTAAAGCGTCTTGATTCGACCTGGTCGAGTCAACGAAACGGGAGGGCGCAAATTATTTGTGGGATTCACTCGCAATCACAAATAAATTAACACAAAACACAAATAAAAAGAAGTTATGTTATGACGTTTGTTCTTTTGACATTGACAACCAAAACAAAATGGCGGCACTCTGGCAAACATGGCGACGATCACATGAACACTAGCGCTTCGCGGCAAGACTTAGAACTAAGTGTCAAGGGCCTGACAGTGATTTTGAGTACAGTGCCACAAACTTTGCTGTGCCGGTGGCCAAAATGTGAAACTAGCGTGTTTTTTTTAATGTCACTTTGCTGTCAAGTTGATGTCCAACCATAGCGCTGCTAGCGGCTGAAGTTCTTAGAAGTCAGGGCCGGTTAAATTGTTACAAAAAAAAGAAAACCGTACGTAGCGCCGCTGTCACCGGAACAGAAAAGGTTGTGGCACTGTAATTCTCACAATCTATACCTCGTGACAGCACAAACCATAGAGAAAGATAAATATATATAGCACTGATCTCTATTATACCCAAGGAATTTATAAGTACTACGTTATACCCTCAGAACAATAACTAAAGCATAGAAGTAGTGCTAAATGATGTAACCAAGATGGATATGGCTGCACTTTTTACTCATACGACATATTTGTAAATGTTAGAACAAGATAGATATACTTTTGATAGGACGGCAAATTACAAGGTCGTACCATTCCTTTAATTTACTAAGGATGCGACAGGATGTCTATCGATATCGATTAAAGAGTGAATATCACAACAAAATTATGCAAACACACCATAGCATAGATTATTTTATACAGGACAGGACAAGAAATTTACAATAAGTATAATTTTAGTATACATTGAAATTTAATGGAGGATAGAGTGATATTCCTAATAGTATTAAAAATGCGGATTTTTGTTTGTCTGTCTGTTCCGTTTTCACGCCGAAACGGCTGAAATGATTTTGATGAAATTTGGAATGGAGATAGATCGAGACCCTAGGAATGACATAGGCTACTTTTTATCACGGAAATCCTACGGGATAGCGTCGTGTAGCCCACGTGGGCGAAGCCGCGGACGGAAGGCTAGTATAATATTACATAATTTATTTTTACCTTCTATGGTAGAGCGAGCAAAGTTCAGGAAAGTCACTGGAAATAGGTAGGTAGTATTTAAATAAAACAAACATTAAGCGCTGCGTAAATATATTTTAAAACTTTGGTCTTAACAGTCGTTTAAAAATATATTTTTGCTCTATTACATTAATTTTTAATAAACGTCGTTGGGCCAAAGTTTTAAGTCTCAAAATTTCTTTATTAAGTTTATCGATGGTGTTATCACGCGCAGCAGCAACATAGTTTAGAAATTGTGGTAACAGCCAGTTTGCTGACGTCAGAAAGTTTGCTGAGAGCTCAGTTCTGTGTGTGTCCTGGAAAAGAAACGAATATCTATTACTGTTCCTGCCTTGCTAGAAACGGCGTAATGGTAGGTATGTATTATGCATGTGTACAAATAGGCATTATAATAAAAGTAAAAAAATCTGAAGTAATATTTTAACTGGGTCTGTCTTTGCTGGTATCAACAGTAAGTAGTGAACTGGTGGTATTTGAAACCATAGTATGATAGTATGTCGGTAAGACTTTTTATTTAACATACAATGTTTACAAAAATTACCTATACATACCACACACTAAATACTACACATCCAATGAACAGTGGTGCCTGCCTATTATTTAAATCTATAGGTATAATAATAATTACCACTTTCTGAGGTGAATAATCAGCCCGATATGTCGTTGCTGGCAACAACAGTGACGATGCCGCATTGCCCATGCCCGATGGCTGTAATACCTTGCTGGCAGTATTCACTGGCGTACTCCTGGGTATGCCCTGTAAAAGGTAAGGGTTCCTTACTACATTTTACAGTCTTTGCACTGTTTATTTATATTAAACTAGCAGCCGCCCGCGGTTTCACCCGCTTGGTTCCCGTTCCCGTAGGAATATCGGGATAAAAAGTATTGTATGTGTTATTCTGGATGAAATTTGCAACAGAGATAGATTATAGGCTATAATCTATCTTTGTTGCAAATTTCATCCAGATCCGTTTAGTAGTTTTTGCGTGAAAGAGTAACAAACATCCATACATCCAGACATCCATACTAACAAACTTTCGCATTTATAATATTGGTAGGATAGGATAGGATACTCACCTTTTTTAGGAGTAATGTTGGTATATCATTATCCCCCAGTCTACGCCATTTGTCGTCACTGGTAAAACACTCGGCAGTAAAATGTTTGCAACAAACTCGATGGTGTTTTTTGGTGTCCAGCCATCTTCGGGAGACACCGCAGTAATCCACTGAGCACGTCGCGTTTCATCAAGAGGAAATCTAAAATATTTACGTAAACATTACAATATTTATTCGATAACTTATCGATAACATTTTTCACAACACTGTCATAACCTATGTGGCGAAATAATAAAATTAATTTTACACTCGTAGTATAGTAATGTAACCATTTATTCCAATACAGAATGAAAGATAATGTACTTTCTACTAAGTCGAACAAAACCATATCAATAAAATACAAAAAAAGCAGTAAATAAACATAAATATCACTTACTTGTGGAAACTTACTATTTCACTTCGATTTTCTTTGCATCCCATGCGAGATTTACATTTCCACACGACACACGCCATAGTTCAAAGTTTCATACACACTCACAAACTGTATTTTGCGATGGAATTTTAATAATCACGCAATAATAGTTTAAAACACAAAACACTACAAAACACAAATAGATTGAACTATTATACGACAAAATTAATAGGTTGTTGTTGGTTAGTTGACAAAGGCGATAGGGCGGGTAATATAACTTGGTAGCATTAAAAGGCTCCAAAGGCTTCACTTTTGACAGATCGCCTGGTACGCTAATAATGTACCAAGACGGTTTCTATGCTTTAGTTATTGTTCTTAGGTTATACCACTGGATAGGCTGTCTCCATACAAATGACAGCTAATTGTGTATAGCAATTTGAAGCGCTACTCGTGTCACTACGATGGTACTGAGAACTAATTTTGACGTGAGATTGTGACAGCCGCGAGATTTTTAAAAGTCTTTATTTTATTTTGTGTTATTTCGGTGTGATTTCGTATTTAATTCTAAAAGTTATTAAGAAAGTAAAGCTCATAAACATGAAGAAATGTGTGATTTGTAAAACTCGGTACGAAAAAGGGAGTAAAACGTCATTTCACAGGTGAGTGTATTAAATTGTTGTGTTAGTCAAAATTTACCTAAAATTATGTGTAAAGCATTTGATTACTATCTGAAAATTGTTTGCAATGATATCTTATCAATATCTAGGCATAATAATGACGAGTTTTGAGAGAATTATGTAAAAAATGTTTTGTTTATAATTCACTAGTGATTGACAAATTCTTATCGATAAAAGGTCGATATTCAATAGGTACCAAAAGTTGATAGAGCTCAAGATTCAAGATTCAAGATTCAAATTTGTTTATTCAATTTAGATTGTTATTTACAATACTTGTGAACGTCATAGAAGCTACGCCATCGGTTCGCAAACCCTACAGCGGGAGGCCTTGGAGAAGAACCGGCAAGAAACTCCAAGGGTTGTTTTTTTCTCCCTGTTTTATTTCATACAGAGTCGTCAAATTGAAAAATGACCTTAACATGGTATGACTAAGGTCAGTTTCCATCACAATTACACAATGGGTTATGATAAATACAGTTAAGTATAGGCGAACTAATGATCATAGCGGTGAACAATTTTCAATTAAGTACTTAGGAACTCTACTTAAAGCTTTAATATTAGTTAAAAACAAAAGACAATTCTACTATATACTGCAAGTTGTGCCATACATGTTTCAAATGTAATTCTTAATAAAATGAATAAAAACAAAAAAAAACACATTTTAAAGCAAGCAGATAAGAGCAGACCCATTCCCACTGGCAGCACCCGTTCACGAGCATGACGCATGAACCAGCCATCGCTTCGCTCATCCATATTTTAGGGAACGTAACGACCCGCCTCACACGCCACCACCGTAGAAATGTTTTAGTGAGCAGTGCTCAGCCGGCCTAGCATGAGCGGCTTATAACGCGCGATATGATATGGTACGGCAAGTTGTCTTGCTTACTC
The DNA here is from genome assembly GCA_949710035.1 of Crambus lathoniellus. Classification (NCBI taxonomy): domain Eukaryota; kingdom Metazoa; phylum Arthropoda; class Insecta; order Lepidoptera; family Crambidae; genus Crambus; species Crambus lathoniellus. The sequence goes on from OX453300.1 coordinate 6,589,097, forward strand.
CACTAAGGTGTAAGCAAGACGGCATGCCGTACCATATCATATCGCGCGTTATAAGCCGCTCATGCTAGGCCGGCAGGCTGATTCAGTAGCTGTTGTACACCCGTCTTTCGGCATTATGGTCGTACGTAGCTCTCCGCCCGCGGCTTCGCCCGTGTGAACTACACGACGTTATCCCGTGGGAATGTGATATTTTTGCGGAATAAAAAGTAATAAGTAGCCTATGTTCCTCTCCAGGCAACAAAATATCTGTGTCTCAAATTTCAGCCAAATCTATTCAACCGTTATGGCGTGATTGAGTAACACATACTTCCTACTTTTATAATAAATCGACCTTGCATAGCATGTTGTAGGGTCGACCCAGGTTTTTTTTATGCTACTAATATTTTTTTAAAGAAGTAGTTTAGTTTTAGGTTCAATTATTAATCCTAAAACTAAACTAATTAATTATTAATCCTAAAACTAAACTACCTCTTTTAAAAAATATGGGTAGCATAAAAAAATAAAACCTGGGTCGACCCCACATGCCATGCGAGGTCGATTTATTAGACAATTGAAATTCGAGTCTTATAATACGTATACAGAAAATAGTCGTGGTTTTAGTAATAAATCTTTTTTTATTTAAATTTTTACTTTTTTGCATTCACAATGCTATTTTTATCATAAATCTTGATAAAAATCTTTTTTTGTTTTAAATTACACTTGTAGATCTTAATGAGGGATTTTTTGACAGATGATTAAAAAAGAAAAATGTTAGTTCCAAAAAACTCAACAGATGGCGTTCATCAGACATGGGTTTGCTTTTTTAAATTTGCTGGTAAGGGCCCTGTTTAACCATTTTTACAAGTCTACAATACGGTATTTTACTGATTTTTTTTATTTCTTTAAAATGTTTTTCGAAATATTAGCTACACAAAACAAGTTTTCATTTTGAATTATCTTGAATATTTTCAAAGATATAGGACTTCAAACTTTATAATTAGACAAGGACAGGACGCTATCTTAGTGACGTCAGTGGGTTAGTAGCGTCATAGTCACGCCATAGAAGATTTCGTTTTAGAAAGAGACAGCTATAGTCAAAATCAAACAGACTATAATTCTTTTATTATAAAACAGATTCAAATTATTTTTTCACATTTGGTATTCTTAATTGCAATATTTTTTAACGTCATCATTAAATATCTACATTTCAACAACAGTAAAATACCCTATTATGTAAGAAAGCTAGTGAAGTACTTGTATTTTTACTATAGTAGAACATCAGAATCACAAGTTGGCGGCCATTTTAGAAGAAATCATTTACTATAATTACGAGTGTAATGTCAGTGACATTGACATTAAGATAATAGTAGATTGTATTACAAGGGAGCAAAATAGCATATTTACGACAAGGGCGCTATTTTTAATCCAGAGCGCAGTGAAGGATTCTAAAGTAGAATCCTGAACGCAGCGAGGGATTCAATATACGTCGCCCGAGGTGAAAATAATTTTGCGGCCGAGTAATACACTCTACTTTCATTTCGAATTTATAAATAAATAAAATAAAATAAATAAAAATCGTTTTATTTCCCAAATTCACAAACAAAATGATAGTGAGACAACCCCAGAGAGTAATATAAATACTTGTAATAGGGAGTCTCGCTCTTAACCTAGTGCCGCTGACAATGTTGGGACTTAATGTTATAAGTAATATAATTTGAACTTATACAAAACAAAGGTACTTATAGACTAATAATAATTATAGTGGGTGCATGCAGGTGTATTCTGTGTGTGAGTGTGTGTGTGTGTGTGTGTGTGTGTGCGCATTTTATGTACAAAAACAACTTAGAGAAAAAGAAAAAGAAAAAGATCATTGAAATATCTTAGAATTAAGTTTAGGCTGTTCTGATTAGGATGCTTTCAGACTCTTCGTAGCTTAGAGTTTTTAACCAGTCTATTAAAACTTTCTTGCACTTGTATATCGACATAGGGTACAATTTACTGTTACGCTTTCGGTTTATGTAGTTGTAAATATGAATGCTTTGACAAGGATATTGTCGTCTGGCAAACTCGGTGCGTATTTGAAGAGAGGGAGCCACTATGTCATTCCTTCTTCGCATCATTGTCTTAGGATCATAAGGCGTGGTTTTGTGAAAAGTTAAAGCAGTATGCAATAGGTATAATTGTCTAATAGATAGCAACCCACAGAAACCAAAAAGATCCTCGGTAGGGTAAAGGTAAGGTTTAAAGAACATGATCTTAAGAAGCGATCTTTGCGCCCGTTCTAATTCAAGCATTTTACTTTTCGTAGCTCCCCCCCACACAGGAATGCAGTATGTAATAATAGATTGTACCAGGGATATATAAATCTTGGTAAGGAGCTCTTTTGCCATGACGTGACGCAGAGATTTGAAAATCCATTTTAGTTTACGTATACGTTCTATTACCAGCTCGACTTGTGGGTGCCAGGATAGACGCTGATCTAGTATGATTCCAAGATATTTTATAGTAGTGACCTTTTGAATACTATAACAGCTACAACCCTCATCAAACGGGACGCTTTTACAACCGTGAAGTTTCAGTTGAAATTCATCAGGTGGATGTGATCTCAGACTGGGTGCAAAGCAAATAAAGTTAGTTTTAGCTTTATTTAGTGTCAATACATTCACATTAAGCCAATTAAACACCTTAGCAAGTCCCAATTCTGTTCTAGTTTTCACGGCTTCCCAAGAGGAGTCAGAAAAGACAAGGGCAGTGTCGTCAGCGTAACTGAAAACTTGTCCTCCGACATTTCTTAGTTTGCACAGTTCGTTAATGTAAACCAAGAAAAGTGTCGGACCGAGGACACTTCCTTGTGGAACCCCGTGTGTGACATCCTCTTCACTGCTCCTCAAAGTGTCAATTTTAACTACTTGTTTCCTTTCTGCAAGATAATTTTTAAATAAAGAAAGAGCCGTACCCCTTATGCCTATTTCTTCTAGCCTTTGAACCAAGATGGGAATGGAAACTGCATCGAACGCTTTCTTCAGGTCTAGAAACACAGCTATGCATCTATTACCTTTGTCAACCTTATCAACGATTAGACTGACCAAGTCCTTGATAGCATCCTGCGTTGATAGACCCTTCCGAAAGCCGTACTGCGAACTCGACAAAATATCATGGTCGACTAGATATCTTAGAAGTCTTCTGTTTAATAATTTTTCAATTATTTTGGAGATACAAGGTAAAACAGAAATTGGCCGATAATTGTTAACATCTTGTTTATCGCCAGCTTTATGCACAGGGGTTACTATAGAACGTTTGAGAGCTTTGGGAAACACTCCCTTATTAAAACATAAGTTAGTTAGTGAGGTGATAATTGGAACTATAAAATCTCTGCATTGTTTTAACAATTTAACTGGTATTTCATCCCATCCAGAAGCAGATGCCGAGTCAAGTCCCATAAGAATGTCACTTACTTCTTGGGGATCAGTGTCAAGTAAAACAAATGAAGAGACGCGAGGATTTACATTAATAGGCCCGCAACATTGTGAATGAAAGTTCAAAACAATTTCTTCAGCTAGAGTTTTTCCAACAGCAACAAAAAACAAATTTACACGATTTATTACGTCAAGCGGGTGAGCTGACAGAGCTATTAGATTAGAGCTAGGTGATTTTTTGCCTTTAAAAGGAACTATTTCGTTTATTGTAGCCCAGAGCTTCTTTGAATTTTTCGTTGAGTCGTCAATTTGTTTTTTGTTATGTTGTCGCTTTAGTTTTCTTATTAAATTAGTGCAGTAGTTACGAAAACGCTTAAAAGTTATCCTTAGTATATCGTTATGTGGCTCTGACTTTAGTTTCAATTGCATGTTATTTCGAAGCCTGATACAGCGTAGGGCACCTTTAGTCATCCACGGTTTTATTAACCTGTTATTGCTGTAAACTACCTTTACTTTAGTGTTATCAATTATATTTTTCCTTATATATTCAATCAAGACGTCCGCAAGACAGTTTGGATCATCATATATGCTAAAATGAGAAATGTCAATATCAGTAAGTGATTCAACTACACTTTCATAGTCAACAATAGATTTTAGTTTCTGTTTTGGTGTTTGATTAGTTGTTTCACTCAATAAACACAACACTACCATTGAATGATCAGTAATTGATGTTTGTAGCACTGCGATAAAGCTAGAAGTCGTACGTTTATCGAGTTTAAGAATAACGTGGTCGATGCAGCTATTTAACCTAGTTGGAAAATAATGGCCTGGGAGCAGACCATATGAGGATAAGACGTCCAAGTATTTAAGTCGGTTTTTTCGTTCATAATATGATTCCGATGGTTTTTCAATGAGATTTATATTAATATCACCAATAACAGTAACATTTCTGTGCGAATCAACACTATCAAAGCAACAGCAAATCGAATCTATAAAGTTGTCGGCGTTCAGATTAGAAGGAGATCGATAAATACCCAGGATGGTCAGGTCCTGGGTTGTTATTTGTAAGCCGGAGGCATCAGCGAGATTAACTTCGGAGACTAGAATATATCTTTGATATATACAACTACACCATCGTTTTGATTAATATTTTTCTTAGTGAAATACGACGTGTAGTTTTTGATAGGTGGTATTGTATTATTTAGGTTTAGTCTACACTCGGTTAAAATCATTATATCTGGTATAAATGGTAATTGAGAGAGGGACATCTGAAAATCATCTAGGTTTCTATAAACACTCCTTATGTTTTGGGTTATGACATTTAGTTTTAGGTTACCCTTAGGCATTTGGTTAGACAAGTCGCCGATACTACATGACACTGATTTAGAGATAATTACCTCGTCCAAGTCTTTTAACGCATTAAGGTGACTATCCATAATGTATGTTGTAAAAAAACCAAACATTCGCCAAAACCAACTGTAGTTTTACTAACTGAAAATAAAGCATAAAGGGTATAACATGACTCATCCATCAATTTAAGATTAATAATTATTGTTAAAAATAAATGAGAATTATTTGATTTCAATATATTAATGCCTAAGTCGATTAATTGTGTAGTAATATAAAATATTATCATACCTATTATATTATATAAGAGGTAGTAAGATTTTGTAACACAAAATATACCAAGCTCAGACAAAGGAAAAAAATACCAAATAGACAAAAGTTTCATTAGGTTTATTAAAATCATAAATGTTATAAATATTTGTACATATAATAGCAACGCTTGTGAGTAATACATGTTATGTGTGTGAAGTGTGTGGAAAATGCGTGTGTTTTTATAGTTACTTACATTTACATAAAATTTTTGTATTATTAAGCACTTTAGTTCAGTAACATAGTATAAATGGAATAGTGCACTGTATACATAACACAACATTTTTAAAAAGGTGTCCATGTTTATTATGCTTAACAAACATAAAAAGAAAATGTAATAGTAAAAGATTGTAAATAATAAAATAAACATAAGTCATGCATTCTGTGATAATAGATGAACCTGAGCCTCATTGGTTATGTAGATAATACGTGAGGAGTCATCTTTTCGCACAAGTACCTTGCCAAAGGAGGTCCAACAATACTTAAACATGTTTGTTTTCACTAAATCACGAGCCAAGAAATAAAGTCGAGCAGCCTTCGGTGTTAGGTTTCTGAAACGAACACAGGTGTATCTTCTTGGATTGTACAGCCCAGATGTTTAGCTCGGAGCTTGTTTTTATTCTTAGTATTGAATACTTTTGTCTTTTTCAAAAGATCATTCTTCGTAATAGTCGAGGAAAGTTCAACAATGATAGGCGTATTTTGTGTGTTTCTTTCCTTTTTAGTTTGTAGTCTAACAACATCCTTTATGTCTCGAGACTCCATATCAAGATTAATGCTTTTAGCAAAGCAAAGTACCGTATTTATTAAATCGTCGGTGGTCTCCCTATCTTTTTTCGGTACATTTTTAATTTCCACACTGTTTTTGCGCGACGACCTTTGCAAATCCTCTATTTTGTTCTCTAAAATGACAATATAGTCGCGGTCCTTATTGACTTGACACTCAAGAGCTTCAATTTTTTTCCTGGATTCTTCATTTTGACTTGTTAACAGTGCAATTGAACAGTCTGTATTGTGGTTGGTGGTCTGTATTTCCTTTAAATCTGAAATAATTACCTTCATTTGGTTTTGCTGGGAAATCACAAAAGAATGCAGTAATTCCCTCATTTCTTCCTTAAAAGTGTCGAGCTCCACTGGTAAATCTTCGTCCCTCATTCGCTTTGAACGCTGAGACACGAAATTTAATGGCGAACTGTCGTTTCCCATCTCACTCATGTTTGATGTTGATAACGATTTATTTAGCGTACTCATAGCACGCGCACTATTTTATTTATAATAGCTGGCTGGTTAACAGGCAGTCGCGACGACGACGGTTGGTTAATAATTAATGAATATAACAGCAGTGCAAGACAACCCACACTACACGTTTTTATCAACACCGGTTTCGTTTGTCTAAGATTGTACGCGAGAATAGCACTTATTGCAGCACCGCACGACACGCGTCCGTTCGCGACAGAGGCACAGGGCGAGAGGAAATTTATGGAAAGTAAATACACTTTGCTTTTCATCCCCCTATACAGGATAATTTTTTTATCAGTGCACAAATTTTTAGGATCGACTCAGAATCGGTAAGTGAACAACTTTCTCCTAGAAACATAGGTCGAAATATGACAAAATTTTTTTGATCTTTCATACAAATCGGACTGATCACGTGATCGAATTAGTATGGGAAGTCCAAAAATTTTTGTCGTATTTCGACCAATGTTTCTAGGAGAAAGTTGTTCACTTGTCGATTCTGAGTCAATCCTAAAAATTTGTGCACTGATAAAAAAATTACCCTGTATAAGAAAAGCAACAAAAACAACTAAAACTACCTAGAAAAATAAAAGAATGGTGGCGGGGGGCATCGCCTTCTCTATTTTTTCTATTATATTAAAAAAATTTGAAGTTCAATTAAACAAAAAATAAAAAAAATATATGTCCATCGGATGCCTCCTATGTATCTCCGGGGTACCATAGGGGGTTGAAAATTTTGTTAGATTTTAGCTTCGACGCACCGTTTTTGAGATATTCTCATTTTTATAAAATTCATTTTTGAAACAGTTCCGGCCCCCCCACCCCATACAACATCAGTAGAAAACTTTTTCATTGCCGATGAGATAACTCTATGGTTGACTGTAACCAAATTCAGTTCTATTTTTAAAAATACTTTTACACCCTAGGGTGCAACGCAGAGTTTTGAACCCACTGCTCAGTTTAAAGGCCTGATCAGACGAGGGACTGTCCGCCGAGTACTTTTTTGTCCATCGATATAGATCTCTTATAAATTGTATCGAATAACGCACACAAGGAACTAAAAGTACCGCGGACAAAAATTCCCCGAAAGTACGGCGGACACCGAGAGACTGGACTGGACAAAAGTTCGCGGTAGTCCCCGAAAAAAATAGAACAAACGTAAATAGGCGTAACAACGCACACAACGAACTTTAGTCTGCATTGAGCGCCCGATAGTGAAGTACGTCTTCGGGCAACAAATGACCGCACACTATATGCGTTGAGTCCGCGACAAGTACCCGGAGGAAATATTTTGGACGTACAGGGACTTTTTGTCCCACGGGGACAAAAGTCCTTCGTCTGATTAGGCCTTAAATATACATCACTTTTCGAATATGAGAGATGAAAAATATTTATCAGCCAATGCATTTATATGTCATTAGGTATTCCAATAACACTCTTTTTTGTTACCGTAAAAAACACTTGTTATTTACTTCGTGAAACAGAATTTACAAGTCCATGTTACATTTCGAAGCTTGTGATCTTGTAAACTTGTATCTTTCGAGAAATAGGCCCATCTCTGAGTGGTAATAAACAATAGAGGTGAGGGATTCATGTCAGGTCAGCGCCATCTATCGAGCTAATAAATAAACTTTTTTTTTTTAATTTGCTGGTAGAAAATCTCTCATTAAAATTTGATCAATTATTTTTGCAGATTTCCTACCGAATTGAGTCTAAGAAACAGGTGGTTAGAAAATATGAAAGCCCTAAACTGGACTCCGAAGGAAACAGATTCACTTTCTTCAAAACATTTTGACACCTAGTGTTTCTTCACACGTAACACCTTTTTTTTTTAATAAACTTGTTACTTGAGCAGTACTTATTTCTGTTTTTTATTTTGTTAAGCTACCCCTTTTTAACATGAATTAAGTAATATAACGTCAATTAAGGCTGTAGTTGTGTGTGTCAGTAAACGGTACGGATACGTACCATGTAGTACCTCGATGGAAAAAAAGAGTACCACAGTATTTCAACTGTTAGGTATAACACATTTTTGGTGGCCGGGCTGCAACGCATAGGACCCAACCCGGCCACGCTTCTATCGAAATAAATAGTAAGTTTATGATGCAATTTTGGTACGGGGTGATGGATGGTACCTATCCTGTACCAACGAAAATGTGTCCGTTTTTCCGTTAAAATCGCAATTTAATAAATTTTTTGGGCATCGAAATTTCTGACAAAAAACGCCTGACATTATTGATTGATCGACACAAGACGTCGAGTTACGTATATTGCTCAGCCCGGCCACCAAAAATGTGTTTCACTGATGAAATACTGTGGTACTCTTTTTATCCATCGAGGTACTACGAGGTACGTATCCGTACCGTTTACAGCCTTAATTGACGCCGCCGCCCGGCGCCGCCGCCGTGGCCGGGCCAGAACGTAACACACGTATTTACAAACAAAAAAGTATTTAAGTATATATTATCCGTTATCAAGTTCATGTAGAAAGTTTCTTAAGAAATTTACTATGGGCTTAGATTGTAACAAAAAATTATTTATTATGTTTATACATCGATATATTATCATTACCACAGTCGACCTAAGAACATCACTAATGTTAGTTCCAAGTACTTTCGTATCTGCCTACAGCGCCAAAATGGCGATACTCAAATGATGACGATACAAAAATATTTTACGTCACCCAGTCCAGTGTGGTAATAAATAGAGGTCAGTGATATATAGTAATAGCACAGTTTAAGCAATCTTTCTATACAGTTGGACGACGCCCTTGAAGTTGGGCGATGCCATGGCCCGCTATTATTTCTCGGCTGCTTGCGCTCCTACAGGCCATGCTGCTCGGATTGGCAACGTCATAAATGTCAATGTCGTCTTTGTAATTCTAATTTCTTGTATGCATGAGATGAGATGAATTCCTGATTATAGCGCCTTAAAATCAAATAATACGCGTACATAACTAAGGGTTGTTTTATTTTAACTATATCACAGTCACGAAAATGTTTATTAAACACTCCTACTGATGTTGTAAGCTCCCAGTCGGCTCGAGGTATCGCACGAATCCATCGCTGACGCAGTGTTCCTCCTTCGGGAATCCAAATCTTTCGAGATCCAAGGTTTCATAAGTAATTTCCAACAATGATCACGTATTTATATGCACTAATTATACAATAGATATTGTATTAAAACACCCAAACAGCAATCAAGAAAATCAAACAGCAACGTTTCTTGACATGACCAAAGAGTATTCCGACTTGCCACATCCAGATAAAAAAATTATCCAAAATGTGCAAAAATAATAGATTTTCTTTTTATTTTGTAACAAGCAAATTTAAACAAGTTGTTATATAAATGCGTGCAAAATCCGAGAAAGTGTTTTATTTAAATGAACAGTTCGCGCAGAAATCTTAGTGTGCCCCCCTGGCACAAACCTCGCACCAAAGATGTACTAAATCTTTGCCTCGCACGCACCCTCCTCGCACAAACAATGGTCGATTTTCTGAAAGCTCGTTGTGATTAGCTCACTAGATGGCGCTGTCCCAGTCAGAAGGATTCTATTCTACTTTTTACTTGACGCGACTTTTGTTTCGTAAAACGGAACGTCAGACAGATGATTAACCAAAGGATGGAGGGCCATAGCTAGAAACAGCTTGAGACCTATCAGAGGATTTAGTTAAAAAATAGTTGATTCCTAAGCAAAACTCCATGTAATTTCTAATGGTCAATTAAAACTGCTATGACCAAATGAGTCAGGCCCTCAGTTCATCAATTGTCAAAAATTTGCTGTCACCTGTCAAAGTAATTAAGCATTGATTGTTAATAATTTTTGAATGGGAATATAGTAAAGAATTCGTGAAATCTTTCCAGAAGTTTTCAATTGTCTAGAATATACCTTTACAGATTTATAAAGGTTTAGCTTGGGCTCTCAGTTCATCAATTTGTACAATAATGAATCTTCCTTTGCAAGTAAACTAAAGAAATACATAAAAATACTTTGAATTTCTGATTCTTTAACACTTCTGGGAATTTCTAATGTAGAAACAATGGTGCAAACGTTAATAGTTTAGTAAAAATTGGATTTTTTTTATTTTGACAATTGATGAACTGAGGGCCTGACGTTTTTGGTTCTACTGACTAGGCTTCGCCACATAGATTAATGAAAGTAAGCTTACGTTTTTTTACAAAATCTTTACTAGAAGTTGACCTAGCATCCGTTTCTCTAAGTACCATACTTTCAGAAATTGAATTTTTAATTTTTGTGAGAACAGAATTGACAGATGGTGACCATCATTTTTTACTTTTTCAAGGACGGTATTATTATAACAAAGTGTAAAAAGGCGTTAACTATTTCGACAGTAGATGCCAGAATAATAAACAGTCTAAATAACCGCGGTGAACGTCGCGAGTGCGCATTTTTACACTATGTTATAATAATACCGTCCTTAACAAAAGTAAAAAATGATGGTCACCATCTGTCAATTTTGTTCTTACAAAAATTAAAAATTCAATCTCTGAAAGTATGGTACTTAGAGAAACGGATGCTAGGTCAACTTCTAGTAAAGATTTCGTAAAAAAAAACGTAAGCTTACTTTCATTAATCTATGTGGCGAAGCCTAGTCAGTAGAACCGAAAACGTCAGGCCCTCAGTTCATCAATAAATTGTCAAAATAAAAAAAATCCAATTATTACTAAACTATTAACGTTTGCACCATTGTTTCTACGTTAGAAATTCCCAGTAGTGTTAAAGAATCAGAAATTCAAAGTATTTTTATGTATTTCTTTAGTTTACTTGCAAATTTGGAAGATTCATTATTGTACAAATTGATGAACTGAGAGCCCAAGCTAAACCTTTATAAATCTGTAACGGTATATTCTAGACAATTGAAAACTTCTGAAAAGATTTCACGAATTCTTTACTATATTCGGATTCAAAAATTATTAACCATCAATGCTTAATTACTTTGACAGGTGACAGCAAATTTTTGACAATTGATGAACTGAGGGCCTGACTCATTTGGTCATAGCAGTTTTAATTGACTATTAGAAATAACATGGAGTTTTGCTTAGGAATCAACTATTTTTTAACTAAATCCTCTGATAGGTCTCAAGCTGTTTCTAGCTATGGCCCTCAATTCTTTAATACGTGACAGATGTTATTTATTTACCATAATCTTTAAATTAACCTAAACTATATTTCGTTTCTGTTCCTCACAGTAGTACCTATCAGTACTTATTTAATTTATTATTAGTTTCCTTTGGGTTTTTAAAAAGTAATTAATTTAAGGTGGTTCGATCAGCTCAGTAGCGCCACCAATAGAAATAAATCATTAAGGATTTATCAAGGGTTTAGAAAAAAAATTTGCGCACATAGAAGAGTAAAGTGCAATTTTTAAGTATTTTTTCATGGCCTCAAATATGAGCATTAAGTTATGGATCTCGATATTGCTAAATGTGGCCACTTTTGGCAGTTTTGGCACTATTGAGATTCACGACATTGCTTAAGTTTGAGTTCTTAAAAGTATATTTATAAAATGCATTTTACTCTTTTATTTGCGCAAAATAACCGAAACTTTTAATCTAAGCCTTTGTGGGAATGATGCAACTTGGTAATGGAAGACTGATGTGATGTCTTCCTTCCGGGCTAGGGTGTTGTTAACCCGGGGACAACTGTCCGATGGTTGTATGGTCGGCAGTTCTATATGTATGAACTTTGCTGAATAACTTTGCGGGCGCGATGTAGGTTCTCCATATAAGTCCGTCATTGACTGCTAGCGCCATCTGTCGCTACGAGGTTGGAGCTCCGTGTTATGCGTCCATGTGCGCGTCGTCTAGATGTCGCCACACCTTTAATAAAACGTTATTGATTAATTTCCATAATAGCCGCTACACACGCTCCTATCCGACCGCCGATTTGGTCTGCTCCCAGACCAAATCGGAACGTGTGTAGCGCAGATTTGGTCGGAACAGACCAAATCGGAACGTGTGTAGCGCAGATTTGGTCTGGGAGCAGACCAAATCGGCTGTCGGATCGGAACGTGTATAGACACTATGAGACGCGGTCGGCCGGATTTGGTTCGCACGAACTTCACTTCCTACCAAATCGGAACGTGTGTAGGCTTCCGACCAGACCAACTTGGCAGTGTTGATAATTTTGGAGGTTTTCCCCTAGATTTAGGGAGAAAATATGTAAAAGCAGAAATATTTAAAGCAGGGAAATTACGTTTAAGGGATATTCAGAGGATTCAATTTAATGCTCTTTCATGACTTTTACGTAGGACTGAACGAACGGAAGGTTTAAATATGGCCATTTATGAAAAGATTCTATTTATATATTTGTTTTTTTAGAATATTTTGTTTAAAAACTAGCAATTTGTCGTAAAACTAAATATATATAAAAAAGACATTAATACGTGCTGCTTTTAGTAAATATTTAGCATGTTTTAGTATTTTAATGAAAATAACAGAAAATTAAAAAATAATGAAATTGTTTTTTTATAGTAATAAAACATTAAAAAAATATTTATTGCAAGCAAATTGATGTTTTCAGTATTTATAAATAATAATAATATTGGGAGATTAGCAGTGGCTGGCAACACTGCAACAACGGCTAGAGGTCGGCCAGACCAAATCGGAACGTGTGTAGCGCCGACCGATTTGGTCTGGCAGATTTGGTTTGAACGTGTGTAGGCGCGGATCAGATCTGCAGTGAAGTTCGCCCGCACCAAATCGGCGGTCGGATAGGAGCGTGTGTAGCGGCTATTACTGAGCTGATCGAACCACTAGCCCCCAGTACAGGATGGCCGATCATGTTGGCCGACTATGATGGGCCATCGTGTACAGGGGCGGTTTGCGTGTGATTGCCGTCTGCGATAGGACAGACGGTCCAGTTAGGTAAGTCCAACTTTGAGAAAGAGATCTCTCGTCGAATCCAGCTCGGATGGGCAGCGTTTGGGAAGCTCCGACATATATTCGCGTCCGAAATACCTCAATGTCTCAAGACGAAAAGCCCCCAGTACACGATGGCCGATCTTAGTCGGCGACCATGACCAATACATAGTACATTGACACTTTTGAAAGAACCTTTTTAAACTTGTTCGTTTAAAAGTGTCAATGTACGATGTATTGGTCATGGTCGCCGACCATGATCGGCCATCGTGTACTGGGGGCTAAAGTCTTTGACCAGTGTGTGTTGCCAGGTTTTGAATACTCAAAGGTTGCCAGTAATGACCTATGGAAGTGAGACGTGGTCTTTTACTATGGGTCTCATAAGAAGGCTCAAAGTCACCCAGCGAGCAATGGAGAGAGCGATGCTTGGTATTTCCCTGCTCGATCGAATCAGAAATGATGAGATCCGCAGGAGAACTAAAACAACCGATATAGCTCGAAGGATTGCATCTTTGAAGTGGCAGTGGGCGGGACACATAGCGCGGAGAACCGATGGCCGTTGGGGCGGAAAGGTTCTCGAATGGCGACCGCGTACCGGACGACGTAGGCCCCCTACAAGGTGGACCGACGATCTGGTCAAGATCGCGGGAAGCCGCTGGATGCGGGCAGCGCAGGACCGATCGTTGTGGAGATCCTTGGGGGAGGCCTATGCCCAGCAGTGGGCGTCGTTCAGCTGACATGATGAATAAAAAACCACGAACACTGGTGTAGTCCACTCTGGCCTACAGAAACTCGGCTGGTGGCGCGCTAAGTTTCAATACGGAGCGTTGCCTATATTGCTATCTCTTTTCAATGCACGCTGAACTGTCATTTAGGAGGATAGGAAAGACATATCGTTTCGTTGTTCAACTTTTTTTGCAGCAACCAAACAACCGGTTGTTTTTCAACCAAAACGACGGAACGCAGTCCAGGTGGCCTACCACAAGCTCTTATAGCAGTTGTTTTTAAGTTGAGAGAGTGAGACGCCGCTATACGGCGTGTAGAGCGGCGTCTCACTCTCTCAACTTAAAAATAACTGCTATAAGAGCTTGTGGTAGGCCACCAGGACTGCGTTCCGTCGTTTTGGTTGAAAATCAACCGGTTGTTCGGTTGCTGCCTCTGAGTACTGAATCCTATGGAGATGGCATACCTACGAAAAATTGAAGCATACACACACACACATGCACACATACCGAGAAACCAAAATGGCGCCTTTCCGTAGTGCTGCCCTATTTGTACATCGATATATTTATTGATGAAGTTATAGATACAAGTATTTTTGTGACTACCTACCTATATCACCCTATATTTTATAATAAGTAATCACCTCGATAATTTAAAACGGAATTATAGTGTATAATTATATACCTAGCTTTTTAGAATAATAAAACTTAATAATGTGCTTAAATTATACCTACATTTGCAAATAATTATGTTCTTTATGACAATTACACAATGTGTATGTGTTTGTGCATGTACGCACACAATCATTGGCCCCTCCGCGCGCGTGAGACGCAACAACTGTAAAGCCCCCAGTACAGGATGGCCGATCATGTTGGCCGACCATGATGGGCCATCGTGTACAGGGGCGGTTTGCGTGTGATTGCCGTCTGCGAGTAACGCAAACTGGCCCTGTACACGATGGCCAACATGGTCGGCCAACTTGATCGGCCATCCTGTACTGGGGGCTTAAAGGCGAGAAGAGCAGCCAAGTGCTTCCTCATCTATAGTAATATCGTAAACAGGAAAGATTTGATTGGTTGTTGTTTGAATTTAATAGGTTCCAGAACTACTGGACTAATAATTTAGAAAATTCCTTGGACCATTAGAAAGCTACATTCTTTCCGAGTGACATAAGCTATATTTTATCGTGATATTCCCATGGGAACGAGTACCATGCGGGTAAAACCGCGAGGATCCGCATGTTATTATTAAATTTATTGCTTGTTAAGTACATAATGTATCAAAAATTCAAACGCAGATGTAGATTAAAAATAAGGTCCCGTAGTTTATTTACAAACTAACCTTAGTAAAATATAGTTCATGTTGCAGTAGTAGTAGATAAAAGACCAACCTTCTATATTTTACTGAGGTTATAGTTTGTAAATAAACTACACGACCTTAGCTTCAATCTGTACGATTGTAGATACATTAATACTTAGCGAGCAATAAATTTGATTGAGGGCGCCCCACTTGTCGGCTCTACTCGCCTATTCTTAGAAACTGCAATTTTGTGATCAAATTTTTTATGTTTTCCGAGTCACGCATCTATACAAATGCCAGACCTCCATAGAATTCCAGATCAAAGGTCGCGAGAACCAGTTTAAATAAAAAAAGGTAATGAAATAAAACAAAAAGCTCCATATTGTAAAAACCTATTATGTTTATACAACAAAGATTGTTTTTTTATACATAACACACATTACAATATAAATCACAAAGGAGAACGTCTACTAGGTATCTACCTACCATAGAAAAAAAGAAATGTCTCAAAAAAAAAACAAGCATTATTAAGTAATAAAATAATAAACAGTTTGAATCGAGATCTTTACTAGCAAGCATATTTTTTTTATATATTTAGAATATAGCGAAGCGACATCTAGTGGTGAAAAAATATACTTACTTTTAATGTGCTAGAATGAATGTAAGTTGGACAACAACTTTACAGCAAAATGACATTAAAAAAACACGTTATATATAAGTACCTATCCAGTTTTTGGCAACCGGAACAGTATACGTTGTCGCACTATAATTTCGATTTTGCCAGTGGCCTAATTAACGTCTTTTTCAAAACTTAAACTGTCGTTGACGTTCGAAACTGTTCTTCAAAATGAAAAGAGCACATAAAAATAGTTTTCGTACGAGTCTTTAAATTTTCCTTTCGCATTGTATCCAGCCATATTTTTCTTTTTTTGTTATTTTTAGGCAACCTAAAACAATAAAAACAGTTTAAAATTAATACACTCAATTTACACTTGAAATTTGAAAACATCGATAATTCGATAAGAAAAACGCTATAAGGGCAACTCTAGCGCAAAACAAACAGATTTATATTTTCTTGAAATACACCAACAAAACTCACCAAAATAAGTAGTAAGCTACATTTGGTATGAAAGCTTAAGTAAACTATTCACAGGAAAACCAAAACACAAGGCATTTATTGTATTGTTTTGGTGTTTTTGCAAAATAAATAGTACGTACCGGCGTAATGTAATGTTTGGACGATTTTCACTTTTTTTGATGCCACAAACTACCACACTGCAATTAGACATGTTCCTTGTTGCTTTCTCTCACTTATTAATACCTTTTATTCACATGAAAGTCTCAAATTAAAAGACTTTTAGCACAAAACACTGCAAATACAACTCGCGTTGACAGCTCACATACCGAGAAACCTAAATGGCGACCGGCTTCAATTATGCATTACGATGACGTCACGTTTCAATGTTGCCAAAAAATAGGTCGAATAAATATATTGCTGTCTCTTTTTACATGAAGTATTGGAGGTAAGATAGAACAAGATGGCTACAGGTTTATGAGTACAATGTCGATTTAGCTCATATTTGTATAACCGATAGTTCATATAGAACAATATGCCATCTCCATAGGATTCAGTACTCAGAGGTTGCTGCACTCTGAGCCACAGAACGGGTGAAACCTCAGAACAATAGCTTTAGTTATTGTTCTGAGGGTGAAACCATAGTGAAACTACACTCTGACAGCTGTCAGAGTAAAATTTCACCGAGCCACCCACGGAACACGGAACGGCTAGAGCGCGCCCCGGAGTGCGCTCGAGTGCACTAGTCTATATAATTTGTGGTGCACTCACAGATCACTTCACTATATATATGTATGTAGCAAGCGGTGCACTCCAGTCTGGCGCAACTTCCATACAAAAAAGTGTTGTATGAAGTTTGTACCAAAAATATCGCTGTCTTACTTTCACCTATTTGACTCTCA
Source organism: Crambus lathoniellus (assembly GCA_949710035.1). Lineage (NCBI taxonomy): Eukaryota > Metazoa > Arthropoda > Insecta > Lepidoptera > Crambidae > Crambus > Crambus lathoniellus. The sequence continues at coordinate 6,606,265 of OX453300.1, forward strand.
CTCACTCTGACTGACAGTCAGCCGCCAGCCGCCAAATTTGACATTCTTGTCTTGTTGACTGTTTGTAAACGAAGCTTGATTTTAGTATTATTGTGTGAATTTGTGCATTTTGTGAATTACTCGCAAAATTTCGCCTTAATTGTACGTTTTCGTGGTCCCGTGTGATCTGTTGAGAGATGTATTACAAAACTTGTGAAATATATTATGTGGTTTACGAGCCGGCCGGTCAGAAGGCCATAAGCGAATATTCATGGCCAAATTTCCATTTAATGAAGAAAGGTAAGCATACATTCACATTTTGTTATAGCCATTACATTAAGGATTACGTGATTTAAAAAGTTTAAAAGTTTTCTATTAAAATTTAAAAAATTGAGAAGATAACCTGATAAATAGTGCTTGACATTTTTTTATCGACAATCGATAATTTTTTAACCGACTTCAAGAATTGAAAAGGAGGAGGCTATCTATTCGTCGCGTTTTTTTTTAAGTATGTACACTAATTACTCGAAGTCGGCTGAACCGATTGAAATGATTTAAACGTTATAACATCAGGTTTTTTCCCAAGTTGGTCCAATTTTGAAATGCCTATTGCATAATGAAGTAAAGTCCGTTCGGATAGATAGTGTCGGTACACCCGCACGGCATTGTGGCTCTTTTTTAGTGCATTCGTGCATGCAGTCTGGCGGGTCTAAACAAAAACACAAAAAAAATTAAATACATGTTTCACGCCTGACTTCAAAGTACTTAAGTATGTATACTTAAATACGTATTAATTACGTACCTACGTGAATTTTTTAAGGCGGTTTGTATGATTTACATTATTTATTCATTTACATGCTATGCTATATTAACATGTTTCTTGTGAATATTCCAGAACCTTCAACTACAACTGCAAAAATAGCACCTGCAGCCCCTCGGAAAAGAAAACAGGTTTTTTTATAGTATCTTTATTGCCAAATGCATGTATATATATTATAAGTTCGATTAAATTAGACTTTGACTTTAATAATGGAGTTTACTTTTAGCCCCATTTGCGCCAACGTGAAATTCTTGTTAAACTTGGTTTATCTTTTTGAATGAAATTTTTATTGTCACATAACTCTTGTTTAATTTAAACCGAGAATTAACGTTAGCGTAAGTAAGGCATCAATTAGACCCTAAAGTTTGCAAAATGATAGAAATGGAATCCTGATATTTTTTAATATCGCCATCGATAAAAAATCCCATGACTGGTACATCACTATTTCGGTTATTATGTTGGGAACCCTGTACGTCATGTACGTCATAATTTCAGCTATGTGGTTGGTATTCCGTTTTAGTATAACTTCCATACAAAACGATAATTTACTTTTTTTCTATGAAAGACCCGTCTCTTAAACGTAGTGATTACATGCTCTTTGGTGCACTCGATCGAAGCGACGGAACGCACGCCAGGTTATCATATTCTATAATAATTTGTGGTGGAGATTCGAAAATAAAATCAACTTTTGTGTTGGTAAATTAAGCTATTGGCAGTGTTTTCAATATTGTTTGACTAAACTAAACTAGAGGTGCTTATTATAATATCTATATTAATCTCAATCACGTGGATTGGATTGTTTGAGGTTAGGTTTTAATATTTTGTGCTATTGTTTTTCAGGAAATGGCTTCAACCTCTTTAGCTGAGCAGCTGCAAAAGCTGTCCGCGCCCCAATCCTCCATCTATAAAGAAGACAAAAAGAAAACATCCCTTTTATTCGATCCCAAAGAAGCCGCCTTGAAAGACAGAGATACTTTCTATGAAATAGGTTTGAGTGGGCTGAATGAACTTATAGCCTTATATGAAGGATTCCGTGTTTATGAAACGTCATTGTTCAGTCTCAGCTCAAAGGATTTTGAAAGAGCTGTCCAAACCAAGGAGGTGAATCAAAATCTGGATCAAACAATAGAAAAGTTCTTGTTACAATTGTCTCCATACTTTCTTCTACAGTCTGCCCACAAAGCTTTAGAATGGCTTGTGAACAGATACCATATACACCAGTACAATCAGAATGCAATAATGGCATTGATTCTGCCTTATCATGGTTCCAAAATTTTTGTCCGTTTCGTTCAAATCATGGATATCAAGTCAACTTCCAACCGTTGGAATTGGTTACAGCCAATCCAAAAACATGGAATACCTCTGGGTAATCAAGTATGGTACAATCAGTGTGTTTCCAATTCGGCTACCTTGCAGTTTATTGCTATAACAACATTGAAGTATGTGAAAGAGTTTGGTGAAAGAGCGTCACAGCTAAACACGGTGTTTGCTTTCTTCTGTCAAACTGCTTTGGGTGTTTTGGAAAGCAGTAAGCGAGTAACTGAAGCTACAATAAATGCAATCTTGCCCACTCTTATGAAAGCTATTGAATCACCTATTGTTGACTTCAGATCGTCAGCTTATATTGTATTCGGATTCTTATTCACTAAAGCAACTCTCAAGAATGATACATTGAATGAAATAATTGATAAACTGCTGACTACAGAATTTGATATGACTTATGATATTGCAATATTGATAACTATGGTGTACAATTATCAGGCACATTTGATTAAAATGTCTGACACAATATTAAACGATATATCTTTGGACATTATGAATAATTTATGTGGGTTTCTCAAGAAATCTGTTGAGAGGAAGCAGAATATACAGCCATTTGCTTTAGCATTTCTTTCCAGTGTGTTGCCTATCATTCAAAGCGATACTGAGAACTTTAAGAGGTTTTGTCAGTTACCACAAATACTTATTGATGAAGTAGACTTTAAACAGCAGCAACCAGAAACTATAGTCGAGTAAGTTCCCTCGGTCAGTTTTCTATCTTTTCTTTGAAGCAGTGAGTGTGTCAAAATCATCATAATTCATACTTCATATTGTCCTACTAATATTATAAAATATGTGAAAGTTTAGATGTTTGAATGTTTATTGCTCAATCACGGCTAAACGGATTTGTCTGAAATTTGGGACACAGATACTTTGTAGCCTGGAGAGAGACTTTTTATCCCGGAAAAATATCATATTTACGACGTGTACTCCATGTGGGCGAAGCCGCGGGCGGAAAGCTAGTTATTCATATTTTATTGCAGGTCTAAGTATAGTACAGGTTTACAGAGGGTTACAAAGGTTACAGAAAATTTCATATAACCCAACCGGTAGCAATAGTTAGAAAACAAATCCAAATATCGACGACTACTAGTAGGTACTAGGGGGCATAAGACAGTAGGGCTTAAAACTAGAGTTGCATGTGACACCTTGTAAGGAATTTTAAAAGTATTAGCAGGAAGTATTTAAAAGTATATTGAGATAATAGCCTAAATTATTTACAGTTAATTGGCATGATATTTTTCCAAAGTATTTACTTACTAACTACCTCTTAATTAACCATTTCAGGTGCATTCTAGATTCATTCCAGTTCCAAAATAATTTTGAGACCCCTAAAGGAGATGAAAGTGATATAGAAATAATTGATGATGAAGATGAGCTGTCCAGTGAAATCTTGGAGTGGTACTCATCATTGCTGAAAAATTTAGAAAAGAAATATCCCATTGCATTTGATAAAGTGATCAAGCTAGAAATGAGCTCTGACAATAAGGCTTCTTCCAAAAAGAGATTCCAGCTATCAAAAGTTCTCGGTTTTAAACCTGCTTTTGCCCACAAAGTTGGTGACACATATCTGTTTGAAAATCTTAACCATTATAACCCCGAGTTACGAGCTGAAGCAGTGAAGTACATTAGTAAGGAGTTTCAAGCACTAAAATTGGAAAATGCAGAGTTTGTCAAAGACTCAATTGTCAATAGATTTAATGATGATAATACAGAAGTAGTGCTGCAGGCACTCGAAATACCAAACAAATATTTGAAGGAGGCTCTCAATGAAATAGATTTAACCAATGTTTTTGTAAATATTGTTTCCAAAACTTCCAAGAAGTGGAAGCCCGTTATCAACATTGCTATTAATAAATTCTGTTCATTAGATATGCTGCCTGTTAACCAAGAAACTGTTTTTGCATTAGTACCACATTTGTTCCCATATGATGAAAATTCTGCAAAATTAACCTGGGATATAGTGAATTCACCATGGGGTCAAAAGTTTGAACTAACTAAGAAGCTCAAAAAAGAACTTAGCAAATACAAAGATAATTATGAAGTTTTGAATCAAATTATTTTCAAATCCCTGTTTGTTGATAGGCTCATGAACTTTGATGATATTATTGATGCCAATCAACTGAATAAAAGCAATACTCTTGAGATTTATACCTACTTACTTTTGAAGACCTGTTCTTTTAAATATTCTACTGTGGAAGAAATATCTGGAACTCTCAACCTGCTTCTTGAATCAGTGGAGGTTGAAAATAGAATAATTGTTGCAAGCTCTGAAGATGAAGTATTTTCAAGCAAGCTCATCTCAGAGTTTATTGGACTATCAAAACAAAATAAAATTTTGTTTGAAGTTATTGAGTACATATGTTCAAGAATAATTGAAGACATGGATGTAAAAAATCTTCCCAAGCCTTGGTGTGATGTATGTGAGAACACAGAAACTATTCTTGTGAGGAGATTATATGAAATTTGTATTACTGGATGTGCTATCCCTACGTATGAGAAAAAATATGTAAAAATGCTGCAACAATTACTTGCCAAATTTTTCAAGGATGGCAAAGAAAAGTGTGAATTCATTGCAAACTTTGCTTGTGGACATATCTTATATGCTACTGATCCAAAAGATGTCATTAGCCCTGAACTTCAGCTAAGAAGTTTAAAATTACTGAACAATTTATTTTCCGTTAATAATTCTGATTGGGTGCTCGAATCTGATGTTGTTGTATTGACTATAATATTCAACTTAAACAATCCAATCCAAGCAATACGCCAAAGTGCTATTGATTTGATAAATAATATTTTAAGATTTGATCTAGACAAGAACAAAATATATGTGCAATTGCTAAAAGAGCTAGTAGAACACAAAGAAGAGCTTTTATTAGATCACGAGCAAATTCCACAAGTTTTGAACACTGTTTTGTCTCAAACATCGCCCGCTAAGAAAATATTCAGAAAGAATTGTCTTATAAAATTTTCGAATATTTTTACATCTGATACTCCACCACATATCTCTTCAAGTTTTCTTAAATTGCTATTTAATATTAACAGCGCCAATACTTTCCCTTCTGTTGTGCAAGCTCTTAATTCATTGGAAAAGGTATTGGTAGAAAATCAACTCAATTTGAAATTCACCTTCAACATTTACGAATCCAATTTGCTTAAAAATGTTTACAGTCTTATAAATGAATCTACTGCAGCTACATTCAACAAAGAGGCAGTTTGGAAATCCATAGAATTGGGTTTGAAAGAATATAGAGAATGTATTTTAGATGAAATCGAGACATTCACTAGTCCTTGTGTATTGATAATGAAGCAAATTGATGAAGACTTGTTTAAAAAGGTACCTGAAGACAAAACTGGCAGTTTAGTTCATTTGATTGCATCAGCTGGTGCTTTCAGTAATAATCCTATGATATCAAGTGTGGCTGCTAAGACAATGAAGAAAATTAATTTAACACTAAATGACTTCAAACCCATATTGGAGGGAATGCTAAATGTTGAAGATCCAGCATTACAAGGGCAGAAGAAAAAGAAAACTTCAACAACAGTGCTTTCATACCAATTGACAGAAACTGATGAATGGAGGTTAGGAGTTACTGTCCTTGAATATGTCCAGAATAAAAAGAAAATGTCTGTGAACAAGTCATTAGTTTTCCTGTTATTTGAGTTGCTGAATAAGTGCCTGAGATTTGAAGAGCAGTCATATGTGGAATACACGAAGCAGTTGATCCTTTCATCGCTTTGGTACTATTGTAAGAAATTCGTCAATGATAAAGACAATGATCAAATCAGGTCCCTCAGAACCACTTTCAAGGTTGATTTGGTTGTTCAATGCATCAGAGGAACTCAGAATCCTCAAACGCAGCATCATGCATTGATTCTTCTATCACATGCTGCTTATATGTTGCCAGAACAAGCACTCCACCACACCATGGAGGTGTTCACTTTCATGGGTTCATCCGTTCTTCGGCATGACGACGCCTATAGTTTCCAAATCATCATCAAAATAATAGAAACCTTAATTCCTATCCTGGTGAAATTGGACAAAGAGGTCGAGGAATATACAGAGAAGGAACTCCAACAGTTGCAGAATCGTGTAGTACCAGTTTTGAGGATTTTTGCTGATGTTGTCTTACACGTACCGGAACATAGACGTCTTCCTTTATACAAAAAGTTGATAGAAACACTTGGACCCAATCATTTCCTGTGGGTATTCTTGGCTTTGTTATTAGAAACGCATATCGCTCATTTCAACGACGACAAGAAGAAAGATAAGCCTAACAACAGAACTTTGGCTGATCAAGAATCACCCATTGATAGATTAGATTTCGGTCAGAGTATTCTTCTAGAATTCCCCCCAGAAGTTTGTTTAGAAAATCTGATTAAACTAATGGGTTACATCAAGTCTTTGCCAACACTAAAGGACGAAAATTCAATGGACACTGATGTCAATCCCAGTGATATATTCAGCGTAAACGGGCATACCGCTGTCCAACTGCGACAGTACAAGTATGTCGTGATTACTTTCATGAACCACTGTTTGGCGTCATCAAGATTTGTCTACCACAATAGTCAAGCTATGGATGAAAAAGCGATGGAAGTTCATTACAAAACGTTTATTATCAACATATTAACATTTATTCAGGGCGTATCTAAGTTTACTGACGAGAAGACATCTAAATATTGGCGAGTGATGTTACATCATAGTTACGATCTTTTGGACCATGCTAATAATTTATTATCAGCTCCCATGTTCTTGTCTGTTGTAAGAGGACTCTTGAAACACACATTGCATGCAGTGAGAAGGAAATCCATGGAGTTATTGAATTCTAAAATACAGTTCAGCGCTGAAATGTTTGAAAATGTCGACAAAGAGTTGCTGTTTTCCCTCTTACCTGCATTGTTGGACATTATAAAGACTATTGAGACAAAAGATGAAAACGTAACTGATGTCACTGCCCAAGAAATTGAACTGAATCAACAAACTGCGCTTTTATCTTTGAAGTTACTCACAAGGATGTTGGCATCTGAAAATCCGGAGCCTTTCAAGCCAGTATTGGAGGTTGTCACAGACTATACATGCAATCTCAACATCACCGGTAATGTTATGGCGTCCATTGTCTTATGTTTAGCAGAGCTCTGCAGTAATTTGAAAGCACATGCTTTGGGTAGTCTTAGGAAGTTCATGCCAGCCCTTATAAAGGTATTGAAGAAGCAGAGGAAGGCGGAAACTCCAGAACTCATACTTCTTAGTACAGTGACAGCCATATCGAAGATTGTAGAAAGTTTACCATTATTCTTGAGTCCATACCTGCAGAAAATATTGTACGAATATTCCATTATGTTAGCGAAGTGGCAGACTTATGACCAGGAATGCAGTAAAGTGTCAGCTATTGTGAACAAATTGGTGAATATCAAGAAGAAGATAGCCAGCTCTGTTCCTCCTAGGGTTTTGATACCTGTGGCGAATGAGACTCACCAGTTGCTTTTGGAGAAGGAGAATTTCGATGCTGTTGGACCAATAATGTCAGTGTTGGCGGAATGCTTTGGTAATGTGACTTCTGCTGACTTCACAGCGCTACAACAAGATTTGACCAAGTTCTTCTTGTCGGCATTGCAGTTAAGAAGTGACGCTGCCGATAAAGAAGTAGATAGCGCTGTCATAGATAAAGCAGAGGATGAAGTTGTGAATGCATTAGTCCGATTGGTTCTAAAGCTATCGGAAACCAGTTTCAGGCCATTCTACTTTAAGATCTATGACTGGGCTATAAGAACCAATGTTGGTGGACACAAAGAACGGGCTATAACATTTTACAGGTAAGATTGAGTATATTTTATTTACCAGAGCTATTTCGGAATAAGGTTTTTAATTTTATACTTGTCACCTGTCCTTTTAACTTAAAACTTATTTTGAATGTAATACTTAAAAAATATTATAAAAAGAAATATTCAAGAATGTATAAATGAAAACTGTTCTTATTTTCTTCTATTACATACTCACTTATTAATTGCTAATTATTTTTACTTTTCAGGTTAAGCAGTGCAATTGCTGATCAATTAAAGGGCTTGTTCGTACTTTTTGCGGGCCACTTCATAAAAAATGCGTCAGATCTTCTAGACTCTTGTAACAACAGCAAAACCGAAGACCTATTTTTCGATTCTGAAGAGAAATGCCTTGCTTTAGTCAAGTACATTATAAAAACTCTCCATATAGTGTTCTTATATGACAGTCAGAACTTCTTGAATAAAGAAAGATTTGAAACTCTGATGCAACCAATAGTTGACCAGTTAGAAAACACCTTAGGTGGCATTCAAGACCTTAATACAAGGGCAACAGAGTTGTTGATCCCTTGCATATCGCAATTTGCTGTAGCTACCCAAGACGATTCGCTATGGAAGCTGCTGAACTATCAGATTCTCTTGAAAACGAGACATAACGATGCTGATATAAGGTATATACAATTCTTTTACATATTTGTGTTGTAAGGTTTGTCTTATTTATTTTTATAATCAGTGTAACTGTGTATGCATGGAGTAACATGCATTCTGTATAAGTTGTAGTTGGTTGGAGAAATGACTGTTGTGACTATACTTTGTTCAATGGTTGGTGGTAGGACTTTGTTCTTAGTCCGCCTGGCTAGCTACCACCATCTTATCTAAGTTTGACGCCATAACAATGATGTTTCCAGCGTTATTGTGTTCCGGCAGTTAGAGATAAGATGCCAGTTCCTCTGTGATTGAGGATTCCGGGAGTAGTGCGCTTCCACCTTTAGGCTTATCACCACTTAACATCAGCCGGCCTAGCATGAGCGGCTTATAACACGCGATATGATATGGTACGGCATGCCGTCTTGCCGTACCATATCATATCACGCGTTATAAGCCGCTCATGCTAGGCCGGCAGGTGTGATGAAGGCTAAGTGCTAGCTAACCTGTTGTGAAAATAAAATGTATCATGGGTCCTATGGAACTTATTCGTGCAAAGCAAAAAGTTTTTCATGATATTGAAATAAAACTCAAGAAAATTAGCATTAGTCATTATTTATGAAGCTTATGCTGGAAAATTAGACCCTACTCCTTGTTAAACAACAACATTTTGCTTTGAAAGAAAATGAGCTGTCATAGGACCCATGCTACATTGAAAAAAGTATAGCGACTGTCATACTCAAAATACTGAGCAGTGTGGTAGGGAGCGGCTTTTTAAAAAAAATCTACCAACCCTTCTCTTCCCTTGGGTGTCGTGAAAGGCGACTTATGAACTTAGAACTGCACATACATCCAACAGCTAATAAAGGTCTCGCGTTCGATCCCATACAAGACAAGTATTTGTGTCCATGAACATGTCTATTTGTTATTTACTTTGGTCTGCATGGTTTCTTTGTATGTGTCGAAACTCGAATGATGGCTAAACCGTATATTCGCGAAAATCCTAAGTATTTTGCGAAAACACGGTGATGACATTTCTCAGTCTAACTGAAAAAAAGCCAGGGTTTTTGCGAAAGCCCACAAATAACTCGTGTTACGTAAAGGTGCCGATAAACTTGAGCATTCACTTGTAATGACCAATCTTGCGAATGTTAAATTACAGAAAAATAAACGAGAGCGTTTTGGCAAGCATTCTAACGAGCGTTCTGGCGAGCATTCTAGCGAAAGGCCAGTAAATTTCCTTCGAACATTTTGCTAAGCCGAGCTTCTGTTATTGTTTCACCGCCGGCCGCGCCGTCCCTCCTTTGTTTTTTTGACGAGCATCGACTAGAGCGTTCGCTAGAAAGATCATGAAAATGTTCGTAGCGATGTTTGGCTCTGTTCGTTGTTCACTTCGACAAATTTAAAAACGGCGAATGCTCGGTGTTCTGTTACAAGTGAATGCTCAAGCCTATCTGCACCTTTACTGTATTAAAAATCTTTTTCTTTTTTCTCGTTCCAGATTAATCGCCCTCGACTGCTTGGTTGGCATGGCAACCCAGCTGGGTAGCAGCTGGCTTCCTCTCTTGGCTGAAAGTGTTCCATTCCTCGCAGAGTTGTTGGAAGACGGCGACCAGAGGATAGAGACGGCCACTAAACAGGCTATTAGGAAACTCGAGCAGATATTGGGAGAACCGTTGGAGAAATACTTCTGATCTGTTAATTTTTTACTTTAAAAGTAAATGTTATTGTTAAGTATTTTGGTGTTTTTATTGTTGTATTTACAGAACACAATGAAAAGGTAAGTAGGGAGATGTCACGTATTTTGTACTGAAGCCACAAACTATATAATAGTACTAACGTAGTAGTAGAAAACGAAATTTTTTTTTTTGCATGTTCCTATGGCCAGCTGACGTATAATCCACCACGGTACGGCCAGCTGACTTTTTTTTTTCTTCTAATAATTGCGTTAACTATCATAATATATCAAATTTTCAGTCGGGAGGAAATGACTGAAAATAAAATTTTTTTTTACGTGTTTGAGGGGCTGCCGCTGCACCACCCACCCACGGAGCGGCAGCTGACGTTCACCATACTTCATAATACAACTCTCTCAAGCATTTCACGAGTTTTCGCTCGAGAGGAAATCACTGACAAAATATACTATCTGGCTCACGGTCTATAATGCTTGACGCTTGACTGACTGGCTGGAGAGAGAAGTCGTCTCGCTCGCATACAGCGCGCGAGTCCGCAGTTCCGCACCCCTCGAGTGAGACCGCGAACAGTAGGCTAATATAAAAGTTTAAGCGCGGAGTGAGACCCCCCTGGCTAAACTAAATAACTAAAACAAATAGAGAGCTTAATAAATTTAATTATAAAAAATATTCTAGTGTTCTTAAAAAATGTATTAATAAATCCACAAAGATCTCAAAATAACAAGTACGTAAAATCAAATAGTAATAAATGCAAAGCGACATGGAATGTAATAAATGACCAAATAAATAATCAACCTTCATATAATAATATTGACAAAATTAATTTTAATAACATGACATACACAGATCCTACAAATATTGCTGACATTTTTAATGAATTCTTTATAAATATTACCTATGACAAGCCTAAGCAAAAATCTGGAGTAAGACATGTCTTAGAACAAAATCCAAATTCAATATTTTTGTACCCTACTAATGAAGAGGAAGTGTACAAATTGATAATGTCAGTTAATAATAAAAAAACTGTAGGTCATGATGATATCGATAGCGTGCGCAGCACACATTAGTAAGCCATTGAGCTATATAATAAATTTGACATTTACAACAGGAGTCTCCAAGCAAACTTAAATTATCTGTTGTAAAACCGCTGTTCAAGAAAGGCGACGTTAAAGACGTTAACAACTTCAGACCTGTTACACTCATATCAATTCTTGCCAAAATTTTTGAGAAAGCTATGTTAAAACGATTGAATGATTTTTTGGAAAAGCATGGTATCCTACACCAGCAACAATTTGGATTTCGAAAAGGTAAGTCCACTCAATTAGCTTGTTTCGATTTAGTGAAAGATGTAACAGAAAGTCTTAATGGTAAAGTAGCGGTTGCAGCAATATTCCTAGACATGAGTAAGGCTTTTGATTTTGTTGAGCATTCTATTTTACTTGATAAGTTAGAAAAGTATGGAATAAGGGGAGCATTAGATCTGTTCAGTAGTTATCTTACTGATCGAAAACAAAGCGTGGAAATAACAAAATTAATAGAAAAAGATGGACAACCAACCAAAATACATTTTAGATCAGAATTTAAAGTAAACAGCTGTGGCGTACCACAGGGAAGTATCCTAGGTCCTCTCTTATTTTTATGTTACATAAACGACATCCCAGCTGCAACATCAGCAAAACCTATTTTATTCGCTGACGACACAACATCACTACATAGTATAAAACAAAGTCGCTTTCTCTGTCCCTATGTCCCTTTGTATGCTTAAATCTTTGAAACTACGCAACGGATTTTGATGCGTTTTTTTTAATAGATAGAGTGATTCAAGAGGAAGGTTTATATGTACTTTTTATCCCGATATTCCCACGGGAACGGGAACCACGCGGGTGAAACCGCGGGCGGCCGCTAGTTAATTATAAAAGATAAAGACCATGAAAAATTAAGAGACAAAATAACTAATTGTGTACATGATATTAATAATTGGTTAAATGACAATAACCTCATTATTAACTTAAAAAAAAACGAAAATAATACAATTTACGGCAAACAAACGAAATGAAATAAAATTTGACATTAATTATAATAACGAAAAAATATATGCAGTACCTAGAACGGACTTCTTAGGTATAATAATAGACCAACACTGTGATTGGAAGGCACATGTTGAGAAAGTGTGCTCTAAGTTAAATCGTTTTGTGTAGTTTACGACAAACAGTTTCTCTAGAAGCAGCTGTTACTGCGTATCACGGATATGTCTCCTCAGTCTTAAACTACGGATTGCTGTTATGGGGTAACTCTGTTGACTTTTTGCTCATTTTCAGGTTGCAGAAGAAATGCATAAGGGCTTTATGTAATGTCTGGAACACTGAAAGTTGTCGGCCGCGTGTATGTACATCGGCAAAACTCGCGTGTATGTACATCAGAGAAATTTGTATTTTTGTAAGACAAAACACAGTTTATTTTTCGAAACATTCCGATTTACTTATTAGACATACAAGACATAAACAAAGATTGTTTCTGCCAAGATGTAACTTGGAAATGTTTAAAAGAAATGCTTACATTCAGGCTATATTAATCTTCAATAAGCTATCTGATGACATGAAACAATTACCTCTTAACATGTTTAAGCGACAACTATCAGCATGGCTATTGGACCATTGTTTTTATGATGTAAAGGAGTATATGAATTTTAAATAATCAGTGTATACTAACTGACCGACCGGTCAGAACTGACATTCAATATTAAAATTAATTTAGAAATTTATAAATAACAATTAACAAGTCAAAGTGTATCTAGGTAGGTATGTAGTTTTGACATGATATGGACATAGGTTGTTGACAATTTTTTATTCGCAATTTGACATCCATACTAATATTATAAATGTGAAAGTGTGTTTGTTTGTTTGTTTGTTTGTTTGTTTGTTTGTCCGTCTTTCACGTCAAAACGGAGCAACGGATCGACTCGATTTTTGGTATGGGAATAGTTTGGGCGCTGGAGAGTAACATAGGCTACTTTTTATTCCGGAAAATTATAAAATAAAAATGATTATTTTGTATAGAAAATCGATAAGCTGTCGTACTATACAAAACCGTCATTTCTTCCATAGCCGCTTCCAAAGAGGTATGTCAAAGAGTATTGTAATCACTGACGTTTTAGCCGCTTTGGATTACCTACTTTTTAACCGACTTCTAATTAATAAGTGACATTTGTGGCAGGCAGTGTTTAAAAAACTTCTTCGCGATTAATTATTTTCATCTGTCTATCTATAATATTTATAGATGTTGGTGATACGAAGTTTACCGGGTCCACTATAATTAATATGGCAAAACAACGTTTGCCGGGTCAGCTAGTTAATTATAAATCTTTGTATGTATATTGTTTTAACATGTTTGAATTGACATGTAACTATATAATTGACAATTTTTAATTTACAATTCGACATTTTTAATTATTTTGGAAGTCTTCATAAACATTTTGCATGCTTCTTACATAAGGCAAAACATGTGTACCTTTTTATTTGTAAGACCGTTTTATAAACCGTGTTTTTATGCAAATAAAATATTATGATTATGATTATGATTATAAACTAAGATATCTTGGCTCTTTGTCTGGTCTGCAACCCGCATTAGCTAATGTGTAGGTAACTTAAAATAAAATCCATTAATACTACCTAAGTATTTTCTTAAACTACTGAATAGGTAATTATTTACTTATTCCATATTGTTTAATTGCCATTAACAAGAAATAGGGTCTGTAGGTAGTGTTTAAATAAAAAACCATTAAAGCGCGGAAATTGAAAAGCCCCCAACTAAAACCAAAACGGGCGCTGGATAATTTTAATTAAATTGAAACGTGCATATGTTATTTCGCAACCGCACGTCTATTCGACCTTCGGGCTTCGTGTACCGTTTGAATGAGCCAGTAGGTAAGTACCACCCAGTGCCAGTGTAAAAAATAAACTAAAAGTAGTTTTACCACAGAATATATAATAGTTTTACTACATTTTGTTTTAATAACTGAAGTTTCTAAGGAAAATAAGTACTTATACAATTACAAGCGGCCGCCCGCGGTTTTACCCGCGTGGTTCCCGTTCTCGTGGGAATATCGGGCTAAAAAAAAAGTATCCTATGTATTGCAAATTTCATCCAGATCTGTTCAGTAGTTTTGCGTTATCTCGCGGGAATGTGAGATGTTTTTGCGGGATAAAAAGTAGCCTATATCACTCTCCACTCCACCTTCAGCTCCCAAACTATCCCAATACCAAAAATCCGTTGCTACGTTTTGACGTTAAAGACGAAAAAACACTCTTTCACATTATATTTATAATGTTACCTATTACTACTACCTAGTATGGATGACACTAGGGAATTAATGAAGCTTTTTACTGGTGAAATGTTTTTAAATCGGTCCAGTAATTTTATTCTTTATCCACAGGAAAAGCAAAAAATCTAATCTCTATTCTCTAATACCCTTTGAATTATAATAGGTACTTATTGCCAGTGTAGATTACAAATATACAGGATGTTAGGGGCACCGTTGCAATAACTTTAACCATGGCTTCAGGCCATCATGCTGAACAACGCACAGCAAGAATTTTTGGTCGGAAATGAAAAAATATTTCGACTCCATGCAAAATGTCCCGATTAGTTGCTTTTGTATGAAAAGTCGAATCTTTTTTTAATTTCCGACAAAAAATTCTTGCTGTAGGTACGTTGTTCAGCATGATGGTGTGAAGCCATGGTTAAAGTTATTGCAACGGCGCTCCTAACACCCTGTATCTATAGGTAGGTAAGTATGCAAATTGTGCCACTTTAACACTTTGCGCTGAAATCTGAAAGCGGTATATGTCTATCTTACCCTCAGATCATATAATAGTACATCTATCCTAACTAAACTGTTAATAAAGTAAAGGTAAGTAAGTTACTCTCCCAAAGTGAACACATACCTACCTACATCTCGCCCAAAACCTGGGGAAATAAAATCCAATTGCACTAATGCATGCACATTAAGGTAGGTAGGTAGGTTAGGTACACGTCCTGGCAGACTCAAACCTGTGTTTATTTAAATTATTTAATCTAAAGAATAAAAAAAATAATGTGTTACCTATCTGTACTACCTAATATTATAAAGAGGAAAGATTTGATTGTTTGTTTGTTTGCATCGAATAGGCTCCGTAACTACTGGACCGATTTAGAAAATTCTTTCACCATTAAAAAGCTTCATTCTTATCCCGAGTGACATAGGCTATATTTTATCCCGATATTCCCACGGGAACGGGTACCACGCGGGTGAAACCGCGAGGATCCGCTAGTAATTTATAATGAACTAGCTTTCCGCCCGCGGCTTCTCCCACGTGGTCTACACGACGTTATCCCGCGGGAATGTGATATTATCCGGGATAAAAAGTAGCCTATGTTCCTCTCCAGGCTACAAAGTATCTGTGTCCTAATTTCAGCCAAATCCGTTCAGCCGTTTTGGCGTGATTGAGTAACAAACATCTAAACATCCAAATGGGTGCGTAATGAATGATATAATTTCATTTGGTATAATTTCATTTCAATAACGTTCATATGACATAATAAACGTTTGTCATAACAACACTTCAACTAATTTCATTTACATAATGTTTATTTCATATAATCATCATTTTATATAATATCATTTAACATAACGCTCATTTTATATAAAACTCATTTGCTATAACGGTCATTTGATATAATTTTATTTCATATAATCATCATATGTAATAATTTAATTTGATATAATTTTGTTTTATATAATCATCAATTTAGTCAATTAAATGTATAAGTAGTGTAGGCAAAGGAACAGGGGGCACGGGGGGTATAGTGCGCTCGAAAGGGGGGCTCGGGGGGCGAAGCCCCCCGCCACAAAAGCCACAACCGTGACAAAACAATTTATAATAGGTTAGGTTAGGTTAGAACTGTGAACAAAACAAAGCGCGAGCCGAGCGAGCGAAGCGAGCGGGCCGCGGTAGCGGCCGGCGAAGCGCCAGAAATAGTTATTCGTTGATTATACTAAATGAACGTTATATGAAATGATGTTATGTTATATAACCATTATGTGTTTTAAATATTATACAGTGTAAGTGTTATAGTAAATGTTTATTATATGAAACGTTTTTATATCAAATGTTCATTATACGGTTTAAAATTATATATTTTGAATTTATATCATTCGTTGATTAAACAAAATGAACGTTATATGAAATGATTTTATGTAATGTGTTGTTATATTTTGTGAGTATTATACGAAATGTTGTTATATCATATATTACACACCCCATCCAAATATCTTAACTTTCACATTTATAATATTAGATTCTGTGATATTAGTAGGAAGTATTATTATTATTTTTGAATGTAAGGGGGTAACTCTTTTAGCCTGGCCTTTTACAATCGCTAATGAAGAAATTACTATGGCAAGTTATTTAAATTTTTCCTTTTTTGCATTCACAATGCAATTTTTATGGTTGAAAAATGGAAAATGATGTATTTAGAAAAAATCGACCCGTCTCACAACCGATTTCTTCTTTAGCGATTGTCAAATATCTGGAAAGGTATTTCTTTCGCGTGTGGGGGTAGTAATATCTCTTCACATTGATGAAATTAACGCTGACTATATACCCCAAGAGCTATCCGATATTTTTGTAAAAAATTCAATAACAGGCCAAATTTTTGTAAACGGCCCTTAAATATAATTTTAAGAGACTATATTTTGGAATCCAACATAATATCGCATTGGAAGGTATAAAAAAAAAGTTATACCCCGAAAATGGTGCAATTCTTTCAGTAAATATGCTATCACCAATTTTATCGTTAACATGTGTTTATGTTAACCATATCTAAGCACCAAAGTCGAAATCCATAAAGATATAAAACGGGAAACTAATACTTTAGGAAGAATTCGGTTGTTTCTGATAGCATTTTTAACATAGGTGTAATGCCAATTTGAGTTTACGTAGAGAGTTTTTTTTAAAGTTTATTTGTTTTTCATTTACAAATATAAGGGGATTATATACTTTTACGAAAGATAATAATAAATGTATTCAAATGTAAAGTGAATAACACTTATACCATTTTTGCCTATTTTTTATAGATTTTTTAAAGCTTTGTATTTGTTTTTTTTTAATGTCGCTGTCATAAATATTGGTGGATTACTAATGAATTATTTATTAAACTAGATAATCTAATTTTCAATGTTAAGAAATTACTGATATAGAATTATTGTTGAGTCTCCATAGAGCGAATTAGTTTGGCTCTCGGGCTAATACAGCGTGTTAGAAGTATTTGATAAATTCGACGCTTCTCGTAACGACTCCGTAGCTTAGTGGTTAGAGCAGTCGCCCGGATAGCGAAAGGTCGTGGGTTCGAGTCCCATCGGAGCTTGGTTGTGAGACGGGTCAATTTTTTCTAAATACTTCATTTTCCATTTTTCAACCATAAAAATTGCATTGTGAATGCAAAAAAGTAAAAGTTTAAATAACTTGGATCTTATAGGTATCTACTTATGTACTTACTTAATTATATTTGTCCGCGATTATTTAACCAACAACAGCAGACAGTTCGCCTGCGTAGACATTATCGAGTAATTTTTAAGTGAATAGCTTCGATCAGTTATTGTTGATCGAAGGTGAATAGCTACCTTTTACGTGGTTTTGCTCCAGTTGGTTAAAAATACCAATGCATTATACCAATCTTACTAATCAGAATTACTTACGCAAACCATTGGTGTTCTTGGATAGGGTCTAACTTGACAGGACGATTAAATATTGTAATAACTATATTTTTTTTTCTTTAGATCTTAAAGGATTTCTTTTACTTTTTTTTTATTGATAAGATAAGATAAAAATATTCTTTATTCACTTAGACATAATAAATATGTACTTATGAATCGTCAATATTTTCCTACCACCCATTCAAGACTTTTTTAACTGACAAGAAGAATGGGCGCAAGAAACTTGCCAGCGTTTCTTAGTTAGGTAACGACATTTACAAAAAAAAAAAACATATCGTTACTAATACAACAATTGCTTAGTATAAAAATACATCATATTAAACAGTGATTATGTTATGTGTTACATCATGACCACGCATTGCGGTCATTCAAATAATCGTCTACTTTATAGTATCCTTTGCTCATCAGCGACTCTTTAATGTGACATTTAAATTTATGCAATGGTAGTTCAATTATATGCTGTGGAACTTTATTAAAAAAGGCTATGCTTTTCCCCAGAAATGAGGCTCTGGATTTTTCTAGCCTAAACTTGGGAACGACAAGTTTATCTTTATTTCTTGTGTTAAAGCGATGAATATCGCTCTGCTTTACAAATGTATTATAATACTTTTTCACATAAATTATATTTTCATAGATGTAATGTCCTGCAACAGTTAAAATGTTTATTTCTTTAAATAGATCTCTTAAAGAATCTCTCGATCGGAGGTTGTAAATGGCGCGAATAGCCCTTTTTTGGAGCACGAATATACTTTGGATGTTAGCGGCTGAGCCCCACAACAAAAGGCCGTAGGACATAACACTATGAAAATAACTAAAATAGACTATTCTAGCCGTTTCAATATCGGTTAAGAGCCTTATTTTCTTAACTGCGAATGCAGCCGAACTGAGTCTACTCGCCAAGGCTTCGATATGAGGATCCCATTGTAGTCGCGAGTCTAATATAATACCTAGAAATTTTGTATTGTTAATGAATTCGACCGTATCGCCGTCTAGTCTAATATGAAAATCAACTTGTCTTACATTAGGTAACGAAAATTTTAAACACTTAGTTTTCTTTGAGTTTAATGATAAATTATTACTATTAAACCAATGTGACACTTTTGAAAGAGCACTATTTACTTCGTCAGAACAGTCATCACCTCTATCTACTTTAAAGACTAGAGATGTATCATCGGCAAATAGCACCGTCTCACATAAATTCTTCGCGTAGTAAGGAAGGTCATTTATGTATATTAAAAACAACAGCGGGCCCAATATTGATCCTTGGGGTACGCCCATAGTAATGGGAGCTCCGGTAGACTCAGTTTTATTAATAACTACCTTCTGAGTTCTTTCATACAGATATGAATGCATAAGGCTTACTGACATTTCAGAAACACCATAATGTTTTAACTTCCTTAATAGTGTTTGGTGATCAACACAATCGAATGCCTTGGAAAGGTCACAAAAAATAGCGATTACATCCTGCTTGTCCTCCCAGGCATCAAGTACATGTTTTAGAAATGCAACCCCAGCATCAGTGGTACTTTTACCTTTTGAAAAACCAAACTGTTTCTCATGCAGTATACTATTTAATTTAAAATATTCTAAAAGTTGAGCATAAATTAATTTCTCAAATATTTTACTTATTGCTGGTAGTATGGATATAGGTCTAAAATTTGCTGGGTCACTTTTGTCACCAGCTTTAAACAGAGGAATAATTTTACTATTCTTCATTAAATTAGGAAAGACCCCTTCACTTATACATTGGTTAAAAATTATTGCTAATGATGGAGCTATCACATCAATTATTGATTTGATGATACTTGTAGATATGCCCCAGAGATCTTCTGTTTTCTTAATATTTATTGCTTTGAATGCTTTAATAATATCTTCGGTAGTGACATAGCTAAAACTAAATGTTTCCTGGCACTTGTTCACACTAGATTCCATAAGAGAGACAGCGGTGTTGGGGCAAGAATTAAGTCTGCTAGTAGTTTCTAACGGTATTCGAGCAAAGAAACCTTCAAAAGCACTAGCCACCTCAATATCCGATTCAAAAGTCTGATCACTAATTTTTAAGTTAAATGAATTAATTTTGCTTTTTGTTTTGCCAGTTTCTTGGTTTATAATACTCCAGGTAGCTTTTATTTTATTTTCAGATGATTTAATTTTATTTGAAATATACCTAGATTTTGCCAAAGCACATACTTTCCTAAATGTTTTTGAATATTTCTTGACATATTCAATGAAGCTAGGATCACAGGAGGTCGTTTTTTGTGCATAGAGTTCAAATAACTTTCTTCTACTATTATAAATACCAGGTGTGGCCCAGTCACTGAACTTCTTACGATCATTACACTTTATAACTTTTTGTTTAAAATTGTTACTAAATTCTTTTTCAACAATATCAAATAATGATTGATAAGAGTTATTAGCGTCAGCAGAAGCTGGCAAACATTGAACTTTATCTTGTACATTATTTCTAAATTTATTAATACCACGTTTCGGTATTGGCCTGCAAATTACTTCGCGTTTAGGAGTAACATTATAGTGCTCAAAAGAAGCTAGTTGTCCACTGTGGTCGGATTTAATAATATTAATTACCGATTTCTCAATTAAGTTACAGTTGGAAAAGATGTTATCTAAGCAAGTGGCCGATGTTGGCGTAATTCGCGTCGGTTCATTAAAAGTGTGAAGCAAATTAAATGATTTAAAAAGATTAAGGAATTTACCGGAGAGTTGTGCTAATTTAATATCTAAGATGTCTATATTAAAATCTCCACAAACTACAATTTTTTTATTCTTACGACAGCATATTTTCAAAACATCCTCCATAAGATTGCATAAGAATGAAGCAAATTGTATACTTTTTTCATACTGCTTAGTTGTATACCTTAATTAACTATCTAATATGACGAATACGCAGTGACTGGACAAACCTAATCGGGTTTTAGTCACTGTTGTTTTAAATTGTATGTTTTACATTGTACTTATATTAAATAAATAAAAAAAAATAATCATTTGTACTTAAAACCCACAGCCTTCTCTATCGTCTTCACGATAGAGAAGGCTGTGACTTAAAACCACAATGGTTATTCTAAAGTGTTCTAACTTGCTCTCTCTTTGCTCTTGTCGGTGGAGTATCTTCCATCTGTCTCGTCTCTCTGTCAACTGTCTGTAAAAAACACTTTTTAATTTAAAGTTTTTTCTGTTTTAAACCAAAGTACGTAAATACCTTTTATTTGTGCAGCAAGTTATACCTACCTACAGCCTTCTAACAAAATATTGTACCTACTTTCTCATTCTGAAATCACAATTCTCTCATCACATTTTATATCTTTCTTGCTAACATAAAATGTTACATCTTAAATAAAAGCTGGAAAAACGCTTTCTTTAAAATTGTTTCATAGTCTCCGAGAAGCACTAGAAAAAAAAAACAAATAAAAGGAAGCAGACAGAAAGACTCATGAATTTTGAGCAAAACTTTTTTTATTTCTATAAAAGCTCCTGCAATCCTGTGGCTTAGGCATTTTTCAAGGTAGCTTTATAGAAACTCTTGCTGCGGAAGATAGTCAAATATTAAACGCGAATAATTTTCAAGATTTATTGCTTCGTGTTTGCTTGGAAAAATAAATCTTTAGTGCGCTTTGCTACCTGTTTGATAGAGATACCAATCTTTATAAATGTTTAAGGATTTATAAAAAAACTACCTCAGTAAGTAGATTGTTTTTTTTTAATTGTCTTTTGGATGCTAAAAAGGGCAACATTCTGAATATTAAAAAGAGGAAAGATAAGAACGTTTGGTTTGTTTATAATGCATGAACTCAGAAACTACTGGACAGATTTTCATGAATACTACTACCAAAAGAAAATAATAATATAATAATAATAAATAATAAGTCTTTATTTCCAAAAACAACATTTAACCCAAATACATAAAATTCTTATAAGCTAATATTAACTATAGATGTTAATTAATTTTTACGTATAGGGAACCAGATATTTTTAACAGCGGCCACTGCACAAGACTCTAGGCCTGAATCGCAGGAACCATTACAATTATAAAGTTACAGTTACCGGCTGGTTCGAGACAAGATAAAACAATATGGTACATTACAATTCTATTCTATTCTCAAATTAAATTATTATTATAATTAAATGTATTTATACGAGGGTGTGTGTGTGTATGTGTGTGTGTGTGTTTGTGTGAGTGTGACGCGTTAATAGCAGGCAGTCAAAAAATTTTCTACTTCATCATAGTCAAGGGTCTTTAACCACTCCTGTATGGAACGCTTAAATTGTTTTGCAGTAAGCTTTTTTACGTTTTTTACCTCTCTGACTGTTTGGTTATATACAAAAATGTGTGAATATGGAGGAAAACGTCTAGCAAAACTAGTAAGAGTAGTGGGTAAATTAATCCTAAAGGTTCTTCTTGCAAGGAGATTAGGGTATTCCGAAGAATTAATTATTCTACTATGTGTAGTGACAGCCACCTCGGTGATATAAAGTTGACGCACTCGGAGAATATCACTCTGCCTGTACAGCTCATCGGTAGAAAATCTGAAAGGTTTACGTAACATTACTTTAAGTACTGCTCGTTGGGCTCTTTCTAATTCAATGAGCGTGGATTTAGCTACGCCGCCCCAAGCTGATATGCAGTAAAGCAAAGATGATTGACAGACAGCTTTGTAAACCATAGTGAGAGTCTCTCTACATGCAGAGTTCCGCAGCGACTTCATAATATAAATAGTTTTTCTAATTTTATTGGCTAGTGTTGATATATGTTGCTTGAAAGAAAAATTTTCATCCAGAATAATACCTAGATATTTGAGTGATTATACTCTGTCTAAGGACGGGCAGGGGCAAAGATTTCCAGTCCCACTGCACAAGTGTAAGGTAAGTTCTGGTGTTTCTGTAGGTTTGGATGCACTGGTTTTATGGAAGGTCATGTATTTGGATTTATTTATATTTAAAGTTAAAAAATTACTTTTAAGCCAGTCAGAAATAATCGGAATGCCTTTATTCGCTGTCTCAAAAACGGTTTTCCAGGATGAATCATGAAATAAAACTACCGTGTCGTCCGCGTAGCATATCAACTCAGCATTCTGTAGATGTAGATTTAACATATCATTTATGTAAGCCAGGAATAGAATTGGGCCGAGGATGCTACCCTGGGGTACGCCGTATTTGACAAGAAGAGGGTCGCTCACAAGCGGCCCAATCTTCAAGCACTGATAGCGGCTAGTGAGATATGAGCTGAACCAGTCGTACGCCAGACCACGAATACCCATACAGTTTAGCTTTTGCAGAAGGATTGGGATCGAAACCGTGTCGAATGCCTTGGCTAAATCGAGGAATACACCAAGGCAGCAAGTGTTTTCATCCAATAAGGAAGTTACTGTAGTGGCTAACAAAACGACGGCATCTTCGGTTGACTTGTTACGCCTAAAGCCAAACTGCTTCTCCGAGATAAGAGAGTATTTTTCTAAAAAAGCAACTAGTCTTTTGCTAACAATCTTTTCCAGTAACTTAGAGAAAACACTCAACAGGGTTATCGGTCTGTAGTTGCTAGGTGTTGTTTTGCAGCCATCTTTGTGAATCGGGGTTACAACACCTAATTTCCACCTTTCAGGGAATGTGCCTGTGGACATGCTTAAGTTAAATGTATGGGTAAGTGGTTCCAGTATCAATGGACATATTTGTTTAATTAATCGGGGGGTACACCTATCCATGCCAGGAGCACTGTCGATTTTGAGTTCCTTAATGTACTGAGCAACTTCCTCCTCATCAGTGGGTGTTAAGTAAAAGGAGTTCACAGGGCGATTAACAAGCTTAAAATTTGCGGCCAAATTGCTTTCGGATATGTTTATTTTACTTAATGTGTCATCTGCTAAAACTTTCCCAATATCAGCAAAGTACTGGTTACAATTATTTAACGATTGAGCAACGTCCGCAGTTTTTATTAATTCCTCAGCATCAATTTACAAAAATAAGTTACATTACCTACTCTTGAGCGACTTAAGCAATATTTTATCCCGATATTCCCACGCGGGCAGCTAATCCTTACTTATATTATAAATGCGAAAATGCGAATCTGTCTGTCTGTGTGTTACACAATCACGCCTAAACTACGGAACCGATTTGAATGAAAATTGGTACAGAGATAGTCTAGAGCCTGAGAAAGGACATAGGCTACTTTTTTATGTGAACAAAGGGCTGTAAGGGGTTGAAATAGGGGATGAAAGTTTGTATGGAAATTACGTCATTTTTAAAGCTAGAAGCTTCAAAATTATTTCATAGGCTTTTGATTAGATAAATAAATACGACATTCAAAGTTTGTAAAAAAACTACCCTAAAGAGGGTGAAAACAGGGGTGAATTTTTTCGTGTGATGACGTCGGCAAAAAAGTTTACTTAACGGATTTTGATGAAAGTTTTTTTGTTATACAGCTATTGGTCCTTGCCAACATATAGCTATAATTTATTTTGAAGATCGCAATTTCTGATGTGGAACCATAGCAGTCCAGCCAAACTATGAGAGATATAAAAATATCGTTTTAAGGAAAAATTTTAAACGTGATGAGCACTTTCTATTGACGTACAAAGTTTGAAGGTCTGGTACACCTGATGTGGAACCCTAGCAGCCAGATTAAACTATATGAGATACAAACATAGCGTCTTAAGAAAAGTTGTTTATCATCGTCTCGGGTTCGATTCCCGAACAAGACAAATATTTGTGTGCATGAACATGTCTATTTGTCTTGGTCTGGGTGTTGACTATGTATATTAAGTATGTATTTACAAACAAAAAGTATTTAAGTATATATTTATCCGTTATCAAGTTTTCCATGATACAGTTTCTTAATGAAATCAAAATGGGCTTAGATAATTGGTGTGAATGTAAGAAGTTATTTATTTATTTATTTATTATTTATTATCGTGGACATTTTTTATTGACGGAAAAATATCGAAGGTCTGGTACTCCTGATTTGGAACCCTTGCAGCCCAGCTTAACTATAAGAGATACAAATACAGCATCTTAAGAGAAGTTGTTCAGCGTGATAAGCATTTTCTTTTGACATACAATATATACTAATATTATAAATGCGAAAGGGTGTTTGTTTGTATGTCCGTCTTTCACGTCAAAACGGAGCAACGGATCGATCTGTTTTTTTAGTATGTGGATAGTTTAGGAGCTAGAGAGTCCCTTATGCTAATTTTATCCCGGAAAAATATCACATTCCCTCGGAAAAACGTCGTGTAGTACACGCGGCAAAACCACGGGCGGAAGGCTATGTGATATAAATTTTTAATGTGTTAATACGTAGGTACTGTTTATGTAATATACACGGTATTTTTTTATCACCCCGGATATTTTAAGGTATTATTTTACTCATGAAAACAAACAACTTTTATTATAGGACCAACACTGAAATCGCGAAAAAATATCAGCTGTTCCATACATTTTGATTAAATATTTTTGCATTTTTGTATGGAATAGCTGTTTATTTGCGATTTTAGTGTTGGTCCCATAATAAAAATTGTTTGTTTTCATGAGAAGAATAATCCTTTTAATTTTATCCGGGGTGATAAAAAAATTACCGTTTATATTAAGTAAATAAATAAAATAATTCATACTTATTATTATAAAACTGTATGCGATTCTATTCAGGGGGCTACCGGCTAAAAATTATGGGTATGGACATGGGCTTAATAAAGCCATAATAATAATAAAGCACAAAATATGGGCATCAAATGTCAAATGAAGCCCATGTCCATATCCATATTTTTTTGCCGGTACAGGGGCTGTATACATTGAAAAGAAATAGAAAAAAATACCACCAAGGGTCTTCTTAAACGGAAGAGATACCAAAAATATAGTTTTTGATTTTTTTGTCTGTCTGTCTGTTGTCCACGTTTCAGGCAAAAACTACTGAACGGATTTTAATGAAACTTTTATTGTTATATAGCTATTAGTTGTCGCCAACTTATAGGTAGGCTATAATTTATTTAGAAGATCGAAATGGCCGATGTGGAACCATAGCAGTCCAGCCAAACTATGAGAGATATAAAAATACCGTCTTATGGAAAATTGTTAAATGTGATGAGCATTTTCTATTGACGTACAAAGTTTGATGGTCTTGGTACACCTGCCTGGCTAGCATTACCATCATTATATCACGTGATATGATATAGCACGTCTTGCTGTCTTGCTTCCACCTTAGTGGGGTAGGTAAGCAAGACAGCATGACGTGCTATATCATATCGCATGATAAAAGCCGTTCATGTTAGGCCAGCTAGCTGATGTGGAACCCTAGCAGCCAGGTTAAACTATATGAGAAGCATCTTAAGATAAGTTGTTGAGCGTGATAAGTTCTTTCTTTTGACATACTGTTTGTATTGTTTGTATATCCGTCTTTCACGTCAAAATGGAGCAACGGATCGGCGTGTTTTTTTAGTATGTGGATATTTTAGGAGCTAGAGAGTGACAAAGACTAATTGATATCCCGGGAAAATATAACTTTCCCTCGAGATAACGTCGTGTAGTACAGGCGGGCGAAACCGCGGGCGGAAGGCTATGTGAAATAATTTTTCAATGTGTTAATATGTATCATAGCGCTAAACTAATATATATAAAATAAATACACAAAAAACGAAAAACCTTATTAGCTAAAAAAATGAAAAATGCTGCCGAAAGTCACTATTCCACGCGAACGAAGTCGCGGGCACAGCTAGTGTTATAATATTTGCGCATATTTCTGTTACAAAGACGCATCAAAACAAAATTATTTGTAAAAAATAAATCGTCCTCATTTTGTTTTGTAAATCGTATCCTTTTATAACAGTTGAACTTCCGTACCGTCGAGGGTCAAAATCCAATGATCGATATCTTTGAAAAAAGGTATTTATACCTTCAAATACTTGGAGTGGAAGGTTCCCAAATTCCGAGCCCTTAATTCCGGAAATATTCCTGCATCCGCCTGCATGACTGGGTCTCCTTCATAATGTGACTATCGTTTATAATAGAAGCCTTATCAGATTCGTGGCTGGCCGGAATCCAATTTTGTTGAAGCAAAGAAGCAAGGCTTCCACTTGTGCCAGCCAGTGCATAAGAAAATCGCTTTTGAGCATTCGTTACAGGGTTGGGTGCATTGGAATGGAGGTGTGGTTTTGTCGTCTCGTCACAGAATAAAGGCACGAGTAGCATGATGATGAACTCGAGAAAAGTTTTATCTATCGAAACGTTTAAAAAATTAGATTTCATCGTAGACAAACCTATTGTTCAGCTGTCAATTTTTTGAGGTAGACAAAACTCTTCTCGGGTTTGTCGTGCTACGCGTGCTGGTCTCGTTGTGGAAGTCAGATTAGAACAATGAATGGTATCTCAGTATTAAGGTTCGCTCTTTTAATAAGTTTGAATACCTTTGTTGAAAAGATAATGCCGCATTGGCTCAGAATTAATAATCTATCCACAGACAGGGATAGGCATGGCATGATCCAGATAAGTTGCTAGGCAACACCTAGCAACACCCAGGCAACTGTCGTTAAATTTATGTTATTATCAAACGTTGCATAACAACTAATCTGGATCATGCCTATCCCCATCTGTGGATTGATTATTAATTCTGGCCGTAAGACAATAGATATATTATTGATCACTGGCTTGAGGTGAAGCCAATATACCTACTCGTATGTAGTGGACTCTCTCTATTTACACGATGCCAAAATTGGACTGGCTTAGTGGATTCTCTCAAGTGAAGTGTACAGGGGCAAAACAAGGAATGTCACAAAACAGATTTTTGTGGAATTTACATTTTAATGTAAGTATATTTGTGAACATTTGTCAAAAGTTTATTTGTATTTACAGCCGATCTTTGTTCAGTAAACTTAGGTTCCTATCAGTAAATTAATAAAAAATAATTATGCAAGACAAAAATAAAAAAAATAAAAAATACAAAACAAAAAACCTGTTTGTGACATTTCTTGTTTTGCCCCTGTACCCTTCAAGTATTGGCTCTGGTACATAAGCAGATATCTTTGCGTGGAATACACGACGTTATCTCGCGGGACTGTGATGTTTTTCCGGGATAAAAAGTAGCCTATGTCACTCTCCAGCTCCCAATCTATCCCCATACCAAAAATCACGTTGATCCGTTGCTCCGTTTTTTTGACAGACGGAAAAACACACAAACAAACGCAATTTCACATTTGAATACCTATTAGTACCTAAGGAATATGGATAAGTAGTATAGATATTATCTCACCAAGTGAGCCAGTTGCTTACAATCTTATTATTGACTTAATGTTTCTGTAAAATAGGTAAGTCTGATCGAGAAATGTCTGCCTAGCCTAATTTTGACGAATACGATTTACAAAATAGAAAAATAGTAGGTAGTACCTTTAGTAAGTATAGTAGTACCACTGATTACTAAATAGTTACTATAACCTAATACTAAGTTCTACTACTAAATACTAACTTTCCTGCTACTTTAGTACTTAGTTAAGTTAAAGAGCCGATATGCAACAACTCCTCCAACTTTGTTGACACTTGACACTTGTTCATCCAATATTAAAAAAGCTCTACGAGTTTGCTAATAACTTAGGCGGATTATTTTTCAATGTTTTACAGTTTCCCGAAGCCTGATCGGGTTATGTCGAATGCAAAATATGTTAATATTTACCAAGTCAAAAAAAATACCTTTCTATTTGTTTTACTTAAACTGACTACTTTAAATGTTATTTTGCTATGATTGGAGGAATTGCAAGAAAACAAGCACATATTATTTATCCGATTCGTAGGAAAATAAGTAAAAAGTACCTACCTAACCTACCTTAACCTTAGCATAAGCCCTGTGTGAACGAATGCATATTTGGGGTCACTTCAAATGTTGTTTGTCGATTTTGCGACAAAAATAAATAAATAAAAATGCTAAAATTCAATACTTATTGGTGTAGGTGTGAAGACAGCCACGTACAGCCACGTTACGTAACTTTACTAATTGCTACTGATAAAGATGGGATGGCCAGGCCAGTGATCATCCTCAAATTAGCTTTTGAGAAGCCCCAACAAACTACTCAACAAGTCTGAACTTCAACAGGACATTATTCAAAATGGCAACTCGGGCAAAAAACATCTTTAGAACTGGAAGCTAAGTAATAAATCCCGGAGTCGCTCTCCCGATGTTTTGCGGGGAAATTAATTTGTCCTATCCCAGTTACTGGTTTGCAAGTTAATTGATAGTCCGGCTTCGAGACTAAACAACTTGGATCTTTCTTGGGGACTCGTTAAAAGACATTGGGTTAATTTTAATTCAAGTTGCAAGGAAGTTAGAATTTGTTTGTAATGATACGGAATAAGATGGGACAATCGGTAGAGTTTAAGTCCCCTATTGCAGGATAGTTTTTGGGCTAACGAGATTATGGCAAGAATACACAGGAAAATATTATACCACACCTGGGTGCCTACCATCAACTTTAAGACAGCGATTCAAAAATAGCGCGATGCAGAATAGGTTCCTAAAATGAATTGCTTTCTTTCGTACTATGACCTTCTAAAAACTGGATCGCAAATGAATTGCTAAATGCGAATGACCGAACGATTTGTGTCCATATTTCTTCTACCCGTCTCTTTCACTCGGTTTTGTCATGCCCGGAGAGTGAAAGGGACGGGTATAATCTGCAGGTGACATGTTAGCTTGGCCTTGTTATAAGTCAAATAAGAGTTGATGACAGCTCAGCGGCTGTGAAATGTGTGAAATCACTGAATCGCTGTCATTGTTAAGCTGTCGTGGCGTGGTACGAATAAGCGAAGCAGATCAGTTTAGGTCCTAAACAAAACCACAATAAGAGTTGATGGTAGGCACCCTGGTTATGAAGACCAACACCACACCGTTTCACTTTGGGGAGAACGTTATTCAAGATCTTTGAAATGCAAAAACATATTCATTTTAAAACGATTTCCAGATATTTCAAACACTGATACTTTGTCTCACTTAGGTACTTGCTTTAAATTCTAAAAGTATTTGAAAAATGGTAAATGAAGTATTTAGAAAAAAATCGACCCGTCTCACAACCAGCTCCGATGGGACCGATGGGATGGTTGTAAGACGGGTCGATTTTTCTAAATACTTCATTTTCCATTTTTCAACCATAAAAATTGCATTTTGAATGCAAAAAAGTAAAAATTAAAAATAATCTAAAAGTATTTTTCAAGTATTACAATTTATTACAATATCATCAAGACAAACGGCGCTCAAACCAATAAATAAAGGGGGTGTCACACCAAGCAGTTACGGTGCGAATATGAAAAAACTTTTATACTCCAACCATAGTGTGTGACGCCTTAATGCGACCGCGTGACAGTTCTGTGGGGACCGCAGTTAGGGGAAATAAAACGAAAGTAGTGGTATTTTATACAAGCTTTTATTTAACTTGCCATTTTAGTTAGTTAGTTATAGTAAATGGGAGACAAATCTTGCAAGCTTAATTTGACCCACTTCCCAGTATCCGATGGAGGTGAAATTTCGTATACAGGACAATACAATATTTAAGTACAGTCAGCAAAAAAGCTTGCCATTAAAATGAAAATTTTACAAAAACTTACTTATCTATTTATAGCAGGAAACATCTAAATAAAGATCCTACAATAACATTGCTTAAACAGTAATATTTCATGACCTTTGATTTTTGAACCTTCGTCAAAATGTTGGCTAAAGTTTGCTATTTGAGTTGGTATGTGAATCATGTAAATTGGTTTTTGGATTGTCAGTTTAACTTGTGTGATTCTAAGCATTATGTTATGGTTAGAATCGTCTCAAAACATTTTCCTTAGCGTTCTTTTTATAGGTATGTACGAGTATGTATTATAGGAAGGTAGTTCGTTCTAGCTGCAAGGCTTTCCGTACGTTCGGCACGGCTGATTGAAGCTCGTAATCATTTTTAATAAAATAAAGCAAAATTTTGAATTTTTCAAAAATTTTATGCTCCTGAGTAATTTGTCAAGTCGTCCTACATGTATATGTTATGGACCAAGTGATAAATTGGGCAGTATACATAGTGCCCGGTCATTATGAAAAATGCGCAATATGAGAGTGCAAAAGCGAGTTTGCCTTGAAAGTCCTGTAGAACACGTGATAGGTTAGAAATTTAAGGCGATCGCCTTCAATTTCGTGGTTATTTTTTTTTGCACCACAAAACCACTTGTTGTTTACAGAAAGAAGAAGAAGGAAAAAAGAAAAAAATACTCATATTGCGCATTTTTCATAATGACCGGGCACTATGTATACTGCCCAATTTATCACTTGGTCCATAACATATACACCCATATTAATATGCATACAATTAGGACCACTTGTCGAATTACTCACCTACCTACTTGAATAAAATTTAAACAAGGAAAGAAAGATCATTTATTTGGGACACCAGTAAAATAAAAATAAAACAAAAACAAAGCCTAGTAGCTACCTACTTATGTCCCAAAACGGTCCCGGCTCAGTAATGCTTGGCTTGTGTTGTGACCCAGCGCTGATCTTCCGTCGGAACCGTGATGGTGGTGTAGGGAGCTAAATTAACACAAAGAGTTAACAAAAAAAACACAAAAATATCAACTAATTAAAAACAATAAATTTAAACTATAAAAACGTGTAAAAATTTAGACAGCACACACAAAATAAGTAGGTACCTACATCGCCTAACCCCTAATTTAACACGGTAAAGACGACCATTATTCGGTACTTACTACTGTCAGTAGTTACTGGGTCACGTCCTTTTCTTTTCTGTCTCTTAAATGTAGGTAGATTATTATTATTACCTTACCTTTATGAAAAATATGAAATGCGCAATGCGTAACCTTTACCAAAACTTCCCAGTCATACCGCCGCCGCCTCTAAACATACTTAAAATAAACCTTTCTTGTAATTTTCCCACAATTTTCCTTTCACTCAAGAACGAATCATGTGAATACCGGAAAAAATAGCTAAGAAAATAACTTATTCGAAAACAAGGTCATATTTTGGGTCAAAGTTTTCTAGTGAGCGTGGCTAATACATATTTCTTATAGGTAGGTACTTACTTACATATTTCGTGGATTTGGGACGCAATCTGTCTTTACTAGTATGATGTATGTATACGAGTTTGGAACTACGGAAAAATACATCAGCTGGTTTGTTCCACATCTTTTTGTATTACTTAACTTCAGCTAGGATTACTATTTACTTTATTCTATTAGTATTAGTTGTAGCCTGTAAGTTCATCTGCGTGGATTAATCTTAGCATGATGTTGTTTTCGAGGTTGTCTTTTTACTGCGTAACTTACACAGATCTTTGAATAGAAAAAATCGAACCGTCTCAAAAAGAGCTCCGATGCGAGTTTTTAATGACTCCATAGCTGGTTAGAGCATTCGCCCGGAAGGAAAGGTAATAGGCAGTGAAAGGTAGTGGGATCGAGTTAAAAAAAAAAATTGCATTGTGTATGCAAATAAGTAAATATCGGTCAAACTTATAACCCTCCTTTTTTGCGTACCGTTACCGTAGTCGGGTAAAAATAATTTACACAGCTCTACCAAGCATGGGTTGGATAGTAATCTGTATAACACAAAATTTGCTTAAATGTTCTATACCTAGATACTTTAGCATAGCGAACAGACGGATAAGACAAAATTGAAAAATCTTTAATTTTGATATTATTGTAAACATATATAATAACTGTTTCTATTAAAAAAATACTACTTACAAAACATCCTCCTATAGGTATATTATCCTACTAATATTATAAATGCGAAAGTTTGTGAGTATGGATGTATAGATGTTTGTTACTCTTTCACGCAAAAACTACTTAACGGATTTGGTTGAAATTTGGCACACAGTAGATAGCCTGGATTAAAACATAGGATACTTTTCATCCCGATATTCCCACGGGAACGGGAACCACGCGGGTGAAACTGCGGGCGGCCGCTAGACAAATATTATTGACTAGCTTTCCGCCCGCGGCTTCGCCTACGTGGACTACACGACGTTATCCCGCAGGAACGTGTTATTTTTCCGTATAAAAAGCCTATGTTCCTCTCCAGGCTACAAAGTATCTGCACTATCTGTGTTCCAAATTTCAGCCAAATCCGTTCCGCCGTTTTGGCGTTATTGAGTGATAAACATTCAAACATCCAAACATCTAAACTTTCACATTTATAATATTAGTAGGATTCCCGGGAAATGCGAGAGAAAGTCTTTAAAAACAGACAGACAGGACATACCATACTGTTCCCTTTTCATTTCAGCAATATACCTAACCCCACGACTTTAATCCCAGTTATTTCGCAAAAGCTTTATTCCATAAAACAATAAACAATCATTCGGAAGCTTATAAGCTTTGGGATATAAGCGGCTTCCATTATTTTGAAGCTCATCTATTATTTGGGAATTGGAGTTAATTTATTTAGTTTAATATAAAATAGTCTGCCACTAATCTGATATGATAACAAACTTGTTAGGTACCTAATGAAACTAATTTAATTAATTAAATTCCTGTTTGAATATGAGGTTATGAACTGGGCGCTTTATTAGATTTATTTTAGAAATACCTATATTGCGTTAATACCATGGATATATTGAAAGGAAGAAAAACATTTATTGGACACACACACTTATAAAATAAAATAAACAATTAAACAAATAATAATTAAGATAATTTTTTTTTATTAAAAATAAACTTAAACTAAAGAATTATACTAAACAAGAAAAATAACGCTAAGGTGTGTGTGTGAGCCAACAAAACCCCGTCTCAGCATAATGCTGTGACCCAGCAGCGCTGTTATTCTGACGGGGGTATACCGTTTGACAGTGGGCATTCCGCTTGTTCCAAAGCTCTTTGAAGGAAATATTGTGATAGTAAAGAACTACCAGCCCTGCAACCTGCAAGTAACTTTCAGGCGGGATTCGAACCCGCGCCTCCGGGAATCCGGCCCGATGGTCTGACTAACTATGCTACCGAAAGGCTTACAAGAGTCGTTGAATTTTGCCATCACTATTCAACGCTGTAGGCCAGCGTTGCTTCATCAATGTACGAAACCCTCGCAAAGAAACTTTCTTAATCGATTCAGATGAAACAGCCATAAAACCACAAGAACTAAGATCTAACTATACGCGCCGTGCAATTAAGTGCCACTTAGGTCACATCGTAATGTAGGTACTTTAAATTAAAATAATACAAAATAATCGCATTGCGTTTATATTTTTTAAACCAACAATCTAAATAACTTTCCTAAAAGTGTATGCTATATTTGCGTATTAATTAAGGTGGTTCGATCAGCTCAGTAGCGCCACCAATGGAAATAAATCAATTACATTTTATTAAAGGCTTAGATTAAAAGTTTCGGTTATTTTGCGCAAATAAAAGAGTAAAATGCATTTTATAAATATACTTGCAAGAACTCAAACTTAAGCAATAAGTCGTGAGTTTCAATAGTGCCAAAAGTGGCCACATTTAGCAATATCGAAATCCATAACTTAATGCTCAAATTTGAGGCCATGAAAAAATACTATAAATTGCACTTCACTCTTCTATTTGCGCAAATTAACCGAAACTTTTATTCTAAACCCTTGATAAATCGTAAATGATTTATTTCTATTGGTGGCGCTACTGAGCTGATCGAACCACCTTAATGTGCTACGGACAGCATTGGTTCCTATTTATTCCTATCAACTTAGAAAAATCGAAAATGAAGTATTTAGAAAAAATGGACCCGTCTCACAACCAGCTCCGATGGGACACGAACCCTCGACCTTTCGCTATCCGGGCAACTGTTCTAACCACTGAACTACGGAGTCGTTTAGCTCGGATGGTTAGAGCAGTCAGGGAGCAGCAACTTTTGAATATAGACTTAAAATAGCTATTCAATTACCAAACTTTGAAGGTGACGCAAAACAAATGTAAGCCAAAGTCATAAATATTACGGACAAACCGAACACCTTACAAAGGGGGAAGTCTGTAAAGGGTTGCAAATGGAAACTTCAAAACTCCGGGATGGTTAGCCGAGATCGAAGCGGGATTAAAAAGATTGGCGTGGAATTGAAACTGGCTAATGTTGGCTGCTTTGAAGTAAGCAGCTGATAAATTAAGTAATTACTGCGATGCGATTAAATAATTGAATGAGACAGACATTAAATAGCCTGTTTATGTGCAACTGAAACTTATATGTGAAACGTATACTATTTAATTTCTACTTATTATATGTATAATTTTATTAAACCTCTTATATATGAATCAAATCTAAACAGAGTTGACAGACTTCAAATTATGCTATCACTTTTCAACGCTCTGTATGGCCAGCGTTGCTTCAATGTAAGGAAACCCTCGCATTCAAAAAAAACATTTTTACAAGTGTTTAACAATTTTAAACCAAAAAACTAGAATAACTAACTTAAATGTTTTTTAATACCTACACAAACGGGGTTGCACTTAGCTTAGCCTTCATCACACAACATTAAGTGATGTGATGATAAGGCTGAAGGTGGAAGCGCACTACTCCCGGAATCCTTAATTACTGAGGAACTGGCTATCTCATCTCTAACTGCCGGATTGCAACAATGATGAAAACATAGTTATTATGGCGTCAGACTTAGATAAGATGGTGGTAGCTAGCCAAGCGGCTTTGAACAAGTCCTACCATCAACCAAACCGAATACAGTAGGCATGTACCCCCACTGGGAATCGAACCCGGGTCCTCTGGGTCTGATACCGGTGGTGTGTACCACTAGACCACAGAGGTCTAAAATTTTTCATGATGAATTTTGGTTGAAAAATGGAAAATGAAGTATTTAGAAAAATCGACCCGTCTCACAACCAGCTCCGATGGGACTCGAACCCACGACCTTTCGCTATCCGGGCGACTGATCTAACCACTGAGCTACGGAGTCGTTCTCCGTAGCTCAGTGGTTAGAGCAGTTCCATTTCCATTTTTCAACCATAAAAATTGCATTGTGAATGCAATAAAGTAAAAATTTAAATGATGAATTTTATTTAATCTGTCGTTTTTTACTTCTTGTCATTAAGGCGATACTCGGAGAAATTATGCTAAAGCGAGATAGCAATGAGAAAACGACGCGCGCGGGAGCGAGACCGATTTTGCCGATTACGCAAAAAAAAACACAAAATCACTTCGTATTCAAAAACTATAGCGATTTTAAAAAAATGCTTCTATACGATTCTTAATATTATTGGTGTCCACTAATTAAACTAATTTTTAATAGTATATGTATCCCCATTTAAGAATAATCTTGATATTTCTTATTTTTTCGAGGTATTTTCGAAAATAAAAAGTGTCGAGCCAAAATCATAAAATCGTGTTTCTGAAACTATACGATTCTAGATAAAGGTATGAAGAAATATATATCTTATTACCAGATTTATAACAACTCTAACCGTCCTATACTTTTATATCAAAGAGTCCATACTTTTTCCGAGTAGCGCCTTAAATAAAAAGTCCGTTCAAGTATATCCTACTTAAATGTAAGCATTTATATTTTTCTCCACATGTCCTTTAGTAAAACCTTACTACTGCAAAGGTAGGTAATAATAGGTCTTTACATATGAAATTGCCGTTTTTTTCTTTTGTACATATAACTTAACAACTTTTATAATATTAGAAATATATAATTTCTTTAATATTGCGTTACATTAAGACCGTATCGAGCAACTTTTGATTATTTAATAACCACGATATTTGATTATTTACATAGAAAAAACTTATTCCGAAAGTTACGACTATTTTTGTTTCC
Organism: Crambus lathoniellus; assembly: GCA_949710035.1. Lineage (NCBI taxonomy): Eukaryota > Metazoa > Arthropoda > Insecta > Lepidoptera > Crambidae > Crambus > Crambus lathoniellus. Next base: position 6,643,006 of record OX453300.1, read on the forward strand.
AGAATTTCGTACTTTATTAGTTGTAACTTAGTGAAAAAAAAAATTTTTCTCTTAACGAATGTGTCATTTAGTAGTTAAAATGTCCATAAATACTTGTGTAAAATTTTGTAAATTTACATAATATTAGTCGTTAAATAATAACAAAAACGTTAGTATGGAAAAAAAATAATTACAGAAATCTCCATACAAAACGGCAATTTCATAGGTAAAGACCTATTATTTATTCATCTCTCAGATTCGGAAAGTGATGTATATTTAAACTGAGCAGCGGGTCCAAAACTATCCGTTTCACCCTAGGGTGGAAATGAATTTTAAGAAGAGAACTGAATTTGGTTACAGTCAATCATAGAGTTACCTCATCGGCAATGAAAAAGTTTTCAACTTATTTTGTATGGGGACGGGATTTGCAAAAAAAAAATGAATTTTATGTAACGAGAATATCTCAAAAAACGGTGCGTCTCGTAGCGTAGCTAAAATCTATCAAAATTTACAACCCCCTTTGGTACTCCGGAGATAGTTAGAAGGCATCCGATAGATATAAAAAAAATTTTTTTTGTTCAAAATTTTTTTTTATTCAAAAATTTTTTTTGTTCTAATTTTTTTTTGTTATTTCAAAACTTACTTTTTTATATACCTATGAAAAAACAGAGAAAGCGAAGCCCCCCGCCACCTTTCTTTTATCTTTCTAGATGGTTTTATTTGTCTTTATTGCTTTTCTTATAGAGGGGGATGAAAAGCAGAGTGTATTTACTTTCCTTATATTCGAAATGAAAAGTAGAGTGTATTACTCGGCCGCAAAATTATTTTCATCTCGGGCGACGTATATTGAATCCCTCGCTGCGTTCAGGATTCTACTTTACAATCCCCTCGCTGTGCCCATGGATTCTACTCTAGAATCCTTCACTGCGCTCTGGATTCAAAATAGCGCCCTCGCCGTAAATATGTTATTTTGCTCCCTTGTAATACAATCTACTATTCTCATCAGGAGAAAGAGGATTTATGAGAATCCTTAAAAAACGTCAGATTCCGTCGCTGGTGGATAAAAAATGCAATCTATGTATTCGAATTTGATCAGGCGGAAGGAGCGGAAGTCGTTTTCTTCTCAATAGGGATATAGAAGGTATGTGCTTAAAATGTGAGCTTTCAAAAAAGTCGAATAGAAGCATGTTTTATAGTTATTGTATGAGTGATGAAATATGTGTACCTTGTTAAACAGTGGTTTGTTTTTTATTACCACACTTTTATTAGCTTCACATGTAACTAAGTCACAATGTAAGAAAATCTTGGAATTCAATTTTAACCTACTTCTAAGTGTCGTATTTATTTGAAACTTTGCAAATCTATATGAATCCGATGACAATACAATAATTTGCTACCATCAAGCTGATCTGATGATGGAGTCAAGAGGTAGGCAATAGAACTCTTCAATGGCTGCTAGGAAACCCCTCAAGTTTTGGCTCATTTGTTTTGTTCTGATGAGACCTATTTGCTACACTTGATGGTGAGGGTCTGATGATGGAGCAGGGAGGAAGCCTGCGGCACTTCTTAATGACCACTAGGAAACCCCTCGAGTTTAGGCTCCATTGTTTCGTTCTGATGAGACTTATTCGCTACACTTGGCGGTGAGGGTCTGATGATGGAGCAGGAAGGAAGGCAGTGACACTCCTTAATGACTAATAGGAAACCCCTCGAGAGTGGGCTCATTTGTTTCGTTTTGATAAGACCTATTCGTTACACTTGGTGGTGAGGGTCTGATGATGGAGCTGGGAGGAAGCCAGTGAAACTCCTTAATGACCACAAGAAAACCCCTCGAGTTTGGGCTCATTTGTTTCGTTCTGATGAGACCTATTCGCTACACTTGGTGGTGAGGGTCTGATGATGGAGCAGGAAGGAAGTCAGTGGCACTCCTTCGTGATCACTAGGAAACCCCTCGAGTTTGGGCTCATTTGTTTCGTTCTGATGGAACATATTCGCTACACTTGGTGGTGAGGGTCTTATGATGCAGCAGGGAGGAAGTAAGGGTTCGGCTCGCGCATCCGGTAACTAATAGACTTTACTTGAATTTGTAAAACTAAATACTTACATACAATCACGCCTTTGAATTATAATGTTTACGGGGTGGGCAGACACATGGATGGACTGTGAAATCGATTACAATCCACCCATAGCTTGCCATTTATTAAACTAAAAAGTAAAAAATAAATATGTAGTTTAAAAAACTAAACAAACACACTTTTATAGGAACAGACTAAAAGTACAAAATAACCGTCTATTCAGTAACTGAAATTAAAAAGCGTGGTGAGCCCTTAGCAAAGCATGCATTTAAGTACTTAATATTGACCACGCGCACCACGCTTTTTAATTTCAGTTACTGAATAGACGGTTATTTTGTACTTTTAGTCTGTTCCTATAAAAGTGTGTTTGTTTAGTTTTTTAAACTACATATTTATTTCCTTTAAAGTAAGGGTATCGGTTCGAACCGGGCGTCGGACGATAACTGCAAGCGTCGACGCTCGATTTCATACAAAACAAAGAAACATCTACCAGAAACTAGTATGGCACGGCGTCATGTCGCTTGCAGTGCAGTGCGGTTCGAAGCCCAGCGGGCCGATCGCCGTAATTCTATGTGCGGCCCGCGCGTCTTGATCACGTTTGCGTCTTGTCGTTTGACTTCGTATTGCCGTAATAACATAACGACGCACACGTCACGCAAACCTATAGTCCCACAATCCTCTCTGGGTGCCTACCATCAACTTTAAGACTGCGATTCAAAAATAGCGCAATGCAGAATAGTTAGGTTCCTAAAATGAATTGCTTTCTTTCGTACCTTGTAAAAACTGGATCGCAAATGAATTGCTAAATGTGAATGACCAAACGATTTGTGTCCTTATTTCTTCGTTAGTCCTAAAGTCTTCAAAATGTTTCAAACAATTTGTTTTTTCGATTCAACAGCGGTTTATTTTCCAGTCGAAAAGACTGAAACCAATGATATTCCACATTTTTTTATGTAAAACTCATCATCATCCGCCGTACATCACTGCTGGGTATAGGCCCCCCTCACGATGTTTTTATGATTGTTTTTAGTTTCACGTATTTCGAAGTTATTTTCCATCGCTTCTCAGAAGCAACCTTTATTATTGTAATATACTTAATTAGCCTTAATTTGCGTGTACTACACGATGCTATCCCGCGAGAATGTGACATTTTTCTGGGATAAAAAGTAGCCTATGTCACTCTTCAGCATCCAAACTATCCCCATAACAAAAATCATGACGATCCGTTGTTCGGTTTTGACGTGAAAGATGGACATACCAACAAACACACTATTCAAAGTCAAGTCATAGTCAAATTTGTTTATTCAATTTAGATTGTTATTTACAATACATGTGAACGTCATAGAAGCTACGCCATCGATTCGCAAACCCTACAGCGGGAGACCTAGGAGAAGAACCGGCAAGAAACTCCAAGGGTTGTTTTTTCTCCCTGTTTTATTTCATACAGAGGTGTCAAATTGAAAAATTACCTTAACATGGTATTACTAAGGTCAGATTCCATCACAATTACACAATGGGTTATGATAAATACAGTTAAGTCACAGAATAATATTGGTTAAGTATAGGCGAACTAATGATCATAGCGGTGAACAATTTTCAATTACTTAGGAACTCTACTTAAAGCTTTAATATTAGTTAAAAACAAAAGACAATTCTACTATATACTGCAAGTTGCGCCATACATGTTTCAAATGTAATTCTTAATAAAATGAATAAAAACAAAAGGAAACACTTTTGAAGCAAGCAGATAAGAGCAGACCCATTCCCACTGGCAGCACCCGTTCACGAGCATGACGCATGAACCAGCCAACGCTTCGCTCAACCATATTTTAGGGAACGTAACGACCCGCCTTATATTATTAATAATATTACCTTTATAATATACCCGCCTTATATTACCTTTATAATATTAGTATGGAAGTATGGATTAAATGCCAGGGCCCCAAGTCTGCTAATTTACAAATGGTTCAATTGAATCTTAATTGGATCTCAATAGCGGTTTTTGACATTTTTGGTATTCTGCTACTAACTTAAGACCAATGGTATACGACTGAACTGCCATTGAACTGCCATCGGAATATTTGCTAGTCTGCTCTTCAATCGTATTACAATCGTATTCTACTCTCATTTGACATTTGTTTGACAGGACTCTCAATGGGGTATGTATCATAATAACTAAGGTCATTACGACTAAGACCCAGGTAATTACAGACCAATATCTATTTTACCCGCCTTGAGCAAGATCTTTGAAAAAATAATACTGGAGCAATTATTAACTCATTATTTTTACTTTAAATAACCTCTTGCATAACAAACAGTTCGGTTTTACGAAGGGTAGGTCTACTACTGATGCCGGGGTTGCACTTCTTAAGCATGTCTTTGGGGCCTGGGAGGGGTCGCAGAATGCTCTTGGCATATTCTGCGACTTGTCCAAAGCTTTTGACTGTGTAGATCATCGGACGCTGCTGTTGAAGCTAAATCATTACGGTGTAAAAAATAATGCCCTTAAAACTATTACACTCGTATCTTAGTTGCAGAACTCAGACAGTTGATATAAATGGGGTAAAATCAATGGGTTCTGATGTAAAGCTAGGTGTACCTCAAGGGTTTATCTTGGGCCCTTTCTTGTTTTTGGTTTATATTAACGATTTACCTTTCTTTGCAAATAGCTTATGTGAGATTGTCTTGTTTGCTGAAAATACTTCCTTAATATTTAACATTGACAGAAATCAATCTAATTTTGACGATGTAAACAAAGCACTCTCGGAAATACTCACTTGGTTTAGTTTTAATAATCTACAGCTTAATGCAAAGAAAACGAAATGCATTCTATTCTCTTTACCAAATGTACAATCTCCACCCGTAGAAATTGTAATAAATAATGAAAAATTAGATTTAGTTGAATCAACAGTCTTTCTGGGTGTAACTATAGACAGAAAACTTCAGTGGCATTCGCATATTGCTGCATTAGCTGGTAAGCTCAGCTCTGCAGCTTACGCTATTAGAAAAGTTAGACAGTTAACTGACATAGAAACTGCTAGGACTGTATACTTTAGTTATTTTCATAGCATCATGTCATATGGCATTCTTTTGTGGGGATTAGCAGCTGACATTAATGCTATATTTATTCTGCAAAAACGAGCAATAAGGGCCATTTATCAACTAAGCTCTAAAACTTCTCTTAGGGAGAAGTTCAAAGAAATTGGTATACTGACAGCTGCATCTCAATTTATATTAAACTAGTTTTCCGCCCGCGGCTTCGCCCGCGTGGACTACACGACGTTATCCCTCAGGAATGTGACATTTTTCCGGGATAAAAAGTAGCCTATGTTCCTCTCCAGGCTACAAAGTATCTGTGTTCCAAATTTCATCCAAATCCGTTCAGCCGTTTCGGCGTGATTGAGTAACAAACATCCACACATCCAAACATCCAAACTTTCACATTTATAATATTAGTAGGAGTAGGATTGTATTATTTTTGTGCGTCGTAATATTAACTTGTATACTAAACATGGCGTTTTGCATGGTTACAATACAAGAAATAGGGATAAACTTTCAATGCCTCGGTACCGATTAGAGAAGGTACATGGGTCTTTCATGGGTCAAGGTATACACATCTTTAACAAGATTCCAAGTGATATCTTGGAGTTACCCTTTGAAGAGTTTAAGAATCATATAAAAAATTGCCTCCTCAAGAAGGGCTACTATACTGTAAGTGATTACTTAAATGACAAAGCAACTTGGTCATAAGCTGAGAAGGATTTTTTCTCTAGTTAATTGTGAGTCGTGTTTAACAAAATTATTAATACTGGGTACATTCTTATATTGGTTTCTGCGTTTTGAGATGAGAAGTTTGAGTATGTCATGCTCTCTGTAAACATTTCTGCGGTGGTGTCGTGGGAGGCGGGTCGTTACGTTCTGTTATAGATAGAATATGTACCCATACTAGCTATCCACGCATCCTCACCTTGCACACTCAGCACTCCTTCACCATAGCCTGTACTCCCACGCATCCTAACTCCAGTCGAACCTCAGTCTCGATCCATCCTCCTTACGAGTCGGCTGTCTTATCATAATTAAAATCGCATCTTTTTTTAAAAACCAATTCCTGTCGAGGATCCTAATATATGGTGGCAGCGTGAAAGGATTCAGTAAAGAATCCCCGGTACGTCTTCGAATTCCAAATCAATCCCGGGCAAGTGTATATGTGCCCCGGTACTTCTTCGAATTCTAAATCAATCCCGGGCAAGTGTATATGTGTCCCCGGTACGACTCCTATTTCTAAACCGCAAACGCGCAAGTGTGTGTGCGAGTGTAAGTGCCAACTCCACTGTGCAAAGTGTTATTGCACCGAGTTACGGCCCGGCCCCTGTGTATCCAGTGTTCGAGGTGAAGTTCCAGAAAGGCCCACTGCTGCGTGCTTTTGGTTCTGCAGCCGGCCTTCACAAAATATCCACCGGTTGCGATCGGCAACCCTAACTCTGCGACGCGACGAATCAACAGCGGCTTATCGACACACCGAGACGCGTCGCCCACGCTCCAGTTACGAGAAATGCAGCTCATCCTTATCGCGATATCCACGTCAATGTAAGTGACTTATTATATTGGTCATTGCTAATTCCCAATCTTATTATACAACTTATTCCCCGTGACTTACACCAACTTAGATTTGTTTTACTTTTACTTAAATTCAATTCTATTTTACCAAAATGGCAAATGATAGACCTAATAGCCCAAAATTTGACCGACCTGAAATTGCGGTCACTGATACAGAAGAAGACAGTCAAAACCAATGTCCTCCCCCTCAAGGAATGTCTACCAGATCCACTTCAAAAAGGAGAATAGCAACACCAAAGTCAGAAATCGAACTTTCCACACTTTTAAAATTCATAAAACCATATGATGGTTGTAGAGAAAAGCTCAACTCGTTTTTAGTTAACTGCAACAATGCATATGATTTGGCTTCCGACTCCCAAAAAGACACACTCTTTAAATATATTCTCTGTCAATTAGAGGGCAAGGAGGAGACCGCCTGCTCCATCAAAGAATTCACCAATTGGTTACAACTCAAAGAATTTCTCAAAACCCAATTTAGCGAGAGGAAGCATTATGCCCATCTACTCACAGATTTACAAGAATGCAAACAGCAACCTAATGAGCCTGTTAGTCAGTATGCTTTAAGAGTCGAGACATGTCTATCCGAGTTACTTTCCGAGATATCCATTTCACATGGGCATAAAAGTAGGGAAATGTTAGGAAGATCGGCCGCGATGGAGGAATTAGCCCTTCATCATTTCCAAATGGGGCTGAAACCCCACATTTCCAATATTGTTCGATGTAAATCAGCCAGATCCTTGAACGATGCCATAAACATAGCAATATCTGAGGAAAGAATCCAACAAGCGTTATCCAAGCATAACCCGAGCCAGTCCAGCAATCAATACTCGCGTCAAGATAGACCTTATTCGTCAAGACCTAATGGTCAATTTGTCCGTCGTAACCAAGGTCAACAATCCTTCCCTAACCAATCAAATTTCAGACCGAACTTCAACCCTAATCGATCGTATACAAATAACCCTCCTACAACTCCTTTCTGCAGATACTGCAAAACTCCTGGTCACGTCCTAGAGCAATGTCGCAAGAGAGAATTCAATAACAACCGATTCAAAAACCTTGACCAAAACCAGGCAAGGGTTTCTATGCCTCAACGTATGCATTTCATATCTGACGATACTAATGATGACGATTATCCAACTAACCCTGTCGAGGGTTATGATACCTGCGACTCCAACCCAAAAAACGAATAATCGTCTCGTCCCAGTGTCGTGCGGGACCTCGCGATTCAAAAACCGACGCGATAAAATCAATTCCTAAATTCAATTCCCCGCAAGTATCGCTACATGATCACTTGCCAAAATCCACTGTATCCGTGCAGCAACTCAATAAAGTTGACCTGCCAAAATCCACTGTATCCGTGCAGCAACTCAATAAAGTTGACCTGCCAAAATCCACTGTATCCGTGCAGCAACTCAATAAAGTTGACCTGCCAAAATCCACTGTATCCGAACAGCAACCCAATAAAGTTGACCTTCCAAATCGCGCAAAATCCAAAGTTTTCGAAATAACTAATAATCCTACGACAACATTATTACCTCATGTCCTCGTGAAATCATCTGTATCCGATATTCCATTGTCCTTGTTAGTCGACTCAGGATCCTCTGTAAGCCTACTAAAATATTCAAGCATAGAAAAACATCCTAAACTCATTAAAGAATCTATTCAGTTAAAAGGTATAGACCCGGCTGAAGAGACAATTTGCACCAGGGGTCACTTTCAATTAAAACTACAATTTTCTAAATCCAAATTGTCCCATTCATTCCACGTTATTGACGCAATTCACTTACCATATGATGGCATAATTGGTTCCGACATGCTTAACGCACATAATTGCAGTATAAACTATAACGACAATCTTCTATCACCTGGGCAACGCAATAGAAAAACTATATTTCCATGATCCCGCTTACATAATTCCAGCTAGAACCGAAACAATTATTGAGTGCTCTGTTTCAAACCCAGAAATAAAAGAAGGGTTAATTCTTGATCAAAAACTTTCAGAAAAACTACTAATCGCAAACTGTCTAGTGCGAGTTAAAAGAAATAATAGAATAAATATATCAATTTTAAATACTTCTGATACACCAGCTACTATAAAATCAAATCTCAATCTCAAACTTGACCTCTTTGATCCTTCAAAATTCAATGAAGAAGCGCAACCTTCGTTTCCAATCAATCACATAAATATTTCGAACGATAGTGTTAAACGAACGAGAGAAGTATTAAAACAGCTCCGCACTTCGCACCTCAATGAAGAAGAAAAGGATGCTCTCTTACAACTTTGTTCTGATTTTTCCGATATTTTCCATTTACCTGGAGAAAGTTTAACACATACTAACGCTTTCAAACATGAAATCAAAACCACAACAGATGTCCCAATCCATACAAAATCCTATAGATTTCCTGAAATTCATAAAACCGAAGTCCACAAACAAATGAATAAGATGTTAGAACAAAATATCATAGAGCCCTCTGATTCCCCTTGGTCATCCCCAATTTGGGTAGTACCGAAGAAACTAGATGCTTCTAATATCCAAAAATGGCGCGTAGTGATAGACTACCGCAAGTTGAATGATATTACCATCGGTGACACGTACCCCATTCCACAAATTACTGAAATCTTAGACCAACTTGGCAACAGTAAGTACTTTTCCACTCTAGACCTAGCTTCTGGATTCCATCAGATAGAGTTAAACGAAGCTGATAAACCCAAAACAGCCTTCACCGTCCCTGAAGGGCATTTCCAATTCACAAGAATGCCATTTGGGCTCAAAAATGCCCCTGCATCTTTTCAGCGTCTCATGAACTCTGTCCTATCGGGCCTTCAAGGTATTCGATGCTTCGTATATTTGGACGATGTGGTTTCGTACGGCCATGATTTGCAAGGCTGCATCAGCAATTTAACAGCAATTTTCCGGAGAATTCGTCAGTATAAATTAAAACTGCAACCAGACAAATGTGAGTTCTTACGACGAGAAGTCTGCTATCTAGGGCACGTAATTACCGAACAAGGTGTAAAACCTAACCCCGAAAAAGTTAAAGCCGTGGCAGAATTTCCAACTCCAAAGACCCCTAAGGATATCAAATCGTTTCTTGGGCTTGTCTCATACTACCGCCGCTTTATCCCAGATTTTTCAAAGACAGCCAAAGCCCTTACCAGCCTCCTTAAAAAGGACACGCCATTCAATTGGGAAAACCAGCAACAACTTGCTTTTGATACACTAAAACATAAATTAACTACAGCTCCTCTACTAATTTATCCCGATTTCTCAAAACCCTTTATACTGACTTGTGATGCTTCAAACTACGCTGTAGGTGCTGTACTTTCCCAAGGGATCATCGGCAGAGACCAACCAGTAGCTTTCGCCTCGCGTACTCTCAATAAAAGTGAATCCCATTACAGCACCACTGAAAAAGAGTTGCTATCTATCCTGTATGGCTGCAAAACCTTCCGTCCTTATCTGTATGGGCATAAATTCCTCATCGTTACCGATCATAGACCTTTGAAATGGTTATTCAACCATAAGGATCCCAGCAGTAAACTTCAAAGATGGAGGTTGAAACTAGAAGAATTTGATTACGAGATAGTTTACCGTAAAGGCAAACTAAACTCTGCCGCTGACGCTCTTTCTAGATATCCAGTAAATCCTATATATCCAACAAAAAGAGACTCCCTAAATCCTAACGCGAACACTTACCCTGACGAAGAACTTCCACTGCAAACATCACCGCCTGAAAGCACACCTAACGAAACAAATGACAATTTACCAAACATCCCCGAGAATCAAGATCCTGTTGTCACATCCAACGACTCTCCGGCCTTCAGCCCCATAACCTTAGAAGATCTCGAAATCCGCATTCCTTCTAGTCTCCTCGGGTCAAATAGCAACTTACCCTCTATCCCACTTCTAGAAGATGACGATCTATCCCTCACTGCATACAGCCCTGAAAGGGTATCTGAACCTCAACCTTCAACTAGCTCCCAGAACCTTGATCAACCTCCTCCTGTAGCTCGTATAACTCCATCTCCAACATCTGAAATCATACCTGTTCCTGGTGCTCCCCACACTGAAACTTCGTCTCCAACACCTGAAAATGTACCTGTTTCCGATGAAACCTACAATAAATTTCTAAAATCACCTACAAAATCATATGACACACAAATTATAGAACATAATGAAAATCTTCTCAAAAGCTCACAGAAATTAATAATAGTACCTACTTCCATAGACATGGACGAGTCCATGCCATACATACAAGAAATTTTAAATAACTCTCCAGAAACCGACCGGAACGAATTTCTGAAAGAAGAAAGAACATTGTATACCTTCTTAGCTCTAACAATTGAAAATAAAACTTACCTGTTCTTATTTATTAAGGTACACCATTTTGATGATTGCTCATACCCAGATATATTCAAATCTTTGAAATATGCTCGAGACGAGATAATGATGTCATATCCTACTGTAAATGAGATCAGTACATCAGATTTTAAAAACCCCTTCGATAGACACTCTTTTGTCAAAATTTATAATATGTTTAATTATTTATTCAATGGAACTAATATACTTGTACACATTTATCATAATGACATTATATATCCTTCATTGAGCGAAATTCCAAAAATCCTGAAAGAAAACCATGACCTTCCCATTGCCGGACACCTAGGGACCGTCAGAATGTTAAACCGTATAAAAGAAAGATTTTATTGGAAGAATATGCGTAGTGATATTGAAACCTATATAAAAAAATGTACATCGTGTCAAACTAACAAAGCTTTGCGCAAGGTCAATAGAGCACCTATGATAATAACGTCCACTTCAACAGCTCCATTCGAGAGACTTTCTATCGACATAGTAGGCCCTTTGCCAGAATCTGGCACAGCCAAACTTAAATATATCCTGACCATGCAAGACGACCTCACAAAATTTTCATTAGCCTACCCGATTCGCAGTATTACTGCTGAGGAATGTTCTGAATGTCTGCTTCATTTTATTTCATTGTTTGGAATACCAAAATATATACTTACCGATCAGGGCACCAATTTTACAGCTGAAGTGTTCAAGAAAACATGTGAACTTTTAAAGACTAAACAACTTTGGTCCACGCCCTATCATCCCCAGACGCAGGGTGCTCTGGAAAGATCACATTCCACTCTCAAAGAATTCTTGAAACACTACGTCAATGAAGATCAGAATAATTGGCCCCGATATGTTTATACAGCCATGCTAGCATACAATACTGCTGTACACTCCACTACTCACTACTCACCTTACGAATTACTATTCGGATATAAACCTCATATTCCAGACTCAATTTACAATGACAATTCTAACACTACGTATCCCGAATATGTCAAAATGTTACAACACCGAATGAAATACACTCGAGATAGAGCCATAGAATATATCCAAAAATCCAAGTTTAATTCAAAAAATTATTATGATTCTCATACTCGTGCTGTGACATATAAAGTTGGCGATTACGTCCTATTAAAAAACCATGTCAGACAACGTAAAGCCTTATCCCCATTGTGGAAAGGTCCATACAAAATCGTAAAAGTTCATGGTAATCATACGTTGTCTTTATTAATAAATAGACGACATGTACGACATCATTTCGATGAAGTCAAACACGTAGAGGCGTCACAGTTGCCTCCTACAAGCTAAGAATTTTATTTTAACTTTAGCATTTGAGTATGTGTTAGTTAGTTACGATAGTTAGGTCTAACATAGATTTTATGTCCTTACCGCTATTATATTAGATGTTTCTGCGTTATACCTTTTATGACGCTTAGAATGTAATATACTTAAAGTTTAACATTTTGTTTTTTTATATACTTATATATTATATATATAAAATATATATATTTATATAAGTTACATTTTACGTTACGTTACTCTCACATAATGAAATATAATAATGGTTTATATACAAAATACCTCTTTCTCTTACAGTATACTGGCTCAAGGTCATCCGGATTTTGTCCGGGAAATCAGCTCGAGTTCCGGTATATACTTTGACCCGATTAGTGAACTCAAAATTCGCGTAAGCCACTTAGACATAGTAACCCCAATAGACATCTCGTACATTGAACCCCACATTAAAAACATTAACTCAATATTAGGTACATTGCGTCTAGTATGCAATCAAATAAATATTGAAACTGCGAACAATTTAGAATGCAATAATATACTACAACCATTAACTGTTCGATATCAAAATTTTCAATATCGTTTATTCAATTTAGGTTTGTTTAACAACACTTATGAACGTCAATGAAGCTACGCCATCGGTTCGCAAATCCTACGGCAGGAGACCTTGTAGCGAGAAGAACCGGCAAGAAACTCGCCAAGGGCTATTTTTTTCTCCCTGTTTTAACTTATACAGAGTCGTCAAATTTGAAAAGTGACCTTCACATAATAGTAAGGTTACTTTCCATCACAATACAGAATGCCGCTTAAATTAAGTACAATTTTGCTTATTACCTAAAACAGTAAACAATTTTCAACTAAACAAGGACTCAAATAGTTTAATGGACACACTAATCTTAATCTTATTCACATTGTATTATTATACGATAGGATTAATGAAAAGGAAACTGCAAGCTGCGCTGTATATTCAAATTTATAAGTATTAACAAATAAAAGGAATTTTTGAATAAATAAAACAATTATTAGAAAAATTGCTGTTACTGTAAGACACGGATACCAAAATTACTATGAGACACACCAGCTCGCTCATAAATCAATATACTATTATTAACCATATCCCGAACACCTTTAACACAAGTAGACATGAGCAGACCCACCCCACTGGCAGCACCCGTTCACGAGCATGACGCATGAGCCAGCCATCGCTTCGCTCAACCATATTTTAGGGAACGTAACGACCCGACTCACACGACACCACCGCAGGAATGTTTAACGATTATCATGACATAGTTGCAGAGTATTCCTCCATCTCTCATTTAGTAGACAGAAGGTTCAGGCGAGGGGCATGGATAGGTGGTATTGGCTCTCTTTCTAAAACTATATTCGGAACTCTGGATGAAGATGACGGTATCAAATATGATAACGCCATCCAAGATATGCAAAGTAATGAAAAAAGGTTAGCCTCATTAATGAAACAAAATATTTTAATAACGACTTCGACTTTATCTAAATTTAATGAAACTTTACACATCATTAAATTAAATGAAGCTAGCCTTAACCAAGCTATCGACGATTTTACATTAAAGTAAAAAAATTTAACTATTATTTCCAATGAGCTTATTGTGAAGTCAAACATTAATTCCATTCTGAACAGCTTAGAAGCATCATTATTAACTCTATCGTTTCGACTAGAAGACATAACTAACGCTATTATACTTAGTAGCCAAAACATCCTGCACCCGGCCGTGTTATCTCCCAGACAGTTATACCAAGAAATCGTCGATAACTATAGATATTTACCCGTAGACTTTAAGTTACCTGTAAGCTTAGCGTTAAATAATATTCATACATTGATGAATGTATCTAGAATAGTTTGTTATAGTGTAAGCAATAAGATTGTATTCATTCTGAGAATACCTTTAGTGTCCTCGAAAGAGTTCGACCTTTTCCATAGTATAGCTTTACTTACTCCACACGATAATTTGAAACCAAATTCTTTCTCCTATATAATACCTAGCAATAAATATATAGCAATGACCAAGGATAAGTCAGAATATTGTAACCTAAACTCGTTAAACGAATGCATAGCGATAAACTCCCGCGCATACGTTTGTGACGTCATGACAGTTTTTCCCACTAGTGCAAACCCAAGTTGTGAAAGTGAATTAATTACAAATGTGATCAAAGTGTTACCAGTGCAGTGCAAAACCGATTTTGTTCACGGACATATAGATTTGTGGGAACCGCTACACAATAATAATTGGATTTATGTACAATCTCAAAGTAACAAATTATATATCGAATGTCCACATCAAAGAAATGTCGAAATAAATATTATTGGTACAGGAATATTGTCTATCCCTAAAAACTGTATATCTTATTGTAAAAGCACCAAGTTAATACCTAGATATGATAATGTCAAAATCAACACAACTGTAATTTACTCCGATTTCAATATAATAAATGACTCTTGCTGCAATTTAGATAAGTTCAAAACAGTTATGAGTAACGAGCCCCCTCTTAAATTACAAAACTTTAATCTCGATATTTTTACCTTAGAAACTAAATCAAAATTAAAATCATTATCCAGCCAAGCAGATTCAATTATCGAACAGCACCAAATTTTAAAATACGGGACTCATTACTCAGTTCTGCTTATTATTGTAATATGTGTAATTTCTGGATTCTGTATTTTTAAGATGTTTTTATGTATTAAATCGCACAGCCGTCTTACCTACCTCCTCCCTAGATCCACTCCAGCCGTTCCAATAGACCTTCCCTCTGATCCTACTCCAGCTTCTGAACCAGCTATCCCTATGAAGGTCATAAAACATAGCCCCGAAATAGAAAACCTCCCATCTCCTAGTATCCGTAGGAATCTATAATATATATACATATGAATATATATTTATAAATAAATAACAAATAAATAAATATTTATATACCATAATAATCTTACCTTTTCTCCGTTACTCTCTTCCTAAACATCGAAATTTTAACCCCGATGTTTAGTCTAACCCCGGGAGGTGTTATAGATAGAATATGTACCCATACTAGCTATCCACGCATCCTCACCTTGCACACTCAGCACTCCTTCACCATAGCCTGTACTCCAGCCGTTCCAATAGACCTTCCCTCTGATCCTACTCCAGCTTCTGAACCAGCTATCCCTATGAAGGTCATAAAACATAGCCCCGAAATAGAAAACCTCCCATCTCCTAGTATCCGTAGGAATCTATAATATATATACATATGAATATATATTTATAAATAAATAACAAATAAATAAATATTTATATACCATAATAATCTTACCTTTTCTCCGTTACTCTCTTCCTAAACATCGAAATTTTAACCCCGATGTTTAGTCTAACCCCGGGAGGTGTTATAGATAGAATATGTACCCATACTAGCTATCCACGCATCCTCACCTTGCACACTCAGCACTCCCTCACTATAGCCTGTACTCCCACGCATCCTAACTCCAGTCGAACCTCAGTCTCGATCCATCCTCCTTACGAGTCGGCTGTCTTATCATAATTAAAATCGCATCTTTTTTTAAAAACCAATTCCTGTCGAGGCTCCTAATAGTTCCCTAAAATATGGTTAAGCGAAGCGATGGCTGGTTCATGCGTCATGCTCGTGAACGAGTGCTACCAGTGGGATGGGTCTGCTCCTGGCTTCTTGTCTCAAAATATGCAGATTTTTAATGTTTTATTGTTATTAGTTTTATTTTATCGTGGCTTGTATGGCACTGTTTATTATTGACTCTTATGTTCTTAAACTATTCAAAGTTTTATTACCCTTGTTTGGCATTTATATTTATTATTTTATTTGCTACGTTTTTGGTTGGTGTGTATTTTAAAGAAACTACCTTTTGGATGTCTATTTCTTAGTTATTGAAAATTATTTACTGCTATGATTACCGGGTTTTTTTATTTTGTTTTTAAACTTAAGATTAATTTGTGATGGAAAGTGACTTTACATATTATATTATGTTAAAGTCACTTTTCAATTTGACGACTCTGTATGAAATATGACAGGGAGAAAAAAATAGCCCTTGGCGAGTTTCTTGCCGGTTCTTCTCGTTACAAGGCCTCCCGCCGTAGGATTTGCGAACCGATAGCGTAGCTTCATTGACGTTCACAAGTGCTGTATCAGCCTAAAATGAATAAATGATTTTTGATTTTGATATGGTCGAAATAACTACGATCGATTCACATATTTTCGTAATGACTATTGAACGACTCAACTACTGTTAATTTCACCTACGGTTGATTGAACTACAGTTGATTCAACTAACGGACGATTGGCCTAATGTTCATTTCATCTACTGGTTGTTTCGACTATGAACGACTCGCCTACAACAAGCTTATGAATTGGAAAGTTTATTAAATGGATTTTTTTTTTTTTTTTTTTTTGTTTATTATCAAATATACATAAAAATACAAAAGTTGTTTGCTACATTCACAAAAAACCACGTAGGTTTACATTAGGAATGAGCTGTTCAGCAATCATTCGCTTAAGTTAAAACAAATCTAGGCTTAATTAACACAAACATAGTACATACAACTTTGTACATAGGTACAAAGTTATTCTAGCAATAGCAAGTTCACTAGCATAAATATAAATACAGCAAGGAGTGACATGAGCGCCGCCATGCGATGGTGGCGCAAATGCTAGAGATAGTGCAGCTACACATACAGGCTGTTACAATTTTTGCAAAAAGTATTGTTCTAATTTTAGTTTTATATTTTTGTGGGTTATACTTTTTCTTAGTTCTAGGTCAAGATTGTTTATTAAGAAAGGAATTAAATAAGCGCTAGTTCGCCGGCCATAAGTATTATTGGTTTTAGGCACTATTAATTTTTGGTTTGTTATTTCTCGTGTCGTAATTTTGTGTTTTTTTAGTTCTTGAACACTTAGGTTAAAGAATTGTTCTTTGAGAAGATTATAACTTACTTGATCGTGGACGGGCAGTGTCTTGCAAATTTTGAATAACATATTGTCATTATTAGCACAATCAAGCATCATTTTAGGTGGTACAATATTTTTAAGTATTCTTATTTGCAATCGCATAATATCGTTGAGGTAAGTTTGGTAACTACGTCCATAACTACTTAGTCCGTAGGATACTACAGAGGCAATAAAGGCGTTGTAAATAAGTAGTCGTGTACTAAATGGTATTCGCTTTCTAATTATAATAATATTAGCCAAAAATGCTCGTAACCTGGTACAAATGCTTTCAATATGTGGTTGCCAATTAAAGTTACTATCTATAATGAGACCAAGATAAGTGTGGCTGTTGACTAACTCTATAGGCTCACAATTATTAGGGCAAGTTTTTGGTTGTGTTTGATTATGAAAACATGTATGACTGTGGGATATTAGAGCAGTTTGTAAATTTTCTCTTTTATGAGGTGAACTAATATGCACTAATTTAGTTTTTTGTGTATTTAAGACCAACCCCATATCATGACACCACTTACTGAGAGTGTCAAAATCGAACTGAAGTTTTTTCATTGCCTCGTTTACATTACTATCAGCAATAAGTATGCAAGTATCGTCTGCAAATTGATAGGAAGTGCAGTAGCTTAGTGTTTTATTCATGTCATTGACATAGGCCAGAAAATGGATAGGCCCCAAAACCGAACCCTGAGCTGTGCCTTGGGTTACTTTCATACACCCACTATAACAGTCCTGTATCTTAACGCAAAAAGATCGGTTCCGTAGATAATCTTGGCACCATTTCAACAGAGGCCCTTGTACACCTGTGTTTTCTAGGCTTTTTATAAGTATTTTATGGTCAAGAGTATCAAAAGCCCGCGAAAAATCAATAAATAAGGCAAGTACTTGTTTCTTATTGTTAAGGCTATCATTAATGTGATCTGTAAACTTAGATAATAGGGCTGTTGTACTTTTACCTGGCTGGAATCCATACTGATTACTGTTTATTATGTCGTTATTCTGATAGAAGTTATGGATCAGTCCACACATATACTTTTCCACAATTTTATCAAGTGACGATAACAGAGTGATAGGTCGATAGTTACTTAAGTCATCCCGCTTCCCTTTTTTAAATACTGGACGTACACATCCCTTTTTTAATTCGTCAGGATAGACTTTAGCCAAAATTGAGGTGTTAATGAGATTTGCAAGAGCCAAAGAGATCTTTTCACTAATATGTTTTAAGTCAATTGTTCTAATCGCATCAATACCAGGTGCTTTATGAGTATGCAGTTTCATAATTATTTTGTGTATTGCGGCTGGTGTTGCTTTAGCAAATCTCATACATTTATCAGCTTTGTCCGTGGTATCTTGTTTTAGTAGTTTTAAGCTACATTTGGGGAGTAGGTTTTTAACAGCATTGTCAAATTGATTAGCGAAACTATTTGCAATTACTTCAGGAAGGAGATTTTGCGCACGAAACGCTTTCATAATAGCTTGGTCTAAAGATAAGCTCATTCTCCCATAGATCTCATTAATAACTTGCCATACGTTACGACTATTTGTATAATTCAATTTTATTTTATTTTTGTAATATAAATTTCTATAGAATTCTGTTACTTTGTGTACCTTATTCCTTATTTTATTATATTCTTTTCGCAGGGTAAAGTTATTTACATCTTTTCTCCATTTATTATAAAGCATATCTCTTTTGTCGCTCAATTTGACAATATTGTCGTTAACCCATTTGGGCGCGTTGGATTGTTTTTTTGGTTAGGGTGTCGCAAACATAAAATTTTTGACTGTTTTAGTATGAAGCGGGGACTTGCAAAATTTTCAAGAATGAATTTTATAAAAATGCAAATATCTCAAAAACGGTCCGTCATAGCTGAAATCTAACAAAATTTTCGATCCCCTACGGTACTCCGGAGATACCTAGGAGGCATCCGATGGACATATAGAAATATTTTTTTTAATTTTTTTGCTCAAAAAATTTTTGTTATTTCAAAATTTTTATATCTTTTGGGAAAAACAAAAGGGGGGACAGGGGGCGAAGCCCCCCGCCAAGGGGGCTCGGGGGTCGAAGCCCCCTGCCACCCAACAAAATGTAACAGACGTTTTAGGTTAGGTTAGGTTAGAACAGTGACCAAAACGCCGCGCGAGCCGAGCGAGCGAAGCGCCAGAATCGACTTTATACACCCCCCCTACCCCTACTTCAGTTTAATAGGAAATGGGAATATATATATAGTCGTTTCTGGCGCTTTGCCGGCCGCTGCCGCGGCACGCTCGCTTCGCTCGCTCGGCTCGCGCGGTATGTTCATGTAAACCGAACATGCTCGTCGCTTCGCTCCTCGCACCTAACAGCAATACAGTCACGACCAATAATATGTATACAACATAGGACTATATCATATTACAATATTGAATGACTTCTGTGACACTGATCGTTTTCTTTTGGAACGCTACAGTGTGACAAAGTTCTATGTTGTATTGTATACATAATATTATTGCTCGTGTCTGTACATGAGTCACTATTTTTGAACTTAATAAACCGTTATTTTAAAAATTAGTTATTTTAAAAATAGGTGTAACGACCAATAGTTATTTTGAACAGTAGGTCTTTTGACCGTAGTTATTTCGACCATAGTCGAAACGACCGTAGTTATTATGATACATACCCGAAGGTAACTATCCAACTGAGACTCCATTACGATTCAATTACGATGACGTACAAGTTTTTATAGAATACCCAATTTGTTTTAATCGTAATGGAATCGTAATTGAGTCTCAATTGAATATCAATAGAATCTTATTTAAATTAAAATTAGCAGACTTGGGGCCCAGGTATTACGTAGCAGGGTGGATCATCTATTGCGTCAACTTTATAAACTCGGATTAAGTACTTCAAGCTCCGAGTTTCCTGAAAGATCAAACCCGAATAGGAAAGTGTTTTTTTTAGATTTACCTTGGCGATGCTAATTAAGTACTAAGCTTTATAGAAATTGGCTATTTGACTAAGTATTGTTGAAATGTAGACATTAAATTATGACATTTAGAAATATAACATTATTGAATAGTTAGCAAATGTGAAAAAAGAAATTTAATCTGTATTATAACAAGCGAATTATGAGCTACTTCATTGTGACTCTAGCTATCTCTTTCTAAAACGAAATTTTCTATGGCGAGAGTATGGCGATATAAAAATTTGACGTCACATTTCGATAGTGCTCTCCTTGTCTAATTAGAAAGATTGATGCACTATATCGCTGAAAGTATGCAAGATATTTGAAAATAAATACCTATGCTGTGTTGCTACTAACGCAATAAACATTTTAAGTAAATAAAAAAAATTTAGTCAAGTACCCAATTAGAACAATTTGTTGGAAAGTAGAGTCTATGTATAAATAAGTGATGTTATGATATTTTTATTAGGGAAATATTAAATTCTCCCACAAAAATTACTGAGTTGCACATTCAAGTACCTACTTGATGTACATTTCAGGAACATGAAATGTACATTGTAGGAAAATCATTGATGAATAGGTGCATGTACAAAACCATGTGCCAGTGCCTACCCATATTGATAACACTCAGGCACACTTCAAAATCCAATGTCCATCACTTCACAACACTTTGTCTAGGGTGGAGTACAAACCCTTTACCTCAGTACTCAGTATTGAGTCTAATACCACATAATATACACGGTAATTTTTTTTATCTCCACGGCTAATTTTAGGGATTATTTTACTCATGAAAACAAACAACTTTTATTATGGGACCAACACTGAAATCGCGAAAATAAATCAGCTGTTCCATACAAAAGTGCAAAAATATTAAATCAAAATGTATGGAACAGCTGATTTTGTTTTCGCGATTTCAGTGTTGGTCCCATAGTAAAAGTTTGTTGGTTTTCATGTGTAGAATAATCCCTAAAATTATCCGGGGTGATAAAAAAATTACCGTGTATAATAATATGCTAATATTCTGTTGATTGATCGAGAACATAAACATAGCTTTAGTGGATAAGTGTGTAAAAGAGATAAAAGCAAGGCTTTTTTAGCCTTTAGAAAAGTAATACTTAGTATTACTTTTCTCTATGTAGCTAAGCTTGTATCGTGAGTTTGCTAAGCAATCTTGATTGATTGGAAGTACCTACATGAAAAAAATCTCTCAGATCTCCATGAAAGAAAGGATATCATGACATGATAGATCACTTGCGAGATTTGAATATGTGGCGAAAGATTGGTGTAGTTCTAGTGGTTAAAAAAGGAATTTACGTAGGTTAAATTCGTGTTGTTTTTATGCATTGTTTTAACGTCCTTATGAATTAAAAAGGGGGTTAAAAGTGAAAAATAAATATAAGGGGTTTAAGTAACAATACGGTATTTTACTGTTTTTTTTTTATTTCTTTAAATTTTTTTTCGATGTATTAGCTACACAAAACAAGTTTTTATTTTGAATTATCTTGAATATTTTCAAAGATATAGGACTTCAAACTTTATAATTAGACAAGGACAGGATGCTATCTTTGTGACGTCAGTGAGTTAGTAGCGTCATAGTCATGCCATAGAAGATTTCGTTTTAGAAAGAGACGGATATAGTCAAAATCAAACAGACTATAATTCTTTTATTATAAAACAGATTCAAATTATTTTTTCACATTTGGTATTCTGAATAGGGTATTTTACACCTAGAAAGAAAAAATATAAAAATGCATTTTTATGATAGATAACGTAAAAAGTAAACGAGAAACGTGTATATTTATTAATAAAAAGGGATTTTTAAATATATAATTCAATTTTAAAAATCGTCTTTTTTAATCTGTTCTTCAAATGTCTGAAACGCCATACGCCATATTGGATTAGGATGTGACGTCAATCCGTTAGCATAAACATAGGCGAGGTATTTCTGTCATACAAACTAGTACTAACGACGTCGAGCTTTGTGTTATTTCATGATATTTTCGTAATCTAATAGTTACTATCACGTAAAAGGACTTTTTTCCTATACTTTATTAACGTCGCATCATGGATGACGGATTCGTGAAAGCAGAAAGCACGAATCTACCAAGGATAAATACGTTGATGGTGGCAATTTTTTTTGCATCCAACCCGATTTCTGATCAGCCGAGTTGAGAAATGTTAAAATAGCAATGTAAGTACCTACTTAATGTTATCAAGTTTGGTCTAATAATAAATACAAAATCAATACACAACACGATAATGCGTGATAATGCCCTGTGTTGACTATTACAATCCAACTTAACCTATTTTCTTGTCATCAGGTCCGGAAGAGAATCATACGGGGACGACGACGCTATAGGCTACGTGCAACTCAAACTGTACGGTATGCTCGGAACACAAAGTGCGGTCCTAGTGCAGTGAGTGTATTGTAAGTGTATTGCGAATGAACAGGAAGAGACTGTCACTAGTGTCCAGTGCCACGATTGCCCCTCATCAGAAGGTGGCAAACACGGTGTTGCATTTTTGATGTGGTTACACTTACACCGCCGAACCGAAGCCCCGTCCTGTACTTCGATTGAATGTTATTGGAGTAAATCGAATCTGGCTAAGGTTGGCTCATTAATAAAAATGTTATGTAAGTACAAAAGAAATCTCTAAAAGTAAACCTAAAGAGATAGTTCCAGACAGCAGTGTGTTAAATGAATTTGTTTTGCAATGCAAAAAAAAGAAAAATCAACACAAATGCCATTTTTGAAGCATGAACCTGATGTTGACAGAAAGTAAACTCTTTCGCTGCATCGTCTAATAATTAAATATGATGAAGAAAACGGAGAGGTTTTTAACTAAAATCATGATAGAAAGTGAAACAAGAGATCAACATAAAAGTGGCTTGTGGCATGAACTAACTAAGATATGGAAGTATCACAGCCTCGAAATGCTATGAAGTGAGCCGTTGTAAAACTGGATGGTACTCTGGTGGCTATGCTACGCTGTTACATATTGGTGTGGATCTATAATTGGTTTCCTGTAGCTATTTATAGTTTCATATTTTGTAGTTTTAACTGTTGATCCACTAAATAAATAAAATAAAAATAAATTAAGTAGGACTCTGTTTATTATGTTGTAACCTATTTAGTTGATTTTTACAATACATCCATTATGTAATAAAATTATTGTTTTATTGAATTTATTTTCAGGAAGAAATAAGACTTTTACTTTATCTTGGTTATATTTTTTATTACATAATAATAAAAATTATACCTTGTATAAAACCAGAGTTGTCTGTTTAGGTATTAATTTAATCCTTTGAAACCACTTAAATTAAATAAAAGACATACCAACGGCATTTAAACAAACAAAATTTCTTTATTCTCTAGGTTTTGATTACAACACTTATGAATGTCAAAGAAGCTACACTACAGCATCGGTTCGCAAATCATTCAGCGAGAGACCTTGCAAGAACTGGCAAGAAACGCATCAAGGGCAATCTTTTTCTGCCTGTTTTCATACAGTCGACAGATTGATAAAAATGACCTTCACACTTAACTTAAGAAGTTAGTTACATTTGCTCTTACATATAATATACTTGACAGTAAACCAATTTTCAACTAAACAAGAAATCAAATAGTTAAATGGGCATACTATCTCATTCATTTTAAGATTACTAATAAGATAACTGCAAGTTGCTTGCTCATGCTTTCCTGAGATACAATAAATAGTAGGTCGGCCACAACCAGATTTTGAAAAATCTTGCCGGTATCTCTTCTGTATACCTACCTGCTTGTTGTAATGATTTTGTGGTGGAACAAGCAGTTTCGTGATTTACACAACGCCCTGAACACATCCATACCTGTTGTAGGTATACAGAAGAGATACCGACAAGATTCAGGTTGGAGAAGGAATTTTCTCAGGTGGCCGGTAGACTATAAAGGTGATGTTGCAATGCAAGTCAACGAGACAACTGTGTAGTTGTCTTCAAAGGTGATGTCATACTGTCTTTGTTTTTTATACAAGTCTGCACATTTCTACTTCTATAGTGTGTCATCCGACAATGTTGAACTGCTTTTATGTTCCTGGGCTTGTACTACTTGGACTTCTTTGTTATGTCATGACACTTATTATTCTTGTCAGATGTCAAAATATAATCTGGAACTAATAGTAAAATATGGTTAGTATAATATTTGTCTTAATGATAATGTTAATAATTTATAACATCTGCTTAAATTAGGTACTCACAAAAACTAAAATAAATTACCTTGACTACAAGATGGTACTGACTGATACAACATCATTCTCCTCTCTTATGGCCTCTTCAATCTCCTTAATTGTAGACATTCTTTTTTTGCCTTTTAATAAAGGCCTGCTGAGGTTCACTTGGAGTGGATTTGTGTTTTCAGTCTTGGCAATCAAATCTGGATAGTTTGCAGTTTGGCCTCATCCGAATTCGTTTCACAGAACCCATTATCTTATACTGTGTATAAATCTCCATATCATTTTCCAGCTAAGATATGGAATTTAATATATTTATGTAGGTTTTATATAGTTAGGTTCAAAACATAACCTATAAACATGACGTTTGTTTTGTATGTAGATAAGTATTATTACAACAACTTACAACTTTCTTGAAGAACACCAAGTTTTCTTTAGTGTATTATTATTCTCTATTAACCATTATATTATATATATATCGCATACACATCAAAATGATCTTCACAGAAATACAGTCTAGTTTTTGTGAAAACTGCTTTTGGATCTCTTCTTGCCAATTTCAACCAAGTTTTTCTCATTCTAATATCACTTGGCACTTGAATCCATAAATTTTGTGAGTTTTTATACTCGTATTCTTGCACCCGGGCACAAGACACCAATGGATATTACATTAAAACTCATTATTTTCAACAATGTTTTACTTGGGCTTAACGCAGAGTCGTATTGTTTACAAATCTACTATCCGAGTGACGTCACGAGCCGATACAATATGGCGGATAGCTTTTTAGCTCGAAAACTAAAAATCAAAAATGAAAATAGATATTAGGGCATTTTTTGGTATCATAGCATTGAAATAAAAATTTTACTGGTTCATTACGACCTCAGGATTGATTTTAGACAGTTTTCAAAAAAGCGTGTAATACCCTATACATTTAAACAACAGTAAAATACCCTATTGCCGATTTGTATGGAAATTTTTGTAATATTTTTTCCATACTAACGTTTTGTAATTTATTCAACGACTAATATTATGAAACTTTACAAAATTTTACACACGTATTTATGGACATTTTACCTACCTACTAAATGACACATTCGTTAAGAGAGAAAAAAAATATTTTCAATAAGTTACAACTAATAAAGTACGAAATTCAGGAAACAAAAATAAGTCGTAACTTTCGGGATAAGTTTTTTCTATGTTATCATGTCAGCCGAACGACGCCCACTGCTGGGCATAGGCCTCCCTCAAGGATCTCCACAACGATCGGTCCTGCGCTGCCCGCATCCAGCGGCTTCCCGCGATCTTGACCAGATCGTCGGTCCACCTTGTAGGGGGCCTGCCCACGGAACGTCGTCCGGTACGCGGTCGCCATTCGAGAACCTTTCCGCCCCAACGGCCATCGGTTCTCCGCGCTATGTGTCCCGCCCACTGCCACTTCAATGCTGCAATCCTTCGAGCTATGTCGGTTGTTTTAGTTCTCCTGCGGATCTCATCATTTCTGATTCGATCGAGCAGGGAAATACCAAGCATCGCTCTCTCCATTGCTCGCTGGGTGACTTTGAGCCTTCTTATGAGACCCATAGTAAAAGACCACGTCTCACTTCCATAGGTCATTACTGGCAACACACACTGGTCAAAGACTTTCGTCTTGAGACATTGAGGTATTTCAGACGCGAATATATGTCGGAGCTTCCCTAACGCTGCCCATCCGACCTGGATTCGACGAGAGATCTCTTTCTCAAAGTTGGACTTACTTAACTTGACCGTCTGTCCTAGGTAAACATAGTGGTCAACAACTTCAAGTGTAATGTTCCCAACATTAACTGGAGCGGGTGCAACATGGGCATTGAACATGATTTTCGTCTTGTCCATGTTCATCTTAAGACCCACTCTTTGCGAAGCATTACCGAGATCTTCGAGCATTGTGTTCAGGTCTTCCAAGGTCTCAGCCATAAGAACTACATCATCGGCAAACCGTAGGTGTGTTAGGTACTCGCCATTGATGTTGATGCCGTATCCTTTCCAGTCCAGCAGCTTAAAAATATCCTCCAACGCAGCTGTGAACAGTTTGGGAGAAATGACGTCTCCCTGTCTCACACCTCGCTGTAGTTGAATAGGATTAGAGCTCTGGTTCTGTAATCGGACCGACATGGTGGCGTTTTGGTATAAGTACCTCAGCACCTCGATGTACCTGTAGTCTATTTGGCACCTCTGGAGAGACTGCAGCACCGCCCAAGTCTCAATCGAATCAAAGGCTTTCTCATAGTCCACGAACGCCAAGCAAAGTGGCAAGTTATACTCTTCGGAAAATGAGTAGCGGTTTTTCTATGTAAATAATCAAATATCGTGGTTATTAAATTATCAAAAGTTGCTCGATACGGTCTTTATTAAAGAAATTATATTATATAATTCTAATATCATAAAAGTTGTTAAGTTATATGTACAAAAGGAAAAAAAACGGCGATATCATTTTTTAACCCCTATTATTTTCCTAAAACAAAGCAATTATTAACTTGCTTATTTGTAATTTGAATATCCCATTTCGCGACAGTTTGCTTGGAGTCAAAAAGGACTATTGGATTTACTCCTGATTTACATTCAACAGGGAATTGAAGCCACTACCTTCTGCCCTTGTGATGCAAATTTGCGGCGCAGTTGCATTCAACGGCGTAATCCCGTTCCTTATTCCGGTCTGAATTAATGGTTTTGCCAGTCTCCTTAGATTAATAGAAAATACGTTTGCAGGAAAAGACGGGTTTAGGTACAGACAGCGGCAATAATAATATGCAACAACTATTCGACCTGTTATTAAAATTAGCGCAAAACCTTTTAGAGAACTAATTTTTGTAATAAAAGAATTATCTACTTATTTTTTTATGTAATTCTTTTAAAGTTAGTTATAACATCTTTAAAAATTTATATAATTTATTTAATTATTTTCTCACTATTTTAGTTTTTGAATTTTTGTTTTTTTGCCGTTTTGCAAATTAAAAACTCCTTGGTTATGTGCCTATGTGAAGTTTTATGTGAAGGTGTGAGGCGCGCCACCCTACTTGTCCAATGCTACAATATTGCCAAATATACCTAATCCGCTACCATATAGGTTGTATACCCAGTATACCCACCTTGTATTAGAACCCAAATCAAAATCCCAGTATTGGACCAAAAAAAATATTCAGTATCTTGAAAAATACAAACGGTGAAGCCAGTTTTAATCTCCAACCTTGTACACATTCTTCTTAAGACTAGAAAGTAAGGAAATCGTAGTATGTTCATTTTCCAAAGTCGTCAAAGGGTCTGCGTCTTGGAGCTCTCATTAGTACCGAGTGGGGTCGCTGCAAAGGCTTTTATTGGGTGTGTTTGCACTGATGAGACTCTCCACTGAGATACGCTGAAAAGTTAATGGTCGTCGGTATACATGGTACTACTTAGTTTGCCTGAAAGACGAATGTGTGATGAGATAAGTACCGGAACAGTAGCCTTAAACTTTATTTTATACAGGTAGTTAAAATTATATTTTTGTACCACTTTTGGTTAATTATGTTCAGTTTTATAACAAACAATTTGTTGTCTTCAAAGTACATATTTGCAGTTGAATCGTGTGAACCTTTCAAGTTCTTTTGAAAACTAGAAATTGTTTGACCTATGGTCCTCCGTAGTGCCTAATAAACATTTATTTTTGGAAGAGCTACATTAGTATTATTTTCTTTTATCGAAGTTTTAGCACTGCTAATGAAAGAATTAACTATTCTTACTTACTTACTATTTGTTTTTACGCGCACAGTTTCTTGATGAAACCTAAGAACTTATCGACGTAAAAACTTCTGAATAGCAATTAACTTTGGTTACGTACTGAAAGGTTTTCGGATTTTATTATCTAACGAAGATAGTATATAGAATAAGCACTAAAGTTTGCTCGTCTTGTGGGTGTGGAAGTTTTAAACAATCTTTTACGTCTCATCTTTGGTCTTTTAATAATAATTATATCATCTAAGAAATTATTCAAAGCCCCTTGTATCTGACCAACATTTTTAAATAAATCAATGTATCGTCGTAATTATAGTGCAGAGGTTATATTGGTCATATTACTGTCAATTATGACACGGATGTCACCGGAACAGTCAATAAAATTTTGTAATTTTTTTTAAAGTTTGGCAGTAACAATATAAAAAAAAGTATTTCTTTCCAAGATTTTTTCAATTTAACATCGAGTTGCGAGTCGCTCTAATGGAACCGCATCTTAAGAGGCCGTTTCTGGTTTTGAATGATTTAGACTGTTTTTTAAATTCTTTCGGAGCTGAGTGGGGAAATTATAGGCGAAAACCTCTTCGAATTTTTAGAGCAACTACAACAAAGTTTAAAATTTAAAAATACCTACATAAAAATTAAGAATGATTCATACTTAAACAGCTACAATAAACAAAATAATAAAAAAGTATCTGAAAAATGGAAAATGATGTATTTAGAAAAAATCGACACGTCTACAATTTTCAAAAAAATATCTTTTATGAAAATTGTAGGATAGTTTTTAAGTTCTCCGAAATTTTTATTATTATATGGGAGCGCACACGCTAGTACGGCAGAGTGCAATTTTAGGTATGGCCTCAGATTCAAATTCAAATTAAAGCAGAGAACACGTTCATAGTTCGATGGGCCCCATTGTGTCGCGGGCGACGCATTGTGTCGTTAGTGTCAGTCGTCAGATTTGTACTTATTGTATTAACAATAAGTACAAATCAAAACGATATCCAAGGTTTTCTTTTCAATAAAAGTTAGTCGAGTCGCACTAATGGAACCGCACCTTAAGATGCGAATCCAAACAAAGGCAGAGCACACGTTCATAGTTCGATGGGCCCCATTGTGTCGCGGGCGGCGCATTGTGCCTTTTGTCAAAACAAACAGAGCCATCTTACAACTATTTTCTTTTTCTCGGCTTTTAGAGTTTCGTGTAGGTAAGAAATATTTCCGGAGGGCGATTGAGATATCGTGTTCTTTGTATGTGCCTATTTTGGAATATTTGGCGGGTATATTCTGGAACATCTTACTAATATTATATGCGAAACGTTAATTGGATGTTTAGGCGTTTGGATGTTTGATACTCAATCACGGCAAAACGGCTGAACTGATCTGGATAAAATTTGGCACAGAGACAGATTTAATATATAGGCTCCTTATCCAGGGAAAATATCTTATTCCTACGGGAAAACATCGGCGTCGTCTAGCCTAGCGTACGCGTACAAAGCCGCGAGAGGGAAGCTAGTGTATTATAAAAAACTGACCTTCCGCCCGCGACTTCGCCCGCGCTGACTACACGACGTTATCCCGAAGGAATGAGATGTTTTTCCGGGATAAAAAGTAGCCTATGCCACTCTCTAGCATCCAAACAGATCCCGCATACCAAAATCACGACGATCCGTTGCTCCATTTTGACGTGAAAGACGGAAAAACAAACAAACACACTTTCACATTTATAATATTAACTAGTAGGTATGGATTTGTACTTAAGTTCAACCATCTTTTTAAAATATAGAGAACTAAATAGTATTGCGATGATTTTGGTATAGAAACTGAACATCGGCACAAAATAAATACCTAATAGTAACATCGGAAAGAACAAGAGCTAATATAATACCTATGGGGAAAAACAATTATAAATGAGCCGAAATAGTCTTAAATATTTTTTGTATAAGTAACCTATTTTACAAAGTATCCGGGGTGACCCAATTACGTTTGATGTTTTTCTTGTTTGCCGAACAAAAATTGAAAGACATTTTATTTTATTGAAATAATTTTATACTTAAGGCGATGATTCCCGACCGAAATAGGCACGCTAACGCTTGCTCGGGCGCGATACACTTCACGCGGACACAGTGACAGCCGGCAGTGAACTGTGAAGTCGCGAGCGCCCCGCGAATCGAAAATCACTTAAAATTCAATTAAAATTTTGTAATAATAAAATTAAGACTTATGTCGGCCGGAATCCCTCGGCTATTCAAAGACAATTATTTTCGTATATTTTTCATTAACTAAAACCAAGTATACTGCAAGTAATAGGATATTTGCCTTACTGGCTAAAACTATATTGATCGGAGTGTACGGCGCTTATAAGTGACAAATATGCGTTTGCTTACTTTTCACACGCGTACTTCTTTGTTACATTTTAAAATTAAATTTCAAGTGTGAGGCACAGGGATAAAAATTCTAATTTTGAAAGTGCTTACATTATATATGTCGTCGTCTAAAACGTTCTCGCAAATTTTCATAATGTAAAAAATTGTACACCTCTAAGGGCGTTTGTGCACTACCACAGAATTTTACCGATCCGGAAAAAAACGGATGCTTGTATTTAATTAATTACTAATATAAATGATTAATTATTAAAATACAAGCATCCGTTTTTTTCCGGATCGGTAAAATTCAGTGTAGTGCACAAACGCCCTAACTGTCGTGTCCGCCCAGTCTAATAGGCTCCTTTCTATCCCGGAAAAATATCACACTCCCGCCGGATTACGTCGTGTAGTCCACAGGAGCGAAGCCGCGGGCGGACTGTGTATTTGTGCCAAACATAGAGTCGTGAACACCAGTAGCTTCCCTTCAGTCATCAATCATCATAATCATGTCAGCCGAACGACGCCCACTGCTGGACATAGGCCTCCCCCAAGGATCTCCACAACGATCGGTCCTGCGCTGCCCGTATCCAGTGGCTTCCCGCGACCTTGACCAGATCATCGGTTGTTTTAGTTCTCCTGTGGAGCTCATCATTTCTCAAACAGGGAAATACAAAGCATCGCTCTCTCCATTGCTCGCTGGGTGACTTTGAGCCTTCTTATGAGACCCATAGTAAAAGACCACGTCTCACTTCCATAGGTCATTACTGGCAACACACACTGGTCAAAGCCTTTCGTCTTGAGACATTGAGGTATTTCGGACGCGAATATATGCCGGAGCTTCCTAACCGCTGCCCATCCGAGCTGGATTCGACGAAAGATCTCTTTCTCAAAGTTGGACTTACCTAATTGGACCGTCTGTCCTAGGTAAACATAGTGGTAAACAACTTCGAGTGTAATGTTCCCACCCAACACTACACTCGTAGCATTCCCTTCAGGATAGCATAAATAAATTATGCTCAGGTTACAGTGGCCCCTAGTAGGTACGTATTTCAGTAATACCTGCAAACAAAATTGTCATATTTTAGTATCAATTATCAGACAACCTGAAAATAAAATTTCAAAGTCAGGCGTCAAATTTTCAGTTTATTGCAAGTAATTTACAAAAGAGATAAGGTGTAATATTGGCGTTCCCGAATCTGGATTGATCACAGAATAGGGTGCCGGGTTTTAATTAAAGCCTTAGTTATTGTAAGCGGGTCTGTGACGAGGTTGACGAGCGCCTCTGATACAATAGTTGCGGAAGATGGCAATGCCTAATTGTTTTCAGGAGTTAATATATTTTTAACCGACTTCTATATCAAAAAGGTTCTCTATTCGTCTGTATGTTTTTTTTAAATATTTTTTTTGTATGTCCACCGATTACTCGAAGACGGATTGAGCGATTGAAATGATTGAAACGTTATTACATCAGGCTGGTTTCCAAGTTGGTCCCATTTTTGAAATTTTGAAATCGGTTTAGTAGTTTTCAGGAAATCTTGAAAATACTGTCGCTTTCGTTACCACTTTATGTGAATTTAATACGTATCTTTGGGCATAACTCCTTTGTTTATAAACCGATTTAGATGATTCTGGTTTTGTTAAAGAGGGGATACCTCAAGGTATTTTAACCGACTTCAAAAAAGGAGGTTTTCAGTTTGATCACATACCTATTTACCAGAATACACGTAAATTGCCTGCACGATGCACTAAAAAGAGCGAAATAAAAATTATTTTTATAAAAAAATAAAACCGCCTTCAAAAAAATCACATCAAAAAAGTAAGAAATAATTCCTCACCAAATAAATAACGTAAGTACTTTGAAGTCGGGCGGGTTTTAACAAAAATAACAAAAAATCGTACATGTTTCACGCCCGACTTCAAAGTACTTACGTTATTTATTTGGTGAGGAATTATTTCTTACTTTTTTGATGTGATTTTTTTGAAGGCGGTTTTTAATTCATGAGTAGTTTAATCCTGAAAAATTCAAAATGAAGTATTTAGAAGAAATCGACCCGTTTCACAAACAGCTCCGATAGGACTCGAACCCACGACCTCTCGCTATCCGGGCGACTGCTTTAACCACTGAGCTGCGGAGTCGTTAAAAAGTAAAGTAAATCTAGCTCAGTAGTTAGAGCAGTCACCCGGATAGCGGAAGATCGTGGGTTCGAGTACCATCGGAGCTGGTTGTGAGACGGGTCGATTTTATTTTTCTACATACTTCATTTTCAAATTTTTAATAATAATAATTGCATTGTGAATGCAAAAAAGTAAAAATTAAAATTACTTCAAGCCCGGGAAAATGAGACACAATAGATGTTCCAGTGTTGTGTGTGTGGTCCCATTCGGCCGGGTCGGCGTCGAAACGTTAAAGGGTATAAAACTTCAAAAAGTAAACTCGGTGCTTGATATCTGACAACTCCAGGTGATGCTCTGGCTGAAGGCGAAACAGTAGATAAGACGGTAAAGATTCTATGAACATTCGCATTAATTACAAGAAACATAACTACCTACTCACTGTTCTTCGTTATTAGCATGGAGCTAGACTACATACTGAGGTAACTGGAGAGTGCAGTACTAACACTTTTTGTGATCACAAATTACACTGTGGCTGTCTTCCGTCTCACCTACACTTTGAAAAAATACGTATGGTCATATGAGACAACTGACAGCCACTACATACTAAATGTCAAATTTGCGGGGTACACTTTTTTATTTAGGGTGAGAGCTCCAGTTACCTCAGTATTAAGTCTAGCTCCATGGTTATTAGCCTCTCTGCAAACGGACCACCGACCACAACCACAAAACGCCACCACTGACCTATTTCCTGTAGCTTTCATACATTTTATATGAACTCGCCGAACACGCTTGACGCCCGCCACCGCTAGTCGTCACTTGTTCCTTCTGCTAGCTTCAAGTGGTAGCGTTTGTGGCTGTCGCGTGTGGCTCGTGTGCGGCGACAGTAAGGGCCTAAACTGCGTCTCGCGGACGCCCACGCGGTTCCATACAAAAGTGCTCCGTCGCGGGCACCCGCGCGGGCAACCGTCGTCGAGGGGAGGCGGGCCCCGACAACGGTTGCTGTTGTGGTTAAACGGTTGTGGCGGTTGTTTCCCC
This sequence comes from Crambus lathoniellus, assembly GCA_949710035.1. Lineage (NCBI taxonomy): Eukaryota > Metazoa > Arthropoda > Insecta > Lepidoptera > Crambidae > Crambus > Crambus lathoniellus. The sequence goes on from OX453300.1 coordinate 6,676,711, forward strand.
GCGACGGGGCCCGCCAGCGGTAGCACGCACGGGCTTGTTCAGTCAATAGCGCTATGTGATGCGGTTCCACGGAGCCCGCGCGCGTGTCCACGGACAGAGACAGGCGACGGTGCCCGTCGCGGGCGCCCGCTTTACTCAGTTTAGGCATTAGGCCCTAAGAGCTAGCGCGCACGGGTGACTTTTGTTACCGTGACTGTTTTGTTTCTCACACCAATAGTATGAAAAAGTCGCGTCGCTCATGCGCGCACTTTCATACTAACCCTACTACTACTAGTTGCGGAGACAAAAGTCACCCGTGCGCGCACGCTCTAAAGGCTTATTTACGCCGAAGCAACACTGTGCGACATTGCCGCATGCTACATTGGCGTACGTCATCTTGTGGTATGCTACTTATCCAACATTTGCGGCATGCGGCAGTCCACACAACACGGAAAGGTTTTTTCTCGGTAGTCTATGGGCGTTTGTGCACTACCACTGAATTTTACCGATCCGGAAAAAAACGGATGCTTGTATTTTAATAATTAATCATTAATATTAGTAATTAATTAAATACAAGCATCCGTTTTTTTCCGGATCGGTAAAATTCAGTGGTAGTGCACAAACGCTCTATGTCAAAAATATCGCATGGAATCTATCGTGTTTGGATACAAGCTGCGACAGTCTACCACATGACGCAAGGTGTTGCATGTGCGACATTTTCAATTTTGTAGCATGCGGCCTTGTGGCATGCCGCAATGTCACAATGTCGCACAGTGTTGCTCCGTAAAACAGCCTTAAAGGAACAAAGCTCAAATTGTAGGTAATTTAATACAGTTCATAAGAGTAGAAAACATTGATCGCATATAATGCATAGTTTTGGCCCTGGAGAGCAGATAGTCAAAAAAGTCCAAAAATTTCGAAGTTTTTCTCGATTTTCTCATTTTCCACAAGTTTTTCGAAGTTGCAAATTTAAATTCACACTACCCTAACAGACCTATATAACATACGTACATACAAAAGTGCAGAACTACATCACGCTTTGCGAATTTAGCCACTTTTTATGTCTTTATCCGACGGCCTACTAGCTTTCGCTCTGAACTTAGAGTGAAGTGGTGAAGTACTCGAATCGAATCACTTTCCGCTTAGCTTAGCTTCTTATTACAAATGTACCCAGTCTTAAATAAATACAGTTTGAAATTGCATTCCACTTTTAAACCGACATGAAACATCGAACACCAGATAATGTTTCAGCAAACATCTGTAGAAATGTAGGTACCAGCTTTAAGCTTCCATTGCGAGCACTCCCATATGAATTTTCAGAGCCGATGTTGTACTCAGTTACAGCACTGCCGTGAAACACTAAACACCTCTTAAGTGATTATGGACTCCTCATACATACGTGTACAGAAACGTGGTTGCAATTCGGACGAAATGTAATCAGCTTAGGTGAACTAAAACTTTCCGAAACTAAGGAAAATTCTTTAATATAAGCGGCTTTGAAATGTAGGTAGTCGTGGTATAAGTACAGGACAGAATTATTTCATGACACGGAGGGAAAGTACTCTAAATAATGGAGATAGCAAATTCCACACAAAGGAAGCATTGCTTTATTTTTGACAAGGACAAAACTGCATTCACAACCGCACCTTTTCCATGTCATTGTTATCTTTAATTTAACTTCATGTTTACTAAAATCCTTAAGAAATACCCTATCGATTGATGTCATAAAAGTAAAGGCTGTTGTTTTTTCTAATTTTAGCCGGTCTGGTTTGTAAAAATATTCAAAGATTTTTAACGTTATTAATTACTAGCTTTCCGCCCGCAGCTTCGCCCACGTGGACTACACGACGTTATCCCGCGGGAATGTGATATTTTTCCGGGATAAAAAGTAGCGTATTTTCCTCTTTGTCTCAAATTTCAGCCCAACCCGTTCAGCCGTTTTGGCGTGATTGAGTAACAAACATCCAAACATCTAACCTTTCAAATTTATCATATTAGTACCTAGGATTAGGTACTTATTTTTTAAGCAGGTTTGTTTCTTTTAAAAAATAAGGAAATGGTTCCTTTGAGTGATTCACTGTGTGGAGTAAGTACTTTTCCGTCATTCCCCGTAACTTTGGGACGCTCTGTATATTTTGACAACAAGGTGCGTAACTATGACATTACAGTGTCTTTGTTTACCAATTGGTTGTGGATGCTATTATTATTTTAAGAAAATATCATTAACATTGCAATATTTTAGACTTCTTATCTTCGATCAACAATAGCACCTAGTTCTCGTTATTTAATAAATAATAATAGTCTATAATAAATAGTTTTGGACTTAAACTTAACCGCCTCTGTGGTCATGGTGGTACACACCACCGGTATCAGACCCAGAGGTGCCGGGTTCGATTCCCAGTGAGGGTAGGTACATGTTGCATTCGGTTTGGTTGCTGGTAGGGCTTGTTCAAAGTCCGCCTAGCTAGCTGCCACCTACCACCATCTTATCTAAGTCTTGACGCCATAACAACGATGTTTTCAGCATTCGGCGTTGTTGTTCCGGGAGTAGAGCGTAGAGCGCTTCCACCTTCAGCCTTGTCATAACTTAACATCTGCCTGCCTAGCATGAGCGGCTTTTATCGCCAGTGCCGTAAATAGCCTTTTCTGCACTGAAAAAAAAAATGGTTACTCAAACGAGAATTATCGTTCACTGTACTATTTTTATAGTGCTATATGTGACAACCCTGACGGTTTGTATGGTCTACTCCACAATTATCGTTAAATGCTATTGTTCTTGTTACGATAAAAATTGTATATTTGACAATTCATTATGGTATAGTACACTATTAATGTATGTTGTCTGCAACAAAAAAATTTCGTTGTATTTACAGAACCTCTATTAGGCTCAACATGATTATATGGTAGCATTTATTAAGCGTATTGTAACAATTACAAAATATTTTGTAAAATATCCATTGGTTTTAGTACTTGTTACCATAGAGATTTGTTGCGCTAACTACAGGAAAGTTACAACTACTATGAAAATACGTTGCACCTACTATAAATATATGTTGTACCTACTATAAATATATGTACCATTTACTATTCAGAATACGTTACACCTACTATAGGTAGTGTTGGCAGATTGGGTTAATACCATTGTTATCAGTATATACTGAAGGTAAAAAATGTGCCCAATTTTTTATAAATGGTTTATAAAATAAGCACATATTTAGTTACGTTCAGTATATTCTGATAACAATGTCAAAGAGAATAAAAAGAACTATTTTATACCAATCATCTTCTTATTTATTTAAAAAAAAATATGAAAATGTTTACAAAGTTTTAAGAGAGTTCAAATCAGTGGAACCTACTTCAGTATGTGAATAACTCAATCCATATTAACAACTTTTACTATGGAGTCAAATACGAAATCGCGTAAAAATTATCAGCTGTTCTATACACTTTGGTTCAATAGGTATTGTACTTTTCTATAGATGGAACAGCTGATAAATTTTCATGATTTCATTGTTGGCGTAGTAAAGTTGTTTGTATTGAAAAAAGTATTTCACCTCCTTAAGTTTCTGGAGTAATAAAAATAATAAATCGTTAGAAAAAACTTTTACACTAAATGTATGGATCAGCTGAATTTTTGAACGATTTCGGAAAAGAAGGTTTTATACAAAAAGTCGTTTGAATTTACAAGTACTCTTACGGTCAAATACTAAAAAATTCCATAGTAGTATGCAAGTAATATTATGTTGTTGGAACTTATTTCTCAGTCTTTCGATGGTAGTAGTGGTAGTAGATCTGCTGGGGTACAGATGTGAGTAATCTGGCTTCTTGTTTTGATGGTCGCCTGCTAGATTTTCTTCCTTTTGCTAGTGGGTTTCCCAACTTTGGTTCAGTACCCCGTAAATCATCGTCATCTGTAAACACAATAGATAACTTTGTAACAATATTTTCTGTTATGGTAAATTATAATGAAATGTTAAGTAGTAGGTATATACGGAAATTTAATATATATTTGTAGATATAGTGTAGTTGTTCCTTTTTGACTGTTAAATATGAAAAATACACCGCATTAAACAAATTATACATGTGTGATTGTATGTATCGAAAGAAACAAAATATATCTTTCGCAATATTCAACGCTAGTAGGTACCTAGCTAAACAGCAAACCTTCGAAACAATTGTAGGTAGGGCAGAGGTGGTACCCTTTGTGGCCACTAAGCCACTTTAATGATTTTTTGACTTCTAAGCACTAAGTACTAAATGGTCTTAGGTATTTAAGACACAAACTATATCTTAAATTATGGATAATTTATCTACCTTTAAAGGGACATTTTTCAAATTTATAAAAGTAAAATAGTTTTTTTTATATTATACACAATGTGTGAGAGGTGCCAAATGTAACGGTTTTGGCCACTTACTGATAGTTAAGTTTTGTAAGTATTGCGAAAAATCAAAACCAAACCTAGGTAAAATCAATATATTCTAATGCGCTAGAAACCAGTCAATTGCAAAACAACCATTTAATTGTAAAAAAAAACAAAGGTTTCTAAAGTATTTCATCCAACACAAATTTCTTAATATTTTCATACAAAACATTTTTTAAAACAGAAAATGGAATTTATTGAAAAAAAATCTTATGACATAAGGAATTCTAACGGTTGTTACTATTACCTTAAAATACTTTATTTTAATTGCCTTTATTTTGATAAAGGCAATTAAAATAAAGTATTTTAAGGTATTTAAGTATTTTAATGGCTAAAAGTTGTTTAGAAAACTTTTAGAGCAAAAAGTGGCCAAAACCGGTACAGTGGCCAAAACCGGTACGCCTGCCCTACTTACTTTTGCACTTAATGGGTACCTAGGTGTGATCACATGTAATTTAATTCATGAGCTTCATCATCGTCATCACCATTATCAGCCTTTCTCGACCCACTGCTTATTTATTATTTATTTATTCATGAGCTTATCATTAATTAAATTACACGTGAAAGAATAATACAGAAATACGCAACTGTCTACAGAGTTATGAATAACCCAGTACTTACTTTTGAATACGTTGATGTATTCTGCCAGCGAACAATCCGTCAGGATTTTAGCGATGTCTTCGTTCATTTTAACTACACAACAACAGTCGACAGATAGTTTTAAATAATAGATCACTATTCTTTACCCACAATTTGCGCATAAATCAAGTTTTTTAAAGATTTCCTAAATTGTACGCTGCGCGATCGACTCCAACGCACGAATGAAAAAAACAAACATGGCCGATTTCCGCCCCACCCCCGGCTTTGTACTCGGAACACATAATTTTGTTTATGGTACTCAATTTATTGTAAAATTTAAATCAATGGGTATCTATTACTCCGCAAAGTTGTTAATGCAATATTTCACTTTGTTATGGTGACAAATCGCTCAGTTTAAAATGTATAAACGAAACAGTATGTTCCCACTAGATGAAATATTGTTACTGTTACAATATCACATTTACTATAATCGCGCCGTAAAGACTACGATATGACTTGTATTTACAAATAGTTTTAGAGCATAGGTTACTGAAAAAACTGTTACAGTCACTTAAATATTGTAATGAAGACAAAATAAAATCAACTATACGTTCTGGTAGTATTGTAGAATATAATTTTTTTGAGTGTGCGCCCTGTGCGAGCTTCTATAACTGCGCCCTTGTTTTTTTTAGATATTATAGGTAGGTACCCTAGAGCAATGCTATGTAAAGGCCTACCTTATTTTATTCAGGTTGATAAAATAAAGCACAAGGAACTTTTTGTTGGTAGACCAATTATCTAATATTTTGGAAGCAAAATATATTTTTTTAAAGAACTGACGTGCGCAAACAAACAGACGAGCCGTGAGAATTTTATAGTCGGTTTTGATGATACTGGCATGTAGGTACGTATGTGTTGGAATCGAGCACTAGGGGCGCAGCGGGAACTTATCAGGAGCAAACCGAAAAAATAATAGTCATGCCTGCGGTCTGGCCATTTAATTCTTGCGCCCCCCAGAGTCTATACGCCCTGTGCCTGGGGCACCGGTGGCACCGCCCTATATACGGCACTGTTTATTGCGCGATATGATATGGTACGGCAAGTTGTCTTGCTTACCCCACTTAGGTGAAAGCAAGACGGTATGCCGTACCATATCATATCGCGTGATAAAAGCCGCTCATGCTAGGCCGGCAGGTGTGATGAAGGCTAAGTGTGACACGGTTGTGAATAAAAAAACCGCAAACTCAAATAAGTATAGCATCCAACTCAACTTAACTTTTTGTGAAACGTTTTATTTTATAACTACCTTATAACTAACCCCTCATGGAAGTATTTTTCCAAAATAAACTTGTTTACAATACTAAATACGGATATTGTTTTCATCGTTTTTATAGCGACAAATCCCTTATTACTTATGTTACATCAAGCATAGGAAGAACTGATATTGGTTCTTCAAATATGAATCCGACCGCTTATCGTAGACATTTTTATAAATCCATCATTGGACGGGAACTCATCGGATGGTGCCGTAGTGGAATCCGAGGGCTAAGGGTTACCAACAGGATACTTTTTTTATTGTTTGTTCAAGTCCAAAGGAAATTTAATTAAGAACTTTTCACAATAATAGTCTATAGTATTTTGAACAGACAGTGTTAAGATAATTTTTATTTTCGTTTCATTATTTTTTTACAAGTTTTTTGAATATTAAAATATTCTAATAAAAATATTTGATCACATCACATACATTGATGTGATTCTGAAATAATAGTAGCTTAAGAACTCGTGTTACGAATATCAGAAACAAATACATGCATAGATGAAATGAAAATGAAAAATGAAATGAAAAAAGTTTTATTTTTCTTCCACAAAGTTTACACTTAACAGCTGTTAAATAAATAAATATTGGTATTTATATAACAGCCAGACACAGATCGAACCCTAATGCTAATCAATAATGTTTGTTCCGGTTGAAAATTTTATTTTAACTTAATAACATTTTTTTGCGCCTTTGTTGAAATTAGGCAACCCTATCTTAGGAATAGATTAATCGCCAGATCCTATAGGCCTTCCGTGAAATACGGGAGGCATTCGTAAGGCTTCTGGTCTAGAATTGAAAGCCTAGAAATATTATCGCTTTATTATTTTCCATTAAGGCGATACTCGGAAAAAATTTGCTGAAGCGAGATAGCAATGAGAAAACGACGCGCGCGGGAGCGAGACCGATTTTGCAGATTAGGCAAAAAAAAACACAAAATCACTTCGTATTAAAAAACTACAGCGATTTTAAAAATATGCTTCTATACGATCCTCAATATTATTGGTGTTCACTAATTAAACCAATTTCTAATAGTCTAAGTAACCTCATTTAAGAATAATCTTCACTTTTCGTATTTTTTAGAGGACTTTTCGAAAAGAAAAAGTGTCGAGGCAAAATCATAAAATCGTGTTTTTGAAACTATACGAATCTAGATAAAGGTATGAAGAAATATATATCTTATTACCAGATTTGTACCGACTGTAACCGTCCTATAGTTTTAAATCAAAAAGTCCATATTTTTCCGAGTAGCGCCTTAAGAATAAAACAATTTACTTTCTTTGACAAGAATAGTTCTTTAAGAGTTTTTTTAAGACTAGTTTTTTTTATACCAACTCGTAAGTCTTTGCAAATTCACTCATGATGTAGTTTCTTTGGCTAGTCACACACTCTCAATTTAGTTGACAATCCAATTTTGAAAATTGATCAATTGAACAATAAATATACAATATCAATGACAATATTACTTGTTAAAAATTAACCCAGAAATTTAGCGCTGCTTGACACGTGCAAATGTGTTGCAAATGTTGCAATGGCATTCATATATAGGTATTTTATTAGATTCACTAACAAAAAATAAGCAATAAAGAAATAAAATATGACGATTTGACTAACATAACTTTAACAATTTTAATTTAGGGTTCAATTAAAAGAACTTCGATTCCCTGAAGAAAACGATTTTATATTTAACGACATTTCCTAGTGCTTGTAATAGCCTAGGCTAGACAACAAAATAAGGGCGACCGCCCGCGTAGTTACTTTGTGGCTAGACTGAACAAATGATATTACTTCGATGATTTATTTCGGATTCGTCGCATACGCATATAACGAGTCAGAAACTCAGAACGAATAAGTTCTAGCCGTACGCATTTGCTTTTTATGTTGGCAGCACCATATATATTTCCCTCTTATTACCCGTTTTTCCTTAACCCTCCACCGCCGATCGTGATAAACATGACATAATTCCGGGTAAGAGCCGATTAATAACGCGCGCCGCGGGTCGCCGCTGTGAACGATGGAACGTCAACTCGATTACAAAAGAGCATTATTTAACAGCTTCTAGACCGCAGATCACGAAAAGAGGTTAGAAAAGATGTAAGTTGGCTATCTAGCGTCATTAAACTTTTGCGCGAAACTACCTCCATACGCGAAACATAGAAGCAATCTTATTTATATGTCAAATTCATTTATTCTTAATAGTCTGTTGAAGCACTCCACCACTACACCATATCGGTTCGCAAAAGCTCTACGATTACTAAGTAGAAACTTACTACGGCGGGATACCTTGTATAATCCACGGGCCAAGTCGCGGGCCGAAGGCTAGTTTCTCTAAATAGCATTTTGGAAAGTCAACTCGATTACAAAAGAGCATTGTTTAACAGCCTTTAGACGTAGGGCTCGGAAATACGGTCAACTTTAACAATCACTGTCGAGACAGTTAGCGGGTGTAACTAATGGTTAGATTGTTGGTTATAGTTGACATTCAGGGTTAAATGATGCTTTCAGAAATGTGGGCAACATTATATTGCAAAGAAATTAATTGTGTTTATCATCTTTAAATTTCAAAATCCTTCAAGCCTCGGACAATGTGACTCAATAGATTTTCCATTGTTTGTGGCCCCATTCGGCCGGGCCGGCGTCAAAAGGTGATATTTTGTCAATGCAGGGCTGATGTCGCTTGAGAGGCTTTCTATAGACACATCTAACCATATAGCAACAACAAATACGTAAGTATTACGTTAAAATTGTTACACATAACAAAACATCATAATCTTCGAACAATTTATTATTTATGAACTGGGTGTTTCAAATGGCTTTGTTTTCCATACAGCAATTTTGATACTTTTTCTGTACATATAAAATTGAAAAATGGAATTGACGTTTCTAATAAGGCCTTTCATTTCTATAACCTTCTAGGTTATAGAAATGAAAGGCCTAGTCTGGGTCCTGACGACCTCCGTGGCCGAGTGGTGCACGCAACGGTTTTCAAGGTGCCGCTATCTCTGGCTGGAAGTACCTAGTAGGTACCTAGTCGAAAACGAACTTTTCAATATTTCCTCGGGTCTGGGTGTATGTGGTACTTAATACCCTTCGAGCAACGCGGACCTTCGAGCAAAGCGGGGAAAGCCCGCGTTGCTCGAAGGGTAATACCCGTCGTTGTTTCCAATTTACATAACACTAGAGCTCAAGCTACTACAGTTTGGTATTTGAACAATGTATGTACTTATATGATGGTGTCTCCAATAATCCTACTTTATTATAATATTATAAATGTGAAAGTTTAGATGTTTGGATGTTTGTAACTCAATCACGCCAAAACGGCTGAACGGATTTGGCTGAAATTTGAGACATAGATACTTTGTAGCCTGGAGAGGAACATAGGCTACTTTTTATCCCGGAAAAGTGTCTTATTCCGGCGGGATAACGTCGTGTAGTCCACGCGGGCGAAGCCGCGGGCGGAAAACTTACATTGATTACCATTAAATATTATAATTTTAAAAATTAATTATGTAATAATTTGATTTTAATAACTTAAATAATTTAAATAAAATATTGATTTGTGGAATCAAATATAAATGAATACTTTCATTTTAGGTTATTCAAAAATATTAGTATTTTTTAAAGGTAAAATGGCCGTCTGAACAACTGCATGCTAAATAATTGCTAGTGCATAACGAGAAGACATTTCTAAAAGATAAACGTGCACGTAACACACGCAATTATTTTATAATTTGAAGACAAACTTAGAACAATGGTACAAAGGAGCAATTTAACAACTTCTAGACATAGGGGGCTTGAGTGACATACGGCAGTATTTTACATCCGAGACCGCTGCTAACATCAGCTGTCAACAGCTTGAAAGTTTCACACCAAGAAAAATTGTTTAGGAGTAGAAAAAGCTTTATGAGACATATTAATAGAAGAAAATAGAAGTGCTGTAGACTCCATAAGTGTTTGTTTGTAGGTACCGACATCGACGTTATGCATAGACATGTTTTTAAAATAATATTTTTGATAAAAGTTATTATGTTTAAATATTTGTAACTATGAAATGAATAGGGCCTGCTTGTTACACAAATCCAATAATCCATCTATAAATGACTTCCTTTTGTCTCGAAAATAAATTGTCACTAAAAATATTGTTAGTAATAAATGTCTGCCGCTATAAATCCTTACTTTATTTATATTATAAATGCGTCTCTGTCTGTCTGTGTGTTACACAATCACACCTAAACTACTGAACCGATTTGAATGAATTTTGGTACAGAGATAGTCTAGAGCCTGAGAAAGGACATAGGCTACTTTTTATTCCTGAAAAATATCACCTTCTCGCGGGATAACGTCGTGTAGTACACGCGGGCGAAGCCGCGGGCGGAAGGCTAGTAATATAATAGATTCCACCCAAATCGCTCGTTTGCACACTACGTTTACGTTTACTAAGTTTAAGAGCGTTTTTAACACCCTTCTATCGCTTTAATGTTAAAGGTGAGAAAGGGACGCCATGATGTTTAAGACGACCCCCTGAGTAGCGTTCAATTCAAGAATTCGGGCATGTGTCAAAGTTTCAAAGATTTGATTCTTGTGATTTCACGACAATTGTTTAGCAGTTTCATAACTCAATTATGTTTCAGAATACTTTACGGCTTAGTGCGAGTTACACTTCGATCAACAATAGTACCTACTAGATGAAGGTCACGAACTAAATGAAAACTTTATATGGACAGACTGACTTTTTTTTAAACAGAGAAAAAAGGTTACGAATGTTACGATCTTACATTAAAAATGACAGAAAGCGTTCCAAGTTTGAAATACCTTAGTATTATTGACACTGTCAAAATAATCTACTTATAATTTATACTCTCAAGTGGGCTTATGAGGCTTGGACATATCTGTCACTCCAAGTATGTATCTAGAACTAGGTGTTATTGTTGATCGAAGGAGTTACATCGTAAAATTAACTGCCTAAAGGTATGGTAATTCGCGCTGTTAAAGGTGCATGTAACAAATTTGTATTCGTTTGTCAAAAATGCTTAGAAATATTAATCTTGAGGAGCCCGTCGCACAGTGGCTAGTGCTTTTGGCCTGCGATTGTTGAGGTTGAGCACTTTCGCAATGGTCGGTCACGGGATGGGTGACCAAAAAAATTTTCATCTCGACTCGTCTCACTGTTTATAAATATATACAAAAATGTAAAAGAACTAAAAAAGATTAAACTTGAAAGAAAAATTGTGATAATGAAAAACCACCAGCCCTGCAAGCCGCATTCACAATTTTTCCTTTACTTACAGAATAGCATTGTGAATGCATAAAAATAATTTAAGATTAAACTTGGTTTAAAATTTAGACCAAGTTCAATCTCATTTTTTTATTTAAACTTGATGAAATTAAACAATTAAAATATAATAATTTAGTTTTATTACGAGCGACCATTACACAGCAATCACAGAGAAAGTAAGAGAGAGGGGAGAACCATAGAGCGGGACAAAAGTCACTATGAATGCGTTCACGTCACGTTCATGTTTATGGCTACATTCCAACATCCCCCCTTGGACATAAACCCATCTTGGAAGAACAGTATTCAAGCTTCGGCTGAGGAGTGCCTTTTGTCAGTATATCAGCCACCATCTCGCTTGTTTGGATGTACTCGATGACCACCTTCTTGGATCGCACCTTATCACGGACAAAGTGGTGCCTTATGTCGATATGCTTCGTTCTGGAATGATAATTTTGAGTACCTGCAAGTTTAAGAGCACTCTGATTATCACAGAAAATTGTTATAGGTATAGAGCTAAAATGTGGCCAAAACTCTTCTTGCATCTGTCTTAACCACATTGCTTCTTGAGTGCAACTCGATAAAGACATGTATTCAGCCTCTGTTGTGGATAACGCAACAGTTTGTTGCCGGTGTGAATTCCACGTTATTGCGCCACCTTGATGCATAAATACATAGCCTGTACATGACCTTCTGTCAGATTCGTTGCCAGCCCAATCAGCGTCACAGTAGGCATGAATAAAATTTTCATCCTTATTGTTTTTATAAGTTAATGCATAATGTTTAGTGAACTTTAAATATCTCAAGATTCGCTTCAGCGCCACCCAGTGCTGCATTTCAGGTTTCGAATTAAATCTGCTGAGAGTATTTACAGCATAGGATATGTCAGGGCGTGTCCCTTGCGAAAGATACAACAAACATCCTATAATTTCTTGATATGGAACTGTACTGAGTGAAGAGTCTTCATTTTTTATTTCATTTTTCATATTTTCATTTATAGTAAACTTGGTTTTAGGTTCAATAGGTGTTTTCACATTTTTACGCAGTGGAAGCGTGCTGGGCCCATAACCTGATGAAATTAAACAATTAAAATATAATAATTTAGTTTTATTACGAGCGACCATTACACAGCAATCACAGAGAAAGTAAGAGAGAGGGGAGAACCATAGAGCGGGACAAAAGTCACTATGAATGCGTTCACGTCACGTTCATGTTTATGGCTACATTCCAACAAAACTTTAAATCTAATGACTGCTATCGTTGGGTGACGTTGGACTCAGGTTTTCATTGGGTTTCCAGAGAATGCAACCCCAGATTGCTCTCCGAGATGAGAAGATTCTCATCTCGGAATCAGTCAATCACGGAAAACTCTCGTTATCGTTATCGTAAACTACCTATACCATTTTTCAGAATGATACCAAATCTGAAATGTTGCTGCCTTATTATTAACGTCCAGGAAGGTTTTCATCAGATACAAAAATGAATTAAATGCTACAATTATGATAGTTTTTTTGTGATGATGGTGATACTTTTCTAGCGTTTTTCGCCACTTTTAAGAAAAAGATAGAAGTAGTACATATACTTACTTTTGTACTTGTATAGGCTTATGAGGAAAATAAAATTCGTATCATTAATCGTATTGATATATGAAGTTGAAGATAGCAAATATTAATTAATAAGACCCATCGTTTGATGGTCCAAGATTAACGAATCCATATTTCGGTTAACATACTTATATATTATCCATGCATTCTTTAACTATTTATATCGCCCATAACCGAATATTGTGTAAGTAGCTTATGATATGAACTATCTACTTTCTATCGAAATATATTTACTTAGTTATTATACAGCAATAGGTACCTATTTCATAGCAGCCGCTTTACTTCATCATCATCAGCCATTTAATGTCCCCACTTCTGGGGCACTGGCCTTCCTTATGGATGGATAAGGAGAATTAGGCCATGAGACCCTCCACGCGACTTGGTAGGTAGACGAGTGCAAATGCAGCCGGGAGCAACGGCTTAACGTGCCTTCCAAAGGTCACTTTTTTGGCCGTGACCACAGAACACGGAAATATAACGTGCCTTCCAAAGGTCACTTTTTTGGCCGTGACAAATTTATTTGCTCTGTGGCCGTGACCGACTATTGCGAAAGTTGCTTAACCTCAACAGTCGCAGGCCGAGCGCAGTAATCATTGTGCCACCGGCGCCTCCTTTACTTGTTCCATTCAACACAATAAATAATAAAAACTAAAAACACGACCGCCATCACGCGATCCCAAACAAGCCATTTTTAAAGCAATCGTTTTAGTGTAGAAAAACGTATTTTAGCAACACTAAAGATTTTACGAGACTTTAAAAATTCAAAGTATATACGACCATATAACACTTGAAAAAAATTTACAACTTTGAACGAGCTGCTGAGCGCCGCGATAAAATATTTAAAAGTAATTTTTTATTCACGACGGAGAACGGAAAGTACCAGATTATGTGGAAGCTTTTTTTTACTTGAATTAAGGCGATACTCAGAAAAATTATGCCGATTTTGCCGATTACGCAAAAAAAAACAAAATCACTTCGTATTCAAAAACTATAGCGATTTTAAAAAAATACTTCTATACGATCCTAAATATTATTGGTGTACAGTGTACACTAATTAAACCAATTTTCAATAGTATATGTATCCCCATTTAAGAATAATCTTGATATTTTTTATTTTCTAGAGGTATTTTCGAAAATAAAAAGTGTCGAGCCAAAATCATAAAATCGTGTTTCTAAAACTATACGATTCTAGATAAAGGTATGAAGAAATATTTATCTTATTACCAGATTTATAACAAGTCTAACCGTCCTATAGTTTTATATCAAAGAGTCCATACTTTTTCCGAGTAGCGCCTTAAGTTTGCTACGAAATGAATGTCATCGTGACTTGTAAAAAATGAAGCTACTACTTATCGTCATAGTCAGTTAATCCTAAGTGATGGTCATCAAGACTCTGACCGCCTCTGTGGTCTAGTGGTACCTACACACCACCAGTATCAGAGCCAGAGGACCCAGGTTCGATTCCCAGTGGAAGTACATATTGTATTCGGTTTGGTTAATGGTAGGGGCTTGTTCAAAGTCCACCTGGCTAGCTACCACCATCTTATCTAAGTCTGACGTCATAACAACGATGTTTTCAGCATTGTTGTGTTCCGGCAGTTAGAGAAAAGATAGCCAGTTTCTCAGTAATAGAGGATTCCGACATAAGTGCGCTTCAGCCATAACATCACAACATCAGCCCCTGTAGACAAGTGGCTTTCAATTATCGATATCACCAGTAGAATAGAAAGACAAATGTATGGGATTGACATTAGCGATCGGAATGCCTCCGGTTTCCGCACTACCGGACGGGGATGCGGCGTAATTTGTCATACACTGCGGGTTTTGTATGCACATCAAGATTCTACAGCCATAGTTAAGGCGATACTCGGAAAAATTATGCTCAAGCGAGATAGCAATGAGAAAACGACGCGCGCGGGAGTGAGACCGATTTTGCAGATAACACAAAAAAAACACAAAATCAGTTCGTATTAAAAAACTATAGCGATTTAAAAAAAATGCTTCTATACGATCCTAAATATTATTGGTGTCCACTAATTAAACCAATTTTCAATAGTATATGTAACCCCTTTTAAGAATAATCTTGATATTTCGTATCTATTAGAGGTATTTTCGAAAATAAAAAGTGTCAAGGCAAAATCATAAAATACAGTTGGTCAGAGCATCGGGCCGGATTCCCGGAGGCGCGGGTTCGAATCCCGCCTGAAAGCTACTTATAGGGCTCGTGGTTTTTTACTATCACATTTTTCCTATAAATATAATTTTTTACTTTATAGGTAGGTAAGTGGAATTTGCCCATCCAACTTTGAAGGGTCATAAAACTAATAAAACGCAATATACTCGTAAAAAACCGCCTTCAAAAAAATCACATTAAAACATTAAGAAATAATCCCTCACCAAATAAATAACGTAAGTACTTACTTTGAAGTCGGGCGTGAAACATGTACAATTTTTTTGTTGTTTTTGTTAAAACCCGCCCGACTTCAAAGTACTTACGTTATTTATTTGGTGAGGGATTATTTCTTACTTTTTTGATGTGATTTTTTTGAAGGCGGTATTATTTTTTTATAAAAATCATTTTTATTTCACTCTTTTTAGTGCATCGTGCAGGCAATTTACGTGTATTCTGGTTAATAGGTATGTGGTCAATTAGAAAACCTCCTTTTTTGAAGTCGGTTAAAATACCTTGATGTATCCCCTTTTTAACAAAACAAAAATTATCTAAATCGGTTTATAAACAAAGGAGTTATAAGTTACAAGTGATAACGAAAACGACAGTATTTTCAAGCTTTCCTGAAAACTACTGAACCAATTTCAAAATTTCAAAAAGTGGGACCAACTTGGAAACCAACCTGATGTAATAACGTTTTAAGGCTAGGAATCCCCAGTGCAGAAATAATTTGAGGGGGTGAAGAACGTCGCATACGCTCCGCCCATCGGAGGGACACCCCGCGCGTCTCAGTATACTTGC
Source organism: Crambus lathoniellus (assembly GCA_949710035.1). Taxonomy (NCBI): domain Eukaryota; kingdom Metazoa; phylum Arthropoda; class Insecta; order Lepidoptera; family Crambidae; genus Crambus; species Crambus lathoniellus. The sequence goes on from OX453300.1 coordinate 6,692,852, forward strand.
GCGGCCCTGGCCGGCGGCCGCTATTGTGCCACAGTGTAGCAGCAAGACAGTAGTGAGTGACCGATATTCAGTAGAACCACTCAAGTTTAATTTTTAATTTAAAATCACAGAATATGTAATAGTACGTAATATGTTTATTATTTTAAAACGAAATAGGTAGATAACTGTAGTACAAATAATATTATAACCTAACACTGTATACCATACTATAATATTACATTGAATGTATTACAATATTGTTACGGTGAGGGTGTTATTATGAATTTCAAGCGAAATGATCGATTCTAGAATAGAATTATAGTAAACAAGCTGTTGCCGTCGACTTCGTCCGCTTGTATTTCAGTTAAAACTTGAGTTTCAGTTAAAAAGTACCCTATATCATTCTCGATCGTCCTATTTATCTCTATACTAAAATTAATCAAACTTGGTTTATCGGTTTTGGGATGAAACCTAACAGACAGACAGAGATACTTTCGCATTTATAGTACTAGCTTAATCCGTAGATAAATGCAAATGTCACATTGCCTGTCTGTTACTTTATCACGCCAAAACGCTGAATGATGATACATTTTGGAATTTTGAAATATATTGAACCTTGCAGAAGGTCATAGAATATTGTTCATGCGATAACCGAAATCCACGTGGGCGAAGTCGCGGGCTGCATCTAGTAATTTGATATACTAACTGTGGCCCGTAACTTCGTCTGTATGAACTTTGGACATTGCATTTGTATTGGAATTGCGGTTATATCGCGTAAAAAAGTAACATATGTCCTTCTTCAAGATTTGTAATCTCTGTACCAAAATTCATCAAAATCGGTTCAGCTGTTTTGGCGTAAAAAGTAACATCATCATGGCAGCCGAACGACGCCCACCGCTGGGCATAGGCCCAAAAAGTAACATATGGACGAACAAATAGGTAGATAGAGTTACTTTTTGTAGGTATGGATAGTGCGTGAGAATCGGAAAGGGTATCAGAGTGGGGATTACAGTGGGACTGGAAATGGAAGATAGGATCGTAGAGGAAATCATAGTGGTGTTAGGAGTAAGTAAATAGGAGTAAAATTAAAATAAATAAGTATGTCAATAATAATGGTAAAACATTTATTAAAATTCGCTTAAATCTAGAATCTTGACTCAATGAATACTTGAGCTGAGAACGCACTTGTGTCAAGGCAATATCGTGCCATTTTTGATAGTGCCATTCCAAATTCTCTTAAAACGTCCACCGCTGAGGCTGCCGCGGTTGCAACTAGTCGAGCTATTATAGCATACCACCGCAAATCATACCGCCCGCCGCGCCTCTTGAGCAGGGTATACACCGAGCTGTGTTACACGTAACATAACGTAACTGCTACTGTCAAGTGAGTACATAAGGTTCGCGCACATTATGTCGGGGCGCAGCGGGCCGGGCCGCAGCGCAAAAATCCGTCCAAATCGCTCGTATGTATTTTATATGAACTATCGCACACTATGCCGGGGCGCAGCGGGCCGCATAATCCGCCGCGGATTTTGTTGCATGCGTGCGATGCGATGCGGCCCGCCCCGCCCCGCTGCGCCCCGACACAGTGTACTATAGCAAGCGGATTTTTCTCGTACTATTCGGTCAGATAACATGACACCTACAAATTATACCCGTCTCTTTCACTCGATTCTGTCATGCCCGGAGAGTGAGAGGGACGGGTATAACCGGCAGTAATAGAAGAAATTGGATGTTTGAATTTGGTTGTACTCAAAATCCGTCAATGCGCTGCGGCCCGGCCCGTCACTATGTGCTATACTCAAATCCGTCAATGCGATGCGCTGCGGCCCGCTCCGCTGCGCCCCGGCATAATGTGCGCGCTCCTATAGGAGGCACGAGCTCGCTGCGAGCCGCTCGCGCGTGGTTCAAAGTAAACTCGCAGTGACCCGCCGAGTGGCGGTATCGCTGCGAACACAAAGGCGGCTCGCAGTGTGCGCGTGGACTACGACAAGACCTCTTGTGCAGTGAGTACGTAGGCGCGACGCGAACTTCAAACGAACGCAATCATGGAGTGAGCAGAATGATGTCGGCGTGTTTTCGTCACAAGCACTGCGGATCCGGGAGCTCGTAGCTGGTTACGCGGTGACCGTGGACGAGCCGTAGTCACTTTCAGGTTGATACAGTAACAGTTAGGTTACGTGCTACAAGCTAGATGAGTACCCTGCTTTGCAGCACCACACGCCGCACCGCTAGAGACTGTGGCCGACGTTATACCTAAATATACAAATCTGTTTGAATATTTAACCGAGTACTTTCGCAGTACATAAAATGACTAATTTATACCAGTAAGTATGTAATACTTGATAAAAATCCAAAACATTTTCCAAACATGAGTACCTACTGCTATTGTACTTATGGTAATTCCTTTTTTTGACCCTCATTTTCATTAATAATTGCTCATTTTTTTTTCTTATATGATCTTAGAATGAAATTTTGCGTCACGAGTAAGAAAATCCAAAAAAATGCGTACGAATATTAATTTATTTTAAACAACACAAATTCAGTACCTATGGGAAATTTCTCAGCATTATTGCTTTTTAAAATTATGTGTAGTCACATAAACACAAATCTTAAATATCCAAAAGGAATAACATCGAAAGTTCGACAAAGAAATTTTCCATTTCAAGTAACACCAAAATTTCATATTTGATTAAAATTTGGTTTTTCTGTTGGGATATTTTTTTGGATATTGCCTAAATTGCTTTATACGTTATATAAATATGTCCGTGAAGAAAGTTTAAACGGATAATTTTTCCTGAAAAAGATATCAATGAATAAAACTTTATTAAAAAAAACCTAATTTCTATTAAGTATTAATATTCTTTGGAAAGTTATACAATACTTTTAATTTATTGCTACTTTATCATCATGCTGTAAAGTTTTCCCTGACTAAGGAATTACTGTGGGGTCCATTAGGTTAATTTCGTACACTGCCTCACCTATCTCTATACACTGTGACACTACTTACTATTTAGAAATCTATGTAGATTAATATCTGATTCGTTCCAAATGAATATAAAAATTCAAATCACTTGTTACCTTTTATGTTTGTTTATCCTTCGCAGAGTCTGCGACGAAATCATCATTTTTTTATTCTTTTTATTGGCCATTTATCGTAATCACTATAAAATATTTACAGAATTATTCTTGAATGAACATAATTAATGCATAAAACAAACAGTAGATACATATTAAATTTAAAATACATATTTTCCTACAAACTATTATTATATATTTGTACAAACTATAACTAGGTACATTACACGACACCACAGATAATTATTTGTGTCTATATAGCTTACTGAACTCTCTACACAATCAAATATTTGAATTGTTTTTAATTTCGCTCGTCGCAGGTAATTGCGCCGCAAAAATTGGCACGCGTCCGACCTCTAACTCATTCCGCAGGGGACTGATTGATTGAAATTACGACCGTCAACGTAGCAAAATAGGTTTTTTTCGAAAATAAACAATGCCTTAAAAAAAATAGACTTATGACGGCCGGAATCCCTCGGCTATTCAAAGACAATTATTTTCGTACATTTTTCATTAACTAAAACCAAGTATTTTGCAAATAATACGATATTTGGATTACGATTAGACGGATGTTTGGGATTTTATTTGACACACTTAAATATCACCAATCGAAAAAAAACGGCCGGAAGCACTAGATAAATAACTGTAAAATATAAAACATATATTTTTTCCAAATTTTAAGTACCTGTGATTTGCGAGTAATCCATAATTTAAGATACCCTACTTTCGGGAATGCCCGCCTTAATCATTTCAATCGGCCCATCCGTCTTCGAGTAATCGGTGGACATCAACAAAAAAAATAACATACATACAGACGAATAGAGAACCTCCTCCTTTTTGATTTAGAAGTCAGTTAAAAACCAAGAGGTCTCCAATCTACAAGCTATTTTAAAATTTTAATATGTTAACGTGTTTTATTAGTATTTCGTTATTTTATTCATCTGTCATCATCCCTATATTGAGGTGGTAGTTATATAATATAACGTCTTCAAACTTGAGCACTCAGATTAACTCAGTCGTAAGAAACAATTGAAACCAACATGTCTTAATTGACGTAGGAATTACAATGCTACCTCGATTATCATACACCAAAACAAACTTTACTAAAAGACATCTTAATTCAAAGTCATATGATTCAAAATTCGTTAGCGGTGTAAACATAAGCTCTTGTGCCCCGAAAATGGCGATGTTTAGTAAAGTTGTAACTTCATTACTTGCTTGAATGTTCCGTCTATAAATTCTCGTATCATTCCCCGTATCGAATTTGCCGTAAAGCGCTTTCGCGCAACACGTTTCACGGTAAGCGTGTTATCACAAGTTAGCGAACAAACACGTGAATGGGTTAAAATAATGACTTTCTTTAGTTGCAAGAACGAAAATTTGTCGTTAAAATATGAAGAGATATTTTATTTGGTGAATAGAAGGCATTTTAATTTTCACCAAAGGTTTTTCCTTCGTAGTATACATCTAGGTATGTTACGAATTGTTGTGTTCTAGTTAATTCATATCAATTACCATTAAAAAGATCATTCACTTTATTTATTCATCTATAAAGAACGCCTGTGCCCTAGCAAGTTAATTAGTCTATTTTTACCGAAGACTCTGTAAACTATAGTTTTGTAGGACAAATGTTAAAGCCTGTTAACATGTAATGTAATGTAATAATAATTCAATAAAAAAAAACATGGTGACATGACGCGACACATCACATCATAAAAGTGTGTAAGTATGTTTGTTTATTTGCTTTTTTTGATTGTCCTTCTTCCACGTCAAAACGGAGTACCGGATCGACGTGATTTTTATAATGGGAATAGTTTGGGAGCTGGAGAATGACATAGGCTACTTTTTATCCCGGAAAAATATCAGCTTCCTACTGGATAACGTCGTGTAGTCCACTCGGACGAAGCCGCGAGCGGAAGGCTAGTAACAACATAAGTTTCTAAGGAGATATATATTTTTTTGAAATCAACATAATTTACAGTCGAATAATTTATTGGACATGTAAGTGACGTCACTGGTTTGTATTGCACTAACATTTTTCGCATTGTATTCTCTGAAACAGTCACTGAACGTTGTACATACCTCCATTTTTCACAGGCAACATAGTTGAAAGTAACATTCATTTTAGTACACAACTTTATATTGGCGAAAGACTCGGCTGACAAATAAAATGTTTTACACCTTTCTTCCTCCAACGCACACCTGATCCACAGAAGGTGTAGGTACCTACACTGAATTATTTATGTAATTGTCTTTTTGTTTTCTTTCGCAAACGGCCAAATTTGGGTATTCTTGCAACTTTACTTGTAGTAAAGTGTTAAGTGGACTTTGGTGTTGTATACTGAAGTGAAAAAGAATTTTTGTTTGTTTGCTTTTATTTTCACTAAATAAATAATATTAGACCTAAAACCTAGGTACGATCTGTGACTGACCTAAAATCAAATCGAAATTCGAATCGATCAATCGTTTTACACATAGGTAAAGTTAACTAATTTCGAAACTTTTGAACAACCAAGCTACAAGTTTCCTTAGTCATAAAGTTACTTATATTAAATGAATTTAAGTACCTACATTTAGCATTTTCTCAACAAAGTATAATATGATAGGTACCTCAATAAAGTAGGTATTAAAAATCAGTTTTCCTTTGCATAGCAGCTTATATTTAATTTTCCGACATTGGCTTCAGCTACTTGTCGGGAGATAATTTGCCTCTTCACTACAACGAGAGGTCTCATCCGGGGGGACTCAAACGAGTTTAATATCGCCGCCTCTTTTATTATAATAATGCAATATTGCTTGAGGCAATACTAAACTTCAGGGTTATATATCGGTATTTTTAATTTCCTAACATATTGTTTTTTACTCTTAATTTGTTGCTGGCCGATAGTATTTAATGAATAGATCAATAACACACATAATTTTCCTCTTCACTACATCGAGGGGTGTCATCGAATCGAGGGCCTGCTCGGGACTCAATCGAGTTTAATATCACCGCTTACTTTATTATAATAACTAGCGGCCGCCCGCGGTTTCACCCGCGTGGTTCCCGTTCCCGTGGGAATATCGGGATAAAAAGTACATATAAACCTTCCTCTTGAATCACTCTATCTATTAAAAAAAAACGCATCAAAATCCGTTGCGTAGTTTCAAAGATTTAAGCATACAAAGGGACATAGGGACAGAGAAAGCGACTTTGTTTTATACTATGTAGTGATGATACAATCTAGACTAAAAAAATACCTTAATTAAAACTAATTCAAGATTTTATGAAGGTATTTTTTTTAGTCTAGATTTGTTCCTGGTCAATTACACGTACCTATGCAGAAAAATTACAATGAATGAATAACATCAAAATACTGTTCATCAGTAAAAAAAATACCCAATCTTCAATACAAGTTTAGTGGTTCCAGGAATTAACCGAGTTGAAACAAAGAAAAAACTTCAGTTCCTAATATTTGTGAAACTGTCCATAGTAACATTTTTGGTTTGAGCAATTATTTAAGGTCACTAATTGGGTATTTGACTGTTGTTGAAATGTAGATATTTAATTATGACATCCAGAAATATAACATTATTGAATAACAAATGTAAAAAAAGAGATTCAATCTGTATAATATTATAACAAGCGAATTATGAGCTACTTAACTGTGACTCTAGCTATCTCTTTCTAAAACGAAATTTTCTATGGCGTGAGTATGGCGCTATAGAAATGTGACGTCACGTTTGTATAGCGCTCTCCTTGTCTAATTAGAAAGTTTGATGCTCTATATCGCTGAAAATATGCAAGATATTTGAATAAAAATACCTATGTTGTGTTGCTACTAATTAAATGAACATTTTAAGTCAATAAAAAATTAGTCAAATACCCAATTTAGTTATGTTACGTACTTACAAGACTTATGAAGTAAATGGTGTGTTAGAAAGTGTTTGGAAAGTCATTATGTCTTATCAATTCTATTACTTATAATCTTTACAATAAGCTAAGACTATGCCTAACTCTAAACCAGAATTTCGTTTTAATATAATGAATTATTCCCTTAACTTGAGTACAAACAATAACAATGAGTGCAAAGAGTCCTAAGCAAATTCAGCCAGAAAAGTTTTATTTAATAAAACTAATACGACGATGTTAGCTTAATCCAAACAAACTGTACGTTCGGGAACATTCCGTTCAACCACTTTTAGGTCATATTCGCTTGCACAGAATCTACGCTCACGTTATGCCCGGATTTACATTGGTATAACGTTTTGCCGTTGTGCCGTGTAGTGCCGGCACATAAATAGAATAGCACTACCCCCTCTCTTCCCGTGGGTGTCGTAAGAGGCGACAAAGGGAAAACTGCCATCAGGAGATGGGCAGCAGCGTCTCCAGGTTACAACAGGCCATACTGCGATCGCCAACCCGCCTGCCAAGCGTGGCGATTATGGCAAACCCCCCCAAAAAAATGGATACACACTCAAAAAATCGGCCCCCAGTCCCCGGCGGTCCCGCTATTCCTAGCTACGGTAGCGGCTATGGTAACGGCGGGGCAGGGGGTGCTAAGAATCCCCGGGTAGGCTCCGGCTACCAACTCCGACGACTCGACCTGGCAACCTACAACACGCGCACATTGAGGCTCGACGAGAAGCTCGTAGAGTTGGAAGAGGCAATAAGTAAGTTACATTGGGATATCATTGGGTTATCTGAAGTCCGAAGAGAGGGGGAGGACTCGATAACCCTGCAATCCGGTAACTTACTTTACCACCGGGAGGGCGACCAACAGTCCATTGGTGGTGTCGGGTTCATCGTCCATAAATCCCTTGTCAACAACGTGATCACTATCGGAAGTGTCTCGAGCAGGGTAGCGTACCTGATACTCAGATTATCGAAACGATATTCGCTGAATGTTATCCAGGTCTACGCTCCGACCTCGAAACACGACGATGTCGAAGTGGAGGCTATGTATGAGGAGATCTCTAAAGCCATGCATAGCTATAAAACCCACTACACGGTTGTGATGGGGGATTTCAATGCAAAGTTGGGGCAACGTTGCGGTGATGAGCTGAGAGTGGGGCAATTTGGATTTGGGCAACGGAACGATAGAGGCCAGATGCTGGCAGACTTCATGGAGAGGGAGAACCTCTATATGATGAACTCCTTCTTTAGGAAGCCCGTAAGCCGCAAATGGACCTGGATCAGTCCGGACGGTAAAGTCAAAAACGAGATCGATTTTATCATGTCGACGAAGAAGCACATATTCAATGATGTCAGTGTGATCAACGCTGTTAAGACAGGAAGCGATCACCGTATGGTGAGAGGCACATTGAATATCGATCTCAAGCTCGAAAGATCGCGACTGATAAAATCCACGCTCCGACCAATACCAGCTCAAATTCAAAACCCCGAGTGCTTTCAGCTCGAGCTTCAAAACCGCTTCGAAGCCCTTGAGAACAGCATAGACGTGGACGATCTATACAACATGGTGGTGGATACTGTCTGCACGGTAGGGTCTAAGTACTATAAAACCCGCCGTCCCAAATTGAAGAAACTCTCCAGTCAGACTCTCCTACTCATGGATCAGAGACACGAAATGAAGCTGCAGAACTCAGCGGATGCCCATCGTTATCGACAGCTTAATAGACAGATATCTAAGTCTTTGACGCGCGACCTTCGCCAATTTAATACCGAGCGTATTAAAGAAGCCATTGAGCGGAACAAAGGCTCCAAAGTGTTCGCGAGAGATCTGTCTATCGGGCAAAGTCAATTGACGAGGCTGAAAACTGAGGAAGGTAGCATCATTTCGTCAACACCTGAAATCCTGAGGGAGATTGAGAGTTTCTATGGACAGCTATATTCCACACAAACACCTGTTGAAAGCAAGGCTACAGACCCTAGAGCCAAGCTTACCCGACACCATACCGAAGATATCCCGGACGTCAGCCTGTACGAGATTAGAATGGCTCTCAAGCAGCTTAAAAACAACAAGGCGGCGGGCGATGACGGAATCACAACAGAACTTCTGAGAGCGGGCGGTAAGCCGATACTTAAAGTCCTCCAGAAGCTTTTCAATTCAGTCATCCTTGAGGGCAAAACGCCAAAGGCATGGGGCAGAAGCGATGTGATGCTGTTTTTCAAGAAGGGTGATAAAACTCTCTTGAAGAACTATAGACCCATCTCGCTTCTGAGCCATATCTATAAGTTGTTTTCGAGAGTCATTACGAATCGTCTCGTTCGCAGGTTCGACGACTTCCAGCCTCCCGAACAAGCCGGGTTCCGGAAAGGCTACAGTACCATAGACCACATTCATACGCTGCGGCAAGTTATACAGAAGACCGAAGAGTATAACTTGCCACTTTGCTTGGCGTTCGTGGACTATGAGAAAGCCTTTGATTCGATTGAGACTTGGGCGGTGCTGCAGTCTCTCCAGAGGTGCCAAATAGACTACAGGTACATCGAGGTGCTGAGGTACTTATACCAAAACGCCACCATGTCGGTCCGATTACAGAACCAGAGCTCTAATCCTATCCAACTACAGCGAGGTGTGAGACAGGGAGATGTCATCTCTCCCAAACTGTTCACAGCTGCGTTGGAGGATATTTTTAAGCTGCTGGACTGGAAAGGATACGGCATCAACATCAATGGCGAGTACCTAACACACCTACGGTTTGCCGATGATGTAGTTCTTATGGCTGAGACCTTGGAAGACCTGAACACAATGCTCGAAGATCTCGGTAATGCTTCGCAAAGAGTGGGTCTTAAGATGAACATGGACAAGACGAAAATCATGTTCAATGCCCATGTTGCACCCGCTCCAGTTAATGTTGGGAACATTACACTCGAAGTTGTTGACCACTATGTTTATCTAGGACAGACGGTCCAGTTAGGTAAGTCCAACTTTGAGAAAGAGATCTCTCGTCGAATCCAGCTCGGATGGGCAGCGTTTGGGAAGCTCCGACATATATTCGCGTCCGAAATACCTCAATGTCTCAAGACGAAAGTCTTTGACCAGTGTGTGTTGCCAGTAATGACCTATGGAAGTGAGACGTGGTCTTTTACTATGGGTCTCATAAGAAGGCTCAAAGTCACCCAGCGAGCAATGGAGAGAGCGATGCTTGGTATTTCCCTGCTCGATCGAATCAGAAATGATGAGATCCGCAGGAGAACTAAAACAACCGACATAGCTCGAAGGCTTGCATCATTGAAGTGGCAGTGGGCGGGACACATAGCGCGGAGAACCGATGGCCGTTGGGGCGGAAAGGTTCTCGAATGGCGACCGCGTACCGGACGACGTTCCGTGGGCAGGCCCCCTACAAGGTGGACCGACGATCTGGTCAAGATCGCGGGAAGCCGCTGGATGCGGGCAGCGCAGGACCGATCGTTGTGGAGATCCTTGGGGGAGGCCTATGCCCAGCAGTGGGCGTCGTTCGGCTGACATGATGATGATGATGATGAACGTTTTGCATAGTATCTAAGTGCAGTGTGTTAGTACAGTGCTGTAAACTGATCGGTGAGTGGCGGGTCAACTAGGCTTGCAAGCTGCCGAGTCAAGCCGTAAGTCACTTTCCACTCGCTACTTTACTGTCTACTAAAAATTATGAGCATGTGACGTATTTTATGGCGTTGCTCGTCCATTTCGCCGGATAAATGCCACTTGACTTGCTGTAGTATAAATGGTATATAACTGTCCAAGCGCACGCCACTCGGCATTGTACGTTTACTCGCCGATTTATACTACCGGGAATTAGGTACTGAACGTACGCGTGGTCAAGCAAATATCGCGTAGCCAGTGGTCGACCGGGGAGTTTGTACGTACGACTTCGGATACGAACCAAATTATGTTTGAGGGTAACCAACCGTTACTACGAGTAGTCGTCGACTGTCGGGAGGCTGTTTTACTTAGAATAACATATTTGATCATGCGGCCTCAGATCAATAACCGTGAAGAATTACTTTTTAATACTGCCTTTTTCTAATTACATGTGTCTCAATAAATGTTGCATATTTTGAATTAGCTTTAGCATGACATTAATTTGATACCGACAGAGAGATAAAGAAGTCATTTATTACGTTTTGTATCATCCATCAGAGACTCTACAAAACATTGTGACAAAATTATAAAAAAGCTTCTGTACCGTTCTCCATAGTAAGCCTAAGCATAAACAAAACATTTCTTACACTAAATCGATATTCCTTTAGCATCTGTTCCAAGGTATTATAGCTATTATTTCTCAAGTTGAAAGCTAAATTTGTTCATATTACTTCCAGCTAACCGTATACGAAATGTCCTGTTATTGAGGCAAACTTAAGCCTCTATTTCCTGCCGTAATTTGAGCCATTTGTTCCTTCTGTGAGCGAGAAAAAACAAATCTGGTACAAAAAGAGAAATGCTAATGTTATAGGGGATTCAATAAATTCCAATTTTGGGGTTCAATGTAAGATCTGCGAGGGAAATCTTTATTTTGTTGTTTTATTACAATTTCATATCTGAATGTGAGAACAAAGGAGCGCTGAATTGCGGCGAGAGGACGGGTTGGTGATAAAGAAACTTGTATTACTTCGTATTCGTTTTGGAAACGTTTCAGAATAATGTGTTGTTTACTACGAAATCTTACACTTTAGTAGGTATTGTTAAAGTATGACCAGAAACCCGATCAAACGTGCATGTTATGAAGATCGTGTTAAACGAGTAGATATAACACTTTAAATTTGCACACACACACAAATAGAACATAATGGAAATTTAAGCGACCTTCCTATGTTATGATAGTAGACAAAAACATTTGTGCAACCTTGTACATCTCTATACATATTGTGTAAAACAAAGTCACTCGCAAACAGTGACAAGCTACTTAAAGCTTTACCAGAAAAATAAAAAACCTCGCAAAACAAATTAAATTTTTCTATAGAATTTGACATTAATTTGTAACAATAAAGAGGCGAAAGTGGCGCCTCAAGCCAGGTTTTTTATTTTTCTGGTCAGGCAGTACGCAACGGATTTTAATGCGGTTTTCAACGAATAGATTTTATAGAGGGATTCCAGCGGAAGGCTTATAAGTATAATAATTAGAAATACATCTTATTATTATTACATTGCACCCGTGTGAAGCCGAGGCGAGTCGCCAGTAACTTATAAAAAAACAACGGGTTGCACTCCGGCAGAAGTGAAAAGGGCTCCCTAAGACTTAAAAAAAAAAAAGGAATTTGACAAAAAAAAAATACGGACTGGATTTGAACCGAGGTCTTCTGGCTTCAATGCCGCCCGTTTTCTATTCTGAGCTATCACAACTTTGGAAATGGTGGCGAAATTTGCCTTCGTATTCTAATGACATTGTAACATATTTTAATTTTTAGTTTTTTGCATTCACAATGCAATTTTTAGTATAGAAAAATGGAAAATGAAGTATTTAGAAAAAATCGACCCGTCTCACAACCAGCTCCGATGGGACTCGAACCCACGACCTTTCGCTTTCCGGGCGACTGCTCTAACCACTGAGCTACGGAGTCGTTACGAGAAGCGTCGAATTTATCCAATACTTCTTACTCGCTGTATATTCAGCGTTAATTTCATCAATGTGGAGATATTACTACCCTCACACGCGAAAGAAATACCTTTCCAGGTATTTGGCAATCGCTAAAGATGAAATCACTATTGTAAGTTATTTTAATTTTTAGTTTTTTGCATTCACAATGCAATTTTTAGTATAGAAAAATGGAAAATGAAGTATTTAGAAAAAGTGTGAGGGTAGTAATATATCTCCACATTGATGAAATTAACGCTGACTATACAGCGAGTAAGAAGTATTGGATAAATTCAACGCTTCTCGTAACGAATCCGTAGCTCAGTGGTTAGAGCCGTCGCCCGGAAAGCGAAAGGTCGTGGGTTCGAGTCCCATTGGAGCTGGTTGTGAGACGGGTCGATTTTTTCTAAATACTTCATTTTCCATTTTTCTATACTAAAAATTGCATTGTGAATGCAAAAACCTAAAAATTAAAATAACTTACAATAGTGATTTCATCTTTAGCGATTGCCAAATACCTGGAAAGGTATTTCTTTCGCGTGTGAGGGTAGTAATATCTCCACATTGATGAAATTAACGCTGAATATACAGCGAGTAAGAAGTATTGGATAAATTCGACGCTTCTCGTAACGACTCCGTAGCTCAGTGGTTAGAGCAGTCGCCCGGAAAGCGAAAGGTCGTGGGTTCGAGTCCCATCGGAGCTGGTTGTGAGACGGGTCGATTTTTTCTAAATACTTCATTTTCCATTTTTCGACATTGTAACAGTTTTTCGATCAGGTCACGTGTCCGACTTACGAATTTTCGTTCTGACGGTTACATGTCCGCGAGTTTAACATTTTTTAACCAACACAGTAGTGCACAGCGCCGCTAAAGAAGTTTTCACTTCAAAAAATGTCTATCAGAAAGTACGAAACGAATAATTATATTACTCTGCAGGTACCTAATTTTCATCTCTTATAATAACGGAGTGCTGTCTATAGCAACCTCATTTCGAGAGGAGGTACCTAAAGAGTCTGTCATACATATTACATGAGGTATGGATGAGCTTCCTTCAAACAACTTGTTTGAGGAAGAGAAATATTGGTTCTCATAAATTCAAACTTGTAAGTAATAAGGGGGAATTTGGCACTACCCAATTTCAGTAAGATTGTGATTGGTATTGTAGTGAGTGAAAGTGAGAATTTGGTAAGGAATCCAAACTAATATTATAAATGTGGAAGGCTAGTAAGAAAAAAATATATATTTCGTCTTGATAATTCATATGATTTGTAAAAGTAACACTATTAATATATGGTATCCATTTACCACGGAACCAACCAACTAAATGACTTTTCAAAATAATAAAAAAAAAACTTATATATATATAAAAAATATATAAAAATATTATATGGGAATCTGGAAACTTAAATTTAAGAAACAAGGATACTTACTTAAATTTAAAGATTTTAGAGCAAGTATGAAAATTTATCGTTACCAAAACAAATTAATAATCATTTCTGTATGTAATGGTAAAAATAAAAAATCTTAAAGGTTCTAATATTGTCTATCAATTAGTATTCAAGCGATGATAATACTCAGCTTATAACGTGAGCTAACTTTAGGACTAAGATAATTGAATCCTACAGTATGTAACGAAATTTCAAACTTCACCAAATTCACTCGAGGTTAGGTAAGTCAGAGCAGGTTACCTGAAATTGCACTATGTAGCTTTATTTAATTTAATTTTGTAGTTTTCAGATATCTTTACGACTAAAAGTAAAGCATACATTTTGCAAAACATACAGTTTCCAAATAAAAGCGTATCTTTTAAAAGTTTTTTTTGTTTTTCCCAGTGGTCAGATTGATGGACAGACTAGTCTGGCCAACGGGATTTTTTTCCCGTTGTTCAGATAAACTCTTAATTCAGAGATCATATAACTTTTAAATAGGGTTTATTTGTGATATTATGGAGTTTGTTGACTCTGATTGAAAGTTAATGAATTTGAATGAAAAATGATAACTTAAATAACAAAAAAAGGGACAATTGTAGGTAAATATAATGAGAGACGAATTCAGTATTCAATATGATGTTAACTAGTGGAGAATTGACTGTTTGTAAGTTTAGAACGACTAAGATAAAACAAAGAAACTAAGAAAATACAAAGAAAAACTACAATTAAACTGTTTTTAATTGTAGTTTTTCTTTGTATTTTCCAGATATCAAATAAATCAGGCAAACGGGAAAAAATCCCGTTGGCCAGACTAGTCTGTTCATCAATCTGACCACTGGGAAAAAAAACAAATTAAATGAGTATTTATTTACCATTTTAATAAATTATTTTGTATGTTTTATATGGTTTTTACACAGAGCCTGAAATGTAATGTTATGAAGTTGTAATTTTCATCTGCGCCGATTTTGTAGGCACGTTAATGTAGGCGTATGGTGAACGTGACACGTTGGGCAGTTGCACGTTAAATCTAATTGAGGCTTGAAAGGCATCACATAAAAATGTAAAGCGCGTCTCATTTGGACGTAAAGCTAATTCCACACTCATGTATATTTCATGGGACAACTGAATAATGCCAGTATTATGCTGGCTATTTGTTGTCGCGAGTCATTTGGGCACTTCGGATGTTTTCGCACTTTTTGCTAAATGTTTTGCTTTAGTTAATGACCCTTTAGTGTTTTGTTTGTCTCCTTCAATATTTATTTGCTTTCATAACAGTTTTCTATATTTTCATATGAATAATTAAGTGTCTTTTATACAAAAAATATAAAGATCTACATTTATTTGAGAATCTAAAATGAATATCTCATTTCAAATACTTAACGCGTCTTAATATTCATAAGTCGGAAAAGTTCATCATTTACGGATAAAATAACTGTTCTTCAGTGCTGGAGGATTCCGGGTGTAGTGTGCTTCCCCCTTCAGCCTTATCGCCACTTAACATAAGGTGCGATGAAGGCTAAGTAATGGATAAAAACCTAGCTTTCAGATTAAACGATATTTTAACTTTTTGATGAATTGTACTTCGTTATCAGAGATCGGAATAGGTAGGGCTGTTTAGGTTCATTGACCGAAAATATTGATGTTAATATTGACATTCCACAAGATTTCGAATAATTAATCTCCGAGTTTTTTTAACAAAAAATTCCATTTTTTTTCTAAATACTTCATTTTCCATTTTCAGTAATAAAAATTGCATTGTGAATGCAAAAAACTAAAAATTAAAATAACTTGTAATAGTAATTTCATCTTTAGCGATTGCCAAATACCTGGAAAGGTATTTCTTTCGCGTGTGAGGGTAGTAATATATTCACATTGATGAAATTAACGCTGACTATACAACGAGTAAGAAGTATTGGATAAATTCGACGCTTCTCGTAACGACTCCGTAGCTCAGTGGTTAGAGCAGTCGCCCGGAAAGCGAAAGGTCGTGGGTTCGAGTCCCATCGGAGCTGATTGTGAGACGGGTCGATTTTTTCTAAATACTTCATTATCCATTTTTCAGTAATAAAACTTGCATCGTGAATGCAAAAAACTAAAAATTAAAATAGCTAACAAATTCTAATTCATTAAGGCCCGTGGTATCGCCAACGACCTTGGGCATAGAAAAGTGGCCTAATTTTCCCGCCCCGCTACCCGCACTAAAACAGCTTAAACACACGTTTCGTCAAAACTATGTATTATTTTAAAACCAAAAATGCTCAGTTTTAAATTAAACAAGTTAGCAATCTTTTCCTGAAAGAAACGTGAAAATATCACTTGTAGTTTAGAAGCAGTAGCGTATTTCAAGTTGAAAACAGCTTCATTTCAATGTTTTTTTTATAGTATCTTAAGACTATGTTTTTTTTAATTGCTCAGATTGAAGTTTATATTTAATATATATTAATTCTGGATTTATCAGTAGGCTAATTTATGAGTTTTAGGGCCTCAAAAATGATAGTTTCACGACTACATGCACCTTAAGTATTGAGCTGCTACTCGTCGTTTATCATACAGTCACCGGCATCGAAACTTTGCCGACGCACAATTTTCATACAAACTTGCTCACTTTAGTGTCTCATATTATGTAAAAGTATTTGCATCTCCGCGATGGTTGTTACAAGAGGTCTTCTTGTTACAACTAACGGAACTCCGTCATTTCTTTTTAAATAAAATAAAAATCTGGGAATGTCCAAATTAATGAAAAATATCGCAAGTACACAAAATAGCTCTTTCTTTGGATCTCTGGTAATTACTCTCTCTCAACTCAAGATACGAATACGTAGTTAACATTATATTATTATCGTAATTGGAACTTCAGACTTACCCTTGTCTCGGAACACATGCCACTAAATTTGAACTTGTTAGTCAGTCATTACAATCCTTATTGTTTCACTCCAAATATGTGAACACAACCTTCTCATAAATTAAACTTCCAACTTGCGGATTGTTAGTCACAATGGCGAGCCACGACTTTTCAACGAATTATATTTTTATGTAACATCCCAAAATTCTCGTCAATCAAATTTAAACTATATCTTTTGAGAAATAAGGTCAATTTTCGCGATGAATTCGAATGAACGCACGTGCGCACTTTGTCCCTGTTTTGTCCCGTCATTGGACTTTAATTGGGGTCACCAGTCGTTTGTTTGTCCCACCCGATTACGAGGCAAGCGTAAAACACAAGAAAAAGCGAATTTTAACAAAGCAATTTATTATTAAGTTTTTCGTCCCCAGTGATACTTCTTAGAAAAATTAAACTCGTCTGTAACTAGTGTTGGTACGATGTTTTCTTGTAAACATTTTTAAAACGGAAACCAATTTTATTACTTTAGATACACCATACACACAAGAATATCAAGAAAATGAACATCATCTTCACTGTGTCGAATGATTTTATCGTTCGTAGCTACTATTGCTACGAATCTTCTACGAGTGCTACGAGGCACTACATAAAAGCTGGTATGAGTAAATAATTGTATAAATTGGAGTTTTTTGATGAATCTTCAAAAACACAAGTCGGATCCCTTGTGAATAAGCCCTTTCGTGTTTCTTTACATAACTAACTAACTATTTTCACTCGTTAGTATATAAGTTTATGCTAAGCAGAGGGATTCAAACGCCCACTGACGAATAAAGCATATAACTTATCTCAACATAGAAATAATAAATCATATTTTCATTATTTTAATAAACCTTGCCTATAAGTAGTAATTAACTTCCCTTCTAAGCTATGTGCAAAATTAACAGTGAGATATGTTTTCGTAAGATGCGAAAACATAACTCACTTTTATTATTGTTTTCAAAGAACAGCTATTTTACTGAATTATAATGAACCTCTACTTTTATCGTTTCTTATAATTATATTTTTGAAAGATTTTCACTTCTTTGCTGAGAAAACTTCTCACTGGGTATTTTATTTACGTACTAGCCTTTCGCCCGTTGGTTGGGCTACACGACGTTATCATGCGGGAATGTGATATTTTTTCGGGATAAAAAGTCATTCTCCAGCTCTCAAACTATCCCCATACCAACAAGTGACGACTACCGGGGACGGTAACATGTTGTCGATCCGTTTGCTCCGTTTTGACGTAAAAGACCGACAAACAAACAAACACACTTTCTCATTTATAATATGAGAATTGATTTTACTCTACACTAGTCATTGAAATAAAACAATTTTTACGGATTAGAACTCGCACGGTTTAGAAAACATGTTGGGTTATGAATTTTTTGTAATTTATTTTGATTAAAAGATTTGCGGTCTTTGAAAAGTTGCATTTAAAAACATTTTAAACATTTTTTTTAAACATTTTTAGCAGCTTTTTCTTACACACGATAGGAACCCGCTCAAGGTCATCTTGTAAAGTTTGATGTGTAACAACTGTAGGTACTGTGGTACAAAATATAAAAATGAAAGTCAATGTGTGTTTGTTTGTTTTCATACATTTTATATGAATGCCGACACGTTGGTAGTCGTCATTTGTTTCTTCTTCTAGCTTCAAGTGGCAGCGTTTGTGGCTCGTGTGCGGGGACGGTAACAGTATATTATTAAGTTGAAATTTATAATATCCTTGTCATTATAAAATCTTAAATACCAATTACCAGTGGCAAAGGATCCATACAGGCCGATTCCCATTGACTTCCCTTTTAAAAATCCCGTAAAACCTCACCCGAGGCACAGATTACTAAATAGTTACTATGTAACAGATAGTTCACTCCACTAACACCCAATTGCAGGAAGCTCCATTAAAGTTAATGCTTCATTAAATCTATTGCTGTCACTTTTTATTTCTTGACAACGAAAAGTGACAGCAATAGACTTAATGAAGCATTAACTTTAATGGAGCTTCCTGCAAGTGGGTGTAAGTCATTTAAATAAATAGCAACTCTAACTATAACGCAATAAAGTAGAATTCAGCTTGTACGGCGCAGGCAAATTACGAACGGCCACTCGTTGTCGTTGCATCTCTTTCTATCGCATATATTCTAGCTCTTTTGCGGACCTTATTTCTATGGATTTACAACGCTGGCGTTGCCGCCGCGTTTTCGAGCCGACACGGGAAGTGAAATAGGCATACCCCAGGAGCCACTATGCAGATTTTCACGTGGTAAAAGTGTTTCTGGCCCTGGCTTACCTTTGCCATATTTCAACCCCTCGCCACTGCTAATTGCCTTTATTGTATTTCAAATGTTGCCTTTTACTTTAAGTTTTTAAGTTTTTTTCGTAACGAGAGATCTTCTGTAACTTGCACCTCCACTGAGAAATAATAATGAGCGCCATTCATTTCGGCATTACACGCCGTACGTAAACTGAAGAGGAACGTGTCCAACACGGTGTTTGTGAAAACCTTAGGAGTTTTACGTTGACACTAGCATACGGCAGAAGTAGTAGAAAGGCATTTGACTGAATAAAGTAAAAATTGAGAATGTTTAGCTGTTTTATTAGCAACTTTAAATACCCAAACAACTTTAAATGGCATAGTCGTCAAAATTTTACAATCAAACGAATATTTTTATTCATTTAGCTCTTTTTATAGCCACTCCAGGTATACCTCAAGGAACCATTTTGGGGCCAGTTATATTTTGCTTCTATACAAAAGTTACTTGTACTTTTTAATGTCACAAGTTGACCTTAACTAACTAGATAAAGAAGCCTCATAACATTCCCTCATTCTTTACACCCTACCCTATATCATGTCTGACGGGCTGGAGGCGCCCACGGCGGCTGTCATCAAGTCAGACCGATGTAATTACGCCATTTCGTGAATGACGTCGGGCTTAGCCATGCCCTCTTAGCTGACAGCTTGTGATCTACTTCATTCACTTGTTTCTGTTCCTTGAGAATATTATTTTCTTGGATTTTAGAAACCCAGGTTTACATTGTACGTCTATGTGGGTAGCATACAAAAGTTTGGCCAAAGTTTTAGTCTCAACCGCCTCTTTGGTCTAGTGGTTCAACCGTTTTCAGACCAAGAGGTTCCGGGTTCGATTTCCAGTGTGGGTAGATATTGTATTCGATTTGGTTGGTGGTAGGACTAGTTCTAGGTCCGCCTGGCTAGCTACCACCATCTTATCTAAGTCTGCCGCCATAACAATGATGTTTTCAGCATTACTGTGTTCCGGCAGTTAGAGATAAGATAGCCAGTTCCTCAGTGTTTGAGGATTCCGGGAGTAGTGCGTTTCCACCTTTAGCCTTATCACCACTTAGGCCCGTATTCTAGAACGACACTTAAGTGGAGATCTCTTTTTAAGTACAGTTAGAAAGGGATGCAAATACTCTGTCGTTCTAGAATACGGACCTTAGCATCAGTTGTGAGGAAGGCTAAGTGCTACCCCGTTGTGGATAAAAAAAGGTTTTAGTTTGAATATGACTTAAAAGTACAGGTAGTTAGCTAGCATGGTTTTTTGGGGAACTGGGTGAAATGGTCCCGACCTAGGTGACTGATCACCCGTCCGGCTTCGCTGGCGTCCCCCTATAAATAATAATAATAGCATGGTTAGCGTGCGTGTTGTCTTATCTGTCTTTTTTGCAGATTGTTTTTTTATTTGAGTTAATCTAAGCATCAAATTATAAACAAGATCGTTTCTCTCGTGTATTTAATTAAGTTTTAATCAAATTAATATTTTAAGGTAATAAGGGTAATTAAATGGTACCTATAATTAATATACATAATGATTCGATATAATTAAATCTATCAGAGTCACTAATTAAGGCTGGAGTCAGATATTGATGTTCCAATTAACTATTTAAGTAGACGTAGGTACGTTTACGCTCGTGTAATTATTTTTATAAAAAATAAAACCGCCTTCAAAAAAACCACATCAAAAAAGTAAGAAATAATTCCTCACCAAATAAATAACGTAAGTACTTTGAAGTCGGGCGTGAAACATGTACATTTTTTTTTGTTGTTTTGTTAAAACCCGCCCGACTTCAAAGTACTTACGTTATTTATTTGGTGAGGAATTATTTCTTACTTTTTTGATGTGGTTTTTTTGAAGGCGGTTTTATTTTTTATAAAAATAATTTTTATTTCACTCTTTTTAGTGCATCGTGCAGGCAATTTACGTGTTTTCTGGTAAATAGGTATGTGATCAAACTGAAAACCTCCTTTTTCGAAATCGGTTAAAATACCTTGAGGTATCCCCTTTTTAACAAAACAAGAATCATCTAAATCGGTTCATAAAGAAAGGAGTTATGCCTAAAGATACGTATTAAATTCACATTAAGTGGTAACGAAAACGTCAGTATTTTCAAGATTTCCTGAAAACTACTGAACGCATTTCAAAATTTCAAAAAATGGACCAACTTGGAAACCAACCTGATGTAATAACGTTTGAACCATTTCAATCGGTTCAGCCGTCTTCGAGTAATCGGTGGACATACACAAAAAAAAAAAAAGAAAAAGAGAAAAAACATACATACAGACGAATAGAGAACCTCCTCCTTTTTGATTTAGAAGAAAAACTTTTCATTTTGAAAATTTTGGCCGGATTCCGGCTTTCAACAGACCGAGCATTTGGCGGAATCCGGCAATCAACAGACAAGTGGTTATAGTGAGGGTAACTGGTTTATTTATTACTAAAGTTTGCTTTATGAATGGATGTTTAAAAAAAATTATTCCAAATTTAAAAAGGCTAAAATCTGTCTGTTACTATTAGAGGGTACAATTTAATATTTTCATCGGTAGAACGGTCAAAGGGTTAAATTTCACAGCGTTGGACCAATTAGAGTTTTAATAATGAATAATAATTTTCAGAGTCATAAGTAAGCCGGGGTTCACTCAAGCGGTAATAACTGTGGTCATTAAAATTTTACGAGAACATTATGTATGTGGGCTACGTGCTGTGCTTAGTACTCATCTACTAGGGTGACCTTTTCAGTAATATTAAAGTCAAGATTAACTACGATTTGACGAATTTACAACAAATTAGGCAACTCACAACTTCCAAAAAGGTTAATTAGCTCACTTAAGGGCACACAAATCCCGTAGTTAGCTCACTTATTGTAGCTACATAAGTTATTGTTTTTTATATTGCTGAAAAAAACCAACAGATTTAGAATTTTAAAAATAAGTAAAAGTTTTGTTTTTGATTTAGCGAAAGATCCAGCTACAGATATTATTGCTTTGATAACGTTTTTTAAGGTCTTTAATGTCTTACAATACTGTAAGTCGAAGCGGAGCGTGCGGCAGTGATTTTTTTTATCCACAACGGTTAGCACTTAGCCTTCATCACACCTGATGATAAGTGGTGATAAGGCTGAAGGTGGAAGCGCACTACTCCCGGAATCCTCAATCACTGAGGAACTGGCTATCTTATCTCTAACTGCCGGAACACAATAATGCTGAAAACATCATTGTTATGGCGTCAGACTTAGATAAAATGGTGGTAGCTAGCCAGGCGGACTAAAAACAAGTCCAACTACCAACCAAACCGAATACAATATGTACCCCCACTGGGAATCGAACCCGGGACTTCTAGGTCTGAAATCGGTGGTATGTACCACTAGACCACAAAGGCGGTTATTTATTTATCAAGACAATCCTCCCAACCAATTAATGCGTTTACTTTATGCTAATTAAATTCGTGTCCGATCCAACAGTTCGAAATGTCCTTTAAAGGTACCTACTGTTTAATTAATAAAAGATCCTTTCTATAAAAAATAAAATATTCATGTTTAATTATAAAATAACGTTGCCACGATCTTCAATTAAAGATTGTATCGTTTTCGCGGACAGATTCGATTACTAATTAATGTCGAAAATTATTCCGCTAAGAGAGAAATTATTGGATATAATTAAATATTGCAATACCGTTATTAATTCTGACAAGCAATTAGATAGGGCCTGAAAACGGTTTTAGATAATAATTATTAATACTACAGACGAAAGTAATATTAAATGCTCGCTTATTGGCATAATTGTTTTTATAATTTTATCACTCAAGAGCTTACAGCTCTAATTGAATTGCTCACCTTAATCCATATTATCCATACTAATATTATAAATGCGAAAGTGTGTTTGTTTGTTTGTTTATTTGTTTGTTTGTTTGTTTGTTTGTCCTTCTTTCACGACAAAACGGAGCAACGGATCGACGTGATATTTGGTATGGGGATAGTTTGGGAGCTGGAGAGTAACATAGGCTACTTATTATTCCGGAAAATTGAGTAAAAATTGTAATTTTCTATGAAAAATCGTTTAACTATCGTACCTTCGATACAAAACTGTCATTTCTTCCATTGCCGTTTCCAAAGAGTATGTAATCACTGACGTCTGCGCGGTCAAAACCGAATACTAATCTTTTCCATAAGCTTAGAAAAAAAATGTACTGTAGCTAGCGCTAAAAATGCCCCAGTCGCGCATGCGCGCAGAGTTATCTGACACTCACTCTACTTCACAGAGTAATTTTTTATGTAAGAAATAGAGACCAAGCTTGGGCCCCTTTATTGGTAGTGTGTAACTAGCGCTATCTGTTTTCTGGTATAAGCAACTTTTGGTGTATAAACACACACACAAGATGTTGGTGACGGGGTCCACTATTATATGGCAAAACAACGTTTGCCGGGTCAGCTAGTCTATTTCATAAATTGATCGCTTGTAAGTATATGTTATAGACCAGGTGATAATAGGTGATCGGACTATTATTGATGTAACTAAATAGTAACATTCAAAAATATTGCATTGAAGAATAACAAAAGTGAGAAAAAATATTCAAAATGTTATTTAAGGGCACGTACCTCCAAATTATCGAAATCAACCTATTTTTCATTCAAAAGTAAACAATCAAATATTTTTTATTATGAGCAGATAAAAATATAATGTTGAAGTTTGATAAACGATTTTGATTATTTTGTGGCTAGAAACACGATATTCGTATCGTAACTTGACAATAAAAATTTTCAAAAATAAAGAAAATTTTCATTATTTTAATATTTTTTTGGTTTTATACTTAGATTATTAATCTCTAATTCAAGAATAATATATAGAAAAATAGGTAATGACATATTGTAGACTATTCTCAGGCTACTTTTTCAAAAAGTGAATTTATGCTAACAACAAAAACATTGAAAAAATGAAAAAGTGAGGTTATTTTCATTACTCTTCACACGTAAGAAAAAAGACAAAGACAGAGTTTTTGGAAGATCCTGCCCTTAATAAGTAAGTAATAAGCTGCTGAATTGTGAAATCTGTGTCTCTAGCTATCTCTTTCTAAAACAAAATTTTACATGGCGGGAGTATGGCGATAAGCACATAATATCTGACGTCATCTGTGTCAAGCGCCGTCCGTCCTTGTCTAATAAGGAAGTGTGATGAGGTATATCTCCGAAAATATGGAAAATATTTGTAAATAAATACCGGTGTCGTGTTTCTGATATTAACAAAAACATTTTAAGCAAATAAAATAAATCAGTTCGATCCCCTATTGGGGAAAAGTCCTTAATTTGTTTTGTATTTGTTGACAAATATTAGACTACATTTTATTTATAGATCAATATAAATCTCAAATATATATAATCTATAATCTATAATCTATAATCTATAATCAATAAAATAGGGGACTTTCATAAACTATTGGGAGCTTAAACCGCTCAGTACTGCGAAAATTATTCCCTCTGGGTGACTCATAAAAAAACCGTATAACATGATTGGCAGCCAGTCGATCGCTATTGAAAGCGGGATTTTTCTTTTGCGCAATCGAATAAATAAGTATTCATTCCGCTGTTTATTTTTTAAAATTGACAAAGTGCTCAGTTTCTGAAACAACCAGGGCTTTTTATATCTATTCATCGGTCTGTGGTTTTACTGGCGAATTTGCTGGACACTTAAGCAATATTAACCATACTTCAGTGGTCTTTGTAGTGCAACTGTTATGCGTGACGTGATGTTTGTCTATTAAGGCGCCGATTCCCCAAAATAGGGTATTTTAAATTATGGATTACTCGCAAATCACAAGTACTTAAAACTTGGAAAAAATATATGTTATTTTACAGTTATTTATCTAGTGCTTCCGGCCGTTTTTTTTATTGGTGATATTTTACTGTGTCAAATAAAATCCCAAACATCCGTCTTATTGTAATCCAAATATCGTATTACTTGCAGTATACTTGGTTTTAGTTAATGAAAAATATACGAAAATGATTGTCTTTAATTAGCCGAGGGATACCGGCCGTTATAATTTTAAATTTTTCATTAGTTAATTTTTAATTGAATTTTAAGTGATTTTCGATTCGCGGGGCGCTCGCGAGTTCACAGTTCACTGCCGGCTGCCGCTGCGTCCGCGTGAAGTGTATCGAGCGCGGCCGAGCAAGCGTTAGCGTGCCTATTTCAGTCGGGAATCCTCGCCTTAAGCAATATTAACCATACTTCAGTGGTCTTTGTAGTGCAACTGTTAAGCGTGATGTTTGTCTATTTAATAAAAACAAAACTAAACTATGTATACTCGTTTTTCTATTTAATAAAAACGAAACTAAGTATGTATACAGTTGTTTTGATGAACCATACTTAGTTGTAATGCGAAGCTACACTATATCTAATTACCTACCTAGACTAGACACTCGCTCTTGCGTGCGTCGGCCGGTGTAAAGCTAGAAACACATTTCTCTGGCGCAGCGCAGCGCGATCGGTTTCATACATTTAGTATGGTTAGAAACACATTTAAGCAGTGTGACGTGGCGCAGAGCGATCTGGCGCAGCGTCGATCGCTCGGCTCCGATTGCGCCAGACCCCCCACCACTTTCTAGCATTGTATCGTCAGATGGCTCGGTAGCGGACTGCGCAGCGGAGCTCTGCATTTTGCTTTTTACTACTTATGTTCTCCGATTTCTCCGTCAAAAATGGGCCAATTTAAAATTCTTTTTTGTTTAGAAGAGTCACCAATTCATTATCATGTAGGGTTGTTAATTATACTGTTCAAACAGTATTAAAGTGTTTTTAGTAAGTACACTTTACTTTTTAATTTTATAACAAAAATAATGTATAATTCTGATTTTAAAATAAATTACACTAAATATTTCTAAAATCGTATTTTTTGAGTTTATCTATTACAAACAAACAAAGTGTATTTATAGTATTAGTATAGATATAAATTGCATCTCGTATTCATTCATCATCATCTTATCATCGTAATCATCAACATATTTTTTTTTGGATTTACTATGTTCAAGTAAGAACAGAAATTGTTTTGAAAATTAGAAGAAAACATAATGCAGATGTTAGCTCGGCAACGACTCGATTGACACTGATCAAAAATTTCGTCAGAACGCGCTGCGCCACACTAGTAAAGTTTGCACACCCGGGTCGACGCTGCGCTGCGCCAGAGAAATGTGTTTCTAGCTTAACTAGTGTATATAGACTCGCCAGAGGGCGCTGTTTGTGTATAGAATCTGCTTCCGTGTTGAAATTTAATAAAAATAGTTTAAATAGCCTAAAGTGTGTTATTGTTTATCCAAGCAATAGTTCATTATATAAATAGTCTCAATAATTGTTATCTAACATATCCGTGAAGAATTAAAGAAGAAAAGTGACTACAAATGTGAACACAGTATACACTAAAAATAAACAATAACAAGGAAGAAATATGGAAATTTAAAATGTTCAAATGGTGATAAATAATTATATTTTAAAGTGGTGACAAAAGTTTTTAACAAATAAATTACAAAAGTGGCTTATATTTTAAAATTACTAAACATCAAAACGGTGATTAAACAGTGACGGTGCTTAAGCTGTGATTGGTGGAATTTCAATCCTTGGCCTAAACAACTACGCCTATTGGCCAGTGTTTCTATTGCTTGACTATCACAGTACTTATGCTAATTTTCGACACTATGAATACAACAACAGTAGCACAGTGGTAACAGTAGAGAGTAACACATAGTAAGCTTCTTGAGACGCAGGAGTTCAAACCTACATTGAAGAGCTCTCTAACTTTTCGTTTTTTTTTTCGCTTTTTCTCATATTGAACATGGATAATGTAACACAGAGAAGACGTTTATTACGATCAAGTTCGATAGACAGATCAAGATTTAATAACACAAGCACTGAACACCTAGATGACACTACGTTATTCGACACGACAATGAGAAGTCTCCCTAATGCGTCCTCACTCGATGACAGTACTGTCACAGACCTAAAGTCACAAATTGAGGAATTACAAATAAAACTAAAATCTGCTAACCAAGAAATTGATAACCTAAACATTGAAAATAGCAGCTTAAATACAGAATTGAAACAATGCCAGAAATTATTAGCTTCGTATAAAAATCTTATGGCACCAGAAAACATTTCCAGCATCTACACTCCAAGTAAAAGAAAAAACACTATTAGTAAAAATACACCAGTGAAGACAAAACAAATTGCAACAGACAAAAGCACTACAACAACGCCATCAATCGAAACTATTGGTAAACTTGATGTAAACAGCAACGAGCGACTCGCCTTACAATCATCAGTAGACAATCTAGCTAAAAACATTAGTGAAGATAAACAAAGCTGCCTTAAAAATATAGATATGCATGTAAATCAAAAATTAATTAAGAATAAGATTGTAAATTTAGGTGATCAACAAGCAACAGGTTTCACTGAATTGCTTTTAAAACATAGATACAATTTATCCTGTAAGACGGATCGCCAAATAACCTCATTTGTCAAGCCAGGCGCTGATTGCTTTAATGTGTTAAGTGCAATTAATAATGAAAGTCTTGGACAGAACGACCTTTTGATATTATTCATTGGTGCGAATGACAGAATACCCTCTAAGATTTATTGTGAGTTAGTAACTATTTTATCCAAATATCAAAGTACACAAGTTTTTGTCATACAAACAGCATTTAATAAATATCTGAATCTTAGAATGCTAAACAACCAACTTAATTCAATTTGTAGAAACTATAAAAATTGTAAATATATAAAACTAGCAGGAAATAAATCAAATTTATATCATAGTTTATTGACAGAAATTGACGCTTTAGAATACCTTGACATTTCTAAACAAAAAATTAAAGAAAATATTTTGCTTATGAAGAACCATCACAATAAACAACCTAAAACCGCATTCAAAAAAGGCACTATTCCCTATTTTTTCGCGAAAACTAATAAAAAAACATTATCCGACTGCACAAACCTTAACATTTCATTACCACAGAATGACACTAATCAAAACAAAAGTGTTGCCATAAAGAAAGGAACAATACCCTACTATTTTCAAAAGCAAACTACGGGTAAAAACAATTGCTTTCGAAACCAAAAATAAAAGTCACAATTTTTTCTTATTTCACCAAAATATGTGTAGTGCCTTAAAAAGAAAAGACGAGCTAGAAATAATACTTGACGACTACAAAAATAAAAAATTAAACCGCCTTCAAAACAAAACTGCACAAAAACTCATTTCCCAAAAACACGTAAAAGTGAAAAATAAATTGAATCATTCAATTCAAAGTACGAAAGTGCGGGCCTTTTTCTAATTAATCTTGAACTTACTGATCGGATTGAAGTCGGTGTCAAGCCAAATAGATATTAAAATTAATATGTATTTGATAGGTTACAATTTACACCACTCTGCGCATGAGATATTGTTTATTATTGTTTCACTATTTTGAAATGAAATGAAATTGAATTTTAAGTATTCGTTCTTGTTACTTTCGGCTTGACACCGACTTCAATCAGATCAGTAAGTTCAAGATTAATTAGAAAAAGGCCCGCACTTTCGTACTTTGAATTGAATGATTCAATTTATTTTTCACTTTTACGTGTTTTTGGGAAATGAGTTTTTGTGCAGTTTTGTTTTGAAGGCGGTTTAATTTTTTTTGAAAAATTTTGTTTATTTTTCCTTTTTTAGTGTAAGAAATCTACTATAAGAAACCGCAAAATGAGCAAGGGTAGCTCAATGTGCAACGACTATAGCCCATATCTAAATTAGAACTCAGACAAGCACCACCCTCCAACTCTTAACTGTTATGCAGTTTCCTTCCAACATCAGCTAACCTAAATTACTTGAAAGAATACAACCTAAAGTTCTATTGGCGCTTGTAGTACTTAAAAACATACTTTAACTCCTAAGCGTTAAAGAGTTTTACCTTCCATCATCAGCTTAACTAAATAACATGAAAGGTAACAACTACAAATATTTACGTATCAACGATATTTAAAGAATTATCCTCCAACTCCTAACTATTGAGGAGTTATACCTTCCATCACCAGCTCATCATCGTGAGATGATGACTACCAGTCGCAAATACTTGAAAATTACTTATGAACCTTAAAGGAATCTTATTGCGCCCGTAACATATTTAGTATTTAATTAATGTTTTCGATGGCCATATGTGGTCTTCATCATCAGTTACTCTTCACCAAATGGTGCTTACCGAAAGCAAATGCACGAGTTACTTAAGAAAATACCAAAATCGCTATAGGTGTGCCTATAATATTTGAAGAGTTCCCTTGATTTCTCCAGGATGCCATCATCAGATCCTGACCGTATAACAATGGGACCAATTTGTAACTATATGCTTTCAAACCAAAAAAGAATTTCTAAAATCGGTTTATAATTGACAAAGTTATGAGGTAACAAACATTAAAAAAAAAAAAAAAAAAAAATTCAACCGAACTGAGAACCTCCGCCTTTTTTTGAAGTCGGTTAAAAAGAAACAAATTGACATAGTATGCTTAACTGAAACATTTTTGATGAGAGGCACAGAAACAAATCTTACTTTAAAAAATTATAAAATGGCCTCCTTTTGGTCGCGCAAGCATGAAAAGCGAGGAGGCTCCTGTATCCTTGTAAAAAAAGATTTATGTGTTACAAAAATCCAATTAGCCGACAAATTATCCGAAAAACATAGTTTTGAATGTTGTGGAGTTCAAATTAAAAATCCAAAGTTGTTGGTCATATGTATATATAGAACTCCAACGTCCGACATATCTGTGTTCTTTGAAAAACTAGACAGTTTATTGTCTTCACTACTAAAAAAACCTAATACAAAAATTATTCTTTGTGGCGACTGGAACATAGACTTATTAAAAACAACCGATAAAAACACCAAACATTTAATTGATATTTTACAAAACCACAACATTTCAATACATATAAACACACCAACGAGAAAAAATGCGTGTATTGAAGTGTTTGTAAGCAACATACAAAAGTGTACGGGTTATACTGACCCGATAAACCTTTCTGACCACAATACTTGTCAGATATTATCTTTTTAAGCTTATAATTATCATAGTATTAAGTATTGGACTGAATCAAAAAGAGACTTTAGCAATGAAAATAAATTAAAATTTTACAATTACATAAACTCTTTGACATTTAATGACGTATTACAAGAAACGGACACAAACAAATCTTTTAATTTATTCCATGACATCTTCAAATTATTGTATGACCAATGCTTTCCTGTTATAAAAGTGAAATGTAATAATAATATGAAAAAACTAAATTGGGTTACTAAAGGACTAAAAAAATGTTGTAAACAGAAAAGAATATTATATTACACATACTTAAAATCAAAAGGTCATAACAAATTAAACAATAAGAAAAAATATTTAAAATATACAAAAATATTACAAAATTGTATTCATAATTCACAAAAAATAAGTAACTATAAAATAATATCTCAGTCAAAGAACAAGTGCAGGGCATCATGGAAAATTATAACTGGTAACGTCAATAACAATATGGCACAAAATGAAATCACGAAAATAACGAAAACCAATGAAACTTTTTATAATTTGAAAGATATTGCGACTGCTTTTAATGACTTTTTCGTTGATACCAGTAACAATGATTTAACTAAAAATACTAAAACATCAAGTTCAGTAGTAAACAAAGATAGTATTTATTTGTTTCCAACGTCTCCTGATGATGTCCATCGTATAATATCAGCACTAAAAAACACGAGATCAGTAGGATATGACGATATATGCACTGATGCATTAAAATCTTGCTCTAAAAAAATTGCAATACCATTGGCACATATCATTAATTTATCCCTTGAAAATGGCATTTTTCCGGACAGGTTAAAACTGTCTGTAGTAAAGCCGCTACTTAAAAAAAGGGGATGAGTGTGATATAAACAATTATAGACCAATTACACTCAACTCTGTATTTTCAAAGATATTTGAAAAGGTCTTTGCTAAAATTATGTTGTCATTTATACAACAACATAATATAATAAAACACGAACAATTTGGGTTTCAAGAAGGTAAATCAACGACACTAGCATGTTTTACTCTTATTAAAAAAATATCTGAAACTGTAAATGATGGAGTGCCTAACGTAGCTCTTTTTCTTGATATGTCAAAAGCGTTTGACAATGTGAAACACAGTATTCTTTTAAATAAAGCTTTTGATTATGGTCTGAGAGGAAAAGCAAATAGTTGGCTTTCAAGTTATCTGGAAAATCGTCAACAATGTACAGAGACAGAAAGAGTAGAAAATAATACAAAAATCAGGGCTAGATCGAACTTTCGACATATAAAAAATGGCGTTCCACAAGGGAGCATATTAGGTCCGCTATTGTTCATTATTTACATTAATGACTTGCCCGAGGTAACAAATAATGATTGCTTTTTATTTGCTGACGATTGTACTTTATTATTCAAAAACAAAAATATTGACATGCTAGAAACTGACATAAATAATACTATAAATGACATTCACGGTTGGATGAATAGAAATAATTTGCAAATAAACATTAATAAAAGTAAGGCCATACAATTTCGTACATATAAAGCTAAAAAATTAAATCTTGACATCAAGCATCAAAATGAAAACGTTGACATAGTAAACTCTACACCATTTTTAGGTATTATCATTGACGAAAACTTAAGTTGGAAAAATCAAATTGAAAATGTATGCAAAAAAATTAATAAATTTGTCTTTGCCTTGAATAGAATCAAAAGAGTTGCATCACTTCAAAGTGCATTGCAAGCATACCATGGTTATGTCTCCTCTGTGCTCCGCTATGGCCTGATAATTTGGGGTAATAGTGTCGATTCTGAAAGGGCATTCAAAGCCCAAAAACGTTGTATAAGAGCACTCGCCGGTATACAAAGCTGGGAATCCTGTCAACCATGGTTCAAACAATATAATATATTAACACTGCCGTGTATGTATATCGCTGAGTTATGTCTTTTTGTAAAGCGATATCCCGAACTTTTTATCACTCATCATCAGAGAAATGCAAATGCACGTAAATGTAGACAAAATAAGTTATGTGTACCAAAATGCAACTTAACCTTCTTCAAACAAAATGTTTACTGCATGGCGATAAAAATTTATAATAAGTTACCGCAAAATCTGAGAGACCTACCCACAGAGAAAAATATTTTTAAGAAATATTTGCTCTCTTGGCTTACAGAACAGTGTTTCTACTCGATTAATGAGTATTTAGAGTATAAAACTTGTTAAAAATGTAATACCAAATAACTTTATGTTTTGTCTAACTGGTGTGAATCTTTTTCTTTATTTTTATTCTACTATATATTTTTTTACCATATGAAAAATGACATTCTTGATAATATTATTTAATATATTTTTTGACATTTGATTAATGCGTCCACAAGAATTGACATTGTACTGTGACATGTGTAACTCGATTTTCTTATTCAATGTGTTTATTTTTTAAATTGCATAAAAGAACATTATATGACATTTTTAATTTTATTAATAAATATTTTGCATGCCTACATATTAAAGGCAAATACTGTATGGTACACTAGAAACAATTCATAAACAACTTGTAAACCCAGTATTAGCAAATAAAGACTATTTCTATTTCTATTTCTATTTCTATAGGTATTATGGCTGCACTACACAAACGGCGACGATCGTCGCCGGTGTAATTGTCTATAAAATGTCTGGCTCCTCTACATAAACGCCGATGACAGACGCACGTTGACTATATTGTAGATGGCATAATTGGCTGTAGTGCCGCTCAACGCCTATGATCGCCTGCGATCCGTGGATTGTCGGTTTTTCAGGCTCATTTTACTATGAAGACTATGAAGCTGAACACTAAGTTTTCACAACTTTGTTTTTAAAACAAAATTTTATCGAAATCTACCTTAAGCTTAAACCAAAAAGTTTAACCACTTGACTTTACTATCACACGCTGTTGCTGCTACTGAAAGAGAGGTATCATAGCTAACTCAAAATACCAAGATACAACCCTTAAATTAAGTTTAAACAAAGAACTAACAAAAACAACCTTTTATAAAATGCTTTCCCGATGAAATATGAGCTGGATAAACGTATTTTCATTCCTATTTTCCGGATGTTACGTTTCTCTTTAAAACACCGGCACAATATGGAACCACTTAGATGCAACAAAGGGATGCCCGATATAGGAACTAGCGTTAAAAACCATTATCCCGCTGAAACTTTCTATTGTGGTAAAATAAACGTTGAATCATTGCACAAAACGCGAGTCACTAGAATTGTTCGGGCGTGCACTCACTGGAAGCGACGCGGAAAGATATTGGAACAACATAATGCTATTACGTACCTAGGTAGTTAGTAGTTTCAGTGCAGCTTTCGATATTCGTTGTCATGTTGTGTACCTACACGACCTACATAAAACAAACTTTTTTAATCCACAACGAGGTAGCACTTAGCATTTATCACACGTAATGTTAAGTGCAGATAAAGGATGAAGGTGGAAGCGCACTACTCCCGGAATGCTCAACCACTGAGGAATTGGCTATCTTATCCCTAGTTGCCGAAACACAACAATGCTGAAATCATTGTTTTTATGTTGTTGGATTTAGTTATGATGGTGGTTGCTAGCCAGGCGGGCTTATAACAAGTCCTGCCACCAACCAAACCGAATACAATATGTACGTCACTGGGCATCGAACCAGAGCCGAAAGCGCGAGCAGCCAAACCCTATTGGAAGACTCAAGGAGACGGAGCAGTGGCTCTACCTCGCCAAACATCTACTCCTTGAAACATACCTGATTATATTTTAGCGACTGATCGCAGGGAGTCGACAAACGAAACAAAAATAAAATATAAAATTAACTCAGCGGCCACTCTAAAGACTTTGCCCACGCCTTTGTACGCGCTGGATCAAAATATCTCTGAATTTGCCGGCGTCTACTTTATAAGACCTTTCTAATGGTACCTTAACCATATTTGTAGGCCGAAGCATTGCGACACTGTGACTGTGAAAATGTTTAATACTCGTATATGTAGTACAGCCGTAGGTGATACGAAGTTCATCGGGTCCACTAGTTTCTATATGGACGTTAAAAATTACACTCTTTAAACTAGATTGTAGACTTTTACGTCAATCTGTTTGTAGTGAGTTCGCTTCGCACATAAAGTCTACATACATACATTATGAAAAAAATAATCTGGTCGCGGACGGTATTGTCCCCGTTGAATAGCGTGGCGTTGCTTTGTTCCTGTCATCGGGTGGACGGACTTACAGGTGCGTTTGATATTGTTCAAGTAACTGGCACGAGAAGTTATGGAAGTGCTGGCCTTTGGCTGTCTGGTGTGTTCCCTTTGTTCGAGGTATCTGGAGACAAAGTATCGGCAGATTACTGTTATGATAGTACTGGTTTAGAAATTGAACGCTACTTTTGTATTGTAGCACGTTACCGTTGAAGCAAGATACTTTAATTTTTAATTAGTAAATATTAAAGGGTAGGTAAGTAATACAGCTAAGCTAAGATAAGCTGCTTCATAAAACCAAACTTTACCAAATGTAACATGCCTTTTTAGATAGTTTTTACTTTTTTGCATTCACAATGTAGTTTTTATTATTTAAAATGAAGTATAAGAAAAAATCTAACCGTCTCAAAACTAGCTCCGATAGGACCTAACCTAACCTAACCTCTGATCTACGGATTCGTTAGGAGAAGCGTCGAATTCATCCAATTTAATTTTTATGGACTTTTTATTTTCACGATTTTGTGGCTCGCCGCAAAGTAAAAGTTGTACCTACGTATTGATGTACACATTCATCCACTGAATTTTTTTTATCCACAACGGGGTAGCACTAAGCCATTGTCACAGGACCTGATGTTAAGTGATGATAAGGCTGAAGGTAGAAGCGCACTTCCATCACTACTCCCGGAATCCTCAATCACTGAGGAACTGGCTATCTTATCTCTAACCTGGCTAAGCGCAACATGCTGAAAACATCGTTGTTGTGGCGTCAGACTTAGATAAGATGGTGGTAGTTAGCCAGGCGGACTTTGAACAACCTACCCTACCATCAAGCAAACCGAATACAATAATTGTACCCCGACTAGAGTGAGCCCGGGACCTATGTGTCGGATACCGGTGGTGTGTATCACTAGACCACGGAGGCGGTTTACCTAAAAAACATAATTGTGTATTCAGCGAAAAACTAAATTTAGGTAGTTGTTTGTCTTGGGAAATGGGGCCGCGATTATTATTATTATTATTATAGCCTCTTTATTCCTCAATAATAAATTTACATTTCGAATGATAAAAACAAAATTGTATACATTAGTTATGAATTGATTAAAAAATCACATGCAAATAATATTTAATCAATTTAAATACTATAAAATTTGAATAATATAACATCAAGATAAATTGTGTACTTATATAAAAATAAAGCTAAAATTTATTAATTAAGGACCCCTCAACGGGTAAAGGCCTCCTCCATCTTTATCCACATACTTCTATCCTTCGCCTTCGTAATCCAGTCCTTGCCAGCTACTTTATTTATCTCATCTGTCCATCTCTCTTTTGGTCTACCTCTTTTTCTCTTATAAGACGGTCCTGTCCACGAAGTAACTTTTTGTGCCCACTTTTCTCTGTCCATGCGTGCTATGTGCCCAGCCCACCTCCATTTCTTTTTTTTTTATTATTATTATTATTATATAAATACACTAGCGACCGCCCGCGGTTTCGCCCGCGTGGTTCTCGTTCCCGCGGAAATACCGGGCTAAAAAGTAGCCTAAGTTACTCCTTATTACATCAGCTACCTGCCAGTGAAAGTCCCGTCAAAATGGGTCCAGCCGTTTCAGAGATTAGCCGGAAGAAAGAGACAGACAGAAAAAAATTATAAAAAAAATATTGGTATATGTACCGTATATATAATATGCATGTAGTAAATAGCGGTTATTTAAATATTATAAACAGACATCCAATTATAAATTTATAATTATTTGTACAGATTATGAAGCCAACAAGATTACGGAACAAATTAAATACTTCCCTTGTAATTCCAAAAACCTTAATTAGAACGTAATACTAACTAAGGCATCAGGTTGTAAGCACGAACTAATGGTAACTTGTGCAAGTAATTTAATCCAAGTAAACTTGTCTCAGTTTATTTCGGGAACCATTGTCCGAAAATGCAGTGTCTCTTAATTCCTCGCTCTCATTGTTGCGAAGTTTGTTAAGAATGTAGTACTTAAATACTATTCACAGTGAAAACGTTTTGTTGATTTTATCTAACTATACTTAGGTACTTAAAAAAAAAATCTTAATCAAAATTCATGACTATTGTAAACAAATTGCATTTTAGTCACCTTGCTATTTTTGTGAGTAAAAATGAGTAACATGAAAAATAAAAAACACATCTTCACTTCAAACCGCGACAAAAAATCTATAGTGTAATAAGTTATGCTAATTTTACCAATTTATGCAATTTTGGCAATAACACACAGGCTTACAGATAGAGTGACTTTCGCATAATATGTTTATAATCTAGACTTGACGTGCCAAGCCATTTCGAAAAAAATACGTTAATGTGTCTTGCAAATTTCACATTTTGTTGTATGCACATACAACAAAATGTTGCAATTGCAATTATGCACTTTTTTCTAAAACTTTGTAGAAAACTATAAAAATTTGGAGATTCCCACAAAATAGCAAATAAAAATGTCTTGCGTAGTGCAACAATTAAACTGACTTAGCTGCATGGTACAATTTTTTTATTAATCTTAATTTATTTAAAAAATCATACCGCCTTCAAAACAAAAAACTGCAAACAAAAACTCACTTCCCAAAACACGTAAAAATTAAAAATAAACTGAATCGAAATTGAAACTTTGGTCTGTCTAATAAAAAAAGAATTTTCAGAATCAGTTTACAATTGGCGGTTCACATATGGCTATTGTGCCACATACATAAAAAAAAACATTCACACGACTTGAGAACCTCCTCCTTTTTTTAAAGTCGGTTAAAAATTAGACCTTAATCCTTGTTCAGAAACAACATTTAGTGAGCAATTGAGCTGTCATAGGACCCATGATGCTACATTGAATAAAGTATAATGTATTATTATCTATGGTTACACCCATATCAGCTTTAGATCATTATTCCGATACAGAAATTGATTCCGATATCCAGCGATTGATTTTGAAACCGACATGCGAGCAAATATGGAAATTAGTGACAAATTGAATCCGCCCAAATCAATTAATGGTCTGCCCAGAGCCATTGTGGTTCGCAAAAACTGAATCGGTTTGATGTATATGTTATGGACCAAGTGATAAATAGGGCAGTATACATAGTGCCCGGTCATTATGAAAAATGCGCAATATGACTGGAAGTAATACGATATTTGGGTTACGATTAGACGGATATTTGGGATTTTATTTGACACAGTAAAATATTACCAATCGAAAAAAAATGGCCGGAAGCACTAGATGTAAAAACAATAACTGTAAAATAACATATATTTTTTCCAAGTTTTAAGTAAGTACTTATGATTTGCGAGTAATCCATAATTTAAAATACCCTATTTTGGGGAATCGGCGCCTTAAATTGCATTCTTTTTGTACGTCGCAATATTAACTTGTATACCAAACATGGTGATTTACACAATCGTAATACTAGAAATAGAAATAGAACAATGCCTCGGTACCGTTTAGAAAAGGTGCACGGATCTTTCGTTGGTCAAGGTATACACATATATAACAAAATCCCAAGTGATATCTTGGATTTACCATATCTAGAGTTTAAGAATCATATAAAGAGTGGCCTCCTCAAAAAAGGCTATTACACTGTAAATGATTATTTGAACGACAAAACACCTTGGTCGTAACACTCGTAACAAATGTTCCTAGTATGATATTGTGAGTCGTGTCCTATATTTTATATTATTAGCGTTTATATTAGTTAAGCTTTTAATTCGGTCATTTAAGGTAGGCAGTTTGAGTATGTCATGCTCACTAAAACATTTCTACGGTAGTGGCGTGTGAGGCGGGTCGTTACGTTCCCTAAAATATAGTTGAGCGAAGCGATGGCTGGTTCATGCGTCATACTCGTGAACGGGTGCTGCCAGTGGGAATGGGTCTGCTCTTATCTGCTTGCCTTAAAATGTGTTTTCTTTTGTTTTTATTCACAATAAAACATGTATGGCCACAGCCGTCTCTATCGTCTTCTACAAGCCATGCGCATAAAGTTGGCAACGTCTTTTTAAGTGAACCGATTTGACACCGTTTGCACCATTTGACAGGTAAACAACGAGTAAACCTCGAGTAATGAATCCTATGGAGATGGCATATCTTCTATACATCTATACAAATAAATAAAATGTAACATATGTTTGTAACATTAAATAACCGCTTTTTACCACGTGCAGATGACTAAATATACGATACATATACCAAAATGACATGTTTTTCAATTTTTGTCTGTCTGTCTGTTTGTTCCGGCTAATCTCTGAAACGGCTGGACCGATTTTGACGAACCGATTAATACGACAATTAGAAGTAGTTTAAAATTGAATTCTAAGATTTTCTTACATTGTGACTTAGTTACAGGTGACGCCAATAAAAGTGTGGTAAAAAGCACTACAACTGAACTACAATTGAAACACTATTGAGACACGATTGTGACTTAACGTTAGCAGACTTGGCCCCCTGTTTTATTGTTCAGACGTCCGCGTCGAATTTATTTTTGATATTTTTATAACATAGCTTAGCGACAGACATCTAGTGACAGAAAAATATAGTGAAACTTGTATTCATAATGCTGCGGCTACATTAGCGGCCGATAATTCGTGCGAGTTGTCGCGCTAAAATTATCGTTGTCGGGCATACGCGATGTTCTTGTCTACATTAGCGGGCGAAGCTTCGTGTTGCGTTGTCGCGCTAAGTATCGCGATAAACCTGTCAAGTGCAAGCGATATTTACTTATTTTATTTCTAATTATTAGTAGCACAGCCCTCTCTATCGTCTTCTACAAGCCATGCTATGAAGCGGAACGGCAACATTGCTGTGAACCGGTTTACTCGCTGTTTTACCTGTCAAATGGAGTGTAAATATTCTTCTTATTAGCTATCTTATTATTTAAAATTATAATTAAAATTACCGGCATCTATTTATATTTAAACGTGCTTGTAAAGGTTTCAAAAAGGTAAATAAATATACATTTCATAAGAATCATTTCTAAATCGAGTGGACGCTTTTCATCTACGTGATAAAAGACGCTAAATGAATCAAATCGGGTTCTGCTGTCATTTTCTTCCAACTCTTTCTCGCACATAGGTTATGATGTATGGATTTGTTTCTCACTCGCACCATTGTCCGTCTATTACCCCTAGTATAAATAAGTTTATGGTGTAGTATGCCTCACTTTTTCGTAAGTATGCCACCTCCATAGGATTTAGTACTCAGAGGAGTAAACCGGTTCACAGCTTGTTGCCGTTCCGTATCATAGCATGGCTTGTAGAAGACGATAGAGATGGCTGTGGTATGGCGCAACTTGCAGTAAGTATATAGTAGAATTGTCTTTTGTTTTTAACTAATATTAAAGCTTTAAGTAGAGTTCCTCAGTAATTGAAAATTGTTCACCGCTATGATCATTAGTTCGCCTATACATATCTGTATTTATCATAACCCATTGTGTAATTGTGATGGAAACTGACCTTAGTCATACCATGTTAAGGTCATTTTTCAATTTGACGACTCTGTATGAAATAAAACAAGGAGAATAAAACAACCCTTGGAGTTTCTTGCCGGTTCTTCTCCAAGGCCTCGGTTCGCAAACCCTACAGCGGTGTGTAGGGTTTGCGAACCGATGGCGTAGCTTCTATGACGTTCACAAGTATTGTTAATAACAATCTAAATTGAATAAACAAATTTGAATCTTGAATCTTGAAAAAATAT
The DNA here is from genome assembly GCA_949710035.1 of Crambus lathoniellus. Lineage (NCBI taxonomy): Eukaryota > Metazoa > Arthropoda > Insecta > Lepidoptera > Crambidae > Crambus > Crambus lathoniellus. The sequence continues at coordinate 6,732,978 of OX453300.1, forward strand.
AGACTTTGCTTGAAATAATATGACTTCGAAGGATGGCGCTACATCCTTCGAAGGGCGTTTGTGCCCTACACTGAATTTTACCGATCCGGAAAAAAACGGATGCTTGTATTTTAATAATTTAATCTTTTATAATAGTAAGAATTTATTTATTTCGTGTAGTTTCCATGTTTCGAACCCTAAACTACACGAAATAAATAAATTCAATTATTTATAATGATTAATTATTAAAATACACAAACGCCCTCTCGGTCAGAAAGTCGTCCGCAAACTTATAAGCTAAGCAGAAATAAAAACGAGCTGCCACAAATTGATATAAAAAATGTGAGATACTTAAGCCACTTTGAAAGGTCTTTAGATACTTCATACAACTTAGGGGCGTATTAAGAAAATGTAATGTTAAACGATCGAATGAATGTTGTATACCCTGTTAAGGGTTGTGGTTTGGACTTGTAATTTACTTATTTTATTTTACTCTATGTCTGTTATATTTTAACTGTAACGTAACCTGTTTGTGTCATAAATAAATAAATCGAATACATAAGAAAATAATTAACCTTCTCATGTAATTGGAAAACTTCGTTAATGAAACGAAACTTATAATTGATGAAGTTTTGCTGTAGATAATTAAGAGTAGCTAACTATGTAATAAAATCATGTTATAATGTTATTGATTTCCCCATCATTTTACCTACAAGCTTTTATCAGGATATTCACGATATATGTTATATTAAGATGCTGATTTAAAATAAACAAACCTATCCAGCACTAATTTAACAATCTACAGGCTGTATCAAAACGATTAATATAAATTCAATGAGACACCCGACGTCATCGCCACATTGCTAATTAATTCTAATTATTCTTTGCGTAAACATAAATATTTAGAGGGTTTTGAAATTTGAATACAGTTCCATCTCGTCTTGGAATGCGAACATTAATGAAAGGTAAACAAACGTTAGTGATTCGTTGTCTAAGTAAACGTCAACTGTTGAGTTAAAATAATACTGAGTGTTTTCGATTTTGTAACTTACATTAGGTATGTATACCTATGTTCTGTTTTAAGACTAAATATTGACATTTTATACTAAAAATTTAAAACGGTCTCGAAACCACAACTTTTGGCGGTCTGCCTCTTCTATGTACTTACATAGAAGAGGCAGACCGCCAAATAACTAATCTAAATACTTATTTAGAATCAACAACATCTGGTGGGGATTGGTACTTATTTTTTTCCAGAAATCCCCACTAAGCCGAGTTTATTTATCTAGTGGGGATTTCTGGAAAAAAAAGTAACAATCTCCACTGGTGGGGTTTTGACGGTGGGGATTAAAGGAATAATTCGTATTTACAAAAAAGGTGTATATTTATCCGTTATCTAGTTTCTATAACACAGTTTTTGAAAACTACTTATGAGCTAGATAATAATTGGTGTGACTGAAAGAATTTTATTTATTTTTTTGAGCAACAAAGTCGCTAGAAGATGAGATGAACATTACATGAATTTTTATCTATTTCAAATTCGCGCATATAGCTCTATTTAATTTCTTGAGCCCTATTTTTTCTTGGTATGATGTTTATCTGATGTGGCGCCGGAATTTTAAGATTAAACATATCATATTGAACCATTGTAAAGAATTAATGTAAAACTCTAAAGTAGTAGCATAGCAGCGAGTCCAACTAAAAAGTGACATTTATAATTCCAACACAATTTGAAAAATCTGCTTTTCCAATTTTTTTCCTGAAAACTGCACTCCCTTTGTTCTCAAGCTGAAACGTGTGTGCATTTCAGAGTTTTCATATTAACGACGTGCCGGCACCGACGTAATTAATAAGGGGAATAACATGTGCATCCGTTGGGGGAATAACCCTTAAGAACAAAAATTTTTAAACTTGCACGGCTTAACGAAGCTTAAATGTTGGAGGGAGGGTGTGTGAGCTTTATGTATCAAACTAGGATACTAAAAGTAGTAGTAATGAAATATTAACCGTTCATATATACGTGTTACACGCAAAATTAAAAGGCTTGAAATATTGACGAAACAATTACCTACGCAATTTATGAATTTTCTAATAGTTGTTCTAGCTTTTTGAAACTTTTATGAATTTGTACGACATTCACAAATCGATGATTCTCTATATACTTAGCAGTACCTAGGTAGGTTGATTGTATAAAATTCGATCAACTGATCATCAGTCATTTAATGTCCCCACTGCTGGGGCACTGGCCTTCCTTATGGATGGATGAGGAGATTGGCCATGGACCCACCACGAGCCCAGTGCGGATGGGTGGGTATTAACGACTGCAAATGCAGCCTGGGCCCCGACCGCGGTAATTCCATGACGCATTAGTCAAGTATACGTGCAGTTGAAGTGCAGTTAACGTGCAAAACCGTTTTTGATAACGCGCGGCTTTGACAGTGCGAAAACGTTTTCCGTTCCGGTGATAATCTTTGGAACTAAAGTGCCCCGGTAACGATCAATCGCAATTGACAATGTTTACGTCATTGACGGACCAAATGATCGTCTACAGAAGCAATTGAAGCGATTGTCATTCGAAACTACGTGATTGATGCGAATGATGGAAAGCCCATTGACAATCGCGATTGACGCTACCAATTGATCGTCTCGCTGTGCGATTGACAGGTTTTTCGATGAGAAACATGGCGCGAGCAATTGACGCATCGATTGAAGCTCCATCATTCGCACCTTCAATTGAAACGGTCAATCACGTACCAATTGACGATTGACGATTGATCGTTACCGGGGCACTTAAAAGAGTTTTCATACGACAGTCTATTTTGACATGATTTTGACAGCTAATTTCGTATTTGCAAGTGGTTCCTCTGTCACGGATGTCACCGGATCAGACAGGATTGTAGGACTTTAGATTTGCGTGACGTGTGCGTTGTTATGTCATTACGGCAATACGGAGTTAAACGTCAAGAGTATGACCCAAACGCGATGAAGACGCGCTGCATAGAATTACGGCGATTGGCCCGCAGGACCAACGGCTTAACATGCCTTCCGAAGAACGGAGGAGCTCGAGATGAAAGTTTTTGGTCACCCAACCCTTGACCAACCATTGCGAAATCATGAATCATACATTTTTACTAAGTGCTCCCCGGGGTCTTTGTACACAGACAACACTTACACACACAACACTACTACAACACCACAAAAAATACAAACACTAAACAACACAAAACACAGCACATCTAAACTACTCCTGGTTAGGGCGCGCGGCAACAATCATATTTATCTAGTCATTTCATTTTAATTTTAAATATTCAATTTTACAAATTTTGTTTCTATTCTAATATAATTTAAATTTTAACTTCAATTAAGTACTTATCTAATTTTATTTTAATTCTTGTCAATCCTAATTTAATTTTATTTAAATTTTATCAATATTATTTTTATCTTTATTTTAGTGACTTTATTTGATCGTTAATTTATTTCGGCCGTCCCTTTACAACTAGGTGTGAACTTATTTCGTGCTGTCCCCCTTTACAATTAGGTGTTAACTTATTAGTGTCGTCCCATTTTTTACAACTTTTACAACCTTACTTTTAATCTGTTAAATTATTTTGTGCTGTCATTGTACAATTTAAACTTATTTTATAATTAGGTGTTAATTTATTCGTACTGTCCCGTAGTGTAGTGTGCTGTAGCGTCCATTTTTCGCCTTAGTTCAGAACAAATTAGGAAAATGAGTTCGAAACTGAAAAAGCCAGTGAGCCCTAAAACAAAACCCTCCGTCACAACTACAAGAAAAAACGTAAGAGAGGAATCAGTAATGTATATTTCACCGCCGAAACCGAAAGAAAAGCCACCCACAACAGCACCCATAGAGGCTCCTATGACGGCACCTACACCGGCACTTACACCGGCACCCACGCCGGCACCCACGCCGGCACCCCCGCCGGCACCCACGCCGGCACCCACGCCGGCACCCACGCCGGCACCTACGCCGGCACCCACACCGGAACTCAAGATGCACTCCCTCTTCCCAGCAATGCAAGGAAACGATCTCAGAGAAGCAGCAAGAAAAACCAAACGTAGGATTTATAAGGTACTGGAGGGGGGCCCGGGACACAAATCGGTAACAAAGGAAGATAAAGCTAACATCAAAAGTGAAACTGCGGACTTGTTAGCGATAGTAGAAATATTGTCGGATAGATTAGAACAATTTGAGAAAGGAGAAGGAAAAAGTGAAGTGGTACAAAAAGTGCACAAAAACCTTACAGATGGAGAAACAGTAAAGAGATTAGGTAAAATAGAAGAAGCACTAAAAGAACTGACAAAGTGCTCACAGGAGAACTTAACCAACCAAAAAGAGACGGAAAAAACTATAAAAGAGAACCATAAGATAACAATCGAGAAAATAGACAGGATAGATAGAGTAGAAGGAAAACCGACATATTCAGAACAATTGAGGAAAAATATACCACAACCACCCAGAACACTCCACTCCCTTCTAGTCGCCTCGACGGACGAAAACCTCACGAGCGAGGACGTCTTCGAGAGAGTAAAGGAGACGGTTGAAGCAGACGGGGAGTGGACACACGTCCAGAAGGTAAGAAAGGTGAGGGGCCAGAAAATCCTTATTGGCTGCAACAGCGAGAAAGAAATAGAAGAAATAAGGCACAAAATAGAAAAAGGAAAGAATCTGAAGACCGAGAAAACGGAAAGTAAAAACCCCCTAGTGATTGTCAAGCACGTAAGGGGTGCTGACAAAAAAGTAGAAGTTACGGAGGCAATAAGGAGGAAAGCGGAAAGACATATAGATAAAAAGAAGGACATAAAAGAGCAGATTGAGCCGGTGTATGAGAGGAGGACGCGGAATCCGCACGTGGCGCACGTGGTGGTGAGAGTGACCCCTGCTATTTGGCAGCAGCTGACAGAGGCGGGGACTATTCAACTTCGCTGGGGTATCTCCAGCGAGGAGGATCAGTCCCCGCTTATCCAGTGCTCCCGCTGCTTGGGCTACGGCCACATCAAGCGGGTCTGTCAGGAGCAACTGGACAACTGCAGTCACTGTGGGGGAAACCACCTCTATGCCGCGTGTGACAAAAAAGCCAGCCCCCCTAGCTGCATAAATTGCAGGCGTGCGAACCAGCTTCACCCTGAGCACAATGCCTTTAGCAGCTCGTGCTCCCTAAGGGTGAAATGGGACAGACTGGCCCGCTCGAGAGTAGCATACTGCTAAGGGCATGGCACGGGCAAATAACGTAGATACAAACATTAGGTATATCGCACTCCAAGCCAAACGTACAGAGAAAGAAAAACGCCACATCAGAGCTTTTCATTGAGGCAGCGAAAAAGAAGGCCTTGTTCGCTCTCATACAGGAGCCATACGTAGGGAACCAGGGAATACTGAGCGGTCCTGTAGGCACAAGAATCATCCAGGCTGCCCGAGAGGTTGGGAAAACAAACAAGGCGGCCATCGCCGTCTTTGATAACAATATTAAAATATGCCAACTTCCCAACCTCACAAACACCAACATCGTGGCAGCAATACTAGAACCTCAAACTTGGACGATCGGGCTTATTTCAGTCTATTTTGAACCCGACCAAGACCTGGATCCATACGTAAGGCAGCTGAGAAATCTGTACGAGGGAATGGAGTGCGATAAAACAATTGTAGGTGGCGATGTAAACGCCTGGAGCGAGTGGTGGGGGAGCGCGAAGAACAATCCTAGAGGCAATGAAGTAATAGGATTAATTCATGAAATGGGGTTATGTGTGGTCAACCAAAGAACAGTTCCGACTTTTGAAACGTGGAGAGGTGGGAAAAAATACGAAAGCATAGTCGACATCACGTGTTGCTCGGTCGACATTCTTGGCGAGATCACCAATTGGAGAGTCGACAGAAACCTAACAACGTCGGACCACAACGGAATCATTTTAGGAAATAAACTTAGAAAAAATTAAGGAAACTGAAAATAAGAAGACCACGCGAAAATACAACACCAAAAATGCCAATTGGCTGAAATTTAAGAAAGACCTCAAGGAGAGACTATATAACAATGGAATTAAGATTAGTGTTGTAGAGTCTATACATGGTGTAGACAAACTAGAAAACATGATAAATAAATATGTAGAAGCGTTAACCGAAACCTGCAACAAGACCTTAAAATTAAAGAAATTTGATAATAAAATAAAGATTCCGTGGTGGTCCGATGAGTTAGAAGCAAAGAAGAAGGAGAAGAATAGAAGGAAGGCCAGAATTAAATGGGCAGCGCCACACCGCCAAAAATGGGTGACCGAGCAATATCACATAGCCAAAAAGGACTACGAGGAAGCGATGGACGAGGCCTGTATCAAAAGTTGGAAGGAGTTCTGCGGCAAACAAGATAGGGAAAGCATGTGGGATGGGATATATAGAGTCATTGGAAGAACGAAAACAAACCACGAAGATCTTCCAATCGCCAAAGACGGCAATACCACCAGCCCAACAGAATCAGTCCGCATTATGGCCGAGACATTTTCATGAACCCACCAGACCTCGCAGTAAAACATGTCTAGATAACATGATTCATAATATACGTGGCGCAAAAGGAGAAGTTATAGAGTTAGCATTTTCAGACCACTCTGCTCGAACTCCTAAAATACCTATAAAAAAAACATGTCGGCTAAAACACTGGTATACTTACCGACGAGATTTTTCTTTTGACAATATGAAGAAATTTATAAACTGCATCAAAAGCCTACGTTTTACAGAAGTATATAATACAAGATGTCCAAATAAAGCATTTAATTCATTTCACGAGCTTTTTACACCTTTTTATAAGCTTTGTTTCCCACAAATCAAAGTTAAAATCTCTACCTCAAATAAACCGAAATGGATTTCTAAAGGCATAAAATCTTGTAGTAAAAAACGTTGTCATCTCCTATGGAAATACCGCCTATGTCCAACATCATTAAATAAATCACTTTTTACCGACTATAGTAGAAGATACAAAAGAATAATAAATCTTACTCAAAAAGCACAAAATGACTATTATTTAGCACAATCAAAAAATAAGTCTCAAGCTACATGGAAAATAATTAATAAGTATAATAGTAACTTACCTAGGGAACAGATTATCAGTGTTGTGAATAATGATGGTAGAGAGATTAATGAACCAGTTGAAATAGCAAATGCATTTAACGACTTTTTTACAAATACCCCAAAAATATTAGAGGATATCAAGCCTAGCGCTGATTATATTACACATAGTCAACCTAATTCAATGTTTTTGACACCTATTATACCCTCAGATGTTTTAAATGCTATAAATTCACTTAGAAACACTAACAGTGTGGGATTTGATGATGTCTCCACCAAGATTATCAAAGCAGTAGGGAATTTAATAGCTCCGTTCTTGTGCCACATTATAAATTTATGTTTCGAACAAGGAATATTTCCAGATTTATTAAAATTAACAATTACTATTCCAATATTCAAAAAAGATGACAAAAAGCTTTTGAAAAATTATCGCCCTATTTCATTGATTTCTATATTTTCAAAAATAATAGAATACATTATATATGAAAAATTAAACAATTACTTTGAAAGCAATGACTTATTTTCGGAACATCAATATGGCTTTCGGAAAAAATAAATCAATTAATATGGCTTTATACGAATTTTTGGAAATTGTCGTGAAATACGTTGACAACCGAAAACCTACTCTAGCGCTTTTTATGGACATGACTAAAGCGTTTGACAACATTCATCATAAAACATTATTTTATAAATTAGAAAAGTATGGTGTAAGAGGTAACGCTCTAAAACTAATTGAAAGTTACTTAAGTAATAGAAGACAAACAACACAGATAACGAAAATTGACGCAAAAACTGGTGAAAACAAAACTTTTAGATCAAAAGAGAGATCAATGTGCTATGGTGTACCACAAGGAAGTGTGCTAGGCCCTCTCCTTTTTATTATCTATATAAATGACTTTCCTGCCGTAACCAATCATCATATGACAATTTTTGCTGACGATAGTACCGTTTTATTCACCTATGACAATCCTAAAATATTCAACTTGACATAAATAATACATTGACATCTTTAATAAAGTGGCTGACATTAAATAATTTGACGAAAACACATTTGATAAATTTTAAACAGAGAAATAACGATCCATTAAGTTTTGACATTAGCTATTTAGGAAACTCAATTAATGAAGTAGTTACAACTAAATTTCTAGGTTTGACAATAGATAATAAACTGACATGGAAACCTCATATTGACGATTTAATAAAGAAATTAAACCAATTTTCATATGCTCTTTATAAGTTAAGGAAGGTTGCCAGTGTAAAAACGCTCTTGACAGCCTATCACGGATATGTTGCGTCAGCACTAAGATATGGAATAATGTTTTGGGCTAACACGACCGACAAGCAAAGTGTCTTCAAAGCTCAAAAGAAATGTCTTAGATCAATGTTCGGCCTAAAGCAAGATGATACATGTGAACCGTACTTCCGCAAATATAAAATTCTTACTTTGCCATCTATGTACATAAGCGAGATTGCAAGCTTTGTTCGAAATAATCCAATCCATTTTGAAATGAATGCTATCGGAAGTCGTCGTGAAGGCACACTAAAAGTAATCCATGGATGTAAAACCCTTCTCCGAAGAATGAGTATAAATTGCATGGCACCTAAAATTTATAATAAAATTCCATTATATATCAGATCGATTAAAAACAATAATAGGTTTAAAAGTGCGCTCAATGGCTTCCTGGCTGAAAAATCTTATTATGACATACAATCTTTTTTTGATGACAAAATATAATTAATACCTTAAATATGCTCGTATGTTAAACAATGTTGAAAATACGTAGTTACTTCAATACTGACATCTACTTGCCTCTTTATTCTCTTTTATATATATATTATTTAAGACATGACTAATGGAATTAATGAATAAGAATGACTAATAATAATAAATAAGATTTAAATTTAAATAATTATACATCAATGTTCGTATACCTTTAGTTAGGTGAATCATGGCTGTACCTTTTTTATTTTTTATGTGACATCTTGTAATAACGATGCTTATGAACTAATAAATGATTTGATTGATTGATTGATTGATTGATTGATTGATTGACATTCTACCCGGAGGATACAAGTCAGACCGTGGCGGTGAGGTATGCGGGGGAAGAGTATTGTAAGGGCACGAACAAGGGTTGCGTCCAAGGTTCAATTGGCGGGCCCTTGTTCTGGAACCTTCTACTCGACCCCCTGCTTGATGAGCTCACCGACTGCGGTATTTACTGCCAAGCCTTCGCAGACGACATCGTGCTAGTTGTGAAGGGCAACACAACCAACGAGATAGAGCGTAGGGCCAATGTCGCGCTCTCCCGTGTTCGGGACTGGGGTGTGTCGAATAAACTAAACTTTGCGCCACAAAAAACCAAGGCGATGGTATTAACCAAGAATTTAAAATTTGACACCCCTAGGCTGACCATGGGGGGGACTGACATTGAGATGGTAAGAGATATTAAAATTCTAGGTGTCACCTTCGACGATCGCCTAACCTTCAACACGCACATCGCGAACCAAGCAAGAAAGGCGATCGACATATACAAAGGAGTAAGTAGAGGAGCTCGAGCCACCTGGGGGTTAAAATCAGAAATTATTAAAACGATTTACGTTGCGGTTATTGAACCGATAATTTTATATGCGGCCAGTGTCTGGGCCCATCAAGCAACTAAAATAACCTCCAGAAAGGCTCTCGACGCAGTGCAACGTGGGTTCGCGCAAAAAATCGTGAAATCAAACAGAACGGTATCCCTTAATGCCGCCTTAGTATTGTCGGGGCTGCTTCCGCTGGACCTTCGGGCCCAAGAAGCATCCCAGCTTTATGAGGCGAAGCGAGGGAAACCCCACGCAATACTAAGCGGCAGAAATGTAGAGGCGCGCGTACCCACGATTGAGGACAGCCACCCCAGCAAAATGTTAGACACAAAATTTACTTGTTTGGACAACGCAGAGGAGGAGGGCAAACTGGCAGAAGGCTTGGTAAGGATATACACGGACGGCAGCAAACTGGAGGGGAAAGTTGGGGCTGCCCTGACTTGTTGGGAAGGGCGGACCGAAACCAGTACCCGAAAGTTTAAGCTGGAGCCGTTCTGTACAGTCTTCCAAGCCGAGCTGTATGCCATCCTCCAAGCGACCGAAATTCTCATTAGCAAAAAATATAGGGAAGCCGCCGTGCTCAGTGACTCGAGATCCGCACTCCAGACGCTTCTTGATCCGGACTCTTCGCACCCCATCACAAAGGCAATCCAGGGCAACCTACAGTTTCTTAGAGACAACCACCAACTCGTCTCATTGTACTGGATTAGGGCCCATGTCGGAGTGGAGGGGAACGAGAGGGCGGATCAACTGGCGAAGGATGCGGCTCTCAAGTTAAAAACTGGCTCGGACTATAGCTGCTGTCCTGTCTCCTTCGTTAAAAGTTAGTATCGTAAGAAAGAGATAAGTTTATGGAATTCGCCACAAAAGTGGCAAATATAGTAATACAAAGGAAAAAAAACTAGGGCAAAGATCGAAAGCAGGCAAACAGCTAGATTACGTTTGAACAACATTTTGTATATCGACTTATATAATTTATTAGCTATTTTATAAAAATAAGAAGCAACTCAAAGACGAAAGAAATAAGTATGAAATTGTACTAGAGATAAGAACTAGAGTTAAGAATAATGTAAAACGACAAACAACAGAAGACAACATTATAACATGTATTAGAATCTAAGAAAATTGTAACCTGATATTTTAAAAAGAGAAAGAATGAGAAAAGAAACACTCATTTAAATATATATAAAATAGCAAAAAAAAAAATACACATATAAAAGAAAATAAATTGAGAAAACAGACAAACAAAGACCTGCAACAAAGCGGGGAGTACAGGAAAAAAAAAAAACCATTGCGAAAGCTGCTTAACCTCAACATTCGCAGGCCGAGCGCGCTACCTACTGCACCACGGGCTCCCCCGTCAATTAAAACATGTTGTTATGATTGTATAACAACAACATTCCTAGCCCGCTGTATCTGCAACGGGGCTTGCTAATGAGAAAGTTAAATGCAATGCAAAAAAGTATTTTTTTATTATTTTCCACAACAGGGTAAGAACTTAGCCTTCATCACACATCCACACTGATGTTAAGTGGTGATAAGGCTGAAGGTGGAATCGCACTACTCCCGAAATCTTCAATCGCTGAGGAACTAAGTAGCTATCTTATCTCAACTTAACTGCCAAAACATTGCTGAAAAGAAGCATCATTGTTATGGTGTCACCACTTAGATAAGATGGTGGTAGCTAGCCAGGCGGACTCAGAACAAGTGCTACCACCTACCAACCGAATGTAATATGTACCCCCACTGCGAAACGAACCCGGGACCTCTGGGTGGTAAAAATAGTTGTTTGAATTAAGTTAAAACTAACGTCATATAATCTCATGATTCAATAAATATTTATATATTATTGCGTTGCCTGCCGCGAATTATTCATATTTCATTTCCTTCATTAAATATTCTGTTAATTAAGCAGTATTTCCATATAATGTCCGAGAAGTTAAATTTAATGCTGATGTAGAATATTAATCGTCTTGGCGTATTGTTAACTTATTAGTATTCAGTACTTTTCTGCAATTTGTCATCGAATATTTCAGCTCTTAATACTCAAAGCATTGATAGAAAATGTAGCTTTCCTATCGTATTGTGTTACTGTTTATTTATGATTCAGGTTTAAATCACAAAATGATCCACCCGTCGTGTTTGGAACTTAAATTAAATAGAATTTTGACACCAGCACTTTGACAGCTTTTGACGGAAGGTATAGTTTACTATATAATTACCATAACGATAGCTTACGTGCTACGGCTACCGAATAGACAAAAACATTTGTGCTACGGCTACTATAGTCTCGAAGCGGGTCAATTTTTTCTAGTATTTCAATATAGATATTCTAGGGTCCTATGATAGTCATCTTCGTCCAAAGCAAAATGTTGCTTCTCTAGAAGTAATAGGGTCTAATTTTCAAGCAATAAGCGGCATAAAAAAGCTGTTTTCTTGAGTATTATTCCAAAAGCCTAAAGAACTTTTTGCTATGCACGAATGAGCTGTCATTGGGCCTATGCTACATATTATTGTACGTACAATTATAATTTGTGGAGAAGATTTATTTAACTAATCAGTAAAAATTATTTTCTTCCGCAAAATGTATGAATATTATTATCAGTGATATCTAAATAAAGAAATCATAACCGCACATTAAGATCAATGCGATTGATTAACCAAATTGTTATTCACTCAGTGACTCTCAGGTTATCGTAACCAGTGCCTTTGTTGATTACTGCGAATGAATTGAACTGTAAGTGTACAAACCAAATTATTTACCTTTTGTTCTCTTTCGCCTGATTTTCAATTGAATCTATTTGGTACTGTGTTACTACCGAGTCTCAAACAATAGACAATTTTATCACTGCCATTTTCAGCCTTTAGATGTCTATTTTCGGGTTCTTAATGTTAACATCATCCCTATAATCAACTGACTGAAATAAATAATAATAATAATAGCCGGGACCCTGATCTTGCTACCGTTGGGGAACTGCATTTTTGTATTTTTAAATGTTATATTTTTTAGTGTTATACATTGTAAAAATTTAATGTTTAGAAATATAATTTTGTAAGTATTTAAAATGTAATAAAGGAAATAATAATAATAGTATAATTTATTTATTTTCTCTTCACAATAGGTACACATAATTTAAATACATTATAAACATAGTTTACTTTACGTTACTTTACTTACGTTTTATTGAATTACTTAATAGTTTTTTAAACAGAATACTGTATAGGCACATGAGTAAATAAAAACTACTGCTTCCTCTCTATCCCCAACCGGGAGGATTCCACCGGGGCTACGAATCGCGTCATTCCGTCAAACCCGGGGCGGCCAATATTGACCAGGCGCCGGCCGGCACAAATTACATTTTTTTACTCCATAAAGGAGTCTATGCGTGTATGGGACATACAGTTAATCCTGTGGTATAGATACTGAATAAAACATAGATTTTTACCAGTATTTGACGCGACTTTGACTTTTGATTAGAATAGTTGAAAATCATAAACAAAAAACGATAGTTGGCTTAACTATCGCGTTTGTTTTACGTTCGTTTCAATAAAAATTCAAACAACATCAAATTGGCTGAACTGGCAAACATAAAGCGCGCAGCATATGAAACGTATACGAAACGGACCAAAAAAGTTGATTGCTACCATCTATATTCATTTTTTATATCTAACCCGCAGAGAAGTTGGTAATTCGTTTACATTCTAAAAGCTCCCCTTTAAAAAAACGTTACGTTTTAAAAGCGTTCGCGAGTACATGTTTTATTCGAAAACAAAGACCACTTACAGTACCGCAAACTTATCTGACCTGGTTGTCACATTTGGAACTGAAAACTTTGCCGTACAGCTAACGGTTATTTCAGTAATTATGTATTGCTAGTGGCGCCTTCACCACCGGGTCAGATATGATTGTGGGACTGTTTATCTGGCAAATTCGTGACGTCAGGCGACCGATGTCAGTCAGGGAATCGGCATGACAATGACGTAACGAGCTGATCCCAGCAGAATTGACCGGGTTAATCCGCTAACGAACAATCGTTTTGATGTGGCGAGATAGAATTAAAACAGCCGAAGTGTTGTGATTTTGTTTAAATTTTTAGTAACGTTGTCTTTGTGGTGTTGAAGCAAAGTCAATCTCAGAAAGAATAGGACGTTACATATTACTAAAATACATTAAAAAATTACTACCCTATATTTTACAAAAAAAATATCGCGCTGTGGCATTGAATTCAAGATCCGTAGGTAGGTATTTAACTTTAGTACTTTAGAGCCAACGCGCACTTGTGATTTTTAATCGGGCGATAGTTTAGTCGGAGTCGTAAGTCGATCGTGATCAAACTGTCGGCCGAATGTTTGGTTTTGAGAGCCTGCGGGCACTTGTGATTTTTAGTCGACCGATAGTTGGTCGATAGTTTAGTTGAATCCGGGCGCGCGCTCACATAGTCCTTCATGCACATGCCGATAGTTGTGCGATAGTTGTCCGATAGTTGTGCGATAGTTGTACAACTATTGACCAGTAATTTTCGATAGTTTGATCGGTCGATAGTTTAATCGTCAGTGCGCGTAATGCCATATAACTCTGTACTGAGTACGAGAACGACCAAACTATCGCCCGATTAAAAATCACAAGTGCGCGTTCGCTCTTAGTGGTAGTAATAGTAGTACCCTTCGAGCAACACGGGTCTTCCGTCCCGGAAGGGAGTAGCCTTAGCGAGTTTACTCTAGTCAAATAGTTCTGGCGTTTTTTGGGGGGGGGGGGGGGGAAATGTGCACACAAGTGCAATTCTGTATATATACATACAAAAACAATACTGTAAAGACGACACTAACACATAAAAAATGAAACAATACAGTGACAATTTCGTGTACGGATGAGTCAAAACTCAGACATTGCCTCGTTTTGAACGTAAATAGGGCTGGCCTCAACTGTCGTTGCAGCAATATCGATAAATTTCAATTTCGAAAAAAGGACTAAAGGTAATAAACTGAAACATTTACATAAGTATTAAATATTATGTTTATTTATCGGTTAAACAATTATTACTTAACTAGTGGATCTTCGTGGTTTTACCCACGTGGTACCCGTTTCCGTCGGAGTGTCGGGATAAAATATAGTCTATAGCCGTCCTCTCTAAATTGACTATCCAACACGAATATAATTTTTCAATTCGGTTCGGTAGTTCCTGAGATTAGCGCGTTCAAGCAAACAAACAAACTCTTCTGCTTTATAATAGAGGTATAGATTTCTAATAATTATTATTTGGTATTTATGTAGGATCTTACTAACAGCTTTTGATATTCTAATATATAAAAATCTCGTGTCACGGTGTTTGTGGTTGCGCTTCTCTAAAACGGCTCGACCGATGTTGATGTTTTTTTTTCTTAGTTATGGTAGGTACGAGAATAGGAATAAAACTAAATTTTATACCGCTATCGCTACTGATGAGCTGTTTTGTAAGAGTGTGACCACATAAGCCGTGACACAATATTTTAAAATATTAAAATTCAAAATTGCTATTTAAGTTGAGAACTAGTATAGTATTATATTATCTGTGGTTGAGATTACAACACTTGTGAACTTCAAAGAAGCTACGTCATCGGTTCGCAAATCCTACGGCGGGAGACCTTGCGAGAAGAACCGGCAAGAAAACCTTTAAGAGCAATATTTTTCCCCCTATACAGAGTCGTCTAATTGAAAAATGTCCTTCACACATTAATAAGGTCACTTTCCATCACTATAGAATACTTACTTAATTTAAGTAGTTACATTTGCTCTTATATATTGTATAATGTAACAGTAAACAAATTTTCAACTAAACAAGAAATCTAATATAATATATGTCAACATGTTAGGCGTAGCTGAACTTGTAGATCCAGCAGTGTTGTATGTAATGTAAGATGGTTCAATGGGTAATGAATGGTTCTGGAAAATAAATATAACAATGAAATGCTATTTTGTGACTTTATTGTTACACCAAGTATACTTAGAAGACTTGTGGCAAAAATGCAGTCTGGTATTAAACTTAGTATTGAATTCTCCGCTAGTATTCTCCTTTTGTTTGGAAGTGCTTGAAAATCGGATGTACCTAATGAAATGGGTCGAGCAAATTATACTGGTTCGCTTGACATCCCAGGTTCGCTTATTATTGCAAAAACATTTCCATAAATTTCTTAATTTGGATTTGTAGAGAAGCTGTAAACACAAAAAGTGTGATAAATAAACAATGAATTCAAAATGTTTTATCAGATTTAATTAAAATAAAATAGGCCGCTGTGGTCGTAATCGATCGGATGGGCCTATTATTTTTATAACGTACTAGCAGATCCTCGCGGTTTTACCCGCGTGGTACCCGTTCCCGTGGGAATATCGGGATAAAAATATAGCCTATGTCACTCGGGAAGAATGTAGCTTTCTAATGGTAAAAGAATTTTTGAAATCGGTAGAGTAGTTTCGGAGCCTATTCGATGCACACAAACAAACAATCAAATCTTTCCTCTTTATAATATTAGTATAGACAATCTACATCGCAGTGTATTTATACATGATGGTACGGAACCCTCAGTGCGCGAGTCTGACTTGCTCTTGATCGGTTTAGTTTTATTCTAATTAAATGCTAGGTATTACTCAATAATAATAACGTACTAGGTACTTATAGTTCATATAAAACCATAATAACAATCATTTGAACATGTGAATAAATAACGTCTCGTCGCGGCGACGCGTCGCCAGCCGCCACTCAAATTTATCGACAAACATTATGACAAGTAACGGTTACATCACTGTGTTGTCCATCGTCGGCGAGAAGTCGGATTTATCGCGCGACCGATCTGAACTTTGTATAAACCGGTCGAACTAACATGACACCTGCAGGTTATACCCGTCCCTCTCACTCTCCGGGCATGCGGCATCGATTGAAAGAGACGGGTATAACCTGCAGGTGACATGTTGGCTCGACCGAGTTATACGGGCGAGCGGATCTGTTGTTGCTGAACAAATCCAACAACTACAACAAATAAAATATGCGATTTTGGTATTTAAATGTAATTAAATAGCATTAATACGATAAAAATATACTTTCTTGTGAAATGTTACACCATCTTTTTGTTATCTTGATGTTCCAGACCTTTTTTCTACAGCAAAAAACTGAGCAATTCGGCATTTTAATACTGCGGCGTTCACTTGCGTGACTGGACTCGGTCTAGTAAAAAATCTGAGTGCAACTAGTTTTTATAAACGCCAATGCCCACTTGGGCTAGTACTTTGACAGAGGGGAAATGCTTCGTATGCCTACTCCCTTCCGAGACGGAAGGCCCCGCGTTGCTCGAAGGTAGTACCTAATTATTATTATTAGATTAAAGTTAATTTATAGTCCACATCGCATGCCGTCGCTCGTCGCAAGATGTCGAATGTTATTAGACGAAATTCTTACGAAAATATTAATTCTGTGAATAACTAAACTCAGATTTTCCACTTAATTCTACTAGTAGGTGCCAATAACTTATGCATAAATGTATTTTTTCCCAAAAATTCAACATTGTAAAGATACGGCACCATGTGCTGATGGGAAGTAGGCCTGAAAGGTGTTAAATGATGTCTGAAATTTCGCCGAACTATCTGAATACTCTTCACATGTTCAATTGCCCGTTATCCTTTTCAACTTCCTATGAAAGATGAATCTTGCGGTTTTTCGATGTTGCAGAAAACTTGAGTTTTATCTTGTGTTTGGGTTTTGTAAAAGCGAAGAAAATTACAATAAGTATTATAAAATGTACTTTATTATAATATTTTAAGTAGCGAGCATATAATGCTTGGTATTATAAGGATTTTTTGTGAGTGTATGATATTATTGTGTGTAAACATTTTGGGGGGTATTTCCCTGCTCGATCGAATCAGAAATGAGATCCGGCAGGAGAACTAAAACGACCGACATCGCTCGAAGGATTGCTCAGTTGAAGTGGCAGTGGGCGGGACACATAGCGCGGAGAACCGATGGCCGTTGGAGCGGAAAGGTTCTCGAATGGCGACCGCGAACCGGACGACGTTCCGTGGGCAGACCCCCTACAAGGTGGACCGACGATCTGGTCAAGTTCGCGGGAAGCCGCTGGATGCGGGCAGCGCAGGACCGATCGCTGTGGAGATCCTTGGGGGAGGCCTATGCCCAGCAGTGGGCGTCGTACGGCTGAAATGATGATAATGATGATATTATTATGTAGGTATTGCTGTAAGTGTGCCTACTTTTAATAAATAAATAAATCCAATGTTTCGCATTTGTACTTACGTTATTGTATATGCGATTGTTTAATTATTACTCAATCTCGGCGAATAAACGGATCTGGATAGAATTTGGCACAAAGATAGATTATTGTTTGGATTCATTTTCATTGAGCAATTTTGGGCTACTTTTTATCCAAGGAAAATGTGTCATTCCAACGGGAAAATAAAAAAAAGAGCCAAAGCCGCGGGTGGAAAGCTTGTTTAGTAATAACCTTACTGATATTATAAATGCGTAAGTTTGCATGTAAGTATAGTGGTTTGGATAAATTCAATTAAGTATTTCATTTCCCGCGGCCACAGCGTTCTACAAAATGGCCGGGCGGGGCGTCTTGGCAATACTTATTTATTTAAGATTTACCATTGTTTGTATACATTATAACAGCATTAACCTTAAGTCTAGGGTTTTAAACTAAATGCATCAGACAAGAACAAGTAAATACCGCATGCAATAAAGTTAAATAACATCATTAGACAATAAAATAAACTAACATGATTTTCAAACTAGGTAGGTAGGTACCATTTACTTATTTACCTCCTAAATAATAACAAAAAAGAAAAAAAATATATAAACAGTGTTGGACTTATGAGAAAAGTTAAAACATCTAAGTAGGTACTCTAAAAACCCTCAATAACAGCAAACATATTTGAGCGTGCGAGCGAGCGAGCAATGCGTTGCTATATAATAAATAAATAACTTTTTACAATCACACCAATTATCTAAGCCCATGTAAATTTCATTGAGAAACTGTGTCATGGAAAACTTGATAACGAATAAATATATACTTAAATACTTTTTGTTTGTAAATACATACTTACTTAATATACATAGAGATAACACCCAGACCAAGCCAAATAGACATGTCCATGCACACAAATATTTCGAATCGAACCCGAGACCTCTAGCGCAGAAGGCGGTCGGCAGCTATATTTATTTACAAGTTTGCAGAATCTTGGTACTGGTGAATAGCACCAAAACAATCCTACGCAGTGGAGGGCATAGTGGTGTTATTTTATTACGTGGGTATCTGTAAGGATTACGAAATTAAAAAAATGAAAGCAATTTGTGGACGGTAAATATCATTTAATATTTTCCAGAAGAAACGGATGTCAGCCAAATTGCTACGACAAACCAAAGATAGCATTTCAAAATGATTCAGTCTATTTGCATTACTTATGAGGTTTTTCTAAACTTTTTTGAGATGCCGTTAGCGTACCTAAGCTAACTGCCACATAAATCTTTTTTGCTCCCGCTCTAATCTTAGGTAGTGCGTAGCAAAGTACGGCCTCCATAATACAACACTTGCGTACTGTAGAATGCTACGAGCTAAGCTGTTATAAGCTAAGCTTGAATTTTGACTGTTTTGCTACGAAAAACTTTAGCCTGCATTTCTAATAACAAATCCCAACATTTTATATGCCCGCGTTATAATACTGTCCAAGTGAGGAAAAAATGCTAATTTTCTATCAAAGACCACGCCCAAAATCTTTTATTTGCTGCAACTCTTGAATCACTAGGTCTAACTTGAATAGGTAACTTGAATGGAGATAAACTCGTCCACTAACTTTCGCTTTCCATGGCAGCCTGTTTAGAAAGCATTACCATGCAGTCTATAAAAATACTAAACTATTTCTCCGCATGTCTGTGATTACATCCTGTTATTTGCAGTAAGTATTAAAAAAAAAGCTTTATAATTTTCAGTAAGCATAACTTTATACCTTGCCTTATTTCATTTCTCACGTCCACAGCGCTTGACAAAATGGCCGGGTGGCGTCTTGACAAGATGTCGCCATTTTTCAACAGAATTACACTTGTAACTAGATTAGCTCCGCTTTTTCTGGTCTGTGATGAAAATTTACATTAATGTTTACATCTCTTGTAAACTTGTATGTTTACCAAGATTAATTTACATTGTGGGGGTTTTATTCTTATTAAGACAAGTATGAGGGAAGGGTAGAAATGCCTTAGACAGCTGTGACTAAAACTCTGTTTAATATTTTTTAAACCGTTTAGTTACAAAGACCAATCTAAATAAGCTAGCTATTTTTTCTGTCTTTCTGTTTATTTACTCTTTTTAAATGTGTACTTAATTGTGTAATTTTACTTTATCCTTGTACTTATAGGTATACAGGGCGTCCCAAAACTATGCCACATGGAGCACATAACACAATGCAATTCTGTAAGTATAGGAACAAATAATAGAAAAAAACCACCAGCCCTACAAGCTGTAGCTTATGCAGCATTTACTTACACGGAGCCAATACTTAGAAACAATCACTGCCAGTCCACTATGACAATTAAATTCGTATCGTATCGTGAGCCAGGTAGTGGACTGTATCTATTTACACGATGCCAATATTGGACTGACTTAGTTGATTGTATAGGCGAAGCTGGTTATTAACGAAATTAACCAAGCGTTATTAACTGCATTTTTCGTTATTAATGATTATTTACTGCATTTTTCGGGGTTTCCCGCTTAAAATTACCGTTAGGTGGCGCTAGCGGCTTGATTTTCTAGGTGCGAATTCCGCGACGATACCTGCTTGTTGATCGGAGGAGAGCAGAGAGGAGGCGCCTCTCCCTTCTGAGTACGTTATATCGATAATAATAATATAATTTATTTAATAATAATAATAATGTATAATAATCTAATTAATAATAATGATAATTTTTTTTAAATAAAAATGTCAATATCGAAAACGATGCGTCGTCGTAGCTATAGTATTATTATCTGTGGTTAGGCTAGCTAAAATCTAACGAGACTTTTGATCCCCTTAAAAACTCAGTAGGTAGATGAAAGGCATCCGAAGGACAAAATTTTTTTTTTAAGTTTAGTACGTGGAAGTTTTTTTTGTTAACTTTATAAGTTTAGAACTTTGTATAAATGTAAATAACTAGCGGGAGGACAAAACGAGTAAAGCTGTAGCCTCTTTTTAGTTCTAAGTCGGATTTTCTTACAGTTATGTGAAATTAACCGAGTTTTTCGCCAAATAACAGTAAATAACGGGGTTTTTACATCTAGT
The DNA here is from genome assembly GCA_949710035.1 of Crambus lathoniellus. Taxonomy (NCBI): domain Eukaryota; kingdom Metazoa; phylum Arthropoda; class Insecta; order Lepidoptera; family Crambidae; genus Crambus; species Crambus lathoniellus. The sequence continues at coordinate 6,753,905 of OX453300.1, forward strand.
TGATTGTCTCAAGAATTGGCTCCGTGTACATGCTTCATTACCCTTCACCCGCCTGAAAGCTACTTGCAGGGCTAGTGGGTTTTTCTTTCATTTTCTTTCCAACACTCTTCTTTGTTAAGTATTTATTTGTAAATGAAACGATGCTACCGGGGAAAGACAAAAGCTTATTTCTATTGCATCTAGGGTTGCCAACTATACTGCTAAAAACAGTATTATACTGTTTTTCACTACATTATACTTTTTACTGTTGAACAAAATAAAAGTATGCAAATATACTGTTTTCAGCAAACGTCACTGGTATCCATAGGTCTATTTAAAAAGTAAACGCCCAACATTGCGTTTTAAGGCCTCTCCTGTAATAATGCTTATACGTAGCTTTCCAAAATGACTCAAAATTGATAAGTTGTGCGAAAAGCACAAATAAACATATCTTCAAAACAACAAAACATTTAAAACAATAAAATACTGCTCGTTTTTCTAAAATACTGTTATTTTTCTTTTCCGACCTTAATATTTATTTATTTATTTTATTTATTTAACCTTTATTGCAAGAGTTACAAATGGCGGACTTAATGCTAGTGAGCATTCTCTAACAGTCAACCGGAAAAGATGTCAGTGAGAGAAAAATAGGCGGCAATAATAATAAGAAAAACAGCAAAATAAAGAAATACAATATGTATCAAACACAATATACTTACTTATATTAAATACATAAATATATAATAATAAATACATATTATACAATATATAAAAATATTATACTTATATACCTACACGTATATATACTTATATACATGACACAGTAAAGACCAATTAGACCGGTTAGATAACAAAACTCGGAGCCAAATTGCTCAAGTAATATTCTCGAGCCAATCTCTTGAAGACGCACTTACTAGCGGCATTACGAATGTCCAAGGGCAAAGCATTCCAGAGTCGTACAGCCGAAAGGGAGAATGACTTTGAGACAAATCCGGAAGAATGAGCGGGAGTTTGCAACAGAGAGTTGTTGCTAGAGCGAAGGTCACGTACATGAGAGCTACCCAGAAACTGAAACCTGGATTTCAGGTATTCTGGGGTAACCGGATCGAACAAAATGTTGAAGAGCGCACAGACAACTCTAAGTTTCCTACGCTCGCGAATAGGAAGCCATTTTAATATACTTTTCTTTTGTAAAAAAAAGTTGGCAACCCTAATTGCATCAGCCGTAAATTGAGTGTATTTTTTATGAGGGAGAAACGATAAAATTGCTTTATGCCGAGGGGCTACTCCGAAAACCTAAAAACGAAAATAATAGAACGACGTTCCTTTCGTGACAATTGAAGCTCGAGTGGCGACGACGACGACACGATCCGGATTTCCGTTCTTAGCATGACCACACACAGCATAATAAAATATTATATAGACTAGACATAGATATGCGTAAGTTAATTAAAATACAATTGATTCTTATTTATATGTCCTTATTTATTATTAAAATTAAGTTAATTGCATTGAGAACATCGTCCGAAGTTCGTAGTTCTGCGTGTTTTAGTAGACCCTCTATTTATACGCCTCTGATTAGTGTTGATGATGAGATAAATCTCATCATTGAAAACTTGGCAAGAGACACCTTTATCATAGTGTCGAATTGTATGCAGTAAGGAATGGCAGGACAATCTATACTAATATTATAAAGAGGAAAGATTTGTATTTTTGTATGTAACGAATAAACTCAAAAAGTACTGGACCGATTTAGAAAACTCTTTCACCGTTAGAAAGCTACAGTCTTCCCGAGTGACATAGGCTATATTTTATCCCGATATTCCCACGGGAACGGGTACCGGTAACGGGTAACGTGAAACCGCGTGCGGCCGCTAGTATTGTACTTATATGTCTAAAGGTTTTCAAAATAAACGTTTAATCTTCATCCGCGTTGACTTTGATCCCAGGTTATCGAGTTAAAGTGATGAATGTCGCTGAAATGTAGTTTAAAAGTTTGTTTCTTTAAATAAATCTCTTAAAGAATTTCTCAATCGAGAGTGTATCCTATTATATCCTTGATGTATACTGTTCTTGTGTTTTGAACCTAACTTCTGACAAACTTATCCTACTTAATATATTTTTTTATGTGAAAGTTTAGATCTTTGGATGTTTGTTGCTCATTCACGCCAACCGGCTAAATGGATTTGGCTGAAATTTGGAACACAGATACTTTGTAGCCTGGAGAGGGACATAGGCTACTTTTTATCCAACACGCGAGCGAAACCGTGAGCAGAAAGCTAGTTAGGTATATAAAGAAATATAACACGTTTTTCAAAATTTTTTTATGCATTATCAATAGAGCCAAGCGACGTCAGCAATATTATGAGTTTTCATACTTTCTGAACCTACACTTTGTAACAGTCGATACTCACTTTTTCAATACCAAATTTGGAGCTCATTATTTTGTATAAAATGTTCGGATAACTTAATTAGTACTTTTAATGAGATGCCGGAGACGACGTAACGCTATTACTTGTACTCATTAATGTAGCGATTTAATTTGTAACGATATTTTCTGTATCGAATTATTTTTTTGCCGTTTCGTTGGATTCGTTAATTACCATGGTAATTGTAGATTGCAATCAAACCTTGATGTTTTTATTACTATTTAGTAGCAGTATTTCTTGGTTTTGTCTGCATGGACAAAAGGCCGTGGGGTACTTTCGTATTTGAACATCCATTTTTGTACTTACCCATGTAAATGAGAGATCTTGTTGATAAACTAGTACCCGTAAATGCGATAAGAAATATTTAGTCGATTTTCGTCAACGAGAATAGGTTTAGCAATAACCAAACATACGAAATATTTCACCTGTTTTTTGTTGTTTGAGCGAGCCAATATTTGGAACTACCAAGTACCAACCGGATCTAATTCGTAATTCGACTTATTTCGTCACTTTATAGGTTTAGCGATAAACAAACATACAACATATTCACCTGGTTTTTGTTGTTTGAGCGCCCGATTGAAATTTGAATTACGAATTCGTTATTCGTAATTCGACTTATTTCGTCACTTTAAGGCGCTACTCGGAAAAAGTATGGTCTTTTTTATATAAAACTATAGGACGGTTAGAGTTGTTAAAAATCTGGTAATAAGATATATATTTCTTCATACCTTTATCTAGATTCGTATAGTTTCAGAAACACGATTTTATGATTTTGCCTCGACACTTTTAATTTTCGAAAAGACCTCAAAAAATACGAAATTTCAAGATTATTCTTAAATGGGGTTCGATACTGTTCGAAATTAGTTTAATTAGTGGACACCAATAATATTGAGGATCGTATAGAAGCATTTAAAAAAAATCGCTATACTTTTTTAATACGAAGTGGTTTTGTGTTTTTTTTGCCTAGGTAATCTGCAAAATCGGTCTCGCTCCCGCCCGCGTCGTTTTCTCATTGCTATCTCGCTTCAGCACAATTTTTCCGAGTATCGCCTTAAATAAGTATTAAATCAAAATAAATAGGAATAGGGCATCTTCAATCTAATCTAATCTAATATGAAATATAAGCAAAATCTTTTCAAAACAATATTTTTGCCATAACAATTTTCCTTTCTCATCCCAACATTTTCATTGTAAAGCATCACAACACACAAAAGTTCCTCGACTTTCCTAAAACATTCCTTTATGTCTACATAAAGGGTATTATTCTAAATTCATAATTCAGTTTGGAAGTTATCTCGCACTTGGTGAAGTTAAATTGCCCTTGGGTAAAGTCAGAGGGCAGCGAAGCAGCGATGCATCGTAAAACGTAAAACGTTGCAAGCGGTTTCTTCATGAAATGGTAGAGAGCTTTTCGTTTTATGCATTGTAACACAATAACCACTCAATGGTTACGCACGCTTAAATATGCTTACGGGGCAATGGTTCCTCAGCACAGCTCCGCTCCGCTCCGCTTCACTCGCTCGGCTTTAAATTAAGTTTTACTCAAAAACTAGACGAATTTAATAAAAACTAATTATTGATTTATAATGCTAGTTAAATTTGCAATAAGATTGTATGATTTGTAGATGGATTTTTATTACGATTTAATTAGAAACAGCGAGTTGAAGTTGCAGAAAAGGAAATGTTTTACCGATTTCTTTTTAAAACATGCAATAAATACTAATAAATAAACAATTATTACAGACCAATTTGTGTTTAAATAATAGTTTACAATGTTGTTATTAGATAAAAGTAAAAAAAGATAACTCTCTTTTAGAAAAATATTGTTTAATTAAAGATATAAAAATGTAAGTAAAGAATCACCCTTACGGGCTACAAAAGTATGGATCGATTTCGTATCGACTTCTTTTTTGTAAGTTGATAAATTTTAAATATATACTTTTTATGGGTATTGAGGGCATAACAAGTATACATTAATGTATTACAACATATTTAGTACAATATATTTAATTATATTTTTATATTTTATTTTTCCATACTTAGCTAACATTGCCTAAATCACGCAATGGTTCCTTGCCTCCTGGAGGCAAGCAAGTCGGCGAACTTCAATCGAATATAATCCGCCAAATTTTTATTAAATTGGACTAATTTCTTGTTCTACGATTAAAGTAAGGTGTCTAGATTAAGATTGGTATAAGTTGGATAGGAACAGAGAGTGATTTGACATAATTAATTAAAGTATTTTAATTAGCTGTTAGCTTGCCTCCAGGAGGCAAGGAACCATTGGGGCGGGTAAAAATACTTGCCTCTGGGAGGCAAGGAACCATTGAGTGGATAAATAAATAGTAAAGTAATAAATAAATATTGGACACCATCACTTACATTGTTCCAATACCAAACTATAGTAGCTCGAGCACTAATATTATGGTTATTCATAAATTCTCATATTACCTATAAAATTGACATTTGCATGCCCACAAAATAAGGGTAAGGTAGAGCATTATAGTTCGTATATATCATTGTCAGACACCGCAATGTACCGCACAATGTTGAGCGAATAAACGTTTTGATTTGTTTTGTTTTATTATACACAACACTATTTTACTTTTTTAAATTTGTAAAATGTACCTCTAAAGGTAGATCAATTCTTTATAATTTAAGATATAATTTGTATCCTAAATACCTAAGACCATTTAGTACTTAGGTAGTGTTTAAAAGTGAAAAAAATCTTATACTTAGTGGCCACAAAAGAGTATCCTGCCCTACTCCAAAATTTTTGTCGCAAATATAAAAATCTGTAAGTTAAGCCGCTAAAAATCAATTTAACTGGATGTAGCATGAAACTAATTAATTCTTTACCGAGCAACTTCAACTGAAAGTCAATTACGGTTTTGTATCAAGTTGACTTCAGCAATTTAAAGTTGAGCGAAGCCAAGAAGTGCTTCGGGAACCGGTTATTATTCGCTCTTCATAACTAAATGAAGCGTTTATTTGTTTGAGTAGTATCTAGGGTTAAACTTTTAAAGAACCTCTTAAGAAGATTAGTATGATGAGGAAACCGTTGGAAGATAATTAAAATTAAATAAATAAATAAATAATAACTTTTTACATTCACACCAATTATCTAAGCCCATGTTAATTTCATTAAGAAACTGTATCATGGAAAACTTGATAACGGATAAATATATACTTAAATACTTTTTGTTTGTAAATACATACTTAATATACATAGTAAACACCGTAAACACCCAGACCAAGACAAATAGACATGTTCATGCACACAAATATTTGTCTTGTTCGGGAATCGAACCCGAGACCACTGGCGCAGAAGGTGGGTAGCCTACCCCTGCGCCAAATCGGTCGTCCAATACTTTAAACAAAATTACTTTCTTACTTACTCTGATGTCGCAATGACCCCGAAGTGGATCTTAAAGAATGATTTAAAATTAAGAAAAGTTATTTTTATGCATTCACAATGTAATTCTGTAAGTTTAAAATTAAGATTTAAAGTTATTTATATGAATTTCACAATGTAATTTTGTAAGTAAATTAAAACGCTCTGCCAGTAGATTTTTGAGCGGAATTTGAACTCGCACCCCTGTGAATCCGGCCCAATGCTCTCAACAACTAAGCTGCCGAAAGGGTGGTGGTTTTATTTCTATCACATTTTTTTCCTTTAGATAATTAAAATTTATTGAAAAAAATACTATCAGTAGTACTTAACTTCTTATGATATGCATATTAAGTAGATTACACAGTAGATTGTAAAACAAGGATTTGTGGTTTTTTTTTAAAATAATTTTGATATAAAATGGCAAATTTATATGGCACAAATTTTTTACATCAATCATAATGTCACTTTTTTAATCAATATGTTTCGTTGTAAAAGGCCCTACCTTTTTAACGTCGTCTCTTATATTCGTTCACTGCTTTTATTATAATACATTCCCTTTTGAGCTTATTTATAAAGTTGATCGATTGATTACTTACGAGATTAAGAAGTACCGTTTGTGAAATCAACCCAATGACCTTCCAGTCGGGTCTAACATACCCTTAGTGCGAAACTGGACTCTGATTGATGGGTTATGGTATCACTTTACACCGAATCACGTCCGCACCCAACCGTGTTTATTGTAAATATGGAAGGCTCTGAAAATGTTTTGGGTATTTATTTTGTAAGGTTCTTCTTAATTGTAAGTGAAAAGGCGTTTTGTGCAAACCCTTCCCAAAAGGATATGTTAGGCAACAAACAAATAAACTGATAACACAAGCTGAGTTAACGGTGTATTTGTGGTGTGAGTAAGACAAACAAGCAACAAGTTAATATAAAAATCCCGTTTTTCATAAAAGTTATAGCGAAGGTGGCCAAGAAAGTTTAAAATCTTATTAAGACAAACAAGATAAGTATAATGAAACAAGTTGTGTTATAGTAACAAGAATCAAAGCCATATCATTGTAAGAGTTTTAACATACGCGAATATTTGTAAGGTCAGCATTATCAGAATCGATGCCCAAGAATGAAAGACTATCTAAGCATAAGACAATTTGTTTCGTCAAAACGAGCCGAGCATTTTTATCTTCAAAAGGCGGCTCTTTCGGCGTATTGCTGGACCAAGTGATTGATGAGAGTCCCTGTCATTTTGTACCCCCGCCTGTATCGCAGGGTTGACGGAGCGGTTGGCGCGAACACTTTGGGGTTAGCAAGACCGAGATTAATTTCGCTGAGATAAAGTATGCCTCACTAATTTGGGTTAAGCGTTTTGATTTTGATGTTATACGGGTAAATGTTGTGTACAGTGTGTGTGTGTGTGTGTGTGTGTGTGTGTGTGTGTGTGTGTGTGTTGTGTAACAGTTTTTGTTATATTAATGTATGGTTATTATGAGTTATCGTGGCAAAAAAACTGACTAACAATATACATTATGTAAGTACCTACTTATATCAAAATTGGTCCAAATCAAATTAGATCATAAAGGAAATATTATGGTTTTCAAAAGCATTGAACACACCACACTACATAAGCTTTCGATGAAAGGTCTCAGTTTTTCCTCAAATTTTGCAACACAGCATTTGCCCGTTTATAAGATACTTTTATAAAAACCGGGAAAAACGTCCTAACAACTCCTTAGGAGTCGTCTATACGTACTTGGCTATCAGTTCAGTATAGTACCTACATCGAACCATAGTTTCACTAGTACCATTGATAGAACTAGCAATAAAACAACAATATTCAGTTAGCGATACAGCAATATAAGACTAGGAGAAAAAATAGCCCTTGGCGAGATTCTTGCCGGTTCTTTTCGTTATAAATTATAAGGCCTCCCGACAATTTGCGAACCGATGGCGTAGCTTCTTTGACGTTCACAAATGCTGTATAACAACAAACAACAAGTAATATAACAACAGCCTAAAATGAATAAATGGCTTTAAATCTTGAATCTTTTGAATTTTGTTTTTTTCTTTTTTTTATTCCACAACGGGGTAGCACTTAGCCTTCATCACACCTGATGTTAAGTAGTGATAAGGCTGAAGGTGGAAGCGCACTACTCCCGGAATCCTCAATCACTGAGGAACTGGCTATCTTATCTCTAACTGCCGGAACACAATAATGGTGAAAACATCATTGTTATGGCGTCAGACTTAGATAAGATGGTGGTAGCTAGCCAGGCGGACTAAGAACAAGTCCTACCACCAACCAAACCGAATACAATATGTACCCCCACTGGGAATCGAACCCGGGACCTCTTGGTCTGAATTCGGTGGCGTGAACCACTAGACCACAGAGGCGGTTAAAATTCATGGATGGTACGATTTATCCAAAATTAGTATCACTAGTACCATTGATGGTATAGAATACAAAGTTGTATCACTTGTATCATCAATGGTACTAGCCAATGGTACTACTGACATAAAGGGGTTTTACCCTTTCAAGGATTCAGCCACATTAAATCAAAACAAACAAATATGTTTGTAATTTAAAAATTAAAATTATTTTTATCCACTCACAATGCAATTCTGTATTTACTACTATAGAAAAAATATAGAAAAAGAAAACAATACTTTGTAAGCATTTTTGTAAAGATATTTCTTTCGGATGCTACGGTTTCCTCACATTGATGAAGCAACGCTGGGCCAACAGCGGCAGTGTTAAAAGTGATAGACGAGTCTTGTAAGTCTTACGTTAGTTGGTCAGAGCATTGGGCCGGAATCTCAGGGGCGCGAGTTCGAATTCCGTCTGAAAGCTTCTCGCAGGGCTGGTGGTTTTTCTATTACAAAATGTTCGTATAAACATTTAAAAATTAGAAATATAAGCACCTATTGTCGTTTTTCATTGGAACAACAACCACTCAATCGTAGGCAAGTATTTTTTTATTTTTCTTTAGGGTGTCGCACTTCACCTGCATCACACATAGTGTTAGGTGGTGATAAGGCTGAAGGTGGAAGCGCACTACTCCCAATCACTGAGGAACTGGCTGTCTTATCTGTGACTGCCGGAACACATTGTTATGGCAGACTTAGATAAGATGGTGGTAGCTAGCCAGCCGGACTAAGAACAAGTCCTACCACCAACCAAACCGAATACAATATACCCGCATTGGGAATCGAACCTGGGACCTCTGGGTCTGTAACTGGGTGGTGTGAAGTTGTGAACCGTAAACCAGGGTTACTTTGATTCTAATCAACAACGCTTCTTTGACTAAGTTATTATTTTTTCCATTTTTTTTCAACTGACATAAGCTAGCCTAAATATATCTATAGATAGTATGCCCATTTATTACTTAATTACGAATAATACTGTTTTAAACTACATTATAAGTTATCAAAGTAGCCCCATGTTTTCCATAAAGTAACCACAGTCTACCGAACCACTGGACCACAGAGGCGGTTAAATTTTAAGCAAAGACAAGATACATTCTCAGCTTTACCCCAATATCATTTTGCATACTCCCTTACTGGTGCGTTAGAAGGAATGTTTGTCGTCGTACCTAATAGAGTGCGAACATGAAGGATCACGTAGATTTATACGTGACAACGTGACATCCATCTCAATCCGCGATGCCATTGTCGAATTGCATACTGAGTGACACGCGGCTACGTTGATGTTTCACCTTAATGGAGAAATAATGACGTATATTTCTCCATTAAGGCGAGGAATCCCGACTGAAATAGGCACGCTAACGCTTGCTCGGCCGCGCTCTATACACTTCGCGCGGACCCAGCGGCAGCCGGCAGTGAACTGTGAACTCGCGAGCGCCCCGCGAATCGAAAATCACTTAAAATTCAATTAAAAATTAAATATTAAAAAAATTAAATTTATGACGGCCGGAATCCCTCGGCTATTCAAAGACCATTATTTTTATATGTTTTTCATTAACTAAAACCAAGTATACTGCAAGTAATATGATATTTAAATTATTTTTAGACGGATGTTTGGGATTTTATTTGACACAGTAAAATATCACCAATCGAAAAAAACGGCCGGAAGCACTAGATAAATAACTGTAAAATAACATATATTTTTTCCAAGTTTTAAGTACTTGTGATTTGCGAGTAATCCATAATCTAAAATATCCTATTTTGGGGAATCGGCGCCTTAAGGTAATGAATAATTCCAGGAAATCTGGTTCTCTGTACTCTCTCTCAGCCTTTTCTGGAATATCTACAAACCTCCATTTGCTTGTGACTTTAACACGTCTTTTTTTTCGTGGTGGCTGTGTCACTGATGACGAGGAGTTAGGCTGTGGAGGCTGCGTCATTGACGATGTGCTAGGTATTGGGTCCTCTGCTGGTTCGTCTCCAACGAGTTCATTCACTATCCTTGACTCAGCTTGAGACGATCTGGTGACCCGGAATCCAGCTTCTGCAAGTAACTGACGTCTTGACAAATTATTTATACTTGCGAACTCTTCATCACCGCTGTCTTCGTGGCGTGGCTATTTTGCCAATTATCAGGAGGTGTGATAAAAACATCAGCCGCAAACACATTTTCATCTTCTTCCAACTGCGATATTATCTGATTCACACTCAATCTGCAATAAATAATATTAAAATTACAAGGTAATACTGGTAAATTACTTATACATTTTTAGTAAAGAAATTTTACATGGGTATATGTTCCTACTTTTTAAATAATGGAACGGTACACAAAATTCACACTTACCCACAAACTACTTTTTTTTTTTCTAAAAACGAACTATTAACATGAAAAAACAATATAAAGCGTATATAACAACTAAAATAGTCAATAGTCTAATATAAAATATCATAATTACTTACATTTTTCTATTCGCCATAATTTTCACCAAAAACTTCCAAATAAAATCTTTTTTATTAGCTTTAACAACCGCTCGACGTAAAATGTGATTTATTTAACTCACAGCTAGAAATGTCAGTATTACCTCCACAAAAACATTAATTAAAGGGTGCGTTTAAAAACTTTAATAAAATTGTAAAAAACAACCGTTCCGAAATTGGAACAGTGGGTATTTGGTATTTGGTGTTGACAGTTTTCCGCATTTAGACTCATATTTGGTCCGTTATGCGTGAACATGGCTAGTCGAGCCATCCTAGCTCCTTCCAGAAGCGCAGAAGCCTCCTGGGGCGTTCACAGGCTTCTAGGAGCGACCTCACCTCTGTGAGGATTTCTGTTCGTTGTGCGGCCAAACCTACGCACTCCAGGATCACGTGGGCGGCAGTTTCCTCTGCGTTCAGGCAACCTCTACATAGAGGACTGTCTGTCGCATTCATAATAAATAGTTGTCGGTTTAAGGTAAGGTGACCTGTAAGTGTACCAACAACTATCCGGAGGTCTGGACGATTGAGACTGAGCAGCCTGCAGGTCAAACGCGGCGAGACTGCAGTCATCGCCATCTTAGACTGTCTACAGCTTGTTAGAGCTACCCAATGAGTATTATGTGCAGCACGAGTTCGTTGCCTTACCCATGAGCGCAGTTGGCTGAATGGGAGTGGCAGAATGGGTGTAGGTCCTGCCACTATTGTGGAGGATCCCATTCTAGCCAGCTCATCGGCGGCGTCATTCCCGTGTGATCCACTATGCCCTTTAATCCATTGTAGGATTACTCCGTTGTTGGATGCTAAACGATCCAAAACTTTGTGGCATTCGTAGACGATACTGGAGTTGATGGTGTTGGCCTCCAGTGCTGTTAGGACGGCCATGCTGTCGGTCAGTATGCGGATGTTTAGTTCCTTCATACCTCTAGACAGGGCCGTGGTAGCGGCGTTTATTATTGCAACACATTCGCATTGAAATATCGAACTGTGTTGGCCCAGCGCTAGTGATATTTTGATATTCAGATCTTGTGAGAATACTCCAGCTCCAGTTCCAGTCCCCATCTTGGAGCCGTCCGTATAGATTCGGACTTCATGTATGCCAGAGTGATCTCGGTCATTTTCAAATAACTGTATTTGGTATTTCTTTTCGAAAATGTATTGCTTGGGTATCCTATCGCATGGGGCAGCGATTAGTGACTCATGTTTCACTAAATCATTCCACAATGTGGAGTGAGGACCCTCTCGATTGTACCACAGACCCAGGTGTTTTAGCCTTATAGCAGCCATGGAGGCTTCCTGTTGTATAAACAGATCCAAGGGTGTTAAATCCAGGGCTACTTCTAGAGCGGCTGTGGGGGTGGTTCGCATGCAGCCGGTTGTCGCAGAGCATGCCAATCTTTGGAACTTCTGCAGCTTGTTGATGACGGTGCTTTGCTCCGTTTTGGACCACCAGGCAACGGCTCCGTATGTGATTATGGGACGTATAACAGTTTTATACAGCCACATCGTTATTTTCGGTGATAGTCCCCAACTTTTGCCGAGTAGTCTTTTGCATTGGCAGAAGATGATTGTGGCTTTGTTTAGTTTGCTTTCGAGGTGTCTATTCCAGAGGAGTTTGTTGTCTAGTATCACTCCTAGATACTTGACTTCCTTGCTTAGGGAAAGACTGGTATTAAAAAGTTTTGGGAGTTTAAGATTTCCTAGACTCCGTTTGTTTGTGAACATGATCATTTCTGTCTTTGTTGGGTTCACTGTTAGATTGTGTTTAGTGCACCACTGTTCGACGACCTTTAGCGCGGACCTCATTCGGTCACATATCACGCTCTCAACTCGCCCGCTGATGAGTATGGTCAAGTCGTCTGCATAGCCTACTGTGAGAAAGTTGTGGTCGTTGAGCCTACTAATCAGCTCATTTACCACGATGTTCCATAAGAGAGGTGAGAGGACACCCCCTTGGGGACATCCTTTGGCTACTACTCCTCTGGTAGTATCATTCACAGTAATTTGTATGGCTCTGTCTCTTAACATGCTGTCAATCCACCCGGCAATAGTAGGATCGACACCATGTCTGGAGAGGGCCTGGCTTATGCTGGTAAAGTTGGTTTTGTCAAAAGCTCCTTCTATGTCGATGAAGGTGCCTAGTGTTGATATTTTGTGTTTGAGATTGTCTTCTATATAAGAAACCACCTTATGTAGGGCGGACTCTGTTGATTTGCCTGCAGAGTAGGCGTGTTGGTTTGGATTTAAGGGGTTCCTGACCAATACAGTGCTCCTTATCTCCCTGTCTATTAGTCTCTCCAACACCTTTAAAAGGAATGATGTGAGGCTAATTGGTCTGAATGATTTAGGTTGAGTGTAGTCTCCTTTGCCGGGTTTAGGGATAAAGACTACTTTGACTTCCCTCCATTTCATAGGAATATGGCGGTGTGCTAGGCAGCTTCTGTAAATGGCTACGAGGTGGTCAACGAGACCTCCGTCGCTCCACCTCATCAGCCCTGGGAAGATTCCGTCTAGTCCCGCTGATTTGAATGGAAGGAAGCTGTTGATTGCCCATCTTACTTTCTCTGGGTTTACAACTTTGTGGGCGGTGATCCAGTCGGTTTCAACAGGTGTAATCTCCTCTTTTCCTTCCCATGTGCGACTTTCCGTTATGCGGCATCCTGGGAAGTGAGTGGTCATTAACAGTTCTGAGGTCTCTTGGTCTGTTTTGGTGTATGTTCCGTCAGGCTTTTTCAGGAAACCAAGATTATGAACTGGTTCGCTGCACAGAATGTTTTTCACTCTGTTAGCCTCGTTGTTGCTTTCAATATTGGTGCAGTAGCGTCTCCAGCATTCTCTTTTACTGAGGCGAATACGCTTCCTGTAGTCATATTGGGCTTGTTTATAGGCGTCCCAGTCATGCGCTTCTCTAGAGTTCTTTGCTTTGTTAAACAACTTTCTTACCTTCCGGCGTAATTTCTCCAGGTCAGGTACCCACCAGTGATGTTTGTTGTCTGGCCGGGAGCTGGGAGTAGAAAGTGGGCATGTTTCTTCAAAGCTGGTGATTAATGTTGTTGTTAAGCGATCAACGTGGTTGTCAATATCCGCTTTAACCGCGTGAGTTGTAGGTGTGTCTAGACACCTTAGCTTCTCAGCGGTCATAAGCTCATACTTACGTCGGTCCATCTTGCGTGGATTACGTCGGGGCTTAGGCGGTGTGAGAGTCGTATTTAGGTTGTATTTGATCCAGCGGTGATCGGAGCACGACGCCTCATCAGAGACATGCCAATCAGAAATGTGATGCGACGCGTGTTCACTTGCTAAAGTAATGTCAACGATTGTCTGGGCTCGTGATGTTACGAAAGTCGGTTCCGAGCCCCTGTTGATTATATTCATATTGGTCGCGAGTAAAAAAGAAACGAATTCCTCACCTCGCGTGTTGTTTTCTTTGCTGCCCCATAGCACATGGTGTGCGTTGGAGTCAGCTGATATGATCAGTTCTAGTCCCTCGCGCTCGCAGTGTTGAACAAGCGCGGCCAGTTCAGGTGTGGGGACATCCGCGTCGCCCGGCAGGTAGGCGGACGCTATCACCACGTCAGGCAGGCCTGGGGAGGGGTCATTACGGAGCCTGATGGTGGTCAGGTCTCTGGAACAGAACTCGGTCATTAAGGTTGTGTTTGCGTGTTTAGGTGTGTAGATACATGTACGCGGGTTGTCTGTGGTGGTGTCTAGGAGTAGCTTACCTCCGATGTTGTTTAGACCGCATATTCTGCCCTTCCTAATCCACGGTTCTTGGATTAGGGCCACGGTCTTGGGATTGACCTCCAGCATTCTGCGTATGGTGGCTGTTGCAGTCTGGCTGTGCTGGAGGTTGGCTTGGAGGACGGGGAGGTTATTGCTGAGGGGTGCTGCCAGCGCCATCGTCGCTGTCAAGCATAACCTCCTCGTCTACGTCGCTCTCACCGCTTTCATCTTCGTCAACCCCCATCCCCTCCTCCTCCTGGGGGACTTCCCTGGGGTTGACTATAGGCGGCTTAGCGTCGTCGGTCGTGTGTGTTGGTTGTGGAGGGCTTTGTAGTGTGCTGTGGTGGAGTGTGCCGCTGCCTGGGTCACTAGTGACCTCCCCAGGTGCATTGGGGTTCGGCGGGGGCGTGAATGTGTTGTCAAGGAAGCGGGCGTAGATGTTACCCAGCTTGTAGTAAACTCTACGCTCGCTTGCCTTGAGTTTCTCAACGTCTTCTTCCGGGATTCCAAGCACGAGGAACAGGCATTGTTTCTCCTCCTGCTCCTCGGCGTGGTAAACAGCCCAGTTGGAGACGTTAAGATGGGTGTTTTGGCACGTGAGGCGTCTGCGTACCCGGTCTGGTGTGTCGTCCGGTCCATATTGTGGCACCAAGAGCCCCGTCTTGACGCGTTTGGGGATCTCCAGCTGTCGCTTGACAACCAGTTTGGTGCCAGGACGCGGCGAACCGATTTTCGCAGTTGTGCGATGGAGCCACTGGAGCGAGAAGTCGTCCCTGCACCAGAATTTAAGGACGCCCTCACTATAGAAGGCGTTCGCCTTAAAAGCCGGTCCGACATATGGATGGTTTGATGAACTCGGAGCAAAAATCTCTTCGTCCAGCAAACCATCCACCTGCCTCTTGACGACTTCAGCCTGCTCCTTGGTAAGGTCATGGTAGGGCTCCACCATGATCGCGACGCTTAGGTCCGATTTCAAGGCATCGGCGTATGCAATGGAGCTGGTGGTGGTGGGATGGGGCTTGCTACGCTTGCCCTCGCCTCGCGGAGTAAAAGAATCGTCGGGGCGATTTCTCTTTACGGGCTTGGCGGGCGTAGCGGTATTCCCTTTCCCACGGTTACCCCGCCTGGCGGGTTTGCGTGACTCAGATGCGTTGTCGGCAGCTGGCTTCGAGGCGTCAGATGGTGCCCCTTTAGGTGCATCTTTCTCCTCGACAGGACTGTTGTCCACGTGAGGAGTCAGCGCATCACTAGTGGGAGCATCGCGGGGCTTTGCAGTCCCTTCGGCAGCTTCACGCGGCCTGCTACCATCCGTAGCCTGTCGCCGCGCCTTCCTCGCTTCCAATCGGGACTCCGCTCGTTTGGCCTTGCGTGATTGGCCAGGCGGGTTGGGTGTCTGTTTGGGCTTCTGCTTCTTAACGACTACTGTGCTCCAACCGGATTCCTCCTGTTGGGGCACAGACGTCGTCGGCATTGCTGCCTTCAGAGAGGAGAGGTCCAAACTGTGTTGTGTTGGCGGCGCTACACTTGGGTTGTGCACCCGAGGAGCTGCCGGTGTGTTTTGTGGCGCTACACTCGGGTTTTGCACCCGAGGAGCTGCCGGTGTGTTATTGTGTGGCGCTACACTCGGGTTGTGCACCTGAGGAGCTGCCGGTATGTTGATTGGCGCAACACTCGGGTTATTCACCAGAGGTGCAGCCTTGGTATGCGTGGGTTTTGGTTTTTTGTTTTTGGTAGCCATGAGTTGGTGATAATGATGTTCGTCTTTGCTGTTTTCCACCCTCCTTGGAGCCCTCAAATGGGGACGCTGCGGCAAAAGGCACACAAACGCCAGAATTACAGCAAAGATATAGAGCCCCAATATAGCAGGAAGTGAGCCGAACAGAGCCGGAAGACAAGTCGTCCCGCCCGTCGTTCACTCCCACCATATCAGGACTCTTGCCTGACAGCCCTCTGACGGGAAGTCCCAGCCGATTGACCTTGGATGGCTAGTCCTAGGCCTCCCGTGTGAGAGGAAATCCGGGCCAAAGTGATGTGTTGTCTCAGGAATGTTTAAACAACCTACACTCCATCGACTCAATCACCAGGACACCTTCATCCCCCCGTACGGGTCCCCGCGCACGGCACAAACACGCGGGTGGTTGTCCCCCCCCCCCCCTCACCATCAGTCATGTTTGATGATGAGGCCGCAAGTACCAACCACATATTACCCGCAGTAAGGTGTTAGGGTAGGATGGAAGGATGGGAAAGGTCGGGAGGGAACGTCTAAGCCGTTTCAGTTACGTCTGTTTCAGAGGAACCAGACCAATAACAGGCAGCAACCGCGGGAAGGATAATCAGCTAGACTTGCCATGGGGATCAGCGACTGTTGCACTCCTCCCATGGCCATTCGCCATGTCAGCTCTCCGGACAGGAGGGCAGACTAGGGTTGGATCTGCTCTCGGCGATCAAAGGCCATGGGGCAAACCCCATGAGACCACATCCAGCCCCGCCCTTGGAACAGTGGGATAATATGAGTTAAAATTATTTATTTATGTAAGTTATTTTAATTTTTAGTTTTTTGCATTTACAATGCAATTTTTATAATAGAAAAATGGAAAATGAAGTATTTAGAAAAAATCGACCCGTCTCACAACTAGCTCCGATGGGACTCGAACCCACGACCTTTCGCTTTCCGGGCGGCGGGGTGAGCTACGGAGCTCAGTGGTTAGAGCAGTCGCCCGGAAAGCGAAAGGTCGTGGGTTCGAGTCCCATCGGAGCTAGTTGTGAGACGGGTCGATTTTTTCTAAATACTTCATTTTCCATTTTTCTATTATTTATGTAATTTATAATACGTACTTATTACCCACGTTTGTCTATATGTATAAACTAACTTAAGTACTTGCATTACCTACGTTTGTCTATCCTATAAACTAACTTACTTGCAATCAGAAGGCAGAGAACTAGCGGTAAGGAGCTGTTTCTTGCATGTCTGTTTCGAATTAATCCATTCTAATATTATAATGTGAAAGTGTGTTTGTTTGTCCGTCTTTCACGTCAAAATGGAGCAACAAATCAATGTGATTTTTGGTATGGAGATAGTTTGGGAGCTGGAGAGCGACATACGCTACTTTTCATCGGGGAAAAACATCACATTCCCGCGGGATAACGACGTCGTGTAGTCCACGCGGGTGAAGCCGCGGGCGGAAGGCTAGTACTATACAACGTGTTAATGAATAAGCGCAAAACCTCTTAAGTGATGATTGTGCTCATGAATATGAACAACTTTTACTATGGAACCAACTCTGAAACTCAACAAAAAATCAGCTGTCCTATACATTCTGGTCGAGTAGGTATTGTATACAATTTGTATGAAACATCTGTGCCCGTAGTGTAAGTTTTTATGTCAAAAAACGCAAACTATTTCGATTCCGTATTTATGTCAATTTGTATGAAAACTGTATTAGCGCCTCTAGCGGCGAGTAGCGCGCTTATATAGTTTTCATACAAATTGACATAAATACGGAATCGAAATAGTTTGCGTTTGCTTGACATAAAAACTTACACTAGGGGTACTGATTTTTCTTGTTGTGTTGCAGAGCTAGTCCCGCAGTAAAAGTTGTTCTTATTCTTGAGCACAATCACCACCTAAGAGGTTTTGCGCTTATTCGTTAACACATTGTATAAAAACATTACTAGAAATATAATTGTGAAAGCGTGCTGGGCCCTATTTCACCAAAGTTACAAGTTTTGTTATACAAATTTCTAACCAATAGTTGTTACCAAAGTTACGCACTTGTATTACGTACATTGCGACACTTGTGACTTTCGTGAAATAGGGCCGGTACTTGCGGTCAATTCGAAATTAAGAAGAATTTTTAATTTTTTGCATAAAGTTTTCCTTTTATTACTTTTAGCGGATCACCTTTATGTTTTTAGTTAATAATTAGTTATAACTTAAAGTTAATAATTTGAAATGAAACAACACAACAACATCACACGTCCCATCAAAATAAGATCCAAATATCCAATAAGCCAGTTATGTTGTAAATTTATGCCTTCATTCGAGCGAGTAGTCGACGCCTAAAACATTTTGCACCTTAACACCTCAACTTAGAGTTGAAATTGAAATGGTGTTCGTTGATTGGTTTAACGTAGGGCACAATCGTATGTGCCGCAGATTTAATATAGATTTGATATTATTTAGCCGTTAACTGCCTGTGCTAGGAAATGAGAATTTAGTTCCACATTGTGGGATTTCATAAACAATGATGTATGTATTTACAATTACCTATATGTATGTAGACATGAGAATATTGCAACCTAAAGACTTACCTATTTCTACCTCAAGTAAATTTTATTCATGTAGACTCAAGTATGCACTTAATTTTATTATTTAATTTCTGCTTAAAACGTCAAGCCCCTAAAAGCAAAAATAAGCCAAAATAGGCGTAAAGTTAGCTCGGCATATACAGGGTTATTTTGTGAACACCATCTAAATTTATATCTTATAATCTTTGAAGAAAATTACGAAATATGTGTTTTTTCTTTTATTATCACCCAGTAGTAAAATATTAATTTAAAATCGTTCAAAGTTATCTTACTAATATTATAAATGTGAAAGTTTAGATGTTTGGATGTTTGGATGTTTGGATGTTTGGATGTTTGTTACTCAATCACGCTAAAACGGCTGAACGGATTTGGCTGAAATTTGGGACACAGATACTTTGAAGCCTGGAGAGGAACATAGGCTACTTTTTATCCCGGAAAAATGTCACAATCCCGCGGGATAACGTCGTGTAGTCCACGCGGGCGAAGCCGCGGGCGGAAAGCTAGTTCTAAATAAAACTGCGCGTGCTAACACCATGCGCTGTGCGTAGCCGACGATTACGATTTGGTTTTTTTACACATTCTAATTATTGAAGAGAGTTAAGAGAGAAAGAAAGTTCAACGTAAGTACAACCAGGGTGCTTACCATCAACTCTTATTGCGGTTTTGTTTAGGAACCTAAACTGATCTGCTTCGCTTATTCGTACCACGACAGCTTAATATCAATGACAGCGATTCAGTGATCGATCAATGACATTTCACAGCCGCTAAGCTGTCAGAAACTCTTATTTGACTTATAACCCGGTCGATTTAACATGTTACCTGCAGGTTATACCCGTCCCTCTCACTCTCCGGGCATGACAGAATCGAGTGAAAGAGACGGGTAGAAGAAAAAGGACACAAATCGTTCGGTCATTAACATTTAGCAATTCATTTGCGATCCAGTTTTTAGAAGGTCAGAGTACGAAAGAAAGCGATTCATTTTAGGAACCTATTCTGAATCGCGCTATTTTTGAATCGCTGTCATAAAGTTGATGGTAGGCACCCAGGACTTTTCAACGTACATGTATAGGTTTTACTGGCTCTAATTGACGATGAAATAACAATTTACAACATAACGTGGTCAAACTATTCATTTTCATTAAGGTTAACCACGTGTTATGCTGTTGTTGAGGTCACTGGACGTGTGGTGAGACTTCGTGTGATGAAACTCATAAATTATTGTCAACGACCTCAATGGTCGAGTGGTGTACGCACCGGTTTTCAATGTGCCGCTATCTCTGGAGGTTCCGAGTTCGATTCCCGGTAGGGTAAATATTGAAAAAGATCTTTTCAACATTTCCTCGGGTCTGGGTGTATTTGGTTAATACATGTAAAGGTAGAAACACATTTCTCTGGCGCAGTGTCTTGACGCGTCGTACGACGCGTATCGGTTTCATACATAGTATGGTAAAGCCCCCAGTACAGGATGGCCGATCATGGTCGGCGACCATGACCAATACATCGTACATTGACACTTTTGAAAGAACCTTTTTAAACTTGTTCGTTCAAAAGTGTCAATGTACGATGTATTGGTCATGGTCGCTGACCATGGTCGGCCAACCTGTACTGGGGGCTTTAGAAACACATTTATGCAGTGTGGTGTGGCGCAGAGCGATCTGGCGCAACGTCGATCGCTCGGCTCCGATTGCGCCAAACCCCCCACCACCGCTCTGACGCGCGTCAACACACTGCATAAATGTGTTTCTAGCATTGTATCGTCAGATGGCTCGGTAGCGGACTGCGCAGCGGAGCGCTGCATTTTGCTTTTTACTATGTCCTCCGATTTCTCCGTCAATAATGGGCCAATTTAAAAATTATTTTTTTGTTTAAAAGAGTCACCAATTCATTATCATGTAGAGTTGTTAATTATACTGTTAAAACAGTACTAAAGTGTTTTAGTACACTATACTTTTTAATTTTATAACAAAAATAATGTATAATTCTGATTTGACAATAAATTAAGTACACTAAATATTTCTAAAATCGGTTCAGTATTTTTTGAGTTTATCTATTACAAACAAACAAAGTGTATTTATAGTATTAGTATAGATATAAATTGCATCTCGTATTCATTCATCATCACATCATCATATCATCGTAATCATCAACATATTTTTTTTTGGATTTAATATGTTCAAGTAAGAACAGAAATTGTTTTTAAAATTAGAAGAAACCATAATGCAGATGTTAGCTCGGCAACGACTCGATTGACACTGATAAAAAATTTCGTCAGATCGCTCTGCGCCACACTACAAAAGTGTGCACACCCGGGTCTCGCGTCGGTCGACGCGTCAACACACTGCGCTGCACTGCGCTAGAGAAATATGTTTCTAGCTTAAGTCGACTTGTGGATCATGAATTAAAGAAGTAAAGTCGGCAACTGCCAATAATCATCAGCTGCTAAGTTTAAACTTATGTTTAATGTAGGTATAAAGTTCGTTTATTCTTACAACTCACTTAAATTGCGTGAAAGTTGTTGCTATTGCCAGCATTACCAAAATCTAGTTGCGAAACTACCAGGAGATCATGAATTAAAGAAGCAGTCGGCTATTTCCAATAATCATGATCTGCGAAATTTAAACTCGCAACTCCTCAGACGTGTCTGAAACTTTCCACCATTTTGCATCCAAATGAATCTGAATACTAAGCACCCTTAAAGGGCTAAATTCCCTCTTGGAAAGCTAAATACTTCGTTGAAATTGCAATCAAACGTTTTCCTAGGACTAACTTTGAAGATAAATATTTATTGAAGTTGTTTTTCTTTTGTTGCTGCTGAATAATTTTAAAGGACAAATTTTAATATTAATTAAATACTGAACAATTCAAAGGTAAAGTGCGAGCCAGATAAATACTAATTTTTTACCATAACCTTAGAACAAAAAATATACTGAAACTAGCGCCAAAAATGCCCCAGGCGCGCGCAGAGTAAAGTTATCTGTCAAGCACCTCGCAGATTTTCAGTCAAGAAAACTTACTATGCATAATGTAGCGCATGAAGTTTGTTAAACTATAAAATCCGCTTTAGGTCATGATCACTTACACTACAGTCGTCACAAAATAAGATGCCCGTTTTGACACATGCTAAAGTGACGTGATTAGGCATGTAACCATACGAGTCTGTGATCGATTCTCGCGATTAATCGATTAAGGTTCTGAGTAACTAATCGATTATAGTAGGTTTGCAACTTATGTGGATTAAGACTAAAGTTATTATTATAAAATGTTAAACTTACTATATAGGTACTTATACTTTTAATAAACATATTATTAAAGTATAAATTGACCTCTTATGTTATATAAACTTGAATCGAATCCACTCAAATTGCATCATTTATATAAGAGCGAACGCGCACTTGTGATTTTTAATCGGGCGATAGTTTGGTCGTTCTAGGATTCAGTATAGAGTTATATGGCAGTGGCAACCGTCAGTAGGCTTAAACTATCGACCGATCAAACTATCGAAAACGACTGGCCGATAGTTGTACGATCCAACTATCGGCCGGGCGGTAATGTGCATGAAGGACTATGTGAGCGCGCGCACTGCATTCAACTAAACTATCGCCCAACTATCGGTAGACTGCGCATTCAGTATCGAACTATCAAAAATGACTGGCCAATAGTTACTACAACTATAGTTATAGTTACAGTTATACAACTATCGGACAACTATCGGCCTGTGCATGAACGACTATGTGAGCGCGCGCCCGGATTCAACTAATCTATCGACCAACTATCGGTCGACTAAAAATCACAAGTGCTCGCAGGTTCTAAAAACCAAACTATCGGCCGACAGTTTGATCACGATTGTCTTATGATTCCGACTAAACTATCGGTCGACTAAAAATCACAAGTGCGCGTTGGCTCTAAAAGTGCAAGTATTTTAACTACAGCTCACAGCATAGACATGGTCATAGAGTAGCTACATTACTTATTATAGCGGCCTGTACACGTTGGCCATACCATTGGCCAATTCGTCGTATATTGACACTTTTGAAAGAACCTTTTTAAACGTCTTGTTCGTCCAAAAGTGTCAATGTAAGATGTATTGGCCAGTGGTTGGACGAACGTGTACAGCTTATAGTGAACGCACGCTTATCCGATGCGAACGCTTCGAACAAGCCGAAGGAAACGTATTTTAAGAAATCTCTAGAAAGGTTGTCAAGGTTTTATTTAAAGATTTTTTTTTTCATTTGGTTCATTCGAAACGTTCTCCTTGGTTAATTGTGTGTTTGCCTAGAAACCGTTTTATCGAAATCATTGTTGCCAGTTCATAATTACACTATTGCTTTAAGCGGCAATCTAGTTTTCACACAAAAAAGATCAATTTTACAAATTAATCTATTAAAGTAGTTATAACGATTATTTCGATGAAATTGAATGAAGCTGGAGAAATTCTGCACACAACGGTTACAACACTAGTATTTAAAAAAATAAAGACTGAGAACGTAACTGTTTTTCGAGACGTTTTGTAGTCAACCGAATCTGCGTTTACTTTAGAATAAACGCAAAAATAATACTTGGAATACACTTTGCCTTAATTTATGATGCGTTAAAAAATGTAACATATTATTTTCATACACCTTTGATAAGTAATCAGCATATATTTGATTTTTTGGTTTTCGTAACAAGTTACATTCTAGGGTCATTACCATGGTCAAAACGGGCATCTTAATTTGTGACGACTGTAGGGGTACTGATGGCAAAATTTTGACGCGCGTTTTCTACTCCTCGCGACTAGACACCCTAGTATTTTAGATATTTACATACAACCGATCACACGAGCGCGCGTTAACGCACGTCAGCGAGCGTTAAGGCGCCGATTCCCCAAGATAGGGTATTTTAAAATAACGATTACTCGCAAATCACAAGTACTTAAAATTTGAAAAAAATATATGTTATTTTACAGTTATTTATCTAGTGCTTCCGGCCGTTTTTTTTTTCGATTAGTGATATTTTACTGTGTGAAATAAAATCCCAAACATCCGTCTAATAATACTTCAAATATCATATTACTTGCAGTATACTTGGTTTTAGTTAATGAAAAACATATGAAAATAATTGTCTTTGAATAGCCGAAGGATTCCGGCCGTCATATTTTTTTTTATTATTATTTAATTTTAAATTGAATTTTAAGTGATTTTTGATTTGGGGGGCGCTCGCGAGTTCACAGTTCACTGCCGGATGCCGCTGGGTCCGCGCGAAGTGTATAGAGCGCGGCCGAGCATAGCGTGCCTATTTCAGTCGGGATTCCTCGCCTTAACGCTGCGCTCAGAGGCTGGGGCTTCACCTGCGTGACGCCACGTTCAAATAACGGCATGATTTGCGTTCATTAAATTGTGCACTAAACTATGCGTTAAATGTGTGGCCACACTCATGATGTTTAGTAGCATCTGATGTGCGTCAAGTTGGCAGCCACACAACAGAAATAGATAATTATGACTATTTCAAAAATGCTGTATAAATAGTGCTAAATAGTGATAAATACTATATAAATAGTGATACTTTGGTTTAAAAGAGATTTAAGTATCTTGGTGAGGCTGCTAACTTAACGTCAAGTTAGCAGTCACCTCAAGAAATACAGTTCGTATCAATGTGATTTATATGTCAAAAATACTGTATAAATAGTGTAAGTATCGTAAATGCAAAATTTCAATCATCATCATCATCATTTCAGCCGTACGACGCCCACTGCTGGGCATAGGCCTCCCCCAAGGATCTCCACAACGATCGGTCCTACGCTGCCCGCATCCAGCGGCTTCCCGCGACCTTGACCAGATCGTCGGTCCACCTTGTATGGGGCCTGCCCACGGAACGTCGTCCGGTTCGCGGTCGCCATTCGAGAACCTTTCCGCCCCAACGGCCATCGGTTCTCCGCGCTATGTGTCCCGCCCACTGCCACTTCAACTGAGCAATCCTTCGAGCGATGTCGGTCGTTTTAGTTCTCCTGCGTATCTCATCATTTCTGATTCGATCGAGCAGGGAAATACCAAGCTTCGCTCTCTCCATTGCTCGCTGGGTAACCTTGAGCCTTCTTATGAGACCTATAGTAAAAGACCAAGTCTCGATTTCTGTCTGTCTGCACGGCACAAATTTCAATAGGAGTGCTTTAATACAAGCCGAGATATTGGTCTCTAAGTGGGCTGCTAACTTGATGTTTCTTGCAATGGCCTTATCATATAATCGAATATCATATAAATCGAAGGCCATTGCAAGAAACGTCAAGTTAGCAGCCCACTTAGAGACCTTAATATCTCGGCTTGTATTAAAGCACTCATATTGAAATTTTGCATATTAAAGGGAAACGGGTACAAGTTTTAAATAAATAAATACTTGAAAAAATACTGCGTGAAATAGTGATTCTTAGGGTATAAATAAAAAAAGAATTCTTCTTTGCTATTTTCAACAAATCTAATGTAAACTTCTGCCATACATTCGATTTTAGGTACAGTCGTGTACAGTTTTATTTTAGACGTACTGATATAGTCAAATTTTTTATTCCAGTAATTTTCAATGACACATAAATAATCTATATCAAAACATAATATGTCAAGCAATTGTCATTTGTGACTTGAATTAATTTGGCGAAACCCGGAAGAACACCGCCACTGCAGACGAAGAAGTAGACTCGAATCAATCTCATAGTTTCGGATAGTGAGTGTCAGACGTTAAAGTTCTAACAATTAATTTAACTCGTTAAATAAATATTAACTTCAACAAAATTAAAATAAATAAATAAAACAGAATCACTATTTTTACATCATGTTATTTTTTCTTGTCGTACATTTGGGAACGCCATCGCCAGCGTAAACGAGAGTCACTGGCGTAGTAGGTACACTCGACAGCACATCAAGTTCAACATTTGAACTGCGATAACAGCTTTTATTACAAAGGGCATAGAGGCGGTCTCAAGTTCAACATGTATAGTCTGATGTGCCGCCGTGTGTACAAAGAAACACCCCGTGTGATGGCCTGATTTTGTTTACTCAGAGCGGTTGCGCACTACGTCCGATTCGTATTCGATTCGAATTCGATTCGTAGCAGTCAAATGACGGTAGTCATAGAACTATTTGTATGGTAGTTACGCACTAGATCCGATATCAGTCATTCGTATTCTTAATTTAGTTCCAGAAATTGACACGCGCCAAGTTATGTGGCGCGTACAGAATATTGGTCGGAGAGTATTACTAAAACGTAGTGGTTACATTCTCTTTGAGTATGACTTCACCGTTGGTTGATGCGCGCTTTGATGGGTAACATCACAGCCGTCTCTATCGTCTTCTACAAGCCATGCTATGATACGGAACGGCAACATTGCTGTGAACCGGTTTAGGGCGTTTGTGCACTACACTGAATTTTACCGATCCGGCGATCCGGTTTTTTCCGGACCGATATGGCAGCAATGAAAAACATATGGGCGCTTGTGCACCACACTGAATTTTACCGTCCGTCATTTTACTTTTCCCCATTCCGGACCGTTTTTTTCCGTTCCGAGATGACGGCAATGAAAAACATATGTACGCTTGTGCACTACACTGAATTTTACCGTCCGGAAAAAAAACGGATGGTTGTATTTTAATCATAAATCACTATATATGTAGTATAAAACAAAGTCGCTTCCCGTCTGTCTGTCCCTATATATGCTTAAATCTTTAAAACTACGAAACAGATTTTCATGCGGTTTTCACTAACAGGTAGCGTGGTTCTTCAGAAAGATTTTAATATATAATTTATGAAAGTTTTGTGTAAATTGGTAGAAATATAACGATAATTGTCGAAAGTGCCGGCAAACGGCAAGCCGCCCGGGAGTTTTCTGCAAAAACGCTGCCTAATCCTTTCGAGGTTTAAAAAAAACGTTTTTGAAAAAAAAATGTAACCGCCTTCAAAACGGATCTTCAAACAAAAATTAACAAACACTAAAAAACGAAAAAAATAATAAGATTTTTTAATTCAAAGGACGATGATACGTGACTTTTTCTAATTTATCTTGGTAGTTACTTACTGAACTGTTTGAAGTCGGTGCCGTCTTATACATATTGAGGTAATTACGTCCTACACCTCACGCTTGGGACCGGGTATTTTTTTATATGTTAGTTATTCCACTCAGTATATTTCGTTCTTATTCTTTTTGGCTTGGCACCGACTTCAAATAGTTCAGTAAGTAACTACCAAGATAAATTAGAAAAAGTCACGTATCATCGTCCTTTGAATTAAAAAATCTTATTATTTTTTTCGTTTTTTAGTGTTTGTTAATTTTTGTTTGAAGATCCGTTTTGAAGGCGGTTACATTTTTTTTTCAAAAACGTTTTATTTTTCGATTTTTAGTGAAGTAGCTTAAGAAACTACAGTCATGGTGATTATGATAAATTGTTGTAAATATCCTATCCGTTACGGAATTCAGCCCTCCTAGCATGACCAACCAAAAAGCGATATGATATGATAAGTTATCCGGTTTAACTGTCAAAAGACTATGGGTTTTGACGTTTGAATGTCGAGAAATCGCTTTATCATGCGATACATATCGAGTTTTGGGTGGTCATGCTAGGCTTACAGCTTTCCATCTTTAGCTACTTAGATAACTTGAAGGAATACAACTGAAGGTCCATTCGTGCATATGGTATGTATAAAACATCATAATATAACTCCTAACTGTTGAAGAGTTTCACCTCTCGTCAGCAGCTCACCCTAATATACCTGAAAGAATATAACAATTGGCCCATACGTACGATTAATACTTAAAGAAATATTCTCCAGCTCCTAACCGTTAAGGAGTTGTAGCTTCCATCATCAGCTCATCACTATGAGATGATGACTACCAGATGCAAATACTTGACTAACTTCAAAAATAAATGGAACGCATAAGGCTTGCCTATATTTGAGAATTTCTCTCAATTTTCCTGGGATTTGATCCCCTGGTCCTGACTTGGTGAAAGTAGATCAGGTCAGAAGTACCAACTTTCGAAAAAAAAATTTTTAAAAATGATCCCTAATTTGATGAAAGTATGAAATCGTCCATATACCCAAATAAAGTCTAAATACACATTATTCAGGATAACTCCTGAACTTCTTGCCAGTTCTTGATAAAATTTGAATGGGACCACACGAGAAGCGTCACCTTTCAAATAAAAAAAGAATTATCCAAATCGGTTCATTAACTAAAAAGTTCTGAGGTAACACACATAAAAAATAAAAAAAAAAATAAAAAAAAAAAAATACAGTCGAATTGATAACCTCCTCCTTTTTTTGAAGTCGGTTAAAAAATAATGCATGTTGGGATATTCCTCTTCTATAGATCTACAAAAAAGTCCGCGATAGCATATGTCTATCTTTTAAGGATAGCATATTATAGCCATATTATCTCTTAAAAAATGGTTACGAACAATGCGGTAATTTGGAAAGCTATTTAAACGGATACAGTATTAACCCTTATCAATCTAAATACGTTAGTTGCTTTAAGCATTTCATGCACATTATTTTACTCTTTTACACCATATAATTTAAATGAATATCTTAGGAGTTATCGCAAATAAATTAACGCACGCCAAAATAAATTCAAGCGCCTTTCTCGATTAACGACCGATTTGGCGCAGGAGTAGGCTACCCACCTTCTGCGCCAGTGGTCTCGGGTTCGATTCCCGAACAAAACAAATATTTGTGTGCATGAACATGTCTATTTGTCTTGGTCTGGATGTTAACTATGTATAATATGTATGTATTTACAAACAAAAAGTATTTAAGTATATATTTATCCGTTATCAAGTTTTCCATGATACAGTCTCTTAATGAAATTAAAATGGGCTTAGATAATTGGTGTGAATGTAAAAATTTATTTATTTATTATTATTATTATTATTTTTCACCAATAACACGTAATATATCTAGCACCAAAAATATGGATTTTGAAATTTTTGTTTGTCTGTCTGTCTGTCTGTTGTCCGTGTTTCACGCAAAAACTACTAAGCGGATTTTGATGAAACTTTTTTTGTTATATAGCTAGCTGTAGACATTCGATAGTAGTTAAAAAATAATTTTTCATAAAGCCTCAATTAATTGTGATTTCGGTAAAATGACCCTGTCAGGTACCTTTCACTGATATGAGGATGAACCCAAAATTCTTTCTGTCTTCTACGTCTTCGTACATAAAGCAATAAAGCAAGTAATTGCTGACGTTCCAAGGAACTCATTATTCCTCTCGTTTAAAACGCGTCCGTAGAGTGTAGTTTCAAAGAGATCACTGCGCTGCCCCGGCCAGTAAAAAACCGGACAAGTGCACAAGCCTATCATCCGTGTTTTTCATGCCACGCCGGTCCGTAAAAACACGGACCGCCGGATCGGTAAAATTCAGTTGTAGTGCACAAACGCCCTTACTACTCCTCTGAGTACTAAATCCTATGGAGGTGGCATACCTACGAAAAAGTGAGGTGTAACTAAGTCACAATGTAAGAAAATCTTGGAATTCAATTTTAAACTACTTCTTATTGTCGTATTAATCGGTCCGTCAAAATCGGTCCAGCCGTTTCAGAGATTGGAGACCGGAACAAACAGACAGACAGATAAAAATTGTAAAACATGTCATTTTGGTATATGTACCGTATATTTAATCATATGCACGTAGGAAAAAGCGGTTATTTAATGTTACAAAAAGACACTCCAATTTTATTTATTTGTATAGATGTATAGAAGATATGCCATCTCCATAGGATTCAGTACTCGAGGTTTACTCGCTGTTTACCTGTCAAACGGTGCAAACGGTGTCAAATCGGTTCACTTAAAACTACGTTGCCAACTTTATGCGCATGGCTTGTAGAAGACGATAGAGATGGCTGTGGTAACATCCACTGATTGTTCAGTTGAGAGCGCGCTTCCATCGCGACTTTCGTCAATAAATATTGTTTGAATAGTCATCCTGGATGAGTTGATATAAATTTTCGAATGATTTTATAGACATTCTGGAGTAATTACAGAATTTAGATTCATTGTCTCTCAGATTCGTATTTCTTAGAATGTCGCGAACATTCTATTTTAAAAAATTGTGTGAACCCAATTTGTGCGGTTTTTTTATACATTTTGGAGTAATTACAGAATTTAGATTCATTATCTCTCAGATTCGTATAATTATAATGTCGCGAACATTCTATTTTTTATAATTGTGTGAACCCAATTTGTGCGGTTTTTTTAAACATTCTGGAGTAATTACAGAATTTAGATTCATTATCTCTCAGATTCGTATAATTTGTCGCGAACATTCTATTTTTTAAAATTGTGTGAACCCAATTTTTGCGGCTTTTTTATATAACCACAAAATAGTACACACTACGCGCTCGGCGTTGCGTTTGGCGAGCGTTGATAGCGTACACACTCCGCGCTTTGAATGAAGTGTGTACCAGCTCTAACAGCCTGATATTAAAACTGTATCTATTTTGCAAAAACGTGCAATAATGGCCATTTATCAACTAGGGTTCAAAACAGATAGGGACAAATTCAAGAAAATTGTATAATAATACTAGATTCTAAGTGATATCTTGAATTTATCATATAAAAAATATAGAATTATATACTAAAAATGATTATTTGAACGACAAACCTACGAGGTTTTCAGCGTTTTAATTGTGTAAAGTTAAAGAACAGAGTTTAAAAACTATTATATTAAGCTTCTCAGTTCTACATAACGTAACATAACACATTATTTTTGTCGTCTTCTTCGATTAAACGTTCAGGGCAAAAATGTTAATGTAGTTACAACTTAATTACAAAAGAGATTGAGCTTCTCTCTTTTCACCTTCAATTCCTGAAAATAACACAAAAATTGTAAAACAACACTTCTAAGAGATGGAAGACCAAGGAAAAAACATACCTACTGTCAACGACCCTTATAACAGCCCTATAAGGGATCAATTGCCTTGAGAATTGAGTCTTAATATATGTTCTTTTAAGCTCAATGTTGACCGTTGACGAAATTACTTTTTCGTGCAATTTACGAAACCTATCCCATGGGCCCACCATAGAAAATTACTCGACGTCTTCAATGAGGGCAACGACCTATCTTAATGCAAAGCAAACGATGTCGTTCTTTGGAGATTTATGAACAAAGTTGACACTGTGTACAGTTGGCTTTAAAATCAAAATTAGTTCAATTAGTGCTAGCGGTACACCCCGAAATTTAGTAAAAAGCTGCAAATGGTGTTAAAATCACGAAAATCGGAACAATTGTTCTTTAGTGGTGTGATATATTTTTAGAATCGGCTTAGTAAGCCCTTTTATTAGATACCACACACGATAGGTAGGTTTCAAAACAAATTTTTGTTATTCCATACAAAAAAATGACGTCGTAACTCCCCTCTCCTTTGTTGTTTTTTTTTCGTGCTACGAGTCAAATTGATTCGTATAGCCTTAAGATTGATTGTTCCTATTTTCAGGCTTTTAACACCATTTACAGCTTTTTTTGGCGTACCGCTAGCACTAAATAGTTCAGCAGCGAAAAGGTTACAGCATAAGTAGGTAACGGTCAGAAGGGGAAACAGTGGTACTATTATATTTTATACTAGCGGCCGCCCGCGGTTTCACCCGCGTGGTTCTCGTTCCCGTGGGAATATCGGGATAAAAAGTAGCCTAAGTTACTCCTTATTACATCAGCTACCTGCCAGTGAAAGTCGCGTCAAAATCGGTCCAGCCGTTTCAGAGATTAGCCGGAACAAACAGACAGACAGACAGACAGACAAAAATTGTAAAAAAAATGGTTTTGGCATATGTACCGTATATATAATGATATGCATGTAGTAAAAGCGGTTATTTTAATATTACAAACACACTCCAATTTTATTTATTTGTATAGATTAGCATGGTTTTATTTGAAAGACACAATGTAAAAGAAAGTAATACAACATACTAGTAAAGACACAATCTATCAAAAACTTACTAATATTATAAATGAGAAAGTTTGTATATTTATTAGGTACTCATCACGGTGAAACGCCTGAATGGATCTGCTGGATGATATTAGCACGGAGATAAATTAAGTTTTAACTAAGTGTTATTGTTGCTCGAAGGTTTCAGTTCTATAATAGCATAATGGCTACTTCTTACCCCGGGAAATATCTCATTACCACTGTAAAACAAAGTGTGTTTCACGCGGACAAAGACGCGGGGAAAGCTAGTAACACATAATTATATTAAAAATCTTAACTGAATTAATAAAAGATACCTATGCCCATTTTTTTGTATCTAACAATGGCATTTTATTATCTTATGTATTTAAAATTAAATGTAGGTAGATACTGTGGTATCTCTGGTGGCGTTCAGAATTGCCTTCTTCTAAATCTTGTTCTGCTTGCTCAATAAGTTCTTGAACTTTTTTCATTTGCTCTTTCAAGTTGGCAGCATTACTATTCAATGCAGCTATCGCTGAATTATCTTCACGAACCTGAAGTAATAGTTTCTCCCTTTCTTCTTGCGGATCTAAGCGGTTATCCAACTCTACTTAGGTGACGCATGTAAGAATACCTATTAATTATACGAGTTTGACTCTTCGATCAGGTTATTGTTGATGGTAGGTTTGACTTACAAAAAATTTACATCTCAATTATTATTTCTAAATGAATCAACTTTAATAATAATAATATCACATTAGATTTCTGCGCGAACTGTTCATTTAAATAAAATACTTTTTTACGGAAATAGAACGCACATTGGGTTATTTGTGTTTTTAAAGGGTTTTTTAAAAACACAAATAACCCAATTTGTAATAAAGCGCGTTATATTTCCGTAAAAAAGTGTTTTATTTAAATAATAAATAATATCATCAGAAAACTCCGTACTTTTCAAATCCTCTTACACTTTAAAAGTAGTGGGTTACACTTTTTAATTATCCCGGTGGTGCGGAACGAAGGAGTTGAAGGATTAGTTCAGTTTAAATTGTTTTATGGATTATGCTCAGCCGTGGAATGAAACGAGAACACTGTGCAAAAGTAAATACATAAATGATTTAATTTGTAATGATAGAGCGCTGATCTACACTTATTATATAGAGGTATGTGTTATATATTTTAACTGTTTGTATGTCTGAACCGATTTTGAAAATTTTTCTAAATATCAATTTCAGTAGACAGCTACATTACACCTGAATACCAATATTGGGAATGAGAAGGGGACCTATACGCAGGTTTAACCGCGTGGCGCAGCTAGTACAATCATTATTATGAAGAACCCTTTTGCAAGTCCATTTCTATCGTGATCAGAGGGGCTACCGGCTAAAAAAATATGGATATTTGACATTTGAAGCCCATTTTTGTCCTTATATGGGCATAGTATGGGTTTCAAATGTCAAATGAAGCCCATTTCCATATCCACATTTATTACTATTATTAATACCTACCCTTATCATGAAAAACTATCGTTAAAGTAATCGAATAGTAAAATTAACCGTCCTAAAAAAGCTGACAAAGTGCTGTTGTCAAATAATATATTGAATTTCAGTGCAGACCAGGGTGCCTACCATCAACTCTTATTGCGGTTTTGTTTAGGAACCTAAACTGATCTGCTTCGCTTATTCGTACCACGACAGCTTAATATCAATGACAGCGATTCAGTGATCATTCAATGACATTTCACAGCCGCTGAGCTGTCATAAACTCTTATTTGACTTATAACTCGGCCAAGTTAACACGACAGCTGCAGGTTATACCCGTCCCTTTCACTCTCCGGGCATGACAGAATCGAGTGAAAGAGACGGGTAGAAGAAATAAGGACACAAATCGTTTGGTCATTCACATTTAGCGATTCATTTGCGATCCAGTTTTTAGAAGGTCAGAGTACGAAAGAAAGCAATTCATTTTAGGAACCTATTCTGCATCGCGCTATTTTTGAATCGCTGTCTTAAAGTTGATGGTAGGCACCCAGAGCAGAGCAGCGCCTCTTTCGGTCGTATAAGGACGACCGAAAGAGGCGCTGCTCTGGTTTTCATACAAAATAATACGATTACGAATTCACGATAACGGTTACCCATCGATTACCTTACTGCTTTGCTTTACATACCTAATAAACCTCTGTTGACACTAGTATATTTTATTGACAATTTGTATCTATTTTTGGCGTTAATTTGTTGTGGTTAATGAGGCAGGTGACGTAGTAAAAAAGTGATTTTCACTGTTTATATGCATAAAAAAACACAAAATTTCTACAGCATTTTTATATGAACAAGCTTACTAATAAGCCTAATAACTAATTAAAAATTATATTTATTCAATCGCTGTATCCTATGTGGAATTAAAAATCAAGCTCTTTGTCGCAGTAAACAGGATTGCCATATAACAGGCAAATTTATCCAATTTGCATACTAAACAGTTTAAGTTTCCGAAACACAACAGTCAAGTTATAAATATATTAAAGCAAACATACAAACATGTCCCGACAAGACTAATTTAACTTATTTGTTTGTGTCCAACCCGAATCTCCATAAATGACAGCCTATTAAATTTTAACAAAGTTGCTACAACTTTGGTAAAACAGGACGTGTCAGTCATAGTGTGCATAGAACATTGTGTTGCAAGTCGGGGTGTTCATATGAATAACACAATAACTAAGGGCCTTATCACACTAATGAGTTGCGAGCGAGTAGAAAGCGGGGCGAGTGCGCAGCGAGCTCGCAACGTGTGCGCAGCGAGCTCACGGCGAACAGCGCTGTCGTCGACGTCATTTTTTGTACACTCGCTCGTGTTCAGTCGTATCAAAAACAGATTGTAAGCGAACGCAGTGTTATTTATTAAGAGGCTAAAAAGGGAGTACAGCAATCGTTTTTGCGAAATTTTAAGGATTATAAATTTTTTTATTCGTTTGCAGAACAGCACATAATAGTCGCTCTCTCCCAGTCGATTACTTGATAATGGATCCTTCCATATTCGCCGTTTTATCAGCTTTTGTTTTCGTTTCCGTCTTCGGAGTAACAACAAAGCTAACAGCAGTGTTTCCTCGTCGGAATCCATTCTGGCACTGAATGTACAAAACGCGGATCGCACGCCGTGAACTCGCGGCGTGCTCGCTGCGCACTCTCCCCGCTTCCCACTCGCTCGTAACTCGCTAGTGTGAGAAGGCACTACTTAACCGTCTTCGCCGCACACGAGCCACAAACGCTGCTAACCTGTCGTGCCAATTTGGGAACACCTATAATTATTATGAAAACAGGATTTTTAAAAATTTTTACAACAACAAAGATGGTAAAAATCCCGTTTTTCATAATAGTTATAGGTTTTCCCAAATTGGCACGGCGAGCAAGAATGGGTTAAAACTAAAATAAGACACAATTGACGACTACCGGCGTTGGCGTTCATTACTTTTAAAATACTAGCTTTCCATCTGCGGCTTCGCCCGCGTGGACTACACGACGTTATGCCGCGGGAATGTGTTTTCGGGATAAAAAGTAACCTATGTTCTTTTCCAGGCTACAAAGTACCTATCTATGTCTCAAATTGCAGCCAAATCCGTTCAGCCGTTTTGGCGTGATTGAGTAACAAACATTCAAACATCTAAACATCCAAACATCTAAACTTTCACATTTATAATATTACTAGCCTTCCGCCCGCGGCTTCGCCCGCGTTATCTACACGACGTTATCCCGCGGGAAGGTGATATTTTTCAGGAATAAAAAGTAGCCTATATCCTTTCTCAGGCTCTAGACTATCTCTGTACCAAAATTCATTCAAATCGGTTCAGTAGTTTAGGTGTGATTGTGTAACACACAGACAGACAGAGACGCATTTATAACATAAAAGTAAGGATAATTAATAATTATAATAAATAAGTAGGATAAGAGGATATGAAAATCGTTTTTTAGCGCCACAGAATACGGGCCACTGAAAAACGCTGCCACCGACCACTTTCCTGCAGTTTTCATATAAGTACATAACGTCACTTGTTTCTTATTCTAGCTTAGAATGAGTGATCAAAAACTTTTCATCTCGAGCTCCTCCGTGCTTCGGAAGGCACGTTAAGTATGTAGTTGGCCACGGCTGTATTTGCAGTGGTTAAGGCCCACCAATCCGTGGTGGGTCATTGCCATATCCATCCATACGGAAGGCCAGTGCCCAAGCATGGAGATATTAAATGAGAGCTGATTTTGATTCCTCAGCTTTATTTATGACCTGTGCTCATATCGTACAACGAAATTACTTATTGGAGAACAGAAAGAAATACACTCGCGGCACATCTAACCGGCCACCCCATTATTTTCATACAAAATGCTCACTTTGCGATATAATAATAATACCAGTATAGGTATTTCTGCGAAGATCTGTGAGAAAGAGAAAGAGAGAACAATGAATGCTTCATCAATTCCATACAATGTTATATGGCAATAAAATGGCTTTGCTTAAACGAAGATTTGGAAACGGGAAGAGATTTTTAGGACTGTTGAAAGTGCTAATTGGACAGTACTTAAGTATTTTTAAAGACGCAAAGGTTGTTTGAAAATAACGGGGTGGCCAGTTAGATGTGCCCCTGAGAGTAGAATTAGGGACACTAGGGTAGGTAAACTTAGTTCACTCACATGTAACTAATCATATACTTAATTTACCACCTGCATTGTTTCAACACCGCTTCCATTTATTTATTTTGAATACCCAATAGACCTTTCGCTTCTCGAGTCTAACACCTGAATCATACGTTACAATTTACTTTTAACGTGTGTCATATCATAAGCGATAGCCGCCTGGTGTGGTTTTGCCCTAAACTCTGACAAGGGTCCTTCAGGCAGTGACGTATTTTGAAAGCTGCGTCAACCTGCCTGTGAAGCTTCGGAAAGCCAGTCACTTTTTTTTATTAATGTGAATGTGAAAAAAAAACAGCATGGCACGTCACATAATAAAAAAATACACGAAGGTTGGAATAAAATTGTGAATTTTATTTTTGAAAAGAATTTTTCTTCTACAATAATGTTACTTCTGAATTGTTTGTTGGTTCGCTATATTTGTAAGATTAGCATGTCTGATTAAAAGCAAACTTACAGCAATAAAATTGAAAATTTGATTTTTTGATAATTTTATTGTGTGTCTTAAAGCATAAAATAAATAGGAAGGTACGTATGAAAGTAAAAAACCACGAGGCCTGAGAGTAGCTTTCAGGCGGGATTCCCGTAGGCGCAGGTTCGAATCCCGCCTGAAAGCTATCCTATATCAATTTTGAAGTTAACTTTATATTGCTTTTATAAAACTACTATTAGTCGACCTCCGTGGACGAGTGGCTTACGCACACGCACCGGTTTCCTAGGTGCCGCTATCTCCGAGATCCCAGATTCAATTCCCGGTCGGGTAAATGTCAAAAAACTGACTTTTCGATATTTTCTCGTGTCTGGCTGTATGCATCGCATCGCATGTAATGCTCAATTAATACTAAAATTTGGTAAGTATTGGAACAATGTATGTGATTGTGTCCAATATTTAGGTGTCAATAGTAATGGACATTTTTAAAGCTTTTGTTAGCGAAGCGAAATCTCTAAACCATTCAAAATAAAAATGCTTTCCCATAAAATTCTTTTCAGACTTTCGCAATCAAAATGAGTTAGAACGTTGATTTTTTCCAAAGAAAAATACCTAGCCTTAATTGAATTGGTGTGGTGATAAATGTGAAGTCAAACGAAGAATATATATTGTTGGTGACCCATTGTCAAAATATGTAATAAAAATTTTACGAGCGTGCCAACTGATCATTAACATCACGGTACAAGGGATAGCAGATATACGATTCTGAATTTATTTCAGAAAGGTTTACTTCTTCCGGTTGTCAACCCATACAAAACCTAATTTTTTTCTTGTTCTAAATAAACCATTATTATTTTTTTACGAAATTAGCACATTCACAAAACTTTTTTATAGCTAACGACCGTCAAAACTTGTAAATTGAAAGATTTAATCAAAAGCGAATAAGAATCTCGGAATTTTTCAAAACATCTTGAATAGATAAATGAGAAATCAATATAGTATATTCTATAGTCGTCTATATTAGTCGTATTACGACTTCAAACAAATCAATTTCGTCGGTTGAAATCGGGAAGAGCCTGTAGTTTCATTACATTGCAAGATTAGCGGGACTTGCTTATCCAAGATGGATCGTTGGGTGTGGACCAAACGTTCCATCTTGGATATCCTCCCGGGATCCAGGATCGTGGCTCGTGCATCGAATTTGTTCATTTAAATCGCGCGAGGCACGTGTCCACAGCAACCGCTCCTATGGAGCTCCAGTGGAACGCACTCTTGCAGCGCGCGATTGGAGCGCGTTGGATAATTTGGCGTGGCTAAATTCAAGTAAAGTAACCACAATTCGTTGCTGGAGTGGAAAGCAATGAACCAACACAACACACAACCAACCACATCGTTCTTACCTAAACGTTGCATCATCGCAACACAACGCCTGTGTCATGTCATGTGTCTCACGACTGCAACTCATTGAATTCCTGTTCCAAATTCAAAACGCTTCAGCTTGTTCTTTAGGTCACCAATATCTCAAGACACCTTTAACGAATTATTCTGGTTTGTGATGACGCCAAAGCGTAGGCGGTCATAATAAGTCATAAAAATATTATAACGAGGTATATTTGGCGGCAGGCTTCTGTCTATACGATTTAACGAGCGAAACCGGGGCATCTGTAATTGACGGCTTTACTATTATGCCGAAACATAGGGTAAGCTTTGTAGCTTCAAAGCCTATTTTTGTAAAATAATATATATTTTGAAGAACTTCAATAGAAATACTGAAAAGAAAAAATAATCAGTTCAGGTCGACCTGAACGTAGATCGTTATGATTAAATATGTTCTTATTAGGGCATTATATGGAAATTACATCAGAAAATGTTACCTCGATTCTTGGAAAAGAAAATTAATACTTTCTAAACTTTTTGTAAGTTTGTTTCTAGCTCGACGCGACGGTAGGTAGGTGCACAGTAATACTACCTACATTTCATTGGAGAGCGCATTCGAATGTGGTAATTAGCCAATTATTCGATTTGCAAACAACACACTTTCGAGATGTTAGCAAACACACTGATTACCACCCGGGCTGACTAGACTAGATTCAAATTAGAACAATAATAAATAGTCCCATCGGAGCTGGTTGTGAGTCGGGTCGATTTTTTCTAAATACTTTATTTTCCATTTTTCAATAATAAATAGTTTAAAAAATATGTAACCGCCTTCAAAAAGAATCTTCAAACAAAAATTAACAAACTCTAAAAAACGAAAAAAATATATTAGAATTTTTAATTTAATGGACGAAAATGCGTGACTTTTTCTAACATATCTTGGTACCTACTTATTGAACTGTTTGAAGTCGGTGCCAAGTTTATTAGGTATTTGAGGTAAATACGTCCTACACCTCACGCTTGGGACCGGTTTTTTTTTATATGTTTACTAGCTTTCCGCCCGCGGCTTCGCCCGCGTGGACTACCCGACGTTATCCCGAGGGAATGTGATATTTTTCCGGGATAAAAAGTAGCCTAAGTTACTCCTTATTACATCAGCTACCTGCCAGTGAAAGTCCCGTCAAAATCGGTCCAGCCGTTTCAGAGATTAGCCGGAACAAACAGACAGACAGACAGACAGACAAAAATTGTAACACATGTTATTTTGGTATATGTACCGTATATATAATCATTTGCATGTAGTAAAAAGCGGTTATTTTAATGTTACAAACAGACACTCCAATTTTATTTATTTGTATAGATGTATAGATTATGTTTATTACAGTTTTCGTTCTTATTATTTTTGGCTTGGCCAATATATTCGGTTTTTGTATGAACTGTGAGTGTGTGACCGATTGCAACCAACAGACAGGCCGTTGCTGCTGGCGGACTGATAGTCTGTGGGGGTTTAAATTTTTACTTTTTTGCATTCACAATGCAATTTTTATGATTGAAAATTTGAAAATGAAGTATTTAGAAAAAAGCGACTCGTCTCACAACCAGCTCCGATGGGTTGTGAGGGCGCGTCGATGTTTTTTAAATACCTACTTCATTTTCAATTTTTAGATACACTGACTTCCGCCGCACGGCTTGCGCTCCTGCTTTGCAGACGCTCGGTCGCGTCTATTTGGCCGGAACTCTTCTTCATGTCAATGGTTCTACCCTAATAAGAATCAAATGAAACTTCTTTTTAAAGTGGAACTATCTAGTGGAGTAACAATTTAATTCGATGGATTAAAATAAAACAAAAAGCCCGACTGCAAAAAATTACCACTATAAAAGGAAAAACAAGCTCTTTAATTTCTCATTGCAGTCAGGGGACCGTGTTTCACCGAACGGTCCCCTCCTGACTGCAATGAGAAATTATGGAAAAACAAGTGTTGCAGTCGGGCTTTTTGTTTTTTCTAATAATTATGTTTTTACTGTTAACTTTTAAATTAGTAATAATTAAATTAACTTTCTTATGTAAGAACTCACTAAGTAATTTAAAAATTTGTAAGTTCTTTACTTTTTTAGATAAATTTATGCTGGGAGTTCTGCAAAACTGTAATCTATGTAGTATTTATGGAATCGCTATTTAAATTTTTTTTTTATATTGATATGTGCCATTGAAAATCCACCATTTTGGTTTTTTTATGTACCCAGTGTCACTTGCACTATCAAGACGAATCTAACGACACCATACGTTAAAATCCTTCAAACCGCTTAGAAAGGCTCAGGGAACATAGAAATCTACATACATACATACATACTCTCGAACGGGTGCGTAATGAATGATATAATTTCATTTGGTATAATTTCATTTCAATAACGTTCATATGACATAATTGTTGGTTTGTTTACATTAAGATAATTCTGAGAACACGCACGTGTGCTGTGGGACAAAAATTAATTAAACAAGGATCCTTTGTTCTATAGTTAATGTTATTATTTCATGGAGCTGTGATTCTGGAATTTGATTCTCTGAAATAAAACTATTGTTTAGTTTAGTTAGTCTCCCGCAGGCCTCCATGGTGTTTAGAGATCTTTTACGTATCGTTCGTTCCTTGTGGTTGATATAGCTGAATATACGGATTTATTTCATCACAGCTATATAGTGAAGTTTTATTTAAAGACCCATTTCCAATAGGTTATGGTCCCAGAACGTTTGTAAACTGTGAAGTTGAACATTTTATTGTGTTAAAGTTTTAGTGAGACTTTTAAAAGTGACTTATTTTTAGAACTAATACAGTGTGGTCCGTGTACCAAATACCAACATATAACAAGAGGTGTCTCTTGTGGTAAACTTTTGAACTGTGTCTTAGAATTTAATTATACAGAGTGTTTCCTGTGAATTGTGTATACAGGCTGTTTTTCGTAAAAGACTTATGACAGTTTATTAAATAAGTACATATATTACATTCAACAAAATGGACAATTTTAAAGTTAAAAGGAATATTAAACCTTTCGATGGTGCAAAATATAGTGTGTGGAAATTGCGAATACATGCTTTATTGACTGAATTAGATGTAATTAAAGTTATTAATGAGGAATCGGCAGAGAAAACTGAAGAATGGCTGAAAGCGGAACGAATTGCCAAAAGCGTTATTGTTGAATACTTATCGGACGCTTTTCTTGGTTTTGCAAAAGATGAATTTACCACGAAGCAGATTTTTCAAAATTTGGATACAATATATCAACGCAAAAGTCTTGCCACCCAACTGGCTCTACGAAAACAACTTTTGGGTTTAAAATTACAAGGTGACTCATCATTGATCAAACATTTTACAATCTTTGATGACTTGATTACGGAGTTAGCTGCAGCAGGCGCTAAATTAGAAGAACCTGACAAAATGTGTCATTTACTATTAACCTTACCAAAATCGTACGATGGCATAATTACTGCAATTGAAACATTATCAGAGGATAACTTAACTTTATCTTTTGTTAAGACAAGGCTTCTTGATTATGAAATAAAATTAATGAAACAAAATCAAGACACAAGTGCAAAATTACTTCAAGTCACTTCAAATAGATATGACACAACAAAGAATAATTTTGAGACACAGACATCATTGAAAAACCCCTACCAAGGTCAATACAAAAGGCAATTTCCTAAAAACAGAAAGGTACTGAACTCTAAATGTCATCATTGTGGGAGAAAAGGCCATTTCAAGAAAAATTGCTTTTACTACAAAAAGTCACTTCAAAATCTATCAAAGCATACTGCAAAGAATAGAACTGTTCAAACAGTGCAAATGATTCAACCATCAACATCAAGAAATGATACCTCTGGTTTTGCCTTTATGCTTGGGATTGGAAGATTTGAAAGTAATGAATCCACAGCTGAAGATAAAAATAAAATTACTTTCCTTCTTGACTCTGGAGCTTCGGATCATATAATTAATAGAGCTGATCTTGCTGAAGGCTTTACTGAACTTCAGGAGCCAATGAAAATATCTGTGGCCAAGAATGGAAGCTTTATAAATGCTACAAAAAGGGGCACATTAAAAGTACGCAGTAACATGGATATCCAAGGAGAGCTAATGGATGTGCTCTATTGCAACGGTGTTCCATACAATTTACTGTCCGTAAGGAGAATGCAAGAGGCTGGTATGACCATTGTTTTTAATCCACAGGGTGTGGAAATTATTAAAGGAGATAAGGTCATAATAATGGGTAAGTCTTTCAACAATTTAATTGGTGTTGATTTCATTGTCAATGTAAATGTATGTAATGATGTAAGGCAAATACATAGTTCTATGAAAAATGATTATGAATTATGGCATCAACGTCTAGGCCATATTGGAAAATCGAAATTCCTCGAACTACAACATAATCATATGGTTGATGACATAGAGCAGATTGAGCATGTTGCGCCTAATGATGATTTGTGTGAAGCTTGTGTAAAAGGTAAACAAGCACGACTGCCTTTCAATAAAGCTAAAAATAAAAGCCATGTAAAACGACCTCTGTTTATAGTACATTCTGATATTTGTGGTCCTATTGCACCGTCTACAATAAATAATAAAAACTATTTTGTAATTTTTGTGGACCAGTATACTCATTATTGTGTTACATATTTGATTTCACATAAATCAGAAGTATTCTTGATGTTTCAAGATTTTGTTGCAAAAGCAGAGGCTCATTTTAATTTAAAAGTTGTTAATTTGTATAGTGATAATGGCGGAGAATACTTGTCAAATGAAATGAAAGAATATTGTGTACACAAAGGCATTAGTTATCACTTGACAGTTCCACAAACCCCACAGTTAAATGGTGTGTCTGAACGCATGATAAGAACAATAACCGAAAGAGCTCGTGCAATGATGGTTGGAGCTGATTTGCAAAAGTCATTTTGGGGTGAAGCAGTTCTGACTGCAACATTTTTAATTAATTTGACCCCTACTAAAGCTCTAAAATATTGTACAAAAACACCATATGAATTGTGGCATGGTAAAAAGCCGCAAG
Organism: Crambus lathoniellus; assembly: GCA_949710035.1. Taxonomy (NCBI): domain Eukaryota; kingdom Metazoa; phylum Arthropoda; class Insecta; order Lepidoptera; family Crambidae; genus Crambus; species Crambus lathoniellus. The sequence continues at coordinate 6,797,062 of OX453300.1, forward strand.
TTAAATATTTGAAGGTTTTTGGTTCTACTGTATTTGTACATAATAAAACTAGTAAAACTAAATTCGATGACAAATCATGGAAAGGAATACTAGTATTCCTAATGGAGGATGTTTTGAAAATATGCTGTCGTAAGAATAAAAAAATTGTAGTTTGTGGAGATTTTAATATAGACATCTTAGATATTAAATTAGCACAACTCTCCAGTAAATTCCTTAATCTTTTTAAATCATTTAATTTGCTTCACACTTTTAATGAACCGACGCGAATTACGCCAACATCGGCCACTTGCTTAGATAACATCTTTTCCAACTGTAACTTAATTGAGAAATCGGTAATTAATATTATTAAATCCGACCACAGTGGACAACTAGCTTCTTTTGAGCACTATAATGTTACTCCTAAACGCGAAGTAATTTGCAGGCCAATACCGAAACGTGGTATTAATAAATTTAGAAATAATGTACAAGATAAAGTTCAATGTTTGCCAGCTTCTGCTGACGCTAATAACTCTTATCAATCATTATTTGTTATTGTTGAAAAAGAATTTAGTAACAATTTTAAACAAAAAGTTATAAAGTGTAATGATCGTAAGAAGTTCAGTGACTGGGCCACACCTGGTATTTATAATAGTAGAAGAAAGTTATTTGAACTCTATGCACAAAAAACGACTTCCTGTGATCCTAGCTTCATTGAATATGTCAAGAAATATTCAAAAACATTTAGGAAAGTATGTGCTTTGGCAAAATCTAGGTATATTTCAAATAAAATTAAATCATCGGAAAATAAAATAAAAGCTACCTGGAGTATTATAAACCAAGAAACTGGCAAAACAAAAAGCAAAATTAATTCATTTAACTTAAAAATTAGTGATCAGACTTTTGAATCGGATATTGAGGTGGCTAGTGCTTTTGAAGGTTTCTTTGCTCGAATTCCGTTAGAAACTACTAGCAGACTTAACTCTTGCCCCAACACCGCTGTCTCTCTTATGGAATCTAGTGTGAACAAGTACCAGGAAACATTTAGTTTTAGCTATGTCACTACCGAAGATATTATTAAAGCATTCAAAGCAATAAATATTAAGAAAACAGAAGATCTCTGGGGCATATCTACAAGTATCATCAAATCAATAATTGATGTGATAGCTCCATCATTAGCAATAATTTTTAACCAATGTATAAGTGAAGGGGTCTTTCCTAATTTAATGAAAAATAGTAAAATAATTCCTCTGTTTAAAGCTGGTGACAAAAGTGACCCAGCAAATTTTAGACCTATATCCATACTACCAGCAATAAGTAAAATATTTGAGAAATTAATTTATGCTCAACTTTCAGAATATTTTAAATTAAATAGTATACTGCATGAGAAACAGTTTGGTTTTTCAAAAGGTAAAAGTACAACTGATGCTGGGGTTGCATTTCTAAAACATGTACTTGATGCCTGGGAGGACAAGCAGGATGTAATCGCTATTTTTTGTGACCTTTCCAAGGCATTCGATTGTGTTGATCACCAAACACTATTAAGGAAGTTAAAACATTATGGTGTTTCTGAAATGTCAGTAAGCCTTATGCATTCATATCTGTATGAAAGAACTCAGAAGGTAGTTATTAATAAAACTGAGTCTACCGGAGCTCCCATTACTATGGGCGTACCCCAAGGATCAATATTGGGCCCGCTGTTGTTTTTAATATACATAAATGACCTTCCTTACTACGCGAAGAATTTATGTGAGACGGTGCTATTTGCCGATGATACATCTCTAGTCTTTAAAGTAGATAGAGGTGATGACTGTTCTGACGAAGTAAATAGTGCTCTTTCAAAAGTGTCGCATTGGTTTAATAGTAATAATTTATCATTAAACTCAAAGAAAACTAAGTGTTTAAAATTTTCGTTACCTAATGTAAGACAAGTTGATTTTCATATAAGACTAGACGGCGATATGGTCGAATTCATTAACAATACAAAGTTTCTAGGTATTATATTAGACTCGCGACTACAATGGGATCCTCATATCGAAGCCTTGGCGAGTAGACTCAGTTCGGCCGCATTCGCAGTTAAGAAAATAAGGCTCTTAACCGATATTGAAACGGCTAGAATAGTCTATTTTAGTTATTTTCATAGTGTTATGTCCTACGGCCTTTTGTTGTGGGGCTCAGCCGCTAACATCCACAGTATATTCGTGCTCCAAAAAAGGGCTATTCGCGCCATGTACAACCTCCGATCGAGAGATTCTTTAAGAGATCTATTTAAAGAAATAAACATTTTAACTGTTGCAGGACAATACATCTATGAAAATATAATTTATGTGAAAAAGTATTATAATACATTTGTAAAGCAGAGCGATATTCATCGCTTTAACACAAGAAATAAAGATAAACTTGTCGTTCCCAAGTTTAGGCTAGAAAAATCCAGAGCCTCATTTCTGGGGAAAAGCATAGCCTTTTTTAATAAAGTTCCACAGCATATAATTGAACTACCATTGCATAAATTTAAATGTTACATTAAAGAGTCGCTGATGAGCAAAGGATACTATAAAGTAGACGATTATTTGAATGACCGCAATGCATGGTCATGATGTAACACATAACATTATCACTGTTTAATATGATGTATTTTTATACTAAGCAATTGTTGTATTAGTAACGATATGTTTTTTTTTTTTGTAAATGTCGTTACCTAACTAAGAAACGCTGGCAAGTTTCTTGCGCCCATTCTTCTTGTCAGTTAAAAAAGTCTTGAATGGGTGGTAGGAAAATATTGACGATTCATAAGTACATATTTGTTATGTCTAAGTGAATAAAGAATATTTTTATCTTATCTTTATCTTATCTTATCTAGTAGGGTTTGAACCAAATGGATATAAAGTGTGGGATGTGGAAGCTGAAAAGTGTGTGTATGTTAGAGACGTTATTGTAGATGAAACCAATTTTCTGGTATCCAGGCCGTTGGTCGGACCTGAAGAGTTTAAGTCTAAAAACTCGTGTAATAAAACTGATGAACCTGAAACAAGGTCGAAATCAGTAGTTTGGTTTCATAAATCTGATGTTGGTAAATCAGATACATCGGTACAAGGTGGTACTGATGGTAGTGACTACAATAACGAAAATGTCGAATTAGGACACATACATATTCTGAACTAAGACGAAGTGAAAGAATTAAAAACCTTTCTTCTGTATCTTATAATGAAGATTATGATTATCTTTTGTGCGCTCAGTCAATAGTACGTAAGTTACCTACTTCTTTTCAGGAAATTCAAAGTAGGAATGATAGAATACAATGGGAACAAGCAGTTAGAGAAGAAATCAATTCTCTCTTAATGAATAATACTTGGTGTTTAGTATCAAAGCCTGAAAATAAAAATATTGTTGATTGCAAATGGGTGTTTTCCATGAAAAATGATGAATATGGAAATCCAGTAAAATATAAAGCTCGACTTGTTGCTCGAGGTTTTAGTCAAGAAAATTTAATGGATTATAATGAAACTTTTGCACCAGTCGCTAGAATTTCAAGTTTCAGGTTTATTTTAGCTTTTGCAAATCAAAATAACTTGTTAATCCATCATATGGATGTTAAAACTGCTTTTCTTAATGGTACATTAAAGGAAGAAATATATATGACAGTTCCTGAGGGGGTACCATGTAAAAGTAACCAAGTGTGTAAATTAAATAAAGCTTTATATGGATTAAAGCAAGCAGCAAGGTGCTGGTTTGAGGTATTTGATGAAGCTCTAAAAGCAAAAGGTTTTAAAAATTCACCAGTTGATCGTTGTATTTATTTGTTAGATAATGGGGACGTACATAAAAACATTTATGTAGTTCTATATGTAGATGACCTAATAATTGCTACTAGTGATGTAGCAAGAATGAATAGTTTTAAAGACTATTTGATGAAGAAATTTTGTATGGTATCTCAAAGATATTAATGTCTTTGTGGGAGTAAGAATTCAAAGAAATAATAACCAGATAACCTTAGATCAAAGTGCATATATAAAAACAGTTCTACATAAATTTAATATGCATGATAGTAAACCTGTCAGTACACCAATTGAAAATAAACTGAATTATGAAGCTTTAAATTCAGAAGAAAAATATGATGCCCCATGTCGAAATTTAATTGGTTGTTTAATGTATATAATGCTGTGCACTCGACCTGATATAAGCATAGCTGTTAACATTTTGAGTATATATACAAACAAAAATAATAAATACCTTTGGCAATGTCTTAAAAGGGTATTAAAATATCTAAATGGTTCAAAAGATATCAAACTTACCTATACAAGAGGTGATTATAATGATATGTTGAGTGGCTATGTCGACTCTGATTGGGGAGGTAATGATCTAAATGACAGGAAAAGTACAACTGGTTATGTATTCGTATTATTTGAAAATTGTACTATATGCTGGAATACAAAACGACAAACATCAGTGGCTGCCTCATCCACTGAAGCTGAATATATGGCACTATATGAAGCTGTCAAGGAGACATTGTGGTTAAAGTCGTTAGCAACCAGTATTAATGTAAATATTACCAGTCCTATTGTCATTTATGAAGACAATAATGGTTGCATTAGTATAGCTAATAATCCCACGTCTCATAAGAGATCTAAGCATATAGATATAAAATACCATTTTTCAAGGGAGCAAATTGAGAAAAATGTAATTGTATTAAAATACATTCCTACCGGTGCTCAACTGGCTGATATGTTAACAAAGCCTTTATCTGCAGCCAGATTTTTAGAACTAAGAAATGGTTTGAACTTAAAATAGCATTGATTGTAAAATGTCAGTGTGTTTTTGTTTTGATGGTCTGATTAGGTTTTACTGGGTTTTCCTAATCCTTGCAACAAATGTTGGACCATATGTATTTCCCAGGGAACACAGGAACGGACGTTTTTTTTTTTCAATGGTCAATGAGATTTTTGTTTTCAATCTATTTTTGAGGGGGCGTGTTGGTTTGTTTACATTAAGATAATTCTGAGAACACGCACGTGTGCTGTGGGACAAAAATTAATTAAACAAGGATCCTTTGTTCTATAGTTAATGTTATTATTTCATGGAGCTGTGATTCTGGAATTTGATTCTCTGAAATAAAACTATTGTTTAGTTTAGTTAGTCTCCCGCAGGCCTCCATGGTGTTTAGAGATCTTTTACGTATCGTTCGTTCCTTGTGGTTGATATAGCTGAATATACGGATTTATTTCATCACAGCTATATAGTGAAGTTTTATTTAAAGACCCATTTCCAATAATAATAAACGTATGTCATAACAACACTTCAACTAATTTCATTTTGCATAATGTTTATTTCATATAATCATCATTTTATATAATATCATTTAACATAACGCTCATTTTATATAAACATATTTTATATAAAACTCATTTGCTATAACGGTCCTTTGATATAATTTTATTTCATATAATCATCATATGGTATAATTTTGTTTTATATTATCATCAATTTAGTCAATTAAATGTATAGTGTAGGCAAAGGAGCAGGGGGCACGGGGGGTACAGTGCGCTCGAAAGGGGGGCTCGGGGGGCAAAGCCCCCCGCCATAAAAAGCCACAACCGTGACAAAACAATTAATAATAGATTAGGTTAGGTTAGAACTGTGAACAAAACAAAGCGCGAGCCGAGCGAGCGAAGCGAGCGTGCCGCGGTAGCGGCCGGCGAAGCGCCAGAAATAGTTATTCGTTGATTATACTAAATGAACGTTATATGAAATGATGTTATGTTATATAACCATTATGTGTTTTAAATATTACACAATGTAAGTGTAAATGTTTATTATATGAAACGTTTTTATATCAAATGTTCATTATACGGTTTAAAATTATATATTTTGAATTTATATCATTCGTTGATTATACAAAATGAACGTTACATGCAATGATTTTATGTAATGTGTTGTTATATTTTGTGAGTATTATACGAAATGTTGTTATATCATATATTACACACCCCTCTCGAACAGCCTAACCCTCCTTCTGTCGCAGTTCGGTAATAAAAAGACTATCACATATTATCACATTATCACAAATTAAATATATGCGGATTCGATACTATGCGATTCCTCAGCAAAACTCTTACATCTCGTCTGCTCCGAAACTTGCAAACAACACAATCGAAGGCTAATGAACGTGCGTCCTGATTATCCGCTTGTCTGTCTGTTTGCACGTCTGTTTGTCTCGCCATTCGAGCGCCTATTATTTGCCAATTGCCGAGCTAACGCTTTTGTTGTCGCTCGAATCTTGCTAATTGTTACGTTTTGCTATAACAATGTTTGGTGTTGACGAATTTGTTTGTACTGGATCATTAAGTGAGGGCTGTAGGCTTTGTTTGGTGAGGGATTTCGTTGTACGACTGATATGGTTTAGAAATTAATGGTATTGAAATGTCTTTTACAGATGAATTCTTTAGAGATACTGTTAAAAAAATGATATACTTACGTAGAAGATTTTTTTTTTAATGCAACACAACACTTACAAGACAAAAGAAACAACTTAGGTTTTTATGAACGGCTTTCTCCAAATTGTTTCTAGTTTTACACGAATTTTCTCGTGTTGAAAAATGAAAATTTTAACGATAATTTAAAAATTTCAACAGTTCTTGTCAATTTATTTTAATTTTTAGTTTTTTGCATTCACAATGCTATTTTGGGTTATACAATGGGTTCGAGTCCCATCGGAGCTGGTTGTGAGATGGGTCGATTTTTTCTAAATACTTCATTTTCCATTTTTCAGTAATAAAAATTGCATTGTGAATGCAAAAAACTAAAAATTAAAATAACTTTATTGGAATAAACAACAATATAAAAAATAGCAAAAGTGTTCAAATCTTATTCTTTTTATCATACTTATCGATCATTCGGCTTAATATCATACTTTTTCGGACCAATAAATAAATAAATTTATTAAAAGACGGGTCGATTTTTTCTAAATACTTCATTTTCCATTTTTCTCCAATAAAGTTGTCAACTTTGATTTTGATGAGCTTATGAACAAACACGATAACATCGAAATTATTTTTCGTAGTTTACCCCTCTGGAACACTGTCGGAGTTCTCTCCCGTCTGTGCACGATATTCGAACAAGTTATTGCAATATTTAAGGGAATTTCTGCCGATGCACCGTTCTAGTGTATTTTTAAAATAAAACCTAGCGTTACTCAGTTGTTTTTATTGCGAAGAACAGAAACTTCAACACGGCTTCTATTTTATTCATTGAATATTTAAACTAGTTTTACAGGCTCTTCAGGGAGCAAGGGTAAACTAAGACGAAATGAGTTTTTGTTACACGTCTTTATAAGCTCTATCTAGCCAGATAGACGCGACCAAGCGTCTGCGAAGCGGGATCATCAGTCGCGCAGCGGAATCTATCAGTCTACTCACAGAACACGGAAATATTTTTTCTCTTGTAGTTACTATTGTCGATGTCGGGAGCGCCTGACTGGTGTCAGGCATAGTACTTTTACTATGACCACGGCCACGCAACGCGAGCCGTGTCGGGCGGCAAGTATAGTGTAATTATTATTTATTCTGTGGCATAGTGTAAGTACCGCGCGTCACCAGCCTGTACGGCGAAGGGATAGATACAACCCTATCCAAGCGCGTACCCTATTTACTGACCAGTCTGCCTGCTCATCTCTTAGCAATAGACAATTTAAGGATATTACGCAATAAACTTAAGAAACATTACCTGAACATGCAGTAATGTAATTTGTTAAATGTACCTAACCTAACTAATATTTTCTGTGACTCCTATAAAATATAATGTAACTAGATTAATATATTGTACATGCCATAATAACACATAATAATATGATAATATTTGTTAAATAAGTAAATTACCTACCTCTAACCTACTCTACCAGTTTTAATGCCACCGACTCAACACCGAAATATTAAGTTACATATTTACTAACAAAATTGTATGTTAAAATATTTATATGTTTGTCTTTAAGGTATTTTTTATATGGGCTTAATATTGTACAATATTCAAAGTTGCCTGAAATAAATGCTTTATTATTATTATAATTATAAAAAAAAGGTGGCGGCGTTAGTGGCTGTCGTGTGTGGCTCGTGTGCGCGACCATGACGCAGGCAGGAACTCCGCGTTCGTCGGCAAAGCCAGAAGCACACATCGTCGGTCGTCCCACCTCGCTGATGCGTGGGTTTGGCCGAAGCTTTCTTAGTTCACCATACGTGCAGAGCAAAAAGCACTTCTCTTCTCTTAGTTTCCTCTTTCAGTGTCAATACAAGTGATCCGAAACGAGGTTGATACATGAAAGAGTAACTATACCAATCTAAAATAGATAATGCTAATGCATTTCAGTTTATCTATACATACATACATATATTCAAAAAAATAAAATTGGAATGTCTGTTTGTAACATTAAAATAACCGCTTTTTACTACATGCATAATTATACGGTACACATACCAAAATGTATTTTTTTACAATTTTTGTCTGTCTGTCTGTCTGTCTGTCTGTTTGTTCCGGCTAATCTCTGAAACGGCTAGACCGATTTTGACGGGACTTTCACTGGCAGGTAGCTAATGTAATAAGGAGTAACTTAGGCTACTTTTTATCCCGGAAAAATATCACATTCCCTCGGGATAGCGTAGCGTAGTTTATTATCAATGCGAAAGTTTGTGGGTATGGATGTATGGATGTTTGTTACTCTTTCACGCAAAAACTACTAAAAGGATCTGGGTCTGGAATAAAACATAGGGTACTTTTATCCCGATATTCCCACGGGAACGGGAACCACGCGGGTGAAACCGCGGGCGGCCGCTAGTTATGAATAAGATATATAGGTAAGAATTTAGTAAAAATTTCATTTTTATGACAAGCTTTTTTGCTGACTGTACCTAAATATTGTATTGTCATCTAAACCAAACCTGTATACAAAATTTCAGATGAATCGGACACTGGGAAGTGGGTCAAATTTGTCCCCCACTAACTACGAGTAAATTGCGACAAGCTTTTATGTTCCGGTGATTATCTTTGGATCTAAAACAGTTTCATACGACAGTCCATTTTGACAGGTAATTTCCTATTGCAAGTGGCTCCTCTGACACGGCTGTCACCGGAACAGAAATGCTTATAACTAACATGACAAGTTAATAAAAAGCTTGTAAAATAGGAACAGAATAAGTTCTAAGTTCAATCTTGACAATTAGTAAAGCAAGGTTACTATAGCCAGGTTACTACAGCCCTTACCCACCCTCAAGTCATTCACTTAAGACAAGCAAGGAGGCAAATCAAACAAAGGAAAATAAAAAAACTTATATATTGTTAAATTTACAAACTTAGTTCCTAATCTTCTTTATTTCAGATTTCTTATTCATGGTATTTCTTGCTTCGTAGGTTGTGTGGATGCCTGCAAAAGCCTGCATGCAGGGCCACCACCTGTTCCACTGATAGAGCGGTGGAATTTGGCTGCCTTCCATTTTGTATTGCCACATCTTTACATGCAAACAGAAAAACCAATAATTATTAAACAAACTTGTCAACATGCAATGATGTTTTTATTGACATGAAAAACCATACATAGCTACATACCTTTGTCCACTTTTCAGCCGGCTTGGAACTGCCGGTTGAGTCCAAATTAGGGACACTTGTGAGTTATACCCCCTTGTTGTGGGCCGTTACTCATCCACGGGGGTACTCACCAAATTGATTTAAGTCACCATTTCTGAAAAATTAAGCAATATTGTAAACCGCCTTCTTATACAAATGTTTCAAGATATTTCATACCTATTTAAACAATATTGGATTAATTTTCTCGGTCGAGATTACGTGTTAGAGGTATTTGATATCTTCTAGTGTAAATATCTTGTTAAATAAACCAGTAAATAGCATTTAAAATACAAAAAATATGTGTAACATTAGTTCGTACAAAATTTGTTAATTACCTTTCCATGATTACAACATGACCTCAAATTGCGAAGGAATTGTTCGCGACATATGAAGAACAAACTTCAGACACTGAGAATTTGTTAAATCATGTAATAAGTAATGTATTTTCATTTATTTAGTCTGAAAACCACAAAACAAACAACACTGACTGACGTTTTGAACTTAAAACTATAAAGAAAACGTCAAAGTATTCGAGTCTTGCGTCTTTATCTATTTTGTAGTGTAGAAGTGAGAAAAAGTATATAGATTCACTCTATATCGTTCATTCGTTCTATCGTATAGTCGATGGTCGATATAGTTTAAACTACAGTCACTCATACTACCAATGATGTAGTAAACTGAAAGTTTGGCGTTTAAACGAAAACTATCGTAGTTTAGGTTTTTGTAAAACTCGTACTAGGCCTACTGTTTACTATTCGATTACCACTTTAGCTTAGCTGCCGATTTTATTAAGCTGGAGTAAGTAGGTAGTTGTTTTACTCCATACCAGAACTGGCACCAGCGCTGGATTGGTACGAAAAACATTTACACGAAGCCAGTACTGGATTTGCTTCAACATTAACGCCAGCTACTGCTGGATCATGGTACTAGGTACTAGTATTATAAATGTGAAAATGCGTTTGTTTGTTTCTTTGTTTGTCCGCCTTTCACGTCAAAATGGAGCAACGGATCGACGTGATTTTTGATATTGAGATAGTTTATGGGTTGGATGCATAGGCTACTTTTTATCTCGAAAAAATATCACATCATCATCACGTGTAGTCCACGCGGGCGAAGCCGCGGGCGGAAAGCTAGTCTGATATAATTATTAGTTCAAATCGATTTCTCAAATAACTAAATCTACTTTAATACTATGTTTTTCCAGCATAACAAAGTTTCCAAAAACAACGCAAAGAAAATGTAGGTATATTTCCATTTCTTGTTGGTACTTTGTGGAAATGAATAAAATTTGCATAGCTATTAACTCAACCTAACTAAATTCATTTGAATGCTGAAATGTTATGCCAGTATAATATAAATTTATTTGATTCAACTCATTTCAACACTTTACCATTTCCTGTTAATATTCTATTTACTTAATGTTAGCTTAGTTATTAATCTCCATGGCAGATTAAAAATAACTTGCTTTTTCTGATCAAAGAAAAACTATAAATTTTATACATAACTATCTAAAAGGATTTTCATTGCTAGTTTCATGCAACATTCTAAAAATATAATCTCCTATACCTTGGGATACTGTCCAAGCCAAGCTGTTCAGTCCGCCTCGCGAAAAACATGGAATCATTCCAGTGGCCAACCTTCACTAGTTGGAGAGGCACCAGAAGAAGAAGGAGATCGAGAGATAATTCATCATGTCAGCCGAACGACGCCCATTGCTGGGTATATGTCTCCCCCAAGGATCTCCACAAGGATCAGTCCTGCGCTGCCCGCATCCAGCTGCTTCCCGCGACTTTGACCAGATCGTCGGTCCACCTTGTAGGAGGCCTGTCCACTGCCCACGGAACGTCGTCGTTCGGTACGCGCGCGGGCGCCATTCGAGAAACTTTCCGCCCCAACCGCCATCGGTTCTCCGCGCGCGAGATAATTATCAACCAATAATCAAATAGTATTGATTTATTTTATTTTATATAACTTTACTAGCTTTCCGCCCGCGGCTTCGCCCGCGTGGGTAGTAAAAAGTGGCCTATGTTTCTCTCCATGCTACAAAGTATCTGTGTCCCAATTTTCAGCCAAATCCGTTCAGCCGCTTTGGCGTGATTGAGTAACAAATATCCAAACATACAAACATCCAAACATCTAAACTTTCACATTTATAATATTAGTAGGATTGCACAAAATACATTTGTAAAGTACAATAGGCGGACTTAACGCTTAAAGCATTCTCTGCCAGTCAACCTTTAGGAAAAGAAATCAGCGATTCAAATTCATTTGCATCACTATAAATTTAAAGAAACCTACAATATATAAATATAAGAGATCCTAATAGGGAGGAGCAGAACCGCCCAATACAAGCATTACCTCATGCTTCCTGGGTAGTTCTGGCCACAGAATAAGAAATTGTTAGACAAAGGTTAACGAAATAAACTGTTTTATTTTTAAACTACAAAAACTACTACTATTGTATTTTACAATATCTCGATATCATAAGCCTTCACTATTTTTCCACTCAGACATAAGGCCTTTTACTCCCTCCACCTTTTGAAAGCACAGGTTTACATTTTCACCTCTCCACAGTGCATCTGTCAACACAGTTCCCCGGGGAGGCTTCATATTCCCGTTGAATCGACGGGCAAATATAATACAACCGAATTCATTCCCTTTAAGGCCTCATATCACTTATGCTGGGACTGAGTAATGAGTTTTTTCATAACTTCAGGTTTCAGGTAATATTTATCTTTTTAAATATGTACTTTAGGTATGAATTCTTGTGCAACAGAGAAAGTGCTTAAATTTTCAATGTATTTTATTAGGTCAATAAATAGACTAGATATTTATGATGCCCACAATACGAAGAGAATCGGAATTAAAAATATTATCCAAAAATAAATAAATTTCGATTGACAACGTGCAATTTTGTGATAATAAACGAACACAAAAAACACTAATGGTGCACTTCCACCTTCAGCCTTATCACCACTTAGCATCAGGTGTAATGAAGGCTAAGTGCCACTCCGTTGTGGATAAAAAAAATATTGAATAGCCAGCTTTACATTAAATACAACGATCAAAAGATATAAAAAACTGAAACCTGAAACCTGAAACTTTTAGCCAACCGATGAATGTGAAAAGTTATTAAATTTATAAGCCTTACCTACCATGACTAAGATTTCATTAATTACCACAGAAATAGAACTTAACACGCAATATAATGATACGTCAAGACGGTGTGACTTTATCTAGGAAAAGATCTGAAACTTATATGAAGTCTATGAATGAATTAATGACAGAATAAATAAAAAAATATTACACTAAAGAAAAGTTTAAGTGACTTAATTTTTTTCCTATTTTTTTATGTATTACATAAATAATTTAATTTAAATTTAAATCAACTCATAGCTTCTTGCGATAAGTGGTTAGCCAGCCCAGCCACCCGTTGGCATTGGCAGTCTCCGTTCTCATAGAACAATAACGCAGACAACACCTAAAAAGCAAAATTCTAACAATTGTTATACTTATGTATAAAGATAAGATAAGATAAAAAAGATAAAAATATTCTTTATTCACTTAGACATAATAAATATGTACTTATGAATATAGGTACCTATATTGGTCAAAAGAAAGTCAATCAACATAGATGAGAAATAAACATACCTTAGTTCTCTCTTTGTGATCTTTGAAAGCCGCTGTAAGTCCTTAATGTGCTACATAGAAATGTAAAGGCAAAATACCATCGGGCATTTTAACACATTATATTCACACTAGCCTTCCGCCCGCGGCTTTGGCCGCGTGGACGTTATCCCATGGGATAGTGATATTTAATAAGGAGTAACTTAGGCTACTTTTTATCCCGATATTCCCACGGGAACGAGAACCACGCGGGTGAAACCGCGGGCGGCCGCTAGTATATATTAATATTATAAATGTGAAAGTTTGGATGTTTGTTACTCAATCACGCCATAACGGCTGGACGGTTTTGGCTGAAATTTGGGACATAGATACTTTTTAGCCTGGAGAGGAACATAGGCTACTTTTTATCCTGGAAGAATATTACATTCCCGCGGTATAACGTCGCGTCGTGTAGTCCACGCGGGCGAAGCCGCAGGTGGAAAGCTAGTTTATAATAGTAGGGATTATTCTTATTTTTATTTTTTGCCATCGCAATGCAATTTTTATTATTGAAAATGAGTCGCTCCGCTACTTAGCGACTCCGTAGCTCTGTGGTTATAGTATTCGCCCGGACAGCGAAAGGTCGTAGGTTCGAGTCCCATCGGAGCTAGTTGTGAGACGGATCCACTTTTTGTAATACTTCATTTTCAATATTTTCACATAAATTCACGTTAAAAACAATTATTTCTATGAACTCACTAAGTAATTTTCAGTGACGAAGAAAACTATAAAAGTTTTGGTTTTCGTTTCCGTTTACTATAGGTTAGATGTCAAACCAGTAACTCATACTACCAAATTATCAAAAACTACTCGAAAACTTACAAAGTTTTCGAAAACTTTTACTCGATTCAACTCATACTGCCATTTTTAGTTCGTAATAGTTTCCGCTAGAGGCGCTAGTGTGAAATGTATGAAAACAAAACGATACCATCAAACTGTTCGAAAACTATCAAAACTCATACTAGGGGTACAGGGTGCCTACCATCAACTTTATGACAGCGATTCAAAAATAGCGCGATTCAGAATAGGTTCCTAAAATGAATCGCTTTCTTTCGTACTCTGACCTTCTAAAAACTGGATCGCAAATGAATTGCTAAATGTTAATGACCGAACGATTTGTGTCCTTTTTCTTCTACCCGTCTCTTTCACTCGATTCTGTCATGCCCGGAGAGTGAGAGGGACGGGTATAACCTGCAGGTGACATGTTAAATCGACCGGGTTATAAGTCAAATAAGAGTTTCTGACAGCTTAGCGGCTGTGAAATGTCATTGATCGATCACTGAATCGCTGTCATTGATATTAAGCTGTCGTGGTACGAATAAGCGAAACAGTACCCCTAGTATGAGTTTTGATAGTTTTCGAACAGTTTGATGGCATCGTTTTGTTTTCATACATTTCACACTAGCGCCTCTAGCGGAAACTATTACGAACTAAAAATGGCAGTATGAGTTGAATCGAGTAAAAGTTTTCGAAAACTTTGTAAGTTTTCGAGTAGTTTTTGATAATTTGGTAGTATGAGTTACTGGTTTGTCATCTAACCTATAGTAAACGGAAACGAAAACCAAAACTTTTATAGTTTTCTTCGTCACTGAAAATTACTTAGTGAGTTCATAGAAATAATTGTTTTTAACGTGAATTTATGTGAAAATATTGAAAATGAAGTATTACAAAAAGTGGATCCGTCTCACAACTAGCTCCGATGGGACTCGAACCTACGACCTTTCGCTGTCCGGGCGAATACTATAACCACAGAGCTACGGAGTCGCTAAGTAGCGGAGCAACTCATTTTCAATAATAAAAATTGCATTGCGATGGCAAAAACTAAAAATAAGAATAATCCCTTCTAATATTATAAACTAGCTTTCCACCCGCGGCTTCGCCCGCGTAGACTATACGACGCGACGTTATCCCGCGGGAATGTGATATTCTTCCAGGATAAAAAGTAGCCTATGTTCCTCTCCAGGCTAAAAAGTATCCATGTCCCAAATTTCAGCCAAATCCGTCCAGCCGTTTTGGCGTGATTGAGTAACAAACATCCAAACATCTAAACTTTCACATTTATAATATTATAATAAGTAGGATAATAAATAGTAGGTTAAGTAGGATGCAATGCGAAGATTGTGTATATTTTTTTGTTTGTTTGTCTGTATGTTCCGTTTTCATGTCAAAACGACTGAACAGATTTTGATAAAATTTGAAACGAGATAGTTTCGAGACCTTAGGAAGGACATAGGCTACTTTTTTCCGCGGGAATAAGGCTCATTCACATGGGAAAATCGGTAGATACTAATATTATAAATGTAAAGTGTGTTCGTTTGTCCGTCTTTCACAACAAAACGGAGCAACGGATCGACGTGATTTTTGGTATGAGGATAGTTTGGGAGCTAGAGTCAAAGGCTACTTTTTATCCCGGAAAATATCACTATCCCATGGGATAACGTCCACGCGGCCAAAGCCGCGGGCGGAAGGCTAGTGTGAATATAATGTGTTAAAATGCCCGATGGTATTTCGCCTTTACATTTCTATGTAGCACATTAAGGACTTACAGCGGCTTTCAAAGATCACAAAGAGAGAACTAAGGTATGTTTATTTCTCATCTATGTTGATTGACTTTCTTTTGACCAATATAGGTATACCTATACATAAGTATAACAATAATTAGAATTTTGCTTTTTCGGTGTTGTCTTCGTTATTGTTCTATGAGAACGGAGACTGCCAATGCCAACGGGTGGTTGGGCTGGCTAACCACTTTTTGCAAGAAGCTATGAGTGGATTTATCAACAAGGTTACTACAGCCCTTACCCACCCTCAAGTCATTCACTTAAGACAAGCAAGGAGGCAAATCAAACAAAGGAAAATGAGAAAACTTATATATTGTTAAATTTATGTTTATATACTTATAGACTACAAACTTAGTTCCTAATCTTCTTTATTTCAGATGTCTTATTCATGGTATTTCTTGCTTCGTAGGTTGTGTAGATGCCTGCAAAAGCCTGCATGCAGGGCCACCACCTGTTCCGCTGATAGAGCGGTGGATTTTGGCTGCCTTCCATTTGTATTGCCACATCTTTACATGCAAACAGAAAAACCAATAATTATTAAACAAACTAGTCAACATGCAATGATGTTTTTATTGACATGAAAAACCATACATAGCTACATACCTTTGTCCACTTTTCAGCCGGCTTGGAACTGCCGGTTGTCTCCAAATTAGGGACACTTGTGAGTTATAACCCCTTGTTGTGGGCCGTTACTCATCCATGGGAGTCCTCACTAAATTGATTTAAGTCACCATTTCTGAAAAATTAAGCAATATTGTAAACCGCTTTCATAAACAAATGTTTCAAGATATTTCATACCTATTTAAACAATATTGGATTAATTTTCTCGGTCGAGATTACGTGTTAGAGGTATTTCATATCTTCTAGTGTAAATATCTTGTTAAATAAACCAGTAAATAGCATTTAAAATGCAAAAAATATGTGTAACATGAGTTCGTACAAAATTTGTTAATTACCTTTCCATGATCACAACATGACCTCAAATTACGAAGGAATTGTTCGAACATACATTCGACATATGAAGAACAATCTTCAGACACTGAGAATTTGTTAAATTATGTAATAAGTAGGTAATGTATTTTCATTTATTTAGTCTGAAAACCACAAAACAAACAACACTGACTGACGTTTTGAACTTAAAACTATAAGGAAAACGTCAAAGTATTTGAGTGTTGCGTCTTTATCTATTTTGTAGTGTAGAAGTGAGAAAAAGTATATAGATTCACTCTATATCGTTCGTTCGTTCTATCGTATAGTCGATGGTCGACATAGTTTAAACTACAGTCACTCATACTACCAATGATGTAGTAAACTGAAAGTTTGGCGTTTAAACGAAAACTATCGTAGTTTAGGTTTTAGTAAAACTCGTACTAGGCCTATTGATCAGTTTAGGTTCCTAAACAAAACCGTAATAAGAGTTGATGGTAAGCACCCAGTACCGTCCTTTATAAGCTGTCAAAGTGCTGCTGTCAAATATTTATTGAATTTCAGTTCCACGACCGAAAGAGGCGCTGCTCTGGTTTTCACTCAAAATAATACGAATACGATACCGGTTACCATAGCGACAGATTTTCGTGCTAAGGTTACGGTAATGCTTTTTAAATGCCTGTGTTCACACGGATCACGAATTGTGAACAAGCGTCTACCTGTTGCCGTTATTAATATCGAGCATAAAACGGCAAAAAAATACGTTTGCTGTATGGGAGTCCGCTTAAATATTTATTTAAATTTAATTTAACTATTTATTTTTGAAGTGCACTAAATAATCTGTGAATCTTTCAAGCGTCTACCTGTTGCCGTTATTAATATCGAGCAAAAAACGGCAAGAAAAGTTTGTTGTATGGGAGCCTCCTTAAATATTTATTTTATTCTGTTTTCAGTATTATATAGCGGCAATAAAGGAAACAGAAACATATCATCTGTGAAAATTTCAACTGTCTAGCTATCACGGTTCATAAGATACAGCTTGGTGACAGACAGGCGGACAGACAGACGGACAGCGGAGTCTTAGTAATACGGTCCCGCTTTTACCCCTTGGGTACGGAACCCTAAAATGACTAACGTGTCTACACTTTAAACTTGTTTTTGACAAATCGTCAACGACGACGGGTCATGTGTGAACGAGCCATTACATCCTTTCGAGCATCAAGATTGTCATTGACTTCAAAAAGAATTTCCTTTTGAAATAAAAATATGATGAGTAGAAACGTCTTCCGGGTCCATCTTTGATGTTCCGATGTTCCCTTTTGGGTACAAAAGGACAAATCAAAGTTAAGGGTACCGCCCTTTTTTTTTTTTTTGCAGATTCGCAATAATATCGTTGTCATAATGGTTAGTGACCGACTATTGTTATTTTGAAGGATGGAAAGATACTTATCTAATTTCAATATCTTCATGAATTAATTTACCCAAAAATTATCAAAACCATAATTCAAGCCATACTGATTTTGAGCACTTGTATCACTAGTAACAGTATCAACACAGTTATTTCAATATAAATATTCAGTAAGTATGTAAAATAAATAAAATAAAAAATCTTTATTCAAGTCTTGTTTGAATGGTCAATATTATGATAACACCCAGAAACAGTACATACAAACACTTACCGCGACTTTTAAGCGGAAGTTAGTACTATTATTATATTCTGTGGCGGAAAGCAGGTATCCCTACACGCTAAGTATATACCTACGTAAGTTAAGAAACTGACACAAAATTCGTAAATTTACCTATTAACAAGGAAAAAGCCTTTTAGAAATGGTGCCTCAAGCTAAATACGAGTGAGTATTTCCATTAAAGAAACGTATTGAACATTCAAGTTAGCAATTCCGAAGGAAAAACTTGGGAACAGAATCACATTTTTTTAAGTCTCTTTGATCTGAGTTAGACGAACAGACGATAAAATAAAAACGTATTTATTGAAAATGCTATTCCAATTCTAACGACCGCAAATTCTATTTCAAACTCTTGTGTTGAAATTATACCGATAAACGGATTACCTAAATGTAATGGAAATTGTTTGCAGTTTTCAATTAAAATAGCCACTAAGCTGAATAAATTGAATTCACACGAATGTCATAAATGATTTGAAAGTACGAAACGAAATGAAATACGAAAATAGTAAGCATGACTTTATTATGTTACAGTTTAATTTAAAGTCGAATTTACAGAATGTATTCTGAAAAAGGGAATAATTTAGTTCAACAACTAGGTTTAAACCATCTCTGTGGTATAGTTTAACACACCACCAGTAACAGACCCAGAGGTCCCGTGTTCGATTCCCACTATTGTATTCGGTTTGGTTGATAGTAGTACTTGTTTTAAGACAGACATACGGATTTAGATAGGATGGTGGTTGCTAGCCAGGCGGCTAGCTATCACCAGGCTATCTAAATCTGACGCAATAACAGTGTTCCGGCAGTTAGAGATAAGATATAGCCAGCCGGTTCATCAGTGGTTGAGGATTCCAAGAGTAGTGCGTTTCCACCTTCAGCCTTATCTTCACTTAACATCTGGTGTGATGAAGGCTAAGTGGAATAGAAGAACTTCGTTAAAAAATCTTACGACAACAATTGTATTTGTAAGCCTTCGCTTCGTAAGCCTGTCTATCCTTTAAATTGCGACTCGTCTACATTATAAGAAGATTAAATAAACGGGTAACTTTTGCTATCATTTTTAATTAAACTTGTCACTAACTTTTCACAAACTAATTTAACGTTTGTTGCTCCAGAAGTCCAGAGCTCCTAAAGGCACTGTTCTACTGCTGCGCACGGAGAATCTTTGCCCTTTTATTTATCTTGGCTATGTATGTATTTTTAACACAATGCATACTTATTGTTCAGAGTAAATGTATTGAATTAATAGAATAAATTAATAATAAATATTGAGGACTATAAAAAAATTGGATTGAATTGATTAAGTACATAAATTATTATGCGAAAGTTTGGATGTTTGGTCGGATGTTTGGTACTTAATTACGGCTGAACGGCTCTGGATGAAATCCAGAAACTCTTGGAGCATCTACATTGCAGTTACATTCAATGATAATGTCACTGCGGCGTGACTTTATATGACCTGACCAACCTGCTTACATAGTTTGCTTTATAAATCTTTAAACTAATCGTTTTCATTCGTTTTTAGCAACCGTGAGATTTAAATGCGTTGATTTCGTTACAGATATTCAGTAAGAATCAGCCTGGTAGCTACTGGTTTATTGCTGGCACTCACACAGTCAAACACTAGACCCGCTAGCACTCGAATGGCTATGCGTAACTTATGAAGAGCAAAGGCGCAAGTGTTAAACCATAACAAAATTTTTATATTAAACTTTTTCGTTACGTAAACATCTGAGTTGCTCTCGCTGTTAGCGTAAAAACCAACAAATCGAAATTTGACTACTAATGAATTAGTTCTCAATGTACGGTTATTGTCGATTATACGCTTCAGATTAAAAGTTTCTCTGTATTAAGGCTGTGATTCCCCAAAATAGGGTATTATAAATTATGGATTACTCGCAAATCACAAGTACTTACTTAAAATTTGGAAAAAATATATGTTATTTTACAGTTATTTATGTGGAATGGAACGTGAGGATGGATGAAAGAGAGCATGTTAGAAGTAAGATTCCTTTTTTGATTTTATGTTTTTTCACGGTGACGGAGTCATTAGAAGAGTGAGACGTAGGACGTTTGTTAAGACGAATGTAAAATAACGAAGTGGTTTAATAAAAAGTATTCTATAGCATTTTCTAGTTTTGCTCCAATCCTATAAGTGGGGGCTCGTCCGGGATCGGGAATAAATTTAAAATGCCCAGAGAAACGACGAAGGAAAAGATTGAGAGCCAACATGAGGGAAATTCGCTCATGCAAATGGCGGCGGAGCTAGTCCCAAAGTTCAGTGGGCGAAGCAATACGTATCCGGTGACACGCTGGGTTGAAGATCTTGAAAGCAACGCCGAAATATTCAGATGGACCCCGTTGCAGCAACTCTTGGTGGCGCGCAGATCACTAACCGGTACGGCAGAATTATGGTTACGTGCCGAACGCCCCTTCAAAAGTTGGGAGGAGTTGAAAAGTGCCTTACTAAAAGAATTTCCGGATAAGGTGGATTTAAAAGCTATTCATGAAATTATGAGCGAAAGAACAAAACGAGCAGACGAAAGTTGTTTGGATTATATGCTCGTGATGAAAGAGCTAGGTAATCGCGGACAGATGCCTGACGAAGTTATCATCAAATATATTATCGACGGAATTTTGGACAGAGAAACCAACAAAATTATTTTATACGGTGTTACTACATTTATCGAATTGAAGGAGAGATTACGAATATACGAAGAAATAAAGAGCAAGACGAGAAGAAATAACCAAGATCAAAGATTTAGGCCGCATCATCATACTCAGGATCATCATCATTATCAAAATTCTCAGAGATTATGTTACAACTGCGGGGAAAGGAACCATGTTGCTTCGGAATGTCCGAATAAGAAGAATGGCACAAAGTGTTTCCGTTGTAACTCATTCGGCCATTTAGCCAGAGAGTGTGAGAAGGACGGAAGGCAAAGAGTGACCGAGACAGCTGAGACACCAACAACGACGAAATGGCGACGTGAAGTTGGTGATGACAAGAAAATCGGCGCAGTTCAAGGAACGAGTGGTGCAACGACATGGCGGCGTGATGTTGGCGGCGCTGGGGCGAAAGCGATGTGCGTCAATGTTCACTCTGAATCGGACCAATCCGAAAGTGGGAATCCGGTTGTGCAGGTTGGTAGTAGTGGAAACTATGATAACGACAACGAAAAGAATGAGTATAGTTTAGTCTCTGAAGTCTATGGAGAGCGTGAAGAGAATAAGATTCTGTCATCAGTGTCAGCAGTGAACGTCAAGTCAAAAGAGACACTGACAACCGTCAGAAGCAAAATTGAAAATTCAAGTTTACGAAGGCCGATTAAAGAAGTAAAAATGTGCAATGAACTGTTTCAAGCTTTGATTGACTCGGGAAGCGATGTCAATCTGATACGTATGGATTATTTTCAAACCATTTTGCCTACACAAAATATCGAAGATTGCTACACGGTATTTAATGGGTTGGGAGCTGCACGGGTGCAGGCTTTGGGACGTTTTTATACGACAATTGATGTAGATAATTATAGCTTTAATAATGTGTTGTTTTATATTGTGCCTTGTTATGCGATGTCGTACCCCATCATACTCGGGCAGCAGTTTTTAAAGGATGTTGTAATGATTTATGATAGTAATAACCTTTTACTTTTGCCGGGTAATGAGCAGTGGATGCGTAACCTTACGTGTGTTGTGTCTGATCTTGATATTGTAGGTAACGAGGTGAGTGAAGACGCGCAGCGACGAGTGAGGTGTTTAGTGGAGAATTATAAACCTATGAAGATGAAGGAAGCACCGATAGAGTTGCGAATTGTTCTTAAGGATGATATACCAGTTTCTCAACGACCAAGAAGATTGGCCTTAAAGGAGCAAGCCGAAGTGAACGAGCAGATAGCTAATTGGCTCAATGAGGGCATTATTCGAGTAAGTCAGTCAGAATATGCTAGCCCTTTGGTTGTAGTTAGAAAAAAAGATAATAGTGCCAGAGTTTGTGTTGACTATAGGCTTATAAATAAAAAGATGGTTAGGGATGAGTATCCTTTGCCGCTAGTAGATGACCTAATTGACAAGTGCAGGTCAAGCAGAGTGTTTAGTGCTCTAGATTTGAAAAATGGGTATTTCCACTTGAAAGTCCATGAGGACTCTGTCAAATATACGGCGTTTGTGACTTCGACGGGACAGTATGAATTTTTGCGTGCGCCGTTTGGGCTGTCGATATGCCCTAAAGTTTTCACGAGGTTTATCAGTATTATCTTTAGGGACCTGATGGAAAGGGGTATATTATTGATTTTCATTGATGATTTGCTAATTTTAGCTGCAGACGAGGATGAAGCAATTGAACGTTTGTCTATGGTGTTGAGGAGAGCTTCTGAGTACGGCTTGAACATAAGCTGGAAGAAGTGTCAGTTATTGGTAAAGAAGGTTGAGTATTTGGGCCATGAGATTGAGAATGGAGAAGTTAAACCAGCACCAGGAAAGATAGAAGCCGTAATGAAGTTTCCGGAGCCACAGAATATAAAACAACTACAAAGTTTTATTGGACTATGTTCTTATTTTCGTAAGTTTATTTATAATTTTGGTATGCTAGCACGACCGTTGACAGATATGCTTAAGAAGGACATAGATTTTAAGTTCACTGATGAACAGAGAAGATGTTTTGCAATATTAAAAGAGAAGCTAGTATCCAGACCAGTGTTGCAAATTTTTGATCCGAGATTGTCCACGGAATTGCATACAGATGCATCGGCTATTGCGTACTCCGCAATTTTAATGCAAAAGAGTGTTGAAGATGGGGAATTGCATCCAGTCTATTATATGAGCCGTAAAACGACGCTGCAACAGAGTAAATACGCAAGCTATGTGCTAGAGGCAATGGCAGTCGTAGAAGGCATTAAGAAGTTTAGGCACTATTTATTTGGAATAAAGTTCAAAGTTGTGACGGATTGCAAAGCGTTCCAAATGACAATTAACAAAAAAGATTTGGCTATGTCAACTATGGTAGCTAGATGGGTGATGTTTTTACAAGATTACGAATTTACGATTGAACACAGGGAGGGAAGTAAGATGAAACACACAGATGCGCTCAGTAGAAATCCTGGGGTAAATGCAATTTTTTCAACATTGTATGACAATCTTAGATATGCACAAGAACAGGATGAAAGTTTAAATGCAATCAAGGAAGTGTTAAAGTTGGGACCCTACCAAGATTATTTTATAGATTCGGATTTATTGTATAAAGGTGAAGAGAAGAAGTTAGTTGTACCTAGAAGTATGGAAAACAATGTGTTTAAGGAGGTACATAGTAATGGTCATTTCTCTAAAAAGAAAATGATGGAATTGATTGGTAAGGACTATCACATTGAAAACTTGAGCAAAAAGATTGATGATTTTATTGTGACCTGTATACCATGTTTGTTGGCAACTAAGAAAGGAGGAAAGCAAGAAGGATTTTTAAACCCCATTGACAAGCAGGAAGTACCTTTACACACCTTACATATTGATCATATAGGACCGATGACGGAGACGAAGAAGATGTATAACTATATATTGACTGTTATTGACGCTTTCACTAAGTTTACGTGGATTTTCCCGACTAAGAGTACTACAACCAAAGAAGTATTGGATAGATTAAAAATTTACCAACAACATTTTGGTAACCCGTGTAGAATTGTTACAGATAAGGGAACTGCATTTACTAGTGGGGATTTTAAGGAATTTTGTCGAGAAGAAGGAATTCAGCATATTACTATTACGACTGGTGTACCGCGGGGGAACGGACAAGTCGAACGGGTACACAGAACAATTATCTCGGTTTTGACAAAGTTGTGTGTCGAGGAACCAGCCCTATGGTATAGGCATGTAAGTCGCTTACAACGTGCCTTAAATAGTACTTATCACCGTAGCATTGACAGTACTCCTTTTGAACTGTTGATAGGAAAAAAGATGAAAATGAAGCAGGATTTGAAAATTTATGAGTTATTGGAACAAGAAAGCAGAGTTAACTATTCAGAAAGTAGAGAGGAACAACGTCGTAAAGCAAAGCTGCAGATTCATTTTCTAGTTTTGCTCCAATCCTATATTTATCTAGTGCTTCCGGCCGTTTTTTTTCGATTGGTGATATTGTACTGTGTCAAATAATCCCAAACATCCGTCTAATCGTTATCCAAATATCCTATAACTTGCAGTATACTTGGTTTTAGTTAATTAAAAATATTCGAAAATAATTGTCTTTGAATAGCCGAGGGATTCCGGCCGTCATAAGTAAAATTTTTTTACTATTTAATTTTTAATTGAATGTTAAGTGATTTTCGATTCGCGGGGCGCTCGCGAGTTCGCAGTTCACTGCCGGCTGCCGCTGCCTCCACTTGAAGTGTATCGCGCGCGGCCGCGCAAGCGTTAGTGTGCCTATGGGCGTTTGTGCACCTACACTGAATTTTACCCATCCGGAAAAAAACGGATGCTTGTATTTTAATAATTAATCATTTATAATTGTAAGAATTTATTTATTTCGTGTAGTTTAGGGTTTGAAACATTGAAACTACACGAAATATATTTATTTATATAAATCACGAGATAGACACGCTGACGCTTGCTCGGCCGCGCGCGATACACTTTCATACGCGATTCACAGTGAACTGTGAACTCGCGAGCGCCCCGCGCATCGAAAATCACTTGAAATTCAATTAAAAATTAAACAATATAAATTTTAAACTTATGACGGCTGGAATCCCATGCCTATTCAAAGACAAAATATTTTCCTTTATTTTTCATTAACTAAAATCAAGTATATTGCGAGTAATAGACGGGTAGAAATATTAGACGAATGTTATTTGATGCAGTAAAGTATGACTAAATATAAAATTTAACGGCCGGTGTCACTAGATAAAAAAAATACAAAAAATTACATATATTTTTTCAAAATTTTGAGTACTTGTGATTTGCGAGTATTTCATAATTTAAATTACCCTATTTTCAAGAATGCTCGCCTTAAGGCGATAGCTGAAGGCGAAAGTGGCACCCTCAGAGGTTTTTATTTAATAAGTTGCTAATAGAAAAGTGATTTAATAACTTTACATGGATTTTTTAGGGCCCATAGTCTAGTATTTTAGAAGGTGTCGCTACACTCCCTCATAGTCATTCGTAGAAGAAGATAGCAAATGTTTAAAAAACGGCCACTTTTAGCAGTTTTGCTATCTACTTCTAGCAGTGACTACGAGGGAATGTAATGATACCGTCTAAAAATACTAGACTATGGGCCCTAAATATTCCATGTACCTATATTTATTAAAATTGTGTACTTAGAGTTACAATCTATACAAATAAATAAAATTGGAGTGTCTGTTTGTAATATTAAAATAATTTTTGTCTGTCTGTCTGTCTGTCTGTTTGTTCCGGCTGATCTCTGAAACGGCTGGACCGATTTTGACGGGACTGTCACTGGCAGGTAGCTGATGTAATAAGGAGTAACTTAGGCTACTTTTCCCAATATTCCCACGGGAACGAGAACCACGCGGGTGAAACCGCGGGCGGCCGCTAGTATTAAATAAAACTCACTTGTAGCCTATCGCCTTAACGTTACCGCGGCGTGTGCGGTGATGGAACCGCACCTTAATTCGAAGCGAATTAGCGTAACCTCTCTTTATTCGAGCTAAATAAAAAATATTCTTGTAAAAATTGTTAAGTGAAAATGCTTGTACTGGCTGATCTTTTATTTCTTAAACTAAAGTTCTTTTTGTAAGAGCCCATTTTGCGCCTTAATTACCATTCTTTTAGATTTCCTCTCGACAAGTTTAAAAAACATTTTAATTAAGTAAGTAGGTACCTACTTTTATTTCTTTTGCTTTAATAACAGTCTATTATATTTTCTCAATTTTATGTTTTTGTTAGTAAAAGAAATAAAAGTAGGTACCTAATTAAGCTTGTCATTGATTTGCAGAGTTGAATGTGCGTTAGCAATGATAAAATAGCGAAAGATCATAATAAAATGATAGTCATGTATTAAAACTATATTTTTTCGAGCGTTAATATCAAACTTTGTTAAAATTGTATTAAAAACATAGACTATTATTTTTCTAAATTGAGTAGGTACTTATAACCTTTTATTATCTATTGTAGCCCATACTTTTACTGTATTTTTTTCTGAGCGACTGAATAAATTTTTGCAAAATATATGTGTAAGCCAGTGATAAATAATATATGTCAAAACCATTCACAACATATACTTCACAAACTTCGTTATTACGTTTCCAAACGTTACTTTATCGGGACAGGTGACACCTATCTGAGCGATATAGTATGTTATTCGATAAAACGTACAAAGGTTGTGTAAGATTCAATTTATATACTCGACGAGAGAAGTTATAGACCCTATAACATACGTACTGATAAATCGGGGCATAATAAAGGGTGACTGATTCGATTTGGGCCCTTTTGCGAGCAAAAGTCGACATCTAGAACGTGTTTTTACACAAGTGGATTTGACATTCAAGTTATTTGTTAAAAGGTGGCAATAGTAATGTTCTTTTTTATCCACAACGGGATAGCACTTAGCCTTCATCACACCTGATGTTAAGTGATGGTAAGGCTGAAGGTGGAAGCGCACTATTACCGGAATCCGCAATTACTGAGGAACTGACTATCTTATCTTAAACTGCCGGAACATAACAATGCTGAAAACATCGTTGTTATGGCGTTAGGCTTCGATAAGATGGTGGTAGCTAGCCAGGCGGACTTAAAACAAGCCCTACCGCCAATCAAACCGAATACTATTATTATACCCCCACTGGGAATCAAACCCGGGTCAGATACCAGTGGTGTGTAGGTACTACTAGATAACAGAGGCAGTATGAGAACGTTGAGTAAACGCTGTGAACACAAGTAAGTAAGTGGCTAAACAAAACACACTGCTGTTATGTACTACAAATGTACTATGTACTAATTTCTTATTTGATAAACTCCATACTATCGGTTTCTCCAAGTCAAAGACAACACACGAAGGCGGACAGAAAACAAAGTTTTTCCTACAAATAATTATAACGCTACAAAAATACCAAAAAGTTTGAGAACCACTGTTGGGCAGTAACGAACGTAGATAATGGTGGAAGCCTGTACCGGACGTGGGGGCGATTAATCAAAAAGTTATCGAGGCGACTCGCACGACAGCCCTGATCAGATAGGTGCTACTAACTATCTCTATTAGAAGTTTATTAGCGACTAGCGACTGCCAGCGGTTTCGTTCGAGTGGACCCTACTTTCTCAAACTGATCAGATAGAAGCTTCTCACTATTTCTATTCGAGGCATATATTAATAACTAGGAGCTGAGCTATTAGTTTCGTTCGCGTGGACTCTACTATTTTCAGCCATTATTCAGCCACTTTTCTTAAATTCCAGTTTTTTTGTTATCGCGGCTCTGATAAAATATGCCTCTCATTCTTAATATCTCTATCAGAGGCTTATAAGAACCCTATAAGGATCACTTCACGGAACGCGTCTTTTCTTCTTCAGAGTTTTTCACACACTACATTTGAAATACCAATCTCTGAGCTCCTATATATTTAAGTTAACAAGTTTTCTAATACTTACAAATGGCATACCACTCAAAGGGGTGTATTCACAATCACAATAGAAATACTCAGGAGTGGCCGTCACATGTGCGTCAAGTTAGCAGCCTCACAACAGAATTAGATGGTTTTGATTATGTCAAAAAATACTGTATAAATAGTGTTAAATAGTGATGTATATTAAATAAATAGTGTAACTTTGATTCAAAAGATATTTGAGTATCTTAGTGAGGCTGCTAACTTAACGTCAAGTTAGCAGTCACCTCAAGAAATACAGTTCGTATCAATGTGATTTATATGTCAAAAAATACTGTATAAATAGTGTATCGTAAACGCAAAATTTCAAAAGTAGTGCTTTAATACAAGCCGAGATGTTAGGGTCTCTAAGTGGGCTGCTAACTTGACGTTTCTTGCGATGGAGATTCCAGGGAAACAGGTACAAGTTTTGAATAAATAAATACTTGAAAAATTACTGTGTGAAATAGTGAATCTTATGATATAAATAAAAAAAGAATTCTTCTTTGCTATTTTCAAAAAATCTAATGTTAACTTCTACCATACATTCGAATTTAGGTACAGTCGTGTACAGTTTTCTTTAGACGTACTGATATTGTCAAATTTTTTATTCCAGTCATTTTAAATGATACATAATCTATCGTATCATCATCATTTCAGCCGTACGACGCCCACTGCTGGGCATAGGCCTCCCCCAAGGATCTCCACAACGATCGGTCCTGCGCTGCCCGCATCCAGCGGCTTCCCGCGACCTTGACCAGTAGCCCGATTTTCGTAATATAAACCGTGACGATATCGTAGCGATTTAGTCGTTGAAACCATATTCGTATTCACAACTGTCGATAGAACTTGAGCGGCAGCGATTCTATCGAAGTGTCGTCGAAGTGTATTCTGGTACATTAATCGTCCTTCAATCGTTTCAAAACGATAACTCAAAGGTATTCTACTACTTAGATGACCTTTGTTTTGATCGGATTTCAACGACTAAACGTCAAAATAAGCGATCCAAGTGTCGTTGGACAAAAGTTAAAGGACAAAAAAATTAGCTGGAACTTTTGTATGTGAAAAATAAGCTTGGGGCTAGCATATTTGTTATTATTTCTTTTTATTTTATTTAATAAACTTTTGTACATAATACATAGGTAATGTAATATACAAGGCGGACTTAATACTAAAAGTATTTTTTGCCAGTCAACCGTTGGGAAACAGAAAACAATTAAAGCGGTACAAATTATATAATTATCTATAAGTAAGTACTAATATAATAAAGATGTAAGATTTGATTGTTTGTTTGTTAAATTGTTTTCATCGAATAGGCTCCGAAACTACTGGACCGATTTAGAAAATTCTTTGATCATTAGAAAGCTACATTCGTTCAGGTACCACGCGGATGAAACCGCGAGAATCCGCTAGTATATTATAAACAAACAAAATATACAAGCTACATAATCGACGCAAACAGCGTAAACGGAGAAAAAAATTGAGAGCTGCAAGATGGGACGCTTCCGAAATGCCGGAGAGACTTCAAAATTTTGGTACAAACACTCATTTATTATTTATTATTTATTATTTATTATTTATTATTTATTATTTATTATTTATTATTTATTATTTATTATTTATTATTTATTATTTATTATTTATTATTTATTATTTATTATTTATTATTTATTATTTATTATTTATTATTTATTATTTATTATTTATTATTTATTATTTATTATTTATTATTTATTATTTATTATTTATTATTTATTATTTATTATTTATTATTTATTATTTATTATTTATTATTTATTATTTATTATTTATTATTTATTATTTATTATTTATTATTTATTATTTATTATTTATTATTTATTATTTATTATTTATTATTTATTATTTATTATTTATTATTTATTATTTATTATTTATTATTTATTATTTATTATTTATTATTTATTATTTATTATTTATTATTTATTATTTATTATTTATTATTTATTATTTATTATTTATTATTTATTATTTATTATTTATGAAAGAGCGATCTAATCTAAATAACCTGAAAGAATACAACTAAAAATCTTTACATATCAACGACATTTGAGGAGTTGTACCTTCCATCACCAGCTCATCAGCATGTGATGATGACTACCAGATGCAAATACTTAAAAAACTTTAGAAAATCTTTAAAATACGTAAATTACCATAAAATTTACGGGTTTTCCTCGATTTCCCCTGGATTCCACCATCAGATCCTAACTTGGTAACAATGTGACTACCTCAGGAGTTTACTCTTTCGAATAAAAAAATAATCATTGAAATTGGTCAATAGTTCGCGAAGACATTGACGTGTAAAGCAGGAACTACCAGTCAAAAACTATGTGTTTTTTCAGGATTGTGAAAAAACTACTGAACTGACTACTTTAACTTTTTCATGATACCACACATAAACTACCTACCTATTTTCTTTCAGATAAAAAAAGAATTATTAAAATCGGTTAACAACTGGCGAAGTTATGGTAAAACATACATAAAAAAATACTGTCGACTTGAGAACCTCCTCTTTTTTTGAAGTCGGTTAAAAAGTGGGTAGAAATATATTTGTTTAAATACCTAATCAATAGCATTAAACCGATTATACGTATGTATTGACACAATCAAAAATATATATTTCACTTTTTTGCTCGATAGTACGCACTTCACGATTGAAATAAAGTTTGAACCTTATTACTAAGGAGCAAAGTTCAACATTGATCGTCAGCATATATTCAGATTATTATGTAGAAGTTTACATTAGATTTTTTGAAAATAGCAAAGAAGAATTCTTTTTTTATTTATATTCTAAGATTCACTATTTCACACAGTATTTTTTCAAGTATTTATTTATTTAAAACTTGTACCTGTTTCCCTGGAATCTCCATCGCAAGAAACGTCAAGTTAGCAGCCCACTTAGAGACCCTAATATCTCGGCTTGTATTAAAGCACTACTTTTGAAATTTTGCGTTTACGATACACTATTTATACAGTATTTTTTGACATATAAATCACATTGATACGAACTGTATTTCTTGAGGTGACTGCTAACTTGACGTTAAGTTAGCAGCCTCACTAAGATACTCAAATATCTTTTGAATCAAAGTTACACTATTTATTTAATATACATCACTATTTAACACTATTTATACAGTATTTTTTGACATAATCAAAACCATCTAATTCTGTTGTGAGGCTGCTAACTTGACGCACATGCCGTCACAGCAAGGCAAAACGCTACGTGTTAAGAATCCAATAACTGCATTGATATAAAGTGTTACATCGTTCAGATTGCTATTGCTCTTGAGGTGAATTTACCACTGCAAGTTAAAATTCAGTCAAGCTACCCTAGAAAATATTATAAATATATAAAAATATAATCGTAATGTGTACAAGGGCTTTTTTTCGTTTCTCACTTCGTTTTGTTGATGCGACCGTGTTATTCCAAACAAACAACAAAGCTCTCTTTGTCACTAGTCACACCATGGACACCCATGGAGGTTAAAAATACATGTATTTTAGCAGTATTTGAAAGAGTATTCGTCAGTTTAGGATGTGTGCATTAGGCACACATCCTACCGCGTTTTTAGGGTTCCGTAGTCTAATGCCAAAAAACTTAACCTTTATAGTTTCGTCAAGTCTGTCTGTCTGTCTATCTGTCCGTCCGTCCGTATGTCACAGCCACTTTATTCCAAAACTATCAAGACTACACACTTGAAGCACTTTTTCAGATATAACACATTTTCAAAGACCGCAAATGTAACTTTGTCATTCATACAAACGTTATGAAAAACAAAGTTATTTTTTGCTGATGAAAAATTATAGTGGAGTTTTGGCTAGGTACAGGCAATCAAGAATCAATTTTTTTTTAATTCAATTTAGATTGGGGTTACACTTATGAACGTCAAAGAAGCTACGCCATCGGTTCGCAAATCCTACGGCGGGAGACCTTGCGAGAAGTACCGGCAAGACGTTCGGTCGGTACGTTAAGTGGGTACGGAACCCTTCATGGGCGAGTCCAACTCGCACTTGGCCGATTTTTTGTACCTAGGACCGCCACCGACGCACATTTTTTCAGCACTCTTAAAAATGCAGTGAGCAAAAGCTTTAACGCTACGTTCACACGAAGACACGTTTTACCGGATTGGGTTTTTACCGTATACCTAACGATACACAGAAGACAGAACGAGATACAGAACCAAATACTACGGGGCATTCGGTTTTGCTTTTCTGCTGAATGGTGTGTCATCGTGTGAATATGCTATTCGGTTTTTTGTAGGAAATCGCTCAGTCTCTCACTATAATTTGGAAGCGACGGACGTGAACACTCTTGCTATCATATATTGGTATTATCCACTTGGCGTACCTGGATTTTTGCAGCATTCGGTAAAAAACCGAATCTGCGCTGGTGTGAACGCATTTATTAAAATGCTATTGTCACTGAATCGTATTCGGTATTTTGCCGTGTGACCGAATCTGATTGCAGTCGCAAAATCGCATGTTTAGTTTTGCCCGTTTCGGTTCTTTGCCGGATCTCAAACCGAATGCAAAAACCGAGTGTAAACAATAACATATAAATTATATTGTGACTAAACCGTATCCGGCAAAAATCAGATCCGGCTTAGAAATTGGTGTCTCCGTGTGAACGTACCGTTATGGCCACTATTTATCCTATGCTATATATTTATACTCACTAACTAAAACACAGCGCTAATATGGCACCTAATGACTTTAACGTTTAATAAGGTGATTCTCACACAGCACCGCACACCGCTTGTGGTAGTGCAGTTCTTAACTTTGGCTGTAGAATTTTGATTTGCATACAAAACCCGCAGTGTATAACACACTCAAACCGCGCCGTATCTTCCGGTCCACCCGGTCCACCGGAGCGGAAACCGGCCGTACGAATGTTACGACCATACGTCAAAAATGACAGGAATAGGTATGAAATAAGAGCGCACTGTTGAAGTGAAATATTTATTTTACACGTAAGTAGGTAAAATAAATATTAAAATACAGTATTTATAGGTATACTGTATTTTAATATTTTCAGCAAATATTTACACACACACACACTTTTAATACGACATGATGATATTACGCACTGGCGATACTTCGCATACCTATATAATAGTATATTATGATACAAGTGAGCTTAGGTTGCTCATTATACACGAGGCTGTGGGTTGCAGCCCGAGCCGCAGGCGAGGGCGTAAATCAGCCGAGTGTCTATTGAGTAAGTTGCTCACGAGTTTCATACGCACTTTTTCAACACACTTGCGAGGAAAAATAAACATTTATTGCATACATATTGTATTAACCTAATATTAATTAAGGGAAAAAGCGCGCAAGTTTTTTTTTTTTTGCACGCGCCAAATGTGAGGTGATTGATTACATACAGCCATACAGCCTACTTCAAAATAATTAAGTATAATAATAGTGATAAAATGCAAATGTTTTATAACAAATTATTGTGAATTATAAATAATTTGATAATAATATACTTAATTATGTTTTTTGTCTTAATTAGGGACACATTTATTTATTCTAAAAACGTAAATGGATTTTCAGCCGTATAAAACCTCTTTGTTGTTACAAAAAAAGAATTGTATCTATTACCCGCTGAAATTGAAAATGCTCTGTTGACTCGCATATAACTTGCAGTTAGGAACTAACTTAACTTTGTAGGGATACTGTATTACCCGGTTAAATTGAAAAGTCTCTGTTTACTCGCATATAATTTGCAGTTAGGTACTTACTTAACTTTGTAGGGATAATTCTATTACGCAACTAGTACTGTAATATTATTATGCACGCGTGGGTTATAGTTCGGTTTATGGCCCTAAGATCGATGAAATAAGGCTCACTTTATGAGCAAGTGTGTAGAAAAAAATCATATAACCTTTACTCATATAAGTTTAGATTTAACGATGAAAACATTACTAAAAGCGAGGTCTTTTCATAATGCTTACTTTACTTATCAATGAAAAGAAATGCTCCACAAACAGCGTTCATATTTTACCCATGATCTTCGATGTGAATGAAACTCGTAGGGTAAAAGGGTCAATAATAACATCACACTCGACCCAAAGGGTAAATATTTTAGATCGCGAATCAGAGGGGATGTTACGTTGTTGGGAAAAGGCACGTTTGTAGGCTGTTTTTATAACGTACTAGCTGACCCAGCGCGACTTCGTTCCCGTGACCCTACCCCCTACTCCACCCTACCCTACCCTACCCTATCCCTACCCCTACCCTACCCTACCCTTCCGCCCCTACCCTACCCCTACCCCTACCCTACCCCTACCCTACCCCTACCCTACCCCTACCCTACCCCTACCCTACCCCTACCCTACCCCTACCCTACCCTACCCCTACCCTACCCCTACCCTACCCCTACCCTACCCCTACCCTACCCTACCCCTACCCTACTTCTACTCTACCCCTACTTACCCCTCCTTCCCCTATTTTCTCAAGGCTAAAACCTTCCTTGGACTTCCACGAACATTTCAAGACCAAAATTAGCCAAATCGGTCCAGCCGTTCACGCGTGATGCCGTGACCAAGGGAAATAGGGATTCATTTTTATATATATAGATACGTTCCTGGTTAAAGTTGTTGGGGTATCAAGATTTTGTTAACTAAATTCAGAAGTAGGTAAATGTTTGCTTCAATATATTTTAAGGGAGGTTTAGATCAAGCACGTACCCAGGATTTTTGTCGGGGGGGGGGGGGGTGCGTTGGGGGGGGGGGGTAGTTTTCTTAGGTAGGCTTCTTTTTATTCCGGAAAAATATCACATTCCCGCGGGATAACGTCGTGAAGTTCACGCCCAGCCCGCGGATTAATGGATTCCAGACCCCTGGACCCCCCCCCCCCCCCCCTCTGGGTACGTCCTTGGTTTAGATATAGAACAGATAACACAAACGTCCGTATGGATTGAGGAGCCACGTCAGATTTTTAAGGATGGCTATCACCCTTATTTAGTAGCCATGCAGATAATTTTGTAGGTCAAATTCTGAAATTTGTAGTAAAATACATCAAAAGTTATATCACTGCAAAGGTGGCTCCTCAATCCTGATGTTTAGATTGAGGAGCCACCTAGAACTCGTAATGTATTAAATGTAGGTTGCTGAAACTTATGTATCAATTTGTAGCCATCACGTAGGATAGCTACTAGAATTTTGAGCACTTTAGTTCTAAAATTCAAGAAACTACAACACTTTTGTTGTGGCTCCTCAATCCATACACAGTAGAGTAAATTTCTATGAATATTTGCAGTCAATTCAGATATTCGACATAATGATAATTTAGAAGGAGGTAAATTCTATTGCCTACAATATGAATGAAATACTAAAACATAGTGATTTCCGTAAACAAACGTATATTATTTGGCTCCTCAATCCTGACGTTTATTTACCTGAGATCACAACGAAATCAAAAGCCAGAGACTCTAACGTTTAGTAGGCGTGCATACTAAACGGCTACATACAATTCATTGCTGTATTCGTTTTAATTGCTGAAAAATAAAGCTTTTTGGTATTGCTCAAGGATCCGTTTTAGGGGTGACCATAATTATGTGAATGAAACTAGGATAAGTAATTTTTATCAACATTTAATAATTTGTTTTTACAAAATTTTAATCATTTCATTTGCCATAATGATCCTTGGTCATAATATTTGTTAACACTATTCTTATTTGTACTTAGGTACTAACAAGAATACATTATAGTTTATATGTTGTACATATAAACTATATAATATTCTCTCCTTCGCTATCAATAAATAAATATATTCTTTCGATACCTATTGTATATGTACATCGATATCAAATATCCTTTCCTGTATTTGCACCCACTCCCCACTGTCCTATACCTTACTTATCTTTCGCCCAAGGTTGCCTGGAAGAAATTGCTATTTAGCAATAAGGCCGCCTTGTTGTATGCTTTCTGTGCTTTTGTAATGTTTCTTTGTAATTTGTTTTATCTATTGTGTGCAATAAAGTGTTTTATTATTATTATTATTAATAAAGCATGATATAATTATTTAGTAGCAGGGCAATAACTCTCATTTGCCATAAAATGAGATGCCTTAATAACAAATACTATAATTATAAGTAATTGTAAATATCATTTGAAATAATTTATATTTGACATAATAATACATGTCTCATAAATAATAATTTCATAATAAAATAGTTTATTTGCTTAAAATACGGTATATACAAGTTGGTACAATAAATTGAACCAGGCGGACTAAGAACAAGTCCTACCACCTTTCTACCACCAACCAAACCGAATACAATATATTCCCCTACTGGGAATCGAACCCGGGACCTCTTGGTCTGAAATCGGTGGTGTGATGTAAACCACTAGCCACTAGACCACAGAGGCGGTCTTGTCAAATGCCATACATAATTCATCAAAATTTCATAAGTACATTATTAGCTACTTTATTTCTATATTAATTTGATCACAAAATATGACAGACCTGGAATTATAACAAGAAAAGGTAAGGTACAATTACCTAATTTTACTTTGTGGTTGGGTATCAAGATACTCGCAAGAATATTTGCAAAAACAATACATCGTATTGGAAGGGTTGGTATTAGTATCCAACCGCAGGCTTTTTGTAGATTATTTGTATGAAAAATGTAGATTTTGATCTCCCCTTTCCAATGACACCACTTTCAGAGCGCGGAGATTACTAGTTTGTGAGAAATGAGATTGCAAAATATCGTATTTTAGGTTATTTATTTAGTACTAGCCTTCCGCCTGCGGCTTCGCCCGCGCGTACTACACGACGTTATCCCGCGGGAAGGTGATATTTTTCAGAAATAAAAAGTAGCCTATGTCCTTTCTCAGGCTCTAGACTATCTCTGTACCAAAATTCATTCAAATCAGTTTAGTAGTTTAGGTGTGATTGTGTAACACACAGACAGACAAAGTCGCATTTATAATATATAAGTAAGGATATAAGTAAGGATAAGCGAATTTGCCTCGGAAGTCCTGTAGAACACATGATAGATTAGAAAAAGGCCTTAATTTTCGTGGTTACTTTTTTGTGAAAAAAAAACTGATGGATTGTTTCACAAAAAAAATAATTGAAATATCCTCAACGGACTCGCTGTCACACCGTTTTGTCACACTGGTGTGACTACGAAGCATTTTTTCTTCGTAGTCACACTGTTTGGTGTGAATATTAGAAAGCTACCAAAACATGAGACTTGTTGTTACACTACTAGTGCGGGGAAATTAAATACCCTGTATGTGCATATTTTATAACATGGATTGCAAACTGACTTATTCGTCAACTCGCGAGTGTGAAACTCGTGAAGCATAGTTTACATTGGTCGAGTAGGCGGCCGAGTCGAGTAGCGATGAACAAAAAGCAGGCTAACTCGACCAATGTAAACGATAGGGCGAGTAAACTGGGCCGAGTACTGAGCGAGTCGAGTGGTCTCGCGCGGAGCATAGTTGCTCGGCCGAGTTGTTTCCTGGGCCAGGGTTGCCAGGTGCGAAAAATCGAGAATCGTACATTAAACATAAAAAAATATGTTGAAGTATATAATATATGTATAATAATCGTACTTATCGAGGCCTATGCCCAGCAGTGGGCGTCTTACGGTTGAAATGATGAATCGTACTTAATACAAAATCCAAAATTTTCTGAAAATTTGGGATCGAACAATGTTGTAAATAATCGTACAAATACGATTTAAATGTACATCTGGCAACCCTGCTGGGCCCAATTACTTGACCAATGTAAACGGTGGAAGCCGAGTCGAGTAGTACCTCAGTTACTCGGCCCAGTTCACTGGGCCGAGCTTCTCGACTAATGGAAACTATGCTTGAGCGCGCGCGAGTTGGCACCTTCCGATTTTACGCACAGTCAGCACATTTATTTATGTACAGTCAGATACAAGCTATACAATATCCTTCGTTACCCTCCTGACTACCAGACCTTACTACTGATACTAACGGCTGTAGTAGTACGGGAGATTTTTTTTCCCCAATGAAGTACTAGGCACTAGGCATATTGGAAAAATATTGAACAAAAAGTATCAGGGCAGCCTAAGCAACCAGGAGTTAAATTACGAGTATACCTACTTAAAATGCTGCTGCCTATAAAACTCGAAACATCTAAAATAACTCCTGGTCAGCTATGCAACCCTGGTACTTTCAGCTAATAATATTTTAATATAATATTTAATTTAGTATCATAACGTAAGTATATTGTATCAAAGTGGTATCAAATTATCAAGTGATTTACGTCAAGTATGATATTTTGAAAGTGGTGTGACTAATAAGAAAAATATTCTTCGTAGTCACACCAGTGTGAAAAATAGGAAAAAATTCTTCGTAGTCACACCAATGTGACAAAATAATATAAAATAATACCAGAATCTATAATAGTTCTAGGCAGCTCATACACATTAATGGGCGCTATAGAATTCTTTCCCAGAGTTAGTATCACTGGCATGGGTCACTACAAATGTCATATTCTAGCAAAGGATGAGGTGTTGTGTTACGATGACTATGAATCCAGAATTCGTAAGAGCACAGAAGACCCAATAGGTACTCATCCATTCGCTAACCTATATTTTGTAAAAACAAATTATTAAATGTTGATAAAAAATACTTATCCTAGTTTCATTCACATAATTATGGTCACCCCTCAAAACGGATCCTTGAGCAATACCAAAAAGCTTTATTTTTCAGCAATTAAAACGAATACAGCAATGAATACAACAACGTGCTCAAAGATCAGTTCTCAAAGTAATGACAAAGAAGCCGTTCCGTTATCCAACTGAAAAATTGCACCAGGAATGTGAAGTTCTAACCATCAGGCAACTATTCATACTCCAAGTCATATTGCGCACACATTCATCCCTTAGTTTCAATACGTCATTGACAGTATCCAAACGTAGATCAGACAAGGTTTGCGAGATACCAACCTACCATACAGCTTTTTACCGTAGACACCTGGAATTTTTAGCATCATATTTGTATAACAAAATCAACAAAGATTTAAATATCTACGACAAAACAAGACACGAGTGCAAATTAATTACACGTAATTACTTACTTAAAATGAATTATGCCGTCACAGAATCTTTATTGCAAATTCTGCAATAATTAATTAGTACACACAATACATATGCACCCAGTCACGAACCTACACCCACACACTCACCTACAACCACACAAACACACACACACCAACATACACCCAAACACATATACACACACACACTACACATACACACATATACACACCTACACACACACTACACACACACGCACACACTACACACTAACGCACACACACTACACACACACACACACACATACTTAAACACTGCATTAAATTATATTCCTACATTTATGTAACAAAATACTTAGGTGATCCGCGGGTGAGGACCTGGAGGCCAGAAACACAGGGTTGACCTAGTTTAGGCTCCAGATCGCACACTCGGGACAGTTAATTTTTCCTGTAATTATTTAGATCCAACGATTAAGATACTGTACCGTTTTTGTGTGATAAATAAATATATTTTTATTATTATTATTATTATTAATTGTATGTAGCCGTTTAGTATGCACGCCTACTAAACGTTAGAGTCTCTGGCTTTTGATTTCGTTGTGATCTCAGGTAAATAAACGTCAGGATTGAGGAGCCAAATAATATACGTTTGTTTACGGAAATCACTATGTTTTAGTATTTCATTCATATTGTAGGCAATAGAATTTACCTCCTTCTAAATTATCATTATGTCGAATATCTGAATTGACTGCAAATATTCATAGAAATTTACTCTATTGTGTATGGATTGAGGAGCCACAACAAAAGTGTTGTAGTTTCTTGAATTTTAGAACTAAAGTGCTCAAAATTCTAGTAGATATCCTACGTGATGGCTACAAATTGATACATAAGTTTCAGCAACCTACATTCAATACATTACGAGTTCTAGGTGGCTCCTCAATCTAAACATCAGGATTGAGGAGCCACCTTTGCAGTGATATAACTTTTGATGTATTTTACTACAAATTTCAGAATTTGACCTACAAAATTATCTGCATGGCTACTAAATAAGGGTGATAGCTATCCTTAAAAATCTGACGTGGCTCCTCAATCCATACGGACGTTAACACAAATGTAGTAGCCTATGTCATAGAGTGACATGCTACCAGTAATATTTGTGAACCAGCCTTTCATACCTCCGAACTCCGCAAAGACCTCCGTGGTCGAGTGGCATACTCCCGGTTTTCATGGAGCCGCTATCAAGGGAACGCATGAAATCGGATAAATGTACGTAATATTATTGTAATTATGCCCGAATACTCGTACGCTACTTATCTTTGGGAGCGTCTCAAACATTATGGCATCTCTTTCATACGTTTGAAATTTAAGGCGATACTCGGAAAAAATGTGCTGAAGCGAGATAGCAATGAGAAAACGACGCGCGCGGGAGCGAGACCGATTTTACCGATTACGCAAAAAAAACACAAAATCACTTCGTATTAAAAAACTACAGTGATTTTTAAAAAAACGCTTCTATACGATCCTCAATATTATTGGTGTCCACTAATTTAACCAATTTCCAATAGTGTAAGTAACCCCATTTAAGAATAATCTTCACTTTTCGTATTTTTTAGAGGTCTTTTCGAAAAGAAAAAGTGTCGAGGCAAAATCATAAAATCGTGTTTTTGAAACTATACGATTCTAGATAAAAGTATGAAGAAATATATATCTTATTACCAGATTTGTAACAACTGTAACCGTCCTATAGTTTTAAATCAAAAAGCCCATATTTTTCCGAGTAGCGCCTTAAAGTGACAGGGCGATGTTTGAGACGCTCCCAAAGATAAGTAGCGTACGAGTATTCGGGCATTAGTCTGCCAATGTCCGTTGACGTGACGTGTATTCAGTCATGAATGAACAATTTAGAGCAATCAGAATAATAACCCATCTCTGTTACAGATTAAACCTGCAAATTAATCGCATTAATTATGACCGCGTTTAATCCTGTAATTATTATTGAAAGTAAGTTGGGTGTGTACAATATATTTTATGATATAATAACATATCGTAGTTATAAAATATATATAAGTAGTCACAAAATATAACAACAGATTATATAAAATCATTTCATATGACGTTCATTATTCGTATCATCAACGAACAATATACTTAACATCAAAATATATCATTTAAACCGTATAATAAACATTTGATATAAAAACTTTTCGTATAATAAGCATTTACTAGAAAACTAATAGTTAAAATACATAATAATTATATTACTTATATAAAATCATTTCATATAATTTCCATTTCATATAATCCCCTCCGGATCATAAGATAAAATTATATAATTTTGTACAACCACTCTTTCTGGTGCCGCTGTCGCGGCCAAATATTAAAGTACAGAATACCGGCTGTTGCTTCAAATTATGTTTACCTTTTTTGCATTCACAATACAATTTTTATTATTGGAAATAAAGTACCTAAGTACCTACCTATTAGAAAACACAACTCCGATCCGATCGGAGCTAGTTGTAAGACAGTTCGATGTTTTCTAATACCTACCCTGCCGTCCCGAGCCTAAACCGCAGTAATGACCAAAATTGCGTTTTTGAGTTAAATACATACCATCAAAGCCTCAAGACCTACCGGCCAAGTTTTTAATTATTTTTCTACGACAAATATTTTTTTTTTATGATTTTTTCTCTGACATAAGAAATTAAAAAAAAAATTGATGAAAAAGTCATCGATTTCCCAGCTAATGTGCAGTAAAAACCATACTGCCGTTTAAAACGTCATTTTATTATACTTTCTCCCAGTTAAATAGCAGTAACTCGGCAATTTTACTTCACTTTAGTCAGTTACTACGGTCCGTAAATTTCAACAAAAACCAACTAAATAGCAGTATAATGCAGGCCCATACAAAATGTTTTTACTGCTTTTCAGCAGATTCATTGTTTTAATTTAAGAAACAAATTAAAGTGCAGTATAATCTTCACTTACTGCAGTTTAACTTGGGGGAGGTTGATTTGCTTTGTTTGTATTAGGTACCAACTAAACTGCAGTATAAGTACTATTACTCTTATTAGTTGGTAATACCTGAATATACTCATTACCAGAACTCTTAGCTAATGTGCAGTATTT
Source organism: Crambus lathoniellus (assembly GCA_949710035.1). Taxonomy (NCBI): domain Eukaryota; kingdom Metazoa; phylum Arthropoda; class Insecta; order Lepidoptera; family Crambidae; genus Crambus; species Crambus lathoniellus. Next base: position 6,839,249 of record OX453300.1, read on the forward strand.
ATTTAATTCCACTGTTTTGTTTCTTTTTAGTTAACAGGTATTTTTTGAAGTGAGTTTAATTTTTTGAATTACTTTGTCCCCATCCTTTATATCCATATGTTTAAAACTGCTGAACCGATTTTGATGAAATTTGGACTGCTCTCTAAATTGGAATACCTACACTTATCATCAATATCATCATCGATGAATCATCTCGATATGCCTTTCAGTTTCCAAGAAATTCGTGGACAAACAAACAAACATACACCTTCAAAATTAAGCACACATGTTTGGAAGTCTAAATAGATCGTCATATTCAAATATTATCCAATGCCAACAATATCACATCACATTCATACAGGTCAAACTGCTAACTTCCTCTTTTGAAGTCGGTTAAAAATCCCTAGCATTTTATGCCATTAGATTCACTGGCGGAGGCAGAGGCGGGAAGCATAGATAAGTGACCTGGCCGTGACTATAATATTTTGTCAGTACCTAGGTAGGTATCAAATAGTATCAATTTACTTGTCTTTTATTATTATTATTATATTTTATGACTATGAATATGAATTTAATTTGTATAATTTTTTTAAATCTAAAATAATGGAATTTAAATAGGTAATGTATCTACTATAAAAATTAAATATTAGAAAATAGCCACCCATATACATAGGTACCTTACAAATAATCAGTCTCTCTTCTCACTTCGACTTAAAACATTTACATTTATGCTCTCCATTTCGATACCTAAGTATATTAAGTTCAGTATAAGAATTGTTATATTGAGGCACTGAATATTTTATTCATAGTTTAAGCTTTCTAGGTCTATATAAATTCATAAATGAATAAAATTGTTAATTAATTATTGTTAACAACCAATATTGAATTTAATTACATTTCTATACTAATATTATAAAGAGGAAAGATTTGTATTTTTGTTTGTAACGAATAAACTCAAAAAGAACAGGACCGATTTCGAAAATTCTTTCACCGTTAGAAAGCTACAGTCTTCCCGAGTGACATAGGCTATATTTTATCCCTATATTCCCACGGGAACGGGTACCACGTGGGTAAAACCGCGAGGATCCGCTAGTCTTAAATAAAACTCAGATTTTTTTCTTATATCGTAGGTAGCTTTAGAAGTACTTTAAATACTTATGGTAATAATATGACCATAAAAGATTTTGTTTAACTTTATTTCGTGAAGTTTTATAGAATTTTTAAATAAATTGTTCAATGTTATTATTTTTTTAGTTGTTACTGCCAATTGAAACATTTAATTTTCGTTATGAGAAACCGACTAAAGCGCAGTATCAAAACGGACATACTGCACTTTAGTCAGGAATAGCGATAACAAACCATTCTAATAAGCAGTATAAGCCCACTTTACTGCAGTTTAGTCTGTTTAAGGATCGATTTACCTTAACAATTAAAAGCAATAATAGGGGTCAAAAACTAAAAACCTTTATATTTTATATATTGTTTTATATTTTCATCCTTAAGGTGTATCGATGAGCTCAGTGGCGCCGCCAATGGAAATAAATCAATTGCATTTTATTAAAGGCTTGGATTAAAAGTTTCGGTTATTTCGCGCAAATAGAACAGCAAAATGCAATTTTTAATTGTTTTTTCATGTCCTTAAATATGAGCACCAAGTTATGGATCTCGATATTGCCAAATGTGGCCACTTTTGGCACTATTGAGATTCACGACTTATTGCGTAAGTTTGAGTTCTCAAAAGTATATTTATAAAATGCATTCCACTCTTTCACCTGCGCGAAATAACCGAAACTTTTAATTCAAGCCTTTAATAAAATGCAATTGATTTATTTCCATTGGCGGCGCCACTGAGCTCATCGATACACCTTAATGTTGTGTTATATAAAGCTCTATATAAATTCTCTCACTTTGCCTAAGAAACTTGGTTAGAATCCGTTATTTACAAATTTTTGACGCATTCTAAACTTTAAGCTCCATTTTCTCGGAATCGCATTTTGGCTCTTACTGCGGTTTAGGTTTGGGACGGCAGTACCTACTTAACTTTCAATATATTTATGCTTTTACATTCTACTTTTAAAATAAAGATATAAATACTAATCACTCATCATTATACATCTTCATAATGGTACTATTTCACTCAAATCATGACTCTAAACACCCTCGTTCAAAAACACGTCCAGTTTGGAACCAAATGAATATTTTCCGAGCTTTCCCAACAACCAGCTTTAACAGAACCCCCGCCCCCTTATAAATGAAGCATTCTACGTTTATGCCGCGCCACATTAGGAGGTCTTCACATTCTGGTCATTAATTATTTGAGGGCAGACTAAATTATTAGAACGGAGTTATACGATGGTATGTTGTCAGAATCGTTTTGTTAGATTCAATTTTCATATGTGCCATACATTATTCATGAGGTTTTACTTACAATGAAGTCTGGTACAGTAAAACTTTTGCTCTTTTTAAAGTTATTGTTTTATTTGCTATGAGTATTGTTTTTTTTAACTTTCATGCAAATTTTAGTTCACAAGTCACTCGCTTGTGGCGCTATCGTAGTAGGTACCTGCGTTCCGTAAAACGAATAAGTATGTTGTACGGTTTACACCGCACATACCGCGACGTCAGCGTTTTGGAGTTCAATGCGCTCGGCAACACACTTACGTAACTTCATGTAAACATTTATAATAATTACTTATATTTAATTTAGTGTCTACTCAATTGCATAACTGTGAACATTACCTATACTATAATAAAGAAAATTCGTAAACGTGAGTTTTCTTATAGACATTCCAAACAACTACTTTAAATAACTTCTAACTAAACTTCAACTTAACTTTAACTTCATCTTATGCTGTACGGTGTTATCGTGGTCAACTAAGCGTAGCCCGTACATCAAATGGTCCTTCGAGAAGTGATAAGAAGATAAGTGTTTTTGTTTTCCATTTGCGGTAGCGAATCGGTTTGACTGGCCTCCCAGAAGCGGGTCTCACCAGTCGATTGAGAAGGCGCACATATCGTACTTGGATTGCAAAGCATTTATTTACCTACAATACTAGCGAACAACTGCAAGTGAACTTTAACTTTGAACTTAGACTTACATCAGTGTAATAAGTGATCAACAAGTGAATCAAAACATCTGATTTGCGAAAAAATGGATATCAATCAACAAATGAAAACTTTTGAAGAAATCAAACAACTATGTGCAAACTACAAGAAAGATGGAACATCCCGTAAGACATTAGATTACTTGACAAGGCGTCTTGTGGCTTTAGAAAACCTTTGGGAAGACTTTCACAATCGCCATAAGATTTTGGAACAACAAAAACCTGTCGAAGATCTGCAGTACTTCAAAGAAAATTTATATGAAAAAACAAAAGAAATATACAATTTGATGAAAGCGGATATATTGCAACGTATGCAAAAATCGCCAGAGGAACAACCGAAACTTACAATTGAGCATGGTTCAAGTGCTACTGGGAGAACTAAGGAGTTATTAGATCGTCAAGAAGGAAACATAAACGCATTAGATCGGCCTATGAGAAAAATCGATCTTGATGCTATAACTGAGAAGTGGGAGATGGAAGACCAACTGAGCATTTTGAAAAACAAGTGGGAAATCGTTGAGAAGACGCATTGGGAACTAGATACATTACTAAAAGGATTAACTAATTTATTTAACATCAATGAAAATAAGTACGACTACCTGAGAAGAGCGCTCAACCAAAAGCTACACTCAACTACTTACTATCAAGCTTCGACACCAAGAATTGATTTACCGGAGTTTACTGGAAACTACAACCAGTGGGTTTTATTTAAAGATCTATTTACGGAAACTATACACAAAAATCCAGCTATTTCAAAAGTACAGAAAATGCAGCATCTGAAAGCGAAATTAAGAGGCGAACCTGAAAAGCTCGTCCAACATTTAGTGATTAGCTCGGATAACTACGACACGTGCTGGGATATTCTCAACCAACGTTATGACAATCAAAGATTGCTATTCACTAATCTTATGAATACCATGATGCAGCTTCCTACCATACAATATCCAAGCTCGCCTGCAATAAAAAGAATGCATGACGTCATAAACTAATGCCTGAATGGATTACAGAATATCGGTCTTGTAACAACCACCTGGGACCCTATCATCGTCTATCTGATGTCACAGAAGCTCGATTCAGCCTCTTACACTGAATATACAAGAGACTTGAGTCATCCGCGGAAAGTTCCTAACTTAGAAGAATTTTTAGCTTTTCTGGAAAACAAGTTCATGGCACTAGAAGCGGCAAAAAGTCATCAAAAGGAATCTTATCCACCTAAAGCGTCATATGGAAACAAAAGTACGCCAAATAACTTTCCCAAACGTCAATTTGAAACCAAACCAGATTTTTTCTCTAAAACTTATCACTCATCATATGGAAGATGCCCTTTGTGCAGCGGCAGTCACGTGCTAATGCAATGCTCAAAGTTCATTGACATGGATACTTATAACAGAAATAATACGATCGCAAAACTGAAACTATGCAAGAATTGTTTATACAGCCATGGAAACGAACAATGTACGTCAAGCAAAAGATGCAAAGACTGCAATAAACCACATCATACACTTTTGCATTATGTAGCGAAAAAGTTCGTTGCCCCAAAGAATAATGTAAACAACACAGGACAATGTTCTAATGACGTAAAACCACAAAGCTCAAACCACTTAGCAAATGATAACAAGGAAGTACTTTTGACAACTGCCGAAATTCAAGTTAAGACAATAACTGGAAGTTATATTTCACTACGAGCTTTACTCGATCAAGGGTCACAAGTGAACTTGATCACTGAAAATGCTGCTCAGCGTCTACGATTACCTCGTAAGAGAGTCAACGCCGTCATTTCCGGCGTGGGGTCCATCTCTGGGGATTGTAAGGGACTACTGGAACTAGAATGCAAATCTCACTGTACTAACTTTACATTCAAGTCTGACGTAATGATAATAAAACAAATAACTAAGAACTTACCTAGCACAACATTTGAAAAAGCAAACTGGACTCATATGGAAGGACTACAATTAGCCGATCCAGAATACTACGTGTCGAGAGGAATCGATCTATTACTAGGAGCCGAGGTGTATTCTCAGATTTTACTCGAGGGTGTTTTGAAGGGTGATTCCCAAACACCGGTGGCCCAGCAAACTCATTTAGGCTGGATACTGTGTGGCAAATTACGCACATTTAACTGTCACGTGACTTTAGTCGATTTACAAGATTTAACAAAGTTCTGGGAGACTGAAGATATAATACAGCAGCAGGAAGACATGCCGAAAGATGAATGGTGTGAATCGTTCTACCAACAGGAAACAAAAAGGGACATAGATGGAAAATACGTCGTCAAGATGCCACTTATCCCGAAACACGAAGAAAAGTTGGGGCCTTCCCGACCTATTGCCATTTCGCAGTTTTTACAACTAGAACGAAGATTTGAAAAACAAACTAAGCTTGCAAAAATGTACAAGGACTTTATTCAAGAATACATAGATATGGGACACATGACACCTACCAAAAATAACAAATTTAGTCATCAAAGCAACTATGTCCCACATCACGGTGTATTGCGAGAACAATCAACAACAACAAAATTAAGAACAGTTTTCAACGCTTCCCAAAAAACAATCGGCGGCTGCAGTCTCAATGACGTCATGGAGAAAGGTCCTAACCTCCAGAAAGACATCCAGGCGCTTGTATTACTATGGCGAACTTACAAATATGTTTACACAGCGGATATTGAGAAAATGTATCGATGTATCAAGTTACATGAAGATCAACAACATTTACTGAAAATTATCTGGCGAAACAACCCTACTGAAAAGTTACAGGAGTTTCAACTTGGTACTGTGACGTATGGAACAAAAAGCGCACCCTGGTTGGCAATGCGAACCTTACAACAACTCGCCAAAGATGAAGGACACAAGTATCCCGAAGCAGCAGAAGTATTGAAAACGCAATTTTTCGTCGATGATGTCATAGGAGGACACAGTTCACTGAGCGCAGCGAAACATATTCAAAACTCACTAATTGAATTATTAAAACTTGGCGGCATGAACTTACGAAAATGGTGCAGTAACGACCCAGAACTACTAAGCAACTTAACTAAGGATCAAATATCACATAATGATTTATTTAATTTCAAGAGCGAGGAAACTATGAGTACGAAAACACTAGGATTAAAGTGGAGCCCTAGACAAGATGTTTTCACCTTCAACTGGAACTTAGAAGAAAACAACAACAAACTAACTAAACGGAGACTACTATCACAGATTTCGAAGCTGTACGATCCTTTGGGGTGGCTATCGCCTATCACTATCTCTGCGAAATTGTTATTCCAAACAGTTTGGGAAAGCAAAAGCAGTTGGGACGAAGAGTTGCCAGAAGATATAAAACAAAGATGGTTTAAACTAGACACAGAACTACAGCTGATTAAAAATATAAAAATAAACAGATGGCTCGGAAGTATTGATAACAGTGTGCAGTTACATGGGTTTTGCGACGCAAGCGAAAAAGCATACGCCTGCGTCATATATAGCTGCGTCAAAGGCGAGAATGACGTAACAAGAGTGACGTTACTGGCGGCTCGAACTAAAGTCGTACCACTAGCCCAGAAAACTACGCTTCCCAGATTGGAACTTTGTGGAGCATTATTATTGACTCAACTACTAAATAAAGTCAATACGTCACTGTCGGGGTATAACGTCACTACTTATGCATGGAGCGACTCTAAAGTTGTACTAGCATGGTTGCAAGGCGACAACAAAAAATGGGAACGTTACGTTGCCAATAGAGTGGAAAAGATAACATCTATAGTGCCTTCTCAACAATGGTTTTATGTAAACACTGACTTAAACCCAGCTGACTGCGCATCAAGAGGTTTATTACCAAGCAAGTTGGTTGATTTTCAACTTTGGTGGGACGGACCGAACTTTTTACAAAACTTCGATCAGCAAACGATGCAGAAAAATATGAAATGTTTTTATACAACTCAGGAAAATCAAATTCAAAAAATTCAAGAAAAAACAAACCAACTTCAAGATGAAAATTTTATAGAAAAACTATTACACAAAAAAAGTTCATTGACTCAAATACACAGAATTGTAGCATGGGTCATACGGTTCACAAATTGTTTGCGTAATAAAGTGCAGCGCAGCAAAATGCACTTAACAACGTTTGAACTAAAAACTTCTGCTGATTGTGTACTTAGATTTGTACAACAAAACGAGTTTACGCAAGATTATAAGCAACTTAAACAAAATAAATCAGTTCCAATTAAAAGTTGTATTTACAAGCTCAATCCATTCTTAGACGACACGTGAGTCTTACGTGTTGGAGGACGACTACAGCATTCCATACTACCAACAAACATGAAGAATCCAGCCATTGTGCCCAGCAAAGCTCGGTACACCGAACTGTTGATCGACCACGCCCATCAAGCTACAATGCACGGGGGGGCCCGGCTGACTTTAACTTACATACGGCAACGCCACTGGATACTCTCAGGAAACCGAACAGTGAAAGCAAGACTACGCCTCTGTGTGAGATGTCATCGATTCAACAACAATCATCCCTCGCAACTGATGGGGGACCTACCGTCACCGAGGATAACTCCAAGCCGTCCATTTACGCACACTGGCGTAGATTTCACTGGAAGCGTCGATGTCAAGCTTAACAAGGGAAAGGGAGTGAGAACCACGAAAGCTTACATCGCGATTTTCGTGTGCATGGCAACAAAAGCTGTGCATATAGAGCTGGTGTCAGAATTAAGCACGGAAGCTTTTATTGCTGCGTTCCAGAGAATGTGTTCCAGGCGAGGAACACCCCACCACATGTACTCTGACAACGGAACTAACTTCGTGGGGGCCTCCAGAGTACTCAAATCAGAATTTGAAGTTTTCAAGCAGTTACTGTCGCCGGAATTCTTTACTAAAATTGAGAAACTTGAGGTACAGTGGCATTTTAATGCATCTTCGTGGCCAAGTTCAGGTGGATTGTTCGAGGCAGCTGTGAAGTCGATGAAACATCATCTACGGCGCGTCCTGGGGGAACAGAAACTTACCTGGGAAGAATTTACCACACTACTAGCCAAAATAGAAGGCTGTATGAATTCACGACCACTGTGCCCGCTCACTGAAGATCCGGATGAGTTCTACAACTGTCTTACACCTGGACATTTCATAACAGGAAGCCCTACTCTTCAACTACCACAACCGCAACCTGATGACCGGCACCTAAGTCTTCGAAAACGATGGCAGCTCACGGAACACATGCTAGAACAATTTTGGAAAGCTTGGTCAAACGACTATTTAACTACATTACAAGCACGATGCAAATGGAATAAACCAACAACTAACTTACAACTAGGCGACGTCGTGCTGATAAAAGAAAGCTACTTACCGCCCGGGAAGTGGGCTATGGGTCGAGTGATTGAGGTCCATCCCGGAGCAGACGGATTAGTACGAGTAGCTACACTAAAAACCAAAACGGGCATACTCAAGCGCCCTATTATAAAACTTTCTCCTCTCCCTACTGAAGAAACTGAAAAGAAAAAACAAGATGTTAACAAACAAGATACGAAAATCATAACAAGAAGCAATACACAAACCGGAAAAATAAGCAAAATGGGATTTAGTTTAATAACATTACTTACCTTAATGTTTACAATAATAACTGGGTCAAGTTCGACCGCCGCACCGATGATGACTCATATTACGACGCTGGAACCCGAGCGTCCCGTCTACTACGATGAACTTGGAAAAATTCATTTTATGCACGATGAATGGATTTTAGTAATGTACTATAACCTCAGTACATACTGGTCTGCAACTCAACAAATCAAGAATTATTTTACGAACCTTGAAGAAGTCTGTGACGCACTGGATCCAAGATACTGTAAATCTACGCTTGATCAGCTAAATCACGAAATAAGTCTGCTCGACCACTACAACGAACTTTTGCTGACACCGCACAAGCATTTATCCCGAAAGAAGAGAGGTTTGATCGACGGAGGCGGATATCTCGCCAACACTTTATTTGGAATACTAGACCAACGTTTCGCTGATAAATACCAACAAGACATCGAAAAAATCGAGACTAACAAAAATTATTTACAAGAACTGGCTAAGAACCAAACTTCATTGATAAAGATGGAAAATGAAGTCCTTAAGAAAAGTGAAGAAAATTTACAAAATCAATTTTCTCTCTTAAACAACTACATACAACAAACAAACATGAGTTTTGCAAAAATAGAGAATGAAATTCATGCTATAATGGCAGCGAACTTTTTTACTTCGTCTTCGTTAACCGAGTATTTACTGATAAAGAATGTGATGAGTATTCAAGAAATCATCATCAACTCAATATCGCAAATTTATAAAGGTCATATTGATTTACACCTGTTGACCCCGAGTAGCCTGAGAAAACAACTAAATGAAATCGCTGGAAAACTTCCAAATACTTTATCTTTACCGATTGATACAACTCAAGATTTGAAGCAAATATACAAACTGTTGAAAGTAAAGGCACGTGCTACTGAAAGCTATGTCTTTTATAAGATTCATATACCGCTTATAAACGAAGAAGATTTTACTCTATACAAAATTTTTCCGCTGCCATTGGTCGAGAATAACACAACAAGAAAGTTGCAAATGTCATCATCACATATTGCTGTTAATCTGAGGAAAAACACTTATGTGAGCGTTACAACTGAAGACATACAAAAATGTATACAACAAAATGCAAATAGTTTTCTATGTGAGGCAACCCTACCAGTATTCAACCTGCTCGATAACAAAGTGCCATGCGAAGCAAGTTTAATAAGTCATCGAAGAACGACGACCTGCCGGGCATTTAGCTTACCTTGCAAGGACGAATGGAGCAAACTACAATCTAAAAACAGCTGGTTGATTACGTGTTGTTCGGAAGAGTGTACGATTCGAGTCATATGTAACGATGACATCACAGTACACACGCTAACACACTCCAGTCTTATCACCCTGGCACAGAATTGCATATTGCAATTGAAGAAGCTGACTATCTATTCTCACAATGTCTACGAGAGTAGCTTAGACGCCGAAGCGAATTTACAGATTCCCACATTAGAAAAGTCAGTCAACAAGTTTGTTAACTTAACATTACAATCACATCAGTTGTTTCGAAGAAACTTAAGCGAAGAAAACGAGGTCGATAGACGAATAATAACCATGATGGAAACCGAAAAATTATCCCTCAAGCCATTGACGCACCATGACCTACATCAATATGTTATTTGCTACACATTGGTTGCTATAGAGTCATAGCGGCAGCCATAACTATCATTATAAAGAAGCGTCATCAAATGTGTAACAGAAAACAAAGATCAACTGAAGAACCGCAATATGAAGATATAGAGATGCGACACCCTAGATCACACACGTACGGAAGGGTAGCGGCACCGGCAGCGTCGGCGGCTCGGGAAGCTGCGCCAGCTACTTCGCAGCCTGGCAAGAAAAAAGGAGATTCATCTAAAAATCCCGTCTTCCGTTTTGAAGAATCATAATATTTTTTTTATATACTTACTGTGTTTTATAAGTCTTACTTACTTTAGTTATAACTTTATTGTTTTGTAAACTTTTGTTACTTTTAATGTTTAATATTTTTTACATTTTTACTTATTTTTCTTCCCGTGTGGGGAATATGTACGGTTTACACCGCACATACCGCGACGTCAGCGTTTTGGAGTTCAATGCGCTCGGCAACACACTTACGTAACTTCATGTAAACATTTATAATAATTACTTATATTTAATTTAGTGTCTACTCAATTGCATAACTGTGAACATTACCTATACTATAATAAAGAAAATTGGTAAACGTGAGTTTTCTTATAGACATTCCAAACAACTACTTTAAATAACTTCTAACTAAACTTCAACTTAACTTTAACTTCATCTTATGCTGTACGGTGTTATCGTGGTCAACTAAGCGTAGCCCGTACATATGTGTTTTGGGAACGATTAATTGTTAAGTGTCGTGATTGCGACTGTCACTTTAAGATCGGTAATAAAGCCTGCTGATGGAATGCACGCTGACTAACAGCGCGTTAGAAGTATCGGATAAATTCGTCGCTTCTCCCAGCGATTCCGTAGCTCAGTGGTTAGAGCATTCGCCCGGACAGTGAAAGGTCGTTGGGTTCGAGAACTTTAGTATCATTCTGTGGTTCGAGTCCCATCGGAGCTAGTTGTGAGACGGGTGGACTTTTTCTAATAAGTAGGTACTTCATTTTCAATTATTCTGTGATTCTTCAGATTTTCGCTTATACATAAATGTAGTTCGAATTAATCCACCCAAAAGCCGTATCGAAAATACTTTGTTCCGAAGTGTACACACAAAGTTGTGATAGAAACTATATGATGAATAGCTCCACAGAAGCTCGGAAGGACTCCCCATTAGCCTTATCAGTAAGTTAACTGCCTTACTTATCACTATACATACAAACATACCACACTACTATACAAAGTGACGTATCACGTTTGGCTTTAGATATGGCTTAACTAAATACGGTACGAAATGTACGAACTTGTTAGTGTGATCAATGATCAGTAATTTTGAATATTTGTAAATGAAACATACCTAAGTCAAAGGTAAGTAATTAATAAGGAAAATAGTTTTGACTTATTTTTTTTATCCAGAATAGTGTAGCACTTAGCCTTCATCACACTTGATGATAAGTGGTGGGTGATAAGGCTGATGGTGGAAGCGCACTACTCTCGGAATCCTCAATCACTTAGGAACTGGCTATCTTATCACTATCTCTTATTGCCGGAACACAATAATGCTGAAGATATCTTTGTTATGGCGTCATCATTAATATATGTCTGCTTGTTTGTAATACACTCAAAAACTATCCGATTTTGAAAATTCTTCCATCAATAGAAAGCTCCATTATTCCTCAGTAATATATTTTATAGGTTATATTTTATCCTGATATTTTTACGGGAACAGATACTACGCGGGTAAAACCGCGTTAAGCCACTTATAAACAAGTCTTTGAAAACTTTGAATGTAAGTATGTAATTTTATCTTTTTAAAGTTAAGAGCTTTGAAGAGTACAAGTATTAAGTTTCAGATGTTAATAATCAAAATTAAGTAAACCGTGTACAATTTGTTATGAAAGTGCAGAGATATAATAATAGTGATAGATATATAAGATGTTTTGAAACAAACTGTAAAACGAGCAGGGGGTGGTCAGGTTGTGTTTAGAACGTAAATAAAATAGAAAAAAAATCCCTAAAATTATTTTTTTATTATTTAATTTTACAAAAAATTCTGATATTATCTATGGATATCAATTCAATATTTAACATAATACCAAACGTAAAAACAAAATTACTTATTTAACCACGACACAGGTAAACGATAATCCGGAAGCTATTGGGCGCATACAATAGCGCGGCTGGCCGATCAGCTGTTGGACCGCCGGGGTTGACGACCGCGGCGCCCAGCCTGCGTGCGCTCTGAAATTAATTGTTTTCATAGTAAAATGAAATAATTTTATTAAAACGTTTGGTATTGTACATATTTAATTGATATCAAAATAATATTATAATTTTTTGTAAAATTAAATACTTAATATAAAAAAATGGGATATTATTTATATTTTTTTATGTTCTATTCACTTGACCTGAACACCTCCTGCTCTATTTGCAGTTTGTTTTACACCATCTTATATACAATATTCGTTTATAGATGCAATTCCGAATTTGGAAATAAAATTTGTTTTCTTATGAAGCAAAATAATGCAGTTTAAATTTTCACGAAGTGACAGATGTGCATTGCCTAGCTGTTCCAATCCACGTAGGTATTTGGTTACAACAGAGTCATACTGTAGTGTAGCTACCAGTAACATGTATCGATAAACACATTTTGTAGCACATTTTAAAACGAATTAAGTCGAACAGAGTCGTCAAAACTCAACATTAAATTAATGTCGACAATCGTATCTTAACCCTTCGCCGTCACAACGACCGACGGCACGGTCCGAGATATGTTCGGTCTCGAGTTCCGGGTGTCGGTGTCTGACTTTCTATTGAATGCAAACTCAATAAAAATCTCTCGATCTCTCTATTTCTTCTTAAATATAATAAACAATGATTTATCGAAGTTATCAAACCCAACCCAATTCATTACTACAACCGTATCCCAACCCTCTCGCCGTCGGGACGGACTCAGATATCATACGGTCTCGAGTTCTGTCTGTCTGTGTCTGGATGTAGAGCTAGACAAATTTAATAATGGAATGTTAACGTTTAAAGGCGCTCTCTTTATAGTACATTACAGCCGAGGACAGGTAAGTAAGAAATTACATTGTCGAGGATGGTTTGAAGCACGAGCCGCAGGCGAGGGCTTTAATCATTCGAGGCAAGGTAATTTGCTTACCGTACAAGGCTTGTATAGTGCTTTTCTCAAGAAATGCGAGGAAATAAAAAAAACTGTTTAACTAAATAATATTTATTAAAATTTATACCACACATGTTCGGGCAATTATTAAATGTAAATGTTATTGATTTCCCGGGCACACTTATGTATAAATCGCCCATAATAATATTATTTTAATGATGTATCATTAAAATACGCCAACAACACAGATTCCGAAAATGTATGCGCCTTTTTTTCACTTTTCCAAATCAGATCGTAGGTTTTCATATATCTTTCTTTTGATTTTGCTGGCAGTAAGTTTTCTGTTATTAATTTTGCTTCTGCTCTCAAATTTGGTGGAGTAGGTACATACAATGTCTGTATATGTTTCATTGGCAGAACTCATTTTGATAATTTATTACACAATACAAACTGTATTGATATCTAATCAACCGCTGAAAATCATTCCCGCCGTTTTTTTAATATTGGTTTGTGAGGCCATGTCGAACGGTCATACAGCCTAGTGATACTTACTACTTGCTACTAAAATGCGCAACTTCAATACCCGCTTCTGGGCGGTAGATGGCGCTGTATATATTTCCCATACAAAATTACTCGTAAAGGATATTTTGTCTATGATAAATCTCATTTTGTTTTTTCGATTGATGTTCGTGCTAAGCATGAAGCTCGACCTAATACTGAGGTAACTGTAGTTCTCACCCTGAATAAAAAAGTGAATACCAGCAAATTTGACATTTAGTATGTAGTGGCTGTCAGTTGTCTCGTATGACCATACGTATTTTTTTAAGTGTAGGTGAGACGGAAGACAGCCACTATGTAATTTGTGGTCACAACAAATTGTTCGTACTGCACTCTCTAGTTAACTCAGTATTAAGTCGAGCTTCATGGTGCTAAGGGTACATAGCGCTTGTGGTACAATACGAAGTAATATACTCTGTGCGCACCGTATTTAAAAAAAAGTTAACCTAATTATAATATAATAATTACCTATAAAATAATAATAATAATGTGGCTGTATGGTGCAAATGTCCCTTTGCTTTTTCTGTTTTTATACACAGGAATAACGAAAGAAAAAATAAAGAAAAAAAGTTGGTAATAATATCTTTGGGTAGTACCTTTTCCGAGGTAAACATTCTAAATTTGAAAATCACTGCAGTAATGAATTTCAGTACTTACTTACTGCACTAAAATCAGTGCAGTAAGTAAGTACTGAAATTCATTACTGCAGTGATTTTCAAATTTAGAATGTTTACCTCGGAAAAGTGCCACGTACTGCATTCTTTTCTCAAATATAATATTAACATTTCAGAGCATAAGTGTGAAAAATATATTTCGTTTGTAAAGGCGTCCTCGCTTCACAGTTATTTCGAACTTCTGCAGGTAAGACGAAAGGAAATCAAAATACTTAATGTGCAACATTATGACCAGAAAACTCTCAAAACTTTTTATTCAGAATTTTTGGTTGCAACTTTACGATTAAAATTATACAAAGTTGTTGTTTGTTAAACAAAACTAATATCCTTAATGTTTAATAAACAAAATGTTTATTAAACATTATGGAACTAACTTTGTATAATTACATTTTTGTACCAAATACCGTTTTAACAAAGTAATGATAAAATTGAATATCAAAATATAATTGACTAACTTTTACGGAGATACTAGCTATGGATTTTAATTTAAAGATACTTCAATTACCATGTTGTGTAAGAGTCAATACAATATTAAAAATATGGAAAAAGATACCAGAAGTCCGGAAATCCCAGTCATTTAATTATTACTTAGGATGTAATGGATTCTTTTATAATTCAGACACGAGAATCTGCCTTCATTTTTATGATAATATCAGCTGCCTTTCGTACTGAAAATATCGTAATGGTTTAAAATGTGAAACGACAACATTCTTTATAATTCAGCGTAGGTACTCGTAGGTACTCGTACCTATATCATTGAAATTAAAAAGAAAGCATAGCTCTTACAGATAATGATTCCTTGCATCTAAATAGGATTAAAACTTCTGAAATCAGAAAGAGCTATAAAAATGTTCCTTTGGGAATCTTAAGTAATTGTCAATGCTGATATTAAAACTTCTATACATAAAAATCAGCCAAGTGCGAGTTGGACACGCTCATGAAGGGTTCCGTACCCACTTAACGTAGCCTATACCTAGCCAAAATACCAGAATCATTTTTCGTCAGCAAAAAATAACTTTGTTTTCAATAGTGTTTGTATGAACTTCAAACTTACATTTGTGGTTTTTGAAAATGTGTTATATCTCAAAAACTGCTTTCTATATCTCGTTCAAACCAATGTTCGTTGAAAGTTTTTATTAAGATCTACAGCATATATTTTTTCTAGATTTTTCACTCTCTTATTTCTTAAAGTTAGAGGGGGGGGGGGGGGGACACTCATTTTACCACTTTGGAAGTGTATATCTTTCAAACTATTGACTTTAATAAAAAAATTACTTATAAAAGAAACCTATCTAAAGACACCCAACACGAATATGTTTTATGTTTTTTTTTTCAGTTTCAGTTCCATGTATATAGCCACCTTAATTTTTCTATTTTTGTATTAAAATCCTAAAGTGGTTTACAGAATATATCTACCTACCAAGTTCCAAGAATGTAGTGTTAATAGTTTTGGAATAAAGTGGCTGTGACATACGGACGGACGGACGGACGGACTTACGGACGGACGGACAGACAGACAGAGATGACGAATCTATAAGGGTTCCGTTTTTTGCCATTTGGCTACGTAACCCTAAAAACAACAAGTACGAATGGAGCTCGTGCGTGGGACGTTAGTACTATTATATATTCTGTGTCGTGGGCTTAGGGTGACGTATTTTTTTTTTGTAATTGTTACTACTGCAAAATACACGACAGAACAGTACGGATCTTTTAAGATGCCGGCGACGGGTCAGCGAAAATGAGCCTCCCATATAATCGAATTACCAAAATAATTTAAATATTGGGTTTTTTTACTGTAAGTACTTGGGATTTTATTCAGATTACGACAGCATTTATCAAGGTCCCTATTAAAATAAAAAAAACAAAATACTTAAGTATACCCATTTAAAAATTATTGCGAATTGCAGTTTTGTATGGAAAAATGTAATTGGCTTAATTTTTTTTTTTTGGATAGGTATTTAGGATATTTTTTTAATAGCGATCTAGATAAAATCTGTCTTAATCCAAATAACATCACAAGTACAGTCAATCATGCTCTGAATTATTTTGGTATTACGTTTGTATGGGAGACTGACGCGTCGCCGACTCGACCTCTTAATCCCGCAAAAGGGAGGTTCATATCGTTTATCTCTGCGGCTCTACTGTAATTTAACGAAAACGAAACTTCGTTATACCCGTCCCTCTCACTCTCCGGGCATGACAGAATCAAGTGAAAGCGGCGGGGCTAACGAAGATTCGTTTTTCGTTGAATTAGTGTAGGGCCTCTGTAATATTCAATGGATTTTGTTAATTTTTATTCGAAACAAATGTAGTAAAAGTATCGTATTACTACAAAGTAGTTATTTGATTTTAATGTACCACCACGTCGTACATTACATGTCAATAAGAAAGTCTTGTAAGACTGTAATAAAAAATATCACATAAAAAATCCTTTTTATTTTCTTTCTTGATAAACGGAACCCTGAGCAGGGAAATGAGTGAAGCGGTAGTAGAAATCAAATCAATCAGGCGATCGAAGACTTCAGTCGTTAGTCAAAAACTCCGACGTCAGATGCTGAGAGTGCCCTTATGTCGTTTGTAATAGAAGCTGTTTTTGTACAGCTAGAGCAAAGTTTTACGTGCTATTGAGTGTACAAAACAATCAGGGTTGATCTTTAACATACCGCCTTGTTATTGGCAATTGTTTCCTTTATGCGATCCTTTTATGGACTTCGATATTTCCGTTGACATTAATTATGTTTTATCCATCTTCGTCGAAAATCTCGTTTCAAAAGAAATTTGGTACTCACGGTTTATGTTTCTTTTGATGCGTTTAATGATCTGATCGCGTCGCTTGGCTCTTCTTAGGTTCTTCTTAGGTTGGCTCTTCTTCATGGGGGCACTGCCGTGAAGCCAACCTTGATGAAACCCTGAATGGGCATCTTTACCTTTTCTCGAAGTGCTGCGTCGTATTTTTGAACTTGAGTTTGGATTATAGCAGAAAAACTAAATTCTTTTGATATAATATCGATAGTCGTCTTATTAAACATAGAAAGTTTCAATGCGTAGCTCTTATGTTTTAGTTTATCGATATCTAAAAACCACGATTGCGTCACTCACTGACGATCATCAAAATTCGAAGGTACTCACCTACTTCCTGAAGTCATGTTATGTAAGCTAATAGAACCGAAAGTCAGTCAAAGTAGAGCCGAATAAATGAAAATCATTTGTGGTCACAAACTTTTTGATGTTTGTACATACACTGTAAGTTAAATAAAAATAAAAAAATAAAAGCTTGTAAAAAAGCTACGGCCTAGTTTATTTGTGACATTTTTTTTTTAATATGCATTAAAGAAACACCTATCCAAACCTTTAGTAAAGCAATCAAACTTTCATGAGATTCATGACTAAAGTTGAAATAAAATTAAGAACAAATTCAATTTCTAAGTAATCACCAACTATAGTACTTTGTCTTTTGATGAGTTTGTTGTATCAAATTATCTAAAGTTAGGCTTAACTAAATTAGAATCTTGATATGAAGATAATTTGTATCTTCAACATTGATATTTAGGTACGTGGAAAGTCTTAATTATACTTAGACTCTTTGTAAATGACAATATCAAATCTCGATAAAGAATTAGACTATAAAAGAGATTATTTTCTTTTTTTTGAAGATCAAACAATATTTGGATTAAGTACATGCGTCGGCTAAGAGATTATTTTAATACCCTCAACATTGGTTAAAGAAAGTCTCAAGAAGTCAAAGTGTCTAAAAATAGGGCATAACTTTTTTATTATTTTTAGACATTCTATTAAGGTTTTGTGATAAGTAGGGACTTACAGTACAATTTTTTTAGGTTTGCGGTAGTAATGATCTCTTGAATCGTATTTGTGTCCAGATGACAAAAAAGATTAGGTTATCTTTTACCTACTTACGAGTAATGTCAAACGTTGTCAAGATTAGATGGATATAATTATTATGCCTTACATCAGAGATGACCTTGCTTGCTATTACAACCTTTTTATTAACTTGCCATGTTAGTTAGTTTGTTAGTTAGTGGGGGACAAATCTTGCAAGCTTAATTTGACCCACTTCCCAGTGTCCGATTTAGCAAAAATTTTGTATATACAGGTTTGGTTTAGATGACAATACAATATTAAAGTACAGTCAGCAAAAAAGGTTTTCATGAAAATGAAATTTTTACAAAAAACTTGTTTACATCCATCTAGCCGATACAAGTAATCCAATTTTTTTTTAACCTTCCACAACCTTGGTGGAAGGTCTCGTATCGCGAGCGTATGGGCGCTTGGATGCTTCTTTGATGTAAATCCGCGTAGACACAACACAATTGGAAGTTTACATCTGATGGAAGGCAAGATTACATTCGTTCGGCCACAATTTTTGTGTCTTAAATAAGCATTCGTTATTCCCTTAGGTCTAATCTATGTCTATGTAAACAAACCTACAAACAAAATGTTATTTTAGTATATAAAAATAGAGAAGTAATTAACCGATCGACTAAAATACTTTTTTACCGACAAAAATACTATGTGAGCGACTTAGTCGCAAATCTAACTTAACCTAAATCCATTTTTCCGCAACCAAACCTAGTATTTTAGTTAGTAAATTTACAAATTTTTAGTCGATTATAGAGGTTTATTATCTATACTAATATTATAAAGAGGAAAGATTTGTATTTTTGTATGTAACGAATAAACTCAAAAAGTACAGGACCGATTTAGAAAATTCTTTCACCGTTAGAAAGCTACAGTCTTCCCGAGTGACATAGGCTATATTTTATCCCGATATTCCCACGGGAACGGGTACCACGCGGGTGAAACCGCGGGCGGTCGCTAGTATTCCATAAAAATATACCACGAAAGTTTGGATAAAAAACCAACCCTTTCACCTTATCAATAATCCATACTGCCTGCATACTACTACTAATACTCGTACTGCTTTTGACGATCTCCGTGGCTGAGAGGTGTACGCACCGGCTTTCAAGGTGCCGCTATATCTAGAGGTCCAGGGTTCGATTCCCGGTCGGGTAAATATTGAAAACCTTAGATTTCAAAACGAACTTATCGTATTACGTATTGGAACAATGAATGTGATGGTGTTCAACATTTAATTTGCATTACTGAAACGTTTAAAGCACACCTGAAAAGCATTGTGTGTGTCAACCCGAAGACATTGAAACTCACAAAACTGTTTTTTTTTTATTTACAAAAACAATTCCAAATTTATATTTAATTGCAGCAAGAGAAACCGCAAGGGGTTTATGTATTGCTGCCATCAGTCACTGACACAATGATAAAAAGATTTTTTTAAATGTTTTTTTGCAATATTGCTGAATAAACTATTACTTCACTTACCCACGGTCTGAGCCGTTGAGACACAAAAAACGAAACGAAAAGCAGTTATGTTACGTAATGTAAGTTAGGTTACGTGGAAAATATTTAAATTTAATAGCAAAGTTGTTTGTGAGAGGATGTCTAACTTTCGCGGTGAAAAGCGAGGAAAGAAAATCTAGTCTCAAGACAAAAGTAACTGTTCGTATTGAAACACTGCAACTACGGTCTATTCTATATTCAATTTTCAAAATTTCAGCGTTTAGTGATAAGAGTTACTATTAAAACGCTAATTATAACTAAAGCAAACTGTTTTCAATACACAGAAGTGTCGTGTAAGCCTGAAGACACTGATGCCCGTTTGCACTAAACTCGGGTTGAGCTTGTCCTAGATAAGATACATCTTAGTTTATGCACAGCCTAAAACAGCCGAGCTAAAATTTTTGTTTGCACTGACAGACTACGTCGTAACTTAGTCATCGCCTTGATAAGAGAATGAATGAATAAATTCAAATATTAATTGTTTATGGATTTTAAAACTGGCGAGGTAAAGTAGGTCACTGGATATTTTTTTGGTTGAAACTTCTCATTGATTCCTTCGTGAGTTAAAAGGAGACAAAAGCTAAGACGTTGTCTATTTTATTTGGTAGGGGTAATTCACCGAGAAAATAAAAAGTCAACCGAGCTCAACTGTCAAGAAAAACTTTATACAGTTTTTTTTAAATAAATGATGAATGACGTATGTCACATGTATTGTGTCTCTATCGTACAAACAAGAATACAAAAGCCACAAGCTTTTCTGTTCCGGTGACAGCCGTGACAGAGGAGTCACTTGCAATACGAAATTAGCTGTCAAAATGGACTGTCGTATGAAAACTGTTTTAGTTCCAAAGATAATCACCGGAACAGAAAAGCTTGTCGCACTACTCTTTGCTCACAATGCCACAGACAATAACCATTGATATAGGTATTTCTTAAGCCTTAGGTGCTCGATATTGGGCCCGTAAGTTGAGAATAGCCTAAAGTGCATTTAAGTATGTCATAAGGTTAGTGCAAATCAATTTTTTGTTAAGAATGTCTTAAGTTAGCTAGGAAAAGACTTAGGGGATTCTTAAGTTTAGTGCAAACGGGTGTGAAACTCGTAACTGTTAATTGCTGAATAAATCTTAGTGAGTTCGTCCCCTCGGACTAAGCCGGCTGACTGTTTGTTCAGTCGCCACTGAGATACCTACAACAAACGAAGGAGTTGCGTGGGATACCTTTACCTTCGTTTAACGGTTAAGTTGTTTGTGAAGGGATGTGTATCTTTCACAGAGACAAAGTAGATTTTCACGAAGAAAAGTTTAGCAAAGGAAATCTAGTTCTTTGTTGAAATTACGTTATTTTTAATTGTTTTACCTACTGCAAAATTGGTTTAATATTTTTGCTTTAGGAAATCTTATCATGTCAGCCGAACGACGCCTACTGCTGGGCATAGGCAGGCAGGCATTAGGAAATCAAGAGTTTAGTTAGGTATACAAAGGCTTTGATGACATTGGAAAACTCCAAAACTGCTCCTATTATAACGTTAGTTAGAACTAAATCAAACTGTTTTCAAGTAAGCCCGAAGACATTGAAACTCGTAACTGTCAGTTGCTGAATTAATCTAGTGAGTTCGTCCCCACGGACTGAGCCGGACGACTGTTTGTTCAGTCGCCACTGAGATACAACAAACAAAGGAGTTGCGTGGGATACCTTTACCTTCGTTTAACGGTTAAGTTGTTTGTGAAGGGATATGTATCTTTCACAGAGACAAAGTAGATATTCACGAAGAAAGGTTTAGCAAAGGAAATCTAGTTATTTGTTGAAATTACTTTATTTTTTAATTGTTTTACCTACTGCAAAATTGGTTTAATATTTTTGCTTTAGGAAATCTTATCATGTCAGCCGAACGACGCCTACTGCTGGGCATAGGCAGGCAGGCATTAGGAAATCAAGAGTTTAGTTATACAAAGGCTTTGATGGCATTGGAAACTCTATAAATGCTCCCATTATAACGTTACCCATTAGAATTGAAGCAAACTGTTTACAAGACGTAGAAGCGTTGTGTAAGCCCGAAAACATTGAAACTCGTAACTGTTAACGGCTAAGTTGTTTGTGAAGGGATGTGTAACTTTCACAGTGACAAAGTAGACTTTCGCAAAGAAAGGAAGGCAAAAAAAATCTAGTTAGTAAAATAATTACAGATCACTTGTTTTTGTTAAAATACTGCAGTTATAATTTATTTTGGGAAATTTAGTGTTGAGTTGTTGTTTGAAGCGTTTAATGGTAGCAATTTCCCAAAACAAAACATAGTTTGCAGTATTTCAATACAACAAACAAGTTACTGTTAACTTGAAACTAGATTTTCTTTGCACGATTTTTCTTCGCTTTTCTTTTCGCAAGTTACACATCCCTTGACAAACAACATTGCCGTAAGACGTGAAAATTTCCCACACAACTCCTTCGTTTGTTGTGTAGCAGCGGCGGCTGAACAAACAGTTAGCCGGCTCAGTCCGTAGGACGAGTTGACTGAGATTTATTCAGCAACTAGCTTTCCGCCCGCGGCTTCGTTCGCGTGGACTACATGACGTTATCCCACGGGAATGTGATATTTTCCGGGATATTAAGTAGCCTACGTTCCTCTCCAGGCTACAAAGTATCTTTGTCCCGAATTTCAGCCAAATCCGTTCAGCCGTTTTTGCGTGATTGAGTAACAAACATACAAACATCCAAACATCCAAACATCTAAACTTTCACATTTATAATATTAGTAGGATTAAAAATTAAATTAAACTAATAACTGTTATTACGAGTTTCAATGTTTTTGGGGCTTACACAACGGTTCTCAGTTTTGATTTAGCTGTAGTTAGCGCTAGGGATAATTTATCCATACGTAGGTACATGGTAATAATGTGGTAATATTTCAAATGCAAAAAGTAACTGTCTGTAAATATGCTACTTTTCACTTCAAAACCATTGAAGCTACTTTGACAATTTTTTGCATAGACAGTCGCATTTGTATTAAAATGAAGTAAAAATCGACCCGTAACTATAGTCCATTCGCTTAGATAGTGTCGCTCTGCCACAATGCCGTGCGGGTGTACCGACACTATCTAACCGAACGGACTATAGTTCCGATGGAATCCATGACCTTTCACTGTCCGGGCGAATGTTCACACTGTATTCCCGTTTTCCCCATGATGAGGACAGCGGGAGACTAGACGGGTGGAATACTTCGAATAGTGCCAGCGTTTATTTCATTAATGTGAAAAATAACTTTTTTTATACACAGCGGGGTAGCACTTAGCCTTCATAGCACTCTAAGTGGTGATAAGGCTGAAGCGCGCACTACTCCCGGAATCCTCAATCACAGATGAATTGGCTAGCTTATCTCTAATTGCCGGAACACAATAATGCTGAAAACATCATTGTTATAGAGTCAGACTTAGATAATATGGTGGTAGCTTAGCCAGGCGGAGTAAGAACAAGTCCTACCACCAACAAACCGAATACAATATGTAACCCCACTGGGAATCCAACCCGGAATCTCTGGCTCTGAAACCGGTGCTGTGAACCACTAGACCACAGAGACCACACTCGAAAGAAATACCTTTCCAGATTGTTTTTAGTTGTCTGCATTCGCAATGCAATTTTTATTATTCAAAAATTTTTAAGTGAAGTAAGTATTCATAATTTCAGCCGTACGACACCCACTGCTGGGCATAGGCCTCCCCCAATGATCTCCACAACGATCGGTCCTGCGCTGCCCGCATCCAGCGGCTTCCCGCGACTAAGTAAGTATTAGAAAAAACAAATTACTTGTCTCAGTACACGTCTCATCGGAACTAGTTGTGAGACCGGTCGATTTTTCCATCCATACGCATTCGGTTCGCTAATTCATATGACCACTAAAAATTATTTTTATAAAAAAATAAAACCGCCTTCAAAAAACCACATCAAAAAAGTAAGAAATAATTCCTCACCAAATAAATAACGTAAGTACTTTGAAGTCGGGCGTGAAACATGTACGATTTTTTGTTGTTTTTGTTAAAACCCGCCCGACTTCAAAGTACTTACGTTATTTATTTGGTGAGGAAATATTTCTTACTTTTTTGATGTGGTTTTTTTGAAGGCGGTTTTATTTTTTTATAAAAATAATTTTTATTTCACTTTTTTTAGTGCATCGTGCAGGCAATTTACTTGTATTCTGGTAAATGGCTGTGTGATAAAATTGAGAACATCCTTTTTTGAAGTCGGTTAAAATACCTTAAGGTATCCCCTTTTTAACAAAACAAGAATCATCTAAATCGGTTTATAAACAAAGGAGTTATGCCTAAAGATACGTATTAAATTCACATAAAGTGGTAACGAAAACGACAGTATTTTCAAGATTTCCTGAAAACTACTAAACCGATTTCAAAATTTCAAAAAATGGGACCAACTTGGAAACCAACCTAATGTAATAACGTTTCAATCATTTGAATCGGTCCATCCGTCTTCGAGTAATCGGTGGACATACACAAAAAAAAACATACATACAGACGAATAGAGAACCTCCTCCTTTTTGATTTAGAAGTCGGTTAAAAAGAGTCTTAATATGCTTAAATTCAATAACGTAATCTGTATAAATAAGTAAGTTTAAGTTTTGTTTTATATTTATTTGTTGTTACTCTAGCTGCCGATAGATGGCGCTGTATCGTCGCTTGTATGAAAATGTACATCGCGGTGTTAAGGTTTTTTGTTATTTAAGTAGGTCGGGTCAATTATTTAAATATAGGGTTTTGCAACACTATTGGGCGTTTCATTGAGTTATTATACATTAGTACCCTTGGAGCGTTACATAAGTTTTTGGGCTTACTGAGCGTTGAACATTGGTCCTTACGAGCCGGGTTGGCAAAGGTTTCCAATAGAGATGGGTCGTCGACGTATTTTTCGTTAACGAAACTAGACCGTCCATTACCGTCCATCGACTAGTCGATCAACTAGTTGAATTCGTCGACTAGTCGACGCGATAATGGAAGGCGTTCAATTCAATCGACTTAAGCGCGGCGTCTAAATCTGGTCTAGTCTACGTCGCGACGCTTCGACGGTGTCTTTAGTTAGTCTAGTTTTACGCATTATTTGACAGTCGAATGAACTGCAGTTACAAAATAAGTTCATCCACTGCATCGTTTAGCCAGTCCATCGACATACTCTTTTGCATAATATCAGAATGTTCTTGCCTTTTCACTCTAACAAGTCTAAAAAAAAATACAAATATCAACTCCTACGCCATATTATACTTAAGGTCCAAATTGCATTGTCCGACGATACTCAACGAACGCATACGTTTCGCGTCGTCGCGTTGTCAGTAGTTAAAGAACGCTGTGGACTCTCAGATTAGTCGTCTATGAATTCGACTAGTTCACGAATGAACTATAGACGGTCGAAGCGTCGATTAAACGTAAACCGTCTATTTAAACCGTTCGTTGATTCAACGACCATCGCTAGTTTCCAATTGTTCGCCCTTAGTAAAGGTCTCGAACGGAGCGGCGGATCGTCGTAGATGGGACCTGTCTGTTGAGTGTCGACAGGTCCAGTTATTCACCGTAAGAAGACCACAGCATAGCAACAGTAACGTCAAAGTCAACATCACCATCGGGGAACAACACTAGATGTACTGAAGTCAACACCTCAATTGGATTGGATCATTGCAAAGGAGAACAGCAGAAGCCATCATTGATCAGTGAAGTAAGATTGTGAAGTGAATGAACTGTGAGTACAATTTAATTCCATACGAATTTAGACTTTATTAACTCAAGCAAAATAACTTTGATAAATTTAGTGTAATATTAGGACTTAGAATAATTTAACAAAAAGTGGTAGTACGGGGAACCTATGCCCGATTTCCTACCGAGCTGAAGAAAGAAAAACACTTGGAAAATTTCAC
The DNA here is from genome assembly GCA_949710035.1 of Crambus lathoniellus. Taxonomy (NCBI): domain Eukaryota; kingdom Metazoa; phylum Arthropoda; class Insecta; order Lepidoptera; family Crambidae; genus Crambus; species Crambus lathoniellus. The sequence goes on from OX453300.1 coordinate 6,865,150, forward strand.
AAATAATTTTATTTTTGGATATTCATTTCTACTTCTCTGAAATAATCAACATATTATATTTACGATGGATTTATTAAAAATCCAATATGATTTACGGGCGCAATTGGAAAATGCCAGAAGCAACTATAAAAAGAGCCCAAAAGAACGACTGACAAAGCAACATTTACAGAAGAGATTAGAACTTATTGAAAAGAAATGGCAAGAATTTGATTCGACGCATATCAAATTAATCACCTCCAAGGAGGATCTCAGTGAAACGCCATATTTCAAATCTGATATATACCAAAACACTGAAGAGTTTTATTTAGATCTTGTAGCTGAAATTGGCTGTAAAGTAGAGCAAATGGATATCGGAAAGTCTTCACCGAGTTCAGATGATAAGCAACCTTGTAATTCGTTAATTAAGTTACCAAAAATTGTTATACCTACTTTCTCTGGATTGTATACTGAGTGGATGAGTTTCCGCGATTTATTTAAGTCATTAGTACATAACAATAGTGCTTTACAAGACGTACAAAAGTTACACTATTTAAAGGGGTATCTAAAGGGGGAACCAGAGCAACTATTGCGACATATTGCTATAACTAATGAAAATTACAGTCAGTGCTGGGCTCTGTTGGAAAATCGGTACGACAATAAGCAGTATTTAGCAAACAGTATTTTAAAACGATTTTTTAGCCAGAAACCACTTCTGACAGAATCCTCTACTGCTATAAAAGAGTTATTAGATAGTATGATGGATTGTTTAAATGGTTTGCAAAACCTTGGCATAGATGTAAAGTCTTGGGATATTATAGTTATTTATATAGTCAGTTTAAAGTTAGATCAAGAAAGTCGTAAACAGTGGGAAGCTATGGTTAGTGAGTTAACTTCAAAATCTAATATTTTGCCGAATATAGATCAGTTCCAAGAGTTTTTGAAGAAAAGGTATCACTCTCTTGAATTTTTGGAACCTGGTAAGTCAAATTATAAAAATCAATCTATCTACAGTAATAAAAACAATTATTCTAAGCTTAACCATATACAGACTTTACATATATCTCAAGGTCAATGCACTTACTGTAAGGGTGATCATAAAATTATACACTGTAAACAATTTTGTAATATGTCCTATGATGAAAAACGTGACTTTGTCCAAAATAACGGTCTATGTTTCAATTGTTTATTAAGTAACCACTCTTCTAAATATTGTCGTAACTCTACTTCTTGCCAAATTTGCCAGAGACGACATCACTCACTGCTGCACCCTAAAGGTATATCACACCCACAGCAATCAGAAATGCAAGTAAGTTTAGCTCAAAATTGTGAAAACACAGAAAACGAAATAGAACATCCGGAGTTTACAGAAAATTTTACAAATCACTTCGCTAATGAAAATACACACAATGTACTACTAGCCACAGCTTTGGTGACAGCGGAATCTAGCAGTGGCCATAAGCATTTACTACGAGCACTCATTGATCAAGGCTCTCAAGCCTCTTTTATTACAGAGTCCGTAGTACAATCACTGGGATTAAAAGGAACTGCTGTTAAAGGAGTTGTTTCAGGTCTGGGAGGAGACAAAAGTGTTGTAGCTAGGTCAACGGTGCAAATTGAAATACATTCTCGCTGCCATCCTGGATATGTAATCACCGTTAAGGCATATGTGTTGGACAAACTTACATCTCTATTACCAGCCAAAAGAATAGAAATAAATTCCTGGCCAGATTTAAAAGATATTTGCTTGGCCGACCCATGTTACCAGACGCCTAACAAGATCGACATCCTTTTAGGTGCTGAAGTGTATGGACAAATTATGACCGATGGTCTATTAAAATATCATTCAGGGTCCTTAATAGCACAAAAAACTGCGTTGGGTTGGATTTTGAGTGGCAAAGTTAATGCAAATATCTCGGCATCAGTTCCAGTTTCATGTAATTTTGTTTCCTTACATACCCAGGTGGACCATGTATTAAGATCTTTCTGGGAATTAGAAGCCAATATCACGCCTAACAAAATAATGTCCGAGGAGGAAAGGCGTTGCGAGGAGTTATATGAATCCACAACAGCACGGGACCCTCAAGGCAGATACATAGTAAGGCTTCCATTTAGAGACGAAGCACCAGCCTGTAAACAAGGTAATTCAATGAGCATCGCTTTAAGCAGATTTATTAGTTTAGAACAAAAACTTCAAAAGCAACCACAGTTAAAAGAAGAATATACAAAGGTTTTTAATGAGTATTTGGAATTGAATCACATGCAACTGGTAGTAGCTGCACATGATGATACTGAAAGAAAAGAAGCAGTTTATTTGCCATATCACGCTGTAGTGCGTGAAGATAAAACCACAACCAAAGTTCGGGTTGTTTTCGATGCGTCTTGTAAGGGCCACAACGGAGCATCGTTGAATGATGATTTGATGGTGGGACCGCAACTTCAAGCGGACTTACGTCATATCATACTTCGATGGAGATTACATCCTGTATGCTTTTCTGCAGATATAGTCAAAATGTACCGCCAGGTAAAACTGTTTACGAAAGATACCAATTATCAGCGAATCTTATGGAGGGAGGATCCCAGCCAAGACATTGGACATTATAAGTTATTAAGGCTAACATTCGGTACGTCTGCAGCTCCATACCTAGCTGTGAAAACATTACTACAAGTTGCTAAGGATGAGGCTAAAGATTTCCCATTAGCAGCTCCTATAGTACAAAGAGACTTCTACATGGACGACCTCATGTCAGGGTGTGAAAATTCAAAACAAGCAATTGAAATTTTTAAACAGTTAAATGAACTTTTAGAGAGAGGTGGTTTTAAACTTCAAAAGTGGGTTAGCAATAGCGAAGAAATGTTGAAACAAATAAATATACTAAAAAATGAGTTAGATAGTAACAAACAGCATAATAACAAGATAGAAGTAAAAATGCAAGAAAGCAATAAAATTTTAGGACTTACTTGGGATCGCGTTCATGATGAGTTTGAGTACGCCGTGCACTTGCCTCCAATGTCTTCAGGACCTGTAACTAAAAGAAAGGTTATTTCAGATATAGCTCGATTATATGACCCACTAGGATGGTTGGCACCTAGTATTGTTATCGGTAAAATATTAATACAAAGGCTTTGGCTATCTGGCATCGAGTGGGATGAGGAATTGCCAGAGGATTTGCTGAATGAATGGATACTTTATCGCAAAGAACTAAATCAACTTACCCTCTTTCGGCTGCCTCGTTGGTACGGTTGTCATCAGAATAACATTCGGGTTGAATTGCACGGATTCTGCGATGCGTCGACAGCAGCCTACGGTGCTGTTGTATATATTCGAATTGTAGACGCTAACGGTGATGTCAATGTTAATTTGGTAACTGCTAAAACAAGAGTAGCCCCCGTTAAACAAGTTTCCGTACCACGACTCGAACTATGCGGTGCAGTTTTATTAAGTAAGCTTCTCATGGAAGTTTCAGAAGTTTTAAAAATTCCAAAAGAAAACATTCATGCATGGACAGATTCTGAAGTGGTTCTTGCTTGGTTGAGTTGTCACCCCAGCAAGTGGAAGACATTTATAGGAAACAGAGTTTCAGAAATTATAACCTCACTTGAACGTAGTCACTGGTCCTATGTGCAGTCCGATAGCAACCCAGCAGATGCTGCGTCTCGTGGAGTTAGTCCTGGAAAATTAATTAATAGCCTATTATGGATTAGCGGACCACAATGGTTAAAACAAATACATATTAATTATACTCACCCGAAACATTTGAAGACACACCTGGAAGAAAGAATGATTAAAACACACACAATAGCTGTAGATCAGACAGTATCTGTAGTAGCAGGGGAAGATTTTTGGTCTAAATATTCGTCGTTGAATAAATTATTAAGAATTATAGCATACTGCAGAAGAATATTAAAAAAAGAGGCAAACAGAACTAGATATATATCAAAGGTAGAAAGAGAAGAAGCGTTAAATATAATGATACGTCTAAGCCAACAGAAAGGTTTTTTAAGGAAAAAGAAGATTTAACCCTTAAAGCTAAAGTCGGTAACAAGAGCAAATTAAGATCGCTATGTCCTTACCTGGATGAAAATGGAATAATCCGTGTTGGCGGACGGCTGGAACGAGCTGAATTAAGCTACGATTCAAAGCATCCAATAGTTTTACCTCATGAGTCCCTTCTAACAAACCACCTGATAGCTCAAGCACATGATCATACCCTTCACGGTGGTCCTCAACTTATGCTTACGTATTTAAGAACAAGATATTGGATTATCGGAGCAAAAAATTTAGTGAAGTTATATGTTAGAAGGTGTGTCACTTGTGCTCGATACTCAAAATCTAATAACACCCCGATAATGGGACAACTCCCTACTTCTCGTGTTAGTGTGAACAGACCTTTTTTGTGTAGTGGTGTTGATTACGCGGGACCCATAGATATCAGGACCTCGAAGGGCAGTGGGCACAAGTCTTTTAAAGGGTATATATGCTTATTTATTTGCATGGCGACGCGAGCAATTCATTTGGAAGCGGTGAGCGACCTCACCACTCAAGGATTCTTAGCCGCTTTCAAAAGATTCGTCGGTAGAAGAGGTCACTGTAAGGAATTGCACAGCGATAACGGAACTAATTTCGTGGGCGCTGCCCGTGAACTAAAACAGCTTTTCAACAACGAACGCTCGTCACTTGTTCCCGAAATCGCAGAATGTCTATCGAATAATGGAACTGAGTGGCACTTTATCCCTCCGCATAGTCCAAATTTCGGAGGACTATGGGAAGCAGGCATCAAATCTACAAAATATCATTTGCAGAGAATTATAGGTAATTCCACGCTTACTTTCGAAGAAATATCGACAGTTTTAATTCAAATTGAAGCATGCCTCAATTCCAGGCCTATAACTTCTGTAGAAGATAATGGTCACGTCATTCCTTTGACACCGGGCCACTTCTTAGTTGGTGAACCATTGATAGTAGCTCCAGATAATAACTATGAAAATGTTTCAATTTCACCATTAAAAAGATGGCAGTTGTGTCAGAAAATGCTACAACACTTTTGGCAGCGATGGTCCCAGGAGTATTTAGATCGTTTCATGCAGAGATATAAATGGGCACGTATGGTACCAGAGCCCAATTGTGGAGATGTAGTCCTAGTGAAGGAGCCTAATTTACCACCAGCCCGATGGCTTCTTGGTACTATTGTTGAGAAACATACCGGAGTGGACAAGGTTACGCGAGTTGTAACTATACGTTGCAAGAACACATTAATAAAAAGATCTGTCTCCAAAATCTGCACTTTACCTGTAGCAACTTAACTCTATTCTATGATTCTTTTCTATGTATTGATACCCATTTGATTAAAGGTTTTCTACATAATATATTTTTAGTTTGTTATTTTTTGTTGTTTATATAAAGACTGTCGTCTTTGGGGGGCGGTATGTATAAATAAGTAAGTTTAAGTTTTGTTTTATATTTATTTGTTGTTACTCTAGCTGCCGATAGATGGCGCTGTATCGTCGCTTGTATGAAAATGTACATCGCGGTGTTAAGGTTTTTTGTTATTTAAGTAGGTCGGGTCAATTATTTAAATATAGGCTTTTTGCAACACTATTGGGCGTTTCATTGAGTTATTATACATTAGTACCCTTGGAGCGTTACATAAGTTTTTGGGCTTACTGAGCGTTGAACATAATCATTATAGGTACTATTCTACAAACGTTTTCAACCAATTCACGCATGGATAGTGAATCAATCTCGGAACCCTTTGTATCCATAAAAATGCCTCCATACAAATATGATAAAAAACCTAGTTGATCCTATCACAAACATCCGCAATATGAGATCTCCTCCGGGAATAAATATCGGATATTCCAATGGGACCAAGGATATTCTATTATCGTATTCACATATTCAATCTTTAAGACGACAAGTACGAGAAACAAAAAATACTGACTCAACCCATTATAGGATTACAGAAACATCAAGAGCTGACAAAAATTTTCTTTTTCTCTCCACAAATATTTATGCCACTTCACTAAGCAGATAAAGGTTATTCGGTCCGTATATGTTATTCAAAGGGCGTGGATACCGCAATCCGTGATCCCGTCCGTCTTGCGGATGACACTCACACCGAACCGAATATATCACTGTTCAGCGAACGGATAAAGTACCTACATTTAGTGACAAATTGGGTGCCTGACCGACGAAGCGGTGCCGTAACGACCTAGATATTTTAAAAAGAAAATGGGTATATTTATCAAGAACAAAGATCGATATTGGCAAAAATGTAATTTATGGTTGAAGGATGGAGTCGAACTATTCTTGGAAGAATTAGACGACGTATAAGTATAAGACGTATAATTTGAACACTTCTGCTAAAACTCACCTTCTGTTGACCGAAGGTGAGTTTTACAAAATTTTCTTTAGTCAACTTTAAGGCTTGATTCAAAACATTGGCGTTGGTTTCGAATTTGTTTGAACAAACAATTTAGATCTATTTGCATTGCTCAAAAATTTTATACTTCCTTACGTGCGGAAGGTACTTAAATGAATATTCATTTAAAAATTGTTTATTGTACTTTATTGCAGTGCTCTAAAAATAACAAATGCCACCATCGTTTAATGTATCTACGTACCTACAAAACTGTATGTAGGCACAAAAAAGTTATACAATACGGTAAGAATGTATAAAATATTTTAAATTAAAAATGGTTACCTACATTATTGAGTCGAACAAGTCTTAATATGTGGATTTAAGACACATTGGTTTTTTCCATATTTTTTTTAACAACAACGCAATTCTAAAAAAAAATACGAAAATTTAACTGTTACAACTCTATGTAACATTTACCTGGAGCAATGTCATTATTTATTCCGCACACATTAGTACGACTCTCAGACGTATCCTTGACGGATTAGGTCGCGAAAAATACTTAGCGAGAAAAGATTCAGAGTGTTCGGAAAGATTACACACACCATGGAAATGCCGTACACGCAGGTATTTGGAAAGAAATAAAGAAAAAACATTTATTTGGGATATTACAACAAGATAACTTAAACACAAAACCACATAAAGCCTATGCCCCAAAACTATGTGCAAAAGTTATTACTAGTTATTTAAATTTTACTTTTTTGCATTAACAATTCAATTTTTATTATTGAAAAATGGAAAATAAAGTATTTTAGAAAAAATCAACCTGTCTCAACTATTCCATAATTCCTATCGGAGCTAGTTGTTGTGAGACGGGTCGATTTTTTCTAAAGTACTTACTTCATTTTCCATTTTTCAATAAGTTAATACTTCTTAACTGTTATTACTAAAATAAATAATCGCATATTGTTTCTAATAATTTATGATCGCATCGCATAATCTTACTAATATTATAAACTAGCCTTCAGCCCGCGGCCCTGCCCGCGTGACTTCGTTTTAACGTGAAAGACAGACAAGCAAATAACCAGTTTTTCACACTAATAATATAGTATGACATGAAAAGTTTGGATGTACTTAATCACGGCGAAATGGCTGGATTGATCTGAATGAAATTTGACACAGTCTAGCTCACGCGGGAAAAGCTGCGAACGGAAAGCAAGTAGGGCAGAGGTACCCTTTGTGGCCAATTTACGGATTTTTTGACTTTTAAGCACTAAGTACTAAATGGTCTTAGGTATTTAAAAGATAAATTATATCTTAAATTATAGATAATTTATCTACCTTTAAAAGTACATTTTTCAAATTTAAAAAAACAGAATAGTTTTTTGTATATATCACAAAATGTGTGAGAGGTGCCAAATGTACCGGTTTTGGCCAATTATTGATAGTTAAACTTTTGTAAGTATAGCGAAAAATCATAACCAAACCCAGGTTAAATCAATATATTCTAACGCACTAGAAACCAATCAATTGCAAAATAAAGTAACTATTTCATCCAAAACAAATTTCTTAAAATTTTCATTCATATCATTTTTTTTTAAAGAAAATGGGATTTTTTGATAAAAAATCGTATGACTTATGGAATTCTAACGGTTGTTATTATTACCTTAAAATACCTTATTTTAATTACCTTGCAAAAATTTCGAAAAGTATTTTAGAAAACTTTTAGAGCAAAACGTGGCCAAAACCGGGGCTTCTGCCCTTTATAAAAAAAGATTTAATTCTTAATAAAATAATATTATTATTAGTGTAGACTCTACACTAAATAGTAAACAACACAACGACAATATGTCTTAAAGGACAAAGTCATTTGAAGGCGACCGCTAGACTTTTCCATAAGGAATTGAGTTAGATGAAACCGAAAATAAACTACACTTTGGAGATAAAGTTTCCAATAAAGTTTTCTCTTCAAAACAGAAAGTAAATCTAAGTATTGAAAGGTATTTCATTAAAATAATACGTAATTGAAAATGAAATACCTATATGAAAACAACGACCCGTCTCACAACTAGCTTGATGGGATTCGAACCCACGACCTTTCACTATCCGGGCGAATGCTCTAACCACTGAGCTACTGAGTCGTTAGGAGAAGCGTCGAATTTATCCAATACATCTTACGCGGTGTTTAGCTAGCGCTTAATCTAATACTTCATTTTCAATAATAATATAATTTAATTGTGAATGCAAAAAGTAAAAATAATTAAAAATAATTCTCCTTCGCAAAGAATCGAGATGGTTCCTGTTCCCGTGAGAATATCGGGATAAAAAGTATCCTATGTGTTATTCCAGCCTATAATCTATCTCTGTTGCAAACATTCAGACCCGTTTAGTACCTAGTTTTTGCGTGAAAGAGTAACAAACATCCACACATCCAGACATACATAGGTACCTCAGATCATATAATACTCATATATTAATAATACTCATAGATCATATAATACTATCACAATATATAGACTGTGATACTATACTAGGTATAGGTACTCACAAACTTTTGCATTTAAATAATATTATGGAAGGATTAAAAAGTAAATTGTTTTAATAACTAACTGCTCCCTGCGGTTTTACCTGCGTGGTACTTGTTCCCTTCGAGATATCAGGATAAAATACCAATAGCCTACTTATGTCACTCGGGAACAAAAAAGCAGTCTTTTTTTAAATAGTTCCAGAAAATACCGCAAACGTCCAAAAAAACTTTACCTCTTATATTAGTGGATAGAAACGTAAGAAATTCATTGAATCAGGCGTCATCTTAGCAGAAGTCTACCCATTGTGAAAAAAAGACATTTAAGTAGCTTACTTACGCAAAAAAGTGCACACCACGAAACAAACAGTGTACAATACCTACAGCTGCAGATAGGAAGTCACTAACACACCTGCACCTTCACCGATTATACTACTCTAAGCGTGTTTCGCTCCAACCCGGGGCATCCCCAGATGAGGTAGCATGATGAACTCGAGAATGGTTTCTATAACGAAATGTCAAAAATGACATTTCATTGTAGACAAACCTATTGTTCAGCTGACAACTAAAGACTTTCGAGGTAGACAAAACTCTTATCGGATTTGTCATGCTACGCGTGCGCGAGTTGTTAAACCGTGCGAAATCCAGCACCGAAATAAATGTGACTAAAAAAGTTTAAACCGAAATCTGATTAAAAAGTAATTAAAAAAGTGTTTAGCACAGTCAGCTTCAAGCATTGTACTTTGCGGTTGAAACGACGTGAATTAAATTCATCGCTGTTATGGACTCTCAATTTAACTTTCGGTGAAAGTATTAAAAAGTCTATTTTGCTTCGTTGTTCGAACCGATTCGTGTTTGCTTTAAAAGACTTTGATCACAGCTCCCAATGATAGTATTCAAAAACATTCCTGTCGCCTTTGTGGTTTATTGGAAATTCATTTTATCACTTTGAGGCCATGTTTCGATAGTGCGTTTATAAAACATTATTGTGCAGCCTTTTTAAACGGACGCCTGTTTCGATGAACAAATAAAGACTGATTGTTCAATTGTTTTAGCCCGTATTTTTTTAATCACCGGTTCCTTTCTAAAAATCACCCGGACTCATTCTCAGTGTACCCTGGTACAATTAATAATTAATTAATTAATCTAATTTTAACTAATCGCAGCTAGTTGTGAGTTGTGAGACGGGTCGACTTTTTATAATACTTAAGTACTTCAATTTCAATAATAAAAATTGTAATGTTAATGCAAAAAAAGTGAAAATCAAAATAAGTTACTTCATATAAAATTATTATTTTTTCTATAAGTATACCTACTCGCATAAAAATTACATTAAAAGTACCTACCTATTTTGAAAAAAAAACAGTGTAATAAACAGAGAATAAGTTCTATTTTATATGAAATAAAAAAAACTGACACTCCTAGACAAATGGCTTTCTATTATCGATATCGCCAGTAGAATAGAAAGAAAATGTATGGGATTTCATTGACATTGACATTTCAATCACATTTCAAATACTGGCGATATCGATAATAGAAAACCACTTGTCTAGGCCCTCTGTAGCCTGTTCACAAAACACATAAAGTCGCCAGATATTGACTTGTCACCTTTGTTATTTTGGGACAATGGTGTAGCCAAACACACCGAAGTTCCGGGCCTTAATCTCATCTATTGAAGACGCGATACTCTCATTCAACCCTGCTTAGCAGTCTATCTATAGACGTTTCCCTGCTTAAGAGTCTATCTATATAGACATGGATAGAGAGTTACGGCCTTTAGATAGACAGCTACGGCCTTTGAATAGCGCCGGGTCCTTATTAACTAGGGAACCGATCTGAGACTCCTAATGGCGTTTGTAGGCTGCTCCCGGTAAAGCCTATCACAGATTGCGATGCAAAGCAGAGATAACATTTTCAGTTCCAACATCTAAATCTAAATTAGAAAAGTCGAGATTAAACACAGAATTAACACGAAATCTTTGATCTACGGTGTCCATGAAAATTTATTATTTTTAGGCAATAAACATTTTGTTTTATTTATTGCAAACTATTAACTGCATCTTTATGTATAAATGAAAGGTAAATGAATTTCAATCTACTTTTTTTAAACGGTATTCACAACGATATCAATGTCACTATCAAACTATACAGATGAAATTAATGATAACGGGACCCAGATGCGCCCTTAATTAGGATTTTATGAGAGTAGGTATATAGAGCGCTAATGAGTTTACCTACTTAACAAGAACGTTTGGTAAGAGCCTAAGATACGAATAGGGATCGACCTTAGTATTTTACATCAAATTTAGTAGGCTTAGGCTGAATAATGTGTTGCCATTGGGTTGGCTGAAATATTCCTGTCAAGGCTATGTTTAGATTTCCACATTAGAGACGAGAACGATAATAACACGACAATGGTATTATCGCCAGCTCGGACGACAAAGTAACATGGTTTTGCACTCATTTATAAAACAGCTATAACCCCTTTTTCCGTCTCATCCAGAATTCCATAGTGTGAGAACTGCCTAAATTTGGTCCACTGAGCCTGATAATTGCTCAGGTCAATCGAAGTACGTAGTAATGACCTAAATGAGTTTGCAACCGAAAAGTTTCACGTACAACCATGGGAATCAAGTTTTCTAACTCAATGCAAAGATTGCTCTGTGAATATTAAGCGTTTGTGCTAAATTTGGAACGTGTTCGGAGGTGTTCAATATCATATCAACTCGTAATAGGGATGTTATTCATAACTAATTTGACGAGTTACAGAAAAACAAACAGATCATTTCAAGGGGATAAATATATACCTATCCATACAAATATAAAAATTCGAAAGTGACTTTCACTGTCTATCTTTCTGTCTGGTACCTAACATATTTTTAAAACATAGGTACTATATTTTTTAACCCCCGACTGCGAAAAGTTATAAGTTTGACGTGTCTGTGTGACTGTCTGTCTGTTTGAGGAGCCCGTGGCGCAGTGGATAGCGCGCTCGGCCTGCGATCGTTGAGGATAAGCAACTTTCGCAATGGTCGGGCAAGGGATGGGTGACCAAAAATTTTTCATCTCGAGCTCCTCCGTGCTTCGGAAGGCACGTTAAGCCGTTGGTCCCGGCTGCACTTGTAGTCGTTAATACCCACCAATCCGCACTGAGCTCGCGTGGTGGGTCATGGCTCATTCTCCTTATTCATCCATAAGGAAGGCCAGTGCCCCAGCAGTAGGGACATTAAATGGCTGATGATGATGATGATGTGTGACTGTCTGTGGCACCGTAGCTCCTGAACGAATGGACCAATTTGGATGCGGTTTATTTCGTTTCAAAGCTGACGTGACCAGGGGGCCAAACCTGCTAACGTTAAGTCACAATCGTGTCTCAATCGTGTTTCAATTGTAGTTCAGTTGTAGTGCTCTTTAAAATACTACTTACAAGAATTATGACAGTATGGTGTGATGTGAATGTAGTGTGTGGTGTGACCATCAATAGTATTGTGAAAAAAGTACATATTTCTTGTAACTAGTATGGAAAAAAGCACTACAACTGAACTACAATCGAAACACGATTAAGACACGATTGTGACTTAACGTTAGCAGACTTGGCCCCCTGGATGGTTTTTAGCTAGTAAATTGTGAGAGCTTAGTCAATGTGTGAAAATTTATTCAGACGTTTCAAGGTCACCAGCTCTTTTAGTTAGCTGCAGTAGGGATCTTCACGCTTATATAATTACTATTTAAATAAATCAAGCTTCAGCATTTTTTTTCCACCAAGCAAACTCTATCAAGAATATAAAATATGTAGGTAAGTAATTTAAAATTATTCCTCTATTTTAATAATCTTAAGTCAAAATTTTTCCACTTTTAGCTTTAACGCAAACATGGAAACCGTAATAAACCGCTCCAATATAAAATAAAGGGGCCCCATAATTAACCTGGAACGGAACGTAAGAATGACGTGACATTTGGTATAAGGTTTATTTACCAACGCTGAGCTACGCTATGTTTTAAAGGCAACAAGGACTAGCACGTTAACAATATTTCTTTAGGTTTTAATAGTATTTAATATATTAAGTAAAGTAAGTAGATAAGTAAGTAAGTAAGTATGAAATTCCAAGAACCAAACTGCCATTATGTAAAGGGAACAAGCTACCTTGTTTCTACGATAAGTGGTACTGATAAGTACCTTTTTCCAACAAAAAATGTTTCGGAAAAATAACCTCAATGTATTTTCTATAGTGCAAAAATGAATTACTGTTTGTTAGTCTCACTAAAACTCAGAAACGGCTTGATCGATTTGATTTTTTATTTTTGTTTTGTTCGCTATAGTTCAAGGGGGGTTTGGTTTATATAAAAATAATGGCGAAAACCCTCAAAAAAAGCTAAAGTATTGTAAACTAAAAATACTAATTTTGTATGGAAAGTCATTTAACTGACGTGCTATACAAAACTGAAATTTCGTCCATGGCCACATTCAAAAAGTATTTAATCACTATAGTTTTAATCGTGTCGGATTATTTTTAATTAATGACATTTGTGGCAGGAAGAAAGAAAGAAAGAAAAAAACCACTTTCACACACTGTATAAACACTTTCTCAAAGAATTTTTGAATCGTAGTCGATATAGGTACCTAATAAGAATAACTTGACTTTTCACATTTATCTTGTGCTATAGCTAACTATAGTATAGCTTGATGTGGATGTTAACATTAACGAAAGAATGACGTCACATTTGGCATAATCTGCTACGACGTCATTAGAAGTTTAATTTGGCGGGCTCGGAGGAAGGGTGGGGATAACTTCGGCATGTTAGTGCCGCAATGGAAACGTTGAGGAGTTTAAACAAGGAAATGGCAATGTAATAAAGTGCTTAGTTAAATATCGTTGAGTTTTCTTTGAGGGAAAAGCTGTAGACGAGTTTTGTTTTTTTGAAGTATATTAATAAGTTTGATTACTTTTGAAACAGTAATGTTTGTTAGAATTCTTTTGCGGTGTCTTTTTCTGGCTTTTTCTTGCTTCTAGCTGGCACCGACCTCAAAAAGGTAGGTACTTTAAAGTTTTTATCCGGGTTTCTTAAACTTTTTTTATCCACAAAGGGGGTAGCACTTAGCCTTCATCTCACCTTTTTTTTATAGTGAGGGCAAATACAGTCTTTTCGTATACCGCTAACGGCATGTTGGTCTCAGTCAGACAAGGCCTGTCTCTCGCGGCGCCCAGCCCTCCCGCCAAGCCTAATAGGCTTTGCGTCAGGGCTGGGTGGTTCTTACCCCTGCCCCGCCCCCTGACGAGCTTAGTTGGTAGTGGTGCCTGCTCTCGACCGCCCCATCTGGTCAGCCCACCCGGAGTGGGTAACCTTATGGGGAGATTGAGAGGAGGCTCTCTCCTCCTGCCCCGCCTCCTGTCGAGCTTTCGAGCCTTCATCTCACCTGATGTTACGTGAAGAATAAGGTTGAAGATGAAAGCACACTACTCAGCTCAACACTGAGGAACTGGCTATCTTATCTCTAACTGCCGGAACACAACAATGCTGAAAACATCGTTTTTGTGGCGTCAGACTTAGATAAAGTGGTGGTAGCTGGCCAGGCGGATTTATAACAATTCCTGCTCCCAACCAAACCGAATACAATATGTACCCCCACTGGGATTCAAACCCGGGACCTCTTGGTCTTATATGGTAGTGTGTACCACGAGACTACACAGAGGCGGTAAAACCCCTAGCAAATATACAGGGTGAGTTTTTGAGATCGGTCTGTATGGCCAAATCATTAACTATAAAAAATAACGAAAAATGTTTAAAAGAGTCATGACACATTTTTGAAATTCTGGGACTTTGACCGGGAATCAAACGAAAAATTAAAAAAAATAAAATAACACCCAGTATTATTGCACCAATCGATATTGTTACTAATAAAGATCAAGTCTTGCAAAGGGGTGTCATATGGAAAATGAAAGGAAATAGCTTTTTTAACTATTTTTTTTAAATTTTCATACAACTAATTACCACGGTTTACTATTATGTAACTACGACACTGTTGAAAGTTTAAAAAGGTCCTTAGAAGAAATATTATCAAGAATAAATCTTAATAAGTATAATAAGGAATAAATCTTGAAAAAGAACGCCGTGAAATGTATGAGAAAACGCATAAGTAAATTCAAAAAAATCAAGGGGGTTTGACTCCCGGTTTTGACCGGGAAGTAACAAATTTTTCAAAAAATTTAATATGCAATTTTTGTTTTCTCAAAAATAGAGGTTATGACTCAATTTGGACACTTTTTTCTCATAGTTTATGATTTTGCCATAAAGACCCATCTCAAAAACTCACCTTGTATAAACATAGTCCTCTAGTAAATATCATAAACTTAGTCGACCAACTACAGGGGTTGGGTGCTTAGTCGCCAAGTTACACACAACTTCTAGTAATTTTCATCCTGACTGCTCTTAAAACAAGGGTAAGTAGTTCGCAGACGAGCGATTTTATCCTGATAAATTTGTTTGAGAAGATATCAGACGGAGCTTAACTATACTCTATACAAATAAAAAAAATTGGAGTGTCTGTTTGTAATATTAAAATAAACGCTTTTTACTACATGCATATGATTATATATACGGTACATATACCAAATTACATTTTTTTTTATTTTTGTCTGTCTGTCTGTCTGTTTGTTCCGGCTAATCTCTGAAACGGCTGGACCGATTTTGACGGGACTTTCACTGGCAGGTAGCTGATGTAATAAGAAGTAAATTAGGCTACTTTTTATCCCGATATTCCCACGGGAACGAGAACCACGCGGGTGAAACCGCGAGCGCCCGCTAGTTTGGTAATATAAAAGTTAAATTAGTAAAGTTCTTACAGTAATTCAGTGATAAATGTTTAAAAAAAGTAATAAGTATATAAACTTAAATTCAAAATTGTGTATTCAAAATCCTCTACAAGCACTTGTGAAGGTCAAAAGAAGTTCGCAAATCCTACGGCGAGAGACCTTGTGACCTTTTGGTAAAAAGCTGAAGAACTTGTTTTCTTTTTTTCAACATTCAAATATACTTATTGTGAATATTTTCACACCAGCAATATTTTGTAAGCATACCTTAATTTATAATAAGCTTATCTCAAACTACTTAGTCAAAAAATTACCCTTTACCCTTAGTCAAAACATTAGCTTTGACTTTTATATATTTTTCAATTAATAGAAGGCCAACCAATTGGCCTCAAAAAATATTTATTCCCTTTGAACTAACATATGGAATTCTGTTAATTTAAGCCAACTTAAACTCAACCAAGTTTCAAGAAATGCGTGGGATGTTAATATCCGTTTTATTTACCGAAGTAATACCTACACAGACATACAACGGATTGAATTAAATATGCTTTATTCTTAGATAAGCCCTATCATCTTCGATCATCCTATCATCACTTAACATCCGGTATGATGAAGGCTAAGTGCTACCCTGTTGTGAATAAAAAAAAAAAACAAAGTCTAAGCATGAAATTGTAGCTATATAACTTTATGATTTTAGAAAATGGAAAATGAAGTAGGTACTTATTTCGAAAAAATCGACCCGTCTCACATCCAGCTCTTTCTAAATACTTACTTCATTTTCTATTTTTCAATAATAAAAATTGCATTATGATTTTAGATTAACTTTATGCATTTACAATGCAATTAAAGTTAAATAAAAAAAAAATAGTTAATTTTTCGGACTGGATTCGAACATCCTTCGACGACCGGAAATCCAAGAGTTCGGGTTCGAATACCGTCTAAAAAAACTATTTGTCTGCTAAGGTTTTAAATTATTTTTATGCATTCACAATGCAATTTTTCTATACTTACAAAAATTGCATTGTGAATGCATAAAAATAATTTAAAACCTTATCTAATGGCTGTTTCATCTTATTCGACTGTTAAATATTTGTAAAAATGTTTCTTTCGGATGCGAGGGTTTCCTCACATTGATAAAACAACGCTGGCCTACAGCGTAACAGGTGATAGCAAAATTCGACGAGTCGTGTAAGCCTTTCGGTAGCTTAGTTGGTCAGAGCATCGGGCCGGATTCCCGGAGGCGCGGGTTCGAATCCCGCCTGAAAGCTACTACAGGGCTCATGGTTTTTTACTATCACATTTTTTCTATATTTGTCTGCTAGTGATTTCTTTCAATTTAAAATTTAAGGTAAGTAATATCTTACATATCATGCACTAGTAGTAGTACCTATGCCCTATTCATGTAAAATTCTTTCCTGCCCGTCTACCCGTCGGCAACATTGCAAAAGTAACCGGGAACGTATTCAACATTTTCAATATAACTTTCGCGGAATGGAGAGGAAACTGCCAGATATTAGTCCGGAACTTTGTGTTGGCCATAATCGATATTGTTTTGGGAGGACAAGTGGTTGACTGTATTCCGGAATGCGATTCTGTGAGGATATCCTAGCTTCACTATCACTACACTTTCACTTCGCATTCGATCAAGAATATTTATTACTAGCTGACCCGGCAAACGTTGTTTTGCCATATAAGTTATAGTTTTATACACCAAAAGTTGCCTAGACCAGACAACAGATAGCTCTAGTTACACACTACCAATAAAGGGGCCCAAGATTGGTCTCTATTTCCTACATATAAAAAATTACTCTGTGAAGTAGAGTGAGTGTCAGATAACTGGGGCATTTTTGGCGCTAGTTACAGTTCATTTTTTATTCTAAGCTTATGGAAAAGATTAGTATTCGATTTTGGCCGCGCAGACGTCAGTGATTACATACTCTTTGGAAACGGTAATGTAAGAAATGACAGTTTTGTATCGAAGGTACGACATTTAAACGATTTTTCATAGAAAATTACAATTTTTTCTCAATTTTCCGGAATAATAAGTAGCCTATGTTATTCTCCAGCTCCCAAACTACCCCCTTACCAAATATCACGTCGATCCATTGCTCCGTTTTGACGTGAAAGAAGGACAAACAAACAAACAAACAAACAAATAAACAAACAAACAAACACACTTTCACATTTATAATTTATAATAATAATATAATAATATTATTATTATTATTATATTATAGTATATAGTATAGTATTATAGTAAGTATATAGTATATAGTATATAGTATATAGTATATAGTATAGTATAGTATAGTATATAGTATATAGTATAGTATAGTATGGATGTCAAATGTACAATAAACAAGTGAAAGTGCGAAATATAACGCCGAGTTTATGTGGAATGGTGATTGAATTTTAGTGTATCGACACTGTTTAGCTCTGTTTGGAAGATGAGTAAAAGCTTTTTCCATCTCGAGCTTCACAGTGCTTCGGAAGGCATGTTAAGCCGTCCCGGCTGCACTTGCAGTCGTTAATACCCACCAATCCGCACTGGGATTTGCGTGGTCATGGCCCATTCTCCTTACCCATCCATAAGGAAGACCAATTCCCCAGCAGTAGGGACATTAAATAGTCGATGATGATTATGATGACCTACTGTTCTGCCCGCACCTTCGAGGCATGCGGCGTCATAATTATCATTATTTATAGTATAAAATATAATTAACACAACACGACTTCGTCTATGAAATTGTTCGTATACAAGACTAGGTAATTACCTACTACTTAATTATCAACGTTTTTCTGAAAATTACACTAAAATTATTTTTAATTGTCATCATTATGCTTATTTAAAAGGACTAAGGATTAAGTTCAACCCTTAACCATTACAAATATTTCACCAAACAATTGAAAATCGGCACAAAATAATGATAAAGGCGACACTTGTTCTTTCTTCGTTTGTTTTCCTAATTCATCTAAATTAATTTGGAACCGTAAACACTTTCCATTGAACTAAACTCATCAAGGTAAATTGTGTCCATTCGGTCCTCACGACCGAACAAACCTATGTAAATAGTTAAATACTTGTCGGGCTTAACATGAGTCTTGAGAGTTCCTTCGTCGCACCGAACCAATTCGACTGTAAACTGATCTAAAGTATAATTAAGACCCGTTGAGTGAGACGTGTAATAAAATCGTTAAGACTTAGACGAATTTGATTGTCAATTTATTATGATTGGAATAAAATGAGAAGTGTATTTGTAACTGAATTCGAGACACAGCATTATTTTCAAGTAGTTAACACAAAATACACAAAACACTTAAAATAAAACGAAGAAAATAAATTTTGCAGTAAATTTTTTGTTTTTCTAAACAAGTAAAACTTTCATCAGAAATGTAATCCGTACTAATATTATAAACATGTGTTTGCTTGTTTGTCCGTCATTCACATCAAAACGAAGCAATGGATCAACGTGATTTTTGGTATGGGGCTAGTTTGGAAGCTGGAAGGTGGCATAATGTAGACTACTTTATCTCGAAAATATAAAATATTTCGAACACATTTACAGAATTAAATACTTCACATTTTCAGGCAGTAAATAAATGTCAGTTCAAAATCATATACTTCTGCCGTGTAATGAGTGCTGTCAGCTAATGAACTAATTGAGTAACACTCAATTACACTTTAATTAGCTAATTAGTTCACTCGTTTATAATTAAACACATTTAAATGACGGGTGTGATTTCCAGGGCACTTAATTATGTTATTCATTGCTGTATGTAAAGGTTGAGAGGGTGGAAAGCGTTATCGCCGTTTTTATGGAGATCGTTTGCTACACACTCCTCTTATGTCACTCTCCAGTTTCCAAACTATCTCCATACCAAATATAACGTCGATCCGTTGCTCCGTTTTGACGGGAAAGTCGGACAAACACACAACCAAAGACACTTTCACATTTATAATATTAGCATAAGATGATGGAGGAAGAAGCATGGATAGAAGCCGTTTCCATTAAAAAATAACTCAAATTACTAATTGACTTATTTCGGGCTCGGAGAAATAGAAATCTCATTTTGTTCAGAAATCAGACTCCAGCCTGAAACACGAAAGAAAAATATACTGAAAATTGAGCTGAACCTTACATGAAATAATGCAAAAATATTCCCTCCCGATACAAGCAAAATATGATCTCGACAACGCCGGTTTAGGGCCTACACACATTATCACCGAATCGTAACGCGATATTCGCATACACGTACTGAAAGGACGAGTGGACGATTCTTGAAACGCACGTATTTAAGTGATAATGTTTATGTGATTTTCACACTTATGCTCTGAAATGTTAATATTATATTTGAGAAAAGAATGCAGTACGTGGCACTTTTCCGAGGTAAACATTCTAAATTTGAAAATCACTGCAGTAATGAATTTCAGTACTTACTTACTGCACTAAAATCAGTGCAGTAAGTAAGTACTGAAATTCATTACTGCAGTGATTTTCAAATTTAGAATGTTTACCTCGGAAAAGGTACTACCCAAAGATATTATTACCAAATTTTTTTCTTTTTTTTTTCTTTCGTTATTCCTGTGTATAAAAACAGAAAAAGCAAAGGGACATTTGCACCATACAGCCACATTATTATTATTATTATAAAGGTAATTATTATATCATAATTAGGTTAATTTTTTTTTAAATACGGTGCGCACAGAGTATATTACTTCGTATTGTACCACAAGCGCTATGTACCCTTAGCACGAACATCAATCGAAAAAAAAATATGAGATTTATCATAGACAAAATATCCTTTACGAGTAATTTTGTATGGGAAATATGTACAGCGCCATCTACCACCCAGATGCGGGTATTGAAGTTGCGCATTTTAGTAGCAAGTAGTATCAATAGGCTGTATGACCGTTCCACTTGGCCTCACAAACCAATATTAAAAAAACGGCGGGAATGATTTTCAGCGGTTGATTTGATATCAATACAGTTTATTTATATTGTGTAATAAATTATCAAAATGAGTTCTGCCAATGAAACATATACAGACATTGTATGTACCTACTCCACCAAATTTGAGAGCAGAAGCAAAATGAATAACAGAAAACTTACTGCCAGCAAAATCAAAAGAAAGGTATATGAAAACCTACGATCTGATTTGGAAAAGTCAAAAAAGGCACATACGTTTTCGGAATCTGTGTTGTTGGCGTATTTTAATGATACCTACATCATTAAAATAATATTATAATGGGCGGTTTATACATAAGTGTGCCCGGGAAAACAATAACATTTACATTTAATAATTGCCCGAACGAACATGTGTGATATAAATTTTAGTAAATATTATTTAGTTAAACAGTTTTTTTATTTCCTCGCATTTCTTGAGAAAAGCACTATACAAGCCTTGTACGGTAAGCAATTTACCTTGCCTCGAATGATTAAAGCCCTCGCCTGCGGCTCGTGCTTCAAACCATCCTCGACAATGTAATTTCTTACTTACCTGTCCTCGGCTGTAATGTACTATTACAAATTAGTTTTTTTAAAAGGCTTGGTTAAGTCGTAATGTTTACTTTAATCTTGTACACACCTCCTTCTGGATCCAACATTTTATTCTATTTCAAACTTTAAAAAACGAATTATTCGTTTACTTTGAATTATTAACGATTTTTAAGGTTTCATTTAGGATCACTTACTTAATTTTGCGTTATTGTCTAAGGACCAAAGCGTCGGAAAACCACAAAACCCTAAAAAAAAATAGTATTGGGTATTTGTTAACTAAGGGGTTTCTAGTTTTTTTCTCTGACAATTAGTAATAAGAGAAATTAAACGACTCTAGATTCCCCTATAAAACCTTCAAACCTGCTCATATGGTTAACGCAGCATTTTTTGCTAAACACCGTAATAAATAACAGGCACTAGCATTTTACGGTTATCTTTCTTCAGATCATAAACAAACTTCCATTTCAATAAACCAATCACGAAAAACTATCCTTTAGTAAAGTAAACCAAAAGCTAGTGAAGCCGTCAAAATGCAGCTGTCAAATATCTATGAAATTTTAGTTCCTTGAACGACCGAAAGTGACGCTGCTCTTGTTTTTATACAAAATAATACGAACACGATAACGATTTAGAGAACATGAGTTTTTTGTGCTTAGGCTACTGAAAAGGCACGAAAAAGCTTTCTAATAAATACAAAAACTCTAAAATCAATTAGTAGATTGTACAACAAGTGCATAAAACGTACCATTTTACCCGAGACGTATATATCCATAGATAGTCAATTCGAGGGTAAAATGGATTTTATGTACGAGTTATACACTCTGCTTTTCACTTCGAGTGTGAAGAAAATAAATAACAATATTGCAAACAAGAAAAAATAAAGACTTCGCCATATTGGCGGGAAGACTTTCTTTTTCTTTTTTTTATTACGTGGCAGTGGCACACAGTGATTTTAGTATAGATCGTAGTCCATAATACTCTTGAAATACTTAATTCTTACAAAACTCATTAATGTTGCCTAGTTTTATTAATTTAGTAAGTAATTTAACATGGATTGTGTACAAAATTAAAGAAACAGAATGAAATAACTAATAAGTTTATTTAACGAAGTTTAATTGCGTGTGTGACTGTTTACCTGACGACCTTTGTCTGAGTCTGAGACTTAGACGAAGATTTGACTTTATGCACTAGAGCATAAAAAGCGATTTTATGCAGCCTATACCCAACATAAACACGAACTTTACGAGCATGAGAAGTGAAAAATTTATTATCTCTCGGTTCCCCAATCAAACACTCAGACCTGCTCATATGGTTAACGCAGCATTTATTGCTAAACGCAGTAATAAATAACCGGCACTACCACCGATGGTTATCTTAACTGCGACCAACATGAGGGGCGAACTGTACCGTTTGACGAACAAAAAATATTGGATAACTGCGAAAGATAAGGAAAACGATATACGCAACTGAACTCACTTCAGGGACCGTACCGCACCGCACTGTAATATGTTTAATAAATGTTTAAAGCTGCTTAACCCTAAGCAGCTATGTAACACTATGAAAGAGATAGCGCTTAATTTCATAGCTTCCTCTGAGGGGGTTTTTTATAAGCTCGTGAATATGAACAACTTTTACTATGGTGCCAACTCTGAAACTCAACAAAAAATCTGCTGTTTCATACAAATTGTTAATACCTACTCGACCAGAATGTATGGAACGGCTGTTTTTTTTTGTCACGATAGCAACTTGCAAGTGTAAACACGTGTCACCTTGCAAGTTGCTATCGGACAGACTGTCAGACATTTATCGCAGAAGACTTACTTGCAGGTGGATATGAGGCCTAATAACCCAACTTAAGTAATATTTCGATAATATAGCTGATGCTATGCTACAGGGGCTGATCTAGCGAATAGATATATATGCTAACGGGTTACAGAAAAATAACTTTCACTTTTTTGTAGTGGTGGTTAAATAATAAGAGATAGGTGCGACCAATACTGTACCGTTTGAGGAATAAAAAATATTGGATCACGCGGAAAGATAAGGAAAACGTTGGAAAATAGAATAAACGCGACTTAAGTTACTTCACGGACCGTAGTGTAATATGTTTATTGAACCGCCTCAGTGGTCTTGTGGTCCCCACCACCGGTAACAGACCCACAGGTCCCGGGTTCGATTCCCAGTTGGGGTACTTATGGCATTCGGTTTGGTTGGTGGTAAGGCTTGTTTAAAGGTCCGCCTGGCACCATCTTATCTAAGTCTCAAAGTCAAAGTCAAAGTCAATAAATTTTTATTCATATAGATTAAATAAAATTAATGCTTATGAATCGTCCAACATTTTTTTACCTACCACCTGTTATGGACATCTTTTAACTGACAAGAAAAACAGGCGAAAAAAACTCATCAGCTTTAACAGAAGCAACGCATTTACAAAATAATTATGTCGTTGCTAGACAAAATGGTACAATAATAAAATTTATACAAAAAGCTAATGCTGAAGCTAAAGCTAACGCCATAACAACGATGTTTTTAGCATTGTTGTGTTCCGGCAGAGATAAGATAGCCAGTTCCTCAGTAATTGAGGATTCCGGGAGTAGTGCGGTTCCACCTTCAGCCTTATCATCACTTAACATCAGGTGTGATGTAAGCTAAGTACTACCCCGTTGTGGATTAAAAAAATATTCGGTTAGTTATTTAAATTTTTACTTTTTTGCATTCACAATGCAATTTTTATGGTTGAAAAATGGAAAATGAAGTATTTAGAAAAAATCGACCCGTCTCACAATCCCCATCGGAGCTGGTTGTGAGACGGGTCGATTTTTTCTAAATACTTCATTTTCCATTTTTCAAATATTCGGTTTCTACAATTTTTTGAAAATACCAACTCAATTAGATGTCCATCTGGATTGAGATATCTTACTTACTGGTTAAAAGTACATGTATATTTAGTCAAAAATTTACTAAATATACATAGTCTATTAATGAAAGTCACAAATTTGTAAAAAAATTTGAAGTGATTACTGCCAAGTAATATGAAAGGACAAGTTAACTAAATAAGCTTTTAAGTATCACTCAGTTCAGCTGCTTTAATAACAATTAATTGCTTACATTTTGTTTACTATAACTATTTGTGTTCTGACTTTTGTTGTACAAATACTTTTCTAGTTTATATGAAGGGAAAAATTTGAAATCGTACATTTATACAACTTCGAAGGATATTTGAGGGATCTCGGGAATTGAGTGATCCATTGTGACCGTCGTAGATTCCTGATAATAAATATCTCCTATAATGCTTTGGTTTCTTGGTAAGTTTTCGTGACAAATAATTGTGTTAAATTTTTTGGTATATGACTTTCGGCAATAGATAGGTACATTATTTATTGAGAGTCAGCGGGTAACCATTTTGCTAAATGTCTGTATTGAGTGATCCACATAACACAGACTTTATCTTTCTTCCCTTACGAGTGACAAATTTTTGGATTTCAATCAGCGGCTTTGACAATTTTTGACTAAATATACCTACATGTACTTTTAACCAGAAATTTAAGTAGGATATCTCAATCCAGATGGACATCCTAATTAGATTACAATTTAGATTTTTCATTGTCAAATATACAGATCATCCACAATAATGTGTCATTGAAATGTATACAGCAATTAGTTTGAATATTTGTTCTCTGCAACTCAAAAACTATCAGCAACAATTTGAGAGGTGAGAATACCAAAGGGCGCAACCGGAACAGTCGGGAATTGAACCGGTACTTGTGATGCTAATGCCGCATTTGCACTTTGAATGCGCCCGGATTCTTGAGCCGTTGCGTGGTCCCATTATACCAGGCGACGACGACGACACAAACCGTGTATGATTAAAACACTTTTCATGGAAGGCTTAGAATAATAACGACTAGAAACCGAAAAGAAGGTACCTAACGCCCGAATTCTCGAACGCAAATCATCTTTGGGAGCGTCTCAAACATCATGGCATCTCTTTCATACGTTTGACATTTAAAGTGACGGGAGATGTTTGAGCATTGTTTGAGACGCTCCAAAGCCATCTTCTATCTCGCTCGTTTCAAGCAGCCGAGAAATAATAGCGAGCCATGGATGCTCTCAAAGATAAGTAGCGTACGAGTATTCATGATCATGTCAGCCGAACGACGCCCACTGCTGGGCATAGGCCTCCCCCAAGGATCTCCACAACGATCGGTCCTGCGCTGCCTGCATCCAGCGGCTTCCCGCGACCTTGACCAGATCGTCGGTCCACCTTGTAGGGGGCCTGCCCACGGAACGTCGTCCGGTTCGCGGTCGCCATTCGAGAACCTTTCCGCCCCAACGGCCATCAGTTCTCCGCGCTATGTGTCCCGCTCACTGCCACTTCAATGATGTAATCCTTCGAGCGATGTCGGTCGTTTTAGTTCTCCTGCGGATCTTATCATTTTTTGATTCGATCGTGCAGGGAAATACCAAGCATCGCTCTCTCCATTGCTCGCTGGGTGATTTTGAGCCTTCTTATGAGACCCATAGTAAAAGACCACGTCTCACTTCCATAGGTCATTACTGGCAACACACACTGGTCAAAGACTTTCGTCTTGAGACATTGAGGTATTTCGGACGCGAATATATGCCGGAGCTTCCCAAACGCTGCCCATCCGAGCTGGATTCGACGAGAGATCTCTTTCTCAAAGTTGGACTTACCTAACTGGACCGTCTGTCCTAGGTAAACATAGTGGTCAACAACTTCGAGTGTAATGTTCCCAACATTAACTGGAGCGGGTGCAACATGGGCATTGAACATGATTTTCGTCTTATCCATGTTCATCTTAAGACCCACTCGTTTTTTTCTAATAGTTATTTCATTTTCAATAATAAAAAATGCATTGTGAATGCAAAAAACTAAATATAATTTAAAAGTAAACCCTTATTTCGTATCCCAATATATTTTAACCTGTCAATCAGTGGTATTTCATACGCATTAAAATACTTTTATTGTTTTGGTAAAGTTTTTACAATCACATCTCGTAATACTAATAAAATAAGATCTAATTTCAATAGGTTGTAATCATTAGCGTCGTCCTATATATAAATAAAAAAGGTATAAATTAACTGCTCATCAATCTAACCTAACGTACACAAAATACTGAAATGCACACTAAAATGCTAAATGCAACTTTATACTTTACTATCACTTCCCAAAAAATGTTTCGTGACATTTGAATACATAAAGACAGCATTAATTTCATTAACTACACAATTAACATCCATATCATATTAAACCTTATTCACCTCTTTGTAAAACTCCTGACACTGGTGACTGTGACAAAGTATCAAAGCGGGCAGTAATTTTCTCAGCTGCGACTCATTGTACAAAGGAAAGTCCACTTGTAATTGTCTAGGTTCTCGACAAGGTCCATAATGGTTCAGTTTGTTTCAATTATCTTGCAACCGTTAGATAGACCCTAGAAATACTTACCTAAGGTTTAAAAGGGTTATGTTATCGCTTTGTGGAAAACAGAACTCTGTCCAGTACTGAATCAGCGTAACATGTGGAGAGATGTTTATGAAAGCGACCCGAAGGCCTACGAATGTATTAAATTCAATTTTGAACAAATATGTAAGTATACTCTTTTTAGAGCGGGACATACTGAACTAATTAATATTGTACCAACTGTAACAAACTATGTTTCTGACAAATAAACTATTCCTATTCACGACAGCTCACCACCCAGAGACCGTCTCGTATTAAGCGTAGCATGCAACAGGATAGCCCAAATAGGCATTAACTTCATACACTCTTTACAATACAGCAATAACATAGAAATAAAGTTTTTTTAGGTTAACTTTTAAACAAAAAAATTCTAAAAATACTTTATTTTTACTTTTTTGCATACACAATGCAATTTTTAATAATGAAAATATTGAAAATGAAGTACGTATAAGTAAAAAAAAGACCTCTTTCACACCAGTTTCGAGTGTGAGGGTAGTACCTAATATTCTTCACATTGATGAAATAAACAGCGCGTAAGAGGTATTGGATAAACTCGACGCTTCTCGTATCGATTTCTTTCTTCTAATTCTTCGTTTTCAATATTTTCACTAGAAATACTTTCTCGCTAGTTTTCTAGACCTTCTTGTTGTTTGTACTAAGAATGGGTACAACTTTCTTAGATTAACGATGTCTGTTTCTATCCGGTTAATGGGATAAAGTTCTCTATACATTTATCTTAAAGTTTTCTTGGAAAAACGGTCTACGTTAAGAATATTTTTCTAATTTCATCTTGTATTTCTGACGAATACTTAAACTGACGAGGAATAAGGTTCGCTACGAATTTAAAATTATTGGCTGTTATTTTAATACGTATTTTGGCATTAAATATTGACCTACCAAACTTCTTCATTGTGATGTGTTACGTCCATTCGTTTTATATGTCGACAAGCTGCTTCCCGCATGGCCTCCATTCTCGTATGAATATTCGGATAAAATTGGGACTGGGCCTTTGTCACTCAGGAATTAAGTATGTAGTTTTCTACTACAGAGAGATTTTAATTACCTACTTACATTTAAACATACTACACTACCAAATCCGCTTTAAAAATGAGTGAACATGGAGATGAGAAAGATGTGTGCAATGGTGTAATTAAAATGTCTGGTAATCCATACTAATATAATAAATGTGATCAAATTTAATAGTGACTTCGTAACCAGTATTCTACCCTACGTACCATTTTTTATACTTTTAAGTCCATAGATATGAGGAAGTTCCATATAAAATTTAACCAGCCCTTTCAACCCATTGTGGGGTAGTTTTTTAACTTCGCTTACGCAGATCATTTTAAATCGTGACCTGTATTCAACATACCAATTTGCAGACTTGTATGTTCAGGAATAAGCACGAAAATCTATCGATTGATATCGGGATCGATTACCTTTGTTGCGATACTACTCATGAGTCATCGATACTTTTGTTTTGATACCATATCCCTAATGACGACGTCGGACGTTCGGACGAAGTCGGGCGGACTGAGCCAATATGTTTTAGTTTGAATTACTTATGCCCGAATACTCGTACGGGTTTTTTGCTTTCACAATGCATTTTTTATTATTGAAAATGAAATATTAGAAAAAAACGACCCAACCTCCAAGTTTCCCGGCGGAGCTACTTGGAGGTTGGATCGTTTTTTTCTAATATTTCATTTTCAATAATAAAAGGCTTTACTTTGATAAAATATGCCCTAGATAAAACGACCGATTCTTGTAATCGTATTGTATTTATTCGTTGTCTGCAAATATATTAAATCCAAATACTATGACCTATTTCTATCCGATAGCAAATAAATTCATGAACAAACATACATCCCTACCCTACACTTGTGAAATTTTACACACGTAATGGTAGCTTTTATAAATCATTATAGTTACTCAAATATTACCCTTTTCCAACAATATGACATGTCAAACTGCTAACATACTTTTTTTTGAAGTCAGTTGAAAAGGATAGAAACAAAGGTATTTTACAATAATTCTACGGTTAGTGATGAATCTAAGTACCTTTGTTGTACTACATAGATTAAAGGCTGCACTCGCCTTTGTCTAGGTAGAAATAAGACTGCAATGTTTCCTTTTGAATAAAATTCTAAACGGTGGACCACACGACATATAGTATTTTACTAGCCTTCCGCCCGCGGCTTCGCCCGCGTGGACTACACGACGTTATCCCGCGGGAACGTGAATGTTTTTCGGTGATAAAAAGTTACTTATGTCACTCTCCAGCTCCCAAACTATCCCCATACCAAAAATACACAAAATCACGTCGGACCGTTGCTCCGTTATGATATGAAATAAATAATAAATAAATAACTTTTTACAATCACACCAATTATCTAAGCCCATGTAAATTTCATTAAGAAACTGTGTCACGGAAAACTTGATAACGGATAAATATATACTTAAATACTTTTTGTTTGTAAATACATACTTAATATACATAGAAAACACACAGACCAAGACAATTATACATGTTCATGGACACAAATATTTGTCTTGTTCGGGAATCGAACCCGAGACCTCTGGCGCAGAAGCCTACCCCTCTGCGCCAAATCGGTCGTCAAAAAAGACGGACAAATAAACAACCAAACAAACATATATAATTTTAGTATGGATTATGTTTCAGTCTACAAAAAGTTTTTTAGACTGCGTTTATATTAATTAAATTGAACAGCTTTACAATAACAAAAATCAACCCGTCTCACATCACAACTAGCTCCGATGGGACAAATTTTAACGTTTTTCGTTAATTTATCCAATACTTCTTACGCGCTGTATAGCCAGCGTTTAAAATTCGACGCTTCTCGTAACAACTCCGTAGCTCAGAGGTCAGAGCAGTCGCCCGGATAGCGAAAGGTCGTGGGTTCGTGCCCCATCGATGCTAGTTGTGAGACGGGTCGATATTTTTTCTAAATACTTCATTTTCCATTTTTCAATAATAAAACTTGCATTGTGAATGCAAAAAAAGTAAAAATTTAAATAACTATGGATGAGTTGATACGTAGAGATTGTCGTTTGTTTTGAGGAAACAATAATTTGATTACAGACACATTACAAACAAAGTATCAAAAAAGCCGTGTCGTCCCAACCGCGGAAACGCACACCCCAACACAAGTGCGAGGCCGCGGCTCGAGGATCGAGGTTCATTTCCCGTCGTGTTGATCCAGGCCTGTTGACTCCGCAAACTGCGAAACTAGTTGTTCTGTTGACGCTACATGTTCTGTTTATGGACCACCTTAATACGCTTCTGTGTTTAAGTTTATGAAAGTATGAGTTACAGAGTTATGTAGTTGTGTTTTAGTTTTGTATGACACCTGTGTATTACTAAAGGAATTAAACTAGGTAGGATAGGAACGTTACCGATGTGCAACATTGTTAACCATACTATTAGTACATGGAAATCGTACCAAATAAGTCGTGTTGCCTTGCATTAAATGAGGTAGTTCTGATTTTTTTATATGTTAGTAGTGATGAGATGGTAATGACAAATCCAAGTTTTCCACCTCGAAAGCCCTCCGGATCATTGTTAAATATTTAAAAATCCAATAAATTTTCAGATTTTTTTCAGTTTTTGTAAATTTTTACCACCAAGGATCTGAGTCACGGCAAATGTTACAATGCACTTTTTAAAGTAGACTAAATTTGCAATAAAAAAAGAGTAATTGGGGTTTTGTAAGCCAAATAGTTTTTAAGATACGGCTATTTTAAAATTTGCAAAATCACAAAAAAGGAAGTATTAACAGTTTTTTTATTTTTCGTCAACTTTGACCCCCTAGTAGTGGGTTTATGGTAAAAGTTTTTTATTAGTTATTAAAGTCCATTAAATTTCCAACAAAATGAGATTAATTATGTAGATTTACATCTGATAGTTCCTAAGACACAGCTGTTCAAAGTTATAGAGGTAGGTAAGTAAACAATTATGTAATTGAAGGCTTTGCAAAAGGTAGTAAGCCCTAAAGGAAGAAGGATCTGGGAGACGTTCCCGTTCTACCCTGTTAATGACACGCAAACCTTAATCACCTTGAAAGCATACCAAAGATGTAAGGTTGTACCAGCAGATGTGGTTGCAGGAAAGCAGAACTCAAATGTTCGGCTGTTTGCAGCTACTGCATTGGCCAATCATGCGAGAACATACCAGACCTGATGTGTGATGACATTGATGAACCATTGATTGATAACCCACCATCAAAGGACGATTTTGACCTTCCTGAGCAGTTCGATGAAGAAATTATACCTCAGCAAGCTGCCCCCAAAAAGTGTGCTGTGGATTCAGAGGACGTGCCTGGTCCATCAAAATTATACATACAATGTACATAATTGATCCCACCACCTCCCAGATCCTCCTTCCTTTATGGCGTACTTCATTTTGCAAACCCTTCTATTACATAATTGTTTACTTACCTCAATAACTTTGAACAGCTGTCTCAGGAACTATCAAGTGTAAGTTGATATTACTAATTGGTCTCATTTTGTTGGAAATTTAATGGACTTTTATAACTAATAATTTAACTTTTGCCATAAACCCACAACTATGGGTCAAAATGTCGAAAACTAAAAAAACTGTAATACTTCCCTTTTTGAATTTTTGCAAACTTTTAAATTGCCCCATCTTAAAAACTATTTGACTTACAAGAACC
This sequence comes from Crambus lathoniellus, assembly GCA_949710035.1. NCBI lineage: Eukaryota > Metazoa > Arthropoda > Insecta > Lepidoptera > Crambidae > Crambus > Crambus lathoniellus. Next base: position 6,896,495 of record OX453300.1, read on the forward strand.
AAATTATTCTCTTTTTATTGCAAATTTAGTCTACTTTAAAGCGTGCATAGTAACTTTTGCCGTACCACAGGTCCTTGGTGGTAAAAATTGATAAAAACTGAAAAAAATCTGAAAATTTATTGGATTTTTAAATATTTAACAATGATCCGGAGGGCTTTCGAGGTGGAAAACTTGGATTTGTCATTACTATCTCATCACTACTAACATACAAAAAAATCAGAACTACCTCATTTAACGCAAGGCAAAATGTACGATTTCCATGGACTATATAGGATATGCTGTCAAGTAAAAGGAGGATCTTCTTCAAATAATTTCTTTTATTTTCTTAGCAGCGAGTATAACAGCCATGCGGTCTTTACTGCTTGGAAGAATTACATGCGCAGTGGGTAGCATGTTCAGCGTAAGTATTTAAATTCACAATGGTCAGTTTAAGGTTGGATTTCCTATTGGCTATATAATCACGTGAGATTTTGGGGGGAACATCGCCTCAGGTAATTAATGGACGCCCCCTTACAGAAGGTAAATTAGCAAAAGTAGGCCCCTCTCAGACGGATTCATCGTGTGGCGTTATGTTATGTGATGTGGCCCATCTTCCTCGTCCATTCATGTAGGTACAATCGAGTTAAATAATATCTGTGCATTTTTGGACTTTGTCGCATTAAGTTTTTGACATGCTCTTTGACTTTCTGTACAAATTGTCACAATAATTACTACGACAAAGTTCCAAAGTGCACATATATTATTGAACTCGACTGTACCTAACTAAAAATTACATAAATACCCACTACTCCTGGATCAGCATACCTTTGGGTTTAATTACCCCACTTTAACAACCTATTGTTTTGTTTTTCATCAAAGGTCTTTAAAATCACCGTGAGATGAGTTTCAGTTTTATCATTTTCCAATAATTGTATCGTAGGCAAACAAACCGCGGGCCGCGTTTTATCACGGCGTGAAGCACGACTGACGCTGTGAAAGACGATAAGGATGAAGCCACAGAAATACCAGTGGAACAGAGCCTAGTAATATTGAAACAAAAAACATATCATCTGCATTTAATGTACCTACACTCGTGTTTGAAAAAATCAAATTATTATTATGGATTTTTATTTTTATTTTTTATTTTATTGAACTGTTATCTGACCACGGTTATTATACTCTTTATTGCATATAAAAAATACATTGACACAAATATAATTGAAACATGTGAGCATAGGTGGGCTTATCTCTAAAAGAGATCTCTTCCAGTCAACCCAGTCACCCAGAACGTGTAAGAGATGGATAAATAAGCAGGTGACGTAAAGTGCAGAACAATCTATAAAAATAAATGCCTAACGCAATAAATATATATAAATTTGAAATAAATATTAAGCACAATACATAAATTATATTATAACATGAAGAGTGCGTAATTACAATATAATTATGACGATTCAGTGAGACAATTTGTGCAAGAAAGTGCGCTTTGAGTTTCTTTTTAAAAGACTGGACATTCCGACTATCCTTGGATGTCCAACGGAAGTCTGGTCTAGAGCTGCGCAGCTCTAACAGTGAAAGAATTGAGAAGGAAGTTGGTGTTGCTTCTAGGCAGCTCAAGCTTTAGCTCAAGGTTTATATAAACCTAATTGCAAGATTTTGTAGGCGTTCCAACTTGTTTAACTGTTCCTCAGTCACATCCAGATAGCAAACATCGGCGTAGTCGAGAAGCGGGAGAAGGAGAGATTGCGCCAGCAAAGTTTTAGTTTTCAAGGGAAGGAAATATTGGAGTCGCTTGAGAGAGTGAGAAGCATAATTATTTATTTATTATTTATTTATTTATTTATTTATTTATTTATTATTTATAATTGGAATTTATTGAAGGAATCTCTATACCTACATATAGAACATGAAGTCGGTTAAAACTAAGTACGCAGTTCTTTCAAACGTACAGTGTTTGATTAACCACACTTTTTCAAATTCTCAAATTTATTAATTTATGATTAATTCAAAAGTGTGGTTAAAGGTTAATTTATGTAGGTACAGCGCAAACCAAAACGATCCAGACTGGTAGCAGCTGGTACCGAACGTTCAAGTAAATGCAAATCTATAAGTAGGTAAATGCCCAATAACTATTTTTGCCATCTAGTTACCTACAGTATCTTATTTAGATACAACGCTGTATATGGCTTTATTATGATTTTCTTTTTGTAACGTTTTTCTTTCTGAGTGCTATTAATTATTATGAAAATAGCTTCTGTTCGATTCATACATCTATGTTTTGGTTTTAAATTTTCAATGGCGAAAGACTTATCAGCGAAAATGAGTCGGAAATTTCCTTCTTACAAAAATCTGTTTTCCAATTGGGTGTTTTCTATGTATATTAAGTATGTATTTAGGTACAAACAAAAAGTATTAAAGTGTATGTTATTTACCCGGTATCAAGTTTTCATGTGTTTATTTTTTTATTTAATACATAGTAAAATGACCCTTCTCTTTAAAATTCGTGTAGCTTGCACTGGTACCTAATTTACAATTTTATTAGGTAATCACATAAATTTTATTATGCACGCTTGTCCCTGAAACTATCAGTCAGATTTTCAAAAGACATTGAGCTAGATTTGGATTTCGTAAAAGTACTTAATTCACTTCCGATAGGACTTTACTTTACTTTCCGATAGAACTATTTACTTACAATCCAAATTCAGTTTAGTAAAGATAAACATGACGGCGGAAGCGCAATACTCTCGGAATCTGCAACCACTGGAGAATTGGTTCTCTCATCTCTAACTGCCGGAACAAAATAATGCTGAAAACGTGGTTGTTATGACGTCAGACTTAGATAAGATAGTGGTAGATAGCCAGGTGGACTTAAGACAAATTTTACCACGAACCAAACCAAATATAATATGTACCCTATTGAGAATCAAACCCGAGAACTCTGCTGATATCGGTGGTGTGTACAGTTACAAGTGATAATTTATATATGTAAACAACATAGAACTATGTCATTTTACAATATTGAATGACGTTAGTGGCTCACATATAGTTTTGTTTCGGACCGTTTCAACGTTGTTATTCGTCACCGATTATCACCACCGATATCAGACCCAGCGATCCGGGGTTTGATTCTCAGAGGGGGTACATATTAGAGACGGTTAAAATGTATGCCTATTATGGCATCCGGCTCCAATACCGGTCCGCCCGTCATCTCCACCTAAATCGCATCTTCTCTTGCAATTCCAGAAATACTGCTGATACACCTACTAAATACTGTCAATAAAGCTCCTACAGATAGATTACACTTCACCACACACCCTCCAACCGTTTATTCCCGCGCCTGTAAACACGCCGGTCGCCGCGACCAATATTTCCTTTCATTTGTCGCCTGTCGCCTCGAAATCTCATTCACTTCAGGCTAGGACTTTCCATTTGTACAGACGAATTTCCCGGCCGACCAATTTATGGCGTAATTTTCTTGCGCTACATTCAGGCTCCGCGCACGTACAGTATGAAGCGCTTTGATAGTGTGCAAGCGATTGTCGTCTCAAAAGAATAATTGTTAGGATTATAAAGATTAAAAAATGTCATGTTCAACTGTGAAAGATTGTGATGTCTTCTTTGCTTTTTGTCGGCGATTTGACTGAAATGTTATTATGATTTTAATTTTTGCGTTCACAAACAATGCCGTCAAATCAAATCGTTCGACATATCGCTCGAAAGATTGCATCGTTGAAGTGGCAGTGGGCGGGACACTCAAGTGGGTGGGCGCGGAGAACCGATGGCCGTTAGGGCGGAAAGGTTCTCGAATGACGACCACGTACCGGACGATATTCCGTGGGTAGGCCCCCTACAAGGTGGACGGATTATCTAGTCAAGGTCGCGGGAAGCCGCTGGATGCGGGCAACGCAGGACCGATTGTTGTGGAGATCCTTGGAGGAGGCCTATGCCCAGCAGTGGGCGACGACGTTCGGCTTACATGATGGAATCAAATAGCCAAATATCGCTATAGAAGGAAAAGTTCAATGTTTCAAGCAGTGTTCTGTGGTTTCAAGTGTGTTACATTCAATATTCATTGACATGTACATTTTCAAACTCTTCGGAAAGTTTACCTTTAAAGGTTTATTTTGACAAGTAAAGGCAAACTATATATTTGTTTGTTAAAATTACAAGCGAGTCCTTCTCAAATATTTTTATCTCCAGCGTTGTTTTTGCTACTACCTTCAACAACCTTTAGCATTTTTGCGCAATCGGTTGCGAAAATATTGGAACTTTTTGTCATCCCAAACGACCAGCTTTTGACTTAAAAGTCTATCACGAGAGAGGACTAGGTATTTTTGACGGATTTTTATGAAAGTGAAATCAATTTTCTTTGAAGCTTTCTGTTTTATGTTAAAATAATTTCGAAAATTGAACCATTGGTGGCTTGCAAATGCAATTGCTATTTTGCATTTGCAACTTTGTAAGCTACCATATTATGCAGGGTCTTTTTAAACTGAAACAAGTGACAGAATTTCACAGTTTTCTGAACACTGCCGGAGAATTGCCCATCTTTTACTTGCTGTATCTGCCCAACCAATGGACATCAAATTGTAGCAAATTTAGTTATCTATATTAAAGTTCCAAACAAAGATACTTGAAAAACGCTTCCTAAGGGTAGTTTTTCGAGCACCATGGGGGTAGCACAGGGTTTTCAGAGTTCCCATTCGGTCAGCCCACCCGGAGTGGGTAACCTTATGGGGAGATTGAGAGGAGGCTCTCTCCTCCTGCCCCGCCTCCTGTCGAGCTTTCGAGCTTGTCAGAGGGCGGGGCAAGGGTTAGAACCACCCAGCCCTGACGCGAAGCCTATTAGGCTTGGCGGGAGGGCTGGGCGCGGCGAGAGACAGGCCTTGTCTGACTGAGTCCAACATGCCGTTAGCGGTATACGAAAAGACTGTATTTGCCCTCACTATAAAAAAAAAGGGTTTTCAGAGTTGCAAACTTGGGTGTTAATTACTCTCAAGGGACCTTTAACAACATAGGTATAGGTAAAAAAATCGTAGTTACATGCGCGTTTGCGATGTTCGATGTCGATATTGACTGGACTATTATGTGAAAGTCACTTTTCAATTTTACGACTCTGTATGAAATAAGACAGGGAGAAAAAAACAGCCCTTGGCGAGTTTCTTGCCGGTTCTTCTCGTTATAATTATTACAAGGCCGCTCACCGTATAAGATTTGCGAACCGATGGCGAAGCTTCAATAACGTTCACAAGTGCTGTATCAGTGTAAAATGAATAAACGATTTCAAACTTCAAATTACTTTCAGCGCATATATCATCACATTTTGCTCATACTAATAGAATAAGAATGCATTTTAAACTTTTGTACTTACCTAAATAAAAACAAACACATTTGTTTTTGTTTTTGTTTTTAATATGTAACGCTTGATTCTATCAAATAAACCCACTATCAAACCAAATTTCTAAAACTAAGTTCTTCTAAAATATTTGTGTAAAAAGTCATACCCACAAAAATCAGTGTAAATTCAAACACTTACTCAATTTTCCCATTTTCTAATATCACGGATGTTACAGTTTTTTACTCTCACATCTACTTACACAATATAGTATTTCAACGATTTATAAATAAGATATTACCTAACTAACTCGTCTCAACTGATTCACCCTGGACACGGAAACAAGTAATCATGACTTATTACACCATAGATACACCATACCATTAATACGAATAAATGTACGGCGGCCAAAACCCTTCGTAAATACTCGTTAATAGTAGATTACAAGTGCGGAAAGTCTGTCATTGCAAAGAGTTCCGACAAATGTCTACCCGAGCCGAGGCGCAGCCGAAGGTGAGGGTTGACAGTCGGAACAAGTTGCAATGACGGTTCCGCACGTGTACTGAACAACTATTTTTAATACAGTTGCGAAAAAATTAAGCAATTTAATAAAACACAATAAACTCAACTACATAACTAATCGTAAAAGAATATAAGCAGAGACTTTTTTTTTGTTTTCTTCACCCATTCTGGGTTGGCAAAGGAAACTATGATCATACAGCCAAGGCTTCAGTAGAATTCTTTTATTGATATGAAATGAAAATTAAATTAAATGAGATGAAATGAAATGAAACCTAACAAAAGCAATCCGAATCCTACAGGAGCGCCTTTCCTTATTTCTCTCTTTTACCACATCGTTTCCCATTAAAGCACTAATTCCACCATACTAAGTACCTACCACAATAAAAACCAGAAAAAACTAATTTAGATAATTAAGAAATAAGGTCCCTCATTTTCTTTTCATTTACTTGCGCAAACTCCTATAAGCAGATACTATGGTAAATAGTGCACGTCATACCATATTTAGTAATCTGTGGTCATACAGCCAATTTTATGTATTTTTTATATTCATAAATTTAATTTGGCCGATACTAATATTAATTTAATGTATATTATTATATAGGTAATTATTATATCATAATAAGGTTAACTTTTTTTTAAATACGGTGCGCACAGAGTATATTACTTCGTATTGTACCACAAGCGCTATATACCCTTAGCACGAACATCAATCGAAAAAACAAAATGAGATTTAACATAGACAAAATATCCTTTACGAGTAATTTTGTATGGGAAATATGTACAGCGCCATCTACCGCCCAGAAGCGGGTATTGAAGTTGCGCATTTTCGTAGCAAGTAGTAAGTTTTAATAGGCTGTATGACCGTTCCACATGGCCTCACAAACCAATATTAAAAAAACGGCGGGAATGATTTTCAGCGGTTCATTTGATATCAATACAGCTTATATTGTGTAATAAATTATCAAAATGAGTTCTGCCAATGAAACATTATATACAGACATTGTATGTACCTACTCCACCAAATTTGAGAGCAGAAGCAAAATTAATAACAGAAAACTTACTGCCAGCAAAATCAAAAGAAAGATATATGAAAAACCTACGCTCTGATTTGGAAAAGTGAAAAAAAGGCGCATACGTTTTCGGAATCTGTGTTGTTGGCGTATTTTAATGATACATCATTAATAGTACATTACAGCCGAGGACAGGTAAGTAAGAAATTACACTGTCGAGGATGGTTTGAAGCACGAGCCGCAGGCGAGGGCTTTAATCATTCGAGGCAAGGTAATTTGCTTACCGTACAAGGCTTGTATAGTGCTTTTCGCAAGAAATGCGAGGAAATAAAAAAACTGTTTAACTTAATAAAATTTATTAAAATTATATGACACATGTTCGGGCAATTTTTAAATGTAAGTAAATGTTATTTTTTCCCGGGCACATTTTGTATAAATCGCCCATAATAATATTATTTTAATGATGTATCATTAAAATAGGTACGCCAACGACACAGATTCCGAAAACGTATGCGCCTTTTTCACTTTTCCAAATCAGATCGTAGGTTTTCATATAAGTAATTATCTTTCTTTTGATTTTGCTGGCAGTAAGTTTTCTGTTATTAATTTTGCTTCTGCTCTCAAATTTGGTGGAGTAGGTACATACAATGTCTGTATCTGTTTCATTGTCAGAACTCATTTTGTTAATTTATTACACAATATAAACTGCATTGATATCAAATCAACCGCTGAAAATCATTCCCGCCTTTTTTTTATATTGGCTTGTGAGGCCTTGTGGAACGGTCATACAGCCAATTGATACTTACTACTTGCTACTAAAATGCGCAATTTCAGTACGCGCTTCTGGACGGTAGATGGCGCTGTACATATTTCCCATACTAAATTACTCGTAGAGGATATTTTGTCTATGATAAATCTCATTTTGTTTTTTCGATAGATGTTCGTGCTAAAGGTACATAGCGCTTGTGGTACAATGCGATGTAATACTCTGTGCGCACCGTATTTAAAAAAATTACTTAATTATGATATTTAATTTACCTATATAATAATAATAATAATGTGGCTGTATGGTGCAAATGTCCCTTTGCTTTTTCTGTTTTTATACACAGGAATAACGAAAGAAAAAATAAAGAAAAAAGTTGGTAATGAATTTTAGTACTTACTTACTGCACTGATTTTAGTGCAGTAAGTAAGTACTGAAATTCATTACTGCAGTGATTTTCATATTTAGAATGTTCACCTCGGAAAAGTGCCACGTACTGCATTCTTTTCTCAAATATACGCTCGTGCTTCAAACCATCCTCGACAATGTAATTTCTTACTTACCTGTCCTCGGCTGTTATGTATTATCATCATCATCATCATGTCAGCCGAACGACGCCCACTGCTGGGCATAGGCCTACCTATATCACTTGACACTTTAAGGTTAACTATTTAAGCTTTGTATTACTATAAAGTGTATCTGAGTAGACTAAACCTCAAAAAGAAAAAAATCTGTTAATTAGAAATTGTTAGAAATGTTTTATTTCTTAATTACTTCATTTGCTCAGGACCATCAAGAACAGAAGAAGAAAGATCATCGGCCACTTGATGCGACACGACAATTTCCTGCCAAACAGAAGAGGAAGACCTAGAATAAGATATTTCAAACAGATAAAGGAAAAGGTTAATGTTGTGTCGTATTAAGAATTGAAGGAATTGACAGAGAGACGAGACGAATGGAAGATAAATCCACCGACAAGAGCTGAAGCTCTTATATCAAAGAAGAAGAATGTTTTAAAACCAAGAAACAAAAACAGAAATCAACCCCTATAATGATGGCGGCATTGTAGTTCGTAAATAAAAAATAAAAGAAATAAATAAAACAAAATAGTTTTACCTGTCTATCAGACAGTCTTTTATAACCTTTTGATCAAGAAGGGTCGATTCGATTGTATAAATCGATTGGATAAAAATCTTGGGGGTATTTTCCGTTGAGCTAAAATCACGAGATATTGAAGGAAGTTATTCCATAAAGAAAGCTAATTTTAATCGAAAATCTTAATTTTACACTTCTATCACAAAATAAAATGATCGGTATTTGATGCAACACTCCATTAGGAACGGCTCACTTATAGCCAGTTTTTATTTCACATATGAAAAGAAATATAGTTCTTTCCCCTTTTCCGTCGCTTCTAATCTAAATCAATAAGTAGTTCAGGGCACCCTTAATTGTTTCTAAAACTTTCCTTTCAGACTAATGTTGCGTGCGCACGCACTACCCTGTATTTATATACGAGTATAATATTTTTATGTTATAATACTAGCTTCCTAACGCAACTTTGACTGCGCAGACATTTTTCCTGATACCAACTTTCGTTAATACATAATAAAATTTAACAAGTAAATTTTGTATTTCCTCTTTTTAAATCTATTCAAGATTTGTTTTAGCGACGTGGTGCGTGATTCCTATTGTGTTTTTCTTATTGGTTTCTAACAGGTTAATAAGGTACACTTTACACTTTTATAATGTAGCATTTTCCATAGATACTTATATGAAGAAAACGCAGACTCCAGATAACACTCATATAATTATTAATCCAACTTACAGGTACAGGCATAGTACAGGTATAACAATATAGATTATATATAGAAAAATATCGATACAGTCGACGTCTTAGAGAACTTATCCCCTCGAGGCTAGTTTGAAGAATGACCTCTCTTTGCTCGTTAATCGGGCTCAAGTCTAGCTACCCCCACCAATTTTACCACAGATTAGCATATTAAATTTAACAAAAATGGCGGCAAGAGACGGCATTACCAGTGTTGCTATTAAAAAATAAGAAAAACCTTCTAAAATCATGACATTCGGCCATCTGATAACGTGCTGTCTCCCGACGCACATATAAAAATTATTTAGAATCAATTAATTAGGTAAGTACAGCTAATATACTGATACACAACTATTCTCAATAGTAAAGTCTTACAACTATGTACCTATTTAGGTTAATCTTATAGTGATAAAAACCTTAAGTTAAAACTTAAAACATAATTGAAACAAATACATTATATTACACAATGCTCAACAATAAACTTTTAAGGAAGCCGATGACTTGTTTAGAATATAGATATTATCGTGAAAATATTGTTTTAGTAAATCGTTAAGTAATACATAATCAAATAAAATAAATTATCAATAACAAACTAATCTAAAACTATTTGAATCAATGTATAAATTAACATAATCATGACATTCGTTAACAAGCGACTATTATTACTTAGAAAACTTATTTTGAAACTATACTTGTTATATAATCATGTGTAAGTAAGTATATGGAATGATTAAAGTAAAGTCTGGTTATAATCTATAAGCATTAGTTATGGGTCATAAAAGAAAAATGGATTAGCTTGGTACTAGTTTACATCAATGCATTGTCAGGAGCTACATTCAAGAATATTAGATGGTGTCAGAAGCAAAATCCCTAAGAATGTTACATTAGGAATAGGTAGGTACAGAATTTAACTTTAACCTGATAACTAGACACCCTTATCACTTCACTCAAATAGTGGAAAAAGCAACTACGAGTCATGAAAGGATTAAAGACCTAACATTAGATGAATTTAACTATCCCTATGTTTGACATAGTTTAGTCCTTACAACAACAACTGTAGGCCCCTGCACAGTTACCAATTTTTACCCAGATATGAGTAACAAACCAAGTTATAGATACGTATTTACCATTAGTGCACAATTTGTATTAAATCAAAATATGAATTAGGACAACTAAAGGAATTATTTAAAGGCATGTTCGTAATAGGCATTATTACCAATTAAATTAAATATTCTTACAAGGAAGTTACACTAATAATGAAGATGCCGTAGGTACAATTTGAACCGTCACAGCAACCATTTGCTTTTTCAACTTGTCAACCAGTTGTCCAAGGTTTCCAGAGCATTCTTCTCCAGCACCAAATCTTAAATGCATCTATTCTTTGCCTCTGTTAGAATAGTACAATACATGGTTCCACTCCGTACATGAAAATCAAAAGATCATATTATTATCATTTCTAATTATTTTTTATTAATCATTTATTTCAGATAACTTGATCCATTATAAATTAAAAATGAATAAGTTAGTGATTTTAAACAAGTTCGCAATTTAATATCAAAACTTAAAAATGTCTACAAGGTATCCTCATACGAGCATCACCTGCATTCTTATCAACAAATATTCATATTACTATGAATAATATTAGTGAAAATAGATTTATTAATTATAATTGGGATATGAAGAAGTAGATTACCATGGTTTTTATTTGATAGGACAAATAAAATCATGAACAGCTTTTCACCCAAGCGATTTAACTACACGATGATTTCCCGTGGGAATAAAATATCTTCTCGGGGTCAAAAGTCGTCAATATGCTATTCTAGAGACAAGAGATTCCAAAGATCCGTCCAGCCGATAACCGTGATTCGGGAACAAACATACAAACTTTTGCAATCATAATATTAGTAAAATGAGATAAGATACATGACAATGATATATACTTCAATATAATTCAACTCCAGTATCAGCGATCCACTAGTCTCAATATCCGACTTACAACCACAGCCCACGATGATCACCATCATCACAACAACGATCACCCTGTGATCTGCACCTTCAGTATCATATTATCTCCTCTCATTACTACAGCACGTACACTCTGCTACCTCCAGTATGTATATATGCTGTGTTGGTTCGTACGTTCAAGGGTAGCCGGATCCTCAATATTATCTTAACTTGATGCTAGCTCATGATAAGTACCTACTGGATGCTACAATTGGTATCTGAAAGCAGTAAACTCACAACACACATAGTATTAATCATTCAAAAGAAATAGATTTATCTGATAATGAATCAATAGAAATAAATGTAAGTGTATGAATTCTCATATTCTTTTATAAACATTAGTAGGTACTTATTTCAACCATAGTAGAAACAAATGTTCAACTGACCAGATCTAAAAAAATATGGAAATGATTACTACAGAATATGTGAAGGAACTTCAAATGTTCGTGAGAATGGTAAACTGCTAAGAATTTTAGTATCACGAGCCTACTAAATGAGACGGTAAATTTGACAGATCTACTTGATTAATGGTTTAATAAAGATATTAATTCTCAATAAGATCACAATAAATAAAATTCACATAATTTTAAATCATATTTTGTCAAACGTACACAAGGACGGTAGTATTAAAATGCTTAATTACTAATTTTAACTCACACCGCCAATAACAACAAAAACACGGCAAAACTAACTTGGTATGCTACAACAGTGGTTACTTGTGGCTTTATTTGTTAGAACAAGTTTAAAACATGAATTAAAATGTTTGCATGAAGCTGTATAGAACATTTTAATAAATTTAATAAAATAATAATTTTAATAAAAGATGTGATTGAGCAATAATCGTTTTACTTTATTTTGCTTAATTAGGAAAACATTGGTTACAACTTGACAGTGTAATAAACACGATCTACTTATATGCACCATGGAATGTTTACATGTTTTTGCATTAGAAACATCATTTCATCACTATGTTAATGAAAACAACTAGAATAGATATCAGTGGACCCTTCTTGCAGTGCTGTCTAAGCAACTAAGGATTTCTGCTTTTGATTTGCATTTTAATCATTAAGAGAGATCTAGAACACTACGCAGTACGCACTAATAGCAAAATAGCTTCTAGTGATTTTGGCTGTAAAATTTTCCATCAGTCTAAAACCAAAACAGAGTTGCCCGGAAGAAACCGCAGTAAGGTGATAAGGCCACCATTTGGTTTACAATTTGTTATCTTTGTATTAATTTGACTTGACCGTTATTCGAAGCTTATTTAATTGAGATAGGCACTTCCTTTCCCGCCGGATATTGCTGTCTCTTTCTATCCTATGACGTCACTACCTCGTCCCACCACCTGGCAGTGGGGGGCCGACCTTTGCAGGGAAGCCCGCCATTTCAGAAATCATTGGCGTCTTGTTTCCCGCCGAGTGCACACTTTCACTGAAGTGTGCGGAAAATATATCTTGAGGACTAAAGTTAGACCCGAATATACGTAAGAGCTTTTAAAAAAGTGAGTAACGTACATATACCTAGTACAAAACAAAATCTTTCACGTAAGTAACAAATTATATTAATGGTTAATGACTATTCGTTTTCAACCATCTTGTTTGCTGATAATATTTAACGGCTTTTATTAGCTTTTGTTACTACTAAGTAATAAGTGTTCACTACGCCAACCAAAAAGAAAATCTATTTCGGTTATTTTTCTACCTACATATAACTTGTACAAATATTTTAAACCATTTCAACAGAAAATTGTTGGAATTTTAATCTTTGGTTTATTTTTCTACCCACATATAATTTGGTTAATTATTTCAACAGAAATGTTTTAATCATTTTGGGTTGGTTTCTTACCCACATGTTTTACTGTTTAATCTTTTAGATTATTACAGCGGAAATCGTTGGAAAGTTTGTAATTTTGGTTAAAATTATAAGGTATTAACGTGTGTGTGTCTAATTTTTATAATTTGACGATTATTCGTTCGATAATTATTGTAATATAGTAAAAACTATATTTGAAATTAGTCTTTCTATCCTAATTTAATGAAAATAATTGTTTTGTAGAATGGATTTAGATGATGTTAATACAAATGAAGGTTCAGGTATGGAACCAATTACAGGAACTGCTACAGTCGATGCTCGACAACGTGCTCGAAATAATAGTACTAGTTCATCTAGTAGCACAAGTAGTAGCTCTTCCTCATCGAGTGAATCTAGCTCCTCCGACCGAGAACGTAATCGCCGCAAGAAAAAAAAGGGGCGCAAGCACAAAGAGCGCCGTCGGTCCAAGCGAAAGGTGCATAAGTTATCCAAGGAAATAAGGAGTCTTCGCGAACAATTTATGAGGAACGAAGAGCAAACTGTGAGTACGCATCGTGCTAATGATTCTGATAATGATGCTTTGTCGATTTTGTCGGGAGTTAGCCAAAATCTTTATAAGGAATTTTCAAAACTACCTCCTGAAAGTGAAGTTTCGAATTGTGAAAAGCCTTTCAGTTTTGATATTGAAACTAAACTCAAGGAACCTAGTATGCCAAAGGCTTCTCTAGATCATTTAAAACTACTGAATGAGTTTCAGCATCTAGACACTAGCGAATGGAATTCGATTCGTTACTTAGATACACAAAAATTGTATAATTACACTCCCGGGTATACAGATATCGATTTAAATGATGAAGTTAAGACATATGAAGCCCCGCGCCATTTATTACATGCAGACAGAGCGTTCGCAGCGCTGACAATGTGTGTTATAAAACAAAGGGAGTCCTTGCAGACGACATTAAATGATTTATTGACATGGGCTAAAAAATCGGATCTTTCTTATGAACCCCTTAATAGAAAAATTAATGAGCTTTTTTCAGCAGGTGATTTTCTTAAGATTTCCTCAGAGTTATTGCAGCTTATTTGTGGCCACCGGGCCGAAATTCTTCAAATGCGAAGGGACTGTATTACAAAACATGTGAAGGATCCATTGGTTAAATCTAGCCTGAGAAAGATCCCACCTACAGCCACAAATTTGTTTAATGCTGACAAATTCTCAGCTGCTATTGAAAAGGCTGGTGGAGTCCGGAAATGCTTTTGGCCATTAAAAAAGGCAGGTAACAGCTCTACCTCGCATTCTGAGCATATTAAGCCAAGCACCTCCTCGCAGGGGGTAGCATCCCGCAAAAAACCTACGCAAGGTTATACTCATGAACCATACACCGGTGCGCACTGCTCACGTGTCACTAATTGCCCTCATCCACCTCCGCAAGGTGGCTACAATTCACTTTATCCTGCGCAAGGATGCAGTCATTATTCGGACGCACCGAATACTAGAGGTAACTTTCACGGCCGTTCCTTTCGAACGAACACCAAAGGTCAAGGGCAAACTAAAGCTGGACAAAAGCGAACAGCATCAACTTTTGGAAATAACCAAAATAACAAACGGAAGAAATTCTGACTTAAAGAAATTTCGAGCGGGCCGTCTCAAACAATATGTTCGCAGGTGGAAACAGTTACAAGCACCAAGCTACATACTAAAACTATTAAAAGGGTACCGCATTCCCTTCTATCGAAAGCCACCACTCGTTCATCCAAATGTACTAAGGACCAAATGAAAGTACCACCATCGGACGAGTTATCAAAAATAATAAATCAATTGAAGGAACAAGGCATTCTAACCAGGGCTCCAATGGGTCCGAGTTTTCTATCGTCAATTTTTCTAGTTCCCAAAAGCGACGGCACGTCTCGCCCAATTTTCAACTTAAAAGCCCTCAATCAGTACATAATTACAGAAAAATTTCGGTTACCCAATGTAACCCGTATACCAGATTTTTTGCAACCAGCAGACTGGCTTTGCAAGATAGATTTGTCACAGGCATACTTCCACCTCCCTGTCGCTCGCAGCCACAGGAGGTTTCTTCGCATACTATATCAAGACGAACTATTAGAAATGACCTGTTTACCCTTTGGCCTCAGTACAGCGCCAAAAACGTTCGCCACGTTAACAAATTGGATTGCTCAGATCCTCAGGGAAAAGAATATCCGGATTGTCGTATTCCTGGACGATTTTTTAATCGTTCATCAGGACCGAGAGACTCTTCAACGTCACGTGATTTTGACGATACAAACATTAGAATCGTTAGGCTGGATAGTCAACTACGACAAATCAGTCCTAGTCCCATCAAAGACGTTGATATATCTGGGAATCCAGTGGAATCCATGGCTGAATTTGAAACAGCTTCCCGAGGACAAGATTCCACCTCTAATACTCAGGTTGAAGGCGATGCTTGGAAGAAAAACCACAAATCTCGCCGATTTACAAAGTCTGGTAGGTTTTCTCAATTTTGGCAGTTTCATTGTACCACAAGGCCGACTTCACTATCGGGCACTGTTAAATCTACTCAATTTAATATTAAAACAGACACCCAGGCACTCGCACCACATCCCTCTCGATGCCAGGGAGAACCTGAAGTGGTGGCTAGAGAATTGCAGTCTCCCATCTCCAATTCACTTGCCACCACCATCTCATTACCTAACTACCGACGCGTCAGATCTAGCATGGGGAGCTCAATTGGACAACCTGTCGCTTACCGGTTATTGGACAAATTACGAGAAATGCCTCCATTGCAACCAGAAAGAAATGCTGGCTATTCTGAAAGTTTTACAAGATCACGGTCAGTACCTAAACAACAGCACCTTGTTGATACAGTGCGACAACAGGACCGTGATTGCGTATCTCAGGCACGAGGGAGGTACCAAATCAGCTCCCCTGTTAAATCTAACGTATCAAATTTACCAAATTCTCGGCGAGCATCATATACATTTGAGAATTTATCACATTCCAGGAATATACAATGGCCACGCCGACCATCTGTCCAGATTACGGAGAGCCCCGGAGTGGCATATACTTCCGAGAGGCACGCAAAAGGTATTTTCAAAATGGGGGATTCCTCAGATCGATCTGTTTGCATCCAGTCGCGCTCATGTAGTGATCAATTACGCTTCTCTGGACCTAAACGACCAACACGCGTTGTTTCACGACGCATTCTCCCAGAGTTGGAACTATTCCCTAGGATGGGTTTTTCCTCCACCGTTCCTCATTCCCAGAGTATTGAATCATCTCAATCAGTGTCGGGGAACTTTCATGTTGGTAGTACCTCGTTGGGAACGAGTTTTTTGGAGGGCAGACGTGAAAGCTCGAGCAGTAGCCCCTCCTTTCACGTTATTGAATCTAGAGAAGGTCTTGATCGATGTATCGACGGGCCTTCCACCTCCGAATGTGTCAGACATGACATTGGAGGTGTGGAAATGTGGGGGTGGACGAAAAACCTAATAGGCTGGAATAGTCAACAAGTTGATCTTCTTCAAAAGTCTTGGCGACCTTCGACTAGGAAAACTTATGATTGTGCTTGGAAAAAATGGCTTGTGTGGGCTAGAGAGCACAACATTGATCCGTCTAACCCTGCTGGTAGTGATCTAGCTAGATATTTGTCAGATTTGCATTTAGTTCACAAGTTATCGTATAACACCATTCTGTTACACAAATCCGCTATTTCGACACTTTGTAATGCTGAATGTGCGAGTGTTCTTAGCTCTCATGTGCTTGTTAAACATGTATTGAAAGCAATTTCTATACACAAACCTCTATGTCACAAACCCCCTGTTTGGAATATAGATGTGCTGGCTTCATTCTTAGAAAAGCACAAGGTTAATATTGATAATACCTTTGAAACGCAACAGCATACAGCAGCTCTATTGTTGTTATGTTCAGGCAGAAGGATTCATGATTTAACTTTACTAAACATTGATTCTGAACATTGCTCCTTTTCAGATGACTCGGTGGTTCTTTGGCCAGTTTATGGATCAAAAACTGACACTGCTGATTACAGGCAGTCAGGCTGGAGGTTGTTAGCGAATCCAGCTTGCCATAATCTAAACGTTGTTTTTTGGATAAAGCGTACAATTGAATTACTGCATTCACACAGGGTCGCTGCCAGTTGTAATACATTATTTATAAGCACAAAAGGTGTACCCAAACCTGCGTCACGAACAATCATTGCAGGTTGGATCAAGAACCTGTTTAAGGATGCAGGCATATGTGCAACTCCGGGTAGTATTCGTTCTGCGGTTGCTTCCAAGAATTGGTTGGACAATTACCCATTGGAAGATATACTCTCGAGAGGTAACTGGCGCTCGTCAAATACCTTCTGTAAATTTTATAGACGCGAGGTCATGCCCTCGTCGGTCACATCATCAGTGACAGCTTTATTTAACGTAGCTGATTGATAGAAGTTAGTTTTTTGTTGGGTTTTTTCTCGGAATATACCTATTGATAAGATTTGATTGTATTGAAATAAATAAAAGCCTTGAAATTTTCAACAAGATTTTATTTCATATAAAACTGAACCCTGCCTAAGACTTTAAAACTTTACTGAGTAATATTTACATAAAGTTTATTCTTAGTTATTTAAATATATACGCTTTCTGAATTACGTATTTTTATATAATAGTATGTCACATTGGGCGTCTTTACCACCACCAGGCGATAACAAACAAGTCTCAATTAAATAAGCTTCGAATAACGGTCAAGTCAAATTAATAGGGGCGTTTTACCTACCAATAAAACGCTTATTAATTTACTTACCTTATTCGAAGCTTATGAATAATCTCTGCCTGGTAGAATTTAGACTCAATGATTTCTGAAATGGCGGGCTTCCCTGCAAAGGTCGGCCCCCCACTGCCAGGTGGTGGGACGAGGTAGTGACGTCATAGGATAGAAAGAGACAGCAATATCCGGCGGGAAAGGAAGTGCCTATCTCAATTAAATAAGCTTCGAATAAGGTAAGTAAATTAATAAGCGTTTTATTGGTAGGTAAAACGCCCCTATTATTATTATTATTTCCTGTGTGATTGTCCCGTTTGTAATTAATCTATGTATCTATCAAAACTAGGTATATAAAGAATCTTTGACGTTCCAGGAAAAATGTAAAGAATGATTATTTCTATTCAGTCTTATGGCTTTATTGTCTAATTATGTAGAAGAAAAGTATGTTCCTGATAAACTTTCTCTAGCACTCATCCACAATTCAGTTTGAATTTAAATTAAATTTGAGAATTAAGTTTGCCACTAAACTCAAATTTTAAAAGTCAAGCATAGTGAAATCTTTCAAATTAAGCTACATTCAACAAAAATAATAGACGAAATGTTCACTTGAACAAAGTTACAAAAATTAAAATAAATGATAAATATTGGATATCTTTGCATACCCACATTGCTCCAATCCCGAACTAAATAAATTAAGCACTTGTGTTATGGCATTTGGGAACAACGACGGGGATTACCACATACAATCGGACAGAATGTTGAAAAGTCCGCTTTAAACATTCACCCGACAGGGAATCGAACCCGGAACCTCAGAGACAGCGGCACCCCGAAAACCTATGCGTACGTACACCGTTTCTACACTACTGCCATGGAGGTCGTTAAGCTAGTACCACAAACTAATATTGTTTCCATAGTTAAAAGGTTTATAAAAATCTAAGTGACACAGATCACAGTTTATAAAAGTATTACCCAATTGCAATCTTGGAATACTAAATTCGCTCTTATTCAAAAGTGAATCGTCATCATGTCCAATCTTATCAAGATGAGAAATACATCCAGTTCTGCGTAAAGGTCACCTGGGCATAGACCTAGGCATAGAAAAACTAACCTAGCTAATGGATATTGACCAATCATAAGAATCAAGATATGGTATGGATTTCGAATAAATGGAGACTAAGGTAATTATAAAAATATTAACTAGGTAAGACAATAACCCCTACTCAAATTGTGATGCATGTAGATACTTAGTATGCAATGAAAAAGAAATGATGCAAACATAATTTAGTAAATAAATATCCTTATAAGTAAGTGGTACTATGTTGTGATAATTAGAGCGCATATCCTACTAATATTATAAATGTGAAAGTTTAGATGTTTGGATGTTTGGATGTTTGGATGTTTGTTACTCAATCACGCCAAAACGGCTGAACGGATTTGGCTGAAATTTGGGATACAGATACTTTGTAGCCTGGAGAGGAACATAGGCTACTTTTGATCCCGAAAAAACGTCACATTCCCGCGGGATAACGTCGTGTAGTCCACGCGGGCGAAGCCGCGGGCGGAAAGCTAGTTAACAATAATACTTAAAGGTTTCTACTGCGATAGCTGTGGTACCTATTAGGTACTCAATGTCTATCAAGATGTATTTGAAGTATGTAGGCAACTGTAGATTTAAAAGACTTTTCATTCTTCCCTAAAGGTATTTTGATAACATCTAAATGATTCTATGAAAAGAGAAGTTTTTATATAGTTTTGTTTTTAGGTAAACCTTTACAAACTTTATTTAAGGGGGTGTTACCATCAATTTAGTCGGTTATGCGAGGTGAAAATTAAATCTTAAATTCGATATTCAAATAAATAAACATTAAGTAAACTTTTTAATCAAAACAACTTCAAAACTTTCCCATAAACAAAATGCTCTACATCATCTCAAATCCTCTTTGACCAGATTCAGCTACGAAGAAAAAGTATTCCTCCTTCGCTCAAGACTCCCTTGGCCGGCCACGTCACCCTGGAGGCCTACCAAGCGGCGCAACAGGCGGCGCGGGCTGTATTCGTCCTCAGATGCTATTTACCTTGGAATGTATACATCACTCATCGGCAAGAGATCGTTCCGTGTCATTCTATAATAAAATCATTGGGTTATTAACACAAAATGCCCTTAAGGAAAATTCATCATTTATACTGTGCACTAGCTACCTACATCCTTTATTATTTACTAAAACCATTTCTTTTATTAAGAGCCACTGATCTAGTGCAAAAATATAAAATGAGTATTGTAAGAACAAGAATAACACGTTTGATAATATCTTTGTTCTGTTGTCGTTTCATTTCAATCTAATAATCTTAAAAGTGGCCATACGAGTAGTAAACCAGTATGAAATATAAGTACTCACTTAACCAGTCTGTGAGAAACGTACTCAACATTTAAACATATTCAGACTAATGTATGCCACCAACATACATCGTTCGTACTCTAAAATCCGGCGAGTGTATGCCACAAACATATACCGCCCCCTTAATTCCGACGAGTGCATGCCACAAACATACATCGTCCCCTAATATCCGACGAGTGTATGCAACATACATACATCGCCCCCTAATATCAAATTCAATTTAATGCATTTGAACAAGCAAATTCAATGTATCTCTTGTAACCAGTGAGCATGCATAGCTTGCTCACTCAACCCAGTGAACACCCGTTTGTTTGCTCAACACTAAAAATTAAAGATATTCATATTCTCATTAAAGTTATCCAAATTCACATAAAGACTTTCATATTGAAATATATCCATATTAAGAATATTTGTATTTAAACTCATTCAAAATATTCATTTTCATAGTTCAAGATATTTATACCTATTGCTATTGACGGTGTTCATATTAATTGAATCCACAAAATTTGTACTAATTAACTAATATACTTATCAATAAGAAAGCCAGAATTCAATTGTAAGTAAGTAATACGTACCTATTAAACCAATCTTACCAGGTAACCAGTAAGCATACATGACATGACTCACTCAACCCAGAGAACAACACGTTCGCTCAATACATTAAAAACAAAAGGAAAATCTGTAATCACCCATTGTAACAACATAAAAATAAATGAAATGTAAGCCACCAATCATGAATTATTCTTACTCTTTACTACTTCTTACTAGCCCCATAACTTATAATTTTCTTTTATTCACTGTTGGTATTAGATACCACGTTAAAACATGGATTGTATGCAAGATTTAGTAGCCATAAGTGATTTTACTCTGTACTGTAGTAAAGCTATCAAATTTGGTAATCATAACTGAATTTACTCTGTGCAACAGTAAAGACTATCAAAAACTAGCTCCAATCTAGCACTAATTATTTAGAACATTACATGTAGGTACACAGCCAAAACTGCCAGTTCTAGCTCCATGTGTAAGATTATAAACAACATAAACAGCAAGTACTCTAATAATATAATAATGCCAATCATCTCCATTAATTCTATACAATCCACATTTAATACATCATGTAAATTAAACAACAACAATCAAGATATTATGCCAGATTCATGGTACGCTATGATCGTGCCATACGAAAATATCTACTACATACCCGCGTTTAAAATTATGTTAGTATAATCGGAGGGTAGCCCCGACCGTACACGAACACAATTAATCTATTCAAATAAAAGTGTGATCTAGTTTATGTTCGTTCCGTCGGAGAGTAGCCCCGACCATGTACGAAACACAATCCGCCACACAAATACTCCAATTTTAACGCTTTAGATTTAACCAACACGATCGGAGAGTAGCTCCGAACACGAATTAGTAAAATCTTAGTACTAAGCTACATTATAAAAATTTTAAATTATGTTAGTATAGTCGGAGGGTAGCCCCGACCGTTTACGAACACAATCAATTAAAACACAAATGCGATTTAGTTTATGTCCGTTCCGTCGGAGAGTAGCCCCGACCATGTACGAAACACAATCCACCGCAAAGGTATTTAAAATGTCATTTAGATAAAAAAAAAACGCATTAACATGGAATCTGGAATATTTATCCTTTCTCTGCGTGAAGAGAATAAAATAACTCGTTTGGCATTGCTATAGGACAGAATCAGCAAATTATTCTCATTATCAGGTTTAGAAATAAACTTGCGTGGGTACTTTACCGCTTCTGAAATATGAAGAAAACGCAGACTCCAGATAACACTCATATAATTATTGATCCAACTTACAGGTACAGGCATAGTACAGGTATAACAATATAGATTATATATAGAAAAATATCGATACAGTCGACGTCTTAGAGAACTTATCCCCTCGAGGCTAGTTTGAAGAATTACCTCTCTTTGCTCGTTAATCGGGCTCAAGTCTAGCTACCCCCACCAATTTTACCACAGATTAGCATATTAAATTTAACAAAAATGGCGGCAAGAGACGGCATTACCAGTGTTGCTATTAAAAAAATAAGAAAAACCTTCTAAAATCATGACACTTACTTCATCCAGATAACAAACATGATTTTTTATGTTAAGAAAATTACCTCTCATAACTTTCTCTACCTATACCAAAATGCATCATAATCCAACTGGTAACGTCCATTTAAGCACTTTCGAACAAACTAATTCTCCAGCTTAATTATATTAGAGACAACTAGTTACATATAACTTGTTCTTTATAACTTGATGCTCCTAAACTATAAGCATTAATCGCGCTTATAGGCCTATAACGGTTAATTGCTCGTATAAGCACCCAAACCACTTATTTGATGAGCTAGTCTATAGGGCTGTTAACTACACTATTATACACAGTATTATACTGTTTTACCTTCAAACTTAATACTTATATTCTTCTTCATCAAGGGAAAGATCTATGGAAGCACTATTTTCAAGTTGATGCCAATTTTATTTAAACAATCTATTCCCATTGAATATACCTACTTACATTCTAATAGCACTGGTATTTTTTTTATATGCCGGGTATACCCGGCCATGCCGGGTATGCCGGGTGCACCATTAACTCTGCGTATACGCAGAGTTAATGGTACAATAATTGCACTGTAGAGTGCTTAAAACTTACCTTATACATACATATAACCGATCGAATAACAAAATTTGTCAAAATGGTCTGTCGGCTATCCGTAGTCCTACTAATATAATAACTGCGAAAGTTTGTAAGTATAGATGAATAGATGTTTGTTACTATTTCACGGATTTAGTTACAAAAGCACACAGATACTTAGTAGAGAGCCTGGATTAAACCATATTATAAATGCGAAAGATTGTGAGTAGGTATGGGATGTATGGATGTTTGTTACTTTTTCACGCAAAATCTACTCAACGGATTTGGTTGAAATTTACCACACAGACAGTAGATAACCAGGATTAAAACATAGGATAGTTTTTATTCCGATATTCTCACGGAACGGGAACCAAGCGGGGGAAACCGCGTCCGGCCGCTAGTATGATATATTTGTTTTGTTCGAATAATGAAAACCAGTCCCCTGATTCACAAACCGTCGGGTACGGAATCGGATTCGAATTTGTCTTTGTCTATTCTAAAGTGAGTGACAGAGACAGAGCATACATTCCGCTGTCGGGAGCGTTTCCGACGGTTCGTGAATCATGGGGCAGGTCAGATAAGTTTGTAGAACTCTACCGTGTGCAAACGTCACTATCGCGTTTGAATTACGAATTCTTTTCTAGATCTTATTTCTTTACTATAAAGTACAATTTATCAGTCCAAATTTATCTCAAACGCGATAGCATGTGAACTTACACTTAATAGTACATGGAAATCGTACCAAATAAGTGGTGTTGCCTTGCATTAAATGAGGTAGTTCTGATTTTTTTATATGTTAGTAGTGATGAGATAGTAATGACAAATCCAAGTTTTCCACCTCGAAAGCCCTACGGATCATTGTTAAATATTTAAAAATCCAATAAATTTTCAGATTTTTTTCAGTTTTTGTAAATTTTTACCACCAAGGATCTGAGTCACGGAAAATGTTACTATGCACTCTTTAAAGTAGACTAAATTTGCAATAAAAAAAGAGTAATTGGGTTTTTGTAAGCCAAATAGTTTTTAAGATACGGCTATTTTAAAATTTGCAAAATCACAAAAAAGGAAGTATTACAGTTTTTTTATTTTTCGTCAACTTTGATCCCCTAGTAGTGGGTTTATGGCAAAAGTTTTTTATTAGTTATTAAAGTCCATTAAATTTCCAACAAAATGAGATTAATTATGTCGATTTACACCAGATAGTTCCTAAGACACAGCTGTTCAAAGTTATAGAGGTAGGTAAGTAAACAATTATGTAATAGAAGGCTTTGCAAAAGGTAGTAAGCCCTAAAGGAAGAAGGATCTGGGAGACGTTCCTGTTCTACCCTGTTAATGACACGCAAACCTTAATCACCTTGAAAGCATACCAAAGATGTAAGGTTGTACCAGCAGATGTGGTTGCAGGAAAGCAGAACTCAAATGTTCGGCTGTTTGCAGCTACTGCATTGGCCAATCATGCGAGAACATACCAGACCTGATGTGTGATGACATTGATGAACCATTGATTGATAACCCACCATCAAAGGACGATTTTGACCTTCCTGAGCAGTTTGATGAAGAAATTATACCTCAGCAAGCTGCCCCCAAAAAGTGTGCTGTGGATTCAGAGGACGTGCCTGGTCTATCAAAATTATACATACTCTGTACATAATTGATTCCACCACCTCCGAGATCCTCCTTCCTTTATGGCGTACTTCATTTTGCAAACCCTTCTATTACATAATTGTTTACTTACCTCAATAACTTTGAACAGGTGTCTCAGGAACTATCAAGTGTAAGTTTGATATTACTAATTGGTCTCATTTTGTTGGAAATTTTATGGACTTTTATAACTAATAATTTAACTTTTGCCATAAACCCACTATTATGGGTCAAAATGTCGAAAACTAAAAAAACTGTAATACTTCCTTTTTTGAATTTTTGCAAACTTTTAAATTGCCCCATCTTAAAAACTATTTGACTTACAAGAACCAAATTATTCTCTTTTGACTGCAAATTTAGTTTACTTTAAAGCGTGCATAGACATTTGATAAAAACTGAAAAAAATCTGAAAATTTATTAGATTTTTAAATATTTAACAATGATCCGGAGGGCTTTCGAGGTGGAAAACTTGGATTTGTCATTACTATCTCATCACTACTAACATACAAAAAAATCAGAACTACCTCATTTAACGCAAGGCAAAATGTACGATTTCCATGGACTATAACCCTCGGAACACTTACAATACAACCAGACGAGCTTTTTTTCCAAAATAAATGAGTCTTTTGGCACGACGACATGATCAGCAGCCCAACATTTGACCCATTGAATAAGTACATCCTCATCCAATTTTACCGGGATTTGAACCAGCCCCCCTAGCATGACCAACAAAATTCGATATGATTCAAAAGACTATGGATTTTGACGTTTGAATGTCGATAAGTCGCTCTATCATGCGATACATATCACGTTTTGGGTGGTCATGCTAGGACACTTTAAGAACTGGTGTACAAAACACTTTTCCTCGGAGGTCGTCGTCGTATGCATTCGCCTCCAATATTTAACCATACGTAACACATACAATATTAAAACTCGCCCATACAACATTGCGCCCACAGTGTTGCCACTCGCACGCCATGTCGTACTCCGCTTCATGAGCGATTTTCTGAGAGGCCATTTAAAAAAAAAAGCTTCCAATTGCTTCACTAGATGGCGTTGAATAAGTATGTACATGTCTATGGTATATTTTGGTATGAAACATATTTAAATTAATTACTTTTTAACAACCCAAAGGAAACTAATAATATATTAAATAAGTACAAGTATAAATAGTAACAGAAACGAAATAGGTAAATTTAAAGATTAAATTAAATTTAAAGGTAGTTAAATAACATCTGTCTGACGTTCCGTTTTACGTAAAAAGGTCGCGTCAAAGTAAAATTTATAACGTTCCGTTCCTTCTAACTGCATAGGTGGGACAGCGCCATCTAGTGACTGAGCTTTCAGAAAATCGCCCATTGCCGCAAAGCGCTATCCATCACATTAATTAAGCTGCAAGCTCATTTTATAATATATTTTTCATTTTATCTTGCACATTATTTCACCGTGGAAATGGCAAGTTGTTTTGTAAACTTTTCCACAGCGTGTTTTCATGCGTGGAAACTGTAATGTGATAAGTTCTGTACACTTTTTCAGGTCGTATTTTTGTTTTTTGTTTGGTGGTAGCGGATATCCGCAAATTATTATTTTTTTTACATTTTATATCTTATTTTATTGGACAACATCACATACATTGTTCCATTACCAAAATATAGTAGCAGGCACTAGTATTATGGAAAATGGAAATAACTACGGGTATTACTACATAGGTACACCCAGACTCGAGGAAATATTGATAAGTTCGTTTTTCAATATTTACCCGACCGGGGATCGAACCCGGGACTTCTAGAGATAGCGGCACCTTGAAAACCAGTGCGTACACCTCTCGGCCACTGAGGTCGTCGCGTTAATTACATTCTACTATCAGCTCGGAAATACGGGGTCGTGTACCTGAATGTTTAAGTTGCTTACGGGGTTAAACCGTAAATGTATTCTGTATTGTGATGGAAAGTAACCTTACTATTATGTGAAGGTCATTTTTCAAATTTGACGACTCTGTATAATTATAGGAAAAAACTATGTATAAGTTAAAACAGGGAGAAAAAAATAGCCCTTGGAGTAGTATGGTATTGGGCATTCTATATCACCTTTTGCTCGCTCAAGCATTCGCTTGAGCTCTCTTCAGGCGATATATACTGCCCAATACCATACTCATACTTTATAACTAGCCTAAGCGATAGGTGCATTTCCGATGCATGCTTTCAATTGTTGCTAATATCGCGACTACCCAGTTCAGAAAGTAGGTACCACAGAATAATGTGTAAATTATAATTCGCTTTCCAGTCATCTGTTTATCTGGATACGGTCTTAGGTAAATGAATTTTATCGTACACACGGTGGCACATCAGACCATCCATGTTGACCTTGAGACCGCCTTTATGCCCTACGTAAATAATAAAACTTGTTATCGCAGTTCAACTGTTTAACCTGATGTGCTGTCGAGTGTACCTGAGCTAGAATAATCACATTAATTATTTAGTACTTAAATTAGAATGCACTTCGGCATTTTGCATGTCAGCGTTAAGGCCCCCGCGCCCCGCGCGCCGCGCCTACTGTGGCATGCGGCGGAAATTGCAATACGATACGTTGTCGTTCCTTTACCTAAATGAACCGATTCCTGATCTTTTAAATGACGTAAATAAATTATTGATAATAACTCTCCATTTATTTGGGAAATTGAAAATTTTCAAATTCTTTCATTATTAGTACTATCATTTCAGGGTTCGATTCCCGGTTTGATAGAATTTCAAATTAATTATAATCAAGTAAGTTTTGACTTCAAAAGAGGTTCGAGATCGATCCCGAATAATAAAAATGTATTTTTGATGAATGGATTCATATTCAAAATAAATTTCGTAAGAAATACGACGAATACGTAGTAAGAAACTAGTGGAATATAATATATTCTAAAATAAAAAAAATAAGAAAATATTGGACACCATCACATGCCTGCGTTATTGAAAAAAAATTCTAGTATTAGGTACCACATACACCCAGACACGAGAAAATATCTATAGTTTACTCGCGCAGGAATCGAACGTGGGACTTTAGAGATAGCGGCACCTTGAAACCCGGTGCGTAAACCACTCGACCACTTTTGTAAATAATTTTTACGTTTAGTGTACAAAATAAGAATAAGATAAAGCATGCTGAAAAATACAAATTTTTTTAAAATTTTTAATTATTTAGGTAGATGACTAGACAATTAAGTACTTATCTAATTTTCTAGTTTCAATTTAAAAAAACGAGTGAAATTTTTATCTTTTTATTTTATTGAAAAATTCTACATTTACTAATTTAATCTCTCCCTAAATATGTACTATGTATTTTATTTTATTTATTTACAAGCTTAATGTTAAACTATGCCTGATTTTTCCCAAGTCCTGATCTACTGAAACACTTAGAAAATTTTGAGCGAATTTTGTATGGAAGTTCAACTTAGAAAAATTTCTTTAGTTTTTGTATGCAACTTGGACTTAGAAAATTTTCTTGAAAAGTTGTATACGGGTGGGACTTAGAAAAATTTTAACAACTGTTGTATGAAGATTGAACTTAGTGAATTTTTTCCGAGTTTGTATGAGGCTTCGACTTGAAGATTGTGCAACTGTTAGTGACTTTTAATTGACAGAATTTCCTATTATGGTGATCAAAATGGATAACTTTAAGGCAACCCAGTTGGATGTCTACAATAAGATAAACAAATGTTTCTCTAGTTGTAAAAAGACTCCCAAGGTTAGATTATCGAAATCATATTTGCTGGCAAGTTTAGAATAATAATAATAATAATATAATATAATAAGAATAACAATAATATATCCAAGTATAAGTATTTTTTGTTAAAATCACTGCATTGTTGATGGAAATGTAATATTCTTGTATTTTGTCTGAAACAATGCGCTAGATTTTCAAATGTCACTTGGCTATTTTAGATATAAGTACCTAACTGAAATAAAATAATTTGAGATATAATTGCGTTTGACCACTTAATAAATTATGAATATTGAATATCACAAAAAAGTATCAACTAATAAACTTAACTCATTGCTATTTTAAAGCAGTGTAGTTACTTAGAGCCCGTGGCGTAGTGGTTAGCGCGCTCGACTTGCGAACGTTGTTAAAAATGGCCGATCCCAAATTGCATTCCTGTTGTGACATGTTATATTTTGTATTCAGTAAGTACCAAAAAAGATTTATGTATTTAATAAATCATAAAAAATACGCACATAATTGACATTTACTATTATCTAAATCTTGCTAGTTATATTCCAATAACTTAACAAATGTTTAATTATATATTTATTTTCAGTATTTAAAAAAAACAATAAATGGAAAATTACAAGAAAGTATTGAGGTCAAACCAACAGGCTAGCTGAAAATTATTCCACGTGTAAATGTGACGTACATAGTACATCAGGGCTGGCACAAATCGTCTAAGTGGTAGAGAAACAATATTATTCGTGATCGGCCAAATAAAATGTATGATTAATTTTTATGATACAACTAAACACGCCATGGTTGTTGTGTCAAATAGAAACATTAATACCTATTCTGATAGTTTAGAATTTCTCATGTGAAATACGAGTATTCTACTTATATTAAGTATGTTATAAAACAATAGATTTCCTTTTAAATTATTGAAAAAATATTTCATTATTTTATCCAGTAATTATCAACACCTATGGAATAGGTAATATTGCAATTATTAATTAGGGTAATTCCTCAATAAAAACTTGAGTTGAATCGTAAATAAAAAAAATAGTTTATGTACATATTTGTAGCAAAAGTTGCATTTATTTAATTATGTATCGATTATGTTGTATTTCGGTACAACAAATAAAAAAATATATGCTACTCATCCTACTAATATTATAAATGCGAAAGTTTGTGAGTATGGATGTATGTATGGATGTTTGTTACTCTTTCACGCAAAAACTACTGAACGGGTCTGGATGAAATTTGCAACAGAGATAGATTATAGGCTGGAATAACACATGGGATACTTTTTATACAGATATTCATTTGGGAACGGGAACCACGCGGGTGAAACCGCGGGCGGCCACTAGTATTTCATAAGTTTATTTTCAATGTGAAACTGCGTAAGTATATAATTTATACTACGATAAATTTGCTTGCTACTACCGAAAATCATTTGTTGACAACCCTGCGCATTTTAACAGACTCGGCAATATTTGGTTAATAAAACCGGGTGTTTCGCGGATTATCGTCACAATATTCACTTCACTTCAAGTTCTCTGCAACAAAGTTCTGGTGCTGAAGCAAATCGCTGCTCAAGATAGTAACTCTGCCCCGGCTCTGCTTACCTCAACCTCAACCTCAAGAACAACATCTTCAAGGTAAAAATGTAAGTTTGACTAATGTTTTTTTCAGAAATCTTTCAATTCCAACGACTTTCTGTGGACATTGTTGTCCTGGTGTAGCGCACTGCCGCCATCGACACCGTGCCGCAGGTGCTGCGTGCGCCCCGGCGCCGGCGCCCGGCCGTGCCCGCGCAGGCCTCTGCAGTACAGTGGCGATGGCGGTGCCGAGACAGATAGCATTGTAACCATCAAGTTATATAGAGCACTTATCAAACATTAACTAATTAGTTATAAAACTTTAACTGACTTTGGTCATTTCAGGTCGGACTCAGAATTTGAAAGTGTCTTTGGCGACGCATCGTCGGCGACCATCAGCGCACGTAAAACCACGAAGAAACGGAAGGCAACACCAATTAGATCAAGGTATTTATAGAATTTTGTCTTTTTTCTAAGTGTTTTTAGTGGTGTAATTATTTATTATACAAATCAAATAAGTCCAACATCCAACGCAACGTTCGATGTTCGATTTATTACTGATTAAGTACGGTCAACAGCAGGTGTACGGTTTTACAAAACTGCCAAATTTCTCCAATCGACTTTGAATTTTAAAACGTAAGCCGTTGAGTTCGGAATTGTGTGCAGTAGTTCGACATTTTGTATAAGCCGTAGTTTCTGTAGTCGACAGTACCTAGTACTAGTGTTACGTGTGCCCGTGACATCGTTCGCGAAGAATTTGGTTGTATCGCGTTCTCACAGGAACCATACCTTTCCCGTTTTAAATAGTAGCGTATGTCCGTTGCCCTATGCAATATTCCCTACAACTTTTTATCACAATCGGTTCAGTAGGTAGTTCAGGCGTTAAAGTATGTATATAAAGGTGCGTCCACACTTGTAACATTTTGGCGTGTCCGAACACCGTGTCTTTCTCTAGGGAACTAGGGAACATCTCTAGGGAACAGTTCATTATCGGGATAAAGTATTTTATTTATGAACTTCGGTTCAATCGGTTCAGTAGCCCACTTACTAATTTATACTTAATTAACTGTATTTTTTTTCAGATCTGACTCCGAGAGTGAAACCACACCAACGTCGTCGTTGACTTTACCTAAGAAAAAGCCGGCAGCTAAGTCACGGTAAGTCTACATAACGATGGCTAGCGTTTGTAGAAGTCAGTCTGTCAGTTTTGAGATTGATGAATTTGAATGGTTCTGTGCAAATGAGACGATGAATAGATTGATTAATAAATTTTTTCACATAACAATTAGGTACATTGATGTCGTATAAAAATGATTTTTTTTTCTTTCAGAGCTTGTGCCACAGCAAAGAGTTCCAAAGATTTGTTCGGGCTGTTGAGCGAAGACGACGAGAGTTTTGCTCTTGAAAACTCTCACCGTCGAAGCGTGACTGCTCAGAAGCTAGGCAGCAGCCTAACTACAAAAGTTGCCAACGGCGTGGTGCGGCGAGCTGCAGATTTCCAAGGTGCATATTACGTGGAGGTCCGCGTATACAGCACCTCCGACGCGCTCAAGTCACCACCGGAGCAGCGCTACAAGAAAGCTCTCGTGACTCTGAAGGCTCAACTCAACACCGAGTCTCGGGAGTGGCGTGATCTCCAGAAATTCATGAAGAACACAAAATTGTTGTTTGGTGACACAGAGCCAATGTTTTATAGCAATAAAATATCCTTTAAATGACATATTATTTTTAAATTTAGTTTATAAATGTTTAATAAAATAATTAAATTAGAATTGTTTTTAAGCTTTAACCACACATCAAATGGTTATCCCTGGTAATCCCCTGGTTTGGTTCGTATCGGTTCTGTGGTAATTGGTAGGTATATCCGCATAACGGTTGATGTTCATAATCTACGAGTACTAGCCTTACGCCGCGACTTCACTCGCGAGGAATTAGGTTATCTCACAATCCCGTTTTAATCCCTATCACGTGGGAATCTCAAAAAATCCTTTCTTAGTACTCGCCTATATACATCGATCGTTAAAGGATCTTCTATGCAAATTTCAGCCTAATCGGTTCAGCCGTTTGGGCTGTACGTTGTCTGTCAGTCAGTCATGGCGGTATTGTTTTATTAGTACTTATAGATAGACGCGCCAGTAAAATCAGACTGTTTTAAGCGCAGGGTTTTTACATTTGATGTGTGGTAACTGGTAACTATAGATACCTATTTGCTAATTTTATGATTTTGTTTCACTAGCCGTAATCTTTTGAACGCTAATTAAACCACGGGCTTACCGAAAGTTCGCGTGTAAACTTACATTTAATAAAATTGTTTTTTTTCAGTTTAAGGTAAGGTATTTGATAACATTTAAGTAGCTAGATATCATGCCATTTTGTGTTCCTTGTTGCAAGCGCGTGGAAAAAAAAGATTGGGTAGGTCATTTAAGGAGCAATACCCACAAAAACAAATGCACGGCTCCGGCGGACGATGGAGTGGAGACCATCTCCACCGCATTTAAAGGTCGTATCGCTTCGTATAGGATACTAGCCGCGGAGCAGTATGAACAATGTTTACCAGACTTGTTTTTAAATAGTGGGCGCGTAAAATTGGCTGGTCTTTTACAGAAATTATTAGAAAAGTACATATGTTTAAAAGTTAATGTCGAGTATTTTGGTAATTTTATTTTACCAATTAGTGACACTAGTCAAACAAAATCGTTTGCGACTAAGAATATAACAATACATCGTAATTTCGACTTCGATAATATATTCGACTTTATAGTTAACGTTTTAAATAAAAAAATCGAAGAATTTCAGGAACAAGACAGTGGTTGGGCTTTTTTAAGCAACATTCACATCGAAATAAATATCAATAAATACGACCCTTTACGTGGTTCCGGTTCAACCTATGTGGATTTGCCTATTAGTATAAAGAGGAAAAAGGCGTGTATTAATATTAAAAACAAAGACGAGTTTTGTTTTTTGTGGAGCGTTGTCGCCGCGCTTTATCCGACCCATCGCAACTGTGATCGCACCGCCTCCTATCCTCATTTTGCAGACGTATTAAATATTGATAATTTAAACTTTCCCGTAACTTTTACGGATATCCAAACATTTGAAAAAAATAATAATATAAGCATCAATGTATATTCAATGAAAAACAAATGCATTGTAGGACCAATATATAGATCAGAGTTCAAAAGAAAAATAAGAATTAATTTACTTTTACTTGAGAACGGTAATAAATCTCACTATGTTTTAATAAAAAGTTTGTCACGTCTTGTGCGCAGGCAAATAACCAAACATCATAGCATGTTATACTTTTGTGACGACTGCCTACTTTTCTTTTCGTCTGAAGACAAACTTAACAACCACATTTGTAGCGGGGTGGCTACTGTGCTACCGGAAAAGGGTTGCATTCTTTCTTTTAAAAATTTTAATAGAAAACAAGATGTACCTTTTGTAGTGTATGCTGATTTTGAAACTATTTTGAAACCGATAGCGGCTTGCGAACCAGATCCAACTAGTAGTTTTACATTAAACCGTAAGCAACATATTCCGGCAGCTTTTGCTTATTACATAGTTTGCTCCTTCGATAGCAGCCTTAATCGTTTTATTAACTATCGCGGGCATGACTGTGTTCAAAAATTTCTTAAATGTCTTTACAAAGATATAATAAAAATTTATGAGATTTTAAATATTGAAGTGCCTATGGTGTTTGATGAAAGCGATGCCGAAATGCATGCCCAAGCTGAAGTCTGTCATATCTGCAATAATCTTTTGCTCTTTGATAAGGTCAGAGACCACTGTCACCTGACAGGTCGGTATCGAGGCGCAGCTCATCAGCACTGCAACTTGCAGTACAATCTCCCTCAATTAGTTCCAGTTTTCTTTCATAATTTGGCAGGCTATGATTGTCATCTGTTCATTAAAGAATTGGCTGATGGTTTAGGCCCTATTAAAGTTATACCTAAGAACAAAGAAAACTATGTATCTTTCACAAAATTTTTAAAAATTTCTGATGGTAAATTTGCTCAAATAAGATTTGTGGACTCGTTTAAGTTTTTGGGTACTAGTTTAGAAAAATTAGCAAACGGCTTAGATAAAACAGACTTTATTCATTTACGCCAATGTTTTAGTAAAAAAAACGAATTTCAACTGATGACTCGTAAAGCTGTTTATCCTTACGATCACATGAATTCATGGAGATCATTTTCAGAGACACAACTTCCTCCTAAAGAAAGTTTTTATAATACTTTGACTGATGAAGGTATCAGCGATGGAGATTACGAGCACGCGCTTAGGGTTTGGAACACCTTTAATATCGTTGATATGGGAGAATACACTGATCTTTATCTAAAAACCGACGTTTATTTGTTAACAGACGTTTTTGAGAATTTTAGAGCGATTTGTAAAAAAAATTATCAGTTAGATCCTGCTTTTTACTTAACAGCGCCTAGCCTATCGTTTGACGCAATGTTGTTGAAAACTGGCGTAGAGTTGGAGCTATTGTCTGACTTAGAAATTGTACGTCTTATACAAAAAGGGATTCGAGGCGGAATCTGTTTATGTGCTAAGAGACACGCGGTGG
Organism: Crambus lathoniellus; assembly: GCA_949710035.1. Taxonomy (NCBI): domain Eukaryota; kingdom Metazoa; phylum Arthropoda; class Insecta; order Lepidoptera; family Crambidae; genus Crambus; species Crambus lathoniellus. The sequence goes on from OX453300.1 coordinate 6,931,071, forward strand.
CAAATAACATCTACATGAATAACTATGATGAAAGTAAACCGCAGACTTTTCTTATATACATTGACTGTAATAATTTATACGGCTATAGCATGTGTCAATCTTTACCCGTTTCCAATTTTCGATTTTTGACAGAATACGAAATTGATCAACTGCAAATTATGAACGTACCAGACAATGCAGAGTTTGGATACATTCTTGAAGTAGATTTATCATACCCGGAAACATTGCATTGTACGCATAATGATTATCCTTTTTGCGCAGAAAAATTTATACCACCGGGCGGCTCCACTTCTAAATTAGTAACAAATTTATATTCAAAATATCAATATGTGATTCATTATGTCCATTTAAAGACGTGTTTAAACCACGGTTTAATTTTGAGGAAAATACATCGGGTTGTCATTTTTAAGCAAAGTAATTTTTTAGCGGAATATATAAATCTTAACACAGAATTGAGAAAAAAAGCTACAACACCATTTCAACAAGATTTATTTAAACTTTTAAATAACTCTGTGTTTGGAAAAACGCTGGAAGATACTGAACGTCGAGTTGACGTTAAATTAGTGAACCAATGGCAGGATGAACGCAATAAAACAAACCAATCACTCTCTGCCGCCAAATTGATTGCACGACCAAATTTTCATAGTGCCTCAATTTTTACGGAAAACTTAGTTGCTGTCCAAATGAAACCTGAACGGATCGTATTAGATAAGCCAATTTACATAGGGTTCGCTGTTTTGGAGCTTTCCAAAAGTCACATGTACCAATTCCATTATTCTGTAATAAAGCCTCACTATGGACAGAGAGTAAAACTATGTTACACAGACACGGACAGCTTCATTTATGAAATACAGACCAATGATTTTTATCTCGACTTAAAGCAACATTTCTTACGATATTTCGATACCAGCAATTACGCTTCAAATAATCAATACGATCTTCCAATATTGAACAAAAAAATACCCGGTCTGTTTAAAGACGAACTCGGGGGTCGCATTATGACTGAATTTGTAGGATTGCGTTCAAAATTATATTGCATTAAAACAGACTCTGACGTCATTAAAAAGGCAAAAGGTATAAAGAAAAATGTTATCAAGAATTTAGAGCTAACTGATTATAGTAATGCGTTGCTTAAAGATAAAATAGTTCGTAGAAAAAATGTAATGTTCAAATGTATTAAGCATGAAATTTATACTCAGACGGTCAATAAGATTGCTTTGTCTAACGCGGATGATAAACGTTTCATACTGTCTGATAAAATTTCCACAAAAGCTTGGGGGCATAATTCTTTATTATAAAGTTATCGTTAGTTTTATACATTTAAGCTGAAATAAACATTTAAATTTAAATTTTGGTATAATTTGCTGTGGTTTAATTAGTGTTTCAGTACGTGCTAGCAGTTATTGTTATCTAAGTACCCGGCTTACGTCAAAACAAATAGATATTATATTATGTTAAATGTATTTTGTAATCTATACTAATATTATATATGAAAGATTTGTATTTTGTATGTTTATAACGAATGAACTCAAAAACTACTCAACGGATTTGGTTAAAATTTGGCACACAGATGTTTATAGCCCAGAATGAAACATATGATACATTTATCTTGATATTCCCGCGCGAAAGGGTCTCTAGATTTAATATTATTATAATCTTATAGTTATAAGTAGTACTTACACATTTATGTTAAGTTTTTATTGTTTTTCTAAATAAATGTTTTAATCGTATATGATACTTTTTATTTCTATCCTCTTATTAAAGAATTTAAGTTGAAATATAGGTACTTATGCAATAATGTAATTGAAACTAAAATGCACAGGAAGTCGCAAACGGCGGCGGCCGGCGCGTGTCGTGTGTAATACGACACTCAGCGTCTGCCTTCATTAATGGAAATGCAAACTATGCAATTACCTAATAGTACCTAATATGTTTGTAATATCTTGAATGAAATCGAAGTTCATTCATAAAACGTCATTGCACTGATTCAGACCAGTGACATACACCCACTTAAAATTTGTAAGTATTTAAAATATTTAAATATTTAATGCATGTATTTTTAACTACGTTTCGATTACTAACATTTACCATTGCTTTCAGATGATGCAGAACTCCGATGACACCAATATCATGCTGTCTCAGTACACTTATGATCCCTGGGAGGGATTAACACAAGCTTGCCAAGATATCGTGGTCAACAACCAAAGTGGCGAGCTTAAGGCCTCCCGGGACAAACGAGCTAGACGTGCTACTGGAGCAAAAATTAAGGCACGGAGAACAGCAAAGTCGTACGTGATGCATAGACAACGAACGAAAGGCTTACGGCTTATACAAATAAAAGTTTTGGACTTAGCCAGTGAGCCTGCCGTTCAGCAGCGTCCAGCGACACGTGAATCGGAAGAGTCTGACCATGATGAGGACAATGTTTTGTTAAGTGCGCAGTATGTGGTGACTGAATCGGTGGATGAAATAATGGACATGACTGATACAGTGATCAGAAAAATATCTAAAAAATTGTGTAGTGATAATTTATAGTATAGTTTTTAGAATAAGTTGTAAATATAGTAAGTAAGTACCTAGTTATTGTTAGTTGATAAGTTATTTTAATAAAGTTTTGTAAATGTACCTACATATTTTTTTTAACTCCTCATTTAAATAGTAAAACAAAATTAAATTAAACACGTTGTATCATTAAAATATATTTATTAGAATATAGAAGTAATTCTAAAAAAATACAATCCTTAAGTAATTAAAAAAAATCGTTAATGAAATTATTACAATACCACATTTTCAAGCAAAGCACATTTTTCAATGCACACATCTTTTTATGATAAACACAATTTAAAGTGTTATTTTCTTTTTCATTACAATACTCATCGTATAGCTTAAAAAAAATTGGGACAACCTTTTTCGCCTAATTCTATTATTTCGCAGTCTCTACATAAATCATGAATCCACATATTTTTTTCCAAACCTTTCGTTAATACTTTTTTGCCGCTTAGGTAGGGAACAACAATCCTTCGAAATTCGCGATAGTCGATGAATCCTTCACTCCAAGTTATACCCCGATTTTTTTCCAACCATCGAACTTGCTTTTTTTCCTCATCTGATAGAGTTTTAAAAGTATATGGTGGTTTAATTAGGAATGTTTGTGTATGATCTTTAGTTGCTATTGAAAATTCTTTAATAATAAATTGATTTTTTGAATCTTTAAATCCTTGTAAATCCACGATTATAGTATTGTCCTTCATGATATCTTTTTTACAATGTTGCTTAAAGGTTTGTATTCAAATATGCAATCGTTCAGTATTAGACAATATGCTGCGGTCTGATCGGGAATCTCTTGGTCTGCTTCGATTTCAACTCGTACGTCGATTGATCCTTTTAGAGTCTCGTGCTGACGAGAACAGTCAATAACAAATAAAGGAGCAATATCTTTGAATTCTTTTATACTCATCAACGGTTCTGGTCGACGTCCGTGATAAAACTGTTGAAATCTGGCATACTGTTCATATATTAATGTAAATTTATTATCTGCGAAATTAATATTCTGTCCTTCATAAGGGTAATATGATGAATTTAAAAACACTCTAACATCACGTATGCTGCAATGATCGAACTCTGCCATTGACATTACCGCATTATGTTTACGATTAATTTGTAAAGCAATAACAACAAATCGTGGTTTCTCTATCTGAGATGAAGTTTTAATTGACCAAGTATGCTTCCGTGTTCTGGGAAGTAATGGATATTCGTACAAATCCCAATTGCGAAATGCTACTGTGATAGGTCGATCTTTTTCTAGATGTTTAAGCAAATGTATTCTTTCACGATCGGATACCTTGACATGAGGAACCCGCCAAACAATTTTACTAATTACAATATCCTCTATAACTTCACCCGCATTTAATTTAACAGCATTGAGATTTGTGTTACTTCTCAGAAGTACTAACTCATGTTTACAGTTCATAATTATTTTTTCATAATCTTCTGCAAAACCTAGTACTTTGTTTAATGGTATAGAAGCAGAAAATACACCATTGCATACAGTTCCCGAAGTAGACCAGCCCCAAACTTTAGCTGATTTTGATTCATTTTCATTCAATGAAAGATAAGACTTGATTGTTGTGGTAAGTCCTGCATTTTTAACTCTATCTATTTCCACTCCGTTTAGTTCATATCGAATATCTTGAAATAAAAATAACGCTGGGTTATTTATGAAGTGCACATTTGATACTTTTTCTTTTTCTTTGGCGGTATTATACTTGTATACGTCAACTCTGCCCTAAATATACAAACGGCTGAGAGCGGGCAAAACATACAAGTCTTGCTGATTAATCGGTATCCGTATTTCGTCATTATTGTTGAAACTTGTCACGTAAGGTTTATACGTATGATATTCGAAACTTTCAATGCTGTTATCGTATGACGCTGGTTGAGATATATTTAAAAAATTCATTTTAACAGGCCTAGTTGCTTCAAGAATTCTTTATTGCTTTTGGTAAGCTTCTTTTTAGAATAAAGCGATGTTTCTTTGAGAAGGAATCTTTTAGAACTGACTCGAATTGACGAAGCAGATGGGTTTTTATTGAAATTTAACATTTTTTAAAGTGTAAATACAGTTGCACTTCTTCACCACGTAAATTGATTTGTCTGTTTTCAGCGTCCAAAAGTCTTATATTTAATGCACTTATTGAACTTTGGTTGACAGGAAAATAAATTAAATTTTTTGGTATTTCAATGATTCTATAACCAGGTGGTACGTTTGGTACAAATTCATAAATTATATGACTTGCTTTCCCGTTCACAAATGATCCACTGATAACATCGCATTCGATGCGCACGATAGTTGTTGATAAAATGCTGACAGGATATCGTGACTCGGTACTTATATTAGCCTTTACTGCGTCCGTACCAAAACCCAAAACTTTTCCAAGTGAATTATTTTTATTGAAGTGAACATTTTCAGAACATAATAAACGTGTTTTTAATGTATTGTTATTGCAAGTCAACTTTAACGTAGCATTCTTTATGTTACTTTTAAGAAAATCACAAATATCTTGAAGTTCGTAGGATCCTTCAGGTATTTCGATAACTCCATCGTCACCATAGTAAAATTTATTATTCCTTTCGTCTATATTAGGAATAGAATTAAATGTTGAAAAATATAAGAGCCCACACTCATAGTTTCCGTTTAATTGTAGACTGGGAGAATAATTTGTTACCAAAGACGCCCCTTGGCCAGTTATTGACACAGTGAAAGACATGTTTGTACTGATCAGGATTTTTATTTCATTCTTAATATAAATGATCTTTCCAATAGTCTCTTAAAAATTTTAAACAAAGATGACCACAATTTACAGTACCAAATTTTTGATATTGTACATAATTATAGTTTATAGACATGTTTCTTAAATAGTATACTAGTTCTAACGGTGGCTTTAAATTACCAAAACTATCGAAATATTCGCAGTAGTCATTTTCTTTAACGTAGGCTACCCAATGAGTTCCAGGATTAACAGAACTATCAAGATTTAGTATGGCACACTCTACTTTTCTTGGTTTAGATGGTAGTGTATCTCTCATGAAGACTCCTCGAAAGTATGGTATATCAGACGCATGCTCTAATATGTCATAATTAGTAAGAGGACGTCTGGGCAGCCGCTTCATTAGTTTTTTGAAGATTTCAAATATATACCAGCTCCTTTTTTATGAGGCTTAATATACATTCCTTTTCCAAGTGCGACGGCTTCCATCATTTTATTATGTCGTTCAGACTCTTGGAAATTTTTCTGAGCAACTTTATAATCATTAACGGCTTTTGCTATACCTGCTGCACCCCCAGCAAGTGAGCCTAAAGCTGACAATCCAGCGAAAATTGGGATAAGAGGTAAGAAACCTACGCTTTTGGGAATAGGAATACACCGAGGCATTCGTATTCCCTTTTTATTTATAAACATTTTTTTTGCCGCCGCATAAGCGTATTTTATAGCAGATCTATTGTCTTTACATTTCATTTTTTTTATTTGTGATTGTAATTTTTTTACAATTGACATAAAAGATCTGACACCGGCACCGGCTTTCAGTTTTGCTTTCATTGCATTTTTTACAATCCATGAGGCAATTTTTTCTCCCTTTCCTGCATCTTTTGATTTTAATCTTTTCTTAGCCATATCCAAAAGTTCTAAATCAGCTTTATGTCGAACGTTTAAATCTCTGTTATTATAAGCGATATCGTGATGCACACAAGCTTCATCTAATTTATTTATTCCTCTATCGCCTCTTAGTAACCGTTTCTGTAGTTTAGTTCCAGGCCCACAAAATTGATAACCAGGTAAATGTAACTCGAACGGTAAATTGTTTATTAATTCGTTTATAATACCACTGCCTTCTCTCATCGATATTCTTGAAGTGACTAAGTATAGGGTACCTATACCGATTAATTTATATTACACAATTAATGCTTGTTTGTCTACCCAGCTATTCTCTTCATCATTCAGACCTAACCATTTTACGAAAAGTTTGTTACCTTTTCTTTTTAAAACTTTTTCAATGAGATAAAGATCAGGAAATTTAGTTTTCTGCAATTCATACTCATAAAAGGATCCCAAAATTCTTTGTTTGTGTTTATCTTCTATGTGATAAGTTGTAGGTTTTGTTTTATTTGCCTTAACTACAATAAAAATTTCCGTTGACCAGTTAGGAGTGTAGCCTTTATAAAAATCGCCTTTAAATTTACTAATGCGAACGTGATCTCCAACTTGAAATTTTGGTTTCTTATCGGAAGTACGCGCTTGAGTTTTGATAATGTTGGACCTGACAACCATCTGGTTTGATTTACTGACATCAGCAGGCTTATATTTGGTTATTCGATGAACAGTATTGTTATAGTTATCTACCACTGAATCCAAATTTTGTCCAAACCACTTGTAAGAACCGTGCAAACTAAAAAGTTTGTAAAGCTGACATTTTAATGTTCGTATTACTCGTTCTACAATAGATGCTTTTTTTATAGAGTAAGTTGAATAATGATTTATACTATACTTGTCTAATAGTTCTTTAAAAGTGTCATTATAAAACTCTTTACCTAAATCAGTTTGTAAATGTTTAGGTATTCGCGATGACTTTGTCAATATCTCTTGCATGGCGTATGTTACAACTTTTTTTTCTTTTGATTTTAAAGGTTTTGCCCAAACGTACTTTGATAAAGTATCTATTACCACCAAAATGTATTTGTAACTTTTATTGTAATTCGAATACTTCTGTAAATCTATAAGATCAGCTTGCCATAAATCATCTATTCCTTTAATGATGGTACATCGGCGTGTGAAATTTCTTCTTGTTGCTCTGTGTAGTTCCTCGACTATATCTTTTTTACTCATTTTTTGTTTAATTTAATTTCAATCAATTTATCTATTTCTGCTTTACTATAGTATAAAGTACCTAAACGATGTGACGTCACTTTTTCCAAATTATTTAGATAATTTTTAACGTCGCTCTGAACTTTCTTTATTTCTTTTCTTAGTTCTTGAATTGTTTTATCAACATAAGCTTTATTTACAGCTTCATCATCTTCATTCGGAAATGATAGACCCTTCAATTTCGATAATTTTAAATCATAGTATCCCTTATCTGATTTCGCTAAATAGTCGTTGAGAGTATCAATGTATTCTGTCAGTCGTAAACGCTTGTGAACGTGGTGACCGAATTTGTCTATATTCATTTCAATTTTGATCCGTTGTTCACTGAGATTGTGAGTATACTGTTCAATTTTCCCGATGCACCAGGTTTCTTATATGATTCGACGTTTATAATACCAGCCTCGTGCAATTCTTCGATTATTGAAATTATTTCACTATCTAATCCGGTGTTTCCCGCTTCCCTTGATGCAAGCAGTAATTGTAATCGTTCAACTAATTCATTCGGATCATCCCAATAAATATAATCGGTATCTTTTCTAAGTTTCTTTAAAACTTTAACACCTTCTCCTTGTGCAAGACTCTCCACGCTCGTTGTTGGATTTCGAGCAAACCTAAACATAGGTTTGATAACATTCATGTACTTAAATCCCTTGTTGCTATTGATTGCTTTGGATGGATTATAATTGCGTCGGTGAGCATTCGTTTCTACTAGTAATAGTTTATAGTTTTGTAAATCGTTGTCAGTGACGATATCTAAGTTTGGTTTCTTTTTAAACAAGAGTTCTTTTAACCCTTTTGTTTTTTCTAATTTGCTAGCTCCTATTGTAAGGAAATTGCCATCATCATGAACGCGACTTTTGCCAAGCATTAGTTTCCCGCGTTCATTTCTTACTCCAAAAGGTATATCAGAAAATACTTCAGATGATGTAGACCACGACAATGACTGATTTTTAACACTGGGTGATGACTGAAAAGACTTAAAAGATGACTCGCTGATATTGTGATCTTCAGAAGGTGAAACTACAAGGGTTTTGTCATTTTGGATCGTATCATCTGGCTGATCTTCTTCTTCACTTTCAGTTTCATTGAAATCTTCACTAGATGAAGATAACGTTTCACCATATTTATTAATGCTCTTGACTTTTTTCAGTACGGGTTTGTGACCTTTTTCTTCAATAGGATTTTCATCATTCTTGTTTGCTATTAAATTAAGTGGATCAACAATAGGCTTAAATATTTTTTCAAGAGCCATATTATCATTATTCTTCGCATCTTTAATCATTTCAACTTTTCTTTTTACAGCTGCAGCAGATTTCACAATTTGTTGTTTTAAATTTTTCTCCATTTTATAGAGTATACTGTCCGGTTCCGAATCACGAATAAGAGTGATGAATTCGTAACATCACGAACTATTATGTACGTTAATCTACTATCACAAATGTATCAAATACCAATCTATAGCAGCCTTTATTTTTTTCACAGTCTTTATTTATAACGAGGTAACTGTAAGGCTTAGTCCAAACGGCTGAACACATTTCCCGAAACTGAGACCAAGACATATCTGAGCCTACATGCTCATCGTAAACATGTCTTAAATTAATATCATCTTGTTTAAAAAGTACTATAAGGTTCGCATTGTCTCTTACAAGCTGTTTAGGTATTTTAGTATAAGTCTGATTTATATAAAAACAGTCAACATTTTTATGACGTCCCATGGCAAAATAATTTCTAATGTTATTTTGATTTTCACAAGCAACATCATCAAAAATTATAATAGAATCGGGTAAAGCGTCATGTGGGCTCAAAACTTCGCAATTATGGTTATATTTGTTATACGATGTTCCAGAAACCATACTGAGAACTTTCTCTAGATATAAGTATTTAGGTTGGTATAAAGATTTTGAATATACATATAGATTACGAAAACGTGGCCCATCTTTATGCAACAATAAACTTATAACTAAATTAGTTTTACCACAATTCGAAGGACCACAAACAATACACCTTATCGTATTCGGTAATAAGTTGCCATGTCGTTTCGCTTGGCTGGGTGACATAGGACAGATGCAATCTAATTTAAGTGAGTCCTTTTGTTTTATGAATTTCATTACACCGTTAAAACTTGACCGTAATGTTTGGCGAGTTTCAAGTAAATGAGATCTTAATGTATCAATGCAGCATTTAATAAGATTTAAAAGCGCCACAACGTCAGTGTCGTAATCTCTATGATATCGTTCAAGGCGAAACGTTTTTAGGCAGAGCGAGCGCTTGCCGTGCGTGTGCATGTATGTGCAGGTATGCCTGAATGTAACTAATACGATACCGTGATCTTCGCTTCAAGAAGTTACCGCGCGCGTTCGACCACGTTAGACCTCGCGCGAGGGTGCTCGATTCGGGGGTGCGGATCTTAGACTATGGTATTGGGCAGTCTATATCGCCTGAAGAGAGCTCAAGCGAATGCTTGAGCGAGCGAAAGGTGATATAGAATGCCCAATACCATACTACTCCTTGGTGAGTTTCTTGCCGGTTCTTCTCGCTACAAGGTCTCCTGCCGTAGGATTTGCGAACCGATGGCGTAGCTTCATTGACGTTCATAAGTGTTGTTAAACAAACCTAAATTGAATAAACGATATTGAATATTGAATTTTTTAAATTTCGAATGAGCTCTCTCTGATTCTGTGAACTAATATACTATGACTTTACGCATATTAATAACACAACAATTTATATATAGTACCGGAATATAATAATCCGGGCGATTAAAATTTAATAGATTGTGGTTCCGAAAATAATAAGTTGGCAGCGTAACAAAATAGGTTTAAGTAAACCGGGCGACTAAAATTTAATAGATTGTGGTTCCGAAAATAATAAGTTGGCAGCGTAACAAAATAGGTTTAAGTAAACCGGGCGACTAAAATTTAATAGATTGTGGTTCCGAAAATAATAAGTTGGCAGCGTAAAAAAATTGGTTCAGGTTAGGTTAGATTGGCGACTCAGTCACCAACTTATTATTTTTGCAACACCGACGTTTTTTTAGTCGCTGCGTTAAAATACATGCCGTTATTTTCTAATGTTGGATATGTAATACGCGTTTAAATCCATAACATTTGTTTTATTTTAATATTTACTTTAAGTACAGCAGTATGCTACTATCCCTTTTCTATTCATCAGTTTTATTCTAAAATCACCTCTCTTAAATATTTGTCTCCATGAGTTATCAAATACCTTGTATTTAAATATTACTACTTATATTTAGAATCTCAAAATGAGAGGAATCAAAGTTAATTTTTTACTCTAAAAACTTCTGCTAGAAAAGAACATGTGGAAGCTAGAAAAATTCACTCGTTTGCCTATATTAATTAATACCATACGAATTGAGTGGTGAATATTAAATAAGTTGATATACTCATGAGTACGCCTATAATCAGGAAAATTGAAAATTCATAATTCTCTTGTTCAATGTTTGTTTCATTTTCTAACAAAATTACGAAACTATCTTCAATTTACACGTTACTAGAAGATGAATAGGAAATTTGATAAAATTATTAACTCGACGATAGATGTGACTTTTACGGCAATTATCACTATACCTAGGTATAACGAAACGTAACTAAATGTAAACGTAACTAATGTAAAAAACCTAAACGTAAATACTCGTAATAATTATAGAAATACGATACATAAAACCATAATTCAACGTTATTTTTTTCTTTTTATTTTAAGGCACTCAATCACTTTCTAACTCAAAATTACATTACCTACGAAACCTTGATGAAAAATTTCAGTTACAAAACAAATCATTTTCTAAACAAGGCTACTCACTATTAATTATATAATTAACTAAATTAATTATTTCATTAGACCGGGGACAGACTTTTATAATTAAAACGACAAGTAAAGATAAAGTGCTTTATTTATTACAGAATTTTTACAGACTCCGCCAAATACAAAAACATCAACAATTTCGAGACGTAATTGAAATTAACCACATTGACACCTATCATGTAGTACCACAATACATAAGAAACATAAAAATATGTAGGTATTTATTTGTATGGAAAATTTAGGTAATTAAATAAATACTGAATGAACTTTTCCTTATCAGTCTAAACCACTTTCGACCATAATCAAGAAATTCGTTCACATCTCATTTTCACGTGTTCGAAAATCTAACCTAACCTAACCTAACCTAACCGCAAGTCGTTGTAGAAAGGTTATGGTGTAAGTAAACGTCTATGTATTGTGGTAGAACTGTTCACCTACCGCTGAAACTATCAAGCAATAACATGTTACTTAATTGACGACGATAGTGACAAACAAAGGCAGTGGTTGATGTGCGACAAAAAACATCTACTTATTGGTTGTTGAATGACAAATATGTGTGTGGAACTTATAACAAGGGTGTAAACAACATTCTTCAGTTCTACATAATTATTAGTTTCACTTGTGTCCATTGCCCCGGTAGTGTTAATTTGGTTACAACCAAGAATGGATGTAGGTACACATATTTACTTGTACCAAATTTATTGTTGTAGTAATAGACACTAAAGTACATAATTAGGTCTATGTATAAAATGACTGTAATAATTGTTAGAAAACGAATATTTGGATGTATTATATAAATGTTTCAACAAAATGTACAACTTCCGGTCGCACAAGTTCCACACACCTTTTTACCATACAAACCGTTTAAATCGAGTATTTATATTAATATCAGTCCTTACTTAATTTCTAAAGGATCTAAAAAGGAAGAGAAGAGCTCACTGGACTATGATTCGTAATGAGTCATGTTCTAAATGTAACTAACAAATAAATAGGTAACTTAAAACCTTATTACGCCATTAGGTCACTAAGGGCGCGGCCGGGTTAAAACCGGTTAGTGGAGCAGACGCGAGAGCAGAGCAACGATTACTTTTTCATGGTAGGTAATGTGTTGTTGAAAATATTATTTTCAAAAATAGACGTGTATTTACTTACATTTCATGTAAATGGTCTTTTTATATGATAGAAGTTTTTACGGATTAAACAATTTGATCCTCAAATATATAAAAACATACAACTTTGCTTCGTAAAATTATGGAATAAAATTTTATAGGACAGATTTGACACGCCTTTCAATTTATTGGACTTAGGTATTACAACCCAACTAAAATCCTAGTCCATGTGCAATGGATAATGTTGCTCCATCACCGCTCTCCGCTCCGCTTATCGCTTAACTAATAACCGCGACTTTATAAACCGGTGGTTTCGTGTTCGTCAGGTGACGACGTCTACGACCCGTCTGCGGTTTGAATAGAATTCAAATAATCTTGGGAGATCACACATCAATGGTATACGAAATTAGTGAATGGAAATTCACCTTATTAATTTAGTACAAATATTGATAATTAATCAAGCTTATGAGACTATAATATTCATGCCATTTCTCAATTAGACAATTTTGTTTTTTCAAGTGACACTTCTAAAACTAAGTAACATTTTTCTTGCGTTATAGACTATAATATTGATTTACTTATACAATTCAAAGATAAATTACATTTCTTGTTTACATTAAAATGAAATAAAAAAACAAGTACCATCTTTACTAATCATATTTGTTTAAGAACCGTGTAATATGCAGTGTTTTGTATCTTATACTTCACAGACTAGTGAAAATTATTTACGCTCCACTTCGCTACACTAAATCATAAATCCGATATACAAATATTTATCTTATTAGCATGGGCGTATTTAAAACTGCATATTTAGAAAAACAGCTGACAATTTTTACACTTTTCCATCCAGTTAAATTACTAAACGTATAGGTAGGTATTTAATTAAAATCCCTATAACAACGACTCTCCGGGGAATAACACTTCACACGAGACTAGTCTTAGGTACTAGTAAACATACCTCATTAAAATGTTTTGAAGTTCTGATGAAAGATTGTGTGAACCCCCAAAACACTCTTTCAGTATCAAGCGAATTTTAGGGAAATATATGAGTTTAATTTTCGCTCAAGACAGCATTCAAGAACGAGAACCAAAACTTTAAGTCACAGAACACTAGGAAGATGAAAGATGTTGAAGAACTCAAAAGCAGTCTATTGTATAATTTTAGAACCCATGTTATTCTTCATAGGTCCATGAAAACGCGCGTTTTTTGTTTCCCTATAGACGAATCACTGAACCACTGACGAATTCCATAACGCGGCAAGAAATATCAAATGTTTTTTTTTATTCACGTTATAGAATCCTGCTCAGCCCTCCTAGACAAGTGGCTTTCTACTATCGAATTCGTCAGTCGAATAGAAAGAAAATGTATGGGATTGACATTAGCGGTCACGTGACATTTCGATCGCTAATGTCAATCCCATACATTGTCTTTCTATTCGACTGCCGAATTCGATAATAGAAAGCCACTTGTCTAGAGGGGGGCAGTTATTTATTGTGATTTGATATGGAGCTAGCATTTAGCCTCATCACCATTAGACCATATTTGACGCGCAACATCTGCCGCTCAACATGTTTAACAACGATGCACAACATCGCGCGACGTTGTCAAACCGAACATGACGCGTCACAACAAAAGTAACAGCTGGCAAAGTCGCGGGATGTGGTGCAACATTGTCGAACATGTTGAACGGGGAACACCATCGGGGAACCAGACGCAGGCTAGCTTATCACCCTTACGTTGTTTACACTCCACCTGTCCGCACTAAACGCTTCACAGATTCGTTTCTTATGCGAACCGTTAAGGAATGAAATGCGTTGCCTGCCTATGTGTTCCCCGATAACTACAACCTTGGTATCTTCAAGGCCAGAGTGAACAGGCATCTCCTGGACAAACATGCAACATCTTAGACCACATCCTGTTAACAAACAAGATGGTGGTCAAATGCCTGCCCAGTTTTATATAAAAAGAAAAAATTACGTCACGTGTTGCGCGACAAATGTTGCCTAATTCTCATCGGGTTTTAAATTCGAGTCATATTATATTACAACCTCTTTCTAGTGTTCTGTTTAATTCTATTGATTGTTCTTAGTGTTGGTATTATACCGCATTGCCAGCAAGGTGCGCGTTTCCATTGGCACTCAGTGGGATGGTGTTGAACTCGTCATCAATGTCGTCGTTTTTCCTGTGGAAGAAGAAAGAAAATGTTAAATACACAATTAACACAAGCAACAATTACACCTTTTCTTCCAAAAGTCTTTTCGTAATGCTGATATTACACGGTTCAACCAAATTGATTCACTTTAGTTGAAAGGCGCAGAAATACAGGCGCACATTGACATTGAATGATTCACTTTTATGTTTATGCTAACATTACACGGTTCAACCAAATTGATTTACTTTGGTTGAAAGGCGAAGAAATACAGGCGCACATTGACATTGAATGATTCACGTTTACGTTTACATTGTTCAATTTGGTTGCTTCATCCAAATTGATAGGCAAAAGTGAATCGTGTATTTCCGTTAGGTATAAGCCCCGCTGAGATCGGAGCATGGCGAAAACTTTCGTTTCGTTTTAAAGTTCGAAACGTTATAGTTCACAGTATAAACCCTGCTTCGCTTCACTTTGCTCCCAAAGGGGACCTACGCTTTGTACCTAATTGTTATCAAAATTAGATCTGGCATTTTTTCTTTGTTTACTTAAACAAAAATCCCACTATAGTTTGTGCGGTGTAGCATGGTGCCTATGACAGCTCATTCACGCAAAGCAAAATGTTGTTTCTGCACAACGAATAGGGTCTAATTTTCTAGCATAAGCTGCACTAAAAATGTCTAATGCTGCTTTTATTGAGTTTTATTCCAATAGCATAAGGAACTTGCTTTGCACGAATGCGCTGTCGTAGGCACCATGCTACACCGCACAAACTATAGTAATAACTAATTTCTCGACGCTACATTTCAAGTACAAGCGTCAATCGAAAAATGATAGCGCCACCATAAACGTCATTAATTGTCGAGCCTAATAAATACAAACATATCCATCAAGGGGGCAACCCTAACGAACTTAACGTTAATTTATTCCGAGAACTCATTACAGGCTTTTATTAAATACGACTAAGCATTTTATTGCTGCACGTAAGTAATGGACGCTGAACTCTGAGAAAACGCGAGCTATTTTTACTAACACTAATTAGAAATTAAAATACCGTTACGAGAAAATTCCACGTCGTACATAAAAGGGTAATCTGGGAAAGCCGAAATGTAATTTTCCATTTCTTCAATTTGAAAATTTTATCCCTTTGAGACTGAGGTGTATAGAAATTTCATAAACTAATTATGATTCATTTTTAAACAAATTAAATGGAAATTAATTTGGATTTAATTTGTTAAATGAATGTCAAGCCTATAAAGGGGTTAAGTTATATTATTAGGGATAGACCGGAATGAAACGGGTCGTGTTCTTGTAAGGCGCTGTAGCCTAGGTAATAAATCATTCCCGACAAAGCGTCTTATTGCTTTCTAGGAAGCTGTTGGTGCTGAAAAAAGGCTTAAACAAACATTGAATAGAACAAACAGTAGGTAATACAGATCTGTGAATATAAATAATGAGATTTAAGTAGAATGAAATGGAGGTTAAAGCTTCACCATAATGACGTCACTATGGAAAATGTAATTTCTGTTAAACTTATAGTGATTTTTGAGACTAAGGCGTATGAAAATTTCATCAGCTAATTTATGATTCATATTTAAACTAATTAAATGGAAATTAATTTGCATTTAATTTGTAAAATGAAAGTTAAGGGATTACTTGTATTATCAGGGATGAAACGGGTTAAGTTCTTGTAAGGCGCTGTAGCCTTGGTTATAAATCATTCAAGACAAACCGTCTTATTGCTTTCTAGAATCTGTTAGCGCTGAAAAAAGGCTTAAACAAACATTGAATAGAACAGGCAGTAATACGGATTCGTGAATATAAATAAATAGTGAGTATAAATAAAATAAAATGGGGGTGAAAGCTTCACCATAATGACGTAACTATGGAAAATGTAATGTCTGTTAAAATTATAGTGGTTCTTAACCCTTTGAGACTAAGGCGTATGAAAATTTTTATGATTCATATTTAAAGTTAAACTAATTAAATGAAAATTAATCTGCATTTAATTTGTTAAATGAAAGTTAAGGGATTACATTGTATTATCAGGGATAGACCGGGATGAAACGGGTCGTGTTCTTGTAAGGCGCGGTAGCCTAGGTAATAAATAAATCATTCCCGACAAACCGTCTTTTATTGCTTTCTAGGAAGCTGTTAGTGCTGAAAAAGGGCTTAAACAAACATTGAATAGCACAGCCATTAATACAGATCCGTGAATATAAATAGTGAGATTTAAGTAGAATAAAATGGAGGTTAAAGCTTCACCATAATGACGTCACTATGGAAAATGTAATTTCTGTTAAACTTATAGTGATTTTTTGAGACTAAGGCGTATGAAAATTTCATCAGCTAATTTATGATTCATATTTAAACTAATTAAATGGAAATTAATTTGCATTTAATTTGCAAAATGTAAGTACTTGTATTATCAGGGATGAAACGGGTTCCTATGTTCTTGTAAGGCCCTGCAGCCTGGGTGATAAATCATGCAGGACAAACAGTCTTATCGCAGCGTTCTAGGAAGCTTTCAGTGCTGAAAAAGGCTTAAACAAACATTGAATAGAACAGGCAGTAATATAGATCCGTGAATATAAACAGTGAGATTTCAGTAGAATAAAATTGTGGTTAAAGCATTATTACAATGACATAACTATGGAAAATGTAATTTCTGTTAAACTAATAGTGATTCGTTGTCTATTCAGTCACTGCCCAAACATCTTAATGAGTAAGATAACAGGGACGTTGAATTCCCATTAACATTTCTACCTAAATACCAATGTGACTCATTTACTCCCGCTCAAAATAGTTGCCAATTATTTTAGTACGATTTCTTAACTTGAATCCAACTTGGATAAAATTCGTTTGAAAAAATCAATAATTTTATGTAGGCAGTTAAATAACTGTACCAAGAATCCTGTAAGTTTGTGAAATACTTGATACGATTTCAGTATTAATTTTTAACAATAATTATCTAACGATAATTGCAGAATAATAAAAAAACAACAAATGAAGTTTGATATCCCGTTGACTTTACGAAAGGTGCTCTATAGTTAAAACATTGTACTACAAAACCCTCACTATACGTCTAATAAGATGTTTTTGATTAAATACACACTCGTAGCTCACTAAACGTAGTAGCCCGGTGTAACGGGAGGACGCCTAGAGCGGCCGGGTGCTTAAACTACGTTGATAATTACCATCATGCAGCTACCATAATTAGCGAAGATACATAAAATAGGTAGTGTAATGAAAACAAAATGCAGTTACCATGATTAGCAAAGATAATAGAATAGTGAAATGAAAACAAAAAATAAAACCGCCTTCAAAAAAATGACATCAAAAAGTAAGAAATAATCCATCACTAAATAGCGTAAGTAGGTACTTTGAAGTCGGGCGTGAAACATGTACCTACAATTTTTTGTTGTTTTTGTTAAAACCCGCCCGACTTCAAAGTACCTATTTACGTTATTTGGAGAGGGATTATTTCTTACTTTTTGATGTAATTTTTTTGAAGGCGGGTTTATTTTTTTATAAAAATAATTTTTATTTCACTCTTTTTAAGGTATCCCCTTTTCAAAAAAACAAGAATCATCTAAATCGGTTTATAAACAAAGGAGTTATGCCTAAAGATACGTTATGAATTTCCTTCCTGATCAGAAGGTCTAAGTAGCTAAATGTCCAACAGCGCGAAACGTCTGATGAGCAGTAAGTCTAATTAGCAGAATGTCTATGTAGCAAAACGTCCAACTATCAAATGGTCTGTATAGCAGAACATCTATTTAGCAAATCGTCACATTATCAAAATGTCTGGATACTCAGGCACAAAATTCAACACACAAATTCCATCGGGAGGGAAACGGACACGGAATTATAATATGTACGTACGTACAGACTTGTACATACCTACAGATTCTTTGGTCTATGTAGCTTAAATCATATCTTTTTGATGGTAACTGACAATTTATTGTCAAGAATGCTATTTGATTAGCATTACATAAAGCTCTTAGAAAAGAAGCGCTTTGGCAAGATCGCAAATACAAGAGTATGTTATTTGAAGGAAATAAAAGAAGAAAGATCAATTTAATGTCTAATGCCAAATACAAAAGAGCTGCAAAAGTTTGAGGGCCAAAAAGATAGTCCCTTTGAATTTTTGATACACCTTGGTCATATCAAAATAATAAGTAAATAAATGCAGGGGAATTTGTGCGCCTAATATCCTAATAATATTTATGGCGCTGCTAGCTTTTTAATCCAGATTTTGTTTTTCTCAAATAAATGTAATGTAATTTACAAATGACTTTTCCTTTTTATCATGACTGTACACATTTCATAAATGACTTTTTGCTAAATAGATGTTCTGCTATACAGACCATTTGATAGTTGGACGTTTTGCTACATAGACATTCTGCTAATTAGACTTACTGCTCATCAGACGTTTCGCGCTGTTGGACATTTAGCTACTTAGACCTTCTGATCAGGAAGGGAATTCATAACGTATCTTTAGGCATAACTCCTTTGTTTATAAAACGATTCAGATGATTCTTGTTTTTTTGAAAAGGGGATACCTTAAAAAGAGTGAAATAAAAATTATTTTTATAAAAAAATAAACCCGCCTTCAAAAAAATTACATCAAAAAGTAAGAAATAATCCCTCTCCAAATAACGTAAATAGGTACTTTGAAGTCGGGCGGGTTTTAACAAAAACAACAAAAAATTGTAGGTACATGTTTCACGCCCGACTTCAAAGTACCTACTTACGTTATTTAGTGATGGATTATTTCTTACTTTTTGATGTCATTTTTTTGAAGGCGGTTTTATTTTTTGTTTTCATTTCACTATTCTATTATCTTTGCTAATCATGGTAACTGCATTTTGTTTTCATTACACTACCTATTTTATGTATCTTCGCTAATTATGGTAGCTGCATGATGGTAATTATCAACGTAGTTTAAGCACCCGGCCGCTCTAGGCGTCCTCCCGTTACACCGGGCTACTACGTTTAGTGAGCTACGAGTGTGTATTTAATCAAAAACATCTTATTAGACGTATAGTGAGGGTTTTGTAGTACAATGTTTTGACTATAGAGCACCTTTGGTAAAGTCAACGGGATATCAAACTTCTGATCAGGAAGGATGAATTCACATAAAGTGGTAACGAAAACGACAGTATTTTCAAAATTCCCTGAAAACTACTGAACCGATTTCAAAATTTCAAAAAATGGGACCAACTTGGGAACAAACCTGATGTTATAACGTTTGAATCATTCCAATCGGTACAGCCGTCTTCGAGTAATCGGTGTACATACATATAAAAAAAATATACGCGACGAATAGATAACCTCCTCCTTTTCAATTTTTGAAGTCGGTTAAAAAGTCAAGCTTTACATTTGTACCACGAATATACCCGCCATAACTAGCAACATGCGCATCTATTATATCTGGTATGCTGTCGACTGTGTCATAGCTCACTAACATACATAGCTCAGTCAACGTTATCAGCCCATCCAATTAGCGCAGTAGTCCGGTGTAACGGGAGGACGCGTAGAGCGGCCGGGTGCTTGAATTACGTTGATAATTACCGTCTTAATATAACTCATATTGCGCTTACCATTATTAGATCATTATGACGATAAATAGAATTAGTGAAATGAAAAAAAAGCAACAAGTAAAGTCTGATATATGCTGTTGACGGTACCAAGCAGTGCGCTTTATAGAGTCCACAGCAGGTAGCTACCATGATTAGATCGCCACGATGACGATAAATAGAATTGGTGAAATGAAAATAAACAAAAAAGCAACAAGTCTGGCTGCAAACCGTACCAAGCAGTGCTCTATATAGAGTCCACAGCAGGTCAAGATTTACATTTATTCCACGAATGTTTGATATAAAAAGATGCATAGATACCTAGACAGTTCGTTTATTTGCTGATTATTTCTCACAAAATTAAATACAATTTCAAACATAAATATTATGTCGATTATATCATAGCCCACTAATAACTTTAGCTCAGTCAACGTTATCAGCCCATCGAATTAGCGCAGTAGACCGGTGTAACGGGAGGACGCGTAGAGCGGCCGGGTGCTTGAATTACGTTGATAATTGCCGTCTTAACTCATACCATGCAGTAACTATAATTAGCGAAGATAAATAGAATTATTGAAATGAAAACATAAAATCAACAATTTAAGTTTGGTACCGTCAAGCAATATCGAACTTCTGTGGACTCTATATTGAAAGACTCCACAGCAGGTCGAGCTTTACATTTGTACCACGAATAACCCCCGCTATAACTAGCGACATGCTCATCTATTATATCTGTTATGCTGTCGACTGTGTCATACATAGCTCACTAGCATAAATAGCTCAGTCAACGTTATCAGCCCATCCTATTAGCGCAGTAGCCCGGTGTAACGGCTGGACGCGTAGAGCGGCCGGGTGCTTGAATTACGTTGATAATTACCGTCTTAATATAACTCATATTGCGGTTACCATTATTAGATCATTATGACGATAAATAGAATTAGTGAAATGAAAAAAAAGCAACAAGTAAAGTCTGATATATGCTGTTGACGGTACCAAGCAGTGCGCTTTATAGAGTCCACAGCAGTTGTGCGATTCTCTAAGATTCAATCAACAAACTCGACGTTCTTTTTCGCTTGACCTTCACTTGTTTATTATGAATTTTGACATAAAGAATCGAAGTGAACGACGATGTGACGGTGAAACTTCGTTATAGAATTGCACCCCAGGTAGTTACCATGATTAGATCGCCACGACGACGATAAATAGAATTGGTGAAATGAAAATAAACAAAAAAGCAACAAGTCTGATATGCTGCAAACCGTACCAAGCAGTGCTCTATATAGAGTCCACAGCAGGTCAAGATTTTCATTTATTCCACGAATGTTTGATATAAAAAGATGGATAGATACCTACATAGTTCGTTTATTCGCTGATTATTTTACACAAATACAATTTCAAACATAAATATTCTGTCGACTGTATCATAGCCCACTAACATACATACGTACCTCGAACCTGGAGAGGAATTTAGAATACTTTTTATCCCGGAAATATCAAATTCCCGCGGGATAACGTCTTGTAGTCCACACGGGCGAAGCCGCCAGGGGAAAGCTAGTGCTCTATAATAATATATAAAGTCCACAGCAGGTTAAGATTTACATTTGTACTACGAATGTTTGATATAAGATGGATAGATACCTAGATAGTTCGTTTATTTTCAGATTATTTCTCACAAATACAATTTCAGCCATAATAAATATTCTTTTGACTGTACCATAGCTCAGTCAACGTTCTCAGCCCATCCTATTAGCCCGGTGTAACGGGAGGACGCCGGGAGGGAGCCGCCCGCTTCCATTACGGGAATTATCTTTGGCTTTGATAATTGCCGTCTTAACTCATGCTGCGGTTACCGCGATTAGCAAGGACAAATAGAATAATGTCAAAATTCTAAAGGTGAGTTTATACTGTTGAAATAGTTTTATTTATGGCGATGGTATATTCGTAATGAAAACTCAACATCTCATTAACAATTAAAAAAATATGTTCCCTTTTAAACAAACTGCGCTTATCAATAAAATAAACTTTAAGAAAATACTTATGTCATTATGTCGGTAGTGTCATTTCATCAACACCTGAAATCCTGAGGGAGATTGAGAGTTTCTATGGACAGTTGTACTCCACGCAAACACCTGTTGAAAGTAAGGCTACAGAACCTAGAGCCAAACTTACCCGACACTATACCGAAGATATCCCGGACGTCAGCCTGTACGAGATTAGAATGGCTCTCAAGCAGCTCAAAAACAACAAGGCGGCGGGCGATGACGGAATCACAACAGAACTTCTGAGAGCGGGCGGTAAGCCGATACTTAAGGTCCTCCAGAAGCTCTTCAACTCTGTCATCCTCGAGGGCAAAACGCCAAAGGCATGGGGCAGAAGCGATGTGATGCTGTTCTTCAAGAAGGGTGATAAGACTCTCCTAAAGAATTACCGACCCATCTCGCTTCTGAGCCATATCTACAAGTTGTTTTCGAGAGTCATTACGAATCGTCTCGCTCGCAGGTTTGACGACTTCCAACCTCCCGAACAAGCCGGGTTCCGAAAAGGTTATAGTACCATAGACCACATTCATACGCTGCGGCAAGTTATACAGAAGACCGAAGAGTATAACTTGCCACTATGCTTGGCGTTCGTGGACTATGAGAAAGCCTTTGATTCGATCGAGACCTGGGCAGTGCTGCAGTCTCTCCAGAGGTGCCAAATAGACTACAGGTACATCGAGGTGCTGAGGTACTTATACCAAAACGCCACCATGTCGGTCCGATTACAGAACCAGAGCTCTAATCCTATCCAACTACAGCGAGGTGTGAGACAGGGAGACGTCATTTCTCCGAAACTGTTCACAGCTGCGTTGGAGGATATTTTTAAGCTACTGGACTGGAAAGGATTCGGCATTAACATCAATGGCGAGTACCTAACACACCTGCGGTTTGCCGATGATGTAGTTCTCATGGCTGAGACTTTGGAAGACCTGAACACAATGCTCGAAGATCTCAGCAATGCTTCCCAAAGAGTGGGTCTGAAGATGAACATGGATAAGACGAAAATCATGTCCAATGCCCATGTTGCATCCGCTCCAGTTAATGTTGGGAACATTACACTCGAAGTTGTTGACCACTATGTCTACCTAGGACAGACAATCCGATTAGGTAAGTCCAACTTCGAGAAAGAGATCTCTCGTCGAATCCAGCTCGGATGGGCAGCGTTTGGGAAGCTCCGGCATATATTTGCGTCCAAAATTCCTCAATGTCTCAAGACTAAGGTCTTTGACCAGTGTGTGTTGCCAGTTATGACTTATGGAAGCGAGACGTGGTCTTTTACTATGGGTCTCATAAGAAGGCTCAAGGTTACCCAGCGAGCAATGGAGAGAGCGATGCTTGGTATTTCCCTGCTCGATCGAATCAGAAATGATGAGATCCGCAGGAGAACTAAAACGACCGACATCGCTCGAAGGATTGCTCAGTTGAAGTGGCAGTGGGCGGGACACATAGCGCGGAGAACCGATGGCCGTTGGGGCGGAAAGGTTCTCGAATGGCGACCGCGAACCGGACGACGTTCCGTGGGCAGGCCCCCTACAAGGTGGACCGACGATCTGGTCAAGGTCGCGGGAAGCCGCTGGATGCGGGCAGCGCAGGACCGATCGTTGTGGAGATCCTTGGGGGAGGCCTATGCCCAGCAGTGGGCGTCGTACGGCTGAAATGATGATGATGATGATGTTTAATCTATCTCGTTTTACTCATGCAGGAAGCGTTATCAAACGGTTACTTTACGACCTATCTTAACAAATCAAATCCCTAAAATAATCGACAATATCAATACGACTTTATCAATAAATTTTACCCGCGTGGTACCCGTTCCTGTGGAAATATCGGGATAAAATATAGCCTATGTTAATCAGGGATAATGTAGCATTCTACAAGTGAAAGAATTTTTGAAATCGGTCCAGTACTTAGTTTTGAGTTTATTCATTACATACAAATACATAGGTACATACAAATCTTTCCTCTTAATAATATTAGTATACATTATTCAAAAGAAAAGCTCAAAGGCCGAATAATAAAAGTTCTATCTATGTGAACTTAGTCAATCAGTATCGAAACGGTACTTTCATAGTGAAGCGAATCAAATCCCAAAACCAATTGACAGTCAGCTAAATCAATTAATTATTTGAAAGAAGTTGAACAGTAAAGGATTAATCTTTGTAGCCTTATTCAATCAGCGTTACTGAATAGCACGCAGGCATTCAGTGTCTTGAAAACAATCGTTACATAGCTTTATCAATTAATTATTTGAAAGAAAAACTCAAAGGCCGAAAGATGAAGGATTAATCTATCTGGTCCTACTCAGGCGATGTTATCTAATGGTTACTATTATAGTGAAGCAAATGGAATCCCAAAAACAATTGACATTCAGGCCAAACGATGGTGGATTAATCTACAATAAGGCTTTCAGGCGGCGTTTTTACACGGTTACTATCACAGTAACAGCCATCGCGCACTTGTGATTTTTAATAGGGCTATAGTTTGATCGTTCTCGGATTCAGTGTACAGGGTAAATTTTTAATCAGTGCACAAATTTTAACGAACGACTCAGAATCGGTAAGTGAACAACTTTCTCCTAGACACATATGACAAATAAAAAATTTGACTCTTCATACAAATCGGACTGATCACGTGCTCGATTTAGTATTAAAAGTCCAAAATTTTTTGTCGTATTTTGTTTCTAGGAGAAAGTAGTTCATTTACCGATTCTTAGTCGATCCTAAAAAATTGTGCACTGGTCAAAAAATTATCCTGTAGATTTATATGGCAGTGCGCGCATTGACGAGTAAACTATCGAACGATCGAACTATCGAAAATAACTGGCCGATAGTTTTACGATCGAACTATCGCACAACTATCGGTCGGTCGGTAATGTGCATGGACTATGTGAGCGCGCGCACTGCATTCAACTAAACTATCGCCCAGCTATCGGTCGATGCGCATTCAGTATGGCACTGTACGTGAGTGGGCGCACTTCCGATAGTTGTACGATCAAACTATCGCACAACTATCGGCCGGTCGGTAATAGCGGAAATACACGCTTCACTTTTGCCTTTCAATTTGGATTATGCAACCAAATTGAACAATGTAAACGTAAAAGTAAATAATTCAATGTCAATGTGCGCCTGTATTTCTGCACCTTTGAAGCACCAAAATGAATCAATTTGGTTGAGCCGTCTAATTAGCATTATGTGCACGCGCTGCATTCAACTAAACTATTGCCCTACTATCGGTCGACTAAAAATCAGAAATGCGCGCAGGCTCTCAATACCAAACTATCGGCCGACAGTTTGATCACGTTCGTTTTACGATTCCGACTAAACTATCGGTCGACTAAAAATCACAAGTGCGCGCAGGCTTTAAATCAAATTGGATTCCAAAAACAACTGATAGTCGGTTTTATCAATTAATTATTTGAAAGAAAAACTGAAAGGCCGAAAGACGAAGGATTAATCTATCTGGCCTGACTCAGGCGGTGTTATCAAACGCGTAGGCACCTCTTTGTTCCGGTGGCCTTTGTCTCCGTTACAGGGTTATCTTCGACGTAACTGTCTTAAACGTCGACGGCTTATCGTGTACATTTTGCACTATTCTGCCTGTATACTTATTGGAAGACGTCCGAAATATAAGGATAAGGAGAAATAGTGGGCCTTGAAAGGCCGGGGGAAAACAAAAGAAAAAACAAATTCTTACGCATTGAATCACTTGATGTTGCCCTTCTACGGTGACTAATCTGTGAGTTATTTATTTTGTTAAAGTACTAAAACGTACGAGTATAAAATACTATTGCAAGCATGTAGGTACCATAATAAATGAGTTTGAAAAACTTTTGGTATTTGACTAACGCTCTAAATTTTACAAAAATATCGATTCTAAAACTGAAACTATACTCGTAAGTTAGGTATGTACTTTTGTATACAGCAATAAGTATTTAATATTCGCGTTAAACAGTACTTGAATGAAATATAAGTTAGTACTAACTTGTTACCTACTATTCTCTTTTTACTTCAACATCAACTAAGTATTCAAAAATACTTTCAAACTGCGTGTTCAAAACCAAATACCGACTCACTAAACTAGTAAAACTACATGTAACTAAAGTTGTGACGCTACCCAAGGGGTGTCACCTCAGGGGTGTCACCTCAGGGGTGTCACCACAAGCTTGCGGCGCAACTTCAAAATACTTGTGGTACCATCAATGAGATTGTTGAAACTTAGTTATACGTACGTAACAATTCTTGCGCTTCTTCTAAATATCTGCGTATTTTGCTAAGCAAAGCAAGAAAACCAGACATTTTGTTCATCATCACTCGGTATCCTACAAACAGATTAAAATAAGATTTTCCTATTTTATATAGCAACACTATTCTGCTAGTATTACTGCTGCGTGGTACCCATTCCCGTAGGAATATTGGGATAAAATATTTTGGAATAGGTAATGCAGCTGTCTAGGTCTTTAGATTAGGAGGAAAGTTTACTTATCTCAATCATATTGTAAATGAAATAATAGAAAGAAAAACTACCCGTCTCCCACGAAACTCCGGCGGGGTTTGAACCCGTGACCTTTCACTGACCGGGCGAATGCTTGACTATCTCTTGGTTTATAAAGACACAAACCATTCGAACCGTTCTATTCTTACGTACCATCAGTAAGTACAAACTCGGGCGAATACTTGACTTGACTTATCTCTTGATTTATAAAGACACAAACCATTCTATTCTTTACCACCAGTAAGTAAAAACTCGGGCAAATACTTGACTTATTTCTTGATTTAAAAAGACACAAACCATTCTATTCTTTACCATGAGCTAGTACAAACTCGGGCGAATGCTTGACTTATCTCTAGATTTATACAGACACAAACCAAGATTAGATATTCTTTACCACCAGTAAGTACAAACTCGGGCGAATACTTGACTTAAGTATCTATTGATTTATAAAGACACAAACCATTCGAACCATTCTATTCTTACGTACCATCAGCAAGTACAAACTATGGCATAGTTCACAAATCGACGCTAATGGGCCGGCTTCCTGCGGTCAACCACGCCTAATATTTCACGGGCGCACCCGAACACACCCACTAAACCCTTATTACGCGGCAATAAAACCCACATTCGTGAAGCATTACGTGTGGGGACTGTTTGAGTAATAATAGAGGAGGTTGTTAGCAGAAATAAATAATTTCGAGCGATAACTTAACATTACGTGACTGATGATTTAAAAATAATGAGGTTTATGAAAATCCAGCGATGATACTTCTAAATAAACCTAAACCAGAGAAAAAAATCTTTGTCCGTGTTCTGTGCCTAGAACCCACAGAACATGGAAAGTAAGAAAAAATCTTTACGTGTTCTGTGCCTAAAAAAATTTTATTCCATAACTCGATTTACTCAACCTTAATCACGTACAAATACCTCTTACCTAAACCTGTCATAATAAAAATAATAAATATTAGACACCATCACACACATTGTTTCAATACCAAACTAAGTATATAGTAGCTTGAGCACTAAGTATTATGGAAATTGGAAACAACGACGGGTATGTAAATTACCTCTTACACCCAAACCCGAGGAAATATATATTTAGCCGACCGGGAATCGAACCAGGCCAGGGTGCCTACCATAGTGGTGCCTGCTCTCGATCGCCCCATCTGGTCAGCCCACCTTGAGTGGGTAACCTTATGGGGAGATTGTGAGGAGGCTCCCTCCCTCTGTCCTGCCCCCTCTCGAGCTTTCGAGCTCGATAGGGGGCCGGAGCAGGGGTTAGAACCGCCCAGCCCTGACGCGAAGCCTATTAGGCTTGGTGGGAGGGCTGGGCGCGGCGAGGGACAGGCCCCGAGTCTGACCGAGTCCAACATGCCGTGTGGTATACGTAAAGACAGTATTTGCCCTCACTATAAAAAAAAAAAAAGAAAGGGTGCCTACCATCAACTCTTATTGCGGTTTTGTTTAGGACCTAAACTGATCTGCTTCGCTTATTTGTACCACGACAGCTTAATATCAATGACAGCGATTCAGTGATCATTCAATGACATTTCACCATGGAAGTAATACATAAACCATTTCACAGCCGCCAAGCTGTCATGAAATCTTATTTGACTTATAACCCGGTCGAACTAACATGACACCTGCAGGTTATACCCGTCCCTCTCACTCTCCGGGCATGACAGAATCGAGTGAAAGAGACGGGTAGAAGAAAACTAAGGACACTAATCGTTCGGTCATTCACATTTAGCAATTCATTTGCGATCCAGTTTTTAGAAGGTCATACGAAAGAAAGCAATTCGTTTTAGGAACCTATTCTGCATCGCGCTATTTTTGAATCGCTGTCTTAAAGTTGATGGTAGGCACCCAGAACCTCTAGAGATAGCGGAACTACGTTAGTAATATTATAGTATTCTTTGGCGGAACCTTGAAAAGTGATACGTACACCACTCGGCTACGGAGGCTAGGAAGATAAATCGATCAAGGTTTGTGTTGGCCAACTGACTAGGACGGCTCGTCTCCCACTGTAAAAGAATTAAAAAAAATACCTGCCCCCACTCAATTATTCGGAAACGTTTCCGAGAGCGCAATGTATGCATTTGCCACTGTCAGTCCTATCTCCCTTACTCATTCCAGAATAGACAAAGACTAAGCACTTAATTCGAATCCGATTCCGTTGTCAAACGGTTCCGAACCAGAGGACTGTATTCACGATCACCGGTGAACACAATTACAAATAGGGTGCCACATCAATGACATTGGCATTTCTTATTAAAGATCATAGAAGGTAAGTGGACAGAAGTATACTCCTGAATCTCTGGGAAGCTCTATAGGCGAAATATATGGTTCTATTGTTCTACATATATTTACTTCTGGAATGATGCCTTACACAAGGAATCACAAACGTTCAGCCTACTCGAATACGTCATTAAATACGTTTGACTTCAATTAGCCATACAGACTCCCTTTTCGTTTACGTTCAATTGACTATTGATATAGGAAAAATCCAATTGACTACTTACTGATATTCAAATAACAAGATAATTGATGCTTCTCAAAGGTAAGGTTCATTGAAAAGGGAAAAAAGTAATGTCAGCGTATGCACTCGATCTTATACATGGTTGTATGGATGTCGAATTCTCAGACACAACCCACAAACATTCAGCCTACCCGAAGACATCATAATTTCAGCCGTACGACGCCCACTGCTGGGCATAGGCCTCCCCCAAGGATCTCCACAACAATCGAAGACATATTCCCCTTTATTCCAAAACGTGGACTAAAGTTAGACCTAGTTTATAACTCATGCTAATTCTGTCTTTCATTTGGAAAATGAAAGTGACAGCACCAGTTTAGTACCAGTTTTAAACCAGGACTATTTTAGTCCACGTTTTGGAATGGGGGATAAGCATAATGTCATTAATATAAAGTTGATTAAATTAATAGTTACTCTATTGTATTGGGTTAATCCTGTAATGATACTCGTAGATGTAAGTGTGGAAATAAAAAAATAAAATAAAAAAATAAAAAATGTTTCCTTTAATTAGACTACCTTTCGCTTTCACTTTCAATTGAGTGTTTCATTCATTAGTGAAGGTATACGCTCTCACAATCTTTCGATCCGCCTCCACCAAGACGTTTGCCTTTTTTTTTACGTCACAAACGTCCCTTTTGCGTTCATTTTCAATTGAGTGTGCCATTTATGCACGTTAAGCTAGCAATCGTCGTACCTACATAACACAGTCTAATGAACGCAGCTTGAGTTCGCCAAGTAGTGAAACGAAACAACTAAGTTTGGGCTTGCCTTTGATTTCGGCCTTGTCTCAAATCCCGCGCAGTCGTCGGTAAAAATCACAGGAAAGTATGCTTGCATATTAAAAAGATTGACATATCCAGAAATTAAATTATTAAGCCCTTTAGGACGCGCTATGCTAACAATCGTGTCATACGAATAAAGTCTAATTGGACACAGCTTGAGTTCGCCAAATCGAGAAACAAAAGAACAGAGATCTGTTCTTTCGTTTCTCGATTTTCTTTTAACCGCCTCTGTGGTCTAGTGGTTTACACCACCGATTTCAGACCAAGAGGTCCCGGGTTCGATTCCGAGTATGGGTACATATTGTATTCGGTTTAGTTGGTAGTAGGACTTGTTCTTAGTCCGCCTGGCTAGCTACTACCATCTTATCTAAGTCTGACGCCATAACAATGATGTTTCTAGCATTATTGTGTTCCGACAGTTAGAGATAAGATAGCCAGTTCCTCAGTGATTGAGGATTCCGGGAGTAGTGCGCTTCCATCTTCAGCCTTATCACCTCTTAACATCAGGTGTGATGAAGGCTAAGTGCTACCCCGGTGTGGATAAAAAAAAAACTCTCCCCCAAGGAACATTACATGCAAAAATCACAGGAAAGCGAGCTTACACTATACTTAGAGAGATTGACATTATATCCAAGAACTTGATTACTAAGCCTTTTAAAAGAAAAAGAATGAACATAAACATTCAGTTTTCCCTTAATTAGACTCCCTTTTCGCGTTCATTTTCAATTGAGTGTGCCATTCATTAGTGAGGGTATGCGCGCTACGCTAACAATCTTCATACGAACACAGTCTAATGAACCCAGCTTGCAAGATGCCGAGACGAGCGCAAACTGTTGCATGCTAGTGTTAATGTGTTAAATTTGTAACGATACAAAGGAACAAGAATTTCTAAAACGCAAGAGCCCACTGTGCAAAATCAAAACAAAAAGACCTCCATTCCAAACTACGCGTATGGTTGGTGAACTAGGTATGGATTTTTAGCGAACCGCATTATGATATTAATCATTGCTACGTATTTAACTGTGGGCGGGATAATTTGTCCTACTGTAAGAATAAATATTGTATTTTTTGTTATCTGCATATCTGATTGACTTTCAATTTTTTCGCAAAAACTCAACAGTATTTCAAAAGTTGGTGGTATCAAAAACCCACGGGAACGGGAAAATCACACCGCGTGGTTCCCGTTCCCGTCGGAATATCGGGATAAATATTGCCTATGTCACTCGGGAATGATGTAGGTACTTAGCTTTCTACTGGTGAAAGAATTTTTAAAATCAGTTCAGAAGTTTTTTCAGTAAATCCATTACAAACATAGAAACAAACATAAAATCAATCAAATCTTTCTTCTTTATGAACTTACTCCCCGTGTCAACTTAACCCCTTCGGACCTGCCGGCCTAGCATGAGCGGCTTATAACGCGCGATATGATATGGTACGGCAAGCCGTCTTGCTTACACCTTAGTGGAGTAAGCAAGACAACTTGCCGTACCATATCATATCGCGCGTTATAAGCCGCTCATGCTAGGCCGGCTGAACTAATAAAACGACTTGAAATAAGTTTTAGACGATTTTTTTATCATCATATCATCATTTTCAATATTTAGACCAAAATAAATGGATATAAGTAGTAAAAAATAAATTTTATATTTGGATTTTTTATTTTTATTTACGAAATACTTTCAATAACACAGATGACGCTTTTTATTAAATGAAAATCTTATAGGAAAAATGTGATAGTAATGCATAAAAATAATGCATAAAATGCATAAAAATAATTTAAAATCTTAAATGAAAATCTTATAAAAGTCCTGAATACACTTCAAGTTTTTTTTTATATATTTTTTTCTTAAAACACGCATTAAATAAAATGTTATGTCCATTGAAATGGACACCAGGACCTAAGGGGTTAAGAGTATTTTAAGAAATGTAGAATGTGAATGTAGAATTAATTATTCCAATGAGAATAAGCCCAGAGCCCAACTGCTACCTACTGATATTTAAATTGAATACTCCTAGTTTTATAATGCTTGCTTAAAATATTAACAAATAAAAAGCTATATTACATTTAAGTGAAAATAATTCCAAAAAGTATTAAATAATTGGATTAAATCCGTATTAAATATTTACGACTTTTAGTCGCAGCGGCTACAAAGGTTACATTTCGCCATAAAAAATTCATAAACTCATGATGCGTAATAAATTCGCAAAATCTCCGTCTCATAGCATTAATAAATACGTATATGAGAAATTCCTTGCATACTATGATGATAAAAATAGAATATCTTGTGAGAAAAGCAATAAGTAGCCATTTATAAAACACAATCTAATCTAAGCTACACTGGTTTTTTTAAATACATACTCAAGAAAAGCTTAACCCTCCTTCTGTCGCAGTCGGTTAAAACTAATTATTACGAAGCGGAAAGATTTATGAAATTATATTTTAATTTAAAACTTACTAAAATAATGAATAAAAATATGTGCAATTTAAAAAAGTGAGTTAATTTAAAAGGGTGCTCAATTTTCTGCCTCTTAATGCTGCTTTTTTTTTCAAAAATGAGTGGAAAATACGATCGATACATTGAGTTGATATGAATAAAACCATGAATTAGTATAAATCCATTTGAACAGATTAAAATTTATAAAATTAGCAATCCTACTAATATTATAAATGTGAAAGTTTAGATGTTTGGATGTTTGGATGTTTGGATGTTTGGATGTTTGTTACTCAATCACGCTAAAACGGCTGAACGGATTTGGCTGAAATTTGGGACACAGATACTTTGAAGCCTGGAGAGGAACATAGGCTACCTTTTATCCCGGAAAAATATCACACTCCCGCGGGATAACGTCGTGTAGTCCACGCTGGCGAAGCCGCGGGCGGAAAGCTAGTATTAAATATAATAATGTACAACCATTGCTGCAGTAATACAAGTATTTTTAGCAACTGCCTTCAACATCAAGTGATGGATGTCTAACTGATTGCCATTGCTGTAGATGTTGAATTAGACAATTATCCCCGTTTCGTTTACTATCCAAAATTTTGATATAAAAATTGAGTGTTTTATGTAGGTCTCCTGTAGGTCACCTTTAGCAGTGTTATAATGTAAATGAGTTTTCTTTCTAAATAATACTGCTAAAGTACAGAAAAGAATTAGAGGCAAACACATGCTAGTTGAAAGGGTACAAAGTTGTGAAATTCGTTTCAAACTTTCTAATAGGATACCCCAGAACAGTAACGTTCGAAACATAAAATGGCATTTAGACTCTAAAACTAGTTTACTTCCACCTGTTTGTTTAGATTGAGGAGTGTTAATTCCGCAGAACGAAAGATTTTTCTCTTTTAAATTCATTCCATCTTCTTTTTCTGCATGGTACCTAGTATTTATTTAAATTAGAATCTATTAATATCTATCAGAAAACCCGAAACGGCAAATGATTTAATTATAATTGAAGTACCATTGTGATAGTTGCTTAACCTCAACGATAAACACGCGCGTGGTAACCACTGCGCCACGGACTCCTCATAATGACACAATAAAACAATTGAAAATACGTATTTATTCGATTCAAGTTCCCTCGTCAGGATGGCAATCTCGCTGGAGCACAATGCTAGCGAACCAATGGGGCGGATTGCATACTTCATTTCACACGTTCATTGACTGAACGCTTGTCGAGACTCGCCGAGACTCGCTGAACACGCCTCTGCTAGTTCACAGTCGTTAAGTTCTTCCTTCGACGTTAGATTCAATTTAACGTTTAATTTTCTACGTAAAAACGTTTCATTTAAAGAGCTGACAATATGACTAGGTAGTTTCTAAAACAGTGTTACAAAGTCTAAAAAGGTATCTAATCGCGGCAGCTTTTTGTTTCACTCAATTTGAAACTAAAAGCCAGAAAGAAAAACAGCAGAGCGAGAGTTACTATAGAAATACCTACCTACCTAATTCTTACAATCTAACAACTCTTGACAACAAATTCTGTTGGAATACCTAGTTAAAATTCCGAAGAATGCTTCTAAGTCTGAATCTGCAATATCAGACAATTTATAGATGAAATATTTCCCAGCACGAAAATAGGGTTTTTCTTGCTGGTTAAAAACGATGTTTATTCACTTATGAGGTAAAGTGACACATTTATCGACGGAAGAAAAAGAAAATTAGTCCGACTTTCGCTATGGGATTTCAGTCTTACGTACAAAATTTTATACGGTTTTTGAAATTTAAGTTTATAAATTGTGATTTGTGCGTAAAAGTCACGTGAAAACTATCTCAATGAATATAAACTACTTATTGAATGGTTGGCGACAAGTTGGCGACTTTCAAAAGGTGCTCAAAACCTTCTGGAAAATAGGGCAATCGGCAAAATGGCTATGATTTTAATTAACTTTTTTTTATTTCTGTGCTATATGAGCTGCTAGCTTTAATAAATATATTATTTTTCAAATTGTCTCAATTATTTTTGATATCAAACATATGAAGCTTTTTTGCCGTCGAGGTGAAAAATCCTATGTTTTACACCAGAGTTTAGCTATTATATTGTCTCGTGCCGTTTATACTTATCATTCATAGTGCTCAGTCTATATGAGCAATGATGATGACGATGATAAGCATTTCTAGACTACTTCGCCATTTTATGATTTCAAATAAACACTCGAGAAATGAAAAGCTTTACTCTCTTGTAATACCAGTAACTATTATCCTGTTTGGTAATATTATTATCTTCAGATTCCGTTGAGACCAGGGACTTATATCGATATTTGAAAAATATCGATATAAGCATAAAATTTCGATAGTTGGATATCGATACGAAATAGCGATTAAAATATCGATAATTTTATCGATATTTTAATATCGATAATGTACGAAACGTGCGAGTGCGACGCGCGACGTTGCCAAACTTAGCAGGGCGAGAGGATCGGATCGGGGGATTATCGTCGGAGCGTCTTGCGTTTGATTTTGTTTTGCGTTTTGGCAAGCGGCAGATAGCTACCAACTAAAATGCGTTCTTTGCGTATTTTAGTGATTTACCCTATTTGTGGCTATTACGATACCAATACGAATGACGAATACATCGTAATTAATGACCCAATACGATTACAAATTACGATACGAATGCATTACGACTTCTTTTTGATAGCATTTTGTTGAATTTATTTGAAGCTTTGTTTGAATATATGTTTTTATATCAATACTAGCTATTGCCCGCGACTTCGTACGCACGGTAAAGTGACTTTTGTATTTGTTTATTTTGAAATAAGTACTTATATTTACCTGACGATACCTGACGACCGATTTGGCGCAGGAGCAAACTACCTGCCTTCCACGCCAGAGGTCTCGGGTTCGATTTCCGAACAAGACAAATATTTGTGTGCATGAACATGTCTATTTGTCTTGTTCTGGGTGTTTTCTATGTATAATAAGTATGTATTTACAAACAAGTATGTATTTATCTGTCATCAGGTTCACATAGACACAGTTTCTAGAAATTGCCCCTGCCGTGTTTGTATATTTACGAAGTTTGCAAATTTGTACGCAAACATAGCGAATTTTACACAAAACGACAAGATATTTCATCGAAATATCCATCACGATACAAAAATAAGTTAATGTTGCCAAGTTGCAGATTAAAACTAACATCTAATAGTACATAACATTCATCTATTAAAATATATACTAAATTACCTCCTTCAATTAATGAAAATAAAAATTCTTAGTTTACTAACCAATTAAAAAAATTCTAATAAATAAATGCTATTAGGTACAATTCAAATGAATACTTCAATGTCATCATTAATACTTAAAACAAAAAATAATGTATTAATAGGCCACTTGACTCATACTTAATTTGATACATCGAATGAAAATTTCCATCACATCACCGAAAAAAAAATGAAAAAAAAATATTTGGCTTAGGAAAACGTAATAAAGCGATATAATGAAATAAAAGTACAAGATTGATAAGTAAAAATAATTTTAAAAATATATTTTTTAATTTTTTATTTGAACTGATGAAAACACATCATCCATGTTAGTGTAGTCAATAGTGACCCCCACAGTAATTCCTCAGTCAGAAAAAACTTTACATCATGATAAAGTATTAATAAATTAAAAGTATGGTATAAATTTCCAAAAAATAATAATAATAGAAGATTAGGTATTTTTTAATGAAAGTCTTATTTCATTGATGTCTTTTTTAGGAAAAATGCTCCGTCAAAATTTTCTTAACCGGACATATTCATGTAACGTATAAAAACAATAATATGAAATACCCAAAAAAATATCCCAGCAGAAACACCAAATTTTAATAAAACAAAATGGGTGACTTGGACTGAAAAATGTCTCTGTCGAACTTTTTAACGGAATTATACCATTTTGCCAAGCATACTCATGTTTGAAAAAAGTTTTGGATTTTCAACAAGTATCACATACTTACTAGTATAAATAACTCATTTGGTAAAATAAATTTGGACTGAGAAATTACTCAGTCCAAATTCAATAAAGTTCAATATACAAACAGATTTGTATATTTATGTATAAATACCTAACTTCCGAGTGAGTTTTTGGATAATCATTTAAAAGTTTATGGCTCATGCTATTTTATAACTCAGCAAAGTTTCATCGACTGAGGAATTAGTGTATGGGTCTCCATACAAAGAATCTGTTCATTGCCTACACTATGATTTCTAAATTTGCAAACAAATAAACGTCACTTTCACTTTTTCTACATATAAGTAAGGGTGTATTCCACTTATCAAAGATGGATGTTGAATGTACAAAATTGAACGTCAAAGTCTTCAAATTTCTTTAATCAAATGCATATTGGAGAAAGATCTTTGTTAAGTGGAACTACCCTAAGGTAAGTAAACAACCACTTGACACTGTCAACACTGTCAAGTATTGGTTACAAATTTTTTGACGTCAGAACATGGCGAAGAGCGTTTTTACCGGTTAATAAAAAGCGAAATTTTAAAATAAAGTTTTGTAGCTAGGTTCTTATGTTTTAAAATTTTAATTTAAATACTTACATTTTTTGGTGTAATAGGACAATTATTAATCGTTTAGGACACGATGTTTAAATGAATACTTCCGAGACATTATTAATTAAAATAAAACATATTTTAATTTTAATCTCCTAACCAAAGAATGATGGGTTCCAGATTCATACGTTCTAAGGATGATTGGATGGAATATGGTGGATATCATCAATAAAAATCTACCACCAAAGAATCTGGCACGTCATAATATATGGTCATCTTCAATATCTGATGCGCCGCCAAAAGTAGCACTAAGTTAAATAAAAAAACGACATCAAAAAATTTAAAAAATCGTTGACTATCCGGTAATTTTTTTATTCAGTTATAAGGATTCATTTTCTAACGCATGTCAATCACTTATTATAAAACAACACTAACATATCGTTATGATTAATAATTTATTAATCATAACGATAATGCGCTAAAAGAATATAAGTAAAAGATAAATAACAGCAACGGCGCGCCCCATGTGTGTGGCGTGTGAGTGTGTGAGCCACACACACCACACCACACCAGACAATATCCAGACGGACGTAAAGTTGGCAACATGCATACATGGTATGACGCAGCAAGGCCTTATCGATTATTAATTATCGATATTTTTTTCGATATAATTATCGATAATAGAAATATCGATAAATTTTATCGATATTTTTTTATATCGATATATTTTTTTATCGATATTTTAGTCCCTGGTTGAGACGCTTCTTGTCGTACCATTAATAAATATACCGTTCAAGAAACTATTGAGAAAAAGTACAGACGCCAGCTCATAAAACTAGACAGATGTACTACTAAAACCGACTTTATTACGTGCGCGAGGGAGTATAGACAAATAAAGCTTGACGTTTTGTAAGTTGTACCCATGTTGTACCATTCTAAAAGCGAAATATTCCGTAAATGTGAATAGAAAAAGCGAGAAAAGAATTCCGTTTATTGTTTTAGCTGACCTTGAGAAAAATTGATATTCAATCTGTTACATTTTCAAGGACTCTATCGCAGAGTGGTTTACTTGTTTTTGCGCCAAATGTTTCTAAGCCCAGCCAAACACGCTCAGTTATATCTGCGCTGGTATATAATTTAGCGTGTATGTATATTCATGGCAAAAATCGATAAAAACATAAGAAGACGGTGCATGAAAACTTTCGTATGGAGTATCGCCCTCTATGGATGTGAAACTTGGACAATGACGCAGAGAGATAAAGGAAGATTAGAAGCATTCGAGATGTGGTGTTGGAGAAGGATGGAGAAAATAAGCTGGAAAGAGATGGTTACAAATGAAGAAGTATTGAAAAAGGTAAATGAAAAACGTCAGATATTAAAAATCATAGAAGACAGAAGAGGTAGAATGATCGGCCACTTGATAAGACATGACAAATTTACTACAAACAATAAAGAAGGAAAAATAGAGGGAAAGAGAGGAAGAGGAAGACCAAGAAGAGCCTACATGAAACAGAACAAAGAGAAGGTGAACGTCGTGTCTTATCAAGAAGCCAAGGAACTGGCTTTGGACAGAAACAAATGGAGGAAGCTACACAGACAAGAGCGTGGCCTTAAATTAAGAGAGAGAGGATGGCTTACCTACGATTAACTACACAATTAAAACCTTAATCATTGCCCGTTTTTGCTATTTTAAATTACAGAGCGAATTTTTTTTCAATTTATTTAAAAAATGGACAGACTTACCGTTTTCTGTATTTGTATATGATGAGAACGATGAACGCATTCCCAATGAAGAGCGCCGCTATCAAAAGCGACGGGATCACAATATCTGCGAACAAATATAACGAATTAAATTAAACCATATTAATAAAATAAATAAATATGACAAATGATGTATTTTTTATTAAAGTTTTTTATGAAACATGTTAGGCATGATCATCAGCCATTTAATGTCATGACTGTTGGGGCACTGGCCTTCCTTATCCATACTAATATTATAAAGAGGAAAGATTTGATTGTTTGTATGTTTGTTTGTTTGCATCGAATAGGCTCCGAAACTACTGGACCGATTTAGAAAATTCTTTGACCATTAGAAAGCTACATTCATCCCGAGTGACATAGGCTATATTTTATCCCGATATTACCACGGGAACGGGTACCACGCGGGTGAAACCGCGAGGATCCGCTAGTGGATGGATGGACATCCTCCTTCGACATTGTCCTTCGACTGTATCAAATAAATGTTTTGATTGATTGATTGATTGTTTTGATTGATTGATTGATTGACATGACCCACTATGCAGGCCCAATGTGGATTGGTGGGTAAATGCAGCCGGGGACCAACGGTTTAACGTGCCATCCAAAGCAATGAGGAGCGCGAGATAATACATTTTGTTCATTGAAATTATGTATACTGTTTGTTATCTCTAATAGGTAGGTAAGTAAATAAAACTAGTCCAGTTTGATCGTTAGCTTTATATTTGACCTGTAATAAATTTCAACTGTGTTTTATATCAAATTAGGTATGCTTCATTAATAACGCCATTGGGTTGGATAAAATTTTCCTGGCCAGACATTTTTTAACAACCTATTCACGATATGTTATTAAATACACTCAATTTCACATACAATACTCTTTATCCAGTAAACAGATGGATGAAGGTCAATCCCTATTAGTATCTCAGGCTATAACTAGAATTCTATGTATTACACTTGTTTCTTTGCGGGTACTCTATTGCTTTTTTTTTTTTTTTTTTTTTTATCCACAACGGGGTAGCACTTAGCCTTCATCACACCTGATGTTAAGTGGTGATAAGGCTGAAGATGGAAGCGCACTACTCCCGGAATCCTCAATAACTGAGGAACTGGCTATCTTATCTCTAACTGCCGGAACACAATAATGCTGAAAACATCATTGTTATGGCGTCAGACTTAGATAAGATGGTGGTAGCTAGCCAGGCGGACTAAGAACAAGTCCTACCACCAACCAAACCGAATACAATATGTACCCCCACTGGGAATCGAACCCGGGACCTCTTGGTCTGAAATCGGTGGTGTGAACCACTAGACCACAGAGGCGGTTAAAAGGCTTCTTCCAAACTAAACGCTTCTACACATACATATTACATATAACATTGAATTAATGATAATAATTGAATATTTTGCGAACTGCAATCTGTAGAATGGTTGCATTATTTGCACGCACATTAATTTTATGAAATGGTATTCAGCTTCAAAACTATTTCATGAATCGTCAATTTCCCTACGTTAAACTTTTTAAATTTTTTAATAGGGAATAACCTTCGCATATGCCCAGCAGTGGGCGTCGTTCGGCTGACATGATGATGAGGATGAACCTTCGATCAACAATAACACCTTTGTTGATTGAAGGGAATAACTCACTCGGATACAACTCAAATACCCATAAAATTTGTTCCATGTTTAATAATAAAACCAAGCAAATTAGTACCCTGTTGATCATTAGCGAAACAACGTTTAATTTCTTGGTTGGTTGCCATTCATCCATTAGGCTCAGATGGCAGAATTCAGATCGATAGTTGCCAACCTTAATGGGAACTAATCTTGTTACGAGCGACTTAAGCTAAGCTTCAACTAATAAATTTGAAAATTTGCTAGATACAATATTAACTTGGATGGTTGGTATCAGTTTAGTCTGTACTAGAAACAAACAAGCGTTATGTATATGAAACTAAATACCTATAGTCGATGCCCTCGACTTCGTTCGCGTCAGCTGAGTGTCTTATGAAAGACTAGCTTTCCGCCCGCGGCTTTTCGCGTGGACTACACGACGTTATCCCGCGGGATTATGATAGGTATTTTCCGGGATAAAAAGTAGCGTATGTTCTTCTCCAGGCTACAAAGTATCTGTGTCCCAAATTTCAGCCAAATCCGTTCGGCCGATTTGGCGTGATTGAGTAACAATTATTTTTTAACCGCTTCTGTGGTCTAGTGGTTCACACCACGGATTTCAGACCAAGAGGTCCCGGGTTCGATTCCCAGTGAGGATACATGTTGTATTTGGTTTGATTGGTGGTAGGACTTGTTCTTAGTCCTGGCAAGCTACTACTATCTTATCTAAGTCTGACGCCATAACAATGATGTTTTCAGCATTATTGTGTTCCGGCAGTTAGAGATAAGATAGCCAGTTCCTGAGTGATTGAGGATTCCGGGAGTAGTGCGCTTCCAGCTTTAGCCTTATTACCACTTAACATCGGGTGTGATGAAGGCTAAGTGCTACCCCTTTATGGATAAAAAAAGAATTTTCAGCTAACAACATTAAGAACAAGTAACTGTGTAACTGAAAATGTAAGATAGATATACGTATGAAGATGTTCATAAGAGTAAGTGATTTCAGTCGGAAATCTACAATAGTCCATAGTATTAACTGAAAGTCGAAAACGGTGGGTCCGCTACAAGTTCCTCCGCCTGAAAAGCTCAAGTTTCCCAGCATTGTGTTTTGAAATTGTTAATGTCACATTGAAAGTTACTAAACTTGGAGTCCGAGTGTAGTTAAAGTTATTGCTCTAAGTATCATTTAGTTGACAACAATAGTAAATAGAAACAACATATCTTAATATTTATAACGCTACTCGTAGTGTTGACGATGTAACAAACTAAAAAAACTTTTTCGATTGAATCAACCGTCATTAAATTGTGAAAAAAGAAATATATTATTATGTACAGTGCCACAAACTTTGCTGTTCCGGTGACAGCGGCGCTATGTACGTTTTTCTTTTTTTTGTTGCAATTTACCCGGCCCTGACTTCTAAGACCTTCAGCCGCCAGCAGCGTTATGGTTGGACATCAACTTGACAGCAAAATGACATTAAAAAAACACGTTAGTTTCACATTTTGGCCACCGAAACAGAAAAGATTGTGGCACTGTAGCTTAAAGGTCACAGCACATACATCAACTCGGAAAGGGATCGACACCGTATCGCCTTTCGCCTCGCCGTCAACCAGGCGTCAACCTAACGCAAGCACGTAACCAAACCGGATCAGCGTCGGTACGTCGGCTCGGCTACGGCTAGGCGACGCCGCGCTTATTACGGCTCGCCGCACAGTGGTTCCATATATAAAAAAAAGATTAAACAAAAATAAAAAAAATATAAAAAAATGACAAAAAAAATTGTGATGTGGTTAGTTCATTTCCATTATCAGACCACTATGCCTAGAGCCGTAAGCTCGGGTACGGAGAGACGTGAGCGCGTGGACGACTAGCGGTAAGCGCGGGGATAGCAAGTTGAGCGACCCGCAAAGCGGTTCGTGAGCTGTGGCCCGATTCTGCTAACGTTAAGTCATAATCGTGTCTCAATCGTGTTTCAATTGTTGTGCTTTTTTACACACTAGTTACAAGAAATGTGAACTTTTTTCACAATACTACTGATGGTCACACCACACACTACATTCATATCACATCATACTGTCATAATTCTTGTAACTAGTGTGTAAAAAAGCACAACAATTGAAACACGATTGAGACACGACATTACGACTTAACGTTAGCAGAATCGGGCCACTGGTCCCGAGGCGAGGCGATTACGTTACGATTCCGATTAGTGTGCTTTGCAGTAGGGGGTTTCATACAAAGAATACTGAACCGCTCGAGTTGATACGTTTACGATCCGTTTACGAGTTGATATGTCTGCTGTGACCTTACTTCCGCAAAAAAAACAATTTGACTTTGATGTCGCATACTCTGAGGTCACGAGTTCAAAACCTTGTTGGGGGCAAATGTTTGTTTGTATGATAGATTATCGCGGCTGTTTATAATTTATCCTACTTCCTACTATAATATTATATGTGAAAGTTTAGATGTTTGGATGTTTGTTAATGCTAAAACGGCAGAACGGATTTGTCTGGAATTTGGGACACAGGGACTTTGTAACCTGGAGAAGAACATAGATAATTATGCTACTTTTTATTCCGGAAATATATTACATTCCCGCGGGATAACGTAATTGTAGTCCAGGCGGGCGAAGCCGCGGGCGAGAAGCAAGTTTTATATAAATATACTAATCTCTGTATTATTTTTAATCTATCCATTGCCCTATTATCCTAAGTTTCTAGCCCCAAAGTAAGCTAGGCTAAAAATTGGTGTGAGTGTAGGAAATATTTATTACATGTAGGTACCTATTAGGTACAATGTACATAGGAGTACATGTCTGACTTTCAATTTGCTTGTGAATGTGGGAAATAAATCGGTTTATTTTTATT
This sequence comes from Crambus lathoniellus, assembly GCA_949710035.1. Classification (NCBI taxonomy): domain Eukaryota; kingdom Metazoa; phylum Arthropoda; class Insecta; order Lepidoptera; family Crambidae; genus Crambus; species Crambus lathoniellus. The sequence goes on from OX453300.1 coordinate 6,974,219, forward strand.
TTTATTTTATGTATAAACTAATCATAAAATAAATATAAAATAGCTAGCCTTCCGCCACCGGTTTCGCTCGCGTATAGCCTATATTACTCTCCAGCTCCAAAACTATCCCCATACCAAAAATCACGATCACGATCCGTTGCTCCACTTTGAAGTGAAAGATGGACAAACAAACACACTTTTACATTTATAATATTAAGAATGGATAAATATAGTAAGCATATACTGACCGACTATCATGTTTGGTTGATCGTGCGGCGGCAGCTTTGCTCCCTCGTCAGTCCCCGGCGCCGAATCGTTTCCGACCGCCTCAACCGCCTCCGCTGAAAAGAGAGTTATTGTTAGACAGCATGAAAACATGAGCAGACTGCATAAAAAAACGGGTCCAATTGAGTACCTCCCTCCTTTTTTTGGAAGTCGGTAAAAACTGTTAGATCAGGGGAATGATGCAATCCAATCCATAATTTGCAAGGAAACAAAGACAGACAGAAAGACGGTTAAATATTGGACTGAACACACATTGATCAAATCCCAAATTACGTAGTTGCATTTGTAAGCAATGACGGGTACTAACCCAACCACATACACCCAGATATGGGAAAATGTAAAAAGTTATTTTTCTGTATTTTACTATTATACAGGTGGCAGATTCATACTAGGAAGATAGGTATTGTTATAGGTACATCGGCGGTAATAATTTAGGTTCTGTCTTATTGAAATCAAATCTGTACAAGAAATATTTAAAAATAATCTATATCAAACTCTTTCGTTACTGCTCTTGCTCTGCTGCTGCTCTTGTACTGACAGACAACGCACAGCCGAAACTACTGGGCGCAAGAAGCTGGTCATGTACTGTGTACCTACCTATGTTCTTTGTGAAGTGTAGAGGGGAGCACTAAGAGAGGATTTTTGTAAATTGCCCCTCTACGGGGGTAAAAGGGGGGGGGGGTCTGATGAGGTCACGTTACATAAAAGAAACCAATACCTAGTTTTTACTTTCTTAACGATAGTTTACTAAAAGTGTCATATCCATACTAATATTATAAATGTGTAAGTGTGTTTGATTGTTTGTATGTCCGTCTTTCACGTCAAAACGGAGCAACAGATCGACATGATTTCTGGCATGGAGATAGTTAGGGAGCTGGGGAGTGTCCTAGGCTACTTTTTATCCAGGAAAAATATTATATTCCCAGGGGATAACGTCGTGTAGTACACACGCGGGCGAAAATATTTGATTATATTTCGGCCGAATTTCTCGCGGTCGGTCGTTTTGTTCAATCAAAGTCAAGATAAAATCATCATTTTCTATTTTCGACTCGGCAACTTCGATCAACAATAACACCTAGCTCGGCAAGCTTTGTTTACTGTCTTCGTAACAGCGGCATTGATTGAAGCCGCAATGAAAAGTTTACAGTAAACGTTACAACGAACTGCTTCCCATTTTGATGGTCGAAGCAATTTTCATAAAACCGGACAGTGGTGTAAAATTACGATCAGTGGACTAGGGACTATAGGCGCGGTTTTATTCGCGTGATTCCCATTCCCGTGGGAATATCGGGATTAAATATGGCATACGAGCCTTCCGCCTGTCGCTTCGCCCGCGTAGACTAACCCCGAGTTGAAAATTTACCTATCTCCTTCCCCAAAGTCGACTCTATATCTGTAGCAAATTTCATCAAAATCGGTTTTGTAGTTTAGGCGTGAAAGTGTAGCAGACAGACAGATAGAGTTACTATCGCATTTATATTAAGTAACGAAGTAGGTACGTATGTCACTAAGGTATAACGTAACTTTCTTCTGGTGAAAGAATTTTCAAAACGGTAAAGTAGTTTTAGTCCTTTACAATTAAACAAATAATCTAATCTTCCCTCTTTAGAATAGGTGAAATATAGATAGATTAGATTTATCCTTGAAAGCAGCAAAATGCTTATAATAAAAGAATTAAATTCATACCATTCGCTTTTCAAAGTATTGAAGCACAGAGTTATGTGTTCATGTTAATTATTACTCGTCAAACCTTCAAAGTTGACATGTAAAAGGGTAATTAAACATGGAATATCCCATTAAATTTACAACCGTAATTACGCACCATGGTCGTGACGTTCGTTATAACGACAGCTGTCGCTAAACTCAACAAAACATCTTAAAACGGGAAAGCGCGTAACTTAGTCGTAACTTAGCCACGTCATTATAACTTAAGTTCCAAGTTTTCACGTGGAGTTCTGAGGGCACTTTTAAGGATATTGCTTAACACACTTAGGCATCTGGTGTTCTGTGATCATAATTGTATTATGTCTATACCTACTAATAAAATCGTATTAACTTTATGGGTGTGTTTGATTATTTTTTGTTTGTTTGGAAGCGTTTATCCCGCTAGCGTAATCGGATTTGTTTTCTATCCAATTCTTAAGGAGGGTTATTCAACATCAACTTTGTGTTACGCGAGTGAAGTCACGGGCAGTGGGTATATATAAGTAAAATGTAGATATTTAATGACGAAGTTAAATAATAAGTTGTAAAAAACTTCATTTTTATGACAAGCTTTTTTGTTGATTGTACTTTAATATTGTCTTGTCATCTAAACCAACTGTATGCAAAGTTTCAGCTCAATCGGACATTGGGAAGATGTTCCAACTTAGCTTGCAAGATTTGACCCGAACGGACATGCATACATACCTACTACTTAGTCCAGTGAATAGAGGATTTTTATCTTACAAGTGTTCAGAGTTTTTGATATGTTGTCTAGAATGGTTAGTGAGAATTTAAAATGGAAAATGCACAACTCCTTGCATCCGCCCCTACTGCCATATTGAAAAAATCGGCAATTTCTTCCGATATTCGCTTATATTTTCGTTTAGGTGCATTTGAGCCAGCAAAAGATTGTTCACAATGTTGTAGAGAATTAAATTTCCTATTATTAATATTAACTATCTGTCCTAGAAACAAAATTTAAAACATTAATAATAGGAAATTTTATTCTCTACAATACTGTGAAGAATCTTTTCTACAATAATACTGATTAGAAGAAATTAAATATTTTAAAATTTATTACATTTATTAAATTTAATGATAAAAATGATTAGGTACTGTGAGTCAATCTTGAGATAGATATTGCTATCGCGGACTTTTTATATGCCTTTTTACGGTAGGTATACATTCCGTAGTACATTATTATTATTTTTTTATGTATCTCATACGGTTTAGCCAGGAAAGTTCGCAATGTAAGCGCTTTTTTATAAAAAAAAATTTACGGCTTCATCACAAAACATGGAATTTTCTTTATTTGGTGGTTGATGTGGGTTATTATGAAGTTCACCGGGACCACTATAATTTATATTATGGCAAAACAACGTTTGCCGGGTCAGCTAGATAAATATAGTTTAGGATAAATTTAAGTCAAATAAGCAAGACACTTCATCAAAATAAATGAGACTTTTCACTCTCATTATCATAATTCCGTTTGATGAAGTGTATGAATAATTTTCATCTCAATATTGAATAAGATGAAAGCAAATGAATGCCGTGTCAAAGCTATCTTTTTGTTAGTCATTGCATTGAATATTGAATGGCAATAAAATATTTTGGCGACTTCCGTGGCCGAGTGGTGAACCGCACCGGTTTTCTAGCTGCCGCTATCTCTAGAGGTACCGGGTTCCATTCCCGTCGGGTAAATATTGAAAACGAACTTTACAATATTTCCTCGGGTCTGGGTGTATGTAGTTGTCTGTCTTGCCTGTCGTTGTTTCGCTACTATAGTTTGGTAATGGAATAATGTATGTGATGGTGTCAAATATTTTTATTTACTTTACTTATTCTCTCTCTACTCTTTGCTTTCCCTCAATGTGGCCTGCACTCAAAAGAAAGAAAATTAATTTTATTTTCAATTCAAACTTCTTTGTATGTATGAATACTTTATCATGATCATCACCATCCTAGTCCATGGAAATCGTACATTTTGCCTTGCGTTAAATGAGGTAGTTCTGATTTTTTTGTATGTTAGTAGTGATGAGATAGTAATGACAAATCCAATTTTTCCACCTCGAAAGCCCTCCGGATCATTGTTAAATATTAAAAAATCCAATAAATTTTCAGATTTTTTTCAGTTTTTGACAATTTTTACCACCAAGGACCTGTGTCACGGCAAAAGTTACTATGCTCGCTTTAAAGTAGACTAAATTTGCAATAAAAAGAGAATAATTTAGTTCTTTTAAGTCAAATAGTTTTTAAGATGGGGCTATTTAAAAGTTTGCAAAAATTCGAAAAAAGGAAGTATTACAGTATTTTTAGTAATCGACATTTTGACCCATAGTAGTGGGTTTATGGCAAAAGATAAATTATTAGTTATTAAAGTCCATTAAAGTTCCAACAAAATGACCAATGAGTAATATCAACTTACACTTGATAGTTCCTGAGACAGCTTTTCAAAGTTATTGAGGTAAGTAAACAATTATGTAATAGAAGGGTTTGCAAAATGAAGTACGCCTTAAAGGAAGGAGGATCTGGGAGGTGGTGGGATCAATTATGTACATTGTATGTATAATTTTGATGGACCAGGCACGTCCTCTGAATCCACAGCACACTTTTTGGGGGCAGCTTGCTGAGGTATAATTTCTTCATCGAACTGCTCAGGACGGTCAAAATCGTCCTTTGATGGTGGGTTATCAATCAATGGTTCATCAATGTCATCACACATCAGGTCTGGTATGTTCTCGCATGATTGGTCAATGCAGTAGCTGCAAACACCGGAAGATTTGAGTTCTGCTTTCCTGCAACCACATCTGCTGGTACAACCTTACATCTTTGGTATGCTTTCAAGGTGATTAAGGTTTGCGTGTCATTAACAAGGTAGAACGGGAACGTCTCCCAGATCCTTCTTCCTTTAGGGCTTACTACCTTTTGCAAAGCCTTCTATTACATAATTGTTTACTTACCTACCTCAAGAACTTTGAACAGCCGTCTCAGGAACTATCAAGTGTAAGTTGATATTACTAATTGGTCTCATTTTGTTGGAAATTTATTGGACTTTAATAACTTATAATTTATCTTTTGCCATAAACCCACTACTATGGGTCAAAATGTCGAAAACTAAAAAAACTGTAATACTTCCTTTTTTCTAATTTTTGCCAACTTTTAAATAGCCCCATCTTAAAAACTATTTGACTTACAAGAACCAAATTATTCTCTTTTCATTGCAAATTTAGTCTACTTTAAAGCGTGCATAGTAACTTTTGCCGTAACACAGGTCCTTGGTGGTAAAAATTGTCAAAGACTGAAAAATAACTGAAAATTTATTGGATTTTTAAATATTTAACAATGATCCGGAGGGCTTTCGAGGTGGAAAACTTGGATTTGTCATTACTATCTCATCACTACTAACATATAAAAAAATCAGAACTACCTCATTTAGTGCAAGGCAACACCACTTATTTGGTACGATTTCTCTCTCTCTTTATCCCAATTCTATTTTTAAATGTAAGTTTACTTGAACTTTGCAAAAACAACTTAGTAAATAGGTACCAATGTAACATAAAACTTTAATGGATGCTTTCATATTGAGAATAAATATTACTGTTGAAAACGTTGTAAAAAAATATTTTCCTAAAAGCCTTAATACACAAAAACACTTAATTTTAAAAGCATACTTTAAAAATACATTTTCCCCAATAATATTTGTATTACGCTCTTATAACGTTTTATTTTTCAACAATGTTTTGTAATTTAATTACTTATTGCTTTTAGTTCTTAGATGTTTTATGTGCTTCTCCTTAAATCTATAACTTTTTTGTTTTTTTTTTGTTTATAATAGGCGTTCACTTTCAAAATTGCTGTTATGTAAGATGTTAAATTAAGCCGTATTAAACAGAGACAAACAATATTTGCTAAACTGTTCCGACCGTGTAGCGAATCTCAGAGATACCTACATCAAAGATACTCTTCGACCATGGAATGTCAGATTATTATCTGACCTTCCATGGTTAAAGAGGATATTTCCTATAAAAAAATCGGTTGAGCAGTTCAGACACATTTTCGTCTTTCCATCCCACGAAAAAAAAAACAATAATATTTTTAAATATACGTCCAGAAATATAATTTAATCATCATGCCTCTTACAATCTGTAGGTGTTAGGAAAATGCCGTATTTCTATTAATAGAAAACCAAACAACAACATGAATGGGTCCCACAACTTCATTTCGTTTACTTAGGACTATATAAAGAACAACGAACAAATATTTTTGGCTGTTTCTGGAATTCCTTTATAATGCCCACTTTCAGAAATTAATTAAATAATTTGACTGCTAGGAAAAATTATTGTCTTGACAAACTAAAAAACGTTTTTGAAAAAAAATGTAACCGCCTTCAAAACGGATCTTCAAACAAAAATTAACAAACACTAAAAAACGAAAAAAATAATAGGATTTTTTAATTCAAAGGACGATGATACGTGACTTTTTCTAATTTATCTTGGTACTTACTGAACTGTTTGAAGTTTGAAGATCCGTTTTGAAGGCGGTTACATTTTTTTTCAAAAACGTTTTATTTTTCGATTTTTAGTGAAGTAGCTTAAGAAACAACATGGTGATTATGATAAATTGTTGTAAATATCCTATCCGTTACGGAATACAGCTTTCCATCTTTAGCTACTTAGATAACTTGAAGGAAAACAACTGAAGGTCCATTCGTGCATATGGTATTTATAAAACATCATAATATAACTCCTAACTGTTGAGGAGTTTCACCTCTCATCAGCAGCTCACGCTAATAACCTGAAAGAATATAACTATTGGCCCATACGTACGATTAATACTTAAAGAAATATTCTCCAGCTCCTAACTGTTAAGGAGTTGTAGCTTCCATCACCAGCTCATCACTATGAGATGATGACTACCAGATGCAAATACTTGACAAACTTCAAAAATAAATGGAACGCATAAGGCTTGCCTATATTTGAGAATTTCTCTCAATTTTCCTGGGATTTGATCCCCTGGTCCTGACTTGGTGAAAGTAAGATCAGGTCAGAAGTACTAACATTCGAAAAAAATATATTAGAAAATGATCCCCAATTTGATGAAACTATGAAATCGTCCATATACCCAAATAAAGTCTAAATACATATTATTCAGGATAACTCCTGAACTTCTTGCCAGTTCTTGATAAAATTTGAATGGGACCACACGAGAAGCATCGCCTTTTAAATAAAAAAAGAATTATCCAAATCGGTTCATAAACTAAAAAGTTCTGAGGTAACACACATAAAAATTTAAAAAAATAAAAAAAAATATACAGTCGAATTGATAACCTCCTCCTTTTTTTGAAGTCGGTTAAAAATTAAAAACTGAGAAGCTTCATTATTTGAAGTCGCTTAAAAAGGGACCTGCGTACTGCGTATTTTAATATTACCATAAAAAATACTTATCTAACGATTATAATCTCATTTACAATATAATTAATCTGTAGATACGATACAGATGCAATTGTATGCCAAAGATTCAACCAAAGACCCCTTTTTCACCTTTTTTGCGCTAAATACGAAGTCGGACAAGGCCACATTATGGCTTTGGACAGACAGGGATTTTTTTCTTTGAAATAGCGTAATTTAAGCTTGTATCTAAATGTATATCACTTATATCAAATTTAATCATGATTACGTTTCTAATAAAAACTATTATGTGTGAAGTAGGTAATATATATATTTTTTAATTACCTATGCCTTCTTTTTTATAATGAACATTCTCTTTCACTTTGTTTTATAAAGTATGCACTACTATACATATTCTGATAGCACATACAGGTACCTACTAACGTTTGATGTTTTTTAGATAGATATTTTTTTTAGTTTTTGAAAAAAGGGTTTATGCAATTTTATGAGACTTTTGCAAAAACAGCGAAATATGCCCGCCAGTTTGAAAATTTGACAGATCCGCCATTTTGTCGAAAAGCTTTAGGACATACAAGAGGATAATCTAATAATATTAATTTGTAAAATTTGCTTTAATAACTTCCTACTGATGTAAAATGCCTTTCAGTAACCTGTGGGTTTTAATTAAATTGTAGTATTTCTATTAATAAAATATACTTACCAATTTCGAATAGGACCCGAAGGCTCAATTCTTCATAATTGTATAAAGTTTCGTAATTTAATATGAGAAACGAACATTATTTTTGTGATAATAGGTGCTAAATTTAACTGACGAAAATTTCACTTCTTCTTTCCAATTACACCATAATTAAGTAATTATGTCCTAAATGATGGTGTAATTTGGTAGCAAAAGAGAATAAACTAGTGTTTAAAAGGTCTATAGGTAATTACACATAAAATAAACAAATACAAAAGTCACTTTACCGTGCGTACGAAGTCGCGGGCAACAGCTAGTTGAAGAATAAAGCATTCAAAAATATAGTAATACCTACATCGAGAAATCGAAATATAAACTAACTGAAACGTAGACACCACCAAACAGATAAATGCCTATAGTTTGTATAAAAAGCACCGCACAGTGGCCGTAATATCGTCCCGTAATGGTCCCACTGGGACACTTGTCGACAATTTAATCTAAACTACATTGTCCCAGTCTCGCAATTCAAATGCAATACTAGTTTTATTACGTAACAAGAGACATTCTTGCATTTTATTTGTTTTGTAAAAGTCGAAAACTTTTTAGTTCTGCTTTATGATAGCGGCAGTGGTCCTGACGGAAGATCAGCATTGGTTGGTTACTCTTGAACGAAATGGCATTGTAGAGTGCGTGTCAGATAACTCTGCGCGTGACTGATACGTTTTTGGCGCTAGTTACACAACATTTTTTGGTCTAAGGTAAATGATTAGTATTACCATACCGCGCTCTACAATCCTTGCGCTAATATCAAACATCAAATACAAAGACTTTATTGCAAGGCGATAAGGTTTATAGATTTTATCTTTGAAATTAGCTTAAGAATTTTTCCATTGCAATTTTACCCATGTCTCAAGCCAAGTGTTATGCATTGAAAATACTAATTTCACACAATTTTATTTCTCAACGATCTCTTTTACCAACCATATTGGTAGGTATATCGCCCGCGTAGTTACTTTGTGGTATAACTATTAAAATTAGACAGCTAAGAAAAGATTTACAATCGTCGCGTAAGAAAAAAGTTTTCCGTCAGTTAAATCATTAGCAACTGAACAAAACAAACGAGAAATGAATATCAATTTCTTCTTGTTAATTCATTTTCAACTTGTCCTTATGAACAAGTGGATATCAAATAAATGTTGTTTATCTTGGCATTGAAACATCAGCTCTTATAGCGCCAGGCCACATAGCCAGCTGGCGAGGTAGCTGACAAGCCGAGCGATGTGACGTATAACGTCATTTCATACTGCGAGAGAGAGGGAGAAAGAGGCGAGCGACGTCGCTTGCGATGTGAACCGACTATGAAAAATTAAATCGCCTTAAAAAAACTGCAAACAAAAACTCACTTCCCAAAAACATGTAAAAATGAAAATAAATTGAATCATTAAATTCAAAGGACGAAAGTGCGGGACTTTTTTTAATTAATCTTGGAACTTATCTGTCTGAAGTCGACCATTCATGGGACCAAATTGAAACTTTGGTCTATCAGATAAACAAAGAATTCAAAATTGGTTCACAATTTAGCGGAGCTATCGTGGATGACACATAAAAAAACAGACGACTTGAGAATCTCCTCTGTTTTTTGAAGTTGGTGCAAAAGAGGTGAAACGTCACATATCGCTTGGCTCGTTAACTCGCTCGCAGCTAGCAGTTTGGCTTGCACTTAAAGGTCTGCCCACACGTACCACAACCACAAACCATAACACGTGGGCGGGGCACATTTGTATTGGAAATGAAACGTACCACATTTTGCCATCATTATCGACCGCGTAAGTGATACCACACCACAACGCAACCACCAGCGACGACGATGCGAACTAGTGGCCGGCCACATCGCATACGACATAACCACATCACAAGTACTAGCGACAACGCAATCACATCGACATTTTGTCGCACAACCACAACGCAACTCAAAAAGTGTGGGTGTGGGTCGACACTAAACAGGGAACTCCTAACACTATAGGTACAATAACTTGACGACACTTTAATAAATTTGTAAAATTCCAACGCCAGATAAATAAAGACAGTCGTCGTGAGAAATGTAACATTTCTAATAACAATTCTCTGAATTGGTACAATAAGAAACTGAAATTTCATTTCATTTGAAAGTATTTCAGGGTACACCTGCTCATGAATATTAATCGGGAAATATTGGGAGCCGCTGGAAATGGGAATTCAGTCATTGGAAATATAAGAACGATATCTTGATCTATTTAATTACTAACGTTTTTTAATAAAATTTAGCTTTCAATGTCCTGACAATATCGGTTATAATTATAATATCAATCGAAAATCTGTGTTTATCGGAGAAAACGCATCTATCACTAGCGAAGCTTAGCGTAGGTATAATAATATGTTTTTACACTCTGCATGTGTGTAGGTCAGTGAACGCATTGTTGCACCATTTAAGTAACACCACATAAAAGCATCCTTCTGTATCCTACTAATGCTACTTCCTACTTAGGTACTACAGTTATTATAAATGTGCAAGTTTGGATGTTTGGATGTTTGGATGTTTGTTACTCTGAACGGATTTGGCTGAAATTTGAGACACGATACTTAGTAGCCTGGAGAGGGATATAGGCTACTTTTTATCCCGGAATAATATCACATTCCCGCGGGATAACATCGTATGGTCCACGCGGGCGAAGCCGCGGGCTGAAACCTAGTATATCCATAATATAAAAATACTTATTTCGGCTTATTTCTTAACTTGTACAGTACAGACTGCGTTCTCTTCATGATTGTAGACCAACAGGAAATACTCAATTGGTTTCGATAAATCGTTACAGAGCCGTTCAACATTTAATTTTATGACCATGGTTTTACTGTCCATGTTGGCCTAAGATACAAATAAGGATCGACGTTCACTTATCTGTTTAATTGATGAAATGTGTTTTATATATAATTAAATATGCCAAATAAAATTATATTGCGAGTGGGTTGGCTAAAATGTTCCTTTCAAGACATACTTTTTGAATTACGTATGTACGTAGGTACGTACGTAACCTTTTTTCTACAAAGATTGCACAATTGCAATTGCACATACAATTGCACTTACCTTACCTGGTATTTTTTAATTCTTTTTATACCACTCTATAGTATAAAACTTGCAGAATTAATTATTTAATAAACAAATTGGTGCAAATTACTCACTTTTAATTTAACTTCCAATCGCTGCCAACCCTATGTTCTGCCAGGAATAATGTTACCCACCCAACGTTTTTCATTGTGTAGACTCCATTCTATAGAACAGTTTAAAAAGTATTAATTACTTATATCAATTTGATTTGATTGCAACCGTCGATTAAACAAAGCCTTGACAGGAAAATATCAGCAACCCACGGTAACATATTATTTAGCCTACTAAATTTGATATAAAATACTTTTGGTCCATTAAAAACAGATGAGCAAAGTTCGATCCCTATTCGTAGCGCAAGCTATATTATGTTCAGGAATGAAATGGTACACACTACGTTATTGAATAATTTTCAAAATTTATTGTCACTAGACATGACATTCGCGTGTGTATTTCTACACATTTTCTTTCTAGGAACAAAAGTTACCACAAATTAACAATAAAAAAACGGCGCTGAATTTTATGGTCCCTAAATGTAAGGAACTCTCAAAGGGTAGAAGTGAGAGATAATTCAGTCCCGGCCGCGACAACGCTCGGTCCATAACTAATGTGACGTACGGTCCCCGGGCGCTAGGGCTGACACCTCCACACTAATTACGGGTTAAATAGGGTTATCACAGTAACTTTGGTCAAATAAAGTTATTTTGTTCTAATGAATGATAGGTGCGAGAACTTTTTATCACTTTTTTAAAATGTACTACGGATATAGATATTTTTATTGTTTAATATTTTTAGATATACAGGGTGATTTTGAAATCATTGCCATCCATTCGGCCCATTACTTATACATTTGTCCTTTCTGAAAAAATGTCTAATAGATCTAGTTCTATCTTCCACTAGATCCTGCCACTTTAACTTGTCTTTTTATTTGTTGAATGAATTAAATATTTGAAACATAATTTAGGATTATCAATAATTATGACTAGAAATTATTGTAGGTAGGGTAAAGAAAGGTATATTGATGATATAAGTAATTTGGTGATATTTTCTTAAACGGATTATCACAACACAAAGTTTCCTATGCGAGCTCATTCATGATCATGAGACAGCGCTAGAGAGTTCCTACGAGTGTGAGGAAGATAGACATATATCACGCGCTACGCTTCAACGTTCCTATGTTTAGTAAACAATATTTATATTAAATGTCACTAAATTACTTATATCATCAATATACCTTTCTTTACCCTACCTATTTTCATGTCTATCAGCGTTGATAGTGAGCTATAAATCGCATGATGCCTTGATGGGTTGTTATTGTTACTCGGTATAACCACTAATAAAAAAAGGAAATTAAAGTATTTTTCACCAAATCTTATGTTAATTTTAGAGAAGTAAAACAGCACAATATGAGAAAAGACAATTTTAATCCTTTAACTAACTGAATTTTTTAGTGGAACAAATCTAGGCTAATGACCGTAAACTAGTTGCAGTTAATACCTACTGCTAATATATTTGAAACAATATGTATAATACTATTTAATTGTTGCTATTTATTTAGCTTTAGCTACAGTGAAATATCAATATTGCATTATATATTCAGAATATTCCTTTAACAACAACACAGGTAGCTGATACTGATACATCAGAACATAGTACCTACGTTAGGTGAAACGTGAACCACTCACGCTTGATTGACAGTCCGTAATGTCAGTAGAATAATATTATAAGTATACAATTTATGTACAGTAGCACATCAACCTTGATTCAGAACCTTGAGCTTGACATTATCGTGTATGTAATGAGATTGAGCATTTGGCCTGCACAATTGACCTGCACAATTGGCCTGCAAGTGTGGCGGTTAAACAACTTTCTCAATGGTCCCTCGCGCGACGAGTTGCTAAAGATATAATATTAAGTATATTATACTACTTATAAGAAAATAGGGGCCACTGGGCTTTTTTCAAACAAACGTGTTCACTTTAGTGTCTCATAGATGAGTATTTTTTTGCATCTCTGCAATTACTTTTACGTCAATGGAGAGACCAAACGCCCAATTGTCAAATCTCGTTTTCAAAAATTGCCGTTAACCGCTCAATATTTTCAAAAACGAAAAACTATAAACCGACCTCCACGCTCCATAAATCGTTATAATACGGTATTTTACTGATTTTTTTTTTATTTCTTTAATATGTTTTTCGAAATATTAGGTACACAAAACAAGTTTTCATTTTGAATTATCTTGAATATTTTCAAAGATATAGGACTTCAAACTTTATAATTAGACAAGGACAGGACGCTATCTTAGTGACGTCAGTGGGTTAGTAGCGTCATAGTCACGCCATAGAAGATTTCGTTTTAGAAAGAGACAGCTATAGTCAAAATCAAACAGACTATAATTCTTTTATTATAAAACAGATTCAAATTATTTTTTCACATTTGGTATTCTTAATTGCAATATTTTTTAACGTCATCATTAAATATCTACATTTCAACAACAGTAAAATACCCTATTATGACACATGAAGTTTGACTTATTATTTTTCCTTTCCCAATCCTATCTTATCCCTCAAGAATCTCCACAACGATCGATTGATTATTGATTATTATTAAAGTCGATATTATTATCAACTTTCTTGCTGTGCATTTGGTAGTGTTTCCCTTTGCCCACAAACATAAGATCGTAATAAATAATGGTAACCCATCCTGATATCGTCCTAGAGCCTCTAACCAGCTCTGCTCTAACGCTCCGACATAATTATGTATATTTGTAATCCCCCGGTGTTTCTGATATCCGTCACACAAGTGCTTAAGCTAGGCTTATTTCGGAATCAGATCAATGTGTTTGATGTTGTGAGATATTAATTTATTTAAGTATCTATCCATAAGCAGGTTAGCCTTGTGCCTCAGTAGAAAGTACATTAAATGGCTATGGTATTAACTGTACTGCAACTGATGAAGGTAGATATGGCTTCGATTGTACATCGACATACAAAGACAAGACAAACACCCAATTACTATGCGTAATTGAAACATTAAACCGGCAGCGTTCAATCAACTATTTGCGAAGTGACAGCCCTACGTCCGTCATAATAGCTAAACTTGCGAATTATGGGTCCCTTGGAATTGACGTTGTCAGTGAGCTTATTAACATAGTGACAAGGTTCAAATTTGTAGCGAAGTTAAACCGGTTTAATTATCGCCTCGATTGTATAATAAGGGAGGTTCCCGGCCGACCTTTAAAAACGATATTTGCTTGCGTTATATACCGAACGCTCATACATACGTCCAAAATATTGTACTTGTGCAACTCTTGAAAGGGTTGGTTATACTTAATATCTTGGTGTAATAGTTGATCAGAGGTTGTCCTGGTATCCTCATATTGACTATCTTAGCAACAGGGTAAGAAAACTTGTTTGGATTTTTAAGACGCTACGACACGTCACTTCAAGGAAATTAATTAATCAAATCTATACCTCATTAGCACAATCAGTTATGACATATTGTATCTCTTCCTGGGAATCAGCATCTAAAACTGAATTCTTAGAGATAGAAAGATCTCAACGATGTCTGATTAAAGTTATGTACCATAAGCCATTTAGATTTCCGTCTGAACAGCTTCATGAGCTATGTCAACTATTGTCGATTAGGAAATTGTACATCCTCCTGGTTACGTTAAAATTGCACAAAATAACACAGCACTCCACTAATGAAAGCAATACTATAAGTGAGAGAAGACGTGGCAAAGTAGTTTTTATCCCACGTGTCAAAACTGTATTTGCGCAGCGTCAGTTCTGCTATGCCTCGTCGGCCCATATTTATAATAAACTACATGAAATACATAATATTCATAATATATGTTATAAACACTGTAAAGAATTAATAACGAAATGGTTACTAACTCTAAATTACCAAAAGACTGAGGCACTACTGAATTATATGAAGTAACAATAAGTAATACTATATGATTTATACACGTATATCTATATAAATATATTATATATTTAGGTATATATAATATATATAATTTACATACTCACACGAACACACACACACATACACTACACACACACACATACACTACACACCCACACACACACACACACATACACACACACGCACAGGTGAAAGATTTAGAATTTATAATCTAATTTTAATTTAAATAGATCTAATTAGTCTGTCACATTATATATATATATTTTGTATGCTATGTCTTTTGGAGGAGCGGAGCCTCCTGGCACAGGCTTCTTAGTATGCTTACTAGGTTGGCTCCAATCACTTTATTGCTATGTAAACTTGATGGACTGAAATAAAGATTTTTGTATTCGTATTTGTATTTTGTAAATATAGTTGTAAAAAGCGGATTTAATCCGATTTTAACCAAAGAAGCCGTTTTTAACGGATAAGCAGCTGCTTCAAAACGGATTTTTAATTGTCGCGAGTAAAGCAATATAATCTAATTGTTTTTTGTTTCTAATCACTTTACGATAACCTCGGTCTCGTTTCTCTCATGATAATTTCATTAACTCTAGATTTAATGTAAGAAAAATACTAAAAAGCATGCCGAAAATTCGCTCTACCCAGCCCAACGTGTTACCAATAAGGTTTAAATCCATTTAACATTTTGTATGCGAATTTCGCCGAAAAGTGGTCTGCCGGAAAGTCGTCGATATAGTACAAAGCACTTGTGTGGGTGCCTTTGTGAGTGATTGCTTTCATGAGCTCGTGTACTTTGAATTTATTGAGGGTTCAAAGCGATATAGTCAGTTTTAAGACAATTCTGAATACGGTATTTTACAGATTTTTTTTTATTTCTTTAAAATGTTTTTCGAAATATTAGCTACACAAAACAAGTTTTCATTTTGAATTATCTTGAATATTTTCAAAGATATAGGACTTCAAACTTTATAATTAGACAAAGACAGGACGCTATCTTAGTGACGTCAGTGGGTTAGTAGCGTCATAGTCACGCCATAGAAGATTTCGTTTTAGAGAGAGACAGCTATAGTCAAAATCAAACAGACTATAATTCTTTTATTATAAAACAGATTCAAATTATTTTTTCACATTTGGTATTCTTAATTGCAATATTTTTTAACGTCATCATTAAATATCTACATTTCAACAACAGTAAAATACCCTATTAAGATTCTTAAACCGTTATTTCAGTTTGTTAGCTTTCCGTTTTGTGTTGATGGAGATTTCAAGAACTTTGTTCAAAGTTGTGATTTGTTGCAAGATCGGGTAAGGAAGATTTATTTGAAAGTAAGTACTCATCTTTAACGCGATAAAAGAAACTGACTTTGAAACAAGCTCTAATAAAATGGAAACAATAAAAGAGGAGTTCATGATAGAGAGTTCCCATTGTATCACTTTCCATCTTTTTATATAATTAATTGTTGTGTGACAACATACATACATGTTATATTCCTATCAAATTGGTTTACAAATGTAAGTAATACAACTTCATAAAAATAACAAATTTAAAAGCGCAATTTTGTCCTACTTTGGAATACGCTAGTGAAAGATTTTTGTATCCACAGTTGGAATTGCGTAATAAATCATATTTCTCGACAGCATATGTTGTTAATTAAATTGTAGCGCTCCAGCTATGTGCATCAGTGCCACCCCGAGATTGATGTCTCAACTGCAATTTGATTACAGTGCATCCAAATTAATTTCAACCACTGCTGTTGCATTGTTATGTTATGCAACTTTCTAATGCTGCAGCTACAATAAAATAAATAAATATTTTCTTACAATCACACCAATTATCTAAGCCCGTAGTTAATTTCTTAAGAAACTGTGTCTACGTGAACTTGATAACGGATAAATATATACTTATACTTAATATACATAGAAAACACCCAGACCAAAACAAATGGACATGTTCATGCACACAAATATTTGTCTTGTTCGGGAATCGAACCCGAGACCTCTGGCGCAGAAGGCGGGTAGTATACCCCTGCGCCAAATCAGTCGTCAAAAAAATGTCCCGATAATGCTAAGATTTTTTTGTCACGACCGTCGATCTGGCCTAACAGTCGGGGTATCTCTTATTCACAACGGGATAGCACTTAGCCTTCATCACAGCCACAGATCACCTGTATGGTGATCACAGCTAATAGTAAGTGATGACAAAGCTGAAGGTGGAAGCGCACTACTCCCGGAATCCTCAACTACTGAAGAACTGGCTATGTTATATCTCACATAGGTAGGTACTGAGATTGATTTAATACAAAATTTTTCGTCATAGCCACCTACTGGATCAATGTAAATCCGCCATCAGCTATCACAATCGGCCCTCACAATATCTTTCTTCTCTTTTTTTTTACTTTTGTTTAATCTATACCTACTAATATTATAAATCTGAAGTTTGTTTGTTTGTTTGGTTAAACGCGCTAAACTCAGGAACTACTAGACCGATTTAGAAAATTCT
This sequence comes from Crambus lathoniellus, assembly GCA_949710035.1. Lineage (NCBI taxonomy): Eukaryota > Metazoa > Arthropoda > Insecta > Lepidoptera > Crambidae > Crambus > Crambus lathoniellus. Next base: position 6,991,846 of record OX453300.1, read on the forward strand.
TTGACCATTAGAAAGTTCATTCTTCCCAAGTGACTATATTTTATCCCGATATTCCCACGGGAACGATCTAAGCTACCACGAGGATCGGCTAGTATAGTATACAATAACATTACCTACATTAAAAAAGGCCTCTAACACACACCAAGCACGCAAAGGCTGATATTTCCATAAAACCCGTGGTAAACAAGAAAAAAAAATATCAACCCCTAGTTAAAAATCGTTTAGCCTTACACGGCAGCGGCGGTGGAAATTTGAATATTATCTTCTTTGAGGCATAATTTCCGAGGCAGACCTCAGGTGACGCACCTGCCTCGTCACTATGAAGATTTAAATATGTTTACTTGAGAACGTGAAAAAAGTGCTTTGAAAATGTAAAGGAACGCTGAGTTGTTTGTTACCACCTACCTGCAAAGAAAATTATAGACGGAAAACAAAAAAACAAAAATTATAATAACATTCTTAGAACTAAACATGTGGTGTGTAATGTACTTGTACGTTTTCAGTCTCCCTCAGTTAGTTAAAATGGAAGATATTGAAAAAACCTTTGCATGTAGAGTACAGGAAGACAATGAGTACGATATTTTTTTAAGTAGGTATCAGTATCACTCCGTTCTAAATATGTAGATCAAAATTTTATCTCTATCAAGTCCTTCCTATGATGAGGTTAAGTTAATTTGAATTTCAAAGGATCTTGTGAAACCCTTGTAATATTTGCTAATTAAAACAACCTCCAAAACTTTCCATATATTATATTTCCTGAGATACGAATAGGGATCGACCTTCACCCAGTCTAGTTATAAAATATGTTATGTCTAATTAACTGCCGCACTCAGAGACGTCAATTAACTTTATTTACTAACGGTATTATTAAACAATAAATAATGTAGGCTTGTTACTATCAATTGGTATAAAAATGATCCAAGAAAACCAGGTGGGTGTGCAATTTTCGTAAAAAAAAGTTCCGAAACTAAAAAAACATACCTTGCTAAACTACTTCTGATATATTATTAAGCATACTTTATTTGATACTTATTTAAAATACTTTTCATCCATTAAACAGATGGGTGAAATTCGTATCTTAGACCAATATCATTAATAGGAACATGTTTCTATTTCAGGTTTGTCAAAACTAACAAAAATGCGAAGGAAAGTAAATGGCGACGTGCCAAGTTCGTCGCGTGAGCCGAGAGCCGCACGGGGACGTGACGTGAGCGCGACGAGGCGTGAGAATCCAACGTTTGTTCAGTTTGAAGAGGACAGACTTTTCTAGCGTGCTACGAACTGAATGTCGCATGATGTCATGTTATAGTTTAAATAATGCTTAGGTACTTTGTTCTGGCATAATTTAAATCAGTCAATCAAAAAATACTGAGTTCACTTCAAAATCTAAGTGCACACAAATTTTTCGTTTTCTTCATCAATTTGTTGATGATCGGTTATTAAAATTTTTACTTTTTTGCATTCACACTGCAATTTTTATTATTGAAAAATTGAAAATGAAGTATTTTAGAAAAACACGACACGTCTCACAACCAGCACCGATTGGACTCGAACCCACGACCTTTCGCTATCCGGGCGACTGCTTTAACCTCTGAGCTACGGAGTCACTAACGACTCCCATCGGAGCTGGTTGTGAGACATCGATTTTTTCTAAAATACTTCATTTTCAATTTTTGTTGATGATCAGTTTATAAATAACTAGCGGCCGCCCGCGGTTTCACCCGCGTGGTTCCCGTTCCTGTGGGAATATCGGGGTAAAAAGTACATATAAACCTTCCTCTTGAATCACTCTATCTATTAAAAAAAACCGCATCAAAATCCGTTGCGTAGTTTCAAAGATTTTAGCATACAAAGGGACATAGGGACAGAGAAAGCGACTTTGTTTTATACTATGTAGTGAAGCCACCTTACCTTAGTCAACTTATTCGGTGCTCTACGCCCTCCCCAGCGGCACTACAAAGGACATAATTATTACAACCCAATCACGAGTCTCCTTTGTTTTTCATTAAAAAATGATGATGATGGATGTTCATTATAACAGTAAGTTTTATTGATATTTCAGCAAAGATACTATTTTATTACTCGTTGTCACAGAGTCTGGAAGTTATTATCATAATAGCCTTGAAATGATTGTGTGTTTCCAGAGATCAAAGCATTAAAGATAATGATTAATATCAAAACACGACCTATTTATCTATAAGCACCTAACCTACAGTACCTATATACAAATGCAATCAATGATGATTAGAACGTTTCAAGAAATAAACCCAAAAGGCCATTAGGAATTAGGATACACCCAATACAAACTATGGTAGGTATCCCCAATCGCCCCAAATAATTTTATGATGGACGGTATAGAATATTCTATTAAGCTAAAGCCGCATTAAGTACCTAACATGTATTCTGAAAAGAAAACAACAGAGCATGGAATACACATTTCATAATTCTAAGTGGAACGTACGGAACGTGAATAATAGATCGATGATATTTATGTCGCGAACAACTGGTTAAATTAGCCGTTCAAGTAACCGCCTAGACATATAACTAAACGGCACTGTTCTGCTTATTGCCTGAATGATATTCGGCCATAATAATATGAGCTAATAAGGCTAATATAGGCTAATAAGAAATATGTCTTGGATCAATAACTTTTAAGTACTTGCTTAAGTAGGTACTTGATTAACTAGTACTTACTTGCTTTAGGTGCGCTTACACCGAATTTGTTTTGGCAATAATTGCTTGGCAACTGTTAATGGATAATTCTGGAGCAGTTAAGTGGAGCAATCTCGAGATCATATCTTTCTCATTGCCGCGAATATGAGTTGCCAAATATCCAATCGGTTTGGAAATCTTTAGTATTTTTTTTCTAGTTAAGTATTTAAATTTATACTTTTTTGCATTCACACTTGCACTTGCACTTTTTATTACTGAAAAATAGAAAATGAAGTATTTAAAAGAAATCTACCCGTCTCACAACTTCTTCACATCTACAGTTGCAGTCGGGAATAATTCCGAATCTTTCCCGTGGAATACTTACGAAATATTCCGAAGTATTACGAAACATTCGGAATATTTCGATCGTCGAAAAATACGGGAGTAGGTAACGATAAAAAGGCAGCAATCGGTAAAAAGCACTAGAAAGCAGTTGACACTTATTTTGAAACACCTTCCTAGCTAGAAAAAAGTCAATCATAGTAAAAGTAAGTATAGATGGATAGATATCATACTATCTAGGTAGGTACCTCTTAAATAAAATTTCTGTAGATGTTTTAAGTGTTGAAGAAAGTAGGTAAGTACCTCCCTACGTACCATAGGTACGTATTATTTTAGCAAATTTTTAATGTTCTTGAATTGCTTGAAACGGATGAAAACATATTTTTAATCTATGATATTAAGGTAAGCCGATGAGAATCGGCTTGTACATATGTACCCTTCGCTACGCCACTGCTAGGTAGGTACAAACCTCGGCACCGAGAAGCCGTCTTCTATTAGAGTAGCAAGTGCCGAGGCTTATCATCACTTCACTATCACTAGGTAGGTAGGTACATATTATAAAATAAAGTCGCTCTATGCATCTGTCTGTCTGTTTCTAATCTTTCTTCTTTTAAACCACGCAACGGATTTTGATGCAGCTTTCACTGTCATTTAGAAAATTTAATTCCAACGGTTTATAAATACATACAAAACATTCTAATTACTTACGTATTTATGTACTTTATAGAGAAAATTACATGTTTTTTGGTGAAGCCGTAAAAAAACGATGTTTCGAGCGCTTACATTGCGAACGCTGAACCTTATGATCAAAATAATTTACTACGGAATTGTATATCATTAAAATGTCAACAAAAAAGTCCGCAACAGCGTCATATGTCTATCTCCTAAGGTTGACTCACAGTAACCATTTTTATCTTTAAGTAATTTAAAAATATTACTTTATTTGCAAAGCTAATTTCTCCTATAATCGGTATTAATCCTTATCCAAATAAGTTACTTTGGCCATTTAATGTAGGTAAATCAAAATTGTCCTTTACCCTATATCATTTAAATGAATAGGTACCTACTTTAGAAGTTATCACATTTAAAATGACTGTAACTGTCGAAACACCAACAAATTGTTCAAACGAAGCAGGGCCGGGTCGCTAGTACACTAGTATAGTATTATATATTATTATCTGTGCTAGTACCTAATAAAGTAATAGCAAGAATAAAAATAAGTTTTAGTGCTATGCTAACAGTACTTACCTAATTTTGTTGTTAATTTCGCCTTACATAGGTAAGGAATAAAATAAACATTCAAATTTTACTTACGCTAAATAACAACCAATTCAACATCAATCCATCACTGAGCAAATAAGTACTTCGTTTTTAAAGAAACAACATTTACTTTATAAATTTTAATCGTAAATCGAAATATTGCGAATTATTCCGAAACATTATGAATCTTTCTCGGCGGGGACGGGGCGCGGGCGAAAACTTCTCCGGGGGGCCCGCCCGCCACTCCCCGCCCCGCCCGCCGCGCCGCCGAGCGCCACTAGTAGCCCGAGAGCCAAACTGATTCGTTCTATGGAGACTCAACAATAATTCTATATCAGTAATTTCTTAACATAGAAAATTAGATTATCTAGTTTAATAAATAAGTCATTAGTAATCCACCAATATTTATGACGGCAACATTTTAAAAAAACAAATACAAAGCTATAAAAAATCTATAGAAAATGGGCAAAAATGGTATAAGTATTATTCACTTTACATTTGAATACATTTATTAATTATCTTTCGTAAAAGTATATAATCCCCCTATATTTGTAAATGAAAAACAAATAAACTTTAAAAAAACTCTCTACGTAAACTCAAATTGGCATTACACTTATGTTAAAAATGCTAGCAGAAACAACCGGCTTCCTCCTAAAGTATTAGTTTCCCGTTTTATTTCTTTATGGATTTCGACTTTGGTGCTTAGATATGGTGAACATAAACACATGTTCACGATAAAATTGGTGATAGCATATTTGCTGAAAAAATTGCACCATTTTCGGGGTATAACTTTTTTTTAATACCTTCCAATGCGATATTATGTTGGATTCCAAAATATAGTCTCTTAAAATTATATTTAAGGTCCGTTTACAAAAATTTGGCCAGTTATTGAATTTTTTACAAAAATATCGGATAGTTCTTGGGCTATAGACCAGTGTTGCGAACTTAGCACTTTCGGTGCTAGATTTAGCACTATTTTCATAAGTCCAGCACAAAAAAACGGCATATAGCACCTAGCACCAAATCTAGCACTAAATAGTACCTACTCATGCTGATTATTTTCTGGTTACCGCAGAACAAAATGCAGACACGCGGTCAGTAACAAAACGCTTTATGCAACGGCAATCTGATATAATTTGACCTGCCTGACTAAATTTTCTTTCTTAAGATAGTTACCTATGTTTTTCTTTGTCTTGTTTGTTGATTGATGATTTGCTTCTAAAAATGGATATTCAGTCAAAAAAGTCAGGTATGCTCAAAGTTTCAGAAAAAAGTGGGATCGGATCGTTCGATCACAAATACAAGAAATGGCTTAGATAGACCACTCGGTAATAGCTTGAAAGCAATGTGTATATTTTGCAAAACAGAAATGAATGCTAAAATAATCGAAATAAGCGTCATTCAGAATCAAAAAAATTTTTTTTTTAATTTTGTTTTTTTAAATTATCTAGCACTATTTTTCGAAATCCATACTTATCTAGCACTATTTTAGATGACGTTTGGCACCAATTTGTGGTATTGAGTTGGCAACCCTGCACTAGACTAGAATTTATTCTGGCTCACTCATCTGTCTGTGGCGCCCGCTGCGGCTTATGGCCGCGGCGCGCACGTTTTGTTCGTTCGTTCGTCCGTTCGCCTCGGTCGGTCGGGTCGGACGGGCGGGACTCGGGCATACGATATTTTTTAGCAAGATTGACCTAAGATAAAAAGAATTGTCAATATTTTTAATTAAATCTATTTTGAAAAATTCTGATAGAAAGAAACTTTCTGAGAAGTATTCCGTAATTATTCCGAATCTTTCAGAAGATGTGAATCACATCACATCTTCACATTGATGAAATTAACGCTGGCTATACAGCGCGTAAGAAGTATTGGATAAATTCGACGCTTCTCGTAACGACTCCGTAGCTCAGAGGTTAGAGCAGTCGCCCGGATAGCGAAAGGTCGTGGGTTCGTGTCGTGTGTCCCATCGGAGCTAGTTGTGAACTTGTGAGACGGATTGATTTTTTAAATAAGTACTTCATTTTCCGTTTTAATTTTTTTTTTCTATTTCGTTTATACGTTTAACTACGTCTCGTTTTCGCGAGAGCAACAGGCTTTGCAACAAAACAACAAAAGTTTCTCCATATTGCATGGATGTGGCTGTATCTTAGCAGCAGGTTGCTACATGTTGCCATCGCCCGAAATTGATTGATGTGGTCGTGACTTCATATTTGACGGGTATTGACAGGAATTTAGCAATTTTAGTTACCCGTGTAAGCGCACTTTAAGTCAATTCACATTTCGGTGTTCACTTTTCAAACTAAATGGCTATGCATTAAATTGAAAGGCTCCTTTAGTCAGTTAAATGCGACATCCAAATCATGATTCAGGCAGACTGATTCGTTTATAGCCCAATCGATTGACTTCATGCCCTAACAGCCAAGGTCTTGGTCTTAACGACCTCGAGCTACATTAAAAATGGCATGTTTGTGTGAATTGACGCTATAAATAATAGAAATAATGTATAAAGAACCAGGCCAGGAGAACTCAAAAACGATACCTATCTAGCTAGAGAAAGCGAAAGAAATACATAATGATCATAATTATGTAAGAAAAAAGTAGAGAAAGATGTGATCAAAAAGACAGATAATGTGTATTGTAAGCACGAGCCATAGGTCTGTATAGTATTAATCTAAAAAGTCAACTCTTTTTCGTTATTTTTATATAATTTATAATCTTCTTCTATATAACCTTCGGCACCAGCATCGAGTCCAAGGCTCAAATTGCAGTCAAAAAGCTAGGCGTCCTAAAAAAGGTCAAGCGATATTTCACGCCGGGACAGCTTTCAACTCTTTATAAAGCTCAAGTCCGGTCTTGCATGGAATATTGCAGTCACCTTTGGGACGGCTCAGCGAAGTACCAACTAGCTGCACTGGACAAAAAACTGGTGAAGAGCAAGTTTCACACCCTAGCTCACCGCCGCAAAGTCGCTTGTCTGTCGGTCTTTTACAGATTATACTTCGGAGAGTGTGCTCAGGAGCTGCATGATACCGCCATCCCCCTTCTTCCATCGGACATCCAGACGCACAGCGGGCTACCACCCTTTCTTTGTTGATATTCCCAAATGTCGCACTAAGAGCTACTCAACATCTTTTATATTGCGCACAGCAAACGAATGGAACTCCCTCCCTGCGTCTGTATTCCCGAGTACTTATAACCCGACTACCTTCAAAGCAAGAGTGAATAGGCACCTTCTGGGTTAGCTCGCTCCATCTTAGATCCTGTTTTAGCCCTTAACCGCCTCTGTGGTCTAGTGGTTCACACCAACGATTTCAGACCAAGAGGTCCCGGGTTCGATTCCCAGTGGGGGTACATATTGTATTCGGTTTGGTTGGTGGTAGGACTTGTTCTTTGTCCGCCTGGCTAGCTACCACCATCTTATCTAAGTCTGACGCCATAACAATGATGTTTTCAACATTATTGTGTTCCGGCAGTTAGAGATAAGATAGCCAGTTCCTCAGTGATTGAGGATTCCAGGAGTAGTGCGCTTCCACCTTCAGCCTTATCACCACTTAACATCAGGTGTGATGAAGGCTAAGTGCTACCCCGTCGTGGATAAAAAAATGGGCTTGATTGGGATCAAGAGCAAACCAATTAAAAGTAAAAAAAACCGTAGCATGAAATTCGCTAAATGACTAACTTTTTGTATATTGTATGAATTGCATTGCATTGCATTTTATTTTAAATTTCCTAACTAAAATACTGTATCATACCATAAAAAAGTAAGTCATTTGGCGAATTGGTCGTTTAGAGAATTGTACACACGGCCGCAAATCAGACTACACATGTTGACCTTGAGACCGCCTTTATGCCCTACGTAATAAAAGCTGTTATCGCAGTTCAACTGTTTAACTTGATGTGCTGCCGAGTGTACATTTCGAGAATTGGTCAATTTACTAATATTATATACTCATTTTGCGAATTGGTCATTACGCGACTAAACGGTAAAATTATTAGTTCCGCATCGAATTCACAATGGCTCTGGGACGAATTTTTAAAAAAATTTAAGGTAGGTATGACCACGGTATGACGCAGGCTTCCAGGAGGTTAAAAAATAGCTGTTTACCTCTTGGTATCTGGTGCGCATGACCTTAACGGAACCAAGCTTAGGACGAAACCCTTAGGGACTCTAGCGGGAATAACGAGTCATCTTAGTGGTTTAAGGCGGTAAGTATCTACCCGAGGAGTTAGAGATCGAATTGGAAGAGGCCTCCAGTTAACAAAGGGTCGGTAGAATGTATGTGAGAATTTAAAGCTTCTTGTACACTTTAGAATAGACAAGGGTTGCATGAGATGGTCATTGTGTTTGTTTCGTTTTTAACCGACTTCTAAATCAAAAAGGAGGAGGTTCTCTATTCGTCTGTATGTATGTTTTTTTTTTTTTTTTTTTTGTGTATGTCCACCGATTACTCGAAGACGGCTGAACCGATTGAAATGGTTCAAACGTTATTACATCAGTAGGCCTAGTACGAGTTTTACAAAAACCTAAACTACGATAGTTTTCGTTTAAACGCCAAACTTTCAGTTTACTACATTATTGGTAGTATGAGTGACTGCAGTTTAAACTATATCGACCATCGACTATACGATAGAACGAACAAACGATATAGAGTGAATCTATATACTTTTTCTCACTTCTACACTACAAAATAGATAAAGACGCAAGACTCAAATACTTTGACGTTTTCCTTATAGTTTTAAGTTCAAAACGTCAGTCAGTGTTGTTTGTTTTGTGGTTTTCAGACTAAATAAATTAAAATACATTACTTATTACATAATTTAACAAATTCTCAGTGTCTGAAGTTTGTTCTTCATATGTCGCGAACAATTCCTTCGCAATTTGAGGTCATGTTGTGATCATGGAAAGGTAATTAACAAATTTTGTACGAACTAATGTTACACATATTTTTTGCATTTTAAATGCTATTTTCTGGTTTATTTAACAAGATATTTACACTAGAAGATATCAAATACCTCTAACACGTAATCTCAACCGAGATAATTAATCCAATATTGTTTAAATGGGTATGAAATATCTTGAAACATTTGTTTATGAAAGCGGTTTACAATATTGCTTAATTTTTCAGAAATGGTGACTTAAATCAATTTGGTGAGGACCTCCATGGATGAGTAACGGCCCACAACAAGGGAGTATAACTCACAAGTGTCCCTAATTTGGACACAACCGGCAGTTCCAAGCCGGCTGAAAAGTGGATAAAGGTATGTAGCTATGTCTATTTTCATGTCAATAAAAACATCATTGTATGTTGACAAGTTTGTTTAATAATTATTGGTTTTTCTGTTTGCATGTAAAGATGTGGCAATACAAAATAGAAGGCAGCCAAAATCCACCGCTCTATCAGTGGAACAGGTGGTGGCCCTGCATGCAGGCTTTTGCAGGCATCCACACAACCTACGAAGCAAGAAATACATCTGAAATAAAGAAGATTAGGAACTAAGTTTGTAGTCTATAAGTATATAAACAAAAATTTAACAATATATAAGTTTTTTAATTTTCCTTTGTTATATTTGCCCCCTTTGCTTGTCTTAAGTGAATGACTTGAGGGTGGGTAAGGGCTGTAGTAACCTTGCTGATAAATCCACTCATAGCTTCTTGCAAAAAGTGGTTAGCCAGCCCAAGCACCCATTGGCAGTGGCAGTCTCCGTTCTCATAGAACAATAACACAGACAACACCGAAAAAGCAAAATTCTAATTATTGTTATACTTATGTATAGGTACCTATATTGGTCAAAAGAAAGTCAATCAACATAGATGAGAAATAAACATACCTTAGTTCTCTCTTTGTGATCTTTGAAAGCCGCTGTAAGTCCTTAATGTGCTACATAGAAATGTAAAGGCGAAATACCGTCGGGCATTTTAACAAATTATATTCACACTAGCCTTCCGCCCGCGGCTTTGGCCGCGTGGACGTTATCCCATGGGATAGTGATATTTTCCGGGATAAAAAGTAGCCTTTGACTCTAGCTCCCAAACTATCCTCATACCAAAAATCACGTTGATCCGTTGCTCCGTTTTGTTGTGAAAAACGGACAAACGAACACACTTTACATTTATAAAATTAGTATCTACCGATTTTCCCATGTGAATGAGCCTTATTCCCGCGGAAAAAAGTAGCCTATGTCCTTCCTAAGGTCTCGAAACTATCTCGTTTCAAATTTTATCAAAATCTGTTCAGTCGTTTTGACATGTAAACGGAACATACAGACAAACAAACAAAAAAATATACACAATCTTCGCATTGCATCCTACTTAACCTACTATTTATTATCCTACTATCCTACTAATATTATAAATGTGAAAGTTTGGATGTTTGGATGTTTGGATGTTTGGATGTTTGGATGTTTGGATGTTTGTTACTCAATCACGCCAAAACGGGTGAACGGATTTGGCTGAAATTTGGAACACAGATACTTTGTAGCCTGGAGAGGAACATGGGCTACTTTTTATCCCGGAAAAATAACAAATTCCCGCGGGATAACGTCGTGTAGTCCACGCGGGCGAAGCCGCGGGCGGAAAGCTAGTAATATTATAAATGTGAAAGTTTAGATGTTTGGATGTTTGTTACTCAATCACGCCAAAACGGTTGGACGGATTTGACTGAAATTTGGGACATGGATACTTTTTAGCCTGGAGAGGAACATAGGCTACTTTTTATCCTGGAAGAATATCACATTCCCGCGGGATAACGTCGCGTCGTATAGTCCACGCGGGCGATGCCGCGGGTGGAAAGCTAGTTTATAATATTAGTAGGGATTATTCTTATTTTTATTTTTTGCCATCGCAATGCAATTTTTATTATTGAAAATGAGTTGCTCCGCTACTTAGCGACTCCGTAGCTCTGTGGTTATAGTATTCGCCCGGACAGCGAAAGGTCGTAGGTTCGAGTCCCATCGGAGCTAGTTGTGAGACGGATCCACTTTTTGTAATACTTCATTTTCAATATTTTCACATAAATTCACGTTAAAAACAATTATTTCTATGAACTCACTAAGTAATTTTCAGTGACGAAGAAAACTATAAAAGTTTTGGTTTTCGTTTCCGTTTACTATAGGTTAGATGTCAAACCAGTAACTCATACTACCAAATTATCAAAAACTACTCGAAAACTTACAAAGTTTTCGAAAACTTTTACTAGATTCAACTCATACTGCCATTTTTAGTTCGTTATAGTTTCCGCTAGAGGCGCTAGTGTGAAATGTATGAAAACAAAATGATACCATCAAACTGTTCGAAAACTATCAAAACTCATACTAGGGGTACTGGTTGGTTTCCAAGTTGGTCCCATTTTTTGAAATTTTGAAATCGGCTCAGTAGTTTTCAGGAAATCTTGAAAATACTGTCGTTTTCGTTACCACTTTATGTGAATTTAATACTTATCTTTAGGCATAACTCCTTTGTTTATGAACCGATTTAGATGATTCTTGTTTTGTTAAAAAGGGGATACCTCAAGGTATTTTAACCGACTTCGAAAAAGAAGGTTTTCAGTTTGATCACATACCTATTTACCAGAAAACACGCAAATTGCCTGCACGATGCACTAAAAAGAGTGAAATAAAAATTATTTTTATAAAAAAATAAAACCGCCTTCTAAAAAACCACATCAAAAAAGTAAGAAATAATTCCTCACCAAATAAATAGCGTAACTACTTTGAAGTCGGGCGGGTTTTAACAAAAAACAACAAAAAATTGTACATGTTTCACGCCCGACTTCAAAGTACTTACGCTATTTATTTGGTGAGGAATTATTTCTTACTTTTTTGATGTGGTTTTTTAGAAGGCGGTTTTATTTTTTTCGTTTTATTATTATACTAGCTTTCCGCCCGCGTGGACTATACGACGTTATCCAGTGGGAACCTGATATTTTTTCGGCATAGAAAGTAGCCTATGTCACTCTCCAGCTCCCGAACTGTATCCATACCAGAAATCACGTCAATCTGATGCTCCGTTTGGCGTGAAAGACGGACAAACAAACAAACACGCTTTCACATTTATAATATTAGTATATTAGTATCCGTGTCCCAAACTTCAGCCAAACCCGTTCAGCCGTTTTGGCGAGATTAGGCAACAAAAATCGAAACTTTCACATATTTTATAATATTATAGTACGACTAGTTCTCCGCTCGCGGCTTTACCTGCGAGAGATAGACGATGTTTGATCGTGGCAACGAGATATTTTCCCCGAAAAAAATGATATGATTATGATTATGATTATGGAGTAGTTACCTGCAACTTCTAACGGACAGAAGGCAGGTAAAAAAATCTAATTGAAAACATTTATTGATTTGAGGAGCCGGTGGCGCAGTGGTTATCGCGCTCGGTCTGCGATCCATGAAGTTAAGCAATTTTTGCAGTGGTCGGTTACGGGATGGGTGACCAAACATTTTACATAACCTCGAGCTCCTCCGTGTTTTGGAAGGCACGTTAAGCAGTTGGTCCCGGCTGTATTTGCAGTCGTTAATATCCACTAATCCGCATTGTGCCCGCGTGGTGGGTCATGGCCCATTCTCCTTATCCATCCATAAGGAAGTCCAGTGCCCAGCACTGAGGGCATTAAATAGCTGATGATGATGATGATGTTTCATTTTAGTCTGATACAGCACTTGTAGTAGTTTTCGACACTTCGTATAAGTATTACAATTTATTTAAAAAATCCACTAAAAAGAAGATATAATCCCATTCACTCTCAAAGCTAGTGGCCAACCCAACAAAGTTATGAGCGTTTGCCATGACGAAGCTTAATTACCAGTTACCAGCCCTTATTTGTGAATCACGCGCTCCGGCCATTTTGAATGACGGGCCATCGGCCATCGGCCTGTGAATACATGACCTTTCTATTAGCGGAAACAAAGGGTTCAACGTAAATGAGCGAAATGAGAGCTATGTATGAAGATACTTTTTTGTTTGAAATTCTATCAATGAAGTTTGGGCATTGGGGTTTTTAAAATGTTTTTTTTTTGATGAATGAAATCAAAATCTAATAAGTATTAAGTGTAAGTAATAGTTATTATTTGATATACAGATAAAAGCAGAGATTAAGCTTTGCAGAAGAACTGAACAGAGCTGTTTCCATACATATGAGAGTTATATAGAGGAGCCCGTGGCGCAGTAGATAGCGCGCTCGGCCTGCGATCGTTGAGGTTAAGCAACGTTCGCAATGGTCGGTCACGGGATGGGTGACCAAAAACTTTTCATCTCGAGCTCCTCCGTGCTTCGGAAGGCACGTTAAGCCGTTGGTCCCAGCTGCACTTGCAGTCGTTAATACCCACCAATCCGCACTGAGCCCGCGTGGTTGGTCATGGCTCATTCTCCTTATTCATCCATAAGGAAGGCCAGTGCCCCAGCGCTGGGGACATTAAATGGCTGATGATGATGAGAGTTATATGAAAACAAAGCTCAGTATCAGTACCCCTAGCATGAAAAACTATCATTATGGTAATCTAAACTGTACCGTCCTTCAAAAGCTGTCAAAGTGCTGCTGTCAAATATGTACTATGTATTTAATTTCAGTTCGTTAAACTAGCGAAAGAGGCGCTGCTCTGGTTTTTCGTGCTACGGCCACAGCTACAGTTTCACGCAACTCCGCTTGTGTGAAGCGCACCCTTATACATTCTTATAACATCCGCGGACAAGAGCGCTAGCAAAATTAACATAGCATTGCGATGTAATGGACAGTTTGAAGAGTGTCATTATTTGACACTCTTGAGCTTGTTCATAATATGAAATTCAATGAAATCATATCCATCATTGATTCGCTTCATGTTGGATGATATTGGACACATTATACGGTGTCAATCCCATCTTATCTAAGCGCCAGTGGTCTCGGGTTCGATTCCCGAACAAGACAAATAATTGTGTGCATGAACATGTCTATTTGTCTTGGTCTGGGTGTTAACTATGTATATTAAGTATGTATTTACAAACAAAAAGTATTTAAGTATATATTTATCCGTTATCAAGTTTTCCATGATACAGTTTCTTAATGAAGTTAACATGGGCTTAGATAATTGGTGTGAATGTAAGAAGTTATTTATTTATTTATTTATTATTGTGTTCCGGCAGTTAAAGATAAGATAGCCAGTTCCTCAGTGATTGAGGATTCCGGGAGTAGTGCGCTTCCACCTTCAGCCTTATCACCACTTATCATCAGGTGTGATGAAGGCTAAGTGCTACCCCGTTGTGGATAAAAAAAAACTTATAGAGCGAGATCCCATGGCCGCCAGACATTACTTATTTTCTGACGACTAAAAGCTGGTGTTGGATTAGGTACCTACTTAGTTATATGCGTCTTTTAACTTGGGCAGATTGCCAATTAATGGGTACCTACATGGCGCTGAACGTAGGGAACAACATTAAGTTAGTACCTAATAACTTTTGTTAATTTCTCAGTCTTGATTTTCATAAGTAAGTACATCAATTTTATTATCGTGCTCAGAAAGCTATTTCGATACTTTTTGTTAGCAGCCAGATCAATCGGAGGGGCCAAACATCCCCCCAGACGTACATAAGCTTCGCTTTAAGTATGAGCGCGAACATGATAATTCGGTAGTTTTATAACATAGCTAATACTATTAGGTACCTAGGTACTTATTCTGTGACATAGCTCTTAAAAAGTTAAGTACCATCATATATATAAAAATCAATAAAGAGAAATTGCCTCAAATTGTCCCAAAGTAAGCATACCTACTCGCTAACTGCCCAAGTAAGCGAGAATGCATACTCTTAAAAGACGTGTGTGAGAGGTAAAAAAGGTCCTAATGCGATAGGGACTTCTTGCTTTCATGTCATTTTTAATTAGTGACGATTTACTTTAAATGTTTTTTTAAATTGCGGACGTTTTGCTCCCATGACTTACTACGTTACGGTCGTTTTAACAACGAGGACATTTTGCTCTGCGGACCACCCCCTGTGAATTGATAAAAACTACCTACTTAATCCAACACCTTTTAGTCGTCAGAAAATAAGTAATGTCTGGCGGCCATTATGCATAAATAACCACCATCCTTTGTTACGTAGGTGCATGATCATACCATTTGACCAATACATTTCCCAATCACTATATACCTACGTCTGTTCGCTGGAATTAATCACTAAGCGAGCCGCTTGGCTCTTAGGAATAAGCGAGGCTTTTTGTAGTGTGGCCTGCCTAAAGGTTCATCGTAAATATTGAAAAAGCTCACAAGCGGATTGCACAAGCTTTTCGTGATCCATTTCCGCATTCGAGAGAGAACCAAATACAACTTGACACTAGAATCACAGAGAACGCCAACGTATAGGATGCTTCTGATCTGAATAAATCAATAGGCTTTTTTCAGTTGACTGTTGGTTTTGTTCATGAAATTGGCGAAAACAATCTCGCACCAAAAATTGTAACGAAAACTTCTGGTAATTTTTGTTCCTATTTATCCATTTTATGTATTTTTCACGCCTTACAGGCCCGAAACGTCAAGGAAGCAGGAATCCGAAATAACTACCTACTTAACTCAATTTTTTAAATTATCTCATTGCGATAATAATCGCCCCGCATTTTAATCCTAAGAAAAGGCACTTTATTCCCACTTCACACTTAATACGTATCGTCAGTATTTGGTATCTCCAGTGCACGGGACCCGCATGTGCTCAATATGGAATTACTCCCGTCCAGCGCTAAGCCGCCTGCCCTGACTGATGGGTTTTCGATTCATTCGCGTACGCTTCCCAGAGGTTTATCACTCCAATTCGGAGTTCGAGCACAGCTTTGGTATTTTTTACAGTTGTTCCTGACGCCTTCTTCTCGGGTACCCAGGTGTGCATTAAAAAAAGAAGCTCACTTCAGCGCAGAGCATGACTTGATCCTAGAGCCGGATTGAAATAAAGAACAACCTCATATTTTAAAAACATAAAGCCGTGTGCATTGATATCGTAATAGCCTTCCTTGAAAATTAAGCTATCATGTGCAATAATAATTCCAGAGACAAGCTGCGTTCTCATAAAAAAATTTGGATATGAATATTAGTACAATTACCTATTGTTAAAATGGAAACTCTTTCCCGAAGTTCTGTAATAATATTAATCTGCACAAAAATTTAAGTTTCAACATATCGCGAAAGAAACATTTTGAACGTATGTTTTTTTTAAAGCATAAAAATGATTCTTGTATAAATACACTTTTAGACCTCTTTGTTCTTTTAAACAATGAAGTTTACAAGTAGGTACAAGAGTGATAAGGCACGTTATTAAAAAAAACAAAGAACTTCTTATATAATAATCAGCTAACAAAAGAAGACAAAATATAAAAGATAAGTACCTACCTATGTTGCTATGTTATTAAGGTTTCTGGATTATAGAATGAATGTTTACTTTTGTATGGTACGAGTTTATGTATATTTTTAAAGTTACCAAAAGTGATTCAAAGTTTGTCAGTAATAAATAAAATTGAAATATGTATGTAGGTTGTTCATGATAACGATTTAAAAAACAAGGACAGGTACACTACTGAAAGTCCATAAATGTTGTATCTTTATTTTTTTATTTTGACGACCGATTTGGCGCAGGGGTAAACTACCTGCCTTCTGCGCCAGAGGTCTCGGGTTCGATTTCCGAACAAGACAAATATTTGTGTGCATGAACATGTCTATTTGTCTTGGTCTGGGTGTTTTCTATGTATATTAAGTATGTATTTACAAACAAAAAGTATATAAGTATATATTTATCCGTTATCAAGTTCACGTAGACACAGTTTCTTAAGAAATTAACTACGGGCTTAGATAATTGGTGTGATTCTAAGAAAATATTAATTTATTTGGGGATACTGAGTAAAATATTTATAGTATAATTCATTTTTATTATATGTATTAACAAAGTCGTCTTTTATCGAAAAATGATTTATTTACGGCGGTAATATTTTTTAAATTAGGGTATTTTCACTTCAGGATCAGGAATCGTGAAAAATTACGGATTACTATCTTACTTTTGACATTTGTGTTTTATGGCGAATCGTCAACGTCAAGTGTGAACAAAGCCTTAGTGCATTTTTATTCTAAAGATAATTAAGTTTCACTAGTACTTTGTATTGTAATATAAAAGGCAATTCCTTTTGTGACTTAAAAATTTATTAAAAGTTGTTAATAAGGTTTTCACCACAGAACACGGAAAAAAAATCTTTCACTTTTAATAATTTCATCCTTATTTCTATGGTTAATTGGATCGTACATCCTTCTTTTCATTATAAAATTTTAATAGCCTTTATACACTTTGTTTTATCGGCTTTGAATGATTTCAATAGCAGTAAAATACTGCAGATTTTCTAGACGGACAGGAATAAGTAGAGTCAACTCTACATACATATATCTATTTCCAATGATACTTTGTAGCCTGGAGAGGAACATATGCTACTTTTTATCCCGGAAAAATTTCACATTTCCGTGGTATAATATAACGTCGTGTTGTCCACGCGGGCAAACCCGCGGGCGGAAAGCTAGTTATAAATAAACTCTCCTGTCCATCTAGCAAATCCATACTAATATTATAAACGTGAAAGTGTTTTTGATTGTTTGTCGGTCACGCCTAAACGGAGCAACGGATCGACGTAATTTTTGGTACCTATGTGTTTTGGAGCTGAAAGGTGACATAGGCTACTTTTTATCCCGGAAAAATATCACATTCCCGCGGGATAACGCCGTGTAAGTACCTACTTAGTCCATGCAGCCAAAGCCGCGGGTGGGAGGCTAGTAGCTAAATAACACTCAAATTTTGTTTCAAATTAACTTTTTATTCTGTCTAATGAAAATAAGCATTTTTTGTGTTTAAGATTATCACGTAAAATATCGTGAAAAAGTTTCATAAATATTCAGTTTTCAATCAAAATCTGAAAATTTTCAAGTTTCGTGACTTATTTTTTTTTCGGAAACGAATCTTTAAACAGATATAACTCACGAAATTGTCGTATAAAAATGGTAGAGTTAATGAAGTAGAGAGCTAATCGAAGTAGAGTTTAGGTAAAGTGCAAAAAAAAATTTATTTTTTTTAATGCTATTGAATTGATGTAATGTTTATTGTTTTTTGCTATCACGTTGACGTAATTAACTATTATACCTAGCTACTTATTATCTACTCTCGGTAACAATGTATTATGTTTCTATGGCGGGTCTTATCAATGCATTAACTTTTGATAAGAAGTCTATACCTACTACATTTAAACAAACTAATGTTTAATTATAGTTGTGATTATAGTCTTGCAGATTTTAATGAGTTATTTTGTGTAACATACAGTAAATGTCATGCTTCATCTTCAGTTTGAATTATTTAAAACAAAATAGTAAGTTTATATTAAAAATTATGTCTGAAAAATATTTTATATGTAAGTAAGTATAAATAAATAAACTGAAAACTTCAGTTGTGTTCTGAAACCATAAAAGCTCACCCGACCACGAGACGTTACTTCCTTAATTACCACACTCAAAACTCACTTAAAACTAAACTAAACCGAGGCGAAAACAACACAAAATAAATAATTAAAATGTATTTTAAACTTCAATTCAATAAATAAGAAAAACTCACTTCAGAGAACACGTGTCTCGATGACAGTGACAACCGTCCGAATTCCGAATTCGCTTGCACGCAACGGAGACCAAACGCAGAATAGCCGTCTATTTACCTAAACGCGACTGAAGTGAAGAACGAAGCCCTTTACTACACGATGAAAATAATAATAACCATCCCCAACACAAAACCGTCTCTATTTTCTTCCTTATAAAGCATAGATTACAATGTTCAGTGTCACATGTAAATAATCATGTTGTGACCGATGCTTGTCATGTTGTTCCTTTCTTTCTAAGCGCATATACCACGTGCGACAGAGAGCGCGAATCGCGCATGTGCACAGCTTTTTCCTCGATCACCATGAAATAACCTCAAAAGAAGTTTTTATGTTGTTATCGACAAGTTCTACGATGTGGGGAACAGTTAACGGTGCTTTTTATGGGTGCTTTATGGCCAGCCCTTTTGAAGAATTTATAACTTTCCATTTTATTTTTATGGTGCCCTTACAAACATAAAATTTGGTACTTACACAAAATATTTTACAGTACCTAATACCCCAAAATGGGTACTCTGCAGCAAAAATCATTTAAATATATCTTACAAAAAATTATTATGCTTGAATATGTAAAAAAAGTTCTTACCGATACACAAAGGCACTGTGTCATTCCATCTATTGTCATCATAGCACCATAATAACCGCGCCCTCTGTTGGGTGTCAGCGAAAACGTGATTCACATTGCACATGTAGTGCGCCACTTCTGCGTTGCGGTACACAAGGTATCCATCAGATGGCGCTGGGATCGTGACGCAACCCATACCTAGGGGGAATAGAGTTGTTGGTTAATGTTACTAGATGGCGCTGTGAAGTGCATGGGCTGAAACTAAGACTTCAAACTTCAAACTTCAAACTTCGCTCGCAAAAAGAGGTCGCTAGTAGTCTTCAAATGTTATTTTTTTAAATTTTTGTATTAATTTTTTTTTTATATCTGCAGTAGAATTTATCGTATTTCTGACTACTGCTTTTGACTCTACAACTTATTTGAATGTGACTCTATCTCTATTATCTTATTTGATACCTATGTATTAAGTTACTGTACCTATGTAATTTACGGCTTGGCATGCATATGTTAAAATCATGAAGTTTGACTTAATACTCTGATAATTCGAGCTTCATGATTAAAATAAGCTTAAAGATTCTGACACTATACGTAGGCAATTTGATATTTACCTACACTGACAGCGAAGCGAAACGAAAAGAGGTAGAGTCTGGTAGAGTAGAGATAGGTAGTTTCGCGTGGTGTCGTTTGCACAAAAACAGGCACTTGCTTTATTTTCATACAAACATGCTCACTTTATGGTCATTTAAATAAAACATTATTTTAGTTTATTTGTACATCGATTTCATTGGACTTTGCCAGATGTTTCGGATAAAGTTTGTGACTCCGATAAGCATTTGGAACAACTCTGAAAATGTCTCTTCCAATAAATTCAACTATAGCTTTACAGTTTTTAAAGTTTGGGGATATGGAGAAATTTCCAAATTTATTTCAAATGTTTATCGGAAACAAAAACATTTAGGTAATCCAACACATTTTACACAGAAATTGTTCTAGAAATAAAGTGACAGTCATGCTTAAGCAAGTGTCCGATTTTCTCGCAAAGGGTTTTGTATTGTGAATAATCACAAAGCTGAATCTCACTTCGTCACCTTTCGCTTTTAGTTCGTTCGCTTAAAGCTTAATGTCTGTTTCACAATGTCTGATTAGGAGATACTTTCCAGTTTACTTGACAGTTTTGTATGGCCTATCTGTCAAGAAACAGCTAATCAGAACTTACATTAGACATTGTGAAACAGGCCCTTACTCTTAAAAAGAACCTTACTCTTATAATGCAGCAGCACCCCTCGTTTAGGGTAAGCACCCTTAGATTTAGCTTGCACCAGCACTTCCACGGTATTGGTCTTGCTGGTCAGCCTCAGGGGCAGCTCAACTTGTTCACACGACGACAGCAATGGATCGCCGTTGGAGTCTTGCACGGAGACGTAATCAATGCAGGAATCTTCAAATGGGCCCACACCTGTGGAAAATAAAAGCCATTGTAGGTGTGTCGACCACGGTTTATAATATTAATTTCCATTCGGTAGGTACTTAAACATTATCACAACTCAGTTTTACCTTATACTTTCCTAAAAAAAAAGAACTTTGTTTACGTCCATCAGACATACCTATATGACAGGACAATACTCGAGAACTTAAACTGATTTGTCCTAACTAAGTAAATTCTCTTCCTTTCTATCTAGATTCTAGCTAGCCTATATATAGCGCATCGTAGCATAGCGTAGCAACATCGTTAAAGTTATCCTAACTTTAACCAGGGTTAGGCAATACGAAATCAAACGTCAAGACCCAAACGCGATGAAGACGCGCTGCATAGAATTACGGCGATTGGCCCTCTGGCCACAGAGGCGGTCGTCTCCAGAAGGTCGGACTACCTCATTTTTTTTCCAAACAACTTACTTCTTAAGCTTACGTCTAGCAGCGTCACCCGGATTTTCTGCTCCGGGTGTGTCCGTAGTCGCCACCTACACTCGTCTCCGACGTAGAAGTTGGGGTATCCAGGGGTCCGGATGTACCCCTCGCTATCCTCCCCTGAGACAGACACTTGCACTTCTCTGTTGCAGTAGTGGATTGACAGGGTGTCTGGAAAGAAAGAAATTTATGATATAGAATAGGGTATTTTACTGTTGTTTAAATGTAGATATTTAATGATGACGTTAAAAAATATTGCAATTAAAAATACCAAATGTGAAAAAATAGTTTGAATCTGTTTTATAATAAAAGAATTATAGTCTGATTGATTTTGACTATAGCTGTCTCTTTCTAAAACGAAATCTTCTATGGCGTGACTATGACGCTACTAACCCACTGACGTCACTAAGATAGCGTCCTGTCCTTGTCTAATTATAAAGTTTGAGGTCCTATATCTTTGAAAATATTGTTTTGTGTAGCTAATATTTCGAAAAACATTTTAAAGAAATAAAAAAAAAATCAGTAAAATACCGTATTGGTAAAGTAGAGTAAGCAAAGTTGAAAACTTACGAAAAAACAGCTGTTATACAAACTGCTGAAAAAAACGCTTTGTGCATGTCGGTACCTATTCTTAATTATCCAGTCACTACTTTTTGTAGGTTAGGTTAGGCTAGATTGGTGATCTATTAGATACAACCAAATGTTAAAGGCTTCGATCAACAATAGTACTAGATGAAGGCTCACGAACTAAATGAAAACTTTATATGGCCAGACTGACTTTTTTTAAACGGAGAAAAAATGTTACGAATGTTACGATCTAAGATTATAAATGACAAGAAGCGTTCCAAGTTTGAAATACCTTAGTATTATTGACACTGTCAAAATAATCTAGGTAGGGCAGGCGTACCGGTTTTGGCCACTGTACCGGTTTTGGCCACTTTTTGCTCTAAAAGTTTTCTAAACAACTTCTAGTCATTTTTGATAAAGGCAATTAAAATAAGGTATTTTAAGGTAATAATAACAATCGTTAGAATTTCTTATGTCATAAGATTTTTTTCAATAAATTCCATTTTCTCTTTGAAAAAATGTTTTGTATGAAAATTTTAAGAAATTTGTTTTGGATGAAATACTTTATAAACATTTGTTTTTTACAATTAAATTGTTGTTTTGCAATTGACTGGTTTCTAGCGCATTAGAATATACTGATTTTACCTGGGTTTGGTTTTGATTTTTCGCAATACTTACAAAAGTTTAATGAAGTATGATTGCAACATATTACACAAACAAGATGTTTGCATTATCGCGCATTTACAGAAAATTGGAACACACGCGTAGCATTCTCAGCAATCTAGAATAAGATCGCTTACTAAGATAATGTATCTTTAATTGTACTCAATATTATTATCTCAATATACATCTTGACACCGAACAAGTCACATCTCTTTTATTACCTTAGCCTCGGTAAAGCGTCATACCTCTTCATGGCGACCCTTTGCCAACCGAACTTATAAATTTTTGCGGGAAAATCATTACTACATGGAGCAGCAAAGCAAAATTTTCAACACCATACTAGCAGCAGTCTTCGTTGCGGTGCTATTTGGCTCTACACTTCTGTTCATCGCATTACTTGGGAAGACAAAACAATAATATGGGAGCACCACAAAGTAAAGAAGAAGTTATCATCGCACAAACCGCCAGCGGCGACGCCCAAGCAACGCAGAAAACTTCAAGCCAGCTCACTACAACAGAAATTTTACTATCCGTCATACTGCTTCTCATCGTTATACTCATCATTTACGCCTGCATCCGGAAAATTTGGGACCGAATTGTCAACCGACTCCGTAGAGAATTCAACAGCGCAGTTCTAAGAAACACAATATCTTCCGTGGAACTGGCAACGACGTCGACTCAACCATCAACGTAGACCAGGAGGTGTCCAGGGTAGAAACCCGGCCCATTGTACGAGGGGCAAGGGAAATCCCAGCCCGATCTTCAGTTAGCTGTTTCAAGCGGTCCAGGAACCCATCTTAGAAGTCTGAAGATCCTACACACTCAAGGAGCATGAGAAAACCCCCAGCCCGCAGCCCCAGCCCCCACACGCCACGCCGGTCACCACATACCTACTCATCGTGCAGAGACGTAATTATTTTATTCGCGCGCTATAATGCCACCGTAAGTCGTAAGTTGTTTTATACCTAAACGTTTTAAATAATATGTAGGATTACATTTTTTTTCTTATTAGATAATGTCATTTATTATTTCCGATTTAAATGAATTGCATAAGAAACTATTGTATATTAAAGATAATTTAGTAAAACTAGGACCAGATAGACGTCAAAAAGAGTTAGGTTTTACGAAATTTAATGAAGCGAAACTTGAATACGCGAAATTAGAGTATATTTTAGCTCAAGTACATAATTTAGTTGAAAAATCGGAGGTATCAACTAAAGATATAACTTTAATTAATAAAATAGCAAATGACATTCAGATCATTTATGACAAAATTATTTCTTTAGAGACTTTAAGTGTTAGTAGTATTTCAAAAATGGCAGAAAAAGATAAATTTGACTTGAAGACAGCCATTGCACTTTTACCAACGATGACAGGTCAAGAACACGTCACTAAATCTCTAATTGATGGTATACAATTATATAGTTCAATGATCAGCGATGCTACTCATGGGTTACTTATTGATTTTGTGATTAAAACTAGGCTCTCTCCTAGCGCAAAATTACGTTTAAAAAGTAGTTATCCAACTATTAAAGATTTAATTAGAGATATGAATACGCATTTGATTCAGAAAAAATCTGCTGTTGCTATCCAACACAAATTACAAAACTGTCGTCAAGGTCATAGGTCGATCGAGTCATTCGGCTCGGAACTAGAACAACTTTTTGTGAATTTAACCATAGCACAAGCGGATGACGACGCTACTAAGTTTGAAGTATTGCGTCCCATTAATGAAAAGGTTGCAATCAAGCGCTTTTCAGATGGATTAGTGAATCAAAAGCTTAGTACTATCATAGCATCACGTCACTTTGATTCTTTACCAGAGGCTATAAGAACTGCCCTAGACGAGCAGTCAATGTCTACCAGACACGAGGAAGTTATGAACATTAAAAAGTTTCATACTCGTAATTTCTCACGCACACCTACTAATTATCCGCGTCAGCCAAGTAATTATTCTAATAAATATAGTTACTATAATAGATTTAGCGCAAACAATAGGTACGCTGCCGGAAACACGAGACCACAACAAGGTAAGTACATGTCGCGAGACTCCCGCGCCGCGCAAGGAACACAATCACGTTCACGTGACCGCGGTCGGCCGAGCCCGCGCCCGCCGCGCTCAGCTGTGCCTTTTCAACGTGTGCAGTACGCTAGCCACGAGCAATCGACCAATAGTGAGTCACAAGCGCGTTCTGAGCCCCAGAACGATAATAATTTAGATTTTTTTCGTTCCTACTGAAAATTATGTTTTAAACTACAATAATAGTAGTACCGTAACTTTTAACGTAAGTAATAGCAATATCGATCTTTTAGTCGATAGCGGAGCAAGCCTTTGTGTTTTAAAATACGAATGGTTATGCGATTATCCGAAGTTATTGAATTTAATTACATTTGAGAAGTTAGTTATAAAAGGTGTTAGCGGTAAACTAGTATCTGAAGGATATATTTACTTAGATTTGTCTTATAATGGGTTAGTTTTTAGAGAAAAAATGTATGTGTTTAAAAATATGTCTTGTTCTGCAAATGGTATTTTAGGTGATAAATTTTTGAAACGCTATCAAGCTATAATTAACTATAAAGAAAATACTTTGCTTTTAACTAAAGATAGTAATTATGTGTCTATACCTATATTGAGTCACTATAGACATTTGATACCGCCACGATGTGAGGTAATAAAATATATACCTACATCGTTAGGCGACGATTGTGTTTGTTTATCTAAAGAGATACAGAAAGGAGTTTTTATAGGAAGTATAATAGCGAAACCTTGTAATGGTCGCATGCCAGTAAGGATATTAAACACCACTGAGAAAGAAGTTGATCTAGATCTTACCGATTTAGAGACTTTTTCATTGAATGATTTTGAAGTCTGTAATTTTGAAAAAGAGGAGGTTTCTGTCGATCGTGTAAAAACATTATTAGGATTATTAAATTTACCTGAACTGAATTTAGAAGAAAAACGAAGTATTGAGAGTATTTGCGCTAAGTACGCAGATGTTTTTCATCTGCCAGGCGACAAACTCTCTTGTACAAACCTAATGACCCATAATATAACTTTAAAACCTAATGTCTCGCCAGTTTATGTCAAGCCACATAGATTACCGTTCGCACTAAGGAAGGAAGTTCAGAAACAGATAGATATTATGCTCGAAAATGATATTATAGAAGAGGCTACGTCAGAGTGGTCTAGTCCCGTCTTGCTTGTACCGAAAAAAACAGATAGGTCAAACGAGAAACAATGGCGATTAGTTATAGATTACAGGCAGTTAAATAATCGTATTGAGGACGACAAATTCCCTTTGCCTAATATAACTGATATCTTAGATTCGCTTGCAAATAACATTTATTTTTCAAAATTAGACCTTTCGCAAAGCTATTATCAGTTATCTTTAAGCGAAGATTCACGAAAGTACACAGCTTTCACTGCTGGTGATAAAATTTTTCAGATGAAACGCTGTCCCATGGGTCTCCGGACATCTGCGAGTGTATTTTCACGTCTTATGACTATTGCAATGTCAGGCTTAAATTATAAAAAGGCTTTTATTTATTTAGATGATTGCGTAATTTTCGGGAAATCTATAGAAAACCACAATAAAAACTTAATTAGTATACTAGAGAGATTTAGAAAAGTTAACTTAAAATTAAATCCTATGAAGTGTGAATTTTTGCGAAACGAAATAATATATCTAGGACACAAAATAACTTCTGATGGAATTTTACCAGATGAAAGTAAAATTGCAACCATGCAAAACTATCCAGTGCCGATGAACTGCGACGATGTCAATCGTTTTGTCGCGTTTGCAAATTACTACAGACGATTCATACCGAACTTTGCAAACATTGTTTATCCTTTAAATCAATTAAGAAAAAAGAATGTACAGTTTCTATGGTCATCAGAGTGTCAAACGGCATTTGAAAAATTAAAATCAGCATTAATTCAACCCCCTATTTTATCTTATCCAGATTTTTCAGAAAGTAACATCTTTCGGCTACAAACAGATGCTTGTAAGACAGGTTTAGGATCTGTTTTATCTAACATGAACGGTCAAGTAGTCGCGTATGCGAGTAGAAACCTGAAACCCGCCGAGACGAGATATCCCATCATAGAATTAGAACTTTTAGCAATTGTTTGGTCTGTGAGACATTTTCGCCCTTATTTATATGGACGTAAATTTAAAATTATAACAGACCACAAACCGTTAATTTATTTATTTAACTTGAAAGACCCAACAAGCAGACTTACTAAATTCCGATTATTCCTAGAGGAGTATGATTTTGAAATAGAGTATGTTCCAGGACGAAACAATGCAGCTGCAGACGCATTGAGTCGCATACCTATTACATCTTCTACTTTAAAATCATTACATCAAAACACAGTATCAGTTTTAACTAGAGCACAAAGTAAAAAATTAAAAACCCCCACTGATTCTTCTTCAGAGAGCTCCACCAGCACTAGGCCTGATCAACCTATTGCGGTAGAACTTCTCAAGAAACCCGATGACGTAACTGAATTAAGTTTTAATCAATTAAAGTTTGACAATTATTCAAAGTCTAAAGATAACATTATTTCTAATGCAAGTTGTTACGTTTACGTACCTTCGCAATCAGCGATATATCTGAGTACCCGATCGTCATCTACCCCAGAGGTGTTAGCGAGGGACTTAGAGTCATTATGTCAAAAAATAGGCATACATGAGGTACTTATTATTAAAGAAAAATGTAACGAGAGTAAAATCAAAAGTCTTGTACAAGCAACAAAAAGAATTAACTCTGTTACCCCGCGCTTTCTCATAACAAAAAATATATTAAGAATATATGATAGTGAACAAAAAAGAGTAATACTAAATGATTTCCATCTATTACCTACCAGCGGACACGCAGGAGTTAATAGAATGATGAACAACATTAAGCAATATTATTTTTGGCCAGGTTTGAGTAATGATGTAAAACTTTTTGTTAAAAATTGCCATCAATGTCAATATCATAAGCATAGTAATAAACATATTAAGCAGCCCTTAACCATAACATCAACAGCCCACTCATCATTCGAAAGAATTAGTTTGGATATAATGGGTCCACTCGATGTTGATGACTATAATAATAAATATGTATTGACATTACAATGCGATTTAACCAAATTCGTTGAAGCGTATCCATTACCTAGTAAAGACTCGGTCACAGTTGCTCAATCTTTTACCAATAATTTCATTTTACGTTATGGTATTCCTAGAGAAATATTGACTGACCAGGGAACCGAATTCATGTCATCAGTGATGTCCGAAACATGTTCTCTATTACATATTAAAAAATTAAATTCTACGGCGTACCATCACGAAACTGTAGGCGCTTTAGAAAATACTCATAAAACCCTAGGAGCTTTTCTGAGAATCCAGTGTAATAATTATAAACATAACTGGAGCACCTGGATTCCATATTGGTGTTTTTCTTTTAATACCACAGTGCATAGTGAAACTAAATATACGCCTTTCGAATTAGTTTTTGGAAAAATTTGTAACCTTCCAAATAATTTACAATCAGAAATCGACCCCTTATATAACTATGACAGTTATCCCCGAGAACTTAAGTATCGTTTACAACAAGCGCAATCCGACGCACGACGTAACTTGATACAATCTAAAGAGAAAAGAAAATTATTGTATGATAAAACTAGCAATAATGTTACCTATCAGTTAGGCGATTTGTTATTATTAAAGAACCAAGTAGGAAATAAATTAGATAGTATTTACAATGGCCCTTATAAAGTTTTAAGAGATATGACGTCTAATGTAGAAATTTTAAAAGAAAATAAAGCTATAATTGTGCATAAGAATAATACCAAACCATTCAATAAATAACTATTTTATTTGATACGTAATTATAAGTATAGGTACTTAATTACATACCATGTTACTTAACACTTTGTTATTGTTATGATTAAGTGTAAAATGTGAAGCTTCCGTTTTAATTAAATACCATTTCAATTCGATACCATTTTAATTAGATACAATTTTAATTAGGTATATTGTTTATATTGTAAAACGTTTTTGTATTAGTACGATTTAATAAATGAAATAGTTTTAACTTTGCTATGTTGATAATGTTTAAATTTTGTTTACTTATTTTACTTAAGTAATTAAATTTTGGTTAAGTTCGTTAAAGTCAATGTTACGAGTCTGTTCCTTTTTGCAGGGAGGGGATGATCCTTCCACTTTTTCAGGGGAGATGAAGTATGATTGCAACATATTACACAAACAAGATGTTTGCATTATCGCGCATTTACAGAAAATTGGAACACACGCGTAGCATTCTCAGCAATCTAGAATAAGATCGCTTACTAAGATAATGTATCTTTAATTGTACTCAATATTATTATCTCAATATACATCTTGACACCGAACAAGTCACATCTCTTTTATTACCTTAGCCTCGGTAAAGCGTCATACCTCTTCATTAACTATCAGTAAGTGGCCAAAACCGGTACATTTGGCACCTCTCACACATTGTGTGTAATATAAAAAAAAACTATTTTACTTTTATAAATTTGAAAAATGTACCTTAAAAGCTAGATAAATTATCTTTATTTTAAGATATATATTTTAAAAGTCAAAAAATCCTCAAAGTGGCCACAAAGGGTACCTCTCCCTACTTATAATTATACTCTCAAGTGGACTTATGAGGCTTGGACATATCTGTCACTCCAAGTATGTATCTAGAACTAGGTGTTATTGTTGATCGAAGGTTAGAGGATATAGATTGTACTATAGTTTTCCGCCCGCGGCTTCGCCCGCGTGGACTTCACGACGTTATCCCGCGGGAATATGATATTTTTCCGGGATAAAAAGTAGCCTATGTTCCTCTCCAGGCTACAAAGTATCTGTGTTCCAAATTTCAGCCAAATCCGTTCAGCCATTTTGGCGTGATTGAGTAACAAACATCCAAACATCCAAACATCCAAACATCTAAACTTTCACATTTATAATATTAGTAGGAGTAGGATTGTCATTGTCCATTTCTATTGTCAATATAAAATTTATTATCGGACACACCTCAGTTGCTATGGGTTATATCTTCTTGCTACTTCAGTTGAGTAGCCCGTGGTGCAGTGGTTAGGTACTCTGGATCTGTGATCGTTAAGTTTAAGCAATTTTCGCAATGGTTGGTCACGGGATGGGTGACCAAAAACTTTTCATCTCGAGCTCTTCTGTGTTTCGGAAGGCACGTTAAGCCGTTGGTCCCGGCTGCATTTGCGGTCGTTAATACCCATCAACCCGCATTGGGCCCGCGTGGTGGGTCATGTCATGGCCCATTCTCCTTACCCATACGTAAGGAAGGCCAGTGTCCCAGCAGTGGGGACATTAAATGGCTGGTGATGATGACTCAGTTTACGAGCAAAGAATGGCGTCGGGTGGTTCAGTGTTTGTTCGTGGCTTTCGCAAAACGTTTAACTACCTACTTTAACAAGGTTTATTATATTTTTAACAGTGTTTATTCGATATTGTAATTATCTAGATTCCACCAGAGCAATTTAATATTGTTAAGTGAATTTAAGTAGGTACTCTATCGAACACGGCAGTTGCTATGGGTTATATCTTCTCTTCTTACTACCCGGTTTACGAGCTAAAGCTAGAAACACATTTCGCTGGCGCAGCGCAGCGCAGCGTCGAACCGGGTGTGTACACGTCTTTACTAGCGTGGCGCAGCGTTTCCTGACGAAATTTTTGATCAGTGTCAATCGAGTCGTTGCCGAGCTCACATCTGCATTATGTTTTCTTCTAATTTTGAAAACAATTTCTGTTCTTACTTGAACATATTAAATCCAAAAAAAAAATATTGATTATTACGATGATAATATGATGATGAATGAAGACGAGATGCAATTTATATCTATACTAATACTATAAATACACTTTGTTCGTTTGTAATAGACAAACTCAAAAAATACTGAACCGATTTTAGAAATATTTAGTGTAATTTATTTTCAAATCAGAATTAAGTATACATTATTTTTGTTATAAAATTAAAAAGTAAAGTGTACTAAAAACACTTTAATACTGTTTTAACAGTATAATTAACAACCCTACATGATAATGAATTGGTGACTCTTCTAAACATAAAAAATATTTTTTAAATTGGCCCATTATTGACGGATAAATCGGAGAACATAAGCAGTAAAAAGCAAAATGCAGAGCTCCGCTGCGCAGTCCGCTACCGAGCCATCTGACGATACAATGCTATAAAGTGGAGGGGGGGCTGGCGCAATCGGAGCCGAGCGGATACGCTGCGCTGCGCTGCGCTGCGCCAGGGAAATGTGATTCTAGCCATACTAAATGTATGAAACCGATCGCGCTGCGCTGCGCTGCGCCAGCGAAATGTGTTTCTAGCTTAAGAATGGCGTCCTACGGTTTAGTGCATGTTCGTGACGTTCGGAGCACGCTTAACTACTTTAACAAGGTTTATTATATTTTTAACAGTGTTTATTCGATATTGTAATTATCTAGATTCCACCAGAGCAATTTAATATTGTTAAGTGAATTTAAGTAGGTACCTACTCTATCGAACACGGCAGTTGGTATGAGTTATATCTTCTTGCTACCCGGTTTACGAGCTAAGAATGGCGTCCTACGGTTTAGTGCATGTTCGTGACGTTCGGAGCACGCTTAACTACTTTAACAAGGTTTAATATATTTTTAACAGTGTTTATTCGATATTGTAATTATCTAGATTCCACCAGAGCAATTTAATATTGTTAAGTGAATTTAAGTAGGTACCTACTCTATCGAACACGGCAGTTGGTATGAGTTATATCTTCTTGCTACCCGGTTTACGAGCTAAGAATGGCGTCCTACGGTTTAGTGCATGTTCGTGACGTTCGGAGCACGCTTAACTACTTTAACAAGGTTTAATATATTTTTAACAGTGTTTATTCGATATTGTAATTATCTAGATTCCACCAGAGCAATTTAATATTATTAAGTGAATTTAAGTAGCTACTCTATCGAACACAGCAGCAGCTGCAGTTGCTATGGGTTATATCTTCTGGCTACCCAGTTTACGAGCTAAGAATGGCGTCCTATGGTTTAGTGCATGTTCGTGACGTTCGGAGCACGCTTAACTACTTTAACAAGGTTTAATATATTATTCACTTCTCATGCTCGTAAAGTTCGTGTTTATGTTGGGTATACGCTGCATAAAATCGCTTTTTATGCTCTAGTGCATAAAGTAAAATCTTCGTCTAAGTCTCAGACTTTAAGACAAAGGGCGTCAGGTAAACAGCCACACACGCAATTAAACTTCGTTAAATAAACTTATTAGGTATTTCATTCTGTTTCTTCGATTTTGTACATAATCCATTTTAAATTACTAAATTAATAAAACTAGGCAAAATTATTGAGTTTTCTAAGAAATAAGTATTTCAAGAGCATTATGGACTACAATCTATGCTAAAGTCACTGTGCTGCCAATGCCACATATAAAAAAAAAGAAAAAAGAAAGTCTTCCCGCTAATATGGCGAAGTCTTTATTTTTCTTTTTTGCAATATTGTTATTTATTCTCCTCACACTCTAAGTGAAAAGCAGAGTGTATAACTTGTACATAAAACCCATTTTACCCTCGAATTGACTATCAACCCTCGCCTACGTCTCGGGTAAAATGGTACGTTTTATGCACTTGTTGTACAATCTACTATTTAACAGTGTTTATTCGATATTGTAATTATCTAGATTCCACCAGAGCAATTAAATATTATTAAGTGAATTTAAGTAGCTACTCTATCGAACACAGCAGCAGCTGCAGTTGCTATGGGTTATATACCTTCTGGCTACCCAGTTTACGAGCTAAGAATGGCGTCCTATGGTTTAGTGCTTGTTCGTGACGTTCGGTCGGAGCACGTTTAACTACTTGAGCAAGATTTATTATACTTATACCCCCTTACTAATAATCGAGGTGTAAAGTTACACCAGGTGTAAATCAGATATTGCCACTTATGTTGTCTAAAATGATGGCAGAGACAACAACAGATTTACTCCAGATGTAACTTTCCTCCACGTTTATTAGTACAAATTACAAATTACAAATTACAAATTGCTTTATTTGCCATAAATAGGGTAATACATAAAAAGGGGGTAAATTCGATAAAGTAATTATCTATCTGCATTCCACCAGAGCAATTAAATATTGTTCAGTGAATTTACTCGACGAAAACAATAGTTGCTATGGGTTAATATATCTTCTTGCTACCTAAAGGTGTGCGTTATATTCGATAACGCATATAGCATAACGTTATAAAAATATAACTATCGCACCTAATATAAAAATATAACTTATTCTGCTATTGCTATATTAAATTATATCAAACAGGGCGCCCGCCACACGCCATCTAGTGTATTCGAAATGAACAAATGAAATGACAGAACTGAACGAATGAACTGTGTTCTCCTTCTCTATCCAGCCGTTATTCCAGCCGCACGCGATGCAAGTATTGCTCTCTCTTTTCTTGGTAATCAAATCTATCAAAATTCAACTCTATCAAATAGAAATAGAGTTGAATTTTGAAAGTTGGAAAACCAAATAACGCGTTATATTTGAAACAGTTGAGACAGACTCTAATGTCTTATGAAAAAGGACTAATATCATAAATCACGTACGACATGCGATTTGAACGAACATGTTATTTTTCTGCTATAACATTTACTACTGTTATTAGAATATTTAACTAATGCTGTCCTGTGGAATTCTTGATCGCGAACTCACGCTCGCTCGGGGCTTATAAAGTACTTAAGAATTCTGTTTTAATAGCGTAATATGAATTTATTCGTGTTGTTATTTGTAAAATAGTGGAAAAAATAATAAAGAATTGGTTTATTAATAGTAAGTAATTGATCATTAAGTAGTGTACAAAACATTAATAACTACTTTTAGTTTAACATAGGTTATAATAGGTTATTTATTATATTAGGTACTTAATACTAATATATTATAGCATTAAAAATAACCTAATATTTTAATGTAGCATAACGATATGCTATAATATACGAATATAACATAATAGCACACCTTTATTGCTACCCAGTCTACGAGCTAAGAATGGCGTCAAAAAATACTAAATTTTTTATTCATTTAGTTTAAATAAAATTAATGCTTATGAATGGTCCAACATTGTTTTACCTACGTCCTAGGGTTTGGTTAGTGCTTGTTCTTGACTTTCGCAGAACACTTTTACTACTCTAACAAGATTTTTTATACTTTTAACACTATTTATTCGATACAGATAATTTATTCGATAATTATCTAGATTCCACTGGATTCACTATCGCACCAGTTGATATGGCTTATAATCTTCTTGCTACCCAGTTTACGAGCTAAGAATGGCGTCATATGGTTTAGTGCTAGTTCGTGACGTTCGGAGCACCCTTAACTACTTTAACAAGGTTCATTCGCTCAAAGCTACGGTTAGTACTTTTCGTACCCATATACTTTCAGTAGGTACTTTCGGAACATTGTTTACGGTCGCGGGTGGTGTTTCAACTGGAGGTATAAATAGCAGCTGCTACAAGCTTGTGCTTACGCAATAATACACAGAATTACTGTCATATTATATATTTATATGCAAAAAGTTTATACACCACACCTATTTCCACATAAACCGTGCTGAATTTTTTAGAGCCTTTAGTCGTTTCGCTCCACAAGCGATTCGCCCCGCGGGGCGAATAACCCAAGCACTGTTTCTGAATGGGGCGATTCGACCCGCAGTGGTTACGGCGATGGGGCGAAACGCCCAAGGTTCTTTTGAAATGGGTCGGTTCGAACCATAAAATTAAAATACCTATGTATATTTAACTTTATGGTTACCTAGGTATATTAAGGGCAGGTACTTCGACCGGAAGGTTTTTTCAACCTATATTTTACAATACTATGCAGTCGTGAACGTCTCAAAAAAATATATATTTATGTTAGTTGAGGATCTATTAGAGGTCTGACTACCCTCAGCAATACGATGTTATCAAGTATTCTAGGTAAAATAAATATCCAAAGTTGCCTCTTTTTCATTTTTTTATCCTGTTTTATGAGTAGTATTTTTTATATTATGTTTCGTCAACTGGTATTCACTTTTAATGTGTGAACTTTTAATTTAAGTGAATAATTTTCTCCTATAAACATGGGTCGAAATAGGACAAATATTTTTGGACTTCCCATACTAATTCGAACAGTCTGATAAAGTCTGATTGGAGAAGTTGTTTTGATTGTTGTTCACTTGTCGATTTGAGTCGAACTTAAAAATGTGTGCAGTGTTTAAAAATACCGTATGACTCCTACATTATTTTTGTCAGAATTCACTTATTGATGCGGGGCTATCCGCCTCGCGGGGCGAAAGAACCCATTGAAAAAGGTCTCTTGAGCTATTCGCCCCGCGGGCCGAAAGAACCCATTCAAAAAGGCCTCTTGGGCGATTCGCCCCGCGGGGCTAATCGCTTGTAGGGCGAAACGACTAAAGACTAATTTTTCGTCATCGTAATGTATCGTCTCTATGTTGTACCTATGAGAAATAATTTAATGAATTGATGATAGAGCCATATCTAACATTATTCTTATTACATTTCGCAGACATTTCTTATTAAGTATTATTTCTGTCTGACGTGTTTACCTCGCTTAACTCAAGAATTGCTTGGGTGTGGGGACAAAAAACATAATTTATGATATAGCCGTAAATTGTTCACGCTATTCCCCTTTCCCTTTCAATAACAGCCACACAAACAAACTGGATGAGAATGTCTCCATTATACGTAATTGTTATGGTAGCTTTGATGCTTAGATGAAATATTTTTATAGATCCTTATAGGTCATATTAAGATCTCGTAACTACGTCATTAATTTAATAGAAAAAATGTCAAAAGAAAACATATAAGAAGGCACCTATATATGTAGCACATGTAAGACATTTTTTAGAGGACCCTTACGTCTACTTTCAAAACAATGTGTATGGCGATTTCGATCTTTGACGTTATTTCTCATTAAGTAAGGCTAGGTATGTAAGGTTCTTTAATTACGTATCAAAGGCTTTGAAAAACTTTTCGAATGAACCACCTAAAAATACATTCTGTCGATTTCCGTAAAGGGCAGGATCTTCATTTTTTTTTATTCAAATGTAAACAATAAATTATTTTTTTATTTTGAGCAGATAAAAATATATGTTGAAGTTTCATAAACGATCTTGATTATTTTGTGGCTAGAAACACGATATTTGTATCTTCACTCGGCTATATAAAAAAAACAAAAACAGAAAATTTTCATATTTAATAATTATTTTTATATTTTTTGGATTTTATAACTTAGATTAATAATCTCTAATTCACGAATCAAATATAAACAAATAGGTAATGTCATATAAAAGATTATTCTCAGTCTCTTTTTCGAAAAGGGATTTATGCTCAAAATAACAACAAAGACATTGAAAAAATGAAAAAGTGAGGTTATTTTCATTACTCTTCACACATAAAGAAAAAGACAAAGACAGAGTTTTTGGAAGATCCTGACCTTAACTAGAAAATAAAATCGGCATTACATTGTAATAATGCTATCTTTTGTTCACATTAAATATTTTTTAACGAATAGTTAAAAAGTATTATATAACTAGTATACATATAACCATTTAAAAAGTAATTTCCCAAATTACCTCTTAAACCCTCCAAACATTTGCAAAGGTAATGTAGCTGAGGTAAATGGCACTCGATTCCAGCAATGTCTCCTTGAAACTTGATAGCCGAAGTCACCTCCTTCACCCAGACAAATTTATCAATGTGACATTTATCGTTAGTTAGACATTAGATAAAACGACCCAGAAACATCCATTTACCTATGCATTACCCAAAATCATTTCTTCAGATTATTTACAATTTAACCTTTCGTTTGTGATAGTAAATCTCACTCCCACTAGTATACAGGGTGGAACCATTTCATGTTACCTGGAGGAAAAGTACTCGATATAATAGAGATAGCTCACTGAAAGTAAATATTCCTTTATTTTTTAAATGAAAAAAGTTTTTGCAATGAAGCATTCGAATATTTTTTTTAAATAAATGCCACAACCAATTATCAAACCGGTGAAAATTAGAAAAAAAACAACACCTGTACTTTTATGACATCAATCAATAGGGTAACTCGTATACTTAGAGTGTGTGTCAGATAACTTTGCGCGTGACTGGCGCGTTTTTGGCGCTAGTTATAGTGTATTTTTTGTTCTAATATTATAGAAAAGATTAGTATTAGATTTTTACCGCGCGCAGACTTATCTGACGAGCACTCTAAATAAAATCTCTCATCAAAACATGATACATTAAATAAAAGGAAAACAATGAAAACTTCTTGGATACAATGTCGAGTCGAATCGATCGATGTGTTAAAAAGAAAGTAGGTATGTATTTTCTTTTTAATCTGTGTCTGTCTGTAAAAGTGAGTTTTTTTAATCTGTGAATGCATTTTTCTTTCTTGTCCGAAATAAAGCAATCCTTTGAGTCCCTTAAAAATTATTTTACTCTTTTCCTTTGAATGAAATTTGCTATCTCCATAATTTCTAGTACCTACCTACTTTGCTTCCAGGTATCATGAAATAATTCCACCCTGTATATCCTGTATGAGATGATGATGAATAGAAAAGTGAGTTTCTTTGTTGCTCAATCACCCGTAAACAACTGAACGGATTTTAATGCAATTATGCATACAGTTCCATTTTTTTTTATTACTAATACATACACATACATATAATATGGTTTACCTGTACGACGAAATCTAGAATAGGACATTATCCTATGTCCTATCTTAGAGTTATCCAGATATTCGCACGGGAACGGAAAACACGCGGGTTTAGTACCTAACCTTCAGTCACACGAGCTATAAATGTGAACAACATAGGACTTTTCATATTACAATATTGATAACTTTTGTGACACAGGTAGTTTTTATTTAAATTTTTACTTTTTTGCATTCACAATTCAATTTTTATTACTTATTGAAAAATGGGAAATGAAGTAAATACTTCATTTTCCATTTTTCAACAGATAGTTTTATTTCGAAATGCTTCAATGAAGTATATAATACGTAGCGTATTATGATATATACGTAACAATGTTTTTTACATATTATTGGGCGTGACTGTATAATCTAAGTTTGACCTTACCTTAAAAGGTTAGAAAGTACCTAAAATTAATTCGCAGAGGCCGTAAAGAAGTCTTTTGTCGAATCGACTCTATAAATATAGTAAATTCAATAAATATTGGCTTTGATGATACATTAAAGTATTGCGAAGAACTTTTATAGATAAAGTTTGGAATATTTGTTGAGGAGCTTCGTAGAAGTTTGGGTATAATATATGTATTGACTTTTTCTTTACTTTTTTGTTAGTATGATTGAAGACTTACCTATATTTTGTTAGTATACGAAAAAATGTGATAGGTAAAAACCACCAGCCCTGCAAGTAACTTTTAGGCGCTGGTTCGAATCCAGCTACTTGCAGGGCTATAGGTACTATGCATAAAAATAACTAAAAGTCTTAATAAGGTATATTTTAGAAAAGTGGAAAATGAAGTATTAAGAAAAAATCGACCCGTCTCACAACCAGCTCC
Organism: Crambus lathoniellus; assembly: GCA_949710035.1. NCBI lineage: Eukaryota > Metazoa > Arthropoda > Insecta > Lepidoptera > Crambidae > Crambus > Crambus lathoniellus. Next base: position 7,030,054 of record OX453300.1, read on the forward strand.
GATGGGACTCGAACCCACGACCTTTCGCTTTCCGCGCGACTGCTCTAACCACTGAGCTACGGAGTCGTTAAGGTATATTTGTACTTACCCAAATTATCAAAATTTGTATGTACTTACCTATAGAAATCTCATCTTTTCTTTTTTTAGAAATGGAAGTTTTGGCACCTTCTTTCATTCAAAATTCAGGTACCTAGATGCTTTATATAGATAGATTTAAATTGAACATATATAACGAGTTAACGCCATGACATTTTTCCTTCTTTGGCGTACCTAATTACTTACCTCATGGATCATTATCCATTTAACCAACAGAAAGAAAGGAAGAAAATAAAGAAATTGACCTAACCTAGGTTCAGCAACTTCCGTTAATTCCACAAATTTCTAGGGTGGATGCTCCATAAGTCGGCACTTTAAGGGTTGGGTCAGCTTTGATAATTCGTAGACGCGATGGAGCAGTTTCAGTACGATAAAAAAATATATTTGTTTGCACGTTTGCTTGTATGCACTAGCACTCGTTCAAGTGAAAACCGTCTGCCAGCGGTGCCGAGCAGCGTTGCCATACTTTACAATTATTTACCAATTGGTGTAAACTTTGTAATAAAAAACACCCACTATGCCTAAACAGTACTAAGGCACTGTTATCGACAGGAATAGAATACAGTGCCGACTTTTTGGGGGGGGGCGACCTTAGAAACATCCACACTACCTATCATATAGGTCTCGGCTCAAACTAGTGAGATGTGTGTGACGTCAAGTTTAAACCAACATCGACCGCGGTCGTTAACAGCCCCCGGCAACGGAAACGTCAAACCGGGTTCAAGGGCGGGGGCGCTCAGACGAAACCCCACCAGGGCCCCAAGTCTGCTAATTTTAATTTAAATAAGATTCTATTGATATTCAATTGAGACTCAATTACGATTCCATTACGATTAAAACAAATTGGGTATTCTGTAAAAACTTGTACGTCAGTTCAATAGAATCGCAAATGAATCGTAATTGAATCGTAATGGAGTCTCAGTTGGATAGTTAATGGTGTTGCCTTCGGGTATGTATCATAATAACTACGGTCGTTTCGACTATGGTCGAAATAACTACGGTCAAAAGACCTACTGTTCAAAATAACTATTGGTCGTTACACCTATTTTTAAAATAACTAATGTACGAAATCACTACTGGTTATCTCACCTACGAACAACTCACCTACGGTTATTTCACCTACGGTTGATTGAACTACTGGTCATTTCATCTACGGTCATTTCACCTATAGCCCGAGAGCCAAACTAATTCGTTCTATGGAGACTCAACAATAATTCTATATCAGTAATTTCTTAACATTGAAAATTAGATTATCTAGTTTAATAAATAATTCATTAGTAATCCACCAATATTTATGACCGCGACATTAAAAAAAACAAATACAAAACTTTAAAAAATCTATAAAAAAATAGGCAAAAATGGTATAAGTGTTATTCACTTTACATTTGAATACATTTATTATTATCTTTCGTAAAAGTATATAATCCCCCTATATTTGTAAATGAAAAACAAATAAACTTAAAAAAAAACTCTCTAAACTCAAATTGGCATTACACCTATGTTAAAAATGCTATCAGAAACAACCGACTTCTTCCTAAAGTATTAGTTTCCCGTTTTATATCTTTATGGATTTCGACTTTGGTGCTTAGATATGGTGAACATAAACACATGTTAACGATAAAATTGGTGATAGCATATTTGCTGAAAGAATTGCACCATTTTCGGGGTACACCTTTTTTTTTATACCTTCCAATGCGATATTATGTTGGATTCCAAAATATAGTCTCTTAAAATTATATTTAAGGGCCGTTTACAAAAATTTGGCCTGTTATTGAATTTTTTACAAAAATATCGGATAGTTCTTGGGGTACTACGGTCAACTCACCTACACGGTTTATTAAGTTTAAAAATAGTGACTCATGTACAGACACGAGCAATAATATTATGTATACAATACAACATAGAACTTTGTCACACTGTAGCGTTCCAAAAGAAAACGATCAGTGTCACAGAAGTCATTCAATATTGTAATATGACATAGTCCTATGTTGTATACATATTATTGGTCGCGACTGTATTGCTGTTAGGTGCGAGGAGCGAAGCGACGAGCATGTTAGGTTTACATGAACATACATGAGTGAGCGAAGCGAGCGTGCCGCGGTAGCGGCCGGCGAAGCGCCAGAAACGACTATATACATATTCCCATTTCCTATTAAACTGAAGTAGGGGGTAGGGGGGGTGTATAAAGTCGATTCTGGCGGTTCGCCGGCCGCTGCCGCGGCACGCTCGCTTCGCTCGCTCGGCTCGCTTCGCTTGCTCGGCTCGCGCGGCGTTTTGGTCACTGTTCTAACCTAACCTAACCTCGTCGTCTGTTACATTTTGTTGTAGGGGCTTCGCCCCCGAGCCCCCTTGGCGGGGGGCTTCGCCCCCTGTCCTCCCTTTTGTTTTTCCCAAAATATATAAAACATTTTTTTGAGCAAAAAAAAAAAAAAAAAAAAAATATATGTCCATCGGATGCCTCCTAGGTATCTCGGGAGTACCAAAGGGGATCGAAAATTTTGTTAGATTTCAGCTATGACGCACCGTTTTCGAGATATTTGCATTTTTATAAAGTTCATTCTTGAAAATTCTAAAACAGTCAAAAATTTTATGTTTGCGACACCCTAACCAAAAAAACAATCCAACGCGCCCAAATCCATTTAATAAACTTTCCAATTCATAAGCTTGTTGTAGGCGAGTCGTTCATAGTCGAAACAACCAGTAGATGAAATTAATGAACATTAGGCCAATCGTCCGTTAGTTGAATCAACTGTAGTTCAATCAACCGTAGGTGAAATGAACAGGTAGTTGAGTCGTTCAATAGTCATTATGAAAATATGTGAATCGATCGTAGTTATTTCGACCATAGTCGTAATGACCGTAGTTATTATGATACATACCCCATTGAGAGTACTGTCAAACAAATGTCAATGAGAGTAGAATACCGATTAACTCCACAATCGAGCTACGATTGTAATACGATTGAAGAGCAGACTAGCAAATATTCAATGGCAGTTCAGTCGTATACCATTGGTCTTAAGTTAGTAGCAGAATACCAAAAATGTCAAAAACCGCTATTGAGATCCAATTAAGATTCAATTGAACCATTTGTAAATTAGCAGACTTGGGGCCCTGTTATCTAACCTTCTTTTATATTTAACTGGCTAGCCTGCGTGAACTTCAAGATGTTTTCTTGTAGGAATGAGATATTTTTTGCCTACATGCTTTGCTATTCTAGATTGACATCTAGGTATCTCTGTACAAATTTCATCAAGATCCGTTTAGCATAATTGCTGTGATTGAGTAATGAATGAACATCAAAATTTTCGCATTTATAGTAATCCAGTAGGTAATCTGGTGGTAATAGTAAGATTGCTTAACGAAGTGACATTTATTTAAAGGTGTTTCAATCAATATTTACTTGATGAAAAGAATGTTATGTAGGTAATAAATATGTAACGTTCTCATAGTGCACAGAATTGGGCATTTGCCTGTTGTTGAAATGTAGATATTTAATTGTGACATTCAGAAATATAACATTATTGAATAACAAATGTGAAAAAAGAAATTCAATCTGTATTATAACAAGCAAGTTATGAGCTACTTAATTGTGAGTCTAGCTATCTCTTTCTAAAACGAAATTTTCTATGGCGAGAGTATGGCGCTATAGAAATGTGACGTCGCGTTTCTATAGCGCTCTCCTTATCTAATTAGAAAGTTTGATGCTCTATATCGCTGAAAATATGCAAGATATTTGAAAATAAATAGAATACCTATGTTGTGTTGCTACTAATTAAATTAACATTTTAAGTCAATAAAAAAATTTCAGTCAAATACCCAATTCAAAACCTCTTCTCCGAACGGTTGTGAATCGAAAGGCTGGTCTTGCCCTAAAACACCTTCAATTTGAAGGACACATTTTGAAGTTCACCTACTAGCCTATGTCTTATTGCTCACACACAAATACTTAACATATAAGTATCAATCATACAAGGAATTCAAGCAAGGAAATGACTTATTTAAATTCAGACGCGACACGAAGCCTGCGCATTAGTAATCAGTTGAACAATGTACCTACATGTAACATAGAGATGTTGTTACGATATAATCAGAACATTATACGAGCAGAATATTAAACCTTTATGTACGTTAAATTGAGGTAGATACAAGTAAACGTACCACAGCCACAGAATATATAATAGTACTCACAGCCACCATTCCACGTTGAATGAAACTCACCTGATTTTGTACTGAACATCAACGAGTTCAAGTTTCAAATCTGTTGAAGCCTTTTGACAATTTTTACTGCGTAGCTGAATACTTCAGCCATATACACGGCTAAATTTTAATTAGCATAAATATTTTAGGGGATGTTAGTGCCCATCAATATGAACAATATAAAATACAATATTGTTCATATTGATGGGCACTAACATCCCCTAAAATATTTATGCTAATTAAAATTTAGCCGTATATATGTACTATGTCACACTAACCAATAATATATGTAATTGAAGGCTTTGAGTAGTAATTACGGCGATAGCTTAGCCGAAAGTGGCGCCCTCAGATGTTTTTATTTAATAAGTTGCTAATAGAAAAGGATTTTAATACAACTTTACATGGTTTTTTAGGGCCCATAGTCTAGTATTTTTGAAGGTATCGTTACATTACTTCATAGTTATTCGTAGAATTAGAGAACAATACTTTTTATGTAAAACGGGATTTTAATTATTTCGGCACAGCGCCCCGATCGCGGTAATTCTATGCAGCGCGTCTTGACCACGTTTGCGTCATGACATTTGACTTCGTATTGCCGTAATAACATAACGAGGCACAAATCACGCAAACGTATAGTCCCACAATCCTGTGTGTTCCGGTGACATCCGTGACAGAGGAGTCACATGCAATACGAAATTAGCTGTCAAAATAGACTGTCGTATGAAAACTGTTTTAGTTCCAAAGATTATCACTGGAACAGAAAACGTTCGTCGCACTGTCAACGCCGCGCGTTATCAAAAACGGTATTTATTACACGTCGCGTGAACGTCAACTGCACGTACAGTGCCACAACCTTTTCTGTTCCGGTGACAGCGGCGCTACGTACGGTTTTCTTTTTTTTGTAACAATTTAACCGGCCCTGACTTCTAAGAACTTCAGCCGCTAGCAGCGCTATGGTTGGACATCAACTTGACAGCAAAATGACATTAAAAAAAACACGCTAGTTTCACATTTTGGCCACCGGCACAGCTAAGTTTGTGGCACTGTACACCTGACTAATGTGTCATAAGATTACCGCGATCGGGGCGCAGTTGCATGCGCATGTTTACGGAGTAAGTACCGAAATTAAACATGGTAAAAATCCCGTTTTTCATAATATGCGCCCTGCCCATGTGTTGTGGTTTTGGTTCCTGTGGGTTGGTCCTTACATTACAAGTAAAAAAAAACAATTTTATCGGCAAGCCAACAAAAGCTTACTTAAATTATAACCCTAAGCTATTGATTAAAAGCGCAGTCTGTTTGCTTTCCCATCCATAAAATATTATCGACACAGCATCCCTTCCGTAGCAAATTCTGGATAGAGAATCTCTAGAGCAAACATACCCTACTTTCTAGCCTGGGGCCATCCACACCGCGAGCTGTCAAACAACGTTATAGTAATATTGTAAGCGAGATGGCGCTATACGCAGTGTATAGCTCCGTCTTTAAATTAACATTACTGCTTGACAGCTCGCAGTAAGGGGCCCTGTACATATGTTACAAAAGTTTCCGATAGGTACTGAACTGACCTTTCGGAAACTTTTGTAACATCATATTTTATTGAGAAATATTCAGAATTCGGTTGTTGTTACATTTTTTAGGTAAGTAGGTATGCAAAGCGCTTGCCCGCAATCTTGCCTTCGATCTCGATGATAAAGCGATGACGATGATGCAATCTAGGATGAATCGCGCTTGCCTAGCCCTAGAAGATATACTTATTCACTCGCGACTTGAAGGCCCCCAGATCAGATTGTACCTAATGAATGAAATTGATGAATGATATTAACAAAAAAAAAGGTAAATATAAGTAAGAAGCACCGTCTGGAAGAGGGTCCCAATCCATACCCCTAGACGAAATGCGTTTTTATTTTGAAATCGATAGTTAGCCTCATGATACCTACATAATATCACGGAGTATGGTCCCAATATGTAAGAGATAAAGGCTCAAAAATGCCATTCAAAAACCGAGTTCGTTAAAAAAAGGCCCCATGTTGAACCTTTTTTTCCCATTTTATGTCAATAAATAAATAATATTAAATAAATCTATAAAACGAAATTGAAAAAAATTCAAATTTCATGCAAGCAGAATAGATGCCTATGAAACTTTAAATGAATGGAATCATTATATTTTTCCCAACATGCTTAAAAAAAAAAATACTCAAATCTCCTTTGAGGACATTCAATACCCTTGGGTCTTATATACCTATCAAAACTGGTAAACTAAATGATGTTCTTATGCTTGTACCCTTCTCTAAAAAACAAAATCAGTAGATTATTATAAAAACCTTAAGGGACATATGATTTGCAATGAAAACTCTGAGGATGACGATGACTTTTTGGAAAAATGGCCCAAAAATAGTCTAAAAAAAATTTTTAAAAAAAATTCTTACTTATACGTTTTTATAGTGTTTTTTCTCGACCTCCATTATGTTAAGTACATATTATTTCTAACTATGTACATTCATCAAAAAGTAAGTTTCTACATCACTACATAGTATAAAACAAAGTCGCTTTCTCTGTCCCTATGTCCCTTTGTATGCTTAAATCTTTGAAACTACGCAACGGATTTTGATGCGTTTTTTTTTAATAGATAGAGTGATTCAAGAGGAAGGTTTATATGTACTTTTTATCCCGATATTCCTACGGGAACGGGAACCACGCGGGTGAAACCGCGGGCGGCCGCTAGTATTATATAAAATATGAAGTTTTTTCTCTCCTGTAAAATTTCAAATTTCCATTTCGGGCCCCTCTTCCAGACGGTCTTCAATTATTTAATGTTTAACTTGAATATTGTTAAGATGTGATGCAAAATGAGGATTTTGAGGAGCCCGTGGCGCAGTGGATAGCGCGCTCGGCCTGCGATCGTTGAGGTTAAGCAACGTTCGCAATGGTCGGTCACGGGATGGGTGACCAAAAGCTTTTCATCTCGAGCTCCTCCGTGCTTCGGAAGGCACGTTAAGCCGTTGGTCCCGGCTGCACTTGCAGTCGTTAATACCCACCAATCCGCACTGAGCCCGCGTGGTGGGTCATGGCTCATTCTCCTTATTCATCCATAAGGAAGGCCAGTGCCCCAGCAGTGGGGACATTAAATGGCTGATGATGGTGATGCAAAAGCTTTGAGTATTCAAAACTGCAAAAGCAATGAAAATGCAAACATTTTAACAGCGTAAATAATCAACAGTTTGTGATATAATGAGATAATTAGAGATTAAACGAACTTACCTGAAGTGAAGTTCTATCTTAATTATACGAAGGCTTCGTCCGAAGAGATTAGCTTGATTTAACACTTGTAGTACGCCCTAGTAATCGCCAATTTCACACTATATTGAGAATATACCTACTTATAAATTAAAAAAGTAATAAAAGAAAATTATTATTTTTTAAATTTCAAAAGTGGGTAGTCAACACCGATCTGGCTCAAGCGCCCATCATAGCTGTCATTTAGTTTAGAGTATTATATTTTTCGAATCATATAGGGGAGTAGTTAATAACTTTTGGGAGGGAGGGAAGCTAATCTCTTCGGACGAAGCCTTCGTATAATTAAGATAGAACTTCACTTCAGGTAAGTTCGTTTAATCTCTAATTATACTTCATGCTTCGTCCTCAAGATTAGCTTGATTTAACACTTGTAGACGTTTAGAGACTAAGTGCTCGAAAAATATGCAAAAATTGTAATATATAGGCTACTGAATAATATAGATTGAAATTATAACTTAACTTATACTATCTTGCTTCTTTATTTTCTCAACATAGAAACAAAAAGCAATAAAAAAGTATTATTTGTTACATAAAAAATCAACATCGCTTATGAAATAAACGAAAAATATTTTGATTAAGCACTCAAAACAGTGGTGCCAAATTTTTTATCACAATTGCTGTTTACTGGCCTGTTATAAAATTTGGCAAACGTATGTGATTCTGAAAACCAACCTGCAGTTTTATAATCTGGTCTATGCTAAAACCTAAATTTTGCGCAGCTGACGTAGCAGCATACCGGGTATTATGCGCAGTGAACGTAGAAATATCAATTCCACTTAAATGTAACGTATTTTTTATCCATTTGAATAAGGTTTGTGACGTAACAGGCTTATATGGCTTTCGGTAACTAATAAATAAATTGTCGGAATCAGGACAGAGAAACATTTTCATTTCAAGGTAAGTAATCAAAACTCTTGCAGGACAAATACTTGGCTTTTCGTTATAGAATCGTATAACGAGCAATGTGTTTTTTATATATATATTCCAGATTTTAACTTTCGTTAGCAAACCACTTTTCAAGACAATTTAAAATCTGTGCTATATTCCAGACTTCATTAAATTTAGGGGATGGAGGTCTGGTACGAAAAACTCCTTTAATAAATCTTTTTATTTCTTGATTTAGTGATATATCAATTTTAGTTATTAAAGCCAAAGCAGAATGATAACAGTTAATTGTGCCATACTGAGCGCCACTGTTTAAAGCAGATGCAAAAAATTTTGTATATCGGGAATTGATACTTTCGTATAAGTTTAGTTTATTTTGTTGACAATAAATAAACCACTTTTAATAGCAAACTTCGTATTGTTTATACGAGTTATCCAAAAAAGGGGTTAAGCATGACGTCCAGAGAAAATTATTTGACGCCTCTTCGTATCATCACCATCACCAGGGCAATGGAGTTGCGCATTTGTTTGCGGCTGGAATTTGTAGACAAAATTAGGTTTGAATCTGCTTTGAAAACGAATTGTTTACTTATTAAAAGACTCTTAAATAGTGGATACCACGTTTATGTGGACCAAAATGGAACAACTATTATATCTGTGGCATTGTCAGAGATAATCTTTCTTAAACATTTAGGCATCATTGTGAAAGGAGGAAAAACATTAAAATTTAATTTCGACCACGACACTGGAAAAAAAAACATTTACGGCGTATGCCTCCGGATCCTTATGCCATGGATATATATCTTGGACATTTATTATTTTTAACGACTAGCGTATCAATGAAAATATCTATGAAACTTTTCAACAATTTGTTGAAAGGCATAATCAGCTAGCTGCCATTCTTGGTCTGCCTGCATAGTATTATCTGAAGATCGAATATGAGATGCAAAAACGTAAAGATTTTACGTTTACGCCATTGCCAGAGGTGTTTTGCGATCTCTGTCAGGTGTGGGGAGTGTATATCACCCATACGGTTTACGTAGGAAATTACCGTGGTATTGTCAGTTCGTAGAAGTACTTGACAGTTAGTATCTTAACCAATAAACGCAGCAAGAATTCCTAAATAATTTATTGTCTGCTACTTTCTTTTACACTCCATAAACCACTAGCTCTGTCGTCTCCACATGCAATTCCCCACCCCGTAGTTGAGGCACCTGAAAAACTTCCAGGTCATACTTGTCTATTTTTATTTTGGTGCGGCTCCACCAATAGAAATCCTGTTCCAAGTAACAAGGTATATCCATGTACTAATTATACATATTTCAAATAATTTTGTATACAACCAGCTGCATTTCACGGCGGGACAGGCGGATATTAACAGTCCAATAAAACTAACAAATTCTCTAATTTTACACCTTTTTAAGTTAGAAAACTTTTGTATTGCAAATTTAATTTTGGCAAAGTGACATAGAATTTCTTTTAGTTTAAACTATAATCTAAGAACTTACAAGACTGAGAAGGTATAAAATTACTTTTATCGGTATTTATAATGAAACCTAAGCTTGTAAGCAACTTTACGGTATCTTGTAAGTTTTAAGACCCTTATATTAGACAGAGGTCATCCAAATATATTGTTAACAGGTAACCATATAATCATGAGTATTTCATGACCGGTTTCATGATGACTTTAGCGAAAAAAGGAGCTGTGTTTAAACCAAATAATAAGACATTAAATTCATATGCTTTTTGATCAAATTGGTATCTTAGATATTTTCGGTCTTCCTTGTGAATTTTTAACAAAAAGTATGTCTTTCAGGTCTACTGTGCACGGTTACAATCTCTCGGTATCAATTTTATTGCTGTGTTTAAATCCTTGAGTTTAAAATGTCTTGAGTCAATAAATTTATTTAGTGATAAGTTTAAGATGAAGCGCATTTTCCCATTTGGCTTGGGTACTAAAAAATAGTTGATAGATATTGATCAGATTCAGAGATCTCTGAAATTGCAGAGACAGCAATTTTTTTATTTCGTGTATGAAAAGAGCCTTTTCCTTTTCACTACATTTTTGGGTTGACGGTGATACAGGTTGCATCGGCTTTCGATTGAAGGGAATCTTATATCCTTTTTATGAAAAAGAACCAGTGGGTCCTTGGTAATCATTAAAAGTTCTTTATAGAATAATGATAAACGACCTGCATGCGTTAACGTATTTAGCGTCGGCTGTTGTTCTGTCTCTGCCACGGATACTGCGACTGCTTCGATAAGTTGATGAGCCGTCTACGCGTCGAAGTCGTTGCAGGCTCCTTCGTCCTGGGAGGGCCCGTCGGCCTGCGACTAGGACCCGGACCCTTCCAGTTTAAATTTCGCGAAGAACTGTATAACTTACTTATTAGGAAACTTTTGTGTCGTTGATTGCTTTGGGTCTGTGCTAGACTTGTTAATAGCTTTAGCTGATTTTTTGTTTTCCCTTAAGTTTTCGCCGAATAATTGTTTATCAATTTTGATTTTTTTTTAAGAGAATCCCTTAGATCCATCTTCACGGCATTCAGAAAAAAAATTGTAAATTGAATTAGAATGTTGACAATCACACATAATTTTTGCCAAATCCATAAGTGTTTTAGCAAGGCTGTATTTTTCTCATTTGCAGACAATATAATAGTATAGATTTTACCAGACAAGTGTTTCCAGCAGTCGATTCCTTCTGTTTCAGTTGAATGGCCTTATTGTGTTTAGCAATAATATCTGAAACAGCTGCTTTAATCTTAGGATCAAGCTCAGGTGGGTCAATCAATTTGCAATTTTCTGGGGTCATGTACTTACGAGTTCTTTACGCAATTCTTTGTTAATACCTGTTGTGACCCAGTGCTGGAAAACTCCAGCACTCCTGACTGAAGTAGGGTCAGTACCTTATATTTCTAATACTTCACTATCTAAGTGTATGTTTTCTGTTTCAAGAGCAGACGTTTGATCTGAAGGTAGATCACGCTTCGGAGCCTCAGTCGACGAATGACCATCCTGTATATTTGTAATGTTTTCAGACTGGGATGTACTGGGGATTGGTTCCAAGTACTTGTTCTAATTGTCCTTCAGGTTAACCCTTAGAACATGGTGCGGTTGACCTCGGTCAACTATGACCTGTTGGTCGTATGTAAGGGACAGAGTAAGCCTCATGTTCATACAATTTTAGCATGTCAGTATAATATTGTAAGAGACAGTCCCCAGTTATAACAACACGTACTGTCCGCAAACTACACTTAGTAGTACCTTATAACAGTCCCGTTGTACTGTTTGTAGGACCCAGTGACTGCAGTGTATATAATGATGATTATGTTATCATTATTTGAGATTATGTATTGCTTAACCTTAGGTATGCAATTAAATTTCGTAAGAGACAGTCCCAGTTCGAAAAAAAAGTACTGTCCGCAAACTATTGAAAATCGACACATCATAATAAGCATAATACTTTTGAGTACATAGCTGTTTTTTAGCTTAGTCACTTATGTAAATTATTTTCAGTAAGAAGCAGTCCCAGTTCAAAGAAAGTACTGCCCGCAAACTGTTTAACAGTACCAGTTCAAAAGAAAAGTACTGTCCGCAAACTATTGAAAATCGACACATCATAATAAGCATAATACTTTAGAGTACAAAGCTGTTTTTTAGCTTAGTCACTTATGTGAATTATTTTCAGTAAGAAGCAGTCCCAGTTCATAGAAAGTACTGCCCGCAAACTGTTTGAAATCTACTTATACGAGAACTTGTAAAAGTCTGTGACGAACTAATGCATTTATGTTCAATTATAACTTTAAAATTAATTAATAATTTTGTTACACTTTATTGAAAGTATTTATTTTACAAACTTAGTAATAAGTAGGTAGTTAAATAGTCAAACCGTTTTATCGTTGAATGTAATTATCGTTTGCATTTTTTGCGAAACGTTAGAAAACCAGAACTGAACTTCAATATGCAATATAATATGTCAAGGCCAGTGACTTATAAATGTATAAAAATACATAACGTACCTTAAGATAAGGACGACCAGCGATAGAATTGTTCCGATAACTCAGAACAAGATAAATCTCACCGGTGGTGGTGCTTCTTTTTTCGCTCCAACTTTCTCTCCAATCTTATAATTTTTCGTTTAATGTGTTCACAGTTATCTTTTTTGCGTTTGGGTATCCTAAATAATCACTTTTAACAAAAAACTAACAACTTTTTTAACACAATTTAAAAACTAGATGTGAATCGGCGACGCACTAGAAAGCGAATGACAGCTATGATGGGCGCTTGAGCCAGATCGGTGTTGACTACCCACTTTTGAAATTTAAAAAATAATAATTTTCTTTTATTACTTTTTTAATTTATAAGTAGGTATATTCTCAATATAGTGTGAAATTGGCGATTACTAGGGCGTACTACAAGTGTTAAATCAAGCTAATCTTGAGGACGAAGCATGAAGTATAATATATTTCCAACTAGATCGATTTGTTCTGGGTGTGACTATACCACTTTTTATCAATATACTTAATAGCAATTTGTTAAGGATATGAACATTACTCTAATCAGAAGTACTAGCTATAAAGACCACCTGCGGCTGCACAAGGGTTAGCCCATGAATTTCCGGGAAAGGTGCGAACCTATGTATCGCGGTACTAATAAAAAGTGTGGTAACGATACTAAAAAGTGTGTCGTATCGAATTCTTGTTATTGTATCGTATAGATTTTTATCGCGATCGCGTCGATTTGGCTCTTATAACTATATAAATCAATAATGGTGTAGTGTTCTGTGTTGAATTGTAATGTTACTTACGACAATAAACCAAATAAACACTAATTTCACAGGTAAATAGGATTGTACAATTACCATTTTCATAGTTCATATTTTAGTTGAATATATTCCCAAATACACTAAGTGAAACATTAATATCATACTATTTACCGCCTATTTTTTAGATAAAGGCTGATTTTTAAACTTTATGTGTAAGATAAAAAGATATTATATCCGTGAACTTGAGAAAATATGACGTAGAGGTTGATCAAAATTTATCGATATTATTATCGATACTCATGTCGATGGTTTCCAATATAACTTTGTTTGTCTTTGTGAACACTGATAGTTTTACTTTAAGCTGATTTTAACCGACATTTTTTAAATAGTAAATTATACCTACTTCAGTACCAATTTAACAATATTTTCAGGTTTCCTGTAAATCCAGTGATTAAGTAAAACTGGATAAAATTAATAAATATAATAGACTGGGAGCTTCACCAAAACTCTGTGGTGTGCAGCAAATGAAATATTTGCTGCACACCACAGAGTTTTGCAAAAGCAAAGAAAGAAAGCAAAGAAAACTGCAAAGAAACCTTGAAAAATTATTTAAATAAAATTGTTCTCTTCAGAGGACAATAATTAATGTGTACCTCAATGTTTAATGGGTTTGGGAAAGGTATTTTTATTTGTTTATTTTTGAAATATATACATTTTAACTTAAAATATGTCATATTTTTTTTCCGTAGCCCTTCAAAATACTTCACAATGAATTTTTAAAGATTCGCAAAAATGACCACCAAGTTATTTCAATTTTTGCATGCACAATGCAGTTTTTATTATTGAAAAAGAAGTATTTCGTAAAAATCGACCCGTCTCACAACCAGCTCCGATGGGACTCGAACACACGACCTTTCGCTATCCGGGCGACTGCTCTAACCACTGAGCTACGGAGTCGTTGATCGTTGTATTCGTCGTCGTCGCCGTCAACGACTCCGTAGGTCAGTCGTTAGAGCAGCCGCCCGGATAGCGTAAGGTCGTGGTTTCGAGTCCCATCGGAGCTGGTTGTGAGACGGGTCGATTTTTTCTAAATACTTCTGGGCGGTCAAAAAAGAGATTTTAGGGGGCTAACCTGGTTCGACGTTGCTCCCGCGTGCTGGTTGTAGAGGACGTCTCTTCTTATTTGACTTTCCACACCAAAAGTTCGTGATCACAATAGTCAATTCAGTTAAACTCGCGGCGATCACTTGGAAGATATTACTACTTGACCGATATGATGAGGAACAGGAGAGCTCGACTCAAACACTGTCGCGTGGGCAGGCTGTGGCGAATGTGGCCGTCACGACTCACGACACGGCGAGATGTTGGTTTACCCCCATAGGATCAAAGGATAAAAATGATGTGAGGGTAGAAGTTGGGTTAGGGATGTACCATCGGTACAAGTCTAACTCGATTGATAGTGAAAAAATATTGAATATGACATGATGAGTCTAAAATTCTAAATCTACCAACTTCAATTTTAAATTTTTCACGTGCTAGTGTTTTCGTGACAGCCACAATGCGTGCTTGAAAAATACAATATTGTATAGTCTTATACAATATTGTATAATTCAAGAAAATTATCAACATGTCTTCACAAAGTACCTAAGGTATTCAAAGACTGTATTGTGCCTCTATGTACGAATATTTCGATCAAAACGCAGAATAAAAATATTTATTCGTAAAAAATCGAAAAATTTGGTGCAATGCGATGAAAAGGGACTCCAAAAACTCCAGAACTAGTTTTATTCAAAAACAAGATTTCAACCAGTGCAGCTGTGCGACTAGGTAAGTATGACCGGCCGGTGCGGTATACGGCGGTCGGGAGGAATGACGTCGAACGTGGTAAAAGCCGATTGCTAGCGAACAACCGAGGCAATAGTGTTTTAAGCAAACTAATTTTTACAATAACTTTGTAAATACTTATCGTATTGAAGTGAAATGAAATGACCATCATTATTGAAAAATGGAAAATGTAGTATTTAGAAAATAAAATCTATTTTCCATTTTTCAATAATAAAAATTGCACTGTGAATGCAAAAAAAGTAAAAAGGAGGTCACTAATAGTCCATACATCTTTGGCCATGTTTGTACCGTGAGGTACATAGGTACCAATATGTAGAGAAAAAATCGAGGATTCCGAAAAACGTATCATTTTACTTTTATATTTAGATAATACTAGATAATAAATTAATAAAGTTGTTAATTACTTGTAACACATTTTTATTATGTGGTAACATTGGATGTTCAATTGCGTTTAGTATCAGACTTCTGGGAGTCTACCGGCTAAAATATATGGATATGGACATGGGCTTCATTTGACACTTGAAGCCCATATTTTGTCTTTATATAGGCATAATATGAGCTTCAAATGTCAAATGAAGCCCATGTTCATACCCATATTGTTAAAAATAATTTATATGCTGTTAATTATTGCTAATGCATATTGCATAGCTACTTGTCGTCCATTTTTATCAACACGTAATTTAATGGGCGTAAAACAATAAAAAATAGAAAATAATAATATTACAATAAGCAAATAAATTGTCTCTTTGCAAGTAACAAAACGCTTTTTGACAGCTTTTTGAGTACAAACAGATTATATTCATAATCGTATCACAGATTATTTATCATAGACAGAGTCTAAAATGGCGTATTTTTTCAGACTGAAATTATTTTTTTTTGCCTTTTTCAAATAACTAACAAACAAAGTAGACCCTGTTTTATTATTCACCGTTTCATAGAGTATTTTTTTCCATAAAGTGTACCTCGGTACATTAACTGGCCAGATTTTAGTGACCTCCTTTAAATAACATGAACTTTATTTTTATTTTCCCATGTCCATTGAAGTATAATGCATATCATATGAATTATTAAATCTTGTTTGTGTTTTATTTACATTATTGTTATCGACAAACTAAAATGGGCTTGAGGGCAGCTCTAAAACTCACACACACTTTTACAAATTACACACACTAGCTCATGTCATTTTCGGTCTCACAACCAAGCGAACTCTGTCCGTCTATTACTAGAGTATAATAAGTTTATGCTTTTAAGCAACGTGTGATATCTGGCATTATAGGATACTACTCCTAGGAAAAGTATACTATTCCTAAAATAGCCTGTCTATTTCAGGCATAGTATTTTTTTCCTAGGAATAATATAGGTATATTTCATACATTTCCGGTAACATCATCATCATCATCATCATGTCAGCCGAACGACGCCCACTGCTGGGCATAGGCCTCCCCCAAGGATCTCCACAACGATCGGTCCTGCGCTGCCCGCATCCAGCGGCTTCCCGCGATCTTGACCAGATCGTCGGTCCACCTTGTAGGGGGCCTGCCCACGGAACGTCGTCCGGTACGCGGTCGCCATTCGAGAACCTTTCCGCCCCAACGGCCATCGGTTCTCCGCGCTATGTGTCCCGCCCACTGCCACTTCAATGATGCAATCCTTCGAGCTATGTCGGTTGTTTTAGTTCTCCTGCGGATCTCATCATTTCTGATTCGATCGAGCAGGGAAATACCAAGCATCGCTCTCTCCATTGCTCGCTGGGTGACTTTGAGCCTTCTTATGAGACCCATAGTAAAAGACCACGTCTCACTTCCATAGGTCATTACTGGCAACACACACTGGTCAAAGACTTTCGTCTTGAGACATTGAGGTATTTCGGACGCGAATATATGTCGGAGCTTCCCAAACCGGTAACATAATTATCTACTATTTTTGGTGTGGCCATTCTAAGATACCTATATTATTAGTTTGAGGTGTTTCGGTTTAGTTTTAGTTTAAAATAATTAGGCTAAACTGACTTTTTAATCAGAACAACGTATGAAGTGTTAACTATAACTATATAGCGTCATACGTCTTGCCGGCCAATTTTAATGAATATTATCTTCAAATGCATAAGTATTTCTAAATAACCACAACCGGCAATGTCAAAATGACCCAAACACAAACCCAAAACTATAATCGGATTAATAAAATCGATCCGATAACGAATACAATGGCGAAATTCGTCTGATCGAGATCCCCTATATCGATAAACCGAAATAGACATCGATTTTGCCAACTGCTAAGTAAATTGTACCACTTTGATGCCAGATAATTGGTGTCCTTTCCTATTTTGTTTCGTGTTAGATTGTATAGGTACCCACAGGTCTAAAGGTACTAACAGATTTCAGACGCTACTGGCCAAATTTGCTTACTGTCATCTGTTTCCGTAGGTATTATTTTATATTGCTTTAAATTTTTCTTCATTGGATCGAAATATTTATATTTTCCTACTGAGGCAACAAGGATTCTACTTTAAGTTTAAGAAGGTTCTTCGCCTCCTGAAATTTTGCGAATTTTTTAAGTGCTCTCAAAATAAATTACCTACAAGCGTCGCTCTTCTTTTAAGTATCCATTTCATCTTTGCGGGGTACCTAACTGTATATATTACCTACCGATATTGCAAACATCGAAACGATTTTTTTTTGATCAGGTACCTACCTACTATCCTGAAACCTGGAACTAATTAAGTCTAAAAACTAGACGTTTGGCAAAATCTGGAGCTTTGAGTTTGTCCGTATTTCAAGCTATAAACTCCGTCGGCCAGATAAACGGGACTAAGCGTTTGCGAAGCGTGAGCGTCAGACGCGCGGCAGACGCGCGGCGGACGCTCGGCGGATGCTCTACATCTCATACAGTTTATCTCATACACATGACGTGGAAACTTCACGTTCGGCAAAGCGGGAAGCACGCGTTTTTCCGCGTCGCTGACGCAAAGGTTTATTAGCCCAAGCTTGGCTCGATAGTGACCGCTTATCCGTAGGTGATTCGACCTACTTGTGTTTCGAATACCAGAACCAGCGAGTCAATTTGTTCGTCAAACATTAGTTGTTTAGTCAAAGTATAATTTTATTCAATTTTAAATATCATTTCACGTTAAATTTGGATGATGTCTAGTCTACTAAAAAATCTTATCAAAATAAAGTTTTATACGTAAACAGAAGAAATGGAATAAGGCCAAATGATAAAATCCAAATTGTTTACCCAAACCGTATTATCGCAAAAACACGAAACATACTCCCCTACTCCCTCAGGATTAACCGTGAAATATCGCAAAAAATTAAACAGCGCAGGCGCATGCCATTGTGCTGTCAATCTAGCGATATGCACGGTGCACGTGCCGGAGGGCTATAAAAAATATTGGACTGCATCAAATAATATTACTCTTACCCCAAAAAGAGTAACTTGTGCAATATGATACAGAAAATACAGTAGTAAAGTTGAACAGTTTGTTTGGTGGACACGCTTATCTCTGGACGTAATCGTAGAATAACTATGAATATTCGTATAGAGAAGGATTGAAGCATGAAAAAATAATCTTTGTAAAATTGTAGTACAATGTCTTTTAAAGCTGCATGATGCATTCTGTAAGACACACAGTCCAGAGACAAACTATTCATGATTTATGACTGAACTAGCTTTCCGCCCGCGGCTTCGCTCGCGTGGACTACACGACGTTATCCCGCGGGAATGTGATATTTTTCCGGGATAAAAAGTAGCCTAAGTTATTCCTTATTACATCAGCTACTTGCCAGTGAAAGTCCCGTCAAAATCGGTCCAGCCGTTTCAGAGATTAGCCGGAACAAACAGACAGACAGACCGACAGACAGACAGACAAAAATTGAAAAAATTGTTATTTTGGTATATGTACCGTATATATAATCATATGCATGTATTAAAAAGCGGTTATTTTAGTTTTACAAACAGACACTCCAATTTTATTTTTGTATTGATGATGATGATGATGATGATTGATGATTGATGATGATGATTATGCTCAAAACTTCTTTGACAAATGTTGTTTACGTATGATGCGTTCACATGTCTAAAGTATTGAACATACTATACGTATGCATGTATATTTAAGATTTAAATAAATAATCTAGTACCTACTGATCGAAAAATGTTTCAATAATAAATAATCATTGTGAAAAATAAATATATGTAGCTTTCTTCCGCAAATAATTATTTGCGGAAGAAAGCTACATATATTTATTTTTCACAATGGTTAGGGACTTCCGCCAAGTGACGCCTGATTCAATCAAATAATAAATAATCAAACAAAATCTGTATTATTAACAAGACTAGGTCAAAGCGTTTAATAGAGCTCACATAATTGAAACATTTGTAGGCATTACATTAAAAAAACTGTTCATTAAGCCAAGTCTATTAAACTGTGTAATTGTGATAAGATGTAAATAAATCTATTCGTGTCTCACGCCAACTACGGCATCAGAATAATAAATCTGACTAATTAGAATGAGACCTAGAAACTAAAATATTTGAATACTTTATATTACGTTTTATTTTATTAACTTACTCCGCATTTCTTATCAGGTTTTTTCATTAGAAGAAGTATCGTCGTAGCTATAGGTACTTATGTAAAGAAAATATGGACATTGATTGATTCAACCTCAATTAGTGGATATAGATCCACATAGCAATAGTGCTATAGCACTAAGTTGGAGAAATACATTGGCGTTTTTTTCAATCATGTTAGTTAGTGAGCCCGCTCTAATATTGCCTACTTACGTCATATATACCTATGACATCACGATAAAATGCATGGCACACGGTCGAAAAATTCATTGCTTGTCCGTGGTACAGTTGCATAGTACGCTTAACGGACCACGGTTAAAATAAATTAACCATGTCGTTCGGCTGACCGGACTACGCGTTTTTTTTATTAACAGTGGTCCGGTAACCGTACCACGGAAAACACTTTTTGCCCGTGGTACAGTTTGAAAGTCCAGTTAGTGGACTACGATTAAAATAAATTAACCATCATCCGGCTGACCAGCTGTGCTTTTTTATAAACAGTGGTCCGATTCATTTAACCGTGATTCGGTTCATTTATCCGTGGTCCGGTAACCGTACTATTCATCTGTACCACGGGCAAGAAATGCAACTGTGCGTGTGTGCGTAGCGACAGATGTGCCCGCCACATTGCACCTCAGTCAGACAGCCGTATTAACCCTTTCAGATCTGATTTTTTTTTTGTGTCCGAATGGACTTAAACTTTTTTTAGTTTAATTAGATTACAGAGAATATGTAAAAAAATATGTAAATAATATCCGTGTTTTATTATTGTGTATTATCTGATTATATGAACCCAACCGTTTTTAAATAAAAAAATATCGAAATAAGTATGTAACTAATAATTTTTTAAGTTTTATGTCCTCATTTGTGGACGCCAGGTCGGAAAGGATTAAGGTCATAGCCCATTTATACTGCACCGCTCCCACCCAACCCAATATACAACAGCAGACAGCGCGCGGTAAGCGAGCTGTAAGCGAGGCTGCCGCAAGCTAAGTGTATCTACAGAGCATGACATTAAGTCCATATTTGACTGCTCATACATTGGTTAGGTAAGAACGGTGCGGTATAAGTGGGCTAAGTTCTTTATGACGGAAACATGATCAGCCCCCTGATTCACGAACCGTCGGAAACGCTCCCGACAGCGGAATGTATGCCCTGTCTCTGTCACTCATTATGGAATAGACAAAGACAAAGCACTGAATTCGAATCCGATTCCGTTTCCGACGATTCGTGAATCAGGGGCCCGATTCTCAGGCATTCGAACTTTTTCAGTGTGGTAATTCGTATGTCGAACATTTTGTTTGTGGTTTCTATTGAAAAGTTAGAACGTTTCAAACAAACTAATCTGTCCCACATGTCAACAAATTCATTTTGACAGCTAAGTTCGTATACGAACATCGATTGGTCCGTACCACTCGTTGCGTTCAACTGGTTTTCGATCGAACTTTTTCGATTGTGAAATTCTGACAATATATTTGAATTTCGAGCTTATAAAAGTCAACTTTTCTCGATTGCCTGAGAATCGGCCCCCAAGGGGCAGAATTGATACCCGGAGACGTGTTTGCGGATCACCTGAGTCGTGCCTGGCGGGTAAATCCGTGCGTGTATAGTTAGCTTATTCGAGGTCCGGTTAAACGGGACCACTCTTAATAAAGAAAAACGCAGTCGGGTCAGCCGGATGATGGTTAATTTATTTTAACCGTAATCCGCTAACTGGACTATCAAACTGTACCACGGGCAAAAAGTGTTTTCCGCGGTACGGTTACCTACCGGACCACTGTTAATAAAATAAACGCGTAGTCCGGTCAACCGAACGACGGATAATTTATTTTAACCGTGGTCCGGTAACCGTACTATCCAACTATACCACGTGCAAGAAATGGAAAAAGTTGTGCTAAACGATGATCAGAAGATCATCGCATCCGAATTCCGGCCAAATTTTAAGGGTATATTTACGACTTGTGACATCAGTACGAGACAGTAGGTATATTGTATAAAATATTGTAATTCTGTAAAATCTCTCTAGTATTCCTTTCCTATCTCTGTTTAATATTGATTTATTTTTATAAGCCTACGGAATGTACGTACGTCATATGGTTAATATAACAAACCATAATGATCCGTATTCATAGCCTTCTCAATAATGAGGTCTGCACTTAAGTATAGCCCCACATTAGACTTATTCACTGAAATCGAATGCCGATAAAAATATTCGCTACAGAAATTGCTAAGAACGGGCAGAGCCATCAATTTTGTATTATACCGTTCATGATAAATGAGTTTATTATGCCTTGGCAACTGTTATGGTGGTAGTTTTACATGCAAGAAAAAGCTATTACGGCTAATTATGGGCAATGAGAAAACTGATACATTGTGGCTAAATATATATTTCTACTTTTGCGACTAAAAACATTTCATCTTCTTTCAGTTTATTTTATAACAACTCTACACTTATTGCAAAATGTTTCATGATTGACTGCTATGAAATGGGCTAGCTAGGGCTAGCTAGCATAAGAAATAATCCATCATAAACTGTATTCAGAATAAATACATAACGTAAGTTACTTTGAAGTCGGGTGGTTTTTAACAAAAACAACAAAAATTGTAACATTTGGATCATTTCAATCGGTCCATCCGCCTTCGAGTAATCGGCGGACATACACAAAAAAAACATACATACAGACGAACAGAGAACCTCCTCCTTTTTGAAGTCGGTTAAAACTATTTTAGGTGTTTGAGATTCATACTGGTATTAATAATAATGGCTGGCATTTAGTGACTTTAAACTCTGTTTAATTGTTGTAATTAAATGTAAGTTAATAAAATAGAGCTGCATACTACGTATTGTACACCATTTTAGTGCTTCGAGTGTGAAAGCTCTCCAACTTTATAACTCAGGCAACCCTTAAAGGGCACCTTAAAGTTCCCCAGCACTTAATTACTAGTCCTGCAAGTGACGCCACTGCACTGCCAAATGCATACGTCACTCGTCAAGCGCGTAAACCCGCCCATTTCCTTACCAAAGTCGTGCCGTCACTCGATATTTTACAACGCATCGTAAATTCTTCGCGTCTACCGAATCAAACGCACGTGGCATCTAACTGTTTGTTACCATACTCCATTAGGTGCCCTTTGATTTCGGGACATTTCAACATTTTGGGGTAAAATGTGACAGTGGCGTTAGCACCGGGCTAACAAGACCTCCCGCTCTGTTCTGATCGGGAACTAAATTGGGTCAGTGAAGGGTATTGGGTTTGTTTTCACAGGTCTTAGTAGAGTGGTCGATATTGACAATAGATATTGGGCACGTGGGAATCTAATAGGGGACTACACACCGCCGTTACAATGCATTTATACCACGAAATAATAGGAGGCAACTTCTATTTCTATCTTATAAAGTACAAGGGAAATTGAGCCTTACGTAATCAGAATTTGATTAGTTCGGAAGACAAAGTTTTCAGTAAACACGGTTTCAGAACTGTTTGCAGTAAATGTGTTTGCGGATAATTTGCTTCAAATTGGCGACAATTAGCTTAATTACGACTGTGTAAACATTTGCAGGATCAAATTTCAATGTTTGCTGCTACCATTTTGGATAGTTAACGAGATATATCTGCTATCCTCGACTCAATTCGATAAATCTAACATCAATACAAGGTTTATGGTCGAGTTAATTGCTGGGTATCGATATAACACTTAAGTACATTCGATGCTAAATAATTACATGTCTACTCTACCTAGGTATATGTTTACGATGTTTACTATGACTTTTTGATGATTTAAATGAGTTTTCACATAGGGAAATGAAATATTTAAAAGAATAAAAGCTACGTATCGTCACAGATTACTAAATAGTTACTATGTGTATCGTAGACAGGACATATACAACACACGAATAATTTTAATTTTAATTCAACTCTACTTTATACTACGCAAAACGGCTTAAACGAATTTTAACAAATATTTTGTAATTTACAGTTAATTTAGCTTTTGAAATACTTTTAATTTGGATAAAAATTTATCATTTCAGTACCAAAATTCTAAATATCTTTATTGAAAAAATTAAATCAGTAGAATTTAAACAAGTTTCTGTTGAGTTCCGCTTTGTTACCTTAAACTGTAATATTTTGAAACACAAATTGTTATTTTAGCTACTCGACAGACGTTTAATTAGCTACCCGGCAGCCTTAATTACCAGACCAGTATAATCTTTCTCAATAGAAGATTTTTTTATCCTGAAAAGTGAAAGCTTTAAAAAACTCTGCCACTAAAAAACCACAAATATAAAAATCTAGAGGTAAATTCTATGGACTTTTAATTTCAAAAGGAAATGAAGCTTTGAAATATTTTTACCTACTACTGAAAAAAATTACTTGCCTTCAACAAAGATGAGAATTTGTCGTTTACTTGTTTAAAAAATTGTAGAAATATAGCATCGTTAATGCAAAATACTTTAAGTAAACGAGGACAAGAACCATACTTTCTTTTTATGTAATTTAACATAAAAAGAAAGTGATGTGAAAACAATATGCAATTTTCTCGGCGTCCGTCAGTCTGCGCTTTTTTTAAAGCTTTTGTTCAACTAAAACTGTTATTTATTACTCTTGCTATGATAATAATTGTTATCTTTTGATTGGGCTAAACCTATTATTTATTGTTATATTATTTATAGTAATTAAATAATTATCTAAACATATAATTTTAAAATAAAATGGATCTTTATTCATTAAAAAGTAATGCAAATGTTAATTTCCGGTGCACGCTCACCTGACACATCAGATTATTGTATGGAAAAATGGCGGGATGATGTCAGTTGAGCGTCGTTCCCGCGCAGTTCAGTCAGTCGTATTCAAGCCACCGAACTGAACACTACTAAGGTTAAGTGAGAAAGTGTATTGTAATAGAGGAATAAAAACTGTGAGTATATCATGATCTTTATTGCATTATTTTAAAAATCCTCCCCTATTGCATGCGTAGATAACTTAGTCCAACATATTTCAGAAGTGGGTAGAACCTTATTTTTTAGATATTTTTTTTCTTTTGATATTTTATGCACCTTATTTTTATTTACGAACTTTAAAACTGCATTAAGTGGCACTCCTTTGAATAAAGTAATACCACAATTTGCACAAGACAGGTTGCATTATAGTTTATTCTTTATTCGCCTTTTGATACATTTGTTACCTTATACGTAAAAATCTTAGTTGTCTTACACTAAGCTATTAAACGTTAGCGGTGGAATCGTAACTTGGCTTAGCGAATGAGCTACAGTTTCAGTTTTACTTGTTATTGGGTTTACTGGGAAACATAAGTTGAACAAAATTCAAATAATAATGATTGTGATGTGAAGTTAGTTCTTAAAATTCAATTTGTTCAACAATTGTCTCTGTTTACTTTACTGAATTAGTGTTAGATATTGATTCATATTACTGAGCGTCACTCACTAAGCATTAATACATTCTAAGATAGTAAATGACTTTTACTTTTTGCATTGACAATGCAATTTCAATTTGTTTTTCCTAATATTTCATTTGTATGATACTTACATATCTGAAAAGGGCTAAGGTGCATATCACAAATAACAATACAATGAAATTTTAATGTCTTTAGCAGCACATTCTTTCAACCACATTTAGCTACTACAAAAGGTTATCTACATTTTAAATCTCATAATGTCTCTAGTTAAAAAAAAAAATTGTCTCTTTCTTCTCATCAGTTATTCAAACAAATAACCATTAGTATTTTTCGTTTTATCGTACATGTACGTGTATGATATCAACATTTGGGTGTTCTCAATGCATTCTATTTGTATGCTTACACAAGAAAAAAGTATAGAAGTGTATTCGTCTGTCGTTTAATATTTATAACACTTCAAGTTATTTTGTTAAAGTGATTGGCGTGATGGTAGGCAATTTATTTATTTATTTGTCAAGTTTGTGGTAGTCAAAGAATAGATGTACTTCTCACATGATGTTTTAAAACGTTTCAGTGTAAGAAATGGAGCCACGCGATCGATGTCGCGAGGTACGAACTCCAACAAGCCCAACGCTGCCGCTGCATATAAGTCGTCCGTCACGGAGTCGTCATCGCGCACCCAGCAGAGGCAGACGCTCGCGCAGCCGATCAAGTTGTTGGAGAAGAAGCCGCACGTTTCAGCGATCGCCTGGTCAAGCCCATCGCCCTTCACGAGAGAGATCCAGGTACCACTCTCGAAGCCGTACTGGGCCTGTACAAGATCGAAGCCCAAGACAGCAACACGCATCTGCTTATCGGTCCCCTCGTCGGGAGGACGGCGAACACGGGAACTACGTCTCGCGCCGCTCTAACCACATGGCTGTTGGTGGTGAACTACATCATAAGCGCCGGAGCCATAGTAGGTGTGCTTTGAGGAGCAGCTCGCCACCGCCGACTCATAATCGAGAGATAGGTGACACTTGTAATTTTTGTAGCTCTAGTGGCTCTAAACATTTTGTTCACCACAGTGGGCGAAAAATTAGTCATTCTGTACGAGAAAGCCCTCAGTGCAGTCGTGAGGCCCCAAATCCATCTAACTCAAGTTTGACTGAGCTTCTGTCCGCCTTGCGTTCTATAGGTAGCGATAACAGCCTAGACAAGCTAGGTTCCTTAAATAACACTGTTCCCGAATTCGATCCAAGTAAACGAGAACAAACCACAACGATGTGGCTACACAAGGTTAACGAGTGTGCTACAATATATGGTTGGTCCGAGAGACAAACCATACATTTCGCGTTACCAAAATTAAGAGGCGTTGCAAAGCGATGGTATGAGGGACTACCCTCTGTTCTGTTTACTTGGACCGAGTGGCAGCAAAAACTGCTATCCGCTTTTCCTTCGGAAGAGAACTATGGGCAAATGTTAAGCGATATGTTGGCCAAACGGGCCCGATTCTCTGACTCGCTAGAGGAATATTTCTACGACAAGTTAGCTTTAATTAATAGGTGTGGTATAACAGGCAAACGCGCAGTCGAGTGTGTTTTGCATGGTATAGACGACAGGTCGGTTAGGTTGGGTGCTGAAGCAGCGCAGTTTGACGACCCTGACAAATTGCTTTCGTACTTACGTAATGCAAGGAGTAGTAGAACAGTTGTTGACCGCAAAACCATTAGAACGCAACAAGGAAAACAGACAGAACAATCAAGATCAGTCTTGAGACCCACTCGTTGTAGTAACTGTAAGAAAGATGGGCATGTGACCTCGCAGTGTAACTTACCTATTAAAAAGTGTGGCAGGTGTAGTAGAGTAGGCCACGAAACTGAGCAGTGTTATGCTAAATTACCAAACACTGATAAAACTGTCATGCAAGTTTCTAATAATACTGGTAATACCTCGCAACCAGAGTACATAGCACCTTCTGAAAAATATTTTAAAATTGCCCTTGTTAACGGGTATCCTATTAGAGCTTTTATCGACTTCGGTAGCGAATGTTCGTTAATAAAACTTTCAGAATTTTGTTTACTTTCAAACAGTTACGATTCAAATAACTTACCTGTTCTCCGTGGGTTCGGAAACTCCCTGGTTAAGACCATTGGCAGGCAAAGGGTTCATGTTGTTATTGATGATGTAGGCGCAGATCTAGATTTACTAGTTGTCCCAGATAATGCAATGCATGTTCCATTAATAATAGGGCAAACATATACGGAGCAACCTCACATTGCTATAACTAAGACTAGTGGAAGTCTCGAAATAACCATTTGCAATCAGACTGACATATTAACAATACCCAACAAAGTGAAACTGCTATGTCTCAAGGAAGTTTGTATTGACGAGTTATCGTCGGTCCTTGATGTTTATACTGAACCTTGCCATGAAGGTGAAGTTTATATAGAGGGTGTGCTAGGGTTATATATGGGAGTTCGTTTCTCGGTTCCTGGAGGCTTGTTTCGTTTTGATAAAAATGGTGCCGGCTCAATAGTCGTGGTCAATCAGTCGCTTCCAGGTAGGTTGTGTTTTCCTAAGGATTTTCTCTTAGCTCGAGGTTATATAGCGCTTCCGGACTCTGTTGATAGTGCGAAGACCGTATTGTCTTGCAGCATAGAGAAGACACCCAATAAGATTTCCATGGATGCAGTTGTTTGTGGCAATGAACTCACCAAAGGAGAAAAGAGCAATCTTTTAAGTCTTTTGAATAATTATAGGCACTGCTTTGCTTTTGGTTTGAACGAGCTAGGTAGGACTAGTATTGGAGAAATGAGTATTCGCCTAAATGATGATGAGCCTGTTGTGTACCGGCCATACAGATTAGCTATTGCGGAAAAGGAGAAGGTGAGGGAAATGGTTTCTGAGCTGCTTGACAATGGGATTGTGCGACCGTCTACGTCACCGTATGCGAGTCCCATCGTCCTTGTCAAGAAAAAAACAGGTGAGCTTAGACTTTGTATAGATTACAGGGCTCTTAATAAAAAAACAGTGAAGGACCATTACCCTATACCTTTGATTGACGATCAGCTGGACGTGTTGGCCGGCAACACTTTTTACACTACCCTGGATCTAGCATCCGGGTACTACCAAATACCCATCCGGGAGGAGGATAGGCATAAGACCGCATTTGTGACGCCGGATGGCCACTACGAATTTACTCGTATGCCGTTCGGCCTCGCAAATGCACCCGCTACATTCCAGAGGACTATGAACCAAGTTCTTGGGTCATCACGGCACAAGGAGGCTCTAGCATACCTGGATGATGTGATTATTCCCTCGAAAAATACTTCGGAGGGTATGGAAAGGTTGGAATCGATTCTACGTTTATTTGACGATGCTGGGCTCACACTCAAACTTTCAAAGTGTTGTTTTTTTAGTCGAAAGGTAGAGTACCTTGGGTTTGAGGTTTGTGCTGATGGGATTCGTCCTGGAGCACGGAAGGTTGAAGCAGTCTCTAATTTTCCTGTACCGCAGAATCAACATAACGTACGGCAGTTTTTAGGGCTTGCCGGCTTTTTTCGCAGATTCGTTCCAGGGTTTTCCGTGAAGTCTAAACCGCTGACCCAACTTCTCAAGAAAGATGCTGTCTGGGACTGGGGAGCAAAGCAGGAAGGGGCGTTCAGAGAGCTGCAACAGTAAGTTATTCCTTTATTCAAATCAGGAGACAAAGAAGACCCAAGTAATTATAGACCAATATCAATACTGCCCGCCTTAAGTAAGATATTTGAGAAAATAATACTGGAACAGTTATTAACGTATTTTAATTTAAATCATCTTTTACATAGTAAACAGTTTGGTTTTTCAAAGGGTCGATCTACAACTGCTGCTGGGGTTGCGCTTTTAAGACATATATTTAAGGCCTGGGAGGGGTCGCGGAATGCTCTTGGCATTTTCTGCGACTTGTCTAAGGCTTTCGATTGCGTGGAGCATCGGACGCTGCTGTTGAAGCTAAATCACTATGGTGTGAAGAATAATGCTCAAAATTTGTTATTGTCGTATCTCAGTTCCAGGACTCAGGCCGTTGACATTAATGGCGAAAAATCATCCGGCTGTCATGTTAAGATGGGCGTACCTCAAGGTTCAATTTTAGGGCCGTTCCTCTTTTTGGTTTATATAAATGATTTACCGTTCTTTGCAGAAAGATTTTGTGAGATTGTCTTGTTTGCGGATGATACCTCCTTGATTTTTAATATCGACAGGAATAAAACTCAGTTTGACGATGTAAATGAAGCACTCTCACAAATTCTTACTTGGTTTAATGTAAATAATCTAAAGCTTAATGCAAAGAAAACAAAGTGTGTCCAGTTTGCTTTGCCAAATGTACGTGATCAACCTATTAATATTAAAATTAATGATGAAAAATTGGATTTAGTAGATTCAACCGTTTTCTTGGGTGTAACTCTTGACGGGAAACTTCAATGGACCAAACATATCACGACGCTTGCTGGCAAACTTAGTTCAGCTGCATATGCTATTAGGAAAGTGAGACAGTTAACAGATGTCGAAACGGCTAGGATTGTGTATTTCAGTTATTTTCATAGTATCATGTCTTATGGTATTCTGTTATGGTGGACAGCAGCTGATATACAGACTATATTTATTTTACAAAAACGAGCTATAAGGGCGATTTATCAGCTAGGCTCCAGGACATCTCTCAGGGACAAATTCAAAGAGATTGGTATATTAACAGCTGCATCCCAATTTATATTTAATTGCATAGTTTTCGTTCGTTGCAATATAAATGAATATATCAAACATAGTGATTTGCACAACCGAAATACTAGAAATAAAAATAAACTTGTAATGCCTCGGTACAGGCTAGAGAAGGTTCATGGATCTTTCCTGGGTCTTGGGATACGCTTTTACAACAAAATTCCAGATGGTCTATTGGACTTGCCTATTGAAAAGTTTAAGATGCACATAAAAAATGGCCTCGTTAAAAAAGGATATTATACTGTTAACGATTACTTAAAGGACAAAACGGCTTGGTCATAATTTAATTTAATTTTTTTTATTGTATTGTGTTACATTCTAGTATTTAGCATTTGTTTTTTTTTTTAATTCGGCATTTAACACGGGTAGCTTAAGTATGTCATGCTCTCGTTAAACATTCCTGCGGTGGTGTCGTGTGAGTCGGGTCGTTACGTTCCCTAAAATATGGTTGAGCGAAGCGATGGCTGGCTCATGCGTCATGCTCGTGAACGGGTGCTGCCAGTGGGGTGGGTCTGCTCATGTCTACTTGTGTTAAAGGTGTTCGGGATATGGTTAATAATAGTATTATATTGATTTATGAGCGAGCTGGTGTGTCTCATAGTAATTTTGGTATCCGTGTCTTACAGTAACAGCAATTTTTCTAATAATTGTTTTATTTATTCAAAAATTCCTTTTATTTGTTAATACTTATAAATTTGAATATACAGCGCAGCTTGCAGTTTCCTTTTCATTAATCCTATCGTATAATACAATGTGAATAAGATTAAGATTAGTGTGTCCATTAAACTATTTGATTCCTTGTTTAGTTGAAAATTGTTTACTGTTTTAGGTAATAAGCAAAATTGTACTTAATTTAAGCGGCATTCTGTATTGTGATGGAAAGTAACCTTACTATTATGTGAAGGTCACTTTTCAAATTTGACGACTCTGTATAAGTTAAAACAGGGAGAAAAAAATAGCCCTTGGCGAGTTTCTTGCCGGTTCTTCTCGCTACAAGGTCTCCTGCCGTAGGATTTGCGAACCGATGGCGTAGCTTCATTGACGTTCATAAGTGTTGTTAAACAAACCTAAATTGAATAAACGATATTGAATTTTGAATTTTGAGTATCTAATGCAAAAACCATTGCTCGCTCTGTACGACCCCCGAGCCGAGACTGAGGTCCACACTGACGCATGTAAGATGGGACTTGGAGGAATTCTACTCCAGAAGGGCAGCGACGGTTTATTGAGGCCAGTTGCTTACTTCAGCAAGCAGACCACCCCAGAAGAGATGAATTACTCGTCATACGATTTGGAAACGTTGGCAGTTGTTGCATCCCTACAGAAGTTTCGTGTTTATTTAGTAGGTATCCACTTTAAGGTCGTTACAGATTGCAACTCGCTTCGTGCCACTTTTTCAAAAAGAGACATGGTTCCCCGCGTTGCAAGATGGTGGGAGCAGATGCAAGACTATGACTTTGATATAGAGTACAGAGCTGGGAAGTCGATGGCGCATGTCGATGCGCTCAGTCGCAATCCGGTAGGAGTTGAGCAGGTTATGGTTTTAGATGTGTCCTCTGTTGAAGAAACAGACTGGCTTGTGACAGTGCAAAGTGCCGATGATGATATACAAAGAATCATTGGTATTCTCAATAATCCTGAACTTGCGGATGTTGTCGAGTTAAAGTCAAATTACAAGGTCAAAAATGGAAAGCTCTTTAGAATTACAAAAGATGGGGATAGATGGGTAGTCCCTAAGGGAGTACGTTGGCAGATTGTGAAACAAAATCACGATGACATCGGGCACTTTGCACTGGACAAGACCCTAGAGAAAATAAGTGTGACTTATTGGTTTCCAAATATGCGTACTTTTGTTACAAAATATGTCAACTCGTGTTTAGAGTGTACATACTCCAAGTCCTCTGGTGGGAAAAAACCTGGTTTTCTTCATTCTATTCCCAAGGTTAACGTGCCCTTTGACACGATACATGCTGACCATGTAGGTCCCTTTGTTCGTAGTAGCAAGGGTAATATGTACATTTTGGTTTTGATAGACTCCTTCACGCGTTATGTGTTTCTCAAACCAGTAAGAAATACCAAGTCACAAACTACGGTCAAAGTGTTCCGCGAATATTTTGGCCTCTTTGGAACACCTAGAAGAGTTATCACCGATAGGGGTACATCATTTACGAGCGATCTGTTTAGAAAGTTCTTGGGGGAGAGAAACATTAAACATGTATTGAACGCTGTGTCTACCCCCCGTGCCAACGGGCAAGTGGAAAGATATAATAGAACCTTGGTTGATGCACTTACCGCGAAAACAATTAATACACCCGAGAACAAATGGGACGATCACTTGCCCGATGTGCAATGGGGGATGAACAACACGCTCAATAAGGGTATAAATAAGATTCCAGCAGAGGCTCTTTTTGGTGTTAGGCCAGTAGGTTGTACCGAAAGTACTCTAAGGTCAGAACTTGCTGATGAGGTCACCGCTGTCCCCGACAGTCAAAATAGAATTGAAATCAGGAAAGAGATTCAATCGCATGTATCCTCTTATCAAGAGGCCCAAAAACGAGCCTATGACAAGAAAAGGTGCTCAGCTAGGAAATACAAAGTGGGGGACCTTGTCCGAATAGAACGTCAAATCCCGGCTACAGGTAGTAGCAAAAAGTTGATTCCAAAATTTCAGGGACCCTATAGGATATCTAGAGTATATGATCATGATAGATATGTTGTAGAAAGCACGCCTTTGACTAAAAAAGGTAATCGGTCTTTTACTACAGTCGTAGCTGTTGACAAAATCCGCCCTTGGCTTAACTACGAGAGACCTCAGAGTTTCTCATCTAGTGAAGATGACGATAAGCAGTCAGACTCGGAAAAACAATAGCTTAATAATAATTGTTTGTGTCCGTGTTTTTATTTTCGCTAAAGGCCACTGGCGATATTGTGTTGGTCGATATTTTGAACGCAGCGTGATTCAAATATTCTTAATTTTTACTAGGTAAGTGCTTCCAAAATTTAGTGCCATGAAATAATGCCATTTGATTTATTTTTAAGGGGCCATGAAATAATGCCCGAATTCTTGTGATAAGGCCATGAAATAACGCCTTAAAAAGCAATACTTAGGGCCATGAAATAATGCCCGAATTCTAAGGTCATGAAACAATGCCTAAATCTCTGATACAAGGCCATGAAATAACGCCTTCGAAGTCAGTACCTACCCAGGGCCATGAAATAATGCCCAAATCCTAAGGCCATGAAATAATGCCTAAATCTTTGTTACAATTACAAGGCCATGAAATAAAGCCTAATTAATGCCATGAAATAATGCATATTGTAATAGATTTTTAATTGTGATATAATTAACTTTTAATTTAATTAAGCTGAATGTTTCAGTGGACCATATTATACATATAATGATGTTTTCTTTCTATATTGTTGAACATGCAATTAGTAATCTATCAACAGTTTTTTTATCAACAATTGTGTTTAAGTTGTTTTATTTAACTATAAGAGTTATTGATGTTACCTATGGAAAAAAATGAATCGATTAGATAAAATGTAATTACCACTTTTTAATTTATTAAATTTTTGTTGTTGTTGGAATGCTATCATTTATTTAATAGCTTACTTTTAAAATTTTAGTTAACTTGATTTGTTTTCTTACTATTGTATCAGTAAAACTTGTTATTATAACGAGGAACGTTGTTTATTTTGGATGGCCGACTGTTATCTTTTGATTGGGCTAAACCTATTATTTATTGTTATATTATTTATAGTAATTAAATAATTATCTAAACATATAATTTTAAAATAAAATGGATCTTTATTCATTAAAAAGTAATGCAAATGTTAATTTCCGGTGCACGCTCACCTGACACATCAGATTATTGTATGGAAAAATGGCGGGATGATGTCAGTTGAGCGTCGTTCCCGCGCAGTTCAGTCAGTCGTATTCAAGCCACCGAACTGAACACTACTAAGGTTAAGTGAGAAAGTGTATTGTAATAGAGGAATAAAAACTGTGAGTATATCATGATCTTTATTGCATTATTTTAAAAATCCTCCCCTATTGCATGCGTAGATAACTTAGTCCAACATATTATATCATGCACACTTTGATATTTATTATTCCATCAAGCCGTCTAATGGTAGGAGGTAATATTATTGTCAGTTCCGTAAAGCTTTATGAAACTGTTCACTGTACGTGGTAAGTAGTGTAAGTACCCATATTTTATAATAATTAATTGAGATATAGGTAATGTTTATTGATTTAAACAACTGTGTTTTAAATATAGTTTCCTGGAATGACCCTAAAATAAGTCTTTATTTATAACTAGCTTTCCGCCCGCGGCTTCGCCCGCGTGGACTACACGACGTTATCCCGCGGGAATTTGTTATTTTTCCGGGATAAAAAGTAGCCTATGTTCCTCTCCAGGCTACAAAGTATCTGTGTTCCAAATTTCAGCCAAATCCGTTTAGCCGTTTTGTCGTGATTGAGTAACAAACATCCAAACATCCAAACATCCAAACTTTCACATTTATAATATTAGTAGGATAGTAGGATTAAATATAACAACAAGCTGCAGTAGTGCCGTAGTAGCACAACTTGCCAGTTCCGCCCTTGTAAGGTCTCCCGCCGAAGAGCTTTGTGAACTGATGGTGTAACTTTGGTAACTCATATAAACATGTTCTTGGAATGCCCGAGCTTCACCTGCGTCGAATGCCATTAATCAGCGCGCTATTTGACATAATACGCAGGTGTAGCGGGGTCTTAGCGCACTAATTTGATACAATTAGAGCGCTAGGACGCGCATGCCGTTATTAACGTCGTTAGGCGTCACGCAGGTGAAGCCCTGGCATAACAGAGACTGAATGAATTAAATGCTAACGAATTTAATAATCAAACAACCGAGTTCAATAAAATCAGCTCTATAGAACCAAATGAATCCAGATATTGAGATCTACGACCAGATCCAGATTTGACGACCGATTTGGCGCAGGGGTAGGCTTACCCACCTTTTGCGCCAGTGGTCTCGGGTTCGATTCCCGAACAAGATAAATATTTGTGTGCATGAACATGTCTATTTGTCTTGGTCTGGGTGTTTACTATGTATGTTAAGTATGTATTTACAAACAAAAAGTATTTAAGTATATATTTATCCGTTATCAAGTCTTCCATGATACAGTTTCTTATTGAAATTAAAATGGGCTTAGATAATTGGTGTGAATGTAAGAAGCTATTTATTTATTTATATTATATTCTTTTCTTTTAACCTTCATTTTTCGTTTCTATGGTATGTCAGTCTATAATTTCAATAACTTGTGAAACCCCTCTTCTAAATGGTATTTTAGTCTATAGTTTTATGAAATCCCCCAACAGTATTAGCACATCACGCGCCCCAGGCCCAGATGACCGTCGACCATATAATTCACATCTGTCTCACGCCTCCATATTAATGTGGAATCAATTTCACGCATCACGTAAGCTATTACGAATTATGGCGAAATTCAATATATTTTATGAATGTTTACCAATATGGTTTAGGAAGCAAAACCACAGATAACTAAATAGTGCAAAACCAGAGATGTTTCGTCAATGATTAGTATCATCACAGAAAGAGTCCGTTTTACATTGAAAATTTGAAAATTTTGACCTTCCGGGTCAAAATATACACAAGATTTTGTGAAGATAAATGAATAGAACAAATAACTTAAATTCAAATTCAAATATTTTTTAGGCTGATACAGCACTAAACTTGTGAACGTCAATGAAGCTACGCCATCGGTTCGCAAATCCTACGAACGGGAGACCTTGTAACGAGAAGAACCGGCAAGCACTTAAGACCCTAATGACCTGCAGGCCTACTCCAATGCAACGAAAAGGAAACTCGACTAATACTCGACCCTCTCGCTCTCCGGACATGACAGAATCCAGCGTAAGCGGCCCGATCGACGGAGGGCTAGCGAAGTTCGTTTTTCATTGAATTAAATTAGTACTTCTGTTCACCTGTTCAGAAGTCACGTTAATAACATTTGGTGTGTATTTATTAAGGCTAGATACTGACCATCGAAGCAGGCGTACTTGATGTACACCACCCCGGGCGCCCAGCTGGCTGCAGGGGGGTGGTCTTCCTCCAACACGAAGCTGCAGTGGTTCACGCCCGTGCACCTGTAATGATAGTTTTCATTAGCTTTTTGAAGTTAAACTTTAAGATTTTTTTTTATCACAACGTGGTAACACTAACAATAAATAAAGTAAAGGGTGTCTCAAAAGTACGTATAGGATTTGAATTTCGCGCTATTTCCGAAATATTCAAGATGGCGGTTTGAAATTAGACATACGTCATCTTGACACATGTAAAATTTATCGTGGAGCGTTTCACAATAAAACAGCGCATAGAAGTTATACAAATATTGAACGAAAATTCATGATCAACTACAAAAACTCGTCGAAAGGTCGAAAAATCTCGTATTTTCAAGAAGAGGTGATGTCAAATGGCCACCGAGATCTTGCCATCTGATGGCACTGGATTTCTTTCTTTGAGGCTACGTCAAAGATAAAGTCTACACCAACGATCCACAAAACAAAGACAATATAGACAAAATATTCGCCGAGTTATTGGTGAAATAAGTAGCGAAATGTGTGAAAGTGTCATGAAAAACTTGCACATAGTAAAAATGCCCGTGGCGGCCATTTAGCAGAATGATATTCTATTCAGATAAAATTGTACAAGTCTCTTCTTTAAAATAAAATAAAACTACGAAGAAATTCCAATCCATTCGCGTTTTATTGAGACAAATCATCCTATACCACTTTTGGGACACCCGTTATAAACACGTTTATCTTTTTTTTATATCTTAAGATAGGTGTAATAAAATAATAACGAATGATTCAACTTTCGAAAGAGAGTTATATTTGAAATAATTTAGAATTCTTGCTACAAATAATCAAGTAGGTATGTCAATCAAAATACACAATCAAATAAAGTAAACACCTAAAACCCCTTTACCTTTTCAGTCTTTACTCGTTCATTTAAAAACATTTGATAGGACCCTCGCTAAGTAAACGTACTAATTAAATTCCTGAACTGACGATAACCATCTACAGTTCGCAAGCTAGAAATGTTAATTAAATACAGTTTAGGGAAAATTGACGTTGAAAATTTTCAGTAAATGAAAATACAAAAATGCAAATGTTAAGTTCTCATATAGTTTCTGTAACGGTATCTGCTGAATTTTCAAAGTACTAATTTATTTATAGGATACAAGTACATTTTGGATAAGATAGTGTTATACAATTTGAAACTTTCATGGTCACTATCACTATAACTAGGTACTTATTATTATAAAAAAACTGGATTTTTACCATGATACCTACCTACTTAAAATGAAGGAGGATCTGTTCTGTTGGGAATTTCACGCGAACTTTACAATGTGAGTAATGATTCCGAAACCCTAAATACATGTTAAAAAAACTATAAACTTAAGTGCATACACTTTAGGTAAGTGCAGGTACAAGTGGCAGGAAGTGACGGATCACTTTGTACGTTTGATTAATGTATGTTGTAACAAGTCAGCAATCTTAACACTAATCGGAACCGAGCGGGAAATAGGGAATTTGAATATCATAAATCATGCATATTTTCCTGTTAAACGATGCATATTTTCCTTATGAACGATTACGGAAATTTTGTAAAGGAAGAGAGATTTATTATTTTCATTTAAGATGGAATATGGTAATTTAGGCGACTGTACAAAGATGTAATAAAGCGGTAATAAAATATTAAAAATTAACATAACTTTGTTTTGAAGATGTGCTGTTATTTATCTGTATTTTCACATAAATATATGTAAATAGGATAAGGAAGAATTCTAAGTTTTTAATAAACGCTAATTTCAATACTTCAATAATAATACTATTTCCATGCTTACCCCGGTTTTAAGCATGACGTCTGTCTGGGTCAAGGGGGGTTGGCACAGATCACGGAATAAGAGTCACACCAACACATCAAAATATGACTATAAAAATTACTGCATTTAATGCGCGTACTCGTGCAAGTACTAATAGTTTTTGTTTCATCTTAATCTGGCCAGGATTTCCAGAGTTACAGCGTTGTAAAGTTTCACCAGCTTTTGTAAATTTGCTTTCCTTGCGCGCTATTGCGATGACGTCATGTCGCACTGACATCTCCGATTGCGGCTGTTGCGGGTGATTTCCGTCTAACTGTACCTACATAGAGTCCGTCTGTGCGCAATCTGCGCGCAACTCGTGCGTTTTTGACGCTAGTTACAGTACATTTTCTTCGTTCTAAGGTTATGGTAAATGATTAGTATTCGATTTCGACCGCGCGCAGGCGCACTCTCAAACTGTCACCTACTGTCGATACCGAAAGACGTTTATCCCACAAACTTATCTGACCCAGTAGTGGAGGCGCCACTAGCAGTACAAAATTATCGAAATGGCTGTCAGTTTTTAGGGTGCATATTTAACCACCAAGTCAGTTAAGGTTGTAAACAAGTACATTTTGTTTTGACGGTTGCTATATGTATTGACAGAATACCGCCCGCCATTACGAAAGTTGATTTAATTTATTATTCAAGAAAATAAAACATTATTTGAATTTGGTGTTTTTTCACATGGGCTCAATACAAAATTTCTTAACCATTAATTGATCGACTATAAGAAAAATAAATGAATTTATTACGAAACCGTGAGAGCGCAACTATATAGCCAAAGGATTCTATGTAGGTATACGGAAGTGCGACGTGACGTCACACGTTAATGCCATTGGTTCACCCGAATTTTCCACGGAGGCCGTAATTTAACGTTTAATATCTCAGTCAGTTTTGAAGATAGGAAAAAAATAAAAACAGATTCTTTTTTCCCGAATTACATATTTTTTAGATATGCTGATAACAAAAAATCATTGGTGTGACTCAATAAAAACGCCGTGTGTTGTGTACTTAATAAAAGTATGATAATTTGAGAGTTCATGTTGTCTATACTAATATTACAAAGAGGAAAGATTTGATTGTTTGTTTGTTTGTTTGCATCGAATAGGCTCCGAAACTAATGGACCGATTTAGAAAATTCTTTGACCGTTAGAAAGCTACATTCTTCCCGAATGACATAGGCTATATTTTATCCCGATATTCCCACGGGAACGGGTAACACGCGGGTGAAACCGCGAGGATCCGCTATTATTTAATACAGTCGCCGACACTAATTTCAAAATAGACTATATATAAAAATACAGATAGCTACAGATAAAAAACCGTACAACTTGAAAACAAAGTTATGTTATTTATTGCCGCTTTAATACATCTTTGTACCTACAGTCACCGAAATTACAATTTTACATACAGCTTTTCCTAATATTTAGTAAACTGCTTATGAAAGCATTTAAGTTTACAAGGGAAGTGATGTAACATTTTGTAACTAAGCTACTGTATAATCGATAACGGAGTAAGTACCTGACAGGTCTCGAATACTCATCTGCTTACGATCAAAGCAACGGGTCGGTAATTAAAATAGATTACTATTGGTTTCCGAAGATTTAACAGATAATTGAATTCTTTGTGTAGCGTTATTTTATTTTAATTAAGCATGGGAATGTGCCGTGTTGATGTTTATCTGGTAATGGAAAATTAAGTTATTTAAATTAGTACATTTATTACAGTGTGACATTATGTTGTTAGCGTACAAATGGTTTGTTGTGAATAGTAAAGTTTCAACATAATTTATTCTTAAAACTCAGAACGAAATTTCAGATTAAGTAGTACATTATAACTTATTATAAACGCAATTGGATCGCGGAAACACAACTATACGGATTTGGTTGAAATTTGGCACACATACAGGGTTGTTTTGAAACCACTGGCCTAATTTTAAAGTTCGACTTAGAATCGGTAAGTGAACAACTTTCTCCTAGAAACATGGGTCGAAATACGACAAAAATTTTTTGACTTCCCATACTAAATCGATCACGTAAACAGTATGAAAAGTTGAAAAAAATGACGTATTTCGACCAATGTTTCTAGGAGAAAGTTTTTCACTTACCGATTCTGAGTCGAACTTAAAAATTTGTCCAGTGATTTCAATATAACCCTGTATACTTAGTAGATAGCCTGGATAAAACATAAACCCTTTTTATTTCCAATATTCCCATGGGAATGGGAACCACGCGGGTGAATCCGCGTTCGGTCGCTAGTAGCATAAAAAAAACGAAGTCTCTTCCCACCGTCTCTACGCTTAGAACTTTCGGACTACTTAGGCAACAGATTTTAATTCATTTTTCATCAATAAGACCGAGTATTTCAAGAGAATAGTATGTTTATATGTACAAAGTTTCATCATTTCAGCCGTACGACGCCCACTGCTGGGCATAGGCCTCCCCCAAGGATCTCCACAACGATCGGTCCTACGCTGCCCGAATCCAGCAGCTTCCCGCGACCTTGACCAGATCGTCGGTCCACCTTGTAGGGGGCCTGCCCACGGAACGTCGTCCGGTTCGCGGTCGCCATTCGAGAACCTTTCCGCCCCAACGGCCATCGGTTCTCCGCGCTATGTGTCCCGCCCACTGCCACTTCAACTGAGCAATCCTTCGAGCGATGTACCAGTACAAAGTTTACACTAATATAAACGCCTACATTACACCGGTGCTAAGCCTTTATAAGCTAGTATTCTATAATACAGCTTATGCCCGCGGCTTCGTTCGGCTTTCGGCTCGTTTAATCTACTTAGATGTTGAATTTTACAAAATCCTTCTTAGCGGACGCCTACGTCATACTTTCTATCTGCGTGTCTTTCAGCTGGATCTGTCCAGTAGTTCTGTGCGTTGATAGTTCAGTCAGTCACCTTTCGTTTTTATATAGGTACCTACTTATACAGATTAGATCTTAACCGTCAAAAATAAAAGTTGTAAGTAGATATATCTTCTCTCGAAATGATCAAACAAATTTTAATTTTCAGAAAAACCAAACCTTTGAAAAAAATCGGCCAAGTGCGAGTTGGACTCGCCCAAGAAGGGTTCCGTACACACTTAACGTACCGATTGCCTTTACCTTGCCAAAATTCCAACATAATTTTTTGACAGCAAAATATAACTTTGTTTTTCATAGTGTTTGTATGAATGACAAAGTTACATTTGCGGTTTTTGAAAATGAGTTATATCTCAAAAAGTACTCACTATGTATCGTTCAAACCAATTTTCGTTGAAAGTTTTTATTAAAATCTACAGTAATATTTCTAGATTTTTCACTCTTTTATTTCAAAAGTTAGAGGGGGGGGGGGGGACACACATTTTACCACTTTGGAAGGCTCTATCTTTCAAAATATTGAGTTTGAGAAAAAATGATTTGAGAAACCTCCATGTTATTTTCAAAGACCTATCTATAGACACCCCACACGAATATAATTGATTAAAAAAATATTTTTCAGTTTCAGTTCTATGTATGGGGAGCCCCCCTTAATTTGCTTTTATTTTTTATTTTTGTATTAAAATCGTAAAGCGGTTCACGGAATACATCTACCTACCAAGTATCAACTGTGTAGTTTTTATAGTTTTGGAATAAAGTGGCTGTGACATACGGACGGACGGACAGACAGACAGACAGACATGACGAATCTATAAGGGTTCCGTTTTTTGCCATTCGGCTACGGAACCCTAAAAAGGGGGGGAGAGATACCAAACTGATTACTTTTATTGAATGCCACCAAACTTTTTATTATCTATCAGAATAGTATAACTTGCAGTTAGGTACTAACATAACTTTGTAGGGATACTGTATTACCCGGTTAAATTGAAAAGTCTCTGTTTACTCGCATATAATTTGCAGTTAGGTACTTACTTAACTTTGTAGGGATAATTCTATTACGCAACTAGTACTGTAATATTATTATGCACGCGTGGGTTATAGTTCGGTTTATGGCCCTAAGATCGATGTAATAAGGCTCACTTTATGAGCAAGTGTGTTGAAAAGACATAATAAGCAACCAGTCCTCACTATATTCTAAATCCATTCTTTTTCATGAAACTGATAACTATAGTCGTACTTACTGTGCAAACCACCCCTAAACTAGAGAAGCCACAAAACTAAACAAACCTCATAAACCAATAGGCTAAATATGCACGTCAGAATAAATTACTAATCAATAAGTTGATAAGATCGACAGGCAGCCCCCATACTGTTGCACCTGGCTCTGGCTACACTTGGGTTATTCAATAAAATATCCATTTGGAGTAGTTAGACAACCAGCAAGTCATGATTTGATTCCAAAAATGAAGTGTTTGTGGTCTTATTTCAATTCAAAATATTTCGTGGTAAATATAATATGTTACATTTGTTGTACATCGCTATGTGACTTCGAACATTGCTATGTTACTTTTAACTCACGCTGCAATGTAGGTACTGCAAATTATATGCAATAACTTGCCTCGTTTAAAAACAAAGCTATCCCGCCGACTAAACGCTAAGACTTTTCATCAATAGACCGAGTCTTTCAAGAAAAAGCTTTATAACATGTATATCAGCTTTTACCCGCGGCTTCGCCCGCATGCGATTGTTCCTTACGTAGACACCTTAATAATTTTCGGCGTGCCAAATTTTATTTTTAGATAATATAATAAAAGAGCCTTTAGGGGGTAAGTTTGGAGAATCCTTTCTTAATCGATGTTTACGTAGCCAAATTTCAACGCATTCCGTTCAGTGGTTCAAGTTGTGTGAACACCTAAGAAATACTTTAAACCCCCATTTCACCCCGCCTTAGATGTTGAATTTCAAAACATCCTTTCTTAGCAGACTTACTTTATAATATCTATCTGCATGCCAAAAGACAATGACCATTTTTGTATGGCAGCTGGCATCTTTTTTTTTTCTTGCGGCCATCAACCAAACCTTGAAATATAATTTGTTGGCAGCACTACAGAAAATATTTGCAAAGGAAGTATACCTGTAAACTCAGTAAAACCTGTAAAACCGAGTGAGACTAGCTAGAACTTAACTTTGTTTTTCATAGTGTTTGTGTGAATGACAAAGTTACATCGTTCGGCTGACATGATGATGATGACGAAATTAAAAATTCATTTGATCTCATTTAAAACATAGGTACCTTATTACTTTACTACTTATAAAATAAGTGTTCCTCTTCTCCAATCCATTATTATTGTTGTGCCCGGCAGGGTCCATAGTGTTTCTAAAATATTACCTTTCATGTAAGATCTTTTGTACACTGTGATATGCAATAAATTATTGAGTATTGAGTACATTTGCGGTTTTTAAAAATGTTCTATATAGGTACGGACGGATGGTTCTAACTTGGTTCTGCCTGAGTTTACAGCTATACTGTCTCGGCAAATATTGTTTGTTATACTATCAAGAATTGATATTCAAACATTTTGTTGATGGCCGCGAGACAAAAAAAAGACGCCAATTTTAGGCAAAATGCCTTTTCAGTACTCGGTCCGTCCAGTAAACTGAGCTGTGCGTTGATAGATCAGTCAGTCACCTTTGCTACATTGCACTCGTGCGAAGGGGCTGGTAGCTAAGTTATTGAATAAAATAATAAGCAAGTCGTCCCTTACGAATTCACTTCATAAGTTTAATAAATATTATCTCTTTTTATAAGTACCTTAAAATTAACGTGTTATAACAGCAATTAATTATTTCAACTAAAATGTAACTCATAAAAAATATTTATGAA
Organism: Crambus lathoniellus; assembly: GCA_949710035.1. NCBI lineage: Eukaryota > Metazoa > Arthropoda > Insecta > Lepidoptera > Crambidae > Crambus > Crambus lathoniellus. Next base: position 7,073,547 of record OX453300.1, read on the forward strand.
GTGTTAACTACAACCGAACTTTACGCATAACCGTTTAACAAACAAAAGTTTACCTACTTATCACCAAATTACACGCACAAATTATGGCTACCGTCCGCATGCGCACGCGCTTGTGAAACGGAACTCGACGTTTAAACATGGCGGCCCTTCCGTGACACACGTCACTTCCGGTCACCCCCCACCTGTAGCGCAGTGGGTCATTTGGGAAGCAATATGGCTTCCATATGTAATTAGAATTCAAATTACTTTAATCAACTTACAAAGTGTCCGAGTAGTTCCTTAATGGCGGCCATTCTGCATATTTTCACGCAAGTTAAGGGCTACACGAAACGTTAACTGGGACAAATACCTAGCTGTTTATGAATAAATAGTCACAAAGTATAGTAAATAACAAGACAAGTGTCCGATGAACATTTAGTAGGTTTCCCATTTATTCTGTATCATCATCATCATCATCATCCATTTAATGTCCCCACTGCTGGGGCACTGGCCTTCCTTAATTGATAGGGAGAATGGGCCATGACCCAACACGCGGGTCCAAAGCGGATTGGTGGGTATTCACGACTGCAAATGCAGCCGGGACCAACGGCTTAACGTGTCTTCCGAAGCACGGAGGAGCTCGAGATTAAAAGTTTTGGGTCACCCATCCAGTGACCGACCATTGCGAAATGCTATTTGCTATACCTCAACGATCGCAGGCCGAGCGCGCTAACCACTGCGCCACGGGCTCCTCCAAAATGTGGTTCCAAAAGAAACAAATAAGCTTTTAAGCTCCGTATGTCTGCAAAAGGATAGGTACGAACAATAGGCTTTATATATATAAAGAAACTCATCCGACGATGCTATCCTGGCCTGAATTGCGATAAATTCAAAACTAAATTGCGTCTGTTTTATTTTTGTAGCGATTCTTTATATTTTTGGATATCGTCATAAAAATATAGCCAAGAATAAAGAAGCTGTCTATACCTGGTGAAAGAATTTTCAAAATCTGTTCAGTAACTTCAGAAGATGAAGAGCCCGTGGCGTAGGGGTAAACGCGCTCGGCCTGCAATCGTTGAAGTTAAGCAACTTTCGCAGTGGTCGGTCATGGGATGGGTGACCAAAAGTTTTGTATCTCGAGCTAATTCGTGCTTCGGAAGGCACCCTAAGACGTTGCTCCCGACTGTGTTTGCAGTTGTTTTTAATACCTACCAATCTTCATTGGGCCCGCGTGATGGGTCAGGTCATGGGTCATGACCCATTCTCCTTATCCAAAAAATCAGGAAGGCCTGTGCCCCAGCAGTGGGGACTTGGCTGATAATGATGATGATTATGATATGCAAAATTACAAACCTACCTTTTTATAATATGTATTAGTTTAGTTAGATGTTGAAAAGCAAAGTATTGGGGAGCTGGTACCAAAATTAGCACGCAAGACACTAGAGCTCTAAAAGTCGGCACTCATAAGATTGATGCTTTTGACTGTACCAGTCTTAAGTACATCAAACAAACTAATTACTTCACCAAATAGTCTCTGACAGAATAAACTAGATAATAAAAGAATTCACGGTCGACTGGAGCTAAATTGGTAGAGTCATTATAGATTGTAAAACACGAACGTTAAATCCCCTTAACAGCTATGTTGACACGGTGGGGTGGGCTGAGAAGGGCGTTTAGTCCTTGCCATAAAATAAATAACAGGAGGAAAATAGGAAAGAATTATAATGTCTAGACTAGTTTGGGATTCCCTTTTTAGTTAAAAGAAACTGTGGCTTGCCCCGGTTTTACCCGCGTGATTACTGTTCCCGTGGGAATACGGGGATAAATATAGCTTAAATTTCACTCGGAAAGAGTAAAGCTTTCTAATGATGAAAGAATTTTTAAAATCGGTTCAGTACAGTCTATTCAGTTGAGCAAAAGATGTCACCTAAACAATCTTGACGTGTCTTTTAATATTAAATGCTATAATAAAAATATGAAACACTCATTTATTCAAAGTGACTCCATGTTTTCATATTATAAAGTAGATAATGTATGTAAAAATACATCTTTCTTATTTTGAAATACATTTGTCATATAATATCAAGATTATTTACTAAAAATCTTTTGCTTTGGTGAATGAAGTAGGTACTGAACAGTGTCGTTTTTGAGTTTATCCATTACAAACATATAACCAAAAAAAATCTAATATTTCCTCTTTATAATATTATTATGGATTAACATTCCAATCATCATCAGCCTATTTACGTCCACTGCTGGACATAGGCCTCTCCAAGAGGATGCAATCGAGCACGATCAGTGGCTGCTCTCATCCAGCTCTTGCCAGCCACCCTGCAAATATCGTCGCTCCACCTATACTGAGGGCGTCCTACACTACGTTTGCCAATTCGCGGTCTCCACTCTAGAACTCGCTTACCCCAGAGGTTATCGGTTTTGCGGCTTATATGGCCGGCCCGTTGCCACTTCAGTTTGCTAATCCAATGGGCTATTTCGATTACTTTGGTTCTCCACATTCCAATAGACAACTTTTAATTTTTAGAATCTCTAGTCTCTCTCTCTCTCTCTCAAGGATATGGGTATATTTTACAGGTGCAACCACTATGTTTTAAAACGTTTCGAACTATTAATAAAACATGATCTATTTTAGTGTGTTTAGATTTCATTTCGCTTACTAATAAAAACTACGTATAACTTGATTATTTTGTTAAACATTATTTCTTGAATTTTCTTCTGAGGAAGTATTTTCATAATATCCTTCGTTCGCAAGCAGCGGAGTAAAAATGATGTATGACGCCAGTAAACAATTTTAATTGCAAGTCTTTCCGGAGAATTTCAGTTAAGCCCTGGACAGTTTCCCTGTAAGAGTATGAATAATTTGTACGTGTAAATTATGTAAATTACTTGTACTAGCTAGGAAGAACAAAGAAGTAGCTAAAAATAACAAAGATTTGTAGCTGGGCATCACTTTTATAAAAATCCGAGGTAGGTATACTTAGGGCAAAATTATAATGTGTAAATGAAATAAAATTACCATAAATGAGGTTTTGCAGATATAGGAATATTTCTTATCCTTAGGAATTAACTGTTTAAATTAGCAAGATCGAGCTTCCCCTTGTCCTTATTATGATTTTCCCACAGTACCTACAATCTCAATTAGTCCAAAATCTCCATAACATCCATACCGTTGAAGATTAAGCCTTCATCCCATAAATCACGATGATTTATTCCGTCATGCTAATCCTTTAAGCGACGAGCATTCGGCTTGTTCTAGCCCATAAATTTAGAGGAACAATTTTAATTGCATGTCAGAGTTAAACTTAACAGTTTTGTTAACAAATCCCTGTTTGTGTCACTAGTTTGAAGCAAACACTCGTAAAATAAGTTTTCATCGAACATTCGCTGTTACTCACTGTTATAGGTCTTTTGGCGAAAGAAAAAAAGCGCTTGGTACGCATCCGCGGGATGTTAATCAAGTAAGGATGAAAGCCTGCTGTGCGTCTAGATTCTCGGTGGTAGAACGGGTATGGAGGAATGAGCTCATGCAGCTTATAAGCACACTCTTCGAAGTACAGCCTGCCTTAAATTGTCAAAAGTATGAAAGAGCCGCCATGATGTTTAAGAAACTCTTGAATAGCGTTCAAGAATTAGAGCGTTAGCTAATATACACTAGCGCTCCACCCGCGACTTCGGCCCATTGGAATAGAGATAGTGTCATTCAAAATCTGACCTCCATTTTTTACCCCCCTTATAGGGGAGGAAGTTTCAAAAATCCTCACTACACTCTTCAAGGAACATACTCGTACATGCCAAATTTCAGTTTCTTGTGCCAGTAGTTTTGGCTGTGCCTTGTCTGTCAGTCAGTTAGTAACGCAAGAGTTTTATATACATATATAGAAGATAGATATCAAACTAAAAATCAAATTCATTGATCTAATATCGAGATAAGTAGCTGAACTAGCTAACATGTAGTTGTACAAAATTATTTTATTAGAAACAACGTAAACAACGAACACAATATTATCGGTTGTGTTTAATCAAAGTGGTGAAGACTATAAGTGCTACGCCGTAGTGAATTAAAAAAAAAAAACAAAAAAAAAGTGTAGTATTTGACACGGTTGTATACTATATTGTGTACTTGACCCCGTTATTACCTAGGTCACAGACAGGGTAATGCAATCGACATATTCTACATACTATACATAGGTTTTGAAATTGTAATTCAATTGAAAGACATTTATTGACACATCACAAACTTGAAAAATACACTTGAAGATATATTATAACTTAAAAGTAACAACTCTACAAAATTCAAAATAAAACAACAACCATAATGTATACCTATTGCGTATAATACGCCATACATTATGGTTATAAAATTTCGAAAGAGCTTAAATGCTGGCATTATTTTATACTTAAAAATGGTTCCCATTTGAACGTACCCATTATTGGCAACAAATCCTTGCATTCGAATGCACATGCAGGAAATAATAACGCAGGCTGCAACTGGTACGATGCAAATTTATGTGACGCCATTATTAAGTACTCATCTTTTATACTGATATTTGCCAGTTTTGAACTAAATGGCGTACAATTTGGCAGAACTTCGGCGTCTCGCCACTTTCTATCATATTTGTATAAGTAAGTTACTTTAAAAGAAAGAAAGAAAATGCAAAAATTTATTTCTCAGATTTGAGTTTCCTATATAACCAAACTTTGAGTAACAATTCACACACCCTGAAGAATTATGAAAAATCACGAATTCGTCAAAGACATAAATTTTATACTTACTTAAATCGTAAAAAAATCAGTGCACATTTAAATAAATCCCTTATTCCTCGTACATTACCAAGTTTGATAACTGGCTTTCTACAAGGAAAAATAATTCTTCCTCTTACCGGGTTTTCAAATGGGTTTTTTTTCCTAGTAGAAAACCGTTATTTTATTTAGTTTTCTACGAAGAATTTTTTTTTCTTCTTAGCTTACCCAGTTATCAGAGGAGTTTTTTTTTGTCCTCGTAGAAAGCTGTGAATTCAATCACAGCTTTGTACGTGTTGTTCTACGAAGACGAATTTTCCCTTCTTAGCAATTACCTATAATAGATCAGATAGACCGAATAAGTATTCATTTTTAATAATTAGATTTATTTTAATTTTAGAGGGAACAACAGTTTTATTTCATTTTATTATTTAATAGTAAAGAGGTTAATTAATTTGTGTTCAATATAAGCATGAATATCTATATGTATTTAACGATCGTTATGAACGAAAGGAATTTGTTTAAAATAACAGCGTCGTGCAATTTTTAATCGACTTAAAAAAAGAGAAGTTTAATAATAATTTGTCGTTTTTTTATATTTTAAATAAACACGTTATACAGACCTATAATACATTTTCATTCGAAATACACAAAATAAGTGACGATAATTAATACTTTCTACACGTAAAATCTACAGTTCTAACAAATCTTTTGATGTTCCCAAGACATAGGTCATTAGCGGCCGAGCGGGGACGCGGACAACAACCGTTTTTCGCCGTACACGAACAATTAGAACTGTTCTACTTCCCTTGTCTTGACCAGTATTTCAAAGTATAACTGATAGGTACCTATTTAAAAAACGCCACCACCACGCCCACAGACTTTTTACATAAAAAGTTGGATGTATAGATTCTCACATACTGTAGTGATCCCCTGAACAAGTTGTCCCCTGACAACTTGTTCAGAAAGTAGGACGAAACCGAGTGCAACTACTGCAGTCGTTGAGAATTAATTACCGTAGTACTGTTAGGTGTGTGAGCCCAAAGACTTTTTACATAAAAAGTTGGATGAATAGATTGCGAGATAGTTCTTTAGAAACTTGAAATCTCACATGCTGTAGAGCTCCCCTGAAAACGTCGACAACTTGTTCAGAAAGTAGGACGAAACCGAGTGCAACTACTGCACAGCAGTCGTCGAGAATTAATTACCGTAGTACTGTAGGTATTTGAGCCCACAAACATTTTACATCAAAAGTTGGATGGATAGATTGCGTGATAATTCTTTAACATGAAATCTCACATGCTGTAGAGCTCCCCTGATTGTTCAGAAAGTAAGACGAAACTAAGTGCAACTACTGCAGTCGTTGAAAATTAATTACCATAGTAGGTACTGTAGGTATGTGAGCCCATAGACTTTTTACATCAAAAGTTGGATGGATAGATTGAGTGATAGTTCTTAAAAATATGAAATATACCTACCTATACTGCCTATGAGCGCTAAATATACCTACCTACTTGTTAATCATTACACAGTCAAGACTAAGAAATAAATTTATACTTTAAAAATAAATTCAGCTACAACCCCATACTTACTACATACTACATTCACCAGGCCTTATATTAAAGTATGCCACCTCGTTATCAGCTGGGTCACTTGCCAACGTAACACGGGTCAGCCTATTGGGGCGACTTTACAAAGTGAATTATCCTTGAAATGTACCGTTTATAATTATATTCATGGGTAGGTACTATTTTGTCAGTTGCGAGCTGGCGTGACTGTGGACGAAAACGGGCTGATGATGATGATGATGATGATGAGACTGTAAGACAAGACTATGAAGCTTGTAAAGCACTAGGTAAGTTTTTTTCCTTTCGTTGACTTGTTTAACTAGTTTCAATTCTTCAAGCAGAAAGCTTTTTTGCATTCACAATACAATTTTTTCTGAGACGGGTCGATTTTTTTATAAATACTTCATTTTCAATGTACATTTTTTTTCAATAGAGCCATAAACATGTTGAATGAAAGGCCATCTAGCTGTAGTCTCGGTTGCATCCGAAAACCAGCGTCACCGCCTTGGCGGTGGCATATGCTGAGATGCAGCAGTTTCAACAAAACACAACATTCTTTTATTTTAATTACTTACTTTTTTGTTTGTAATAATTTATATTTTGTTGAATAAACTTTTTTCTTTCTTTACACACGAAGCCAGAGTTACTAAATTGCTTGCTTACTAACACAAGCTTATTATCCGGTCTTGAGAACTAGTACTCTCATGTATTTCCGATATTAGGCGTCGCGCTACGTTATCCTAAAAAAGCCAAAATTCTATATTTATCTACTTTAACCAACGTACCTATGCCAGCGGATAGCAGTAGGTAAGTAACAAAAGAACGTTATCAGCTTGGCCACTTGCCAATGTAACATGGGTCAGCCCAAAGCGACGACTACAAAGTGAATTAAGTTTCAACTCGTGCTTGAAATGTAGGTACCGTTTTAAATATTCATAGGGTATGTACTATTTTGTCAGTGGCGAGACTGTAAGACAAGACAACTTGTAAAGCACTACTTAGGTAAGTTTTTAGTCTTTTATTGGACTTTTTTAACTAGCTTGAATTCTTCAAACAGAAAGCCAGAGTCACTAATTTATCTTCTTTAAATTCACTAGATTATTATTCTAACTTGAGAAATAGTACCCTCTTGTATTTCCGACACCAGGGTGCATACCATCAACTTTAAGACAGCGATTCAAAAATAGCGCGATGCAGAATAGGTTCCTAAAATGAATTGCTTTCTTTCGTACTACGACCTTCTAAAAACTGGATCGCAAATGAATTGCTAAATCTGAATGACCGAACGATTTGTGTCCTTATTTTTCTACCCGTCTCTTTCACTCGATTCTGTCATGTGAGATTCACATGACAGATTCACATCTGTCACATTCTGTCGAGAGTGAGAGGGACGGGTATAACCTGTAGGTGTCATGTTAGCTTGGCCGAGTTATAAGTCAAATAAGAGTATGTGACAGCTTAGCGGCTGTGAAATGTCATTGAATGATCACTGAATCGCTGTCATTGATATTAAACAGTCGTGGTACGAATAAGCGAAGCAGATCAGTTTAGGTCCTAAACAAAACCGCAATAAGAGTTGATGGTACGCACCCTGTACATATTTACCTTGTTCCTAAAAAAAATACAGCGAAAACCAGATATATTTATCTACATTAACAAGGCCTTATATTTACGTATGCCACCCGATAGTAAGTAACAAAGCCACCATAACAGCCTGGCCAACGTAACAGAGGGGTCAGAAATTGGCGACTTTACAAAGTGAATTAAGTTTCAACCTTTGAAATGTACTTACTGTTTTAAATATTCATGGAGTAACGAAGCGAAGTAAACATGGTAAAAAAGTGAGACTTGCAAAGCACCACGGGTTTGTATTTTCGTAGGATTCATGTTGTCTTCATAAAATAAAAAAAAAACACAATTAACTATTTTTCATTGATATTATTTTCCAACATTTTTTTTGGTAATGCTGTTTTAATGGTCATTATCCACTACCTCGAATGGCATAAGTCAAGGCAAAACCCAACGCAAGTTGATGATTGCGTTGGGCTTGAGAGCGTCGATTGTGCTTCCAGAGGTGCGTTTGGCTTCGTGTAGGGTGTAGGTATAACTAATCCGTGCTTGAACAACAGCCAGTTCCGTTTACACAAAAGCAGAGCTTCTAGTTTGCTAGTTACTAACAGTAGCTTACTAGTTATACTGGCTTTAGATATATTATAATCAGCAGCCGCATGCATGACGCCCACTGCTCGAGCTGAAAGCACTCGGGGTTTTGTATTTCAGCAGAAAGCAGATATTGGTTTGAGCGTAGAATTTGTCAGTCGAGCTTGACGTGGATAACCTGAGAAACTATTTAAAGACGCATGTTTTTCCGACATTTATTATTTATTTTATCTTTATTGCTAAAAACAGCAAATGACGGATTTAATGCTAATATGCATCCTCTTTCAGTCAACCGGAAAGGGTGGCAGGGAGAAAATTAACGGCGGAAATAAAAAGAAAACAAAAGTATTTAACTAATTAAATGCAAGGAAGAACTAAAATTAAATTACAAATGAAATGAATGACATTAATTGCAATTCGATCGTATCGTGCCACTGTTATTGCTAATATGCTCTCGTCTGTATATCACATATCAGAGTTTCCTTTGTTAAATCTTCACCCATAAATAAAGTGTTGTAAGCAACCTCATAGCCTATACAATACGTTCCTCCCGATGTTGGCAGAGGGCAATCTGTCGATGTTTATTGGGTCCTCCCGGCTAAGTAATATCGTAGAGGAAATGGGAGGGAAATAGGACTTGTTACGAGCTTTGAATAACTAAGTGTTTAAGCCTTTGCTTTTAGTGGTTTACGCATATCAATGTTTGTCACGTAATACGTCGGAAAAACTCTCGTCGTCGGATATATCAAAAACAGTAAAGACAAAACTTTTTTTTTCTAGATTAACTGCCGCACTCAAAGACGCCAATTAACTTTAATTGATAATTAAATCTCTGTCTGTCTCTATTTTATGTCCAGTATTGAATAAAGTAGGAATGATAATTGAATGCCAATTAAATTATATTGACGTCTCTGAGAGCGGCAGTTAGTCAGATGATTGACGTAGCCAATCACTAAAAAACACTTTCAGTAAACTTATCCAAGACAATCTAGAAAACTTTTCTACTCAAAACAGTCCATAGAGGCCTATGACGACCGCAAGTTGACGTAAAAAGGCCGATTTGAGACGAATATATGACGGCCGGCCTTGTTAGGCCTCTTATTATTTTGTTTCCGGAGGGTTACGTTATGTAAATTCGTAAGGTGAACTGCTTCGTAACAAATACGGTCCTTTGTACCCCAGTCTGGACAGTGACGTGTGTTTTGAGGGTATATATTTCCGTATGTTTTTGTAGGTACCACATGTATGAATTTTGTTCCAATATTAATCAGCATTCTGTTATTATAGTTATTTTAATATACTTAGCATGAAAATTGAAAATCATGAAACGATAGTACTTACTGAATTGTTTATACGAGTATTCTCAGACTTCGGACATCATTTTTCTTCAGTTTTTTTTTAAATTCTCAGTTTAAAATAAACTTATAAGTAATGTTAATAAATGAAACCAAATGTAACACCAAAACAAAATAGCCCGTTCCAACGTAAGCTAATCCAATTTTGGGCTGAACAAATTTTGGCACAAAGCTGAAAAAAAGCAGGAGAGCTTGCCAAATTGAGCTAACGAAGCGCCAGGCCGAGGCGATGCACTCAAAAATGTAACCGAAATAGAAATGTTGGGATAAAAGCGCCAGTCTTATTTCCACTTTGTCGGCGTTATTTATTAAAATCATAGCAATAAAGAAGTAATAGAATAAGTACCTGGTAAGTATACTCATGTTTTTTTTTATCGCATGGAATAATTTATCATTACCAAATTGCAGATCAGAAAAAGATTCTTCTTGACTTTTGTTTTGTAACTTACCAAAAAATCTACACCAGAGCTAAAACAATTTCTTACTAAAATATAGTAACACAATTTTTTTTTCATGTACCTAACTAATATTATAAAAAATTTGATGTTTATTACTTACTCAATCACTGCGCAATGGCTGAACGGATCTGGATGAAATTTAACACAGGGATAAAATACGGTCTGCAATAGCACATGGGCTACATTTTACCCACGAAAAAACAGCTAAAATCTATAAGTTGACATCTGAAGAACTATTTCTTTTAAACCCACTTCAGCTAAATAAAATATTAAAAATCTATCTATGAACACTAGCTGGTAGCCACACACTTGATCATCGAATTATAAACGATCCATAATCTCTACGCCCAGTTAAATGAGCTACTCCATTCATAATTACATTCCTAATTGATGTGTGAACTTCCGACATTAACGCCTCTGGAATCACTGCCATACGCGGCATACGCCCCGGATTACTTTTTTCAGTCTTGTTCAACTCCTTTTCTTCTTTTTTTCTACTATTTTGATACTACACATGTTTTAAGAACAGTAGCAGCATTTGCGTACAGCGTCCGATCAGTATCAGTACCCCTAGCATGAAAAACTAATCATCAACATCATTTCAACCGTACGACGCCCACTGCTGGGCATAGGCCACCCCCAAGGATCTCCACAACGATCGGTCCTGCGCTGCCCGCATCCAGCGGCTTCCCGCGACCTTGACCAGATCGTCGGTCCACCTTGTAGGGGGCCTGCCCACGGAACGTCGTCCGGTTCGCGGTCGCCATTCGAGAACCTTTCCGCCCCAACGGCCATCGGTTCTCCGCGCTATGTGTCCCGCCCACTGCCACTTCAACTGAGCAATCCTTCGAGCGATGTCGGTCGTTCTCGAAGATCTCAGCAATGCTTCCCAAAGAGTGGGTCTGAAGATGAACATGGATAAGACGAAAATCATGTCCAATGCCCATGTTGCATCCGCTCCAGTTAATGTTAGGAACATTACACTCGAAGTTGTTGACCACTATGTCTACCTAGGACAGACAATCCAATTAGGTAAGTCCAACTTCGAGAAAGAGATCTCTCGTCGAATCCAGCTCGGATGGGCAGCGTTTGGGAAGCTCCGGCATATATTTGCGTCCAAAATTCCTCAATGTCTCAAGACTAAGGTCTTTGACCAGTGTGTGTTGCCATCAGTTATGACTTATGGAAGCGAGACGTGGTCTTTTACTATGGGTCTCATAAGAAGGCTCAAGGTCACCCAGCGAGCAATGGTGAGAGCGATGCTTGGTATTTCCCTGCTCGATCGAATCAGAAATGATAAGATCCGCAGGAGAACTAAAACGAAAAACTAATATTATTATTTATTTTTCAATAGTACTAAACCCAAACCGTCCTTCAAAAGCTGTCAAAGTTTTCTGTCAAACAGGTATTGAATTTCAGTTCCTACGACCAAAAGAGGTGCTGCTCAGGCTTTGATACAAAATAATAGATCACGATAACGGTTAGGTACACACATAAAGTTAATATACCTATCGGAAAGGTATATTAACTTTATGGTACCACAACAAAATTTTTTCGTGCTGCAGCTAACTGGAATCTAAAGTAGCTATCATACAAAAAGTAGTGCTACATACATCGTTTGCAAGTAAGATCTAGACCACATGGTGAAACTGGAACTTGAATATGGAAATTGAAATTTGTTTTCAAAACCTTACTTAACTTGTAGTTATTTTAGAGTTTCATTTGAGTTTATGCCATAGACTCCTTTGAGAGACCTCACACGACGCAACCAGCTTGAAACGCATTTCAAATTGCACTTGCATTGAAACTGGCGTGCAGGAAACTTGTGCTTGCGTTTCATCGGTAATGGACTGTTTAGCGAGTATCACATTTAAGTTGTGAAAAGGTTTGAAACTGTTTTGAAATCCATAATTTCTATGGGATTTCATGTTGCGTTTCACCGTTTGTTCTGGTACTAAGAAGTTCATTCTATATCAAAAACAGCAGCTTTCATAACCACTCAAGTGACAGAGACGAGAAGTTAAGTGACCCTAGAACAGCAAGCAAGATATCGTGGTCAACCATGTTAGAAGCGTTTGAAAAGTCGATAAATACTATTATGGTGACCAGCTGGTTCTCCATGCCCATTCTGATATTTTTATTTTTTATTTTATCTTATTGTTAGGGAATACCAACTAAGTACAATTCGGAACTTAATTTAAAAACATATTAAAAGACATTTCTTGATAGAAATTGTACTTACCTAAATTACAGGTAAACACCACTTTCACATAAAGGATTTAAAAAAAACAGTAAAGTAGTTTATAATAAATTTGGGAAAATAAAATTAACATGCAAGATTATATTATTATGTTTAAGCCTTATAAAGGTAATGAAATTATAAAACTACGTAACAGAATTCAGTAGCAAGGTTAACTACCCACTGTACCATCACACTCTTTGAACACAAACAAAACGTTCCCTCCACTGTTACTGGCGTTTTTGCTTCGTATAAAATACCAATACCGATATCACAATATTGTGCCGATATCTCGATCTCTCTTCAAATCTAAACTACAATAAAGCATGATTCAAACGAAAAGCTTTATTGCAACTACACAAAGACTTCTATTGTAAAGTGAGCCTTTTCCAAAGAGTAATAAAACAGACGATTAAAGTTTTTCAATCAATATGGAATTTATGCGAAACGTGACATTGGAGCGGTACGCCGGATAACTAGTGTAGTGTACTACGTAATATCCTAAAGTAAACTTTAAAAATTGTTGTATGTTATAACATCACAGCAGATTATTTCAAAGCAGTTTAAAAGCTCCGAGAATCACAGAGAGATTTTTTGTAGCTCGTATAGTAGGTACTTTCAGTAGGTCGGTTCTCTAAAATTCGATCACCAACTTGCATATTATTATGATTTTGCTGTTAACTTTAGCTTGTTTGTTATGAATTTGACTAAAAGGTTCGTGTTCGAAATTAAGTGAATGTGAAGTGAGAGCGGAATATCCTTACAGAATTGTACGCCTTTTTTTACTCTCCTGACGCGACGGAGTGTTTCACCCGTGTGGTTCCCGTTCCCGTAGGAATATCGGGATACAAAGTATCTTATGTAGTATTCCAGCCTTTAATCTATCTCTGTAGCAAATTTCATCCAGATCTGTTGAGTAGTTTTTGCGTGAAAGAGTAATAAACATCCATACATCCATACTCACAAACTTTCGCATTTATAATATTAAGGCGCTACTCGGAAAAATATGGACTTTTTGATTTAAAACTATAGGACGGTTACAGTTGTTAAAAATCTGGTAATAAGATATATATTTCTTCATACCTTTATCTAGAATCGTATAGTTTCAAAAACACAATTTTATGATTTTGCTTCGACACTTTTTACTTTCGAAAAGACCTCTAAAAATACGAAAAGTGAAGATTATTCTTAAATGGGGTTACTTACACTATTGGAAATTGGTTTAATTAGTGGACACCAATAATATTGAGGATCGTATAGAAGCATTTTTTTTAAATCGCTCTAGTTTTTTAATACGAAGTGATTTTGTGTTTTATTGCCTAATCTGCAAAATCGGTCTCGCTCCCGCGAGCGTCGTTTTCTCATTGCTATCTCGCTTCAGCACATTTTTTCCGAGTATCGCCTTAAGTAGTAGGATTTGGCACAAAAATTATTCCCGTACGTATTACAATCCTCGAATATTGTATTTAGTCTAGCGCATTTCGAAACTAGAAAATCAAAACAAGCAATGTACTTATTAGTGAATTTATGCATTTATCGATATGATAACATAAAAAAACTAAATGTTTTGACGCACCAAGATAAATGTGTTTACTTTGGCTCTGAACAATATTCATAGTTACGCAATAGCATTTTCAAGCACATTCTTTAAAAAAAATGTTTTATTAAAATGAACAGTTAAATCTTATAACTCTTCGATCAACACACCTCTTGTAACTAGTAAAAATCGGCCAAGTGCGAGTTGGACTCGCCCATGAAGGGTTCCGTCCCCACTTACCGTACCGATTGTCTATACCTAACCAAAATACCACTATCATTTTTCGTCAGCAAAAAATTACTTTGTTTTCCATAGCGTTTGTATGAACGACAAACTTACATTTGCGGTTTTTGAAAATGTGTTATACCTATCTCAAAAAGTGCATACTTTATCTCGTCCAAAACCAATTTTCGTTGAAAGTTTTTATTAAGATCTACAGCATATATTTTTTGTAGATTTAGCACTCTTTTATTTCAAAAGTTAGAGGGGTGGGGGGGGGGACACACACATTTAACCACTTTGGAAGGCTCTATCTTTCAAAATATTGACTGAGAAAAAAATATTTAAGAAGCCTTTATGTCATTTTTAAAGACCTATCACACCCCACACGGATATGTTTGATTAAAAAAATATTTTTAAGTTTCAGTTCGATGTATGGAGAGCCCCCCTTAGTTTTTTGAATTTTTGTATTAAAATCTTAAAGCGGTTCATAGAATACATCTACCTATCAAGTTTCAACTGTGTAGTCTTAATAGTTTTGGAATAAAGTGGCTGTGACATACAGACGGACGGACAGACAGACAGACAGACATGACGAATCTATAAGAGTTTCGTTTTTTGCCATTCAGCTACGGAACCCTAAAAACGGGAAAATAAATCAGCATTATCAAAATTTATTAAGTTTCGAACACTTTAAGGAGAGTTCGATATTTCTTGTCATGGTCATGGTATGACGATAAAAGAATAAAGTTTGAAAATATCAACAATGAAGTATTTGAAAAAATCGACCCGTCTCACAGCTACCTCCGGTCGTTTTCCTCCGATATTTTCAATCACAAAAACTGCATTGTGAATGCAAAAAAGTAAAAATAATTCATTTTATGTTAGTTATTATTTCATGGACTGGTTTTTATAAGGTTTCGGATAGTAAACTCGATTGAATGTAACGATTCGCTTTTTCATTGGAGAAAGTATTTCAACGGAAGACTTTTACTTTTTTGTTAAATGATGGAATACTTTTCAACTGAAGCAACATGTCACTCTCGATTCGATTATTTTTTTGCAAGGGAATGACAATGAAATTCGACACATAATTTATAAATAGCTGACACACATAAAATCCCCTATTTTGTATACTCAGACAAACAAATAGTGGAGGCGCCGCCTACCAGCCGTAGCCGTACTCAAACCGTGAACTCTGAGACAATTTTGTGAACGCAGCTTAAGAATAGAACGAGCCCTATTGTCGCTAGGGGTGTACAATAAATTTGGCATCAACAAAACTATGTTTAACCTACAATCCTACTTAATAATATAAATGTAAAAGTTTAGATATAAGATTTTAAACTGTTGCGTACCATTAGAATTATAAACAAGAGTAACGGGACTGAACGCGACATTTATTATGTAGTACATATGTACTTCATTTTACAGCTTGACGTTTCGGCTATGTTGCTCCAGCCGTGGTCACAAGCATTTATAATTAAACTAGCTTTCCGCCCGCGGCTTCGCCCGCGTGCTATACACGATACGTTATCCCGCGGGAATGTGATATTTTCCGGGATAAAAAGTAGCCAATGTTCCTCTCCAGGCCACAAAGTATTTGTGTCCCAAATTTCAGCCAAATCCATTGAGCCGTTTTGGCGTGATTGAGTAACAAACATCCAAACATCCCCGGAGGCGCAGGTTCGAATCCCGCCTGAAAGCTACCTATAGGGCCCGTGGTGTTTTTCTATCACATTTTGCCTTTATCAACAAAACTATGATGAAACAACTATATTTGATAAATAAAATAATCTTGTATGACATGTTTATTATCTACTAGCTTTCCGCCCGCGGATTCGCCCGCGTGGACTACACGACGTGATCCCGCGGGAATGTGAATTTTTTTCGGGATAAAAAGTAGCCTTTGTTCCTCTCCAGGCTACAAAGTATCTGCGTCCCAAATTTCAGCCAAATCCGTTCAGCCGTTTTGGCGTGATTGAGTAACAAACATCCAAACATCTAAGAATCCAAAAATCAAAACTTTCATTCGTAGGATTCAAAAAAATACATCTTCATTTCCAATAATTTAAAATTAGCCGACTTAACTACAACGCCAATTTCAACTTTGCATTTAGGTATGTGGACGTGCGAGGATAGTAACACAGTTATGATATAACTTACATAATATACATTTTGACAAATAAGGATGAGTTACTTAATGTTTAATTCGCATTCTGTAATAAAAATAATAACATTGAGGTAACTTTCAGCAAAACAAATTAAATTATGAAAATTCATCGCACTTATTTTTTAGAAGCAACCGACACCGATTTGACAGCCCTACCCAACACAACTTCTTTGATTTTTTCACCGGTGAAAGAAGTTGCATAGGAAGGAACTTTCTTTGAAATTAATTTCTATTCAGGTCAAAACAATACCCCGTTTTTGTTGTACTTATTACAAAAATTTATCTGAAACTTTAATCAAAATTGAAGACGTTGGTAAAGCTACAAATTAATAACGACGTAAGTAGGTATAATAAAAATAAGTTTTTAGTAAAAAAAAATTTTCATGTCAAGCTTTTTTGCTGACTGTACTTAAATATCGTATTGTCATCTAAACCAAACCTGTATACAAAATTTCAGCTCCATCGGACACTGGGAAGCGGGTCAAATTTAGCTTACTAGCTTTCAAGATTTGTGCCCCACTAACTAACTAACATGGCAAGTTAATAAAAAGCTTATAAAATGGTATTGAAACTTTATGAAAGAGCGCTCAAATTTATGCAATCAACATTGTAGTGACGAGTGATGAAATCCAATATCATAACAACTTTACAAGCGTCTTTATTATGAAACGTAATATCCATAGCATCTGTTGTAAAAACTGAATGAGCTTATTCCAATCAGACGCCCTTACCACGAACAATCCTCGCAATATTGATGAAAAGGAAGATGCTATACATTGCGTATACCTATTACTAATATTATAAATGTGAATGTTTGGAAGTTTAGATTGAACGGATCTGGATAAATAATAATATTAATAATAATCTGCCCATGGTTTGATAGCCAAGAGCCTCGATAAACACCTTAAGAGGCTTGCGTTAGGTTGCTGGATCAAGAGTCAGATGCAGAAGGCAGTACTTCTGGACACGGCCCGTATAGTGAGAAGGTTCCTGTCTCTGGATCCTTAACCACCGGTAGTCGGGACCCTGATCTTGCTACCGTTGGGGAACTGCATTTTTGTATTTTTAAATGTTATATTTTTTGTGTTATAGGTACATTGTAAAAATTTAATGTTTAGAAATATAATTTTGTATTTATGTATTTTAAATGTAATAAAGGAGATATTCGACCGACGTTCCGTGGGCAGGCCCCCTACAAGGTGGACCGACGATCTGGTCAAGGTCGCGGGAAGCCGCTGGATGCGGGCAGCGCAGGACCGATCGTTGTGGAGATCCTTGGGGGAGGCCTATGCCCAGCAGTGGGCGTCGTTCGGCTGACATGATGATGATGATGATGAAAGGAGATAATAATAATAATAATTTATTACAACAAAAAACTCGTTACATTTGGTACCTATAACAAAACAAAAGAAAGACTGGAAAAAATCTTATATGGAAGGTCTCTGACCTCTGTGCTAGATTTTACAAAATCTGTATGACAGAGAGATCACGATGAAAGGCAAAAAGGTTGATTGTGGTTTAGGATAGCTTATAGGCCATTTTTTTTTTATTCTGTACAGGGTAGCACTAAGCCTTCATCACACCTGATGTTAAGTGGTGATAAGGCTGAAGGTGGAAGCGCACTACTCCCGGAATCCTCAATCACTGAGGAACTGGTTATTTTAACGCGGGCAAATCCGCAGGCGGAAAGCTAGTAGAATTTTAGGTATAGCGCTATCTCACTTGCACAACGCTCAGAAGCTCGTGGTAAAACCCTAAAGTGCGAACGCCATAAAAATAAACTGCGCAGTAGATAGAACACGTGGGTCCATTACGACCCCTGCCCTACATTCAAGTTCCCACAATGGAAGTGGGACCATTCATAAACTGGTAAATTATGTGAATGTGACGTAATGAAAAATTTACTTTGGAATAAGTGTGCGCGAGCTTCCGATGCATATACGGTTCCATATAGCAATAAGGTAAGTACTGAAAGTTTTACATGAACACTTAAGGCGATTTTTTTGAGGTTTTTAAAAAAATACATAGGTACTACTTAAAATATGTTTTCCGAAGGCAACCGCTACTTAAAGTTATTGTTTTTTGGTTTGTTAAAAAAAAATATGTAAACAGATATTTAATCCATTTATCCGCCCGAATCTACGAGGTTATTTAAAAAAAACGGCCAAGTGCGAGTCGGACTCGCTCATGAAAGGTTCCGTACCCACTTAACGTACCGATTACGTACAACGTAGCAAAAATGCCACTATCATTCTTCGCCAGAAAACAAAATAACTTTGTTTTTCATAGTGTTCGTATGAATGACAAAGTTATATTTGCGGTTTTCGAAAATGTGTTAGGTATATCTCAAAAACTTGTAAAGCCTACTTAGCTGTGATAGTTTTCCTTTTAAGTTCGACATATATACAACTATCGTGTTTTTTTTTTAACGTACCTATCCAAAAACAACCGTGTGGCTGGCAGGGGGGGGGGGGGGGGGGGGGAAACTTGAAACTAACAAAATTTTGCATTTTATCGCTTAATAATTCACAAAAGGATGCCTCAATCAGAAAACTGTCTTCACAAATCCGCAATATTTTTAAAATTGCTATCCGACGACACCCCGCATTACGGGGGTAGACAATAAAAAAAATTACATCCCCCACTTCACGTGTAGGGGAGGCAAACTAAAAACATTTTTTTTTTTTATAATAGGTCTTTACATATGAAATTGCCGTTTTTTTCTTTTGTACATATAACTTAACAACTTTTATAATATTAGAAATATATAATTTCTTTAATATTGCATTACATTAAGACCGTATCGAGCAACTTTTGATAATTTAATAACCACGATATTTGATTATTTACATAGAAAAAACTTATTCCGAAAGTTACGACTATTTTTGTTTCCAGAATTTCGTACTTTATTAGTTGTAACTTAGTGAAAAAAAATTTTTCTCTCTTAACGAATGTGTCATTTAGTAGTTAAAATGTCCATAAATACGTGTGTAAAATTTTGTAAATTTACATAATATTAGTCGTTAAATAATAACAAAAACGTTAGTATGGAAAAAAAATAATTACAGAAATCTCCATACAAAACGGCAATTTCATAGGTAAAGACCTATTATTTTGTCGGCGTGCTTAATATGTATCATCATCATGTCAGCCGAACGACGCCCACTGCTGGGCATAGGCCTCCCCCAAGGATCTCCACAACGATCGGTCCTGCCAAATTACACCTTTCTAGTACTAAGAGTCTATGAGGTAGGGTATGGACAGACTGACGGACATACGGACATGGCGAAACTATAAGGGTTCCTTTTTGACGGACCCCTAAAAAGATTCATGGTATTTAAAAAAATACTTTTTTGCAGATAACTCTGAAACTTGACGCTTTAGGACTATAGTGATTTTATATTTGTATGTTTGCATTTTCCCTAATCGATCTATGTAGGTTTTATTTTGTAAAAAAAAAAACAAAATGGCGGCGGCGCACTAAGCCAGGCTTCGAACAAAAATCTTCAAATCCCTTTGTTCTTACTTAGTCCACGCAGACAAATCCTTGAAGAAAAATAATTGAAAACTATTTATTACACCTATTATTACACATATTATCGTGCGGCTGAAATGATAATGATAGTTATTTCTAGACACAACAATAGTTAACGTAATCCAAACTGAAAAATCTTTCACAAAAAGTGGAATTGTATGAAAATAAAACAGCTTAAGTTACTAAAAATATCAAGTGACACTTAATTGTTTTATTAGATTTAAACACTACTTCTAACGATGCGTTATATTTAAATTTAAAAGTAGGTTAATCGTCTCTTGGCGCGAGTCCAATTTTAAGATCACTTAGCTGTCAGCCTAGTGTTTACGCGGATTGTTGACATTTTTGACGGACCAAACTTTGTGTGATGTCAAAACACGGTATAAACGTCATTTAAATAACCTAAAATTGTTAATTCTGTTACAGAAATAAGTTTTTAAGGCCACACAGGACACATTTGGAGCTAACGAAGCGAAAAGGATTTCTTTCTTCTTTCGTTTATGACGTAATTAACCGCTTTTACTCACGAACTCGATCTTAATGTCAAAGCTAGTGCTGTAATCTTCGTAGACGCAAAGAGAAACGAACCTTTTCTTCTTCGTTCTCAGTGCAAAATGGAAAAATGGAAAGATAGAGACCCACCTACCGGCATATAACATGCTGGATTGCTACCAAATTTGAGGTACCTCAACTCTTGCCTCAAAATACACTTCTCCCAATCCCAAGGACCAAACCTTTGTCGACAAAAACAAAAGAAAACGATTAGTTACAATTCAAAGCTCAAATCAAACAGACGATAAAAGCATATAATAGCCCATGAAATATGACCCCTTTCATTGTATTTACTCTATGGAGGGAAAAGCATCAGTTAAACATCCATTAGAGAAAATACAACAACCATTTATTTGGCGAAAACATCAATAGCAGTTTTAGTCGAGCGATCCGACAAGACGTCTAGACTTCAGTACGGCTGATGTTTACTGTGTGGGTTAACCACACTTGATTCTGACATAAAATAAAACTTTATAGCTTACATATATTTCGCTAACGCATCTCTGAATCGAAATGGTCTTTACAAAACTCCAATGTAGCGAAACACTCACATAGCTATATTATTATAAGTAAGCAGTCAAATATCGAAAAAAAAGGAGGATCAGTGAAAAGCACGAATACTAACATGGACCCGCAAATTGACGTCACATATACGACAATACAGAACTGAAGGATTGTGTAGAGAAACATGAGTTACAATATCAAAGTATTTCATCCGCTTAGCATAAATCCAAGCTCCAACAGTTAGCCACAGTTCCCGAACACAAACCCCTAGCTCGAAGGAAATACATAGTAAGTACTTCCCTTTTCACTGAAGATATTACGAAGCATCCTGCCAAAAAAGTCCACTATGCTATGCATGAGGACGACAACAAAACAACCTCTTTTTCAACGTGATCGTTGAGCATAATGTTTAGCCAAACTGTAGTTTCTAGAAACAAGAGTGTTTGAGCTAAGACAAACATGTCCAAACTGTGAAAATCTGTTGACTATGCAACCATAAAATAATAAGTTTTTGATAAAATCCTTACTTAAAAACATAAAAGAAAATTATTATAGTACTTACTAAAGGATCTATTGAATTTATTTCCTACCAAAATGAGAACTGCTGGTAATCGTAGCGTGTATTAGCAATACTATACATGGCGTACGAAGCCGCGCTGTTTCTTCTTTTTATTTCATTTGAAAAATGTTTAATAACTTCTCGCTGTTTTAACATGTTATTATTTTTACACATGTGCCGATATTTTTTTTTATGTCTATATCTTCTTAACAGTTGTTGCGCAACGAAAGAGTTAAGCAACCCTTATCGAGTCTGTAATTAAAAAAATAAATAAATATGTAGTTTAAAAAACTATAAAAACACACTTTTATAGGAACAGACTAAAAGTACAAAATAACCGTCTATTCAGTAACTGAAATTAAAAAGCGTGGTGCGCGTTGTCAATATTAAGTACTTAAATGCATGCTTTGCAAACGGCGCACCACGCTTTTTAATTTCAGTCACTGAATAGACGGTTATTTTGTACTTTTAGTCTGTTCCTATAAAAGTGTGTTTTTATAGTTTTTAAACTACATATTTATTTTTTACTTTTTAGTTTAACAAATGGCAAGCTATGGATGGGGATGGTAATCGATTTCACAGTCCATTCATGTGCCCACCCCGTAAACATTATAACTCAAAGGCGTGATTGTATGTATTTCGTTTTACAAATTCAAGTGGAGTCTATTAGTTACCAGATGCGCGAGCCGAACCCTTACTTCCTCCTTGCTCCATCATCAGACCCTCACTACCCAGTGTAGCGAATAGGTCTCGTCAGAACGAAACAACGGAGCCTAAACTGGAGGGGTTTCCTAGTGGTCATTAAGGAGTGCCACTGACCTCCTCCTTGCTCCATCATCAGACCCACACCACTAAGTGTAGCGAATAGGTCACATCAGAACGAAACAAATGAGCCAGAACTTGAAGGGTTACCTATTGGCCATTAAGGAGTGCCACTGGCTTCCTCCCAGCTTCATCATCAGACCCTCGCCACCAAGTGTAGCGAATATGTCTCGTCTGAACGAAACAAATGAGCCCAAACTCGAGGAGTTTTCTTGACGTCATTAAGGAGTTTCACTGGGTCCTCCCAGCTCCATCATCAGACCCTCACCACCAAGTGAAACGAATAGGTCTTATCAAAGCGAAACAAATGAGCACAAACTCGAGGTGTTTTCTATTGGTCATTAAGAAGTGTCACTGGCTTCTTTCCTGCTCCATCATCAGACCCTCACCACCAAGTGTAGCGAATAGGTCTCATCAGAACGAAAAAATGAGCCAGAACTCGAGGTGTTTCCTATTGGTCATTAAGTAATGCCACTAACTTCCTCCCTGCTTCATCATCAGACCCTCACCACCAAGTGTAGCGAATAGGTCTCATCAGAACAAAACAAATGAGCCTAAACTCGAGGGGTTTCCTAGCAGCCATTGAAGAGTTCTATTGCCCACCTCTTGACTCCATCATCAGATCAGCTCGATGGTAGCAAATTATTGTATTGTCATCGGATTCATATAGACTTGCAAAGATTCAAATCAATACTACAATTAGAAGTAGGTTAAAATGAAATTCC
This sequence comes from Crambus lathoniellus, assembly GCA_949710035.1. Taxonomy (NCBI): domain Eukaryota; kingdom Metazoa; phylum Arthropoda; class Insecta; order Lepidoptera; family Crambidae; genus Crambus; species Crambus lathoniellus. The sequence goes on from OX453300.1 coordinate 7,096,687, forward strand.
AAGATTTTCTTACATTGTGACCTAGTTACAAGTGAAGCTAATAAAAGTGTGGTAATATGTTTTCGTCTATATGATTACTTCAGTATGTTGTTGAATGTATTTATTGTTATTCGATTAGACGTTATCAAGTAAAATGACTAATCAATCTGTCAACGCATTATTATACACGATTAACACTTTTAACAAAAATAATTTAAATCTACATATTGACCCGGTTTGGCTCGTAGGGACATCGTTTTCCGCCGCGCTATTGGCCTATTTCGGGGAAATTGGGCCATATTGGAGTGCAGGCCATAATCATTATTAATGGTCTCACATTGCGATCCCTGGCAGCAGTTAATAGCTATGACTATGAATACGCCCAAACGCCCATACATACAATATCATAGTTAATAAATAATAAATAAATAATAAATAACTTACATTCACACCAATTATCCTAAGCCCATTTTAATTTCATTACGAAACTGTATCATGGAAAACTTGATAACGGATAAATATATACTTAAATACTTTTTGTTTGTAAATACATACTTAATATACATAGAAAACACCCAGACCAAGACAAATAGACATTTTCATGCACACAAATATTTGTCTTGTTCGGGAATCGAAACCGAGACCACTGGCGCAGAAGGTGGGTAGCCTACCCCTGCGCCAAATCGGTCGTCAAATAGTTATGGAACCAAATCTGGGGACACATCGGGAAACGTTATTATTTTCCTAAATGTTATTTATTTTCAATCAAAACCTTATAGACTTAGTGACTAAGCATTTTATACTTACGCGACAATAAAAAAAACTGAGAAAAACTTTAACCATTATCGTCATTTCTTATGTTTTTGTGATCGAAGTCAAGAAAGTAAGATATTCGTTTGTGGCTTGTTACAGCACATTTTTTTTTAATTCCAATGGATTTCTATATTCTTGGAAATAGAGAATTAAGGTAGTTATAGCTTTGATGCAGTTTACGGTTATTGCATTGCAGGGTTAAAAAAGGTAATAGTAGATTTCATTACAAGTGCGGAAAGCCTGTCATTGCAAAGAGTTCCGACAAATGTCTACCCGAGCCGAGGCGCAGCCGAAGGTGAGGGTTGACAGTCGGAACAAGTTGCAATGACGGTTCCGCACGTGTACTGAACAACTATTTTTAATACAGTTGCGAAAAAATTAAGCAATTTAATAAAATAATAAAACACAATAAACTCAACTAACTAATCGTAAAAGAATATAAGCAGAGACTTTTTTTTGTTTTCTCCACCCATTCTGGGTTGGCACAGGAAACTATGATCATACAGCCAAGGCTTCAGTAGAATTTTTTTATTGATATGAAATGAAAATTAAATTAAATGAGATGAAATGAAATGAAACCTAACAAAAGCAATCCGAATCCTACAGGAGCGCCTTTCCTTATTTCTCTCTTTTACCACATCGTTTTCCATTAAAGCCACATTATTGCACTAATTCCACCATACTAAGTACCTACCACAATAAAAACCAGAAAAAACTAATTTAGAAAATTAAGAAATAAGATCCCTCATTTTCTTATCACATACTTGCGCAAACTCCTATAAGCAGATACTATGGTAAATAGTGCACGTCATACCATATTTAGTAATCTGTGGTCATACAGCCAATTTTATGTATTTTTTATATTCATAAATTTAATTTGGCCGATACTAATATTAATTTAATGTATAATTAAAATTACTTTTAAATCTGATATTGAAACAAATTAGTAGCTTCTTTTTAGAAATATTTGCATGAATCATAAAAACTTCTATGATTTTTTTTAGTAAAAACTTCGTGGTTGGTTTTTTCTTTTTAATAGACAATATTTTGACAGTTGGGAAAGAAAACGCACGAGTTCGGGAAAGGTACCACAAGTAAACCACGAAGTTTTTACTAAAAAAAATCATAGAAGTTTATATGATTCATGAAAAGATTTCTAAAAAAAAAGCTACTGGGTAATTTGTTTCAATATCAGATTTAAAAGTAATTTTAATAAAAATTTAAACATTAAATTAATATTAGTATCGGCCAAATTAAATTTATAAATTTAAAATATTGGCTGTATGACGTGCACTGCCATAGTCTCTACTTATAGGAGTTTGCGCGGGAGTGAAAAGAAAATGATATGACGGACCTTACTTCTTAATTTTCTAAATTAGTTTTTCCTGGTTTTTATTGTGGTACTTAGTATGGTGGAATTAGTGCAATAATATGCCTTTAATGGAAAACGATGTAGTAAAAGTGAGAAATAAAGAAAGGCGCTCCTGTAGGATTCGGATTGCTTTCATTTCATTTCATTTCATTTCATCTCATTTAATTTCATTTTCATTTCATATCAATAAAAAAAATCTACTGAAGACCTGGCTGTATGGGCATAGTTCCCTTTGCCTATCCAGAATGGGTGAAGAAAACAAAAAAAACTCTGCTTATATTCTTTTACGATTAGTTAGTTGAGTTTATTGTTTTTATTATTTTATTAAAATGCTTAATTTTTTCGCAACTGTATTAAAAATAGTTGTTCAGTACACGTGCGGAACCGTTCCGACTGTCAACCCTCACCTTCGGCTGCGCCTCGGCTCGGGTAGACATTTGTCGGAACTCTTTGCAATGACAGGCTTTCCGCACTCGCATTGAAATATACTATTTACATTATACTAGAATTTTAAACGCTAGTCCAAGAAAAACTTAAGTAATGCTGTTTTTTCTATTTTCCTTGCTCAGAGCTTCTGAAGAATTGTAATTTAACGTAAATCGAATGTTAAGTGACAAGTGTAAAAAACAAATAAAAAATGGATAATTAAACTGTTATTCTATTAAAATATAATACTTCTAGAAGATGTTTTAAAACAAGTCATGAATAGTATTTGTTTACGTCAATGTTTCCCGTGATCGTTGTGGATAAAAAGCCAAATAAAGGCAAATCGTCTTTCTTTTCACCCGAAAACGAATTTATATTTCCTTAAACTTTTGCTACTTTTAAAATCATATTACTACTGTTCGGCACACGACTTCATTTGTATACCTACTTCTATTGCGTTCGTATGGATCACTTCTTGCGGCAAAAAGGTCTACTTAATCGGTAACTATATCAAAATGCATTACTATTGATTCAGTGCTTTAGGCGTGAAAAGCTAACAGGTGACTTTAATTACTTTCAAATATTAGTCCCTTAGTGGTCCCTAAGCATCCAATCAAAATACAGCTCATAATACTGTTATTTATAAAGGTATAGGTACACTACACATACTTAGTTCGTTTCCTTAACTATGAAAAGGACGAGATCGGCTTACAAGAAACTTGTACACGGGTCATTCACCCTAACGACAGGAATATTAGGATACAGCTAGGGGGTTGGGGACACAAAAGATATCTCAGAGTCCCTTAAGCGGAAATGTTTCATAATAATCCATTCTCAAGGAGGTATAGAGTTTATCAATTTGTTACAATTATCAATTATTGAGAATAGGTTAAGTTAAGGTTAGATAATTTTAAGTACCTACTTTAAATAAGTAAAAGAATACTGATACATACCTGAAAAGTTGGTATTCTATTTTTAGCGTTACAAAAGCGTCTTGTCGTGTTGTAGTCCACTCCATTACCAGATAATAAATACCAATAAAAGAATGGGATCTTTATATGTGATTCCTACTTTAGCTACTGTGATATCTAAGTACTTCACATTTATAATATTATTAGGATACACATGCCCGAATACTCGTACGCTACTTATCTTTGCGAGCGTCTCAAACATCGCCCTGTCACTTTAAATGTCAAACGTATGAAAGAGATGCCATGATGTTTGAGTAGTGATGTACGCCTGGGAATATTGCCACTGCCGTCAATTTTCCACTCCCAATGTGCCCGGGAAATTTCCGGGCACATTGGGAATATTGCCCAAAATTCCCAGTAGACTTTTTGTCGTTTTGTTAAATTATATAAATAAATAATGTATTTTTCTTCTGTGTCTTACAATTTTATAATTTGTTGATAATTATGGCAAGATTATTTTGTTTTGTTTTCTTAGTTTGTTGAATAAAAAAAACCATTTTATATCAAACTGTTTTTCATTTCATATGTGCTTACCTCTGATGTTGGTGGCTATTTATTACGTAATTCAATATAATCAAACAGTTTTAAAGTCTTATTTTAAATTGTCTTGCATGGTAAAATATTCATCTACAAAATGCTGCTTGGGAATATTGCTGGGAACTTTGGGACACTGCCGGCAACGCTGCCGGCAAAATTTCCAGTCCTTGGGAACGTGCCCGGGCACGGTACATCACTATGTTTGAGACGCTCCCAAAGATGATTTGCGTTAGAGAATTCGGGCGTTAAACTATTACACTGTTCTTTAAACGAATTTAGTCTACAAACCTATAAAAAATCCTAAGCCCAATATCAATCGATTTATTTGAAGAGGGCAACCCTAGGTACAATCCAACCGAACCTTAGGTTGAAACATTGCGTAACTTGATTTGTTGTAACTTTTACGTTATTTCTGAAACGTGCGCCTGTTAAGTTTAAGTTACTCCTAATTATTAGGCAAGGTACATTTTATAGGTTTTTCCAGTGATAAAAGTGTGGGCGGTTTAAGAGTAGCTATTTAGTAATCTGTGGTTTAAGGGCAGGATCTTCCAAAAACTCTGTCTTTGTCTTTTTCCTTACGTGTGAAGAGTAATGAAAATAACCTCACTTTTTCATTTTTTTCAATGTTTTTGTTGTTATTTTGAGCATAAATTCACTTTTTGAAAAAGTAGCCTGAGAATAGTCTACAATATGTCATTACCTATTTTTCTATAGTTAATTCGTTAATTCACGAATCATATATAGAAAAATAGGTAATGACATATTGTCTACTCTTAAACCGCCCACACTTTTATCACTGGAAAAACCTATAAAATGTACCTTGCCTAATAATTAGGAGTAACTTAAACTTAACAGGCGCACGTTTCAGAAATAACGTAAAAGTTACAACAAATCAAGTTACGCAATGTTTCAACCTAAGGTTCGGTTGGATTGTACCTAGGGTTGCCCTCTTCAAATAAATCGATTGATATTGGGCTTAGGATTTTTATAGGTTTGTAGACTAAATTCGTTTAAAGAACAGTGTAATAGTTTAACGCCCGAATTCTCTAACGCAAATCATCTTTGTGAGCGTCTCAAACATCATGGCATCTCTTTAATACGTTTGACATTTAAAGTGACAGGGCGATGTTTGAGACGCTCGCAAAGATAAGTAGCGTACGAGTATTCGGGCATGTGTATCCTAATAATATTATAAATGTGAAAGTTTAGATGTTTGGATGTTTGTTGCTCAATCACGCCAAAACCGCTGAACGGGTTTGGCTGAACTTTGGGACACATATACTTTGTAGCCTGGAAATTAACATAGGATACTTTTTATCTCGGAAAATATCAAATTCCCGCGGGATAACGTCGTGTAGTCCATGCGGGCGAAGCCGCGGGCGGAAAGCTAGTACTTAAGTATATCTACTTTACTAAACCAAAAGCACAAAACCATCGCTTAAAAACAAATGAGTAACGTAGAATCTTTAGTAAATTAAAAATATCCGCAACGATGGTTTTTTTATTATCCTTGAACCTTCGATCAACAACTAGGTGTTATTCTTGATCAAAGCCTTGAACAAAATAAATTTATTTAAATATTTTATTCTTTAAACTTACAGGTAAGTCTGTTAAAAGATATTGGCAGCCTTAGTAAGGTGCTACTTAACTCTGAGAGCAGCCTCCGCAATGTGACCGTCTCACCGCAAATAGGGCGTACCCTGAAGGTCACCGGTACGATACTCGTCTGGGCTACATTGTCGCAAGTTGGGCTACAATGTTAATGAAATTGGTGTGTGGAACACTCGCAAACGCAAAACAAGTAAAGGGTTCCCGTGGTAAGATAATAATGTAAGATAGAGGTATCATGATGTGCAAGATTTCCGAGTTTCTATAGAGAATTATTTCCTCTGAGTTAGTATTAATACTATGATAAATATAACTTTATGCGTAAGTCAAACTTATTATTTAATTCATGCTCTGATAAAAGAAAATCCTCGGGAAAAGAAGAAAAAATCTAATATTAATATCGTAACCTGCATTTTTTTAGCTTGATCGTTGTAGAGATTTTTGGGGCAGGCCTATGTCCAGCAGTGGTATCCAGCGTCGTATGGCTGATAATGTTGATGCAAATTTAAAAACAAATCTGTTCCTTTTCTTTCTTCATATTATTAAGTACCTATCCTAAAATTATGTACTTAAACATGGGTTTCTATATTAACAATGCTCATTTAAAAATTAACTGTAATGTCCGACTATGTACGAGAAACTGTAATTATAGAGATAACAAACCCCGCACTGAAAGAGTCTGTTCCTTTCAAAAAGCTTAAAATAACTCTACGAAACCGCTACAAAGCTTTTATAGAGGCTAATTTCCCTCGGGAAACCCGTCCCGTCGTAATCTGATAACGTTATGAATGTCCCTCGTAAAACTAAATACCCTAATATCTAGATCCAGGCCGATATCGACCTAAAACTCCAATATAGGACGGGTAAGCCCTCCTTCCATTTCAGTGAGAAATATCGCTTTAATAAAAGCAATAGGTACTCCTTTGTAAAGAATCGTAAGATAAATTATTCATATGTTTTTATGAAGAAAAAGCTGTCTTTGTTGATTATGTTTTTCTGTATGACCGTTTTATTAATGCTACCTTCTTGCGGGCATCACATAATGTTTGTCTGTAAGAAAATTATGTGTAACCCAGCTGGTGTACTTAACCAAACAAATAACATATCAGTGCCAGTAAAATTCGAATGAAGTGAAGTTAGCGAAAGGTCGTGGGTTCGAGTCCTATCGGAGCTGTTTGTGAGACGCGTCGATTTTTTCTAAATACTTCATTTTTAATTTTTCAATAATAAAAATTGCATTGCGAATGCAAAAAAGTAAAAGTTTTAATACTTAACCTGAAGTGAAGTTAGTTAACTAGAAAATAATGTTTATCCTTTTATCAAATTAAAGGTTAATAACTAGTCAAATAGGTAGGTAGGTACTCTAATTTAGCAAGTACTAAGAAACGAAAGCATTTAATTAAATTTGAGTGCTAGTACCCTCAAAATCTATGTAACGAAACCTTTGCTGGTAAATTTTCTTGTGTTTCTAATGAAAAAAGTTCGCGAGGGTTAATTCTTTACGATCTCGTGAAGGGTTGAAGTTAGGGAAATGGTTGCCTCAGTGACTTCTATGTGGAACATCAAAAAAGGTCGTAAAGTCAACTTTGTACTCACGAAAGAAAACTTGTCCGTCCAATAATTTGAGTGAACGTCCAAATAAGCCTGCAGATACTTACGAGCACTTGCAGTTTTAATAAATACTTGTACCCGGCAGTTGTATCTGCATTTTTATCTATATGGTTGCAAGAAAAATTATTATAATGATTATTTTTGAAATTTATCACTTTTCTCATAGTTTAAGTAAATGCTCATTTTATAAAGGCACTGTTTAGTATTGTGTCCGATCCTAAATATCCACTATTGAAAAATAAATATTGCTCTCTCGCTCTCTTAGGTAACTAGAGAAAGTACGCTCGTGGTTTATCATTTAATAAAACTAATAAAGTAAGTACTTAAAGTTACTAAAAATTAAATTAAGTGTTCATGTGCTATGTGTAATTTGTAGACAATACAGTGTAGGTATGGTGTTTTAAACAGCGTTTTTTTCCAATCTTAGACAGGCACAAGTAACTCTGTTCTATTAATTTGTCGATGTTATTCTACTATTCTCCTTAGTCCATTCCAACTTTCTTAATACACTTGCACTAATTGTTACCCCCGGGATAAACTTCAGTAGCAAACACATTCCCTGACAGAAGTTCCTTTGTTTCAAACTCTGTGCATGTGCATCTCACAAAAGTCAATTAAAACTATTGCAGTTTTAATCCAGTTGCAGTTTCTGTGTCAGATATATTGTGCTCTTTGTTATAATTTCCATCTTAATATGTTAATAAAGGCATATTATATGGTCTTCGGGCCAGTCTCCACCAAAGTGGAGCGGAGAGGAGCTTTTTTTATCCACACACAACAGGGTAGCACTTAGCCTTCATTAAGGCTGAAGGTGGAAGCGCACTACTCCCGTAATCCTCAAATACTGAGGATCTAGCTATCTTATCTGTTACTGCAAAAACACAACAATGCTGAAAACAACATTGTTATGGCGTCAGACTTAGATAAGATGGTGGTAGCCACCAAAAATGTGTTTTTGTTTAAACAATAGAATTTCATTTTTAAGTTGAACGGAATAGATGTGTAAATAACGAATTCTGTTGGTTGCTGAAAACCACTCCTCTTCGCTCCGCTTTAGTGGAGCCCCGGCCTTCTGGAATGATCATTTATGATTCCCGACCGAAATAGGCACGCTATCGCTTGCTCTGCCACGCGCGATACACTTCACTCGGACGCAGCGGCAGCCGGCAGTGAACTGTGAACTTGCAAGCGCCCCGCGAATCGAAAATCACTTAAAATTCAATTTAAAATTAAATAAAAACAAATTTACACTTATGACGGCCGGAATCCCTCGTCTATTTAAAGACAATTATTTTCGTATATTTTTCATTAACTAAAACCAAGTATACTGCAAGTAAAAGGATATTTGGATTACGATTAGACGGATGTTTGGGATTTTATTTGACACAGGTAAATATCACCAATCGAAAAAAAACGGCCGGAAGCACTAGATAAATAACTGTAAAATAACACATATTAAATCCAAATTTTGAGTACTTGTCGTTTGCGAGTAATCCATAATTTAAAACACCCTATTTTCGGGAATCGGCGCCTTAAGTCAAATAAAATAAAAAAACATGATTGAGAGAAAAGAGTGAACAACTATGAAATATGTATGTAAGTATATTAAATCCATACTAATATTATAAATGTGAAAGTGTGTTTGTTTGTTTGTTTATTTCAAAACGGAGCAACGGATCGACGAGATTTTCGGTATGGAGATAATTTGAGAGCTGGAGAGTAACATAGGCTACTTTTTATCCAGGAAAATTATAAAATAAAAATGGTAATTTTGTATAGAAAACCGAAACTGTCATACTTCACACAACTGTCATTTCTTAGCCGCTTCCAAAGAGAAGGTATGTCAAAGAGGTAATCACAGTCATTTTTGCCGCTTAGGATTTCTTTTTTTTTTATAAGTGACATTGTGTCAGGCAGGTGATACGAAGTTCGTGTCCAATAAAATTTATATGGCAAAACAACGTTTGCCGGGTCAGCTAGTAAACTATAAATCGTAAATTCTATCTTTATAATACATTTACAGCAAAAATACATAACCAAATTTTGTTAAACCATATTCTTAAATCAAACAAAATAAAAAATCTTTATTTACTTACCACGGAAATGAAAATGGCGTTAATAAAAGCTCACGATTTTAATAAAAAAATATGAAAACTCAATTTACTCACAAAGCGCATTAAATAAAAAACTAATACCGTCCCAGCCCTCAAAAACAGTAAAAAATATTCGTTCAAAATGAAATTGATTTCACAAAGCCAAATATCTGCTGGCATCTTTCCAACAGATACGGGTTCAAGGGCAAATAGACCATAACTTCATTTGTTTAGAGATTAGTTTTCAGTAACGCTTCATAAACCACATTGCATACCAATAAATATATTCTTGAATTCCTGATAAATAATAGCAATTTTATTCTTTTGATGTTTTTAGTGGCGAAAAAGATTGGTTTTCGAGGAGAATAAAATTGAAAATCTTATTTCATTTACATGTGTTTCTGTTTAAGTCATATTTGTTTTAACTTGCGATGCAATGTAAGTAGGTGTAGGTGTTTTAGCATAATAGGCACTCGTAAACATTACGACCTTACTAATGAATCACTCCGTCAATTGACGAAAGCTTGAGAGATCAAGCGTTTGGACATGGCAACCGAAGTCGACCGAAGTAAGTAAGTGTATCGAACGATTTTTTATTATCATGGCAGATAAGTAATTCATTATCTACAAAAAAGCTATTAACTTTATTACAAAATTTTATAAAGTGGAAAAGGATTGGTTTTCTTTAAATTTTGAGCAGTTTTTTTTTATTAAATTTTTGAATCTTTTTCTTAATTAATTCAGTTTGGGCTTTGTTGAGATCCCTAATAATCCTACTAATATTATAAATGCGAAAGTTTAGATGTTTGGATGTTTAGATGTTTGGATGTTTGTTACTCAATCACGCCATAACGGCTGAACGGATTTGGCTGAAATTTGGAACACAGATACTTTGTAGCCTGGAGAGGAACATAGGCTACTTTTTATCCCGGAAAAAAATCACGTTCCCGCGGGATAACGTCATGTAGTTCACGCGGGCGAAGCCGCGGGCGGAAAGCTAGTCACTACATAGTATAAAACAAAGTCGCTTTCTCTGTCCCTATGTCCCTTTGTATGCTTAAATCTTTGAAACTACGCAACGGATTTTGATGCGTTTTTTTTTAATAGATAGAGTATTTCAAGAGGAAGGTTTATATGTACTTTTTATCCCGATATTCCCACGGGAACGGGAACCACGCGGGTGAAACCGCGGGCGGCCGCTAGTATATTATAAATGCGAAAGTAACTATGTCTGCTACGCTTTCACGCCTAAACTACTTAACCGATTTTGATAAAATTTGGTACAGAGATAGAGTTGACTGTGGGAAAGGATTTTAGATACCTAGCGTGGTACTAGCAGAGTACATGCTCTTCCGGGATAAAAATTTACCTATGTTCTTTCCCAAGGTCAACTCTATCTCGGTACCAAACATCGAAATCGGTTAAGTAGTATTATTATTTTTTAGTTTATGAGGCGTTATCTATACTCAACTAGTAGTATGGAAAATTCTTAAGCTTTAAATTTAAATTTTACTTAATTTGAACCATATTTCAGTAGCCGGCTCCAGTAATTAAGTTGTGCTTCTAGCAGAAACTTTCCAGGCGCAAGTTTTCAAGAAACAATTCTTAACTCGAGAACTTAAATTAAAAAACTAAAAGTTTCTTACTAGTAGTATTGTTAAAACTGGTACATACTGGTCTACTAGTGCCGGAATTTTGGTTCCGGATACGCGAATTTAGTTTAATGCAGATATTCAATTTCGGATAAAATAATTCAGGCATTTTCACTTACAACACTGGTAATGCAATTCCTTTATTAAAGTTACAACTTTAGTAAGGGAATTGCATTACCAGTGTTGTAAGTGAAAATGCCTGAATTATTTTATCTGAAATTGAATATTAGAGGCCGCTCAAGTGGCCACTGGGTATTAGGGTACCCACAGGCTTAACTACAGTCGATCGGCCATGGTGACTATATTCACCAAAATGGTTTTGCGTTCGTAAAAGTTCGTTTTGTCTATAGAATAAAGATTAAATTGGTTTACCTTGATTTTTTTTATAATATTGTAATATATTCCCCACCATTTTAACTAAATCAATACATTTAACAATCCGCCATTTTTTTTACCGAAATTTTGTTTCCGATGACGTCATGACGATAAACGTAATGAGGTAATTATTTATATTTTTTTTAAATTATTCTTTTTATTTTTTTTAAATAGTTTTATAAAACTATAGCTTAAGAACATGTTCATAATGCATTTAAAAATATAAAATGTATAAGTCATGCCTGTAAATTTGGAATTATAGATAATTTAATTACGAAAAAAAAAACTCCCGTTAATTAATAATAATATAGCTTCTTTATTCCATACTTTGACATAGCAAAAACTTAAATTTGTTAGTCCTACTAATATTATAAATGTGAAAGTTTGGATGTTTGGATGTTTGGATGTTTGTTACTCAATCACGCCAAAACGGCTGAACGGATTTGGCTGAAATTTGGAACACAGATACTTTGTAGCCTGGAGAGGAACATAGGCTACTTTTTATCCCGGAAAAACATCACATTCCCGCGGGATAACGTCGTGTAGTCCACGCGGGCGAAGCCGCGGGCGGAAAGCTAGTATTTTAATATTTAATATTAGTATTTATATTTAAGTATTCAGTGTTAGTGTTAGTATTTAAGTGAATAATATCTTAGTTTTTATTAAGTATGGATCCCATTTGGGTATAAGCCTCCTCCATTTCGTTCCACTTCCTTCTATCTTGAGCTATTTCCATCCACTGCTTTCCTGATATGGAGATTATGTCATCTGCCCATCGTTTCTTAGGTCTTCCTACATTTCTTTTTAACTCTCGTTAAACTCCCGTTAATTACGAATGAGAAAAATCTGTAAAACTCAAATATTCGAAGCCAAAACTTCATATAGCTAAATAAGAGGGTTAAAGATTTAAGAACGAAGATTTACTTGCTAAATGCCATAAAGAGATACAAATCCGGAGTTCATTAGTGAGGTTCGCTCCAACAAGCTTTGCATTTTTCATTTCCTTCAGCCGTGAATTTCAGAACACAGAGGAGATTAAACGGGTTTCCAGCTTTTGCTTCTACTATTTCAAGTGGAAAGTCGAAAGATTGCTTTGTGCATCGAATATTTTTCTTTGTGGTTGATACGTTACGATCTAAATTAAATTTCGCTATAACTTCGATACTTACATAAACATTTAAAAACATGAGTGTATAAAATAAATATTTAAGTGGGGCTCCCATACAACAAACGTGATTTTTTTCCGTTTTTTGCTCGATATTAATAACGCCAACAGGTAGACGCTTGAAATATTCACAGAATATTAACTTAGTTGTAATATATTCACTTCAAAAATAAATAATAAATTAAAAAAGTAAGGGGGGCTCCCATACAACAAAGGTGATTTTTTTGATGGTACGGAACCCGTGCGCGAGTTCAACTCGCACTTGGCCGGATTTTATTTTGAGGTACAAAAATATGTATTTCAATTTATATACTTCCATAACTAATTATTAACCCAACCTTATTTTCTAGACTAAGGCTTAGGTCAGCTCAGCCACATAAAATCTCACCCAACGAATCTTCCCGATGGATGAGCTGACACTTGGTAAAAGTTACGTGGTCATCTCGTCAAGCCAAAGAAAAACTTAAAATAATGTACTTTACATGTATTCATTGTATGTTCACGGCCTCCTAGTCCGTACCTTATACAATTTGCTGTAAATGCTTCGCAAAAATAATAAATAAATAAATTTTATAAAAACTCCATTCGTATATAGGTACTATTTGTGCTTTGGCCGAAAATACGACACATATTTTGAGAAAAGGAAGACTCCTCGTTGGTTGTGATTTTATATGGCTGAGCCGTCACCTTCCATTCTACACATTAAAAAACAAAGTTTTTTTTTAAATTAACATTTTAAGTATTTTTAAATATACTAGTTGCATAGTGCAACAAGACATCACTTTCCTTATTAAGTTATGGTGATATCACATAAAGGAAGGCGCTTAGATGCCAAACGTACGACTAAGTTATCGATTGTAAGTTATAAGGCTTCACGAGTCGTAGCGGAAACAGCATGACGACTGTCCATTCACACTTCTAATTTGCCAGTGCCCTATTTAAACTAGCATAATTTCTTGAAAGAAAGAACTTACTACTTTTACAAAAAAAAACTACTTAAAACTATTACATTTTACACTATCAAATGTCCCAAAACGGTCCCGACTCAGCATAATGCTAGGCTAGTACCAAGCGCTGTGGCCCAATTCTGCTAACGTTAAGTCGTAGTCGTGTCTCAATCGTGTTTCAATTGTTGTGCTTTTTTACACACTAGTTACAAGAATTATGACAGTATGATGTGATGTGAATGTAGTGTGTGGTGTGACCATCAGTAGTATTGTGAAAAAAGTTCACATTTCTTGTAACTAGTGTGTAAAAAAGCACAACAATTGAAACACGATTATGACTTAACGTTAGCAGAATCGGGCCACTGGTTTGCGTAAGTGTATATATTCTTTGCCACTGGTCTTCCGACGGAACCGTAGCGGTAGGGCTGTATGTGTGTCATACTAACCTGCAGCAGCCACAGCCACACAAGAAAGATATTAAGAAGGCCGCGGCCGTGGAATCTGAGTGACAATTGACAGCAATAGAGAAAACTTTCTTCAGTTGCACCTCCGATCAACAATACCTCTAGAAGATGCCTCACGAACTAAAACACAGCGCAAATATGGCACCGAATGTCTTTTTTTCGAACGGAGTAAAAGGTTACGAATGTTACGATTTTACGTCCTAAAAGACTTCTTAATTGAGTTTTTTTTATTTAAAGTAAAATTTGCATTCACAGTGCATTATTTATTATTGGGTTCCATTCCCATCGGAGCTAGTTGTGAGACGGTCCGATTTTTTTTTTTATTTCATTTTCAATCTTGTCGTAAAGTATTTAAATCTTTTCAATATGAACTCAATATAAAAATTCTATCAGGTCTTTATACACATCTCTCCGCTCCGCTTCATGCAATTTTTTAATTTGACTTGCCGCCGACCGTACATTTCATTAGTAGGTATAGAAAATGCAATCGCATTAATTATTCCGTGAGACCACAGCCATCTCTATCGTCTTCTACAAGCCATGCGCAAAGAGCATGTAATCACTACGTTTAGCCATGCGCATAAAGTTGGCAACGTAGTTTTAAGTGAACCGATTTGACACCGTTTGCACCGTTTGACAGGTAAACAGCGAGTAAACCTCGAGTACAGTGCCACAAACTTTGCTGTGCCGGTGGCCAAAATGTGAAACTAACGCGATTTTTTTTAATGTCATTTTGCTGTCATAGCGCTGCTGGCGGCTGAAGTTCTTAGAAGTCAGGGCCGGTTAAATTACTACAAAAAAAAGAAAACCGTACGTAGCGCCGCTGTCACCGGCACAGAAAAGGTTGTGGCACTGTACTGAATCCTATGGAGATGGCATATCTTCTATACATCTATACAAATAAATAAAATTGGAGTGTCTGTTTGTAACATTAAATAACCGCTTTTTACTACGTGCATATGATTAAATATACCTACGGTACATATACCAAAATGACATGTTTTACAATTTTTGTCTGTCTGTCTGTTTGTTCCGGCTAATCTCTGAAACGGCTGGACCGATTTTGACGGACCGATTAATACGACAATTAGAAGTAGTTTAAAATTGAATTCCAAGATTTTCTTACATTGTGACTTACTTACACCTCACTTTTTCGTAGGTATGCCACCTCCATAGGATTTAGTACTCAGAGGAGTAAACCGGTTCACAGCAATGTTGCCGTTCCGTTTCATAGCATGGCTTGTAGAAGACGATAGAGACGGTTGTGGTGAGACAATAGTTGGACATGACAGTGCAGGTACTGAGCAAGCAACGAACCCGCGACCGCAGGCCTGCGGTCTCGGCACAGAATATATATTAGTATATAGGTCTCGGCCTTGCTTGCGTCACAGACACTAAACCTATTGGATCTACACTGGAACGAATTTGATTCACAGTCACAGTTCACAGTCACATGTTGCACGCACATGCGATTTTAATCACGCTTTTTTATAATCGTTGTGTTTTTTATAATCGTTGTGTTTTTTATAATCGTTGTGTTTTTATAATCGTTGTGTTTTTTATAATCGTTGTGTTTTTTATAATCGTTGTGTTTTTTATAATCGCATGACTAAAGGACCGGCAGCTGATAAAATCTCAGCTCCGCCGCCTCGCTCCGCGGCAATGGACAGGCAGCCTAAAAGAAATTATTCACTCATTGCTGGTAGCGGCGCCGTTGTGGGTCATTAACATTTGAATTACTTTAGTTTATTTATTGAGTCTATGAATATCTCGCATGCCAGCATCAACCTGAAAGGCACAACTTTGCTAAAATACTATACTAACCCCAAACACCCGATCACTTTCAACAACAGCTTCGATATCAACTAATGAGTAGACATCACCACTAATGCCAGTAGTACACGGTTCACTTTTGCCTTTTCAATTTGGATGAAGCAACCAATTTGAACAATGTAAACGTAAAATTGAACCATTCAATGTCAATGTGAGCCTGTATTCTGCGCCTTTCAACCAAAGTGAATCAATTTGGTTGAACCGTGTAATATTAGCATAAGCGTCGCCGCGTGTACCTAATATTAGCATAAGCGTCGCCCCACACGGGCCACTTTCTTGTAGTTTTCATTTGTTTTATATGAACGCCGACGTCGTCGGTCGGTAGCACTTGTTTCTTCTTCTAGCGTCAAGTGGCGGCGTTTGTGGCAAAGAATATATACTTACACTTACGCGATTTATTTATTTATTTTATTTATTTTATTTATTTTATTTATTTTATTTATTTTATTTATTTTATTTATTTTAATTATTTTATTTATTTTATTTATTTTATTTATTTTATTTATTTTATTTATTTTATTTATTTTATTTATTTTATTTATTTTATTTATTTTATTTATTTTATTTATTTTATTTATTTTATTTATTTTATTTATTTTATTTATTTTATTTATTTTATTTATTTTATTTATTTTATTTATTTTATTTATTTTATTTATTTTATTTATTTTATTTATTTTATTTATTTTATTTATTTTATTTATTTTATTTATTTTATTTATTTAAGTCCTTCGATGGCTCACGAAATAAATCAAAACTTAATGTGGCACCGACTGACTTTTTTTAAACGAGAAAACGAAAGAATACGAATGTTACGATCTTACGTTATAATTACGTTATGAATAGTCGTTCATATTTTATTTTGTCGGAAGTATTATTATTTCCCATTTGTAAAGATATTTAATAAAAGTTGATTGAAAATTGAACGTTACCTAAATGTCCTTACTCAAGCTTCCATTATTTCCTATGTGTAATCTCTTGTTTGGCTCTTGTGCCTTAATTAATTCCATTTAGGTATCAACCCTAGCGTCGGCCCAATGTCACCGGCGTTCGAACTCTCACGTACACGAAGTGTCACCGCTGTGTTTGTGGTTCGTGTGCGAGGACGGCTGTCCTCCCTCGCCCTCAAACCACAGCGGTGACACTCCGTGTCCGTGAGAGTTCGAGCGCCGGTGACGTTTAGCCGACGCTAGGGTTGATACCGAAATGGACATAGACTTATGCCAAAGAAGGTTACGTGTAGGATGTTATATAATTTGTGTAAAGCCCCCAGTACAGGATGGCCGATCATGTTGGCCGACCATGATGGGCCATCGTGTACAGGGCTGGTTTGCGTGTGATTGCCGTCTGCGAGCAACGCAAACTGCCCCTGTACACGATGGCCCATCATGGTCGGCCAACATGATCGGCCATCCTGTACTGGGGACTTAAGAATATTTAGGTAATGAAAGACACGTTAAACTTTCAATCAACTTTTATAGATATTTTTATTAAATATCTTTACAAATGGGAAATAATAAAATTTCCGACAAAATAAAATATGAACGACATTGAATAAAATACTCAAATAAGAAACCGAGCAGCGTTATATTTTGTTTGCGAAAAATTAACTAAGCTATAGCGACAATTCACGAATGACTAATTTCGAGTCGAAAATACTTTATTAGAATATGTTCAGGAAAACGTAGGTATATCTCGGTAAACAAGTATCAATTTGGTGAAACCCAAGGTTTTGTCTGTGCAGTTATGGATAAGGTTGTGATGACAAATAACTACCGAAAGTATATCCTATGGGATGGCACAGTGGATATATTTTGCCTAGCGTGCCATCGTCCGGGTGAATCCTTTAGACATATAATCTCCGGTTGTTCTCGTCTCGCAAACGGCGAGTATTTGCATAGACATAACCAAGGATAATACACCAACAACTTGCTCTGAAACATAATCTTGTGGCATCCGAGGTGCCGTACAAGTATGCACCAGAACAGGTTCTTGAAAATAGCCATGCCACATTGTATTGGGATCAATCTATCATTACAGACTGGCAGGACTATTGTAGCATTAGCTACAATACAACAATATCAGGCTTATTAAAGCCTGATATTGTATTGATAGATCAACATGAACGCCACGCAATAATTGTTTATGTCGCTGTTCCCCATGACATGACAAGTTGACGACAACCTTGGGAAAGCTGAAAAAGATAAAGAAAACAAATATCTTGATTTAGCTCACGAGATTGTTGACATGTGGGACATTGATTCAGCAATTGTTGTTCCGATAGTCATATCTGCCCATGGTCTGATAGCCAAGAGCCTCGATAAACACCTTAAGAGGCTTGCGTTAGGTGGATGGATCGGGAGTCAGATGCAGAAGGCAGTACCTACTTCTGTACACGGCCCGTGTCTGTCTCTGGATCCTTAACCATCGGTAGCCGGGACCCTGATCTTGCTACCGTTGGGGAACTGCATTTTTGTATTTTTAAATGTTATATTTTTTAATGTTTTATATTGTAAAAAAAATATGTTTAGAAATATAATTTTGTAAGTATTTTAAATGTAATAAAGGGAATAATAATAATAATATTTGTACGTAAAATAAGCTACTAACAGTGGGACACAGTTAATGTGTCCGAATAAAATACTAAATCGTCCAAAGAAAATACTAAGTCAGCGACAAAAATACTGAGTGAGTGAATCAATAATCGCCCAAATAAAAATTAGTCATCTCAATAATTATTTATTATCAACTGAATTTTAACAACTTTCGCATTTTTTGGCTTCCTAGTAGTTCCTATTTGAATGTATAAAGATTGCGCCAGCCCTCGGCCAAGGCATTCACCGACTGCCTGTTCCCCGCCCCGCGCGCCTCTCACGGCCCCCGCTCACATCCAGACACCCACACATAGCCGCAAGCGATTTTACGTGCACACATGCTTAAGTGTCGTTTCTTTTCGCGTAAGGGCGTTTGTGCACTACCACTGAATTTTACCGATCCGGAAAAAATCGGATGCTTGTATTTAATTAATTACTATTATAAATGATTAATTATTAAAATACAAGCATCCGTTTTTTTCCGGATCGGTAAAATTCAGTGTAGTGCACAAACGCCCTATGTGTATATATTCTTTGCTCAAACGCCGCTACTAGAAACCAGAAGAAGAAACAAGTGACGACTAAGTACCGGGCGGGCGTCGGCATTCATATAAAATGTATGAAAACTACAGGAAAGAGGTCGGGTGACGGCGTTTTTTGTGGCCCATGTGCGGCGACGACGGTTAATATTTCCACAGAAGTTCCATAAAAAATTACGGTTACCTATTGCATCTGAAAAATACGAAAGTAAAAACTGGAGCATTAAATTAATATAATAGTACCTAGCTTACATTTCATACAAAATGTCTCATCAAATATCACTCATTCTTGTCTTGTCACGCCAAATCTATTGAATAAGCAGATACGATAATAGCTGCTCTGTAAGCTGTAAGTCCTAGTTCAATACGTGCTCTGGGACACAAGAACACGATAGACTAAGCTTCCTAAGGTCACCCATACTAATGTTATTCTATTTAAATCTGTAGGGAATTTACACTGGATCAAAATAATATATTGAATTTCAGTTATGAATCGATATGAGTATGTACTGACAATAAAATTGATTGATACTATTATTTGTTATAAACACCTGTGAATAATAAATCCGGATATCTATAAGTACTTAATATTATAAAGAGGAAAGATTTGTATTTTTGTATGTAACGAATAAACTCAAAAAGTATTGGACCGATTTAGAAAATTCTTTCACTGTTAGAAAGCTACAGTCTTCCCGAGTAACAAAGGCTATATTTTATCCCGATATTCCCACGGGAACGGGTACCACGCGGGTGAAACCGCGGGCGGCCGCTAGTCATTTATAAAGGTGTCGGTATCTAATTGTCTAATGCCCGAATACTCGTACGCTACTTATCTTTGGGAGCGTCTAAAACATCGCCCTGTCACTTTTAAATGTCAAATGTATGAAAGAGATGCCATGATGTTTGAGACGCTCCCAAAGATAAGTAGCGTACGAATATTCGGGCATAACCATGGCCCGCTATTATTTCTCGGCTGCTTGCGCTCCTACAGTGCAACGAGTGAGATAGAAGATGGCTTTGGCATAACTCAACATCAATCGTAATCGCATTCAGTTTGAAAGATATTGCACGACCATTGCTGCTTCTGTCAACAAAAAATTTTACAACTTTCTTCAACAACAAGTGATGGATGCATGATGGATGTCAAACTGAAAGCGATTGCGATTGATGTTGAGTTAGACAATTACCCCCCATCACTCCAATAATTTAGCAAAGGCTATGCCCAGAACAAAAATACGAGATACTTTACAAGATTTTTGTCACTTTACTTATAAGAGATTTTTCGTCATAATCATGCATGTGGATGTTTGGCAGAAGGACTGTTATTTTGTTATTTTTTGAACAGTTAATCACTTACCTTTTTATTTAGGAGGTAATTTCAGATCATTCTTATCATTTCAGATCGCACATATTCTTAAAATCCATTCACTAAAGCCAATTAATCTAAATCAAAATCAATTTATATTATTCTTGGTTGGTTTTACAACATCAAATGAAGCTACGCCATCGGTTCGCATCGCAAATCCGGCGGGGACCAAGAAATTCGCGAAGGACTGTTTTTTTCTCCCTGTTTTATCACATTCAGACAGAGTCGTCAAATTGAAAAATGACCATCACATAATAGCAAGGTCATTTCCCATCACAACAAAGAATTCTTAAATTAAGTAGGACAATTTTTGCTTTTGGTAAAAGCAGTAAACAATAATTTATTTTCAGCTCAGTCATATTATTAGTAGTGGCTGTCATATCTAAAACTATTTGTCAACGCGCCACAGCTCATATTGTTATTCAGGTCACGATTTCGTCCTGGATGATATTTTTTACGGAACCCCGGCTCCTATTGAGACAGATATTGTTGGTTTTTGGCAGGCTCACTGCCAGACAGGCCCAAATTGTATTAACACTTTGCGAAACTTTTAATTTTGTTTTGGTATAGTTTAGTTGTCACGTCCCAGACTTCGGACCTTGAAAGATACTGAAAGTTGGGGAATGAAAAATCAAACTTATATTTGTATTTGTAAGTAAGGTAGAAGCCCATTAGGCCCGTATTCTAGGACGACATTTAAGTGGAGATCTCTTCTAAAGTACAGTTCTGTTAGGAAGGGATGCAAATACATGCAACAAATACATTTATCCCTTGCTAACTATACTTGAGTAGAGATCTGTCGTTCTACAATACGGGCTTTATAGTCAGATACCTAGGTAACTACGACAAATTTTAAACTTATCTAGAATTATCAAAATAGTATCTAAACTTTCAGCTTTCAACATAATTCTACAAAATAAAACAGATTATTAAAAAAAAGGTATGTGTTCTAACTTGCTGATCGCATCGGTTTTGGGCTCGTATTGTTCACCATCTTTTATGCTTTTATCGCCCATTTTACATTTTAAAATTACCGATCGTATCAAAAGACAGTTCTATAAATCGAGATCAACATTTGCTATTTGAGAAAGCTTAAAGCCAATATCGTATTCCATCTGTTGACTCCAATACGGAACACAGCTTCGCCTCGGGCAGAAATATTCATTTCCAATCTAACAGCTGGAATCTTTTCACATCCGCCACTGCTGTTATTTGTTTTATCCACAACGTGGTGGTACTTAGCCTTCATTTATTATGGCGTTAGACTTAGATAAGATAGTGATAGGTAGCCAGGCGGACTTTGAACAGACCCTACCACCAACCAAATCAAATACTGGGAATCGAACCCAGGACCGCTGGGTCTGGGTCTGATACGGATGGTGTGTACCACAAGACCACAAAGGGCGTAGACCTGGGCCCTGTACCGGCTTACACTCCGAACTTAGGCAAGTCTGCCGGCCATCAAATTATACAGATAAATCGAGCCCCAATCAGACCAAAATTGCGAACCCCGATTCAATGTCAACATCGATATTTGCCAAAGTTTTAGCACAATATAATTAATAACATAGTACAATACGAAATTCCGTACTTCGATTACCCGAATTTCGGGAAGTAGAGCCCCTGGGGCCTTACTATGAGATTAATGAAAATTAAAAATAAATCGATTCTCACCTTTGAAAAAAAATTCACGCTCTCTTCTTACTGCCTGTATTTGAAATAAAAAATACGCAATACCTACTTGTATTATCATTAGTATGACTATTACTTTGATGTCATTGTTTAAGTTTTTGCCTATTGATTTTTGTTTTCCCGAGACGTATCGGAACAGTGAAGGAGAGAGACGCAACAGCCGTACTTACTGAATGAAATTGTACCGGTATTACAGTCATCCCTTCATTCCCATGATACATAACAATATTGTTTTAAATGTTTCCCCTACAGATCTGGCTTCCTCACTACCTTCTATTAAAACTCTAGCGTTACTGACTGACTGGCAGACAACGCACAGCCGAAACTGCTGGGCTCAAGGAGTCAAATTTGGTATGTATGTTCTTTGGGGAGTGTAGGGGAGCAATAAGAGAGGATTTTCGGAAATTCCTCTTCTAAGGGGGTAAAAAAGGGTTCCACGCAGACGAAGTCGCGAGCGGAGCGCTAGTTATAATATGAGTTTGAATAGAAAAGCTCCTACAAAACTTTACGAATCCATTCGAGGCTAAAATTGCCAAACCATATGCAGACCAGGGCACGAATCCGAAAAGTGTCAAGTGTAAATTGCAAGATTTTACGCTTTAAAACTGCTTGTCAAGGAATTTTAGACTCTTGTGCAAAGTGAAAAGGGACTTTATTGCTTGTAAAGAATCTAATATATCAGAATTAAAAGCACAAAGGAAAGGACGTTTCAATAAATAACCGAGAAGTCGTCAATATGAATGTGTTCTTGTGAAAATAATATCAATTTAGGATTTCCTATGCTTATTTGTGTCATATAAAATAACTGGTGTTTAGATGAATTTTATTACCTACATTAATCTTGGTATTGTTTCACATTTTATATAGATAATTATGTTAATTACACACTAGCTTTTGTCTGCGTATTCGTCGGCATTTGGTTTATGCCTAAATTGCGAACTTTTGCAAATAATTATTTCTAAACTTACAGCACATCCTACAGTTCATTATAACTTGTTCGACGGTTCTGTCCGTATTCCCGTGTGAATGTCAATCAAGAAGAACAATCGAGTAAAATAATACCATAACTGTCGGTGGCACTTTGTCAATGGTATTAATTACTGCCTCTTTAAAGGAATTAGTCGACTTTTTAATTTCTGTTATTGTGTAAAGCTATTACCAAAAGAAAAGGTTGAATGATTCTTTTATAAACATCTGAAAACTTAAATAAAAAAACACATCTACTACATCGCCGCGGAAGAGTTATAATATCTTGCTTCAAATTTCAAATGTCTCATAATCACATCATGAAGATCGTATCATATTTAACTTGTCTAATGAATTATAGCTATTATGAAATCCATCTCTAGTTAGTGGCACACCTTGAAGTCGTCCTTATAACATCTTGGCGGGTACCTCTTCAACCACCTTAAGGCAGAGTGGAGGTGGTGGTGCATTAGGTACAGTATTAGGTATGTTTTGAACATTGTCGTAGTATTTATAGTGACAATTTGTACAGAAAGTCAAAGACGATGTCAAAAAACTTAATGCGACAAAGTCCAAAAATACACAGACATTGTTGAACTTGACTGTACCTACCTTGTCACGTCTCATGTAGGTACAGATTGTACAGTAGGTACTCATTGGAACTTAAATGTTTAATACACAATTTGCGAACTTACTATAGAAATCAATTACTTTCAATCATTTTTGTAATTTACCTAAATTGTAATGTAACTGGTAGGTATTGATTTCACAAGTTAAATAATGTGAGACACGAAGAAAACGTTTCAATCTCTATCTATCTCTATTATATCTTATACGATAAACATTGCACACAGAATAATTTTAAAATGTATCACTTTTTAAAACTTATTAAAGTCAATGCTTTGGAAAGCTAGGTACGGTCGAACCAGTTCACCCGTGACCCCTTTTGCTCATAATTTATATGGAAGCGTCAATACTTTACAGGTCAGTTTCAATGTTAAAAAGTTTGAAAATCTCATTGTATCTTTATATCCAATAGAAAATAGCCATATCGTGGGGCACGACTCGGTTTATTCGTCTGTACAATCAGGATAAAAATGTATGCACACATATACATCTTGACATAAAACTTGTGTAATAAATGTAAATACTCATCGAAGAATATTTGCGAAGAGCCTTCTTTCTGATAGGTTCTTTGATCGAAGGCTTTTTCACCCGAATACTCACATTTATCTGGAAATTCAGATAAATGTGAGTATTCGGGTGAATAGCCTTCGATCAAAGAACCTATCGGTAGTAAATATTTGATGTGTCCTCTACACTACACTATTGACCGGAAAATATCAAATATGAGCTAGTTATGAACGTAGTAGGTAAGTTATAAATTATAATACAAAACAAGTAAGTAGTTAAGTACCTGTAATACAAAGAATGTTGAAATCTATAAGTATTTGAAGAATGCTACAATTCATTATTGAAGGAAAAATATTAAATATCAGCTAGATAAGTAAAGTTGTAATACTTACATTAAAAGTTCTTACAAAATACAGTTTTTGGTTTTGAAATTAGATCAATACAAAATCCTTAATAACGGTTAATTTGCAGATGCTAAAAAAGCAATACGCTTTCCAGACTTTCGAGTCAATCGCCGTATAAAAAAATTATAATTTCATTTCAATCAATGTCTCAATATTACAGGTCTTTTCAAAAATAACATAGAGATATTAATCAATCTATACTATATCACTACATAGTATAAAACAAAGTCGCTTTCTCTGTCCCTATGTCCCTTTGTATGCTTAAATCTTTGAAACTACGCAACGGATTTTGATGCGTTTTTTTTTAATAGATAGAGTGATTCAAGAGGAAGGTTTTTAAGTACTTTTTATCCCGATATTCCCACGGGAACGGGAACCACGCGGGTGAAACCGCGGGCGGCGGCTAGTTAATATTATAAAGAGGAAAGATTTGTATTTTTGTATGTAACGAATAAACTCAAAAAGTACTGGACCAATTTCGAAAATTCTTTCACCGTTAGAAAGCTACAGTCTTTCCGAGTGACATAGGCTATATTTTATCCCGATATTCCCACGGGAACGGGTACCACGCGGGTAAAACCGCGAGGATCCGCTAGTTAATAAATAAAAAACCCAATCAAATCATTAACAATTTACGAAATAAGTTCATCAAGTAGGGCAGGCGTACCGGTTTTGGCCACTGTACCGGTTTTGGTCACTTTTCACTTTAAAGTTATATAAATAGGAATTAAAAAACAATTGCTTATATTTATTAATCGCGAATAAAAGATTGGACTTTTAGTTAATAATTACAGCACTTAGCTTTTTTTATGTAGTACGATATTTTAGAAATAAACACCATCTTATGTTTCAAAGTTAACATTTTGTAAAATTCTTAAGCAAAATGTTAAGAGTAAAGGTTTTGAAAAATCATTTTTTTCTACAATAAAATTATTTAATGGTTATTTAATATTTTACATCACATTAGAATATGTTTCTTCCAGATGGATAAAGTGTTGTTTTCTCACTGTTGTCACAAAAAGTTGAAAAACAATAAGTGGCCAAAAGTGGGGCTGGAAATTTTAGCATTGTGCCACCTTTGGCCACTTTGCCATTAGTAGGAAGTTCCCAACTTTTCATAAAGTTATTTTATTTTAATAGACTCACAACTAAGGTTTAAAGACATTTATTTCTCATACAAACATAAAGTTCATTTACAATGAGATACAAAAGATACATTATTATACTTAACTCACTTTTAAATTATATGTTTGGGTTGTCCGCTGTCGCGGTAGCGGAGCGGAGCTAGTCAGCAATGCAGAGCGGACTGTTTCTGCTTCGGAATCAATAGTATTGGTTAGGGCCACTTTTCACTTAAAAAGTTATAAGTATAAATCTCCGTGTTTTATACTGAAACGGTAGAAGAAGTGAAGTGAGCAACTCGAGTGGAGAAGCGGAATTAGGAAGCCGTGCTTGCTTGCCCCGCTTGGCTCTCTCTCTCCGCTTCTCTACTCGGTTTCCTCACTGCGCTCCTTTTTCATTCTTCTGTTTCTAGTGTTTCATAAAACCCTTGTTTCGCTACCTCGCTCCGCTCGGCTACCTCACTCCTTTTAACTCCGTAAGGCTGCCTGTCCGCTGAAGTAGAGGGAATCCGAGTGGAGTTGCGATTCCATACTTTTGAAAGTAGAACCTAACTCCACCTTGAAGTCAAATGTATGAAAACACAGCTCCGCTCCGCTTTATTATATGGAAAGTTACTAAATTTTGTATGTATGTGTACCTACTAGGTACACACGGCGGCATATCAGACTATAAATGTTAACCTTGAGAACACCTTTATGCCCTACGTAATAAAAGCTGTTATCGCATTTCAACTTGATGTGCTGTCGAGTGTACTTCGGAATGAGTGTATAAGAATAAAGAAAGAAGAAGAAAGAAGAATAAGGTTTAAGTTCGTAGCGGACTCCTTGGAACTTCAAGTGTCTCTTAAAATTAAGCAACACTTGAACTTGACGTCGATCGAATCGACGTGTTTTTGATATCAAAGATAGAAAAAACCTTGTGGTTGAGTGCCCCTTAAAGCTGAGTATCCCTTGAAATTAAGTAACACTCAACTGAACGTGACATCGACGTGTTTCTGATATCAAAGATATAAGAGCCTATCATGTTTAAGTGTCCTTTAAAGTTAAGTGCCCCTTAAAGTTAAGTGACACTTATATTAACGTGAAATCGGCGTGTTTTGATGCCAAGGATAGAAACCACCATAGAAGTTATGTGTCCTATAAAATTAAGTGCCCCTTAAAGTTAAGTGACACACATATTAACGTAAAATTAGCGTGTTTTGATGTCAAAGATAGAGACCACCATAGTAGTTAAGTGGGCCTTAAAGTTAAATGACATATTAACGTTAAATTGGCGCGTTTTGATGCCGAAGAGAGAAACCACCATAGTAGTTAAGTGTCTTTTAAAGTTAAGTGCCCCTTAAAGTAAGATACTCTTATCTTAACTGAACGTGACGTTGACTGACGTGTTTCTGATGTCAAAAAAGGTAGAAGACGCTGTCATGGATAAGTGTCCCTCAACTGATCCCTCATCATGTCAGCCGAACGACGGCCACTGCTGGGCATAGGCCTGATAATAATAATAATAACTGATCCCTCATTGACTGATAAATAAATAAATAAATATTTTTCTAACAATCACACCAATATATCGCACATAGTAAATTTCTTAAGCAACTGTGTCTACGTGAACTTGATAACGGATAAATATATATTTATATACTTTTTGTTTGTAAATACATACTTAATATACACAGAAAACACCCAGACCAAGACAAATATACATGTTCATGCACATAAATATTTGTCTTGTTCGGGAATCGAACCCGAGACCTCTGGCGCAGAAGGCAGGTAGTTTACCCCTGCGCCAAATCGGTCGTCGTAGATTGATTTGATAGGTTGATTTTAGAGGTGAAGACTACAGTCATAATGTTTAAATGTCCCTTAAAGTTATGTGTCCCTTAAAGTTAAGTGACACTTATATTATCCAAACATGACATCGACGTGTTTCTGATGTCAAAGGTGGAGGCACTATTGTTTTATTGCCCATCTACCTAAATTAGCGGATGGAGGCTAGTGCCTACACTAGCCTATATCCGCAAATTTTCTTCTAATCAAGTGATAAAGGTATACTTATAAAGTTGTGGTAAGAAGCTAGCTGGGATTGAAATACTGTTTCATGTAGTGTTTTAGTCCAGAACTCAGATAAGATAGCAATTAAGCTTAAACTCAAGTCATAAATATGGTAATTTTATCAAAGTGGCCAAAACCAATGCAAACTGGGTGACCAAAACCAGTACAAAATGGCCAAAACCGGTGTATTTGGCCCCCTCCGAACATTTGGTTTGATGTAAAAAAAACTATATTTTTTTTTAAACTTTGAAAGTTGTAACCTTAAAGTTCGATAAATTCTCTATAATTTTAGATATAATTTTTTTCTTAAATACTTAAGATCATTAAGCACTAAGCGTTTAAAACTGAAAAAATCCTTAAAGTGGCCAAAACCGGTACGCCTGCCCTACCAATCCATATTACATCATCTCTTGTAAACCAACAAAACCGTAACTGATTCAAAGATAACCATAACGGGAGCGATATCGTGGACTTCCAAGTTAACAAAAGGTTCATTGTAGCCCTTAGAATATTACAATCGGTTATTGAATAACCTTTCGTTCCGATTTGTTACGGTACCATTGACATCGTGATTAACTATGTTTACGGAGACTTTGGGAACTTACTTCTAGGTTTGGCAATCAGTAATGGATGAAGGGTATAGAATGGTAAGTACCTACAGAACTCAGATTTTGGAACTCTCAATTAAGATGTCTTTGATTTACAGGATGGAATTTTGGATTATGGAAGTCTGCTAATTTTAATTAAATAAGATTCTATTGATATTAAATTGAGACTCCATTACGATTAAAACAAATTGGGTATTCTGTAAAAACTTGTACGTCAGCTCAATAGAATCGCAATTGAATCGTAATTGAATCGTAATGGAGTCTCAGTTGGATAGTTAATGGTGTTGCCTTCTAAAATCTACTAAGAGACTAAATTAATGAATGACCGATAGTTTTGATAAAAATAAACGTTTTTGTATCATTTAAGATAATCAAATAGAATTAAAATTGTCCGCGATGAAGGGCATTGTTAGTAAAACATGACACAATGATAATAAAACATTTTTATTCAAATACGGTGGCTGTAACCCATTTGTCATTGAGAGTCCTGTCAAACAAATGTCAAATGAGAGTAGAATACCGATTAACTCTACAATCGAGCTACGATTGTAATACGATTGAAGAGCAGACTAGCAAATATTCCGATGGCAGTTCAATGGCAGTTCAGTCGTATACCATTGGTCTTAAGTTAGTAGCAGAATACCAAAATGTCAAAAACCGCTATTGAGATCCAATTAAGATTCAATTGAACCATTTGTAAATTAGCAGACTTGAGGCCCAGGAGCCTTACCGCGAACTGTCAAACAATATTATGGTAATGTTGATTACCAAACATAACTCTTTCTGGGCTTCAGTACCTATTCAGGTTGCTGAATGTTGAAAAATTTGTAAGTTTAAAAAGTTACTGTTCTTTAAATGTATAGAGAAGAGTTTCTCTTTTCCAGTAAAAAGTTTCGTATCTCTGAGAGATAGAATTCAATAGTAGATGAAGATGATACTTATTCAAATGTTCTCGAGTACTTATTCGATTTAACTTTCATTTGAAGACTTTACCCGTCTTATATTGCGAAGAATGAAGTTAAACTTTAATTTTGGATCTTACCCAATCTTAAATTGGGCAAAAGTATCTATTTAAACATTCAACTCTGGTATTATTCCGCTCAAACATCACAGACAAGATGTAAAACAGCAATGTAAAAGTTGTAGGTAATATAATCGTTAGCTCAAAGACATTAGTTTGAAATCTTACTCGCTTTATATAAATTACCTAAAAAAATTTCAAGGAAATTTAACCTTATTTTGTAACTTATAAAGCCCATTTCTGGCTGTATCTAAAGTTAAATTTCGTAGGGCTGTCACTTCTTTGAGTTTGACGAGACGGCAAATATTCGTCCGTGAATTTTGTAATTAATCAAGAACAAGGGTTTGTTAAACTTGAGTTTACTTGAAATGGATTGATTGATATTAATGTTTCAGCATAATTTAATTCTGGGGAGGACGATTTAGTTTCATATTTCGCTAATAATTTTGTTTTCAAACTTTTAACAAATTTGTAGTTATACAGATAAAACAACCGACA
This sequence comes from Crambus lathoniellus, assembly GCA_949710035.1. Lineage (NCBI taxonomy): Eukaryota > Metazoa > Arthropoda > Insecta > Lepidoptera > Crambidae > Crambus > Crambus lathoniellus. The sequence goes on from OX453300.1 coordinate 7,126,528, forward strand.
TAGCTCGAAGGCTTGCATCGTTGAAGTGGCAGTCAGTGGGCGGGACACATAGCGCGGAGAACCGATGGCCGTTGGGGCGGAAAGCTTCTCGAATGGCAACCGCGTACCGGACGACATTCCGTGGGCAGGCCCCCTTACAAGGTGGACCGACGATCTAGTCAAGGTCTTCGGAAGCAACTGCCTGGATACGGGCAGCGCAGGACCGATCGTTGTGGAGATCCTTGGAGGAGGCCTATGCCCAGCAGTGTGCGTCTTTCGGCTGACATGATGATATAGATCATTTGTTAATCGTTAGAGCAGTCGTCTTTCATAGAAGTCTTGTCGAGAGTCACTAGTTGAGCAGATGAACCTGGCACTTCAGGCAGTCTCTGATTGGGGAAATGCCAACCTTGTCAGTTTCAACGCCACCAAAACGCAGGCATGTCTTTTCTCAGCTAAACGGAGTCCCTTTCAACTAACTCCGACTTTCCAGGGTGTATCATTACCGGTGACCAAGAACCTGCACCTTCTTGGCGTTACTCTATCATCTGAGCTGAACTTCGGTGAGTATATCGACTCAATTGCTAAAACTGCTGCCAAAAAACTGGGTATCCTCTCAAAGGCTAAGCGATACTTCTCCTCAGAGCAACTGCTTCTTCTTTACAAAGCACAATTAATACGTCCGTGCATGGAGAAATGTTGTCACCTTTGGGATGGCTCCGCTAAGTACCAACTGGCAGTTTTAGATGCGATTGAAAACCGCGCAAAGAAGCTCATTGGAGACACAACTTTAGCAAAAGCTGAACTTCAAAGTCTCAGTCATCGCCGTAGAGTTGCTGGTCTGTCGGTGTTTAACCGGATACACTTTGGAGTGCGCACAGGAACTGCACGATCTTGTTCCTCCAGCCCCTTTCCACCATCGGGGTACCAGACGCAGGTTAGCTTACCATCCATACATCGTAGACATACCACCTGTCCGTACTAAGCGCTTTGCCAGTTCATTTTTAATGCGAGCTGCTAAAGATTGGAATGCGCTACCAGCGAATGTGTTCCCCGATCATTATAATCTTGGCTTTTTCAAAGCAAGAGTGAATAAGCACCTCCTGGGTAAGCATGCCCTAGACTGTATCCTGTCTGCTATGCAGGATGGTGGTCAAATGCATATCCAGTACAAACTTAAAATAATAAAAAAAGAAGACATTTGATTATCAGTAATAAATAAGCAAGTTTATCTCTATTCTTCTTGTCATGTTTACCACCAAAAACATATTGTTAAAAGCTAGCCAAATCTCGCTGGACTGCTTATTTCTCTATGAAAACTGATGAAATCTCTCAGTGAAGCCAAGCACGCCATCTCTAATGTTCTTTACCACGATTTCTTTATTTATAGAGTCAGATTTTATGTGACTTGGCCGTTGAACATTCTCCATGCATAATTACGCGATGGTGTACACAAGTCCGGCCAAGTCACATAAAATCTAACATACTTAAATAATCTTATTTTATGTGGACTATTTTTTATTACAACAAATCCACTAATTATTTATTTTCTTTGAACAATCACTTAATTAATAAAGTAGTATGCAGGGCTGACCTAATCTTTATTTACCACCGTCCATAAAAGTAGAATTACTTCATGGTTAAACACACAACGTTACTATCTCCTCGGTTCCTTTCATCTTCCATACAAAAGACTCATTACCCAATTAGACTGAACAAGTGGTCCTTCATACATCCATCCATACATCATTAATTGCTCTAAGATTACTTTTAGAAGACACCGCCCTGATGTTCTCTTTATAATTCGTTTTAAATAGCATTTGATATTTCTATTGCTTTAGACGTAAGGTAGAAAATAAAAAGAGATAAAGCTCTTTTGATCTCCACTGTCTATTGTTATGCAGTTCTGTACAGATCTTAATTATTTTAATATTTTTGCTTCCCCTACAGTCCCGACATTTAGCGATCTTAAAGTTATCGACGGTTGTCGTTAAGTCAAAATGGGGATTTGGTGGGGTATGGGGTATTTTTTAATTGTAAAAGTGTGTATTGTAGTATTTTTGAGCGGTAGTTAGCCATTTAATAATGGCGCAAACCAGTTTGGTATTGTAATTCGTGAAAATATGAGTGACAGCTAAAAGTAGAGTAACAGCCAAGGAAATGCAAAGTTAATTTTTTTGTTGATAAGTAAAATTACAAATATATACCGAGATAAAATAATATAATATAACAATTCTGCTACCGCGGTCGTCGCATCTTAAGAAATACAATGGATTCGGTCGACAAAATTGAGTTACTAAATTTCAAATCATACTTTTATAGTTTTATTTAATTAAATATCTCTTTATTTTGTCTGTTATGCTTGTTGTAATATAGCGAGAATAATACCTATACTTTCGTTTAAGTAACTAGATTTATGCTAAGACCTTTAATTAAACAGGTGGCATCTGAACAGCATTCACTGAAAGAAATCGACCTTATTTTCATCAAATAAAGACGAAAGTATTTCTTTTCGTATAAGCTCTTGTCAAAAATGAGCGTAGTGTGTGTTTGTCCATTCGTTCAAATAGCGTGACATGACCCAATTCCGCTAATTCTTTTCGACCATCACGAAGAATAATGATTTCCGAGTGGTAGACATCAAGGCTTTCATGGTTTTTTGATGATTAACATGCTGCCATTTTTTTCTAACTCAGCACAATGTAAAAATCACTTCTTTTTTTTGTCGAGGAAAAATTAGGTGAAAAAGAATTTAATCATAGACGGGGAAAAAGCCTTAACACCTATATCTTATTCAAATTAAACCCACAGGATATTTTAGTGTGTGAATGTTGTCCTATTAAAATGACATCGTGGGATTGTGGATGTTTATATTTAATCGTATTTTGTTTAAGAATTTTAAGCTTAACATAATTATTGTACTTCTTTTATTTCTCATGAAAATCCTTACAGAAAAATATCCGTCATATCGTTTTTATTTTTCGTCATTTATCATTGTCCATCATCAAAACAGTTACATTTAAAACCTGACACCTCGAAAATTAATGATCGAGACCATTAAAATTCATGAAATTGGTAATATTCAGCCATTTGAGAAAAATGTTCTATCATCGTTACTTTCATATAAAAATGGGTCAGCATTATTAATTCATTATACGCGAACCTTGGTTAATCATTAATTAGTTTCATACAAAACATTTTACAAGTAATGCGTATCTAAAGGTACAGTCGAGAGATGTAGCGTTAACAAGCTGACAATATTGTAAAAAAATATAAAATAGCCTTTCGCCCGCGGGGACTACACGACGATATCCCGCGGGAATGTGATGTTTTCCGGGTTAAAAAAATAGCCTATGTCACTCTCCGAACTACCCCCATACCAAAAATCACGTCGATTCGTTGCTTCGTTTTGACGTGAAGGGCGGATAAACAAATACACTTTCACATTTATAATATTGGTTGGTATCGATTTATATGAATTTGTGGATGATGCATTCTTTTCATGCAGATGCTGTTTTGGTATATATACGAGAATAGACTTTTGTCATTCTAGAGCAGAGAATCTAAATTGGCTTTTTGTCATAATAAATAGTTACAAGTATCGTAACAAGTTTCTTAAAACACATTGGTGGTCATTACTCACTCTTGGAGCAGAACATCGTTTCTGAGTGAAGTGATCCATCAGAGCATGACTGCCAAGTTTATAATACCCAGTAAAGATATAGATGAGGTGTTTAAGGTATCGTAAAATTGTAAACATGGAATTTGCTCTGTCTGTATGTCATACACTAGAATCAGTACACAATGATCCGCATTCTGTATCGCAATGAAGGGCATTGCGCAGGTGTAATCCTGTGTTTAGTTAACGGTGTTACCGCTGATGATTAAAGGTCACAGCAGACTTATCAACTCGGAAAGGGATTTACACCGTATCGCCTTTCGCCTCACCGTCAACCAGGCGTCAACCTAACGTAAGCACTAAGCACGTAACCATACCCATCGGTACGTCGACTCCGCTACGGCTAGGCGAGACGCCGCGCTTACGGCTCGCTGGTTCCGAGGCGAGGCGATTACGTTACGATTCCGATTAGTGTGCGTTGCAGTAGGGAGTTTCATACAAAGAATACTGAACCGCTCAAGTTGATACGTTTACGTTCCGTTTACGAGTTGATAAGTAATGCTGTGACCTTAAGTCTTGACAAGAATATTATCCATACTAATATTATAAATGTGAAAGTGTGTTTGTTTATTTGTTTGTTTGACCGTCCTTCACGTCAAAACGGCGCCACGGATCGACGTGGTTCTTGGTATGGGTATAGTTTGGGAGCTGGAGAGTGACATAGGGCGTTTGTGCACTACACTGAATTTTACCGATCCGGAAAAAAACGGATGCTTGTATTTTAATAATTAATCATTTATATTAGTTATTAATTAAATACAAGCATCCGTTTTTTTCCGGATCGGTAAAATTCAGTGGTAGTGCACAAACGCCCATAGGCTACTTTTTATCTCGGAAAAATATCACATTTCCGCGGGATAACGCCATGTAGTCCAAGCGGGCCAAACCGCGGAAGGAAGTCTGTAGGTATATAATGTTACATAATATATTTCACTTAGTACGGTCATACTATCATACAGGATAAATTGTTACTAGTGCACAAATTTTTAGGATCAACTCAGACTCGGCAAGTGAACAACTTTCTCCTAGAAACATGGGTTGAAATACGACAAAAATTTTTGGACTTCCCATACTAAATCGATCACGTGATCAGTCCTATTTGTATGAAGAGTCAAAAATTTTTTGTCATATTTCGACCTATGTTTCTAGGAGAAAGTTGTCCACTTACCGCTTCTGAGTCGATCTTAAAAATTTGTGCACTGATTAAAAATTTACCCTGTATATTCTGTGGTACAGTAGACGGGTTTATCACCAACTCGACACGAGAGACTGGGCACACGTGTGTCCAGTTGGTGAAACTCAAAATTAGTATCACTTATTATTTCGTCATCCGGACACGCCAAGATTTTGACGCGTGTCCAAATAGTGAAACTTAAATTAACTCACTTTTATGTTGTCTCCAACTGGACACACGTTCGCATTTTATCCTAATTCGTGACAAAGTACAGTCAAGCAGATAAATGTTTTGTGTCATCATGTTCGGCCACTAAACTGTAAAATTTTCACCACTAGCGGATCCTCGCGGTTTTACCCGCGTGGTACCCGTTTCCGTGGTAATATCGGGATAAAATATAGCCTATGTCACTCGGGAAGAATGTAGCTTTCTAATGGTATAAGAATTTTCTAAATCGGTCCAGTAGTTTCTGAGATTAGCGCGTTCAAACAAACAAACAAATTCTTCAGCTTTGTGATCTATATAAATAAAAATAAATGTTGCTAAGTGCAAAACTCAAGAACGGCTGGACCAATTCGGCAATTTTTTTATTCATATGTTCTTTCAGTCCCACGGAAGGTTTTCGTGAAGAGAAAAAATATTAACATTGCGTGGAAAATAGTAAAAACCACCCTTTTTTCCCATACAAACCAGCTATCAAACATTTTACGTAAATTGCTTATCCGACTTTCACATCAAAACGGAGCAACGGATCGATGTGATTTTTGCTATGGGGATAGTTTGGGAGCTGGATAGTCACAAAAGTTACTTTTTATCCCGAAAATATTTTAGGTCCCGCGGAATAGCGTCGTGTATTCCACGCGGGCAAAGCCGCGGGCGGAAGTTCTATGTTATAACTAAAAAACTACTCTATTTCCAAAGTCAAAGTCAAATATTGTTGTTACAGAGTTAAATAGTATGCGTATTGTTTGCAAAATTACCCATTTTAGTATTGTTGTCATATGTATGCTTTAATGATGATTATTTTGATATTTTATTTTATTATTTTATGCCACCTATAGCTGCTCAATGTTGAACGTTTCAACTCCACTCTCGTATAAACTACTTCAAGGAGATTTTTACAACGACTATTTGAATATTTTCAAGCTGTAAAAGAAGTTCTTTTAGGTAATCAAAATAAGTAATATTAGCTAAGTATACTTGTCTTCATTTTTATTCTAACATAAGTATTTATTTAATTTAAAAAAATTGAACTAATAAGATTATTCAAACAAAAAGTGAGGCACCTTTTTCATGAAATCTCGTTCAACAATTCAACGGACGAAACGATTATTCACTTGACTGTACCTTTTTTTGCAAAAAAAACTGGGTGTGTCCAGTTGGCGAAAACATAAAAGTGGTTTAATTTAAGTTTCACTATCTGGACACGCGTCAAAATCTTGGCGTGTCCAGATGACGAAATAATAAGTGATAATAATTTTGAGTTTCATCAACTGGACACACGTGTGTCCAGCCTCTCGTGTCGAGTTGGTGACGAACCCCAGTAGACAATCGGCAAGCTCTTACAGCAAAACCACTCCAATCACGTAGGTACTAGATATTGTTATAGACACGATCAACTCCACGTGTAAAGCTTTATACGCGGTTGACTGTACCTACATTCCGTTAGCCAACCGCAGTGAATAAGTGCGGTAGATTTCTGAAAATGCATTTGGCTTGTTAGCCAAAGTGGACCATTTATTTTCATGGAACTTTGTCATCAATATGAATTTAGTACTAGGTGCCTATGTAGGTATTAATATAGTCCTCCTTATACACAATTTAGCAGTTTAAGAACAATAAACATTCGAAGTAAATATTAGGTAAGTACCTACTATTTAAAAAACAATCAGTCTTAGATTTGATTTTTACAATACAAATTAAACCACGAATTATTTGGAAAAAAGTTTATAGACATACAACATACTTGAAAGGGACTGAACAAAGTGAAAAATAAAATAAAAACGAAGACAAATAATCTTCGATAACTAAAAAAACTCTTTTAAACAAAGGAGGGTAACATTACTTTTTCACTTTCACAGCTAATATTTAATGATTGTAGAGCACAAATGTTCCATTGTAAGTAGGGCATCGAAACTCGGTTCAATTTTAAAAACCCGGGTTTTCGGGTCTAAGAGTAATCAAAACCCGGGTAGACCGGGTTTTTCAAGCTTTTCGATCTTTTTGTTATAATTTTATTAAATACAAGAAACTGTGTTATTATATCAATTTTTACAATGAGTACAAGATGTTAAGAATCTGGAAGGATTAAAACAAATGAAAAATTGTACTTTCCAAATTACAAAAACAGTTATCTAATATAAAAAAGTCATAGATTTTAATTTTTTCAGAATATCTTTAATGAGTCACACCAATGATTTTTGTTATCAGCATATCTAAAAAATATGTAACTCGAGATAAAAGAATCTGTTTTTATTTTTTTCCTATTTTCAAAAATTACTGAGATATTAAACGTTAAAGTACGGCCTCCGAGGAAAATTTGGGTGAACCAATGGCATTAACGTGTGACGTCACGTCGCACTTCCGTATACCTACATAGCATCCTTTGGCTATATAGTTGCGCTCTCACGGTTTCGTAATAAATTTATTTATTTTTCTTATAGTCGATCAATGAAATGTAAGAAATTTTGTATTGAGCCCATGTGAAAAAACACCTTCACATAATGTTTTATTTTCGTGAATAATAAATTAAATCAACTTTCGTAATGGCGGGCAGGATTCTGTCAATACACATAGCAACCGTCAAAACAAAATGTACTTACAACCTTAACTGACTTAGTAGTTAAATATGCACCCTAAAAACTGACAGCCATTTCTATAATTTTATACTGCTAGTGGCGCCTCCACCACTGGGTCAGATAAGTTTGTGGGATAAATGTCTTTCGGTATCGACAGTAGGTGACAGTTTTAGAGTGCGCCTGCGCGCGGTCGAAATTGAATACTAATCATTTACCATAACCTTAGAACGAAGAAAATGTACTGTAACTAGCGTCAAAAACGCACGAGTTGCGCGAAGATTGCGCACAGACGAATTCTATGTAGGTACAGTTAGACGGAAATCACTCGCAACAGCCGCAAACGAAGATGTCAGTGCGACATGACGTCATCGCAATAGCGCGCAAGGAAAGTAAATTTTCAAAAGCTGGTGAAACTTTACAACGCTGGATCTTTGGAAATCCTGGCCAGATTTCGATGAAACAAAAACTATTAGTACTTGCACGAGTACGCGCATTATTTGCAGTAATTTTTATAGTCATATTTTGATGTGTTGGTGTGACTCATTATAGTAAGTATAGATTACTAACTTAGCGCCTTCACAGACTGGCCATCATAAATTTCGGGACTGGTTGCAGATTTTTTTTTTATATATTTGTACAGGGTATGCAGTATGCATGCATTTGACCACCATCCAGCATAGCAGACAGTATGCAGTCTAGGATGTTGTATGCTTACCCAGGAGGTGTCCATTCACACTTGCTTTGAAAAGGCCAAGGTTATAATGGTCAGACGCGCATCCGGCTCGACCCCTGTTGGCCCAGAGCCGATCGCACCTAACCCGACAAGCTGGTTTGCAAATAAGATCCGTGAACGCACTATAGAATTATACTAACTGAACTGGAACTCGCTGGATTCGTGCAGACAGGCGAAACTAGCACAACCGCGCGTGGACGCGCGTCTATCCAGCGCCCTGATACAACTGTGCAGACCGCAACTTCGCCTGGTAACAGGTGCTATTACTGGTCATGGACAATTTAACAGACATTTTATTAATTTAGATGTCACCGACAGTCCCCTATGCAGAGGGTGCATGGAGGAAGAAGAAATAGCTGCCCACGTACTGCTGGAATGCAGGGGGGTAGCCCTTACCGGGCGAGGTACCTCGGCTCGCCGGGCAGCGTCCAGAAAGCGATCACGAATGTGAAAGCTCTTGGAGCGTCCCTGGCTGAGCTGCGCTGGCTGGAGTGATCTGGCCGCGCACCCTCCAGACGCAAAATTGGCGCAATAGACGTCGAGTTGCAGAAACCGCCCGTATTGATAAGAAGAAGAATGATCGGGGAACGCATTCGCAGGTAGTGCATTCCAATCTTTAGCAGCTCGCATTAAAAAAGTACTGGCGAAGCGCTTAGTACGGACAGGTGGTATGTCTACGATGTATGGATGGTAAGCTGACCTGCATCTGGTAACCCCATGGTGGAAAGGGGCTAGAGGAACAAGATTGTGCAGTTCTGCGCACTCTTAAAAGTGAATCCGGTAAAACACCGACAGACCAGCAACAGCAACTCTACGGCGATGACTGAGACTTTGAAGCTTAGCTTTTTCTAAAGTTGTGTCTCCAATGAACTTCTTTGCGCGGTTTTCAAACGCATCTAAAACTGCCAGTTGGTACTTCAAAAATCTAATCAAAATTGTTTATTTGCTTGAAAACACGGGTAATGCAATAAGATACATGTGAAACTACTACTAAAACTTTAGCGGAGCCATCTCAAAGGTGACGGCAGTACTCCATGCACGGATGAATTTGTACTTTGTAAAGAACTTTGAGAGGAGGCCCTGTTTTTTGGCAGCAGTTTTACCAATTGAGTCGATTTACTCACCGAAGTTCAGCTCCGATTATAGAGTAACGCCAAGTTGCAGGTTCTCGGTTACTGGTAAGGATACGCCCAGGCAAGTCGGAGCTAGTTGAAAGGGACTCCGTTTATCTGAGAAAAGACACGCCTGCGTGGCGAGGCGTTGAAACTGACAAGGTTGGCATTTCCCCAATCGGAAGTGCCTGAAGTGCCAGGTTCGTTTGCTCAACTAGTGACTCTCGACACGACTGAACTTCATCACTAGTAGCCCTTGCATCTCAAAGATATCTGCTAGACACACTGGTGTCATCGTCATAACCAAATGTACCAGGCACCAACAAGTCGTTAATGTGGAGAAGAAATAGTGTTGCAGATAATACCGAAACTTGGGGAACTCCAGCGTTGATGTTCTTCAAGAAAGATGTCTGACCATCCACAACGACTCGAATTGAACGGTTCCTAAGGAAGTCGGTGATCCATATACAGAGGCCGTCAGAGATTCCATATGAGGGAAGCTTGCCAATTCGGCTATCATGCCAGACCCTATCAAATGCTTTGGAAATATCAAGCGAGACAGCAAGTGCTTCGCCATGTCTATCGAACGCTTGATTCCAAAGGTGAGTGGCGTACACGAGAAGATCTCCAATCGACCGTCCGCGGCAAAAACCATACTGGAAGTCACTAGGGAGCTCGTTAGTTTCAAGTTACGCCAATAGATGTTTATTCAGTACATGCTCCGTAGTCTTGCAGAGTACCAAGTTAACTGAAATCAGCCTGTTGTTAGAGGGGTTGGCATGGCTATATTTTTTAGGTATAGGCTGCACATTGGCACGCTTCTACGACTGAGGAACAAGACAAGCCCTGTCTCAAGGGAGAGGCGGCTCAAGATAGGAGACAACTAGGGTGCACAGTTACGCAGGACTGTTGCCGAGATTCCATTAGGACCACTAACCTTATTTCCTAGACTACGGAGAGCTTTGAGAACCTCTTTGTAGCGAATGTGAATATTACCCATGGAAGAGCTAGCACGAGGTACCTTCGGTGAAATTGGCGTGTAACATCTAGACGTGAATTCTTTGCAAACAGAGACGCAAACAGACCGAAAATATGCTATATTTTCGGGGTCGTCTTCATGAGCAATATATGACAAACTAGTCGAAAAGATCGGAGAACTAGTTCTGATTCCATGTGGTTCCATGGGGTGAAATGTGGAGTCCATATTTTACCCTCTCCATGTCCTAAGATGGACGCACCGCGCGCGTTCCATTTAACTTGCTTTGCTCGTTTTCTTGGTACGAACGCAGCAACAAAGCATGTTTTATTGTAATAATTTATGTGTTTTTATTCCATTTACTATTGCATTCGAAGTGGCTTGTACTTAATAAATAACAAAAATAAAAGTATTAAAAATATTTGATTGAATCAGGCGTCACTTGGCGGAAGTCCCAATGGTTAGCATTGTGAAAAACGAACTATATGTAGCTTACTTCCGCAAAAAACACAATATGCAAGATGCACCGCCCACCCGCCCGCAAAAAATTGCACATGCACACCACTAAAATACCAGTGCACAATACCTGCATTTAGCAAGACAGCAATACACCTTGCACCTTCACCGATTAGACTACTCTACACGTGTTTCGCCCCAACCCGGGGCATCATCAGGAGATAGTTCGTGCGAAAACCAACACCAAATTTTGGTGTTGGTTTGTTGGTTGTTTTTTTGCGGAAGTAAGCTACATTTCAGCTATATTTCGTTTTTCACAAAGTATTAAAAATACCCGAAAAACCCGAAAAAACCCGGGTTTTAAAAATCAAACCCGGGTTTTTTGTATTCCTTAAAACCCGGGTAAACCCGGGTTTTTCCGGACCGGGTAAACCCGGGTTCGATGCCCTAATTGTAAGCCCTTTACCTGTGTAATGGGCAGAACTGAAGCAGGCCGCTGTAAATAAACAATTGGAAAGGTACCGTACGTAAACTCGCCCGGAATCCCATGTTTACTTTTTAATCAATATTATATCACCCAGGCCAAGCAGGGCTGTCGCTAAAAAAATTATAAAATTAATCCAAAAACGGGTACAGTCCGCTTAAAAAATGATCTGAGCGTTACCAAATATATTATGAACATTTGACAAAAAATCAATCTTAGCACAATACTTAAATATAAGGTTGGTTTTTATCAAGTTTTCAGATATTTTTTGTGGATTTGAAAGCTCAGGGTGCCTACCATCAACTCTTATTGCGGTTTAGTTTAGGACCTAAACTGATCTGCTTCGCTTATTCGTACCACGACAGCTTAATATCAATGACAGCAATTCAGTGATCATTCAATGACATTTCACAGCCGCTAAGCTGTCAAAAACTCTTATTTGACTTATAGGTTTATAGAATTTATTCTCATAAAAACACAAAGTTTACTTAAAATGAGAAAACAAGTATTACTTAAGATTATTTTCTTAGTGGCTATTTATTTTTTTATAGGTTTATAGAATTTATTCTCATAAAAACACAAAGTTTACTTAAAATGAGAAAACAAGTATTACTTAAGATTATTTTCTTAGTGGCTACTGGTACTTATAACTCGGCTAAGCTAACATGACACCTGCAGGTTGTACACGTCCCTCTCACTCTCCGTGCATGGCAGAATCGAGTAAAAGAGAGGGGTAGAAGAAATAAGGACAGGAATCGTTCGGTCATTCACATTTAGCAATTCATTTGCGATCCAGTTTTTAGAAGGTCATAGTACGAAAGAAAGCAATTCATTTTAGGAACCTATTCTGCATCGCGCTATTTTTGAATTGCTGTCTTAAAGTTGATGGTAGGCACCCAGGTCATTTTAAAGCTGATTGTTGGTGCGTGTTTATTCATTAAAATAAAAAACAGTACTTAAAATAATTACAATTCTATCGGTCCTTCTCATGATATTTAAATTAACATATTCTGCCAAGTTGTCGTTACATTTCTTTCAATTCTTATAACTACTGTAGTATAAATCGATACTTATTTTCTACACATAATATAACATTAAAATAACCTTTGCCTTTGCATCAATGTTTGATTGACAGTATCTTATCAATACCTCAAGTTAAAGGTGACGAAATTAGCCTAATGATAATACTTACATAATAGTATTTTTATCCTGAACTACATAGCTTCCGCTTGTATTTCATCATCTTGGGTTTTGGCATATTAGATACAAACTCTCCAGTCCCACTTCTCTTCTATAAGCATAGGCTAGTGTTTTTGATAATTAAGTTTTTTTTTTAATTATTATTACATATGTCCTATCGAACATGCAAAACAATTTTTGGTGATATTGGTGACTGTAGATGTAGACTGTTGTGCAAAAACTTTCCTTAACTATTTCGAAGGGGCAACCCTAGCGAACCCATGATTACGTAAACTTATATGACCCACTGCTCAGGTATATTTGTTCAGCGCTGGATTTCACCTTTGCCTTTATACGCCTTCCAGATACAGGCGACAGCTTACAAAGCTCGACAGCTGTATTATAAAAACCACTTTTATTACATGCACAATAAGGTCGTGCTCAGTGTCATGTCACAGGCAACTAAACTTAGGAGTTAGGGATTTCATTCGTTTAGTTAGTCTAATACTTTTTATCCACGTAAGCACACGTACACGTAAAGTATTTGATTGAATCAGGCGTCACTTGTCGGAAGTCCCTAACCATTGTGAAAAACGAAATATATGTAGCTTACTTCCGCAAAAAACACAAAATGCAAGATGCACCAAAATAATTAATATAAAAAAAATTTGAGACTTGGATCCACCTATCTACAGTCACAAGCAGTATCTAAGAAACTAAATACCGAAATATGTCTACAACTAAATTTCAACGAAAATGTTTTGCCTGTAGTAGTAGGTAGGTATATGATTTTTATTTTTTGTGATAAAACAAATGCCATAACACCTCAAAGAAGAAATGCCTCTCCACTGCAATCATAGTCAGCAAACAAGATCGTTTATTAATTTACGTAATAACAAATTCTCGAATTCCCTTCCTCGTTCCATCGCGTGTCGTAAAAGAAGGATAGCATTCAAAGAACTCAAGAGCGACGTTAAAGTAGCTGATGAGACTAATTGATCCAAAAATACCGAAGCACAGAACAAAAGAAAGAGGTCAGAAGGAGCATGTTACGCATTTTCAGTCTGTCAAATTTAGCATTTAGAAGAGTTTAGAAGAAAAAAAACAACCCTTAGAGTTTCTTGCCGGTTCTTCACCAAGGCCTCCCGCTGTAGGGTTTGCGAACCGATGGCGTAGCTTCTATGACGTTCACAAGTATTGTAAATAACAATCTAAATTGAATAAACAAAGGACGATGGGACAAAACTTCCCCAGAAACCAAGAGATTCGAAATGTATCTCAGGTGAAAGATATTAATATAGTGACAACTTTTTACTATGGCGACATCCCTCAAATGTGTGGGAATTCTGGGAAAATATTATTTTAATTTTGTTATTTACTTACTACAAAAGTAACACCTGCGTTAATAAAAAAAACATTGATTTTTACCATTTCTCAGCGACTTTAAATACAAAGAAGCTTATATTCTCAATTTGATCTGTATGTATGTTTGTTCGCGATTATCTTGCGTTTGGCTGAACCGATTTTGATGCAGTTTTCAGGAAAGTATTTTGTTACATTTAGGAGAAGGTATCGGTATTTTAATCGACTTCAAAAAGGAGGTTCTCGGTTTGACTAAACCCCATGGATTTTGACATTGAATATGGCTATTAATCTCTTTATAGATACGTATGAAATTGTCGACACACATATAAGGTATGTTGGAGGGGGGGACGGGTCAGTACAAATGTGCCCATCATCCTTTGACTTTGACATGACTCAAATGACAGCTCATTCGTGCAAAGCAAAACGTTGCTTCTGTCTGCACAAGGAATAGGATAGGGTAATGTTCGAGCATAAGCTACATTAAAAAATGTCTGATGCTATTTTTCTTGAGCTTTATTCCAATAGCATCAACAACTTTTTTGCTTTGCACGATTGAGCCGTCATTTGAGTCATGCTAAATTTTACAGACTTTAATTATCTAACCTCGTCCTCACGAACTAAAACAAACCTCAAATATGGCACCGCCAACTTTATTTTATTAAAAAAAATTACGACTGTTACGCTCTTACGTCATAATAATAAATGACAGAAAGCTCTAAGAAATAAAACTCGATCGTTTTTGACACTCCAACCGGTTTCTAGGTATAGTGGAATTGTTGATTAAAGAACCTCGTAAGCAGACACCTTGCAGTTGCAACGTTAAAATACCAAAATCGGACAATCAACATTTTGTAATAAGTGGTTCTCTAGAATGCTACTAATATTTCTCTCAATAGTGAAGATAAGATGCTAGAAAAAATAACCCTTACCAATCCCTGCAAGGCAGTTGTGTTATAAAAAAGATTTTTCTTTTATAATTTATCTTATCACTTTCTTGTTTTTGTGTACTGAAGCAATACGCACAACAGCACAGATTACTCGAGAGGCGCCATCTATATTAATTGTGCTTGTGCAGTGCACATTTCTCGGATTTCTGCAAATATTTACAAACGCGAGATGTGTACGAAACGAAGTGAGATATTGTGATTAGTGAGATATCGTTATTAATATTTTATTTGCATTACAGACCATACTAATAAAAGTAGATTGGATATGTTATGTTCAATCTATTTGTCTTTTTCGTGATGATTGGTAAGTAGGACATACATAACTTAAGTAGGTACATACTACATACATAATTGTGACTCTTGTACAGAGTAGTAACAATACAAACAATGCTTGTAGGTATTCATTATTAAATTGTGAAAAAAGGTACTACCTACTTATTTGGATTATTACACTTTTGTTTGTATTGAAGATTTAGTACCTACCAAATGTTACATATACATCCACAGAAAAATCTTTTACGTGTAGCTTTCTGAAATTCATGTCAGCACACTGACTACCACTTTAAAGACCTCGGGCCGTTAAAGTACCAATGATTGACATAGTGTTTTCATAAGTCATGCAAAGCATTCCCCTCACTTTAAAAAAAAAGGGGGCCGATCACTAGTTAATCTCTTCTTCTTGTTAGCGTGTCGATCGTTTGGCTTTAGGTAGATCATGTTAGACCAAAATTGCGCCACACGTATAGAGTTTTCAGCGTTTTTTATTGAGGTCCTCGCGTGTGCAGGATGATGGGCACGCTGAGCAGGACATAAGGTGTGGCATAGTTTGGGAAGAGGCACCACATTCAGATCCTTCATTTGAAGAATAGCCCCACCGGCAAAGATTATATTTACATCGGCCTACCTGGGTTCTTAGTCTATTCAGTTAATCTGTTTAACAACTATGAGCAACTAAGATAGCTACACTTTTTACACACAACGAGGTAGCACTTAGCCTTC
The DNA here is from genome assembly GCA_949710035.1 of Crambus lathoniellus. NCBI lineage: Eukaryota > Metazoa > Arthropoda > Insecta > Lepidoptera > Crambidae > Crambus > Crambus lathoniellus. Next base: position 7,142,409 of record OX453300.1, read on the forward strand.
ATCACACCTGATGTTAAGTGGTAATAAGGCTGAAGATGGAAGCACAGTACTCCCGGAATCCTCAAACACTGAGGAACTGGCTATCTTATCTCTAACTGTCGGAACACAATAATGCTGAACATCATTGATATTGATATGGCGTCAGAGTTAGATACGATGATGGTAGCTAGCCAGGCGGACTAAGAACAGGGTGCTTACCATCAACTCTTATTACGGTTTTGTTTAGGAACCTAAACTGATCTGCTTCGCTTATTCGTACCACGACAGCTTAATATCAATGACAGCGATTCAGTGATCGATCAATGACATTTCACAGCCGCTAAGCTGTCAGAAACTCTTATTTGACTTATAACCCGGTCGATTTAACATGTCACCTGCAGGTTATACCCGTCCCTCTCACTCTCCGGGCATGACAGAATCGAGTGAAAGAGACGGGTAGAAGAAAAAGGACACAAATCGTTCGGTCATTAACATTTAGCAATTCATTTGCGATCCAGTTTTTAGAAGGTCAGAGTACGAAAGAAAGCGATTCATTTTAGGAACCTATTCTGAATCGCGCTATTTTTGAATCGCTGTCATAAAGTTGATGGTAGGCACCCAGGTCCTACCACCAACCTAACCGAACACATTAAAGTACCTACATTAAAGTTTTTAGATAATGAGGTCTTAACACCTGATTTATGACTAAATATCAATGAGAGTAAAGAGACATTGATGAATGCCGTCCTTGTGTGGTGACCGAAATAACACTCCGCTAAAAATACACCACTTCTAAGACGACCGATCATTTAGCAGACAATCCATGTCCAATATATCATATCACAAGGTGGAATCCGTATTACGGATACGAAATACGATAAATTAAATACGAAACTCCATACTAATATTATAAAAGTGAAAGTTTGTCCGTTTTTCACATCAAAACGGAACAACGAATCGATGTGATTTCTCCAACAAAAAAACACATTCCCGCTAGATAACGTCATGCAGTCCACGCGGGCGAAGCCGCGAGCGGAAGGCTAGTAGATTATAAATACGAAAGTTTCAGCTTCATATTATTTCACCTAACTCTATATTATGTCAGTGTCTCTAGTCTCTTCTCGACACGATAAGAAGAGTCTGTCTAGTGGACTTTTCACAACTGAAGTGAACCGATTAATGGATAAAGAATTAGATATCAAATAGGAAGTATTCCCGACTAAGAATCTACTACGGATATAAGAACAATTCAGGTTATTACAAATGACTACCTACTTGAATAGATATTAACACCCACACACAGAACAAACACGAAGTTTCATCAGTTAAGTGTGCCTGGTGGGGATAGGACCTACGTCTTCTATCAACTTCTCCTCATATTTGTTGTCGCGACGACAAAATGAAAAATGTGAGACATGGGTATGGGAATTTTGTCAAAATATATGATTAAGTTTTTAGTAAAAATTTAATTTTTATGACAAGCTTTTTTGCTGACTGTACTTTAATATTGTATGGTCATCTAAACCAAAATTGCTTAAAAAATTTCAGCTCAATCGGACACTGGTAAGTGGGTCAAATTAAGCTTGCAAGATTTGACCCGAACGGACATACATGCATACATACATACATACACTGCAAGTAAAAAAATAATAAATAATAAAAATAAAATAAAAGCTTGTAAAAAGGTACACGCGGACGAAGTCACAGGCGGTCGTTATTTTATTAATATACATACCTATATGTCATTATAATCATCATCAACATTCATTCAAAATTACGTGTGAAATATAGTTGTAGGTACAATCAAAGGCAGAATGACGATTAATTTTAGCAATCTTTTAGTAGTTTCGAGATATAAAATAAAAGACATCTCTTCTAAATAGAAATAAGCATTTCATCTTAAACGTGAAAGCGCCTGTCAAGAATTGCTTTCATGAAATATTTTCTTTGAACTTTAAGATTAATTCCAAGCAAAAACTCGAAGTGTTACTTGAATGGATGAATGTACCTGTTTTTTTTAGTTTTGTGCTCTCTATGTATCATCATAATCATCATCAGCCATTTAATGTCCCCACTGCTGGGGCACTGGCCTTCCTTATGGATAAATAAGGAGAATGAGCCATGACCTACCACGCGGGCTCAGTGCGGATTGGTGGGTGTTAACGACTGCAAGTGCAGCCGGGACCAACGGCTTAACGTGCCTTCCGAAGCACGGAGGAGCTCGAGATGAAAAGTTTTTGGTCACCCATCCCGTGACCGACCATTGCGAACGTTGCTTAACCTCAACGATCGCAGGCCAAGCGTGCTATCCACTACGCCACGGGTTCCTCTATGTATAGCTATTGAGTATTATTGTAAACTGCTCATTTTTTAAATTGGACGTGTCGTTTAAAAAAGAGGTAGGAAGAGAGCTGTGGCTATCCATAGTCTCTGCCTACCCCCATGGGAAACAAACGTGAGTTTATGTGTGTATGTCACAGTAAATATAATGATATAGGTAGTTACATTTACGTAATCAACTTACTAAAACATTTCTTTAATTGGCATTAATTGCACTCGGTTCTTAGGAGTTCTCTTAGTGTTCTTATTGTTTTAGTATTTTAAATTATTTCACGTTTTTTTATGATCCAATTTCCTAAGAATTCGTGTTCTTGTCGTCATATTAAACAACATTTTAAAATTCCAATAGCCCCCCTTTTGAACGATATTGCATTGGCATAAGATTGAATTAAGGCCGACCTTACACCTTACACTTGTTAGTTGCTTCCGTAAATTTGTATAAGTACCTAACTTACGGCTGTATAATTACACATACAAATAAACTTACAAAAAGTGTTTATTCTTGCCAACTTACCTACGTGAGTAAAACTTATAAGTGAAATTGCAAGGCGGCAGTGACTAAATAGTCCATAACTTATTACAATGCACAAATAAATAACCGCGTAAAAAGCTTACGATAACTATTAGTGACAGTTTTAGTTGGGCCAATAACTTTTTACCTTGTTTCTTCGCTATCAGCTGCCCTCGATTTGATAACCTCTGATATTAGATCTCTTACTTAGAATATTAATTACATATTTACGTTTTATATTATGTGGTGTGGTATGAATCATTTGTGGCAATCAGTGGACGTATTTAAAGTTTTAGTAATATATATCGAATCTATAGATTGTACAAATATTTGGATGTAAAATACATCAATTTATATACCTACTTCCTACGATCACAGAATATTTAATAGTACTAAGACTAGCAGGGGCGTGCATTAGTTTTCCAGCGCAGTAGGCACTGTAGATCTAACTAGTGGTAGTTGCACTTATCATTTTAAAATTCGTAATATTTAGGCCGAGCGACGGCGACGTGCGTGACGCGGACAAAGTCGCGAGCGGAAGGCTATGTTGGATATAAATTCGCTTACCATATATTTTCCCGCTTTCTTCAGACTGTAACTAATGTTCTGTATGTTATGTGAACTTACTTCCTAGTGAACTTGCTCTGCTCTTATCCTTTGGCACCTGGCGGTCGTGTGCGGTGGAGCGAATTTTTAACCACCACAGATATCTCAAAAATGCATGAATATAGGAAACATGACTCGTAAAGAATCACACAATACATGTATGTCATTTGAGCGATAGCCGTAGTGGCTTTTAGAAAAGCCGTTGTATTTGTTTTATGTCACTTCACATCACTCACGATCACGAATACCGGGTTTAATTAATTAATAAACGGGTAATAACACACACATATTGAGAGGTATTTAAATTTAACTAGATTAAATAAAATTTAGAAATAAACACAGTCTTCGCTGTAGAAAACAAAAGACACGGAAAGCAAAATAATAAATTCGTATGGCGGCAACCAGCTAACCAAGTATAACTGTCGTAATATTTGGCATTAAAATGTCTGAAATTTTTACCTTTCTGTTGAGTTAAACTAATATTTGGCATAGGTCTATTGAATGAAACAATTTTTGTTTTATCTATGAACGAAAACTGTGCGAAAGGATACGTACGTAATTTCTGTAAGCAAATCGAATCGGCACACTCTAATGTCTCCATTATATTTTAATTATTGATTACCTATATTTAGCACAAACACACACAGCAATTTCTTTTTATCACAGTACGAACACTCACTAACAGTAATTATCTAATTAGGTCTCGCGCGCGTGTGATGCCAAGAAGACAAAACGAACTAAAAACAAAATGGCAGGAACTTTCGTTGTTGCAAATTACATCCGTAATTATTAATAATTCTATAACTCAATCACGGGTGCGGGCGGTTAACAATCACTCTTAAAATCAGCGCAATAAGGTTGAAACTCGTTGAACGTACACGCACTGCAGCGCGTGAAACTAGAAAGAGACGGGTCGGAAATCATCGGTTCATTTCGCGACAGTTCGTCTAAGTAAGCTCAACTACCTAACCCAGTTAAATTGAGAACATATGCATGTCTAAGGACAACGCACATTTTCGGTAAACATTATACGCGGTCGTATTACCTTGACCAGTACTTTTTCTAATTTATGTTGTATGAAAGGCTGCTTGCATCGAATAGGCGATTCGGAGTCTGCCTACCTTAGAGTTAGGTACCTAAGTATTTAGTATTTAGCGAGGAAAAACTTATTGGGTGAGGTGTTGAATAGACGTTTTATTATAGAATATCTGGACCATATTAAACTAAATTAACTTTAAGTATATAATTAAAGTAGTGGAAAATTAGTAGCATGTTATTTAGGTTTTTAATGAGGTAGGCAGAGCTTAATTGCCTATATGGTATGCACGCCCCTGAAGACTAGTATAGTATTATATTATCTGTGGTAATAAGGTACGCGGTAGGTACCTAATTAAAAGCTGGACAATTCTGAATAACGTTTTAGATTTAAAATTGAAATCGATTATGGAATTCGAAATTTCAACTTAAACATCTCATTATTAATTTTAATGACTTCACATTTATTTATGTAAGTATATTAAGTATTTAAGTACAGTTATTTTAATATTTCGTGAAGTAAATGTATAGAAACATTTCAAAAACCCTTAAAGTAGTTATCTTCCCAAAAATGTGTTAGTTGTGAGATTGTAACCAATTTTTGACAATGCTTTCTCACTGGATACCTAATATATGCAATGATATTTAGAAGTTAGTCAGTTAGTTAGTAAGTTGCCTTGACACAATTAACAGAATATTTAAATCAACAACAATGTTCTGAATCGTAACAATATCACAATCAACCGCAACATGTTCGCCACAATAAATTATTGTCCCACAGGAGCAGGCGACGACGCAATGAAATTAAAACAAACCCTCGGGACTCGGTACAGGTTCCAATAATACTGGGAGGACTGTAACTACATATTCTAACGTATTTCTTGTGTTCTATAGTCTATAGTCTACCTACACAACGGTGGCGATGGCGCAGTGGTTAGCGCGCTCTGCCTGCGATCGTTGAAGTTAAGCAACTTTCGCAAATGGTCGATCACAGGATGGGTTACCAAAAATTTATTATCCCGATCTCCTGTCTGCTTCAGAAGGCACGTTAAGCCGTTGGTCCCGGCCGTATTTGCAGTCGTTAATACCCACCAATCCGCATTGGGCCCGCGTGGTGGGTCATGGACCATTCTCCTTATCCATCCATAAGGAGTAGGTACCTGTGCCCCAGCATACATTAAATTGCTTCTTGATGTCCCCACACATTAAACTACTGATGATGATGGTCTACTCTACACCAATATAATTCTAGGTTTTGTATCCACTATCAATATAATCAAAGTAAAGTTTGTAAGATATTTATGAAGAAATGGCTTATGGTCATCTTATGGTCTATAAAATTATCTTATTTAAAAAAAACACCGTTAGAATATTAACTCGCCCCATGAAAGCAAGTTGGTTTTTCAAGTTTACTATTTATCTTAAAATTAAAAAATAAAAATCCCCAGCCTTAATTTTTGAAGTCTGATTTATCTATAATTTAAGCCGGTCTATTTTTAACAAAATAATTTTTATTTCACACTTTTTAATGCATCATCATCATGATGAACCTCCTTTTTGAAATCGGTTATTATACTTAAACCATCTCCTAAATGTAACAAATACTTTCCTGAAAACCGCATCATTATCGATTCAGTCAAACGCAAGATAATCGCGGACAAACATACATACATACAGGTCAAACTGAGAACCTCCTTTTTTGAAGTCTGTTAAAAATGAAAAGTTATTCAATAAGTATTCATCATCATCATCAGTCATTTAATATTCCCAATGTTAGGGCCTAGGCTTTTCTCATGGATAGATAAGGAGATAGAGAATTTAATAAGTACTTATTTGGATTATCTTAGTATACTATAACCGCACCATAACCCTTGGGTACCTACTCAGGCTAATACAGTAATCCAATACAAATTGTTTTCTAAAGTTTAACAGCATTAACAAATTACTTCGGTAGCCAGCAATTCCGAAAGCAATTAAGAAACTTTTTACTAGCTATAAATAAAATATTGAAATGGCTCAGAGAAATGATATTGCTTCATAATTTTATAATAGGCTCTCTCACAAGGCATGTAATCTGTATAATGATACCTGATTACGTTCGGAACACAATAATCTTTTAAAAGTATACTTATTAAACTTATTCGAAAGGCTTGTTATCTTTGATCATTGTAATATCATAATTATAGTGTACGTAAACCTCTAATGTGATTATCATTAGATTGGATATTTATAATAATGTCATGTGTAAGTATTTCTTTCTACCTATAATTAGTGTATGTAAAATTTTTTATACTTTACTTTGTCCTTAGCAATAAGCAATAGCAATACATTACAGACTTTATTAAAAACCTACTTTTCAGTTGCTCATGTAAAAAATATTTTAAAATACCTCTCATTATAAATAATTAAGACTTTTTATACAACAACACAAACATAAAATTCTCCAACTGATAATTCAGGGGAAAAGTTGCAGAAAAGCGTTGGAAGAAGAAGACATTGTTGGTTAAAAAACCTTCGAGAATGGTTTTACTAAATCGGTCAACGGCATAAAAAGTCAAGTTAGCCAAGATTTGCCCGACCTCCGGTAGTAGTGGCACGTAAAGAAGATCTTTTTTTTAGTTTCTGATGTATGCGATTTTAGTCCGGTAAATTACGATTCAATACGCGAAATAAAAAGATCACTAACATACGCGAAATAAAAAAGATCACTTACCTATAACTAACAGGAGACCTCAAGTTGATAGAAAAGTTCCTTTCCACGGGTATCCTTCTCTTATCTCCTTCCCTCCAGCTTCCATAACTCCTGGCAAAAGTCACAGCACCACACTCACTAGAATTAGTCATATTCACAAACTCCACCCCCACATCCAAAGTGTCATTCACAAAATCACTAAAACTCAACTCTAAAGACCTATTCACACTGTAACTTTCTTCCGTAAAATTGGTTAATTCGTACACTCCATTATGTTTCGGACTAGAATACACGTACACTTTGTTGAGTTCGGAGTCGTTTTCGGTCTTGATTCTTAGTTTTTCTAGTGGCTGGGTAGTGTTTTCTCTTTGGTAGGCGTCTAGGGAGGTGTACCAGGCCTCTAAGACGGCTATGTGAGAGTCTAAGTCCCGACAGGTCAATCTGAATCGGAAGTCGCTGCATTGCTGTTCTTCCACTATTTCTGGAAACAAAGAAAAGATTATTTAAGTATGTAAAATACCCCTTCAGTCCCACCGTACCCTTGGCCATACCCCTGGTGGTACCACAGAACACGGAAAGATTTTTTTCTCTTGGTGGGACTTTTAAAGTGTCAGCTCAACTGTGAAATTTATGGATACAAAACGCTCAGCACAGCTCCGATTCTGTGAAATCACTTCCTAAGAGCCAGCGCGCACTTGTAGTCTAAGCAAAATAAGGTTTGGGATCACATTAATTGCATCTTGAAGAAATTTATTTTTAAATAATAGTATTGCCATTTTTTTAGCACTTATCGTGATTTTGTAGTTATACTGGTGTGCGTTTGTGAGAAATACCTAAAGTTGTGTTTTGGCCGTAAAGGCATTTTGGGTGAATATTATAATTTAATCTATGGATACCATTTAGATTATATGACATGCAAGTAATCCCTGACGTAAGAACAATAACATTACGACGTTTTTTACCACACTTTTATTAACTTCACTTGTAACTAAGTCACAATGTAAGAAAATCTTGGAATTCAATTTTAACCTACTTCTAATTGTCGTATTGATTTGAAACTTTGCAAGTCTATATGAATCCGATGACAATACAATAATTTGCAACCATCGAGCTGATCTGATGATGGAGTCAAGAGGTGGGCAATAGAACTCTTCAATGGCTGCTAGGAAACCCCTCGAGTTTAGGCTTATTTGTTTTGTACTGATGAGACCTATTCGTTTCACTTGATGGTTAGGGTCTGATGATGGAGCAGGGAGAAAGCCAGTGGCACTCCTTAATGACCAATAGGAAACACCTCGAGTTCTGGCTCATTTGTTTCGTTCTGATGAGAACTATTCGCTACACTTGGTGGTGAGGGCCTGATGATAGAGCAGGAAGGAAGCCAGTGACACTCCTTGATGACCAATAGGAAACCCCTCGAGTTTGGGCTCATTTGTTTCGTTTTGATAGGACCCATTCGTTACACTTGGTGGTGAGGGTCTGATGATGGAGCTGGGAGGAAGCCAGTGGTATTTCTTAATGACCACTAGGAAACCCCTCGAGTTTGGGCTCATTTATTTTGTTCAGACGAGACCTATTCGCTACACTTGGTGGCGAGGGTCTGATGATGGAGCTGGGAGGAAGCCAGTGAAATTCCTTAATGACCACTACGAAACCTTTTGAGTTTGGGCTCATTTGTATCGTGCTGATAAGACCTTTACGCTACACTTGGTGGTGAGGGCTTGATGATGGAGCAGGGAGAAAGCCAATGGCACTCCTTAAGGGCCGGCTGTAAGCCAGCGCGTAGGTATTGACGATGCTAATCTGTGTATGTGTGCATTCACGCACTCAGACATATCCGCCCTAGCACGAAAATATTGTAATTCAGAAAAATAGTAAAATTAATAACTGTTTTTTTTGTCAGAATGTAACCTAACGTATTTGATTTGATTTGGTATGCTCGACATCTGGAGGCTGAATGCAGTATCGTCAAACTCCTCAACAATTCAAAGTAACCACTTCGACTTTAGGCTCGTTTGAATGGTCTTGATCAGAACTCTTGTGCCAAGTAGTTTCCAAGATCTGATGCTGGAGTCAGGAAGTGTTTGATGGAACTCCTCAACAAATCAACGTAACCACTTTGAGTTTGGGCTTGTTTGAATTGTCTTGATGAGAACTCTTGTGCCAAGTAGTTTACAAGGTCTATTGCTGGAGCCAGGAAGTGGCTGATAGTCATAGTCATAGTCATAATTTTTTTATTCATATAGATTAAATAAAATTAATGCTTATGGATCGTCCAATATTTTTTTACCTACCACCTGTTATGGACATCTTTTAACTGACAAGAAAAACAGGCGAAAAAAACTCATCAGCTTTAACAGATGGAACTCTTCAACGATTAAACGTAACCAGTTCATTTTTGGGCTCGTTTGAATTGTATTGATAAGAACTCTTGACAAGAAAATAGCAACGCCATGTTAAAATATCAAAAAATCCAAGATGGCGGCCACCTTTTTTGTTTGTGGACCGACTTCGATGAAACTCGGGTTTTGGTACTGTTTTGTCAAGAAAACAGCAACGCAATATTAAAAAATATTAAAAAAATTTAGATGGCGGCCAACTTTTTTTAATGTTTGCCGATTTTCATGAAACACGGTTTTTTGGTACTATTTTGATAAGAAAACAGCAACGCAATGTTAAAAATATTAAAAAATCCAAGAGGGCGGTCAACTTTCTTGTTTGTAGGCCAATTTCGATGAAACGCGGTTTACGGTACTATTTTGATAAGAAAACAGCAACGCAATATTAAAAATATTAAAAAATCGAAGATGGCGGCCAACTTTTATGTTTATGGGCCGATTTTGATGAAACGCGGTTTACGGTACTATTTTGATAAGAAAACAGCAACGCAATATTAAAAATATAAAAAAATCCAAGATGGCGGCCAACTTTTTTGTTTATGGGCCGATTTTAATGAAATGCGGTTTACGGTACTATTTTGATAAGAAGACAGCAACGCAATATTAAAAATATTAAAAAATCCAAGATGGCGGCCAACTTTTTTGTTTATGGGCCGCTTTTAATGAAACGCGGTTTACGGTACTATTTTGATAAGAAAACAGCAACGCAATATTAAAAATATTAAAAAATCCAAGATGGCGGCCAACTTTTTTGTTTGTAGGCCGATTTTAATGAAACGCGGTTTACGGTACTATTTTGATAAGAAAACAGCAACGCAATATTAAAAATATTAAAAAATCCAAGATGGCGGCCAACTTTTTTGTTTGTGGGCCGATTTTAATGAAACACGGTTTTTGGTACTATTTTGATGAGAAAACAGCAACCCAATGTTAAAAATATTAAAAAATCCAAGATGGCGGCTAACTTTTTTTGTTTGTGAGCCGATTTCGATAAAACTTGATTTTTGGTACTATTTTGACAAGAAAACGGGAACGTAATGTTAAAAATATAAAAAGTCCAAGATAGCGGCCAACTCTTTTGTTTATAAGCCGGTTTCGATGAAACTCTGTTTTGGTACTATTTTGACAAGAAAACAAGAACGCAACGTAAAAAATGACAAAAGGTAAAAAAGTTATTTAGAATTTTTAATTTTTTTGCATTCACAATGCAATTTTTATGGTTGAAAAATGGAAAATGAAGTATTTAGAAAAAATCGACCCGTCTCACAACCAATCCATCCCATCGGAGCTGGTTATGAGACGGGTCGATTTCTTCTAAATACTTCATTTTCCATTTTTCAAAGGTAAAAAAGGTTGTTAACATTAGTTTTTTCTCTCTCTTTTGCCGTTATTAAAATGTAACACGCTATTATTTGAAATCTTGAAACACTGACTAGTACACAATTAATATAAATTGAAATATAGTACATACTACGTACCCAAAAGTTTTAAATGCAAAAACAACTCGGTCTGTCTGTGTGTTACGCAATCACACCTAAACTACTGAACCGATTTCAATGAAATTTGGTTTAAAAATTATGACAGTGCCGTGTAGTGACATGAAGTAGGTTCCGTTGTGTAGTCTAACTTGTGTTTATTTGAAAAATTCTCATCGTCAAGACGCAAAGACAAACTGCGTCAAATACCGCATAAAACTGCTCTTTTTCATAATAATATTTATGGTAGGTATTGCTCCAAATTTTTTTAATAAAATGGCAAAGGACATACGAGAAATAAATGATGTAATGAAATTTAAAATGCACCTAAAGAAATTTTTGTTAGAAAAAGCCTATTATACTATAAATGAATACTTGTGTGATACTGACATTTAGATTTTATTTTTTGACATTTTAATTTTAATGATTTTGTAATGTGTGATTTAATTATTTGTAATTTGTGACTTTGATATTGCGGATTATTATTCTTTTATTTCTTTACTTTCATTATAAATAATTGTAACAAGGACATTTGCATGCTATATAAATGGCTAAATAGAATAAGAACAAATTGAAACAAACTAACATCAAAGCTGTACCACCCTATTTTTAGCAAATAAAGAATTTGTTATTGTATTTATATTTGTAGAGCCTGAGAAAGAACATAGACTGCTTTTTAATGCGAGAAAAGGTTTGTAAGGGGTTGAAATAGGAGATGAAAATTTGTATGAAAATTACATTAATTTTAAAGCTAGAAACTTGAAACTTATTATTTAGGCTTTAGATTAGGTACAAATAAATACGACATTCAAAGTTTGTATAAATTTTACTCTAAAGGTTGTGTTCACTAATTCGATGCGTTCGAATAAATAAAACTATAATATTATAATATTTTCACTGCCACTAAAAATCTCCATTTTTATTTGACCATGTCACAGATTGCATTTACACGGTAGCTTCTAGAGATGGCACAGAGAAGAGCATTAAAAAAAAGGATTTCTAACTTTTAATTTAAAAATTTAATTAAATTTAAGAAAATTTAATTTAATTTAAGAATTTAAAGGAAAAAAGGCCATTCTAACTTTTAATTTAAAATTGGTGGAGCAAAATTACTGTAAGTATTGAAAACTAAGCAGGTGGTAAAAATAGAGAATGAAAGTTTTTGTGTAATGACGTCGACAAAAAGCTTACGGGCCACAAAATACAATGATAATAGAAATACAAAGATTTACGGAGTCATTACAAAGTGTGAACTGAAATTAACGGAAGTAAGAAACTTGCCAAACGCCGCGCACCATACACAATGAGCGGCGGCGGCGTAGCACAGCGTATGTGGGGGAATGGGGAATATGCCTATAGGCCTAATCAGACGACGGACTGTCCTCCGGGTACTTTTTTGTCCATCGATATAGATCTCTTACAAATTGTGTCGAATAACGCACACGAGGAACTAAAAGTACCGCAGACAAAAAGTCCGCGAAATTACCGCGGACACTGAGAGACTGGACTGGACAAAAGTTCGCGGTAGTCCGCGAAAAAAATAGAACGAACGTAACTAGGCGCAACAACGCACACAACGAACTTTAGTCTGCATTAAGCGCTCGATAGTGAAGTACGTTTCCGTGCAACAAATGACCGCACACCGCATGTTTTGAGTCCGCGACAAGTCCTCGGAGGACATATTTTGGACGTACCTACAGGGACTTTTTGTCAGCCGGGGACAAAAGTCCCTCGTTTGATTATGCCTTAAGTGTATTTGCAAAATAATAAGCCGAAAGATAAAAAATGCTGCCGAAAGTCACCATACCACGCGGCCGAAGTCGCGGGCACAGTAAGTAAATGATATAAAGTTTCAGGGTTCTAAAATATGTAATTGTGATATGGGATTATTTTGATATAGACGAAGGAGCTTTGGAGGCTAAGAAATATAAAACGGCATATTTCCAATCTGAATAAAATATTTATTAAACTTTTTAGTTTTAACTCATAAAAGCTTGTATGTTTTATTGATAATTTAATTTTTTTAGTTATAATTATTTAATTTCATATATCATTTATCATCTGTATGTTGTATGTGATGGAAATAAACAACTTATCTATCTATCTATCATAATATAAAATTTCGTGTCAGTGCTGATGACTGTTGAAGAGTTTTCTCATCTGGAGTCAATGTTACTGTTTTCATGTTAAAGTAGTTCCAAAAATCAACTTTTATCAAAATCGGCCCATAAACAAACAAAAAAGTTGGCCGCCATCTTGGACTTTTTAATATTTTTAACATTGCGTTGCTGTTTTCTTATCAAAATAGTACCGTAAACCGCGTTTCATCAAAATCGGCCCATAAACAAAAAAGTTGGCCGCCATCTTGGATTTTTTTATATTTTAAATATTGCGTTGCTGTTTTCTTATCACAATAGTACCGTTAACTGCGTTTCATCAAAATCGGCCTATAAACAAAAAAGTTGGCCGCCATCTTGGTTTTTTCAATATTTTTAATATTGCGTTGCTGTTTTCTTGACAAAATAGTACCAAAACCCGAGTTTCATCAAAATCGGCCCATAAACTAAAAAGTTGGCCGCCATCTTGGATTTTTTTATATTTTAAATATTGCGTTACTGTTTTCTTATCACAATAGTACCGTTAACTGCGTTTCATCAAAATCGGCCTATAAACAAAAAAATTGGCCGCCATTTTGGATTTTTTAATATTTTTAATATTGCGTTGCTGTTTTCTTATCAAAATAGTACCGTAAACCGCGTTTCATCAAAATCGGCCCATAAGCATAAAAGTTGGCGGCCATCTTAGATTTTTTAATATTTTTAACATTGCGTTGCTGTTTTCTTATCAAAATAGTCCCGTTAACCGCGTTTCATCAGAATCGGCCCATAAATAAAAAAGTTGGCCGCCATCTTGGATTTTTTAATATTTTTAATATTGCGTTGCTGTTTTCTTATCAAAATAGTACCGTAAACCGCGTTTCATCAAAATCGGCCCATAAACAAAAAAGTTGGCCGCCATCTTGGATTTTTTAATATTTTTAATATTGCGTTGCTGTTTTCTTATCAAAATAGTACCGTAAACCGCGTTTTATCAAAATCGGCCCATAAACAAAATAGTTGGCCGCCATCTTGGATTTTTTAATATTTTTAACATTGCGTTGCTGTTTTCTTATCAAAATAGTCCCGTTAACCGCGTTTCATCAGAATCGGCCCATAAATAAAAAAGTTGGCCGCCATCTTGGATTTTTTTACATTTTTAATATTGCGTTGCTGTTTTCTTATCAAAATAGTACCGCAAACCGCGTTTCATCAAAATCGGCCTATAAATAAAAAAGTTGGCCGCCATCTTGGATTTTTTAATATTTTTAATGTTGCGTTGCTGTTTTCTTATCAAAATAGTACCGTAAACCGCGTTTCATCAAAATCGGCCCATAAACAAAAAAGTTGGCCGCCATCTTGGATTTTTTTATATTTTAAATATTGGGTTGCTGTTTTCTTATCAAAAAAGTACCGTAAGCCGCGTTTCATCAAAATCGGCCTATAAATAAAAAAGTTGGCCGCCATCTTGGATTTTTTTATATTTTAAATATTGCGTTGCTGTTTTCTTATCAAAATAGTACCGTAAACTGCGTTTCAACAAAATCGGCCCATAAACAAGAAAGTTGGCCGCCATCTTGCATTTTTTAATATTTTTAATATTGCGTTGCTGTTTTCTTATCAAAATAGTACCGTAAACCGCGTTTTATCAAAATCGGCCCATAAACAAAATAGTTGGCCGCCATCTTGGATTTTTTAATATTTTTAATATTGCGTTGCTGTTTTCTTATCAAAATAGTACCGTAAACCGCGTTTCATCAAAATCGGCCCATAAACAAAAAAGTTGGCCGCCATCTTGGATTTTTTAATATTTTTAATATTGCGTTGCTGTTTTCTTATCAAAATAGTACCGTAAACCGCGTTTCATCAAAATCGGCCCATAAACAAAAAAGTTGGCCGCCATCTTGGATTTTTTAATATTTTTAATATTGCGTTGCTGTTTTCTTATCAAAATAGTACCGTAAACCGCGTTTTATCAAAATCGGCCCATAAACAAAATAGTTGGCCGCCATCTTGGATTTTTTAATATTTTTAATATTGCGTTGCTGTGTTCTTATCAAAATAGTACCGTAAACTGCGTTTCAACAAAATCGGCCCATAAACAAAAAAGTTGGCCGCCATCTTGCATTTTTTAATATTTTAAATATTGCGTTGCTGTTTTCTTGTCAAGAGTTCTCATCAAGACAATTCGAACTGGTTACTTTGAATCATTGAAGAGTTCCATCAGCCACTTCCTGGCCAATAGACCTTGGAAACAACTTGGCTCAAGAGTTCTTGTCAAGACAATTCAAACGAACCCAAACTCAAAGTGGTTACGTTGAATTTATGAAGAGTTCCTTCAGCCTCTTACTGGCTCCAGAATTTGACCTTGGAAATTACTTTGCACAAGAGTTTTCATCAAGACGATTCAAACGAGCCCAAACTCGAAGTGGTTACGTTGAGTCGTTGAAGAGTCCTATCAACCACCTCCTGACTCCAGCATGACCTTCGAAACTGCTTGGCACTAGAGTTTCTATCAAGACGATTCAAACAAGCCCAAACTCGAAGTGGTTACATTAAATTGGTGAGTAGTTCCATCAGCCACTTCCTGGCTCCAGCATTTGACCAGATATCTGTTGTGATGACGTACCAAATATATTGTTTAGTGGAAAACTAATTATCTTCCGATATTGGTAGGTATCGCCGGATTTTTGAAAATTTGACTTTACCTACCTTTTCTTTACCACCGCTCAAAGAGTTTGCGTACAGATAGTCTGATTTCGTAATTTTCGTAGCTCAGGAGCTGGGAAAAAGCGACGTGCTCTCACCTTGAAATCAGCGGGCTTACTGAATTTTACCCCCGGTGTGGCTTGTATTTATACAATATTTTATTTATCTCCGCGTTCCATACGAAAATGTATGAGCAATTCGCGCTTTAATATTGACAATGTTTGAAGCCAGATTGTTCCCAATATAAAATAGAAAACGGCAAATACCGTGCGGTGAATCAATTCTATGTTTCATTGCCATTGGATTTAACATTAAATATTATTAAAAATATTTTTATTTTTTAACAATATCTTTAAAACAGAAAACGTTGATTTTGCTGTTTTTAGTGAAGTTTGCGATTTTTTTGCCATTAACGTGAGTAAAATATTTAAAATTTTCCACGGTGTTATTGTAAAGTAACTTTTCCTGTTCACTATTATATTTTTTAAAGTAATTTATGTCGATAATTCTATGTTACAAGTTTAAAACCCCGAAAGCTGTTTTACGCGTTTCACTTACCGCCTGCCCTTAATGACCACTATTAAACCCCTCGAGTTTGGGCTCATTTGTTTGGTTCTGATGAGACCTATTTGCTACACTTGGTGGTGAGGGCCTGATGATGGAGCAGGGAGAAAGTCAGTGGCACTCCTTCATGACCACTAGAAAACCCCTCGAGTTTGGGCTCATTTGTTTCGTTCTGATGAGACCTATTTGCTACACTTGACACTTTGACTTTGACTTATTGACTTTGACACTTGGTGGTGAGGGTCTGATGACGGAGCAGGGAGGAAGTAAGGGTTCGGCTTGCGCATCCGGTAACTAATAGACTCCACTTGAATTTTGTAAAACTAAATACATACAATCACGCCTTTGAGTTATAATGTTTACGGGGTGGGCAGACACGTGAATGGACTGTGAAATCGATTACCATCCATCCATAGCTTGCCATTTATTAAACTAAAAAGTAAAAAATAAATATGTAGTTTAAAAAACTAAACAAACACACTTTTATAGGAACAGACTAAAAAGTACAAAATAACCGTCTATTCAGTAACTGAAATTAAAAAGCGTGGTGCGCCCTTTGCAAACATGCATTCAAGTACTAAATATTGACCACGCGCACCACGCTTTTTAATATCAGTTACTGAATAGACGGTTATTTTGTACTTTTTAGTCTGTTCCTATAAAAGTGTGTTTGTTTAGTTTTTTAAACTACATATTATATTTTTTTTTTCTATAACGAATAAATATCACTCGGAGTGCCATTGTTGTTATAAAGTTAGAAACAATTTGATGTAGGATATTCGAAATAAATCGACCTTGACAAGAGATTTTTTATTCCTCAATGTAAGCATTCTAAAAGACTCTAACATGAACAAAATCACCAGTTTTCCATTTTTTGTGCACACCTAAATTGTATTTTCTTACTTTATTGTTTTTAACCAACAAGTACGTAGTTAATATCAGGGATTGTTCTGATTTCCGGGTTTTCAAGTATTCATTTATGATTCTAAATCATCACCCGAAGTGCTTTAATTGCAACCTACTACTCCATACAAAAATATTTATTTTGACTGTACTATTGTGATTTTTAATCTGGCGATAATTTAATCGTTCTCAGATTCAGAGGGCCTACTCTGAAACGCAAAATCCGAAACTTCAGTATACCCGTCCCTCTCACTCCCCAGTTGGGACAGAATAGAGTGAAAGGGACGGGATTTAGACTCATGTATAGAGTTAAATGGCAGTGCGCGCACTGACGATTAAAAATCGACCGATCAAACTATCGGCCGATAGTTGTTCAATCAAAATATCGCTCAGCACAACTATCGGCCGGTTGCTGTTGTTAATGTGCTGAAGCACTATAGTGAGCGCGTGCACAGCATTCAACTAAACTATCGCCGGCATATCGGCCGACAGTTTGATCACGATCGTCTTACGATTCCGACTAAACTATCGGTTGACTAAAAATCACAAGTTCGCGCAGGCTCTAACACTATTAGCACTCAAACTCAAATAATTATGTAGTACTTACCTACCTTAAAATGCCAACGTAATAAAATAGATAAGGAGATGTAATAAAATAAGTGCTTCGTGCTCATTTAGCGAAGTGTGTTTATAAAATTTATTCGGGTGGAACGTTTCACAGAAACGTGGAGCTTTTAAAGTGGTTCTCTTAATGGGTACTTCATCAATAATTCGAAGTATTTACCTCAACTGGATGCAGGTACATTTATAGTTATATTGAGAAATTGCTGTTTAGATAAGTAAAAGTATCTACCTTGAACTGTAAAATCTATCATAATACGTTGCCAATTGAAAAAAAAAGAAATAAAAGTCATTTATTAACTACACACTGCTACACACAACGTACATGACACATGACAACAGTGATAGTAAATATACAGTAAAGGCACAGAGGAAAAAAAATACTAGTCCTCTGTGGTAAAGGGCAGAATAAAAGGATTAAAAAAATAAAATAAAGAAACAAAACAAAGAACCGACAGTGTGTGAAAGGCCCTGTCTCAGCACAAGGTCTTCTGGGTCATTCGTAAATTGCTGTTTGTGTTCTTCTTGGAAGTACAAAAATGCAATCAGGCGTCTGGGCCCATGGGCCCAGTAGAAAGTGGGCCCAGCCGCCGGAGAACCAACGAGGGTATTAAAAAATATACGTTTATAGATAATAAATAATAATAACAAGAAACGGAATAATCGCCAATAATTACTTATTTTCATAACTAGCGTCCGCCCGTGGTTTCACCCGCGTGGTTCCCGTTCCCGTGGGAATATCTGGATAAAAAGTATCCTATATGTTATTCCAGCCTGTAATCTATCTCTGTTGCAAATTTCATCCAGATCTGTTCAGTAGTTTTTGCGTAAAAGAGTAACAAACATCCATCCATACTCACAAACTTTCGCATTTACAAAATTAGTAGGATTGTTTGTTCCGGGTGGCTATCGAATCCACGACTGCTGGTCAGTATTCCCTAACATCACTATGCTATCCGGTCGTTCATACCAGATTTAGGCAATAGAGGTGTTTTATAATTTACTGTAACTTTTAATTCAAAAATCTAAATAAATTCTCATAATAATTTGGATTCAACAAGCAATCAGCGGCATTTTAGCGCCATTCTTAAAGCTTAATCAAAATAAGAGTCGTAAAATGTAACACGACACGATTGAACGGACTGGCCCCATTGATTAATGGCTCCTGTATTGTATTTAATTACTGGTCGGCGAGTGGTTGCGACAACGGCCCGTAAGTAAATGGACTCTGGTTCAATTGATACAAAAAGACGGTGGAGGTTTAAAACCGCTAGTAAAGAAACTATTTAGGAATCTGTGGTAAAGGGCAGAAAACATAATAATGCTTTCGTGCAAGGTGGATTTTCAAGCAAAACTACAATTAATTGAATAAAGCAGTATGGATATTTTACAAGCTTTTTATAGTTAGTTAGTGGGGGACAAGATTCAAGATTCAAGATTCAAATTTGTTTATTCAATTTAGATTGTTATTTACAATACTTGTGAACGTCATAGAAGCTACGCCATCGGTTCGCAAACCCTACAGCGGGAGGCCTTGGAGAAGAACCGGCAAGAAACTCCAAGGGTTGTTTTTTTCTCCCTGTCTTATTTCATACAGAGTCGTCAAATTGAAAAATGACCTTAACATGGTATGACTAAGGTCAGTTTCCATCACAATTACACAATGGGTTATGATAAATACAGTTAAGTATAGGCGAACTAATGATCATAGCGGTGAACAATTTTCAGTTACTTAGGAACTCTACTTAAAGCTTTAATATTAGTTTAAAACAAAAGACAATTCTACTATATACTGCAAGTTGCGCCATACATGTTTCAAATGTAATTCTTAATAAAATGAATAAAAACAAAAGAAAACACATTTTAAGGCAAGCAGATAAGAGCAGACCCATTCCCACTGGCAGCACCCGTTCACGAGCATGACGCATGAACCAGCCATCGCTTCGCTCAACCATATTTTAGGGAACGTAACGACCCGCCTCACACGCCACCACCGTAGAAATGTTTTAGTGAGCATGACATACTCAAACTGCCTACCTTAAATGACCGAATTAAAAGCTTAACCAATATAAACGGTAATAATATAAAATATAGGACACGACTCACAATATCATACTAGGAACATTTGTTACGAGTGTTACGACCAAGGTGTTTTGTCGTTCAAATAATCATTTACAGTGTAATAGCCTTTTTTGAGGAGGCCACTCTTTATATGATTCTTAAACTCTAGATATGGTAAATCCAAGATATCACTTGGGATTTTGTTATATATGTGTATACCTTGACCAACGAAAGATCCGTGCACCTTTTCTAAACGGTACCGAGGCATTACGAGCTTGTTTCTATTTCTAGTATTACGATTGTGTAAATCACCATGTTTGGTATACAAGTTAATATTGCGACGTACAAAAAGAATGCAATTTAATATAAATTGAGATGCAGCTGTCAGTATACCTATTTCCTTGAACTTGTCTCTAAGCGAAGTTTTGGAGCCTAGTTTATAGATGGCTCTGATTGCTCGTTTTTGCAAGATGAATATAGCATTAATGCCAGCCGCTAATCCCCACAAAAGAATGCCATATGACATGATGCTATGGAAATAACTAAAGTATACAGTTCTAGCAGTATCAACATCTGTTAGCTGTCGTACTTTTCTAATAGCGTAGGAAGCAGAACTAAGCTTACCAGCTAATGTTGCGATATGCGCATGCCATTGAAGTTTTGAGTCTAAAATTACACCCAGAAAGATCGTTGATTGTACTAAATCCAGTTTTTCGTTGTTGATTACAATTTCTACAGGTACCGTCTGTACATTTGGCAGAGAAAAAAGTACGCACTTTGTTTTCTTTGCATTAAGCTGCAAATTGTTAGAATTAAACCAACCGAGTACTTGTGACAGTGCTTTGTTTACATCGTCAAAATTGGTTTTGTTTCTGTCTATGTTAAATATTAAAGAAGTATCATCTGCAAACAACACAATATCACAGAAGTTTTTGGCAAAGAAAGGCAAATCATTAATATAAACCAAAAATAGAAAAGGGCCTAAAATAGAGCCTTGAGGTACGCCTAGTTTAATCTGAGAGCCGTTTGATTTCACTCCATTAATGTCAACTGTCTGAGTTCTGGAACTGAGATACGACAGTATTAGTTTCTGGGCATTATTTTTTACACCGTAATGATTTAGCTTCAACAGCAGCGTCCGGTGATCAACACAATCAAAAGCCTTGGATAAGTCGCAAAATATTCCAAGAGTATTTTGCGACTTTTCCCAGGCATCAAACACATG
Organism: Crambus lathoniellus; assembly: GCA_949710035.1. Taxonomy (NCBI): domain Eukaryota; kingdom Metazoa; phylum Arthropoda; class Insecta; order Lepidoptera; family Crambidae; genus Crambus; species Crambus lathoniellus. The sequence goes on from OX453300.1 coordinate 7,163,625, forward strand.
CTTTAAAAGTGCAACCCCAGCATCCGTGGTTGACTGACCCTTCATAAATCCGAATTGTTTGCTATGCATGAGATTGTTTAATGAGAAATGAGACAATAATTGCTCTAGTATTATTTTTTCAAATATTTTGCTTAAGGCGGGTAATATTGATATTGGTCTATAATTGCTTGGGTCTTCTTTGTTTCCTGATTTAAATAAAGGTATCACTTTGCTAAATTTCATTAAATCAGGAAAAATTCCTTGAGCGATACACTGATTAAATATAATAGCAAGATAAGGGGCAATAGCATGAATAATGTTTTTAAGTACAGTAACAGATATGCCCCATAAATCAGTGGTAGTTTTCATTTTAAGTAAATTAAATGTTTTGATTATATCGCTCGAATTAATTTCTTTAAAACTAAATAATGAACTACACTCAGACACATGTTTTTCAAGAACCGAGACAGCAGAAGCTGGTGAAGAATTCAAATTAGAGGTGGTTACTAATGGTATATTTACAAAAAAGTTATCAAAGATATTAGCAATTTCTGTTTCAGAGTTTATTCTTGCGTTATTAATGTTAAGCGCTAGACTGTTGTCATGTTGTTTACCTTTTCCGGTTTCACGCTTAATAATATCCCAAGTTGTTTTGATTTTATTATTTGACTTTTTAATTTTATCCTTTAAAAATATAGACTTTGCTTTAGAACATGCTTTTTTGAAAATCTTAGAATATTGTTTTACATGTTCTACGAAACGAGGGCTGTGATTAGTTTCTCTTAATTTATATAGTTCATACAGCCTGTTTCTACTTTTATAAATACCTGTCGTAGCCCATTCGCAAAACTTTAACTTCTGGGTGCATTTAATCGTTTTAGACTTAAAGATATTATTGAACTCATTCGTTACTAATTCAAAAAGGGTTCCATAAAGCACATTAGGATCATCATGCACATATGGCATCGTAGAAACTTTATCAGCTACATTATTTTCAAAATTACGTAGTCGCGTTTTTGTAACGGGCCTGCATTGTACACTTTTAGGCGCATCAACAATATCTAATTCATAGGATACCTTTAATCCGTAATGGTCGGATGTAATATTTTTAACGACTAGTTTGTTAGTCGGATCAGACTCCGAAAAAACATTATCTATGCAAGTGGCTGAATGAGATGTTACCCTTGTGGGCTCCAAGAACTGATTAATTAAATTAAAAGAATTGAACAAAGTTAATATTCGTGTAGTCAATGCACAGCTTTCGAGAATATCAACATTAAAATCGCCACATACTGCTATTGGTTTATTTTTTAACTTTAACTTATTCAACACATCCTCCATCACCGATTCAAATGTTTCAAAATTACCTTTAGGTGGTCGGTATACACATACAATGACTAAGCTTTTTAATTCTACACATGACAGCTCGACATGACGTTCTATAGAAAGGTTTACAATGTCCTTTCTTTCTCTGTAGCTTATATTATTTTTTACGAAAATTAGAGAGCCGCCACGCGTTGTTGTCTTCCTAGATAATAAATTTGCTAACTGAAAATTATTCACACTACATGACAAATCACAATGATTCAGCCAGTGCTCAGTTATACAAATGACATGAATGTCATTACATTCTGCAAATAATTCTAACTCTAAAACTTTGCCAGACAGGCCCTGAATGTTTTGACATAATACGTTATAGGTGGAGAGCCGACCGCAAAATTTCGTACCGACTTGATACCGCGATGAAATGCACAATGGTTTTCTATAAAAGTGATGCTAAGTCCGAATGTTATAGTCTGCCATGGCGGAACCTGCCGCAAGTAAAGAAAAAAACAACATTTTCGTTGCGAAAAAGGGGGCGTTTTTTACCCATCTGATACCGATATAATAGTTACGGTACCAGTTAGAAATTTACTGGTAGATACAGAAAAGCGAAATCTGCCAGTATTTTTTTTTGCCGGAAGTGCTTGGCAGACGCTTTCAAAGGTGACCATCGGGACCCATTAATATACCTATCTGATACCAGCATAAAACCAATTCCAGTCGGTGAGTATGAACCCTTATTTCAGGAATATATAAGTCTGCCAAGTCGTTTTCTGCCGAAACACCTTGACAGACGAGATTATGTAAGCAACATCCGTGGAACCCGTATTTGGAAATTATACGGATAACGGACATTTTTATTGCTTTTTGCTTATATTTGTACATTATTATTTAAAATAATTATATGTATCTATAATATAATATTAGAGTCTCGTCATTAGCCTCCGAAATAAGAATTTTCTACTCACTTGACGCTTTGTTGAATGCTCTTATTTTTATTGCCGGAAGTGCTTGGCAGACGCTCTCAAAGGTGACCATCGGGACCCCTTAATATACCTATCTGATACCAGCATGAAACCAATTCCAGTTGGTAGGTATGAACCCTCATTTCAGGAATATATAAGTCTGCCAAGGCTTTATCTGCAGAAACAGTATTTTGGAATTATATCGATTACGGTCATTTTTATTACTTTATGCTTATATGGTTGGTGTAGGACTAGTTCTTAGTCCGCCTGGCTAGCTACCACCATCTTATCTAAGTCTGACGCCATAACAATGATGTTTTCAGCATTATTGTGTTCCGGCAGTTAGAGATAAGATAGCCAGTTCCTCAGTGATTGAGGATTCCGGGAGAAGTGCGCTTCCACCTTCAGCCTTATCACCACTTAACATCAGGTGTGATGAAGGCTAAGTGCTACCCCGTTGCAGATGCCCCCGCCAAGTCAAGCGTGAAGCAAACACTGGATAGGTTTAGAACGCTAAAATGCTGCATGCACAACAGGACACCAAAATTTTAAGTTTGTAGCTAATTTATTACCGAAGTTATTTATTTATTTACACTTTATTGTACACACAGATAATACAGAAACATATAATACAGTTATACGAAAGATACGATTCCAATATTTATATGGCATTGAAGACGTAAACAAGCCCACGGAACTTCTTGAAAGTGGCGCAGATAAATCGGATTTCACCTATAAAATCATGAACAAAAATCAGCTTAGAATTAATTGCGCAACGGTTGATGCATCACTACATAGTATAAAACAAAGTCGCTTTCTCTTTCCCTATGTCCCTTTGTATGCTTAAATCTTTGAAACTACGCAACGGATTTTGATGCGTTTTTTTTTAATAGATAGAGTGATTCAAGAGGAAGGTTTATATGTACTTTTTATCCCGATATTCCCACGGGAACGGGAACCACGCGGGTGAAACCGCGGGCGGCCGCTAGTATAAAAATATAAAAGATATTGTTAGACAAAAAGAATTAATTGCACATAAATTCAATAGCAAGGTTAAACGACACGCCTTTAGAATTGTAATTAAAAATCTTCACCACACTACGCCTACCAGTGAAATCAATGCAACAATAGAGAGAACTAACTAACTTACTATTACCTTGGTGATTGGGGAAATAATCTAATTAAAAATAATAAATAATCTATCTTAATAAAAGAGTTCGTTTTATCACTAAAGATAAAGGTACCAAAACAATTGAGACGTTCTACAGCCAACTCCCGTCACATGCTAATTTGGAAACGGATATAGATCGAACACATATCCCAATACAAAGGTGAAATATTCCGACGTATTAATAAGTAACTTAAACAGCATAGAAGCAGAGATCCCATCATCAAACAACACAATAGAACAGATGGTCTTGAAACAAGCAAGGCAAGAAACGAGTAATACGACGAGTTCTTCAAAACCTTGGACCCGCGCTTTATAGCTGGGGAGATTGCAAGGCAAAACACAAGAGTATTGGGCCTCCAGTAGGGCAAGCACAACTTGAGCGCGACTCGAGTGAAAAAGAGTCGCGGACACTTTCAACCAATCAGATCGCTCGTAGATAGCGCGCGTGACTTAAGGCGACGTGCTGATTGCTTGGAAGGAGCGCGACAAAGAGTTGAGTTGAGTTGAGAAAGAAATGGGTTTGACACAAGCAGTATGTCTATATTGTATGATTTTCATAAGATTTCAACTTGCTCCTTGTTTGGAGACAGACCATCAAGGTTCCTCCCCTACCCGTGAAGTGGGTATGTAATTTTTTTTCTTGACTACCCCAGTGTGGGATGTCATTGGATAGCAATTTCAAAAATACTGTGGGTTCGTAGTTTTGACAGTTTTTGGATTGAGGCATCCGTTTGTGAATTATTAAGCTTTAACGTGCAAAATTTTGTTAGAGTCATGTGTCCCCCCCTGCCAGCCAAATGGTTGGTCTTGGATACGTGAAAAAATTCGCGATAGTAGTACATATGACGAAGTTAAAAGGAAAACTATCACAGCTAAGTAGGCTTTACAAGTTTTTGAGATATAACACATTTTCGAAAACCGCAAAAATAACTTTGTCATTCATACGAATACTATGAAAAACAAAGTTATTAACCACTTTACGTGTAGGGGAGGTAACCTAAGAAAAATATTTTTCAAAATTTTACTTTACCACATTGTTGGCGTGATAAATATGTATATTCATGCCAAATTACGGCTTTCTAGGACTAAGAGTCTATGAGCTAGACTGGGGTCTAAGAGTCTATGAGCTAGACTGGGGACAGACGGACGGACAGACGGACATGGCGAAACTATAAGGGTTCCTTGTTGACTACGGAACCCTAAAAACGTCAGCTGGCTCTATGTTGGTGGAAAACCCGTCAGCTGACGTATTTAAATAAGCGATCGGCGCCCACGCCTGAGTCTTATGCTCCCTATTTCACTGCACCAGCTGACGACCTTTCCACCAACATAGAGCCAGCTGACGCTTTTATTTATTCAAAATAGCATGTAAACTATCATCTGACACGTTTTCAAGTGAGAGGAAATCACTGAACGAAAAAAATTTTTTTGCATGTTCCTATGGCCAGCTGACGTATAATCCACCACGGTACGGCCAGCTGACTTTTCATATCTTCTAATAATTGCGTTAACTATCATTTAACAAATTTTCAGTCGGGAGGAAATGACTGAAAATAAAAAAAATTACGTGTTTGAGGGGCTGCCGCTGCACCACCCGTTCACCATACTTCATAATACAACTCTCTCGAGCATTTCACGAGTTTTCGCTTGAGAGGAAATTGGCAGTAAAATCTGTTGCTGGCTCACGGACTACTATCTTTTATTAAGATAGATTATTTATTATTTTTATTTAGATTATTTCCCCAATCACCAAGGTATTAGTTAGTTGGTTAGTTTTCTCTATTGTTGCATTGATTTCACTGGTAGGCGTACTGTGTTGTCTAACAATGTCTTTTATATTTTTATATGCATCAACCGTTGCGCAATTAATTCTAAGCTGATTTTTGTTCATGATTTTATAGGTGACATCCGATTTATCTGCGACTTTCAAGAAGTTCCGTGAGCTTGTTACGTCTTCAATGCCATATAGAAATATTGGAATCGTATCATTCGTATAACTTCGGAAATAAATTAGCTACAAACTTAAAATTTTGGTGTCCTATTGTGCATGCAGCATTTGAGCGTTCTAAACCTATCCAGTGTTTGCTTCACGATGACTTGGCGGGGACCCTGCCGTGCCCCCAAATATACAAATATAAGCATAAAGTAGTAAAAATGTCCGTTATCAGTATAATTTCCAAATACGGGTTCAACGGATGTTGCTTACATAATCTCGTCTGTCAAGGTGTTTCGGCAGAAAACGACTTGGCAGACTTATATATTCCTGAATTAAGGGTTCATACTCACCGACTGGAATTGGTTTCATGCTGGTATCATATAGGTATATTAATGGGTCCCGATGGTCACCTTTGAGAGCGTCTGCCAAGCACTTCCGGCAAAAAAATACTGGCAGATTTCGCTTTTCTGTATCTACCAGTAAATTTCTAACTGATACCGTAACTATTATATCGGTATCAGATGGGTAAAAAACGCCCCCTTTTTCGCAACGAAAATGTCGGTTTTTTCTTTACTTGCGGCAGGTTCCGCCATGGCAGACTATCACATTCGGACTTAGCATCACTTTTATGGAAAGCCATTGTGCATTTCATCGCGGTATCAAATCGGTACGAAATTTTGCGGTCGGCTCTCCACCTATTAAGGCAAGAGGGCTTGGCTGTTGTCTTATGTTTTAGTTTAAAGCCGATTTAGAGACGTTTTCACTTTGTAAAGAAGTGTTTATATTATTTAAATTAATTAAATTATTATTAGTAGGTAAGCTACTAAAATCAGAGTCAAAAGACTTTGGCTTGCCACCTTGAAAGGTGTCTTGTAAATTAAAAGCTAACAATTTAGCTATTTTTGTCCTAAACCTATTTGCAAGATACATAGTATCCGATGTCAAAATAAAATTATTAATAAAATTATTAATATCAAAATATAAAACCTTGTCACTATGACAATTTATCAAGTTGAACAAATATGAGTTTAACTCATATATATGCTGATTCTGCTCCCTAGTTAGGTTTTTCGCGTAAGGAAATGAGCTAATTACTAATTTACAGCCGGTTTCAGACTGTAGTTTCAATAAAAAGTTAATATTCATCAAGATTTCACGTTTCCTAACTTGGGAGCTGTCGCCACATAAAATAATTATGTTGGTCAAACTATCTATTTCATACAAAGATAAACTATGCACAATATCTTCAAAAGACTTCCCAGGTGTACATACATTTATAACATTTCTATTATATATATTTTTCATCGTTACTCCTAGACCTTGTCCCAGTTTATCTGAGAAAAAAAAAATCTTGCAAGCTTAATTTGACCCACTTCCCATTGTCCGATAGAGCTGAAATTTTGTATACAGGTTTGGTTTAGATAAAAATACAATATTAAAGTACAATCAGCAAAAAAGCTGGTCATAAAAATGAAATTATTACTAAAAAATTGTTACACTTACTTATCTATTTAGTCCGCGTTTTCGGTTTATGACAATAGCTTTCCCATGACACGACCAATATCAGGTGTGATGAAGGAAAGTTAACCCGTTGTGGATAAAAAAAACATCATAATTCAATTACATTATGTAAATAATAAATATCTCGAAGTAATATTCCATTTTACTTTATAATGCTTTAAGAGTAGCTTTAGATACTATAAGCAATGCTATCTCTTATTCTACATGTAAAACTGCTTCTTTAGAAGTTTATTTTGAAAGAAAAAATTGCCATTATCGCAACTCACCGATTCCCGGAATACATAATGTTTACGGAAACCGAAGTTTGCGCAAATACCAATAAAAATAGCTACAAGGTAAAATTACTCAATAGAAAACTTTAACAAACAATGAACGCGTATTAAAGGTACTCATATACTCGTAAGTCAATATTTTTAAAGCCCGTAATGATACTTACAGTTATTTATACACCGTATTTTTTTAAACGAGACCATACGGCTCGCACTGTCAAAAAGGTAAAATTACTCAATAGAAAACTTTAAACAAACAATGAACGCGTATTAAAGATACTCATATACTCGTAAAGTCAATATTTTTAAAGCCCGTAATGATACTTACAGTTATTTATACACCTTATTTTTTTAAACGAGACCATACGGCTCGCACTGTTAAAAAGCTATCTGATCTCATGCAGAGCCAAGCTTCTAACTCTATAAGCTCTAACTTTACAAACTCTACACCTTACTAAACATTATGTGGCATACGTGCCCCCAGATATGTCGTCCTTTTAAAATAATCAAAAGGTTTTCAGCAAAATGGCAGCAGCTTGGTAATGCCACAAAGCTTAATACTTACTTACGTATATGGTAATTTTTAATCACCCCGGATAATTTTAGGGATTATTCTACTCATGAAAACAAACAACTTTTATTATGGGACCAACACTGAAAACTGAGTAGATTAATCCCTAAAATTATCCGGGGTGATAAAAAAATTTACATGTAAGTATTAGCTGCTACCATTTTGCCCATTTTGAAGGATAAAAAACGTTATCAATTTAATAAATTCTCAGTTCTTCTCACTTACAGTAAAAACACAGCATATTAAGGTTTTGTACTCAAATCCAACCCAAAATAATAAGCAATATTAACGCAACACAAGAAAATCGTTACTAGCACGTGATTAGCTGAGACGGTACAATGTTACGACCGCCGTAGTACATTGTAATAAGGTGTATTTCTCCCCAGAAATGAGAGCTTTCTCGTGTAATGTACAGGGATATTACAGCTGATGCCGCGGGCAAAAAGTGATTCAACTAATGAATAGCTGTTGGGAATTTCGTGTAAGATGTTGTAGAACAAGGTGTTTACGTACAGTCGTCAGCATGTCAAAGTTATCTTTACTATAATCCATACTAATATTAAAAATTAAAGTGTGTTTGTGGGTTTGTTTATCAAATTATATCAAACCTTCAATGTTGAACTTTGTATCAGACAATTTTAAGCCATATTTCTTTTTTTTATAGTTTTTATAACTTTCCAAATGATGCTTATCTATCATCACATATATTTAATCCGACCTTTAACACTTCTAAATTGGAAAACAACCATTTCTCCCTATAATTAATTCATCAACAACGTAAAACATTATTTAATGCTAGTATGAGTAGGCCATATAGTGAAAAACGTTTTTTTTTAAATGCTTCAATCAATGTATAATGCGTCAACAAACCACAGTGTAATCCGTAGACAGTAAGTCGTTTAAACAGATGTTGTGGTTTAGAGAATGCCTATGTGTTTCCAATCACCGAGAAAATGTTGTTTCGTATTATAATCACCTTTGCTCACATGTTTTAATTATATTTGTTTGTATGTGTTTTTATGTGCAATAAAGAGTATAATAATAAGTACTACTCAAAACAAAATAAGGGCCACTGGACTTTTTTCATACAAACGAGCTCATTTTAGCGTCTCATAGATAAGTAACGTTTTGTATCTCTGTAATTGGTTTTGGCCACTTATTTAATGCCGAACTTTTGTAGTACCTACCTATAGCGAAAATTCAAAACTATCTAAATCCAGAATTAATCAATATATTTTAATGTGCTCGAAACTAATCAATGGCCATACAATAATTTAATTGTAAAAACAAAGGTTTATAATGACTTTCATCCTAAACAAATGTCTTAAAATATTCATTTACTTATTGAAAAAAAAAACGTATCACATAAGGAATTCTAACGATTGTTAAACAAAAATAACTTAAAGTTATATAGATAACTTCTATAGCAAAAAGTGGCCAAAACCGGGGCAGTGGCCAAAACAGAAGCTTCTGCCCTACTTGGAAACAACAGGGTTCGGATCTTTACATTACATCATAAGTTCATTTCTTAGATTTCGTTCGTAATCTAATCACAGATACTTACCTATTATGTTTTAAGTAAGTGACCTCATTTCATAAGTTTGTTTGTTAAGATTTAATTGATCAAGTGCAGTGTTTTGCAAGTGCATATGTAGGTATATTTCCATTCAATATCTACATCCGAACTCGATCGCACTGCAATATTTTAAAGCTAAAGATACTGACTTTCTAATCAGCTGTGGCCCTACCTATGTCCGACCGAATGCATTCATCAATATGCATGTAGGTGTAACGGGGCACTCGTAGAAACAGATGGCCAAGCGTTTATTTTTACCAATTATTATTAGCTTAGCCCTTTTGACCGCAAGGCGGTTGCTTTGACAGCAGAGTAGGAAATCAAAGTTGTATAATTATAATGCAGTTATTTATGTAAACATTCGAAGTTATGTGGAATGTATCTTATTGATGTTTTTATTAGTGGTTAATGATAATGACCCTAATATCAAAGTAGTATAAGTTCTGAAAAATAGCAACATTGTATATTTTTCTGATGTAAGGGCGCGTTGACATATAACGTCCGTTTTTACAGGATCCTTTTTAACGGATCCGTCGCTACTGGAGATAGTATTCACACAGCATTTATGCTACTGCACTTGCTAAGCCTCGCGCGGTTCGATCCGATAAACGGATCAGTATACTGGATCCGTAATACTGTATTATGTGTGAACTGGCTCATACAACTACATACGCTAATAAAACATACGTTTAAACGGACCTGTAAAACGGATTGCTGCTTATTTTGTCGGATCAGTATTTTCTACTGGATCCGGAATACTGTATTATGTGTGAACTCGCTCATACAACTACATACGCTAATAACATACACGTTTAAACGAACCTGTAAAACGGACGTTATATGTGAACGCGCCCTTACAGATTCACGCATATATTATTTTCCTAGTTCACTTATAGCATAGTAAAATATACTTTTACTATGCTTATAGGTACCCTGGGCCTTACTTTGTCAGCTGTCAAACAATGTTATATATATTTAGTCATGTTGATTGCAGGACGGAGCTATACACTGCGTATAGCGCCATCTCGCTTACAATATTACTATAACATTGTTTGGAAGTTCGCAGTAAGGCCCATGATCAAAACCGAGTCACAAATTGTTTAATCTCTTAGTTAGTGAGTTACCAATATTATGTGAAATGTGTTTGGGTGGAGGCGCTGGCAGCTGTGGTACCTACAGTTCATACTAGTACAGCTGCCAATGTTAACCTCTTAGATCTTTTATGCAAAGTTTGTGTACTTAATTTATTTAGTAGCTTAAGAGAATAATTATGTAAAATTGAATAGTCAATAAACTATTATGTATTATTTATTATTATCATTATTTTTAAATACCTAAAATCTTTTAATAGTAAGTACCTAAGTACTCGAGTGAACAGCCACTTCATTTTACCAAATGGAATCTTTAATTAAAATCAGGAATCGAATTAAAACACAACTCTTTATTTAACCCGTAAATCACCCACACCGCGGTCCCTTAATCCCTATGGGTCAAGAATACATAAAACCCAAATCAGATATCGAACCTGTAAACACAATGCTCCCAGAATTAACAATAAGTGCACCGTGAGGGAATGCTGCCTTTTTGAATTATGCAGGCAGTAGACTTGTGCATGATTTAACTTTAGAATAAAAGAGCTTTTAAAATCCGTTTGGATTTTGGGATGAATAAATGTTGGTTTGATATATTCCGAAAGATTTAAAGCCGTTTTGGGAGTAATTACAATATTTCTTAAACGAAACGCGTAAAATAGCCCGTAAAGTTGTATATTGTAAATTACTATTTGCATTTCTGTTTGTATAAGTATAAAACTTAAAAACGTCCTTCCCCTTTATTTCGCTTACAATAACACGTCAACAGTACACATTCAAATCAATATTTCCAAATCTTTTTTTCAAGCCAACCAACCAAATTCATATGTTGGATTCTAATAAAAATAAAAAATAAAAATGTGAGACCATTATAAATCTTTACTAACGGTTTGTGTCGAAGTTCTCTAATGAATAATGTAATAAAATCGCTACAAGTTAATTCATTTAGATTAGAACTTGTCGATAAAATATGCAACGAACATACAAAGTCAAATGTCAATTACCGACGTACTATGACATAATTTTCTACATAGTTTCTTACAAATTGGTAATGTGAATAGCGGATCCCAAAAAAAATCTAAGAGACATAAAAAAACAAGCATGTTATTAACAGTTTGCAATAAGCTGGAGAAATTTTTAGTTTTTTTGCGTATCTCTGAGAGTAATATACGATTGCGTTACATAAAATATTAGAACATTACACTTATGATTATGAAAGCAGTTTATGCTTCGCAAATTCGACAACCGCGGTTACCGCTCCGCGCTGCACCGCGTTCTATGAACTCCTCAAATTAAAAAATAATGTAGATTCTTGGGTGGATAAAATTAAAACACTTGAAAAGCTATTTTTTTTAAACTACAGACTACTATTTTGGCTACAAGACAACCATAGCTCGCCAGACACATACCCGACCTACAAACTATAAAAGGGATGTCGAATAGATATTTATTTTTATAGCTGCTACTAAAAGATAGTCATCTTTAGAAGCTTTCTCTGTTTATGTCCTTATATTGGCTACTGTCTGCTACAGACGGACTGTTAAACTTTTTATAGATAGATAGTGTTTGTGACGCTTTTTACTTAGAAACACAATGTTATTCCTTTTAGTTTATTGTAAGCTTTATAGCTAAAGCAAAGTTTGAATGAAAATCTCACGAAATAAAAGCAAGTTTTAAGCCACAATATATTTTTGGCCCCATACTGTTTTAAGTAATAAATCTACTAATATCGATTTAAAAACCCGTACATCATTCACTCACTCCTATCTAGAATCGCTAAGCGGTTTGGGACTGATGTGTGGAATAACCGATTATACTAGAATCGAACTAAGAAAAGGTAAAGTTACCAAAACATGCATTGATCATATATTTGCGCGGTTACCTACATTATGTTCCTACTCGGCGGCGCTCGACACAGTACTGGCTGACCATCGGGCCGTAATATTCTGTTGCACTAGCGATACCAGTTCCGACTCCGAGCGGATGCAGGGTGACTCTCAAACAATTATTAATCACTAGCTTTCCGCTCGCGGCTTCGCTCGCGTGAACTACACGACGTTATCCCGCGGGAGTGTGATATTTTTCCGGGCTAAAAAGTAGCCTATGTTCCTCTCCAGACTATAAAGTATCTATGTCCCAAATTTCAGCCAAATCCGTTCAGCCATTTTGGCGTGATTGAGTAACAAACATCCAAACATCCAAACATCTAAACATCCAAACATCCAAACTTTCACATTTATAATATTAGTAGGATGATTTTTTATATAAGGAGTTAAAATCTGTAAACTGGTCAACGACTAATGACATGAAATGTAGTAATGATATTTACAAATTTATTCATAAATCTATTCTAGATAAAATTAAAATAGCTACAACAACGAAAACTTTTAAAAGGAAAAGCCATCACGCAAATAAACTGCCTTGGGTAGATGATAATGTATTGAAGCTGCGTGAGAAATGTGACATACTCTTTCATTCATGGAGGAAAAGTGGGAACAACCCTGTCTTAAGGTTACAGTATAATAAAACTAGAAATACGCTACACAAAGTATTGGAAAACAAGAGAAATTTTTATTATATTAATGAAATAAAAAATAATTTTAAGGACACGAGGAAGGTTTATCAAATACTTAACCGAATGATAGGCCGTACTACTCGATCCATTGATGCAGTGATACTTGGGGCGTTCGATGCTCAAGGACTTACTGTCAAAACTATAGCTCAAAACTTCTCACAAGAATTCCAAAAGGCTGTACATAATATCATCCCTAAAAATCCAAGAGCAATTTGTGCTGAATTATGTAACGAATCCAATGATTCGAGTATATTCTTCCAAAAAGCTACAGCGAATAGAGTTTACAATATATTAAAACGCTTAAATTCAAGAAAGGCTCCAGGAGCCGATCATATTAGAATTTCTCATTTAAAATTGATAGGAAAAGATGTGTCTACTGCGTTAGCTAACCTAATAAATTGCAGCATAAAGACTGGTGTTTATCCAGATCAACTTAAACATGGACATATAAGACCAGTTTATAAAAAGGGGAAATTAAGCGACTATTCTAATTATCGCCCAATAACACTACTTTCCTCCGTAGACAAAATAGTAGAAAAATATGTATGTCAACAAATCAATGACTTTTATAGAAAACATAACATCATTTACCCAAGACAATACGGATTTCAAAGCGGGAAAAGTGCTGATGGGCTGTTATCGTGTTTTACTGATGAAGTAAATGAGCATCTTAATAATAAACATCAGGTTTTAGCACTGTTTATCGACTTTTCGCGTGCCTTTGATACCCTTAATCATGAGCTGTTGTTAAGGAAGCTGGATCATTGCGGAATTAGAGGGCCTTTATTAAAATGGTGTGAAAATTATATGAGTAACCGTTCACTGGCTGTAAAAATTGAAAATCAGCTAAGTGACCCTGTCAAAGTAACTCACGGCACAGCTCAAGGTTCTGTTTTGGGTCCGGTCCACTTTTTAACCTATGTCAACGATATGAGCTCCTGCATAAAATACTCCAGGTGCTTCCAGTTTGCTGACGACACTTGTCTATTATCCGCTGATAGGGATCCGCAAAAGGCTTTTTATCAACTACAGTGCGACTTTAATGCTTTGATCAAATGGTGTCGTGACTCTGGATTAGTAATAAACTCCCAGAAAACTAAATTGCTACACATATCATCACCTTATATACGTCCAGCAGCACCTATTGGCAATCTGATAGGCCACCATGACTACTGTCTCCGTAATTCAAGTGATCACCTTTGCAACTGCCCGATCATAGAAAATGTAAAATCACATACTTATCTTGGATTGAAGATCGATCAAAAGTTTAATTGGAGCCTCCATATTGACCATGTTTGCGATAAACTCAGACAGTTTCTAGCAAATATGACAATATTAAAAGCTCGAATCCCCTTTAAAGTAAAGTTATTGTTGTATAATGCACTTGCTGGATCGTATATACGATATGGATTAAGTAGCTATGGGCGAACTTACAAAACCTACACTAAACTAATTTATAACCTCCAACTACGAATAATTAAAACAATTGTAAGTAATAACATTAAACAACAATATTCTTCGGATGAAATGAAATTATTCCAACTATGTAATATTTTGCCAATTGATATTCAATTGAAAAACAATATCTTAAACGAAACCTTTTTTAAAAAAACCTTTAAAAAATTGAATCACCCTACATTTACTCGTGGGATTGCTCGGAGCAAACTCCTTATGCCGAGGGCGAATAATGTGTACGGCGAAAGAACTACCGCCTATATTGTGCCCCGCTTGATTAATAAACTACCTGCAAACCTTGTCGACAGTTTAACTCAAGTAAATTTAAGATTTAAATTAAAAAAATACTTTTTAGAAACCTTAGAATGCACCTAGTTCTCTCTTTGCAATAGTATTTAAGTATAGTTAGTTACTTATAATAAGGCTTATAAGTATGTTTATCGTTTATTTTTTTATTTATTTTTTTCTTGTACCTACCTACCTGCCTACCTACCTAATGAAATCCAACGCGTCATTGTCAACAGCGTTGTTACAAACCTTAGTGGATTTTTACGCTGTTTATAATAATTAAGTTAATGTAAATCGTTGATACAATAAATAAACTAAAAAAAAAAAAGTATTCTTTTTACGGTTCAATAACACATGTGATACGAATTCGAACAAATTGTGAACGTTTGCTCAAAAGGCAGACTAATGCAATTTAACCATGCACATGGCAAGTGCGCAATGCATCACTCAACCCTCTACTTCTACCTCTGTCTAACCACATACAATCTATCACCTGTCTCGCTCGACAAGTCCACCCCATCGCGCGTCCTATTCGCATCAAGGGTTGCCATGGAAACCATCCAAAACAACGCTCTTTGGGGAAACACCAGCTTAAAATGATCTTTATCTTTGAAACAAATATTAGAAATCAAAGGTCTTGTTAATTTGGGTATAGCTGAGATTACCCTGTCTCTATTAATGGAAATTAAACGTTAAATGTGCGGATTAAAGTATCATTTTGGGCAATTAATCTCGGAAGGTGCAACACTATACTTAAGTATGGGGAAGGTTGGGATAATCCAGGGGTCGCAAAATTTATAGTCGGGACAAATGTTTGCGATGTACCTCCAGTAGTAATTGGTATAGATGAAGACGTCACATAATTTAATGCCTACTACTATGCATTTGCGAAGGGATAAAATGCTATATAAAATTTTATAGTATTAAAGAGATTATTGGAATAATTCTTCAACTGACTATGTTGATTGTTGATGTAGGTGTATAGTAAGTACCCCTAAAGTAATAAAAAAATTAAGTTAACTTCTTATCCTTTATAGTTATAATAAACATGGCAAATAAAAGCAATATTGGGTTGCTTTTATTTGCCATGTTTATTATAACTATAAAGGATAAGAAGTTAACTTAATTTTTTTATTACATTGGTTCACACTCACTCAGGTATCTGTAAAGTGAACAAAACGAAGCTCTGTCTCCAAAAGCTTCACTGTGAGTAGGTGCCGTGTTTAAAAGATATTCCTAATCACTCTCACACTTAAACACTGAGCTACATCAAAATCAACGCTGATGTTTCTGACTAAGTAGAACCGGTTCCCTACACATCATATACCTACAGGGCTTTATTGATATCAAAGCTCATGTTCTTTCACTTTATACTCATCTATCCCGCCTATCCCCCACATGATAAAACAACTGGCTGACTTAAAAAACGCTCAATCTCCATACAATAGTCTGACAGACGCCGAAGTTTGCATTTCACAATTGCACTCGGAACATCTCGAGGGTAGGTGGAAATCAATTCGCGGCACTGCAGATGTAGGGAGCGACCCTAGCTCAGACAAGGGTGCGCATCTTAGGGTTAACTCTTACTGGGTCCATTGCACCACGAGTTTTTAATGGGTTATTAAATTAATCAAATTCGAAAAGGGTATGGTTTAAAAGTGCTTGACTATAAAGTTTAATAGATAAGGATAATTTTGACTTTTGCGTTCTTCTGACACGCCCGCTATGAAAATCATATTTTTTTTTATTCTGTCTGGGTGAACCGAAGTATCTACGAATAAAAACTGTCCGTGTATATATTTTTCAAAATATAATTTTAGATATACATTCCTATACTTAACCCTATTTGTAATTACTTCTACTTTGCATTCACAATGCAATTTTTATTATTAAAAAGGAAATATTAGAAAATAATTAGTTTGAGGATGAGTCCTTTTTTCTAAGATTTAGTTTTCCATAACCCCTACTTGTGTTTGTTTAACGTTAGTAGACACCACGGGTTCTTCGTAAAGTATTCTACTTACACTTTTTAGGATCCTTTATTTGCGCTTTCTTTTTAATTTACGTGACAAAGACAACATTTTAAAAGCAATAAGTCCTACCTAATGTCGGTTGCTACAAATGATTAATCTAAACAACCAATCAATCAAATGGCTAGATATGCCGGATGAACAATGGGCACTCACGGGAGTTGACCTACTTGTCCCGGACGGAGAGATAAGCACGAACCGACGGGACTTCAGCAGACAAGTTCGTGGGGACCAATTTAGGCTGTCAATCAATTAGGTAAACTCTGGATAAACAGGGTGAAATCACTGGTTTAATTTATTAATAGTGCGATTGAAAAGTCTTGCTTTAAAAGGCCTAAAAAAGTTCCATACGCCATTTTTCTTGCTTACTGCAAACTAGTAAGTTCTTCAAAACCATATATCCAGAAGGAAACGAACCTTTGCGATTGCTTTATTACTTATAACAATAAGTCAGAATATTGATTGCAATAATAGTCAATAAGTTACACCGCTAGTTCCGGATGAACAATGGACACCCACGAGAGTTGACCCACTTCTCCCGGACGGGGCGATAAGCACGACCCGACGGGACTTCAGCAGACAAGTTCATGGGGAGCAATTTGAGCTGCCAATCAAATAAGTAAACTCTGGATAAAAAGGGTACAATCACTGGTTTATTCAATTACAAGTGCGATGGAAAGATCTTGCTTCATTGAGGCCGTCTTCGAAAGCGCGACTTTTTAAGTTCTGTAAAGCCAAATAAATATGCAAAAGGGAACACAGTTTTAGTTTACTCTTACTCGTTGTAAGAGCAAAAAGATCCAACAATGGTACCAAAACCACTTCTCTACTCCTACCTAACCCAGGCTGCATGGGCACATCGAGCTTCCACAAACGAACAGACAGAAATATTGATTGCATTGCAATAACTATTATACAAGATTTATACAAGATTATTTCTGCTTGGTGGTAGGACTTGTTCTTAGTCCGCCTGGCTAGCTACCACCATCTTATCTAAGTCTGACGCCATAACAATGATGTTTTCAGCATTATTGTTTTCCGGCAGTTAGAGATAAGATAGCCAGCTCCTCAGTGATTGAGGATTTCGGGAGAAGTGCGCTTCCACCATCAGCCTTATCACCACTTAAGTTGAGGTGTGTGTCAATTTTCGGAGGAGTTAAGGACCTGATGAACAATGGGCTACCACTACTCCCGTACGAGGCGATAAGCACGAACCGACGAACGGAACCTCGGGCAAGTTCATGAGGACCAATTTGAGCCGTGTCGTCGTCATAACAATTAGTAATTACTAACGCCAAAGCAACGATGTTTTCAGCATTATTGTATTTCAGCAGTTAGAGATAACATAGCCAGTTCCTCAGTAATAAGGGTTTCCGGGAGAAGTGCGCTTCCACCTTATCATCACTTATCATTTATCATGAGGTGTGATGAAGGCTAAGAGCTACCCCGTTGTGGATTTTAAAATATATAGGAACCAAAGTAATAATAACAATTGAGTGGGGTAGTTTTCTTTTTACCAAAGCCTGCTTAACTTCATTCGATAAACGCGCAATAAAAAAACTGTAATTCTCCATTTATTAGAGTGCAACGAACTCTTAATCTTATGCCGCATTGAATTAGTGGGCAAAAATAACAATTAAATTATATGAAAGTTATAGTAGTAATAAGAAATATTTTTTATTTTCCTCATTATCAAAATTTACAATGTCTGTCTCTTTGCTACCTTGACACATTCGGATATCGAATCGGAGAACGCCAGACGACCTACTTGTCTAACCACAGAGGTGATTCAATAAATAACTATAACACTCGTACGAATGATTCAATTAAAAGATAACAACTTAGAGAGAGGGTAGCTAATTCAAATTCATTTAATTAATTTCCTTGATTACTTTTCCAAAAAATTGCCTATTCACTTTATAATTTACCTTGTGTGAATAGTCATTTAGCTATAATCAAAATAATGCTGTAACGGAAACGTTTTACTAAACATTAGATGAATCAGAGGAATTTAACTGCTAACTATGTAGCGGTTTACTTCAGAAAATAACTATTGAATGCTTTACATACGCAAATCTATACATATAATAAAACAGAAACGGAAAAAAAGTCTGTACATGAAAGATTAAAAAAAAAAAATTACTGCTATGTGATGTGTACAGGATATAGACCCCAAAACGATAGATATTAAAATTTTTGTCTGTTTGTCTGTTTGTCTGTTTGTCTGTTTGTCTGTTTGTATGTTCGCTTTTCACGCAAAAACTACTGAACGGATTTTTACCAAATTTTGTGAAGTAATAGCTTATAACCCGGGTCAACATATAGGGTACCTTTTATTGCGGGAAAATTTCTTTATATTTAATAAAAAACCCTTATTCCTACGGGAAAATACAAAGACTGATTCTTACTAAAATAGATGGCGCCACATGATTATGAAAATACGTTATATTTAATCACTGTCTCAATTAATAATGAATCATATTATTTTTTTTTACCTGCTTCAAAACATAATATAAATTGAAACCCATCCAGGCCCATATAAAATCATTAAAATAATTTCATGTTATTTACGTCATTATATCTACTAAGCAATAGATGGCGCAGGTAGTCAGTAAGATATACCTCTCACAAAAGTACATTCGAATGATTATTTTAATTAGGGTGAAAGCCCCCTCTGTTGCCACTTTAAGATGTTTTTCACTTCTTTCGCATCATAACTACTAAGCAATAGATGGCGCAGGAAGTCAGTAAGATTACGATATACCTTTCACAAATGTACATTCGAATGATTATATTAAGTAGGATGAAAGCCCCCGCTGTTGCCACTTTAAGATGTTTTTCACTTCTTTCGCCTATGGTCTTAAGTAGGTATCTATAAAATACAAAATTTATATCTAAAATTGTCAAGAATGTATCTTATACTTTTCTTTACATTTTTAAAATCTTACAATACAAAAAAACTACTTAAAAAAAATTTACAGACTCCAAAAAGTATTTGTCAACTGAAAAGGAAAAATATAATATCTATAATTTAGGTACCTTTTTGAGGTCGGTGCCAGTCAGTTTATTTTTTTTAATTACTTTTTATTTCTTAAGTTTTAGTGTACAATAACAATAAGTTTTAGTGAATTGTACTATAACATACCCACGGAAACTACTAAACTGATTTTGATGAATCTTAGACTGTTTTCAAAGTTAGAATACACCTAATTTAAATCAAATAGAATCATCTCGATATGCCTTAAGATTTCGAGAAATTCGTGGACAAACATAGTAAAAAACATATAACTAAGTATTCATATACTTACGAAATTTAGTTTTATTTTAGTAAATTAAAAACCTATTTTTTAAAATTAAAATGTGCGAAGGGTGCCGATTGATGTGTTTTTGTTACTACTTAACTAACTTAGATAAAATAAAAGAAACATCTAATTCGATGTAAACTGAATTATTACTATTGTTATTATGACTTAAAAGTCATAGATAAAAAGTATATTATCAAGCAAAAGTTATTAACGAAATGTTTTAAGCTAAGTAAGCACTCGGGGCAGTGGCCAAAACTGAAGTTTTCACCCTATTGATGTAATATTTCTATTTCGCATTTCCACTCGACGCTAGATGTCGCTACAGTAAGTATAGTGGTGCCACAAATATATCTGACCCGGTGACAGTGGTCGTGGAGGAGCCACTAGCAATACAAAATTAACTGTCAAAATGGACTGCCGGCAGTCAACAGTATATTTAGTACCAAGAACTAACCACTGTGTGAAATAAGTTTGTCGCAATGTAGACAAAATGTCACCAATGTAATTTTGAAAAATTTGCTCATAAACGCTAAGTGGCCAGTACGTAGATACCGACTCCTACCTACCATTTTTTATGTCATTTAACCGGCTCTGGCTACTTAGGCCTTCAGCCGTAGGTACCATCCAATAAAATAAAGGAATATTAAAAATAGTTTTCTATCTAACTTATTTATTCATTTATTTACTAGGAAAGCTTACATAAATGATGTTAAATTAAACAATTAAATGGTATATCATTACATTTTATACCTGTTACTTAAAGAAAGTTAATTACAAGCTCTCACAAATAGGAAATGTCTCCATATCAAAATACTAGTAGCCTTCCGCCCGCGACTTCGCAAGCTCGGACTAAACGACGACGTTATCCCGCGGGAATGTGATATTTTTCAGGGATAAAAAGTAGTCTAAGGCAGCCATTACACAGTCCATCCAGATCGCGATCACTGATCGTGATCTTGATCGCGATCGAGATTTACTATGTAGATATTTTGCGATCAAGATCGCGAGCCGTCAATCACCTTCGTACACAGTCAATCTGGATCGCGATCATTGATTTTAATCGCGGATCGCGATCCAGATTGACTGTCTAATGGCTGCCTAAGTATGTCACTTTTCAGCTGCCAAACTATTCCCATTCCAAAAGTCACGTCGATCCGTTGCATCAATTTTGACGTGAAAGACGGATAAACAAACAAACCCTCATTCACATTTATAATATTAGTATGGATACACACAATATCTTTTTCATTTTATAGTAAAAATATGATTGGCCTGATATTATGCATTACTAAGTAAGAACATAAATTTTAGCTTGATACCTCCCACGCATACTTGAGAAAAAGTTTCTTGATAGGTAGACGGACAGATCTATGAATGAGGGCTCAACTATGTTCATGCAGCATTTGATAACAACATACCATGTTCATACCCTAGCCTGCATATTCGATATTCTTTAGACCCTTTTAGTAGAGAATAGGATTTCAAGAAGAGCGTTATGAAATCTGGGCAACAAACACACATAAACTAAACTAACACAAAAGTCACTACACCGCGCGTACGAAGTCGCGGGCAACAGCTAGTAATGAATAAGCACTTATTTAGCCGTTCCTAAAATCAAGGTCTTTAGTAACAAGATGGATGAAATAAAATCCGGAAAATCCTTGCCAGAAACATATTTTGAAATCTAGTGTGCCCTAAGAACCCAGAATCTATATGGACTTAATGGGTACCAAAAGTTTTATTATACAGCACAATAAAACACCCCACTGAAAGTCCAATTTCTAAATCGACCGACCGAACGGGGTGTATTGTATGAGCTATAGGTATACAGGCCGTTAAAATTTGTGTGACAAAATCTTTATTAAAAAGGGCTTTTTTTAAAAAGCACATATTTTGACTAGCCCATCGGAGCTAGTTGTGAGATAATAGAGCTATAAGTACTTCATTTTCTTTATATATTAAAATGAATCCCTATTTCCCTTGGTCACGCGGTCACGCCATAACGCGTGAACTGCTGGACCGATTTGGCTAATTTTGATCTTAAAATGTTTGTGGAAGTCCAATTAAGGAAGGTTTAAACGGAGATAGGAGAAGGAGGAGTAAGTAGGGATAAGGTAGGGGTAATGTAGGGGTAGAGTAGGAGTAGGGTAGGGTAAAGGTAGGGTAGGGGTAATGTAGGGGTAGAGTAGGAGTAGGGTAGGGTAAATGTAGGGTAGGGGTAGAGTATGGGTAGGGTATGGGTAGGCTAGGGGTAGAATAGAGGTAGGGGTAAGGTAGAGGTAGGGTAGGGTAGGGTAGGGCAGGGTAGGGTAGGGTTAAAGTAGGGTTAAAGTAGGGTAGGGGTAGGGTAGGGATAGAGTAGTGGTAGGGTAGGGATAGGGTGGAGTAGTAGGGCCACGGGAACGAAGTCGCGCTGGGTCAGCTAGTCAATAATAAAAATTGCATTGTGAATGTAAAAAATAAAAATAAATAAATATAGTTTAATAATCACATTCCTAGAAGAGTTATATGCCATAACAATCATCAAAGATCGCAGTCACGAGAAAGAAAACTCTTCATACCTCCTTCTAAATTTATAACCCCTTTTTTAAGATATTGCTTTTACCCAATCTCAACAAGATCCCTTCTAAAATAGGCACTTAATAAAGAGTTACGGGAAGACGGGAAATTGGCTTTTCAGTAAAAACCGAACAGGATATTACACGAAGAAACACAGAGGTTTCCATGATTAGTTGCTAACACATTGTCCTCCTCCTAGGTAAACAACCAACGCGATGCGATGCGACTCGACGCGAATATGTGTCCTACGTTTACACGACTAGTTAGAGCCTGCGTGCACTTGTGATTTTTAGTCGACCGCTATTTTAGTCGTATAACGCCCGAATTCTCAAACGCAAATCATCTTTCGGGGCGTCTCAAACATCATGGCATGGCATCTCTTTCATACGTTTGACATTTAAAGTGACAGGGCGATGTTTGAGACGCTCTCAAAGATAAGTAACGTACGAGTATTCGGACATAAGACGATCGTGATTAAACTGTCGGCCGATAGTTGGGCGATAGTTTAGTTGAATGTTGAATGCAGTGCGCGCACTCACATTATAGTTCTTCATGCACATTACCGACCGGCCGATAGTTTAATCGGTCGATTTTTAATCGTCAGTGCGCGCACTGCTATTTAACTCTATACTGAGGGCCTACTCTGAAACGCAAAACCCGAAACTTCGGTATACCCGTCCCTCTCACTCTCTAGCCGGGACAGAATCGAGTGAAAGAGGCGGGGCCAGCCGAAGTTTCGGATTAGCGTTTCAGAGTACGGCCCCTGAATCCGAGAACGATCAAACTATCGAACGATTAAAAATCACAAGTGCGCGCTGGCTCTTAATCATTAAATCGGTCTGCCTGCATGCATATATTATCCGCATCGCGTCGCTTCGCCCACCTAGGACAACGGCTAGATTAGCTATTTATGGCGTCGCTTGTATTTTACGGGACCCGGTGCGATTGCGATTTGTCTCTTTATCCCGGTGGATGGGACCCCTGGGGCCCCCCAAGGTATGGACCCATACAATCTCCTATAAAATATTCACATGAATGCCTCTACTAAATTTTAATTATTATGTTGCTGCAATAGCTTACGTGTTTTTTTATTCTTTAATAAGTAATGATACTGCATCACTGTACCACAACCACAATACACTTAGATGGAATTAAGTCATAAAATTGTTTGCAATAATAATAATTTTTACAGCATCAAGACGAATCAGATTTAACCTTTGATGTAGGCTTACTACTAGGGTAAACATCCATGCTAGCTAATATTATAAATTTGAAAGCATTCTTTGTTTGTCCGTATTCCGTAGTCCGTCCAAAATGGAGCAACGGATCGACGTGTTTTTTTGGTATACGTGACGGTCACGTGGTAGACGTGAGTTTGGTAGCTAAAGAGAGGAGAGGGAAATAAAATAAAAAAATAATTATTCACTTAGACATAATAAATAGATATGTACTTATGAATCGTCAACATTTTCCTACATACATACCTACACATCGGCTGCTATACATACATATACATAAATACATACACATAGACTATACTATACTATAAGGACATAGGCTACTTTTTATTCCGGAAACATATCTCATACCCGCGGGATAACGTCGTCGTGTAAATAGTCTCTCGGGCGAAGCCGTGGGCGGAAAGCTAGTTTTAAACTTTTAGTTTTTATCGCGATTTTATTACATTGTGTTGTGTTTGTGTTACACACTTTCGTGATTAAAATCGCACGAAATGTAAAAAGTCGCGATTTTAAAATCGATGAGCGGGGCGTGCCTTAGTCGCGGTAACACTACTAGACAACCGCTTGGAGTTTCAAAAAACGGCCGAGCAAAAGAGCGCGTTTCAAAGGTGCGCTCTTATTTCGTATCGCTCCCGACTGGGAGATTAAAACATTCGTTACCTTTTTCTCCAGTTAAAAAAGTCAGTCGGGCCCATGTTTGCGTGCGTTGTAGATCGAAGTTCCCATGGGAAAATGCAAAAATTGACACACTAAATTGATAACCGCCTAAAACCCGAGTCCCCGCAAACTGCACTTTCTATCGGCCGATAGTTTAGTCGGGCTCTTAATCAGAATGAAGATGTATGCAATACGGTATTTTACTGATTTTTTTTTATTTCTTTAAAATGTTTTTCGAAATATTAGCTACACAAAACAAGTTTTCATTTTGAATTATCTTGAATATTTTCAAAGATATAGGACTTCAAACTTTATAATTAGACAAGGACAGGACGCTATCTTAGTGACGTCAGTGGGTTAGTAGCGTCATAGTCACGCCATAGAAGATTTCGTTTTAGAAAGAGACAGCTATAGTCAAAATCAAACAGACTATAATTCTTTTATTATAAAACAGATTCAAATTATTTTTTCACATTTGGTATTCTTAATTGCAATATTTTTTAACGTCATCATTAAATATCTACATTTCAACAACAGTAAAATACCCTATTGCGCACACTAGAACGACTCGGTATTGTCTTCAAACTAACCAGTCGGCCAACTATCGGCCGATAGAAAGCACTGTCTGCAGAGAGCCGTGTCTCTTAGTTCGCGCAGACGTGGTTACAGGCATACGCTAGTCTCCTTTTTCTATATAAATAACTAGCGGATCCTCGCGGTTTTACCCGCGTGGTACCCGTTCCCGTAGGAATATCGGGATAAAATATAGCCTATGTCTCTCGGGAAGAATGTAGCTTTCAAATGGTCGAAGAATTTTCGAAATCGGTCCAGTATTTTCGGAGCCTATTCGATGCAAACAAACAAACAATCAAATCTGTCCTCTTTATAATATTAGTATAGAAAATGAATGTTGCTAAGCGCAAAACTCAAGAACGGCTGGACCAATTTGGCTATTTTTTTTTTGTCATATTATGATCCTTAAGTCCCACGGAGAGCAAAAACAAAAATTGCGTGGAAAATAGTAAAAACCACACTTTTCTTTTCTCATACAAACCAGCTATCAACTTTTGACGTAAATCGTTTATCCGTCTTTCACATCTAAACGGAGCAATGGATCGACGTGATATTTGGTATGGATATCGTTTGGGAGCTGGAGAGTGAAAAAAGTTACTTTTTATCGCGGAAAGTTATTAGGTTCCCGCGGAATAGCGTCGTATAGTCCACGCGGGCAAAGCCGCGGGCGGAAGGCTAGTTTAAAATGAAAGCCTACTTCATTCATCTTTCACAAGCTGAACGCTGAGAAAATACTTACAGAAGCATAGAAGCAATTTTTCAGCTAAACCTCTATTAGTTTCCTCTAAAGTCTGATATTTGAGTGCTCTACTTTGATAAGAATTTTCTTTGAAGAAAAATTTGTTACCAAATGGATTTTCCGTGTCCTATTAATTTCCTTCAAGGTTGGAAAAGTTGTGGCTTCTCTAAGCGCTCTAGATTAAGCAACGTTATTCTAGCCAAAGTTACGTTGGCTTAGTTTTTAATCTCTGCTTTTAAGTTTGGTATTCGTTTATGTGTCTTTTTAGTTTTTCCTACTGCGGCGAAGTGTTGTTTCCACTCAGAACTCTCGTTATCTTAGTTGTGCGGTAGTTTCGAGTACTTAAATTATTCGTAGAAATAAAGCATTTATAAAAAAGAGACAAAAAAAATAAATTAACGAAAGAAAGGGCGATTAAATCGAACCATATGTAAAAAAATATACTTACGAGAAAATAAATAAAAATCTAAGAAGATTATTGTTTGCGACTAAATTCCAGAGTATTGCACAACCTAAACCAAAATCCATCAAATTAGATTCAGTAGTAAACGTGCCAACTAACAAACAGAACTAACTAACCTTCGCATTGCGCCTATTTTATAGATTAACAAATATAAACGTCTCAATCTAGTTTAAACATGCCGAACGACTTTACTTACTACGTCCCTTTGAGTACAAAACGCTACCTCAACCAGGATTGATCACAATTAATCATTCACCCCTGATGATGCGTTAACGCCAAGGTGCGTAACACTAATGGCCGTGTATTGACAAAGACATGATAAATCACCGAATGTGGAGAAGAAAATATGCTACATGTCAAATCATGGAGTACAATACACGGGTACGTTGAAGCGATGATTTGATAATGCGTGTGTACCTTTGCTAATGTAGGTAGTGGGCGTAGATTTAAATCGATCAATATATCTATACTAATTGACGACCGATTTGGCGCAGGGTAGGCTACCCACCTTCTGCGCCAGTGGTCTCGGGTTCGATTCCCGAACAAGACAATTATTTGTGTGCATGAACATGTCTATTTGTCTTGGTCTGGGTGTTTACTATGTATATTAAGTATGGATTTACAAACAAAAAGTATTTAAGTATATTTATCCGTTATCAAGTTTTCCATGATACAGTTTCTTAATGAAATTAAAATGGGCTTAGATAATTGGTGTGAATGTAAGAAGTTATTTATTTATTTATTTATTTAATGTTACAAAGTGGAAAGATTCAATTGTTCGTTTCTTTGCATCGAGTAGGTTTAAAAACTACTAGACCGATTTAGAAAATTCTTTGACCATTAGAAAGATGCATTCTTCCCGAGTGACATAAGCTATATTTTATACCGATATTCCCACTGGAACGGGTACCACGTGAATAAAACCGCGAGGATCCGCTAGTCCTACTAATATTATAAATGTGAAAGTTTAGATGTTTGGATGTTTGTTACTCAATCACGCCAAAACGGCTGAACGGATTTGGCTGAAATTTGGGACACAGATACTATGTAGCCTGGAGAGGAACATAAGCTACTTTTTATCCCGGAAATATATCACATTCCAGCGGGATAACGTCGTGTAGTCCACGCGGGCGAAGCCGCGGGCGGAAAGCTAGTTCTAGAATAAATGCAAAGACGAGATTATTATCTTAACAGGACTAAAAAAACAAATACAACTTATGAAAGAATAACGTGATGATTTACAATAAAAGAGGTATTATATTCGTTACATTGAACCTTTAAAAAATAGAAGCACTGTTAATGAAAACAAAACAAATATAAAACTAGCTTTCCGCCCGCGGCTTCGCCCGCGTGGACTACACGACAACAGGCTACAAAGTATCTGTATCCCAAATTTCAGCCAAATCCGTTCAGCCGTTTTGGCGTGATTGAGTAACAAACATCC
The DNA here is from genome assembly GCA_949710035.1 of Crambus lathoniellus. Classification (NCBI taxonomy): domain Eukaryota; kingdom Metazoa; phylum Arthropoda; class Insecta; order Lepidoptera; family Crambidae; genus Crambus; species Crambus lathoniellus. Next base: position 7,191,356 of record OX453300.1, read on the forward strand.
AAACATCTAAACATCCAAACATCCAAACATCTAAACTTTCACATTTATAATATTAGTAGGATGATTGAGTAACAAACATCCAAACATCCAAACATCCAAACATCTAAACTTTCACATTTATAATATTAGTAGGATATTTTGTAAAAAAAAAACTCGCAACCTTGCAAAAAAATAAAATTTTCTAACCCTGCAAATGTAGCTTACAGATACTATCATCACTACCTTGGAAATTTTGCAAGCAAGACAAAGCAAATATTCAAAGACATGCTTTTGGGTACTTTAATGGAACGAATACACGCAACCAAACTAAGTTAAACTTATTAGAAGAAAATTGCTTAACACTGTCTTTATAAGTTAGACAAAAGTCAGACACAAGTCTAAATTGTATAAATCATCTGATAATTTACCAAACTTTACTTTTAAAAACATAAAATTTCCAGCCTTAAAATTGCAAAATGAAATTTAAAATTAGGTAAGTAAGTTATATAAAATAGTACCTAAATCAGAACATTACAAAAGAAACTTTGACATCGTCTTTTTAACCGACTTCAATAACATTAAGTAACCCGTATTCTACGACCACTGCGAACAATTCGCCCTGGTTTATCGATTTTTTTTTACACAAATTTATTTCGTATTTGCAAATCGCGCTATTGAGACAGCACAATAGAATCGCTCCCCAATATTTAAGATTGATGCTGTAGAACCCAGTCACGTTCGCGTGGAGTCGGGTTAAAAAAATAAAACCCCCGTATTAGACCTTATGTCATAATTTTGATATACCTACTATGGGTTCTCGAACTTTAAAACCGTCTCCCATCAAATAGCGAAGCGACGTTACATTAAGTTCGGCTATTTTAATTATAATAACCATTTCACCCGCATGGTACACGCTCTCTCATTCACTCAGGAAAAATGTAGCTTTTAATAGTGAAAATTTTAAAAAAAATCGGTTTAGAAGTTTTTGAGTTTATTCGTTACTAACTAAAACAAAGATACAAATCCTTTCTCTCTAAAATATTAGTATGGTGCACATAATTAAATGTTTTTAATTTTTTTATTGCATATTCAACAAAAGTGGATTTTAATATCCCGTAGAAAAAAAAAGGTGTCAGGAAAGTACGTAGAGGAGAGATCATGGCTATGTTTAATGGATTTTCAGAATTGCTTCATCAAACTTATGAGATACAAAGTATAAAATTAACAACGATTTGATTAAGGCGTGAAATAAAACAATATTCAAATAAGTTACATGATAAAAACTCGAGATATATTTTTGTTAATGACAAAAAAGTTAATTGCAATTAAATTATTAAATTATGAATTACGAACTCTTAGTAAAGGCATTTTGTGCGTTACAATAAAATTATCTGCACGAAAATAATCCGCGGGGTCAAAATTAGGGGTGTCGTGTCATACTGTCATCGCGTCATCGCCGATGTCCCAGCAACCAAAATATTTTAATTCTAATTGAATGATGCAGCATGACTTGATGATAGCTTATCTGGAAAACGAAAACAGGGAGCCATTTTCCTTAAATATATTTATTTATTTTATTTTATTTATTTAATTAATAACATGAAAAATTACAACAAATGGTACTAACTTAACAGTGTCATATAAACCAGGGTAGGTTTTACCAGACACTGACATTCGTCTGCAAATACTCATATTATGTAATATTAATACTTAGGTATTAACTACAAACAAAATAACATAATGGACAGACAGAAAGATAAATAACAGAAATCATTTTAACTAAACTATTACACAGACTGACATCAGCTAACAATAAAAGTTTTATTTTTATTTAATAACTTTTTTTTTTATGCTACCTACATTAATCTCTCGATTCCTAATACAACAAAGCTAAGTTAATAGCGCAGCGGTCAGCGAGTGTGTACACACGGGCGGATTTCTCAGCATGTTACTATTGTTAAATATAGATTTTTTTATATAGATTTAAATTTAGTTTATGTTAATTGATGAAAATGAAGTACTTATAATAATATATAATAATTTGGTTTATAGAAGAGCTTTTTATTAATGTTCCTTATTGCTGACACTCCTTGATGCTTGTTTCCAGCACCATTGGAACCCCTGGACCTAAAAGATCCGAAGATTTCTTGATTATCAATCAAATCAATTGTTTGAAGGAAAACTAAACTCCATTAGAAGCTGAACTGATATGGATGAAATTTGGCACAAAGATAGTTAATATCATAGCATAGGTAAGTATAGGTTTTTTCACCAGGGAAAATATTTCATTCCCATGAGAAAATATCGTCTAGATCACGCGGGCAAAACCGCGAGCGGAAAGCTAGTGTAAAATAAAGCTCCTTACCTGGTAGATTTTAGAAATTTCCTCAATTCACAAATATATCTTGTTAATGAAAACTATTAAAATGTACTAATTTTAGAAATTTGACGACAAAAACTACATTGTTGCAATCCCAGTTTCGATATTCTATATATTCCCTAACACGAAAAGCATTTTATCTCGTCTCCAGTCGGATGCCCGAGGGAACAAAACAGGAAGTGTTGTTTGAATCAATAGCTCTAATATCGCCAGTGTTTTTTCCTTTTTGCCATTTATCAGCATTAGCAAATTGATACTTTTTATATTTATAGTTAACTAGCTTTCCGCCCGCGGATTCGCTCGCGTTACACGACGTCATCCCGCGCGAATGTGATATTTTTCCGGGGTAAAAAGTAGCCTATGTTTGTCTCTATGCTACTCAGTATCTGTGTCCCGAATTTCAGCCAAATCCGTTCAGCCGTTTTGGCGTGATTGAGAAACATACATCCAAACATCTAAACATCTAAACTTTCACATTTATAATATCCGTAGTACTAGCCTTCCGCCCGAGGTTTCGCCTGCCTGGAAAACAGAGTACATGCTTTTTCGGGATAAAAATTAGCGTATGTCCTTTCCTAAGGTCAACTTTATCTCTGTACCAAATTTTATCAAAATCTGTTAATTAGGCGTGAGAGCGTAGGAGACAAAATAAAAAAAAAACTATTTAAAATTCAATCTTTTTTATTCAATTTAGGTTGAGGTAACAACACTTATGTCAAAGAAGCTACGCCATCGGTTCGCAATGTAGCTTGCTACATACTGGTGATCTGTGGTTCGCAAATCCTACGGCGGGAGACCTTGCGAGAAGAACCGGCAAGAAACTCGTCAAGGGCAATCTTTTTCTCCCTGTTTTATTTCATACACAGTCGTCAAATTGAAAAATGACCTTCACACATTAGTAAGATCATTTTCCATCACAACAATAGAGAATACTTAATTTAAATCTCAACAACATTTAGCCCAAGTAGACATTAGCAGACCCACCCCACTGGCAGCACCCGTTCACGAGCATGACGTATGAACCAGCAATCGCTTCGCTCAACCATATTTTAGTGAACGTTACGACCCGTCTCACACGACACCACCGTAGGAATGTTTAACAGACAGTTACAATTGCATTTTAATAGTAGGGACTAGCTAACGACACTCCTTGTTACTGGAAATATCATGATAAAATTTAGCCTATGTCACTCAGGAGTGTAGCGGTCTACTCGTGAAGGAATTTTCTAAATAAGTACCTAGTTCCAGTAGTTTCAGAGGTTACTTCCAACACTTATACTTTTCTTATATAACAGACCCCACCAGCCCCCCTAGCATGACCAACCAAAACGCGATATGATATGATAAGATATCCGGTTTAACTGTCAAAAGACTATGGGTTTTGACGTTTGAATGTCGATAAATCGCTTTATCATTCGATACATATCGAGTTTTGGGTGGTCATGCTAGGCTAGCTGGAATAAAGCTAAGATAAACGCGGTTGGTTTCGCTTTCCTCCGCTCTCAATAAGGTTTTCGCTAGGGTTTCCCCGCCAAGTGAGGTCCGTAGCATGTGTATCAGGCGTCCGCAGTAGCAACATTTCTAGCCCAAACAAGGAACTTTGAAGGGCAACTAAAACTACCAATTAATTCATAGTACATTACAGCCGAGTACGGGAAGCTAGCAATGGCCTCGAATAGTCAAAGCCCTCGCCTGGGGCTCGGGCTTCAAAACAATCCTCGACAATGCAAATAGCTTCCAGAACAAGGCTTGTATAAAATTTTTCTCACAAAATGCGAGGAAATACAATTTTTTGTTAAGAGAGTGCAGTCTGCACACTAGCGCCGCGCCGCAATAGGGTATTTTACACCTAGAAAGGAAAAATATAAAAATGCATTTTTATGATAGATAACGTAAAAAGTAAACGAGAAACGTGTATATTTATTAATAAAAAGGGATTTTTAAATTTATAATTCAATTTTAAAAATCGTCTTTTTTAATCTGTTCTTCAAATGTCTAAAACGCCATACGCCATATTGGATTAGGATGTGACGTCAATCCGTTAGCATAAAAATAAACATGGGTATTTCTGTCATACAAACTAGTACTAACGACGTCGAGCTTTGTGTTATTTCATGATATTTTCGTAATCTAATAGTTACTATCACGTAAAAGGACTTTTTTCCTATACTTTATTAACGTCGCATCATGGATGACGGATTCGTGAAAGCAGAAAGCACGAATCTACCAAGGATAAATACGTTGATGGTGGCAATTTTTTTTGCATCCAACCCGATTTCTGATCAGCCGAGTTGAGAAATGTTAAAATAGCAATGTAAGTACCTACTTTCGTCTAATAATAAATACAAAATCAATACACAACACGATAATGCGTGATAATGCCCTGTGTTGACTATTACAATCCAACTTAACCTATTTTCTTGTCATCAGGTCCGGAAGAGAATCATACGGGGACGACGACGCTATAGGCTACGTGCAACTCAAACTGTACGGTATGCCCGGAACACAAAGTGCGGTCCTAGTGCAGTGACACTTATTGTGAATGAACAGGAAGAGACTGTTACTAGTGCCCAGTGCCACGATTGCCCCTCATCAGAAGGTGGCTACAAACACGGTGTTGCATTTTTGATGTGGTTACACTTACACCGCCGAACCGAAGCCCCGTCCTGTACTTCGATTGAATGTTATTGGAGTAAATCGAATCTGGCTAAGGTTGGCTCATTAATAAAAATGTTATGTAAGTACAAAAGAAATCTCTAAAAGCAAACCTAAAGAGATAGTTCCAGACAGCAGTGTGTTAAATGAATTTGTTTTGCAATGCAAAAAAAAGAAAAATCAACACAAATGCCATTTTTGAAGCATGAACCTGATGTTGACAGAAAGTAAACTCTTTCGCTGCATCGTCTAATAATTAAATATGATGAAGAAAACGGAGAGGTTTTTAACTAAAATCATGATAGAAAGTGAAACAAGAGATCAACATAAAAGTGGCTTGTGGCATGAACTAACTAAGATATGGAAGTACAGCCTCGAAATGCTATGAAGTGAGCCGTTGTAAAACTGGATGGTACTCTGGTGGCTATGCTATGCTGTTACATATTGGTGTGGATCTATAATTGGTTTCCTGTAGCTATTTATAGTTTCATATTTTGTAGTTTTAACTGTTGATCCACTAAATAAATAAAATAAAAATAAATTAAGTAGGACTCTGTTTATTATGTTGTAACCTATTTAGTTGATTTTTACAATACATCCATTATGTAATAAAATTATTGTTTTATTGAATTTATTTTCAGGAAGAAATAGACTTTTACTTTATCTTGGTTATATTTTTTATTACATAATAATAAAAATTATACCTTGTATAAAACCAGAGTTGTCTGTTTAGGTATTAATTTAATCCTTTGAAACCACTTTAATTAAATAAAAGACATACCAACGGCATTAAAACAAACATAATTTCTTTATTCTCTAGGGTTTGATTACAACACTTATGAATGTCTAAGAAGCTACACTACAGCATTGGTTCGCAAATCGTTCAGCAAGAGACCTTGCAAGAACTGGCAAGAAACGCATCGCATCAAGGGCAATCTTTTTCTGCCTGTTTTCATACAGTCGACAGATTGATAAAAATGACCTTCACACTTAATTTAAGAAGTTAGTTACATTTGCTCTTACATATAATATACTTGACAGTAAACCAATTTTCAACTAAACAAGAAACCAAATAGTTAAATGGGCATACTATCTCATTCATTTTAAGATTACTAATAAGATAACTGCAAGTTGCTTGCTCATGCTTTCCTGAGATACAATAAATAGTAGGTCGGCCACGACCAGATTTTGAAAAATCTTGTCGGTATCTCTTCTGTATACCTACCTGCTTGTTGTAATGTTTTTTTGTGGTGGAACGAGCAGTTTCGTGATTTACACAACGCCCTGAACACATCCATACCTGTTGTAGGTATACAAAAGAGATACCGACAAGATTCAGGTTGGAGAAGGAATTTTCTCAGGTGGCCGGTAGACTATAAAGGTGATGTTGCAATGCAAGTCAGCGAGACAACTGTGTAGTTGTCTTCAAAGGTGATGTCATACTGTCTTTGTTTTTTATACAAGTCTGCACATTTCTACTTCTATAGTATCCGACAATGTTGAACTGCTTTATGTTCCTGGGCTTGTACTACTTGGACTTCTTTGTCATGTCATGACACTTATTATTCTTGTCAGATGTCAAAATATAATCTGGAACTAATAGTAAAATATGGTTAGTATAATATTTGTCTTAATGATAATGTTAATCATTTATAACATCTGCTTAAATTAGGTACTCACAAAAACTAAAACAAATTACCTTGACTAAAAGATGGTACTGACTGATACAACATCATTCTCCTCTCTTATGGCCTCTTCAATCTCCTTAATTGTAGACATTCTTTTTTTGCCTTTTAATAAAGGCCTGCTGAGGTTCACTTGGAGTGGATTTGTGTTTTCAGTCTTGGCAATGAAATCTGGATAGTTTGCAGTTTGACCTCATCCGAATTCGTTTCACAGAACCCATTATCTTATACTGTGTATAAATCTCCATATCATTTTCCAGCTAAGATATGGAATTTAATATATTTATGTAGGTTTTATATAGTTAGGTTCAAAACATAACCTATAAACATGACGTTTGTTTTGTATGTAGGTAAGTATTATTACAACAACTTACAACTTTCTTGAAGAACACCAAGTTTTCTTTTGTGTATTATTATTCTCTATTAACCATTATATTATAATATATATATCGCATACACATCAAAATGATCTTCACAGAAATACAGTCGTTTTTGTGAAAACTGCTTTTGGATCTCTTCTTGCCAATTTCAACCAAGTTTTTCTCATTTTAATATCACTTGGCACTTGAATCCATAAATTTTGTGAGTTTTTATACTCGTATTCTTGCACCCGGGCACAAGACACCAATGGATATTACATTAAAACTCATTATTTTCAACAATGTTTTACTTGGGCTTAACGCAGAGTCGTATTGTTTACAAATCAACTATCCGAGTGACGTCACGAGCCGATACAATATGGCGGATAGCTTTTTAGCTCGAAAACTAAAAATCAAAAATGAAAATAGATATTAAGGCATTTTTTGGTATCATAGCATTGAAATAAAAATTTTACTGGTTCATTACGACCTCAGGATTGATTTTAGACAGTTTTCAAAAAAGCGTGTAATACCCTATTGGAAAAAAATCATAGTGTTATCATTAATAAAGATCATATTGCGAATTATCTCTCTGTAGTGCACTCCGAAGAAGCTTTGTGGTACTTTCTATTGACTTATCTATATTTTCTAGCTTGTCGTTTAATTAAATGGAGTTTTATTACTAAAAGTTGCCACTTTTCGCAAAAAAACTGAATTATAAACGACAGGCTAACACATATCCTTTAAGCGATAAAAAGTACCACAAAGCTTCTTCGGAGTGCACTACAAAGTGATAATTTACAATTTTATTTCGTCTTTAATAATTAAGCACTATCATTTTTTTTCAATGGCGGCGCAGAGAATGAGTGAGAAAGTCTTTTTTTACTACAAAATATTCTTTAGCGGGAGATCCTCAGTATAGGTACTTTATATTGTGAAATTCGTGACTGCAAAAAAGTTAAGAAACCCTGCCCCCTGATTCACAAACCGTCGTGTAATATTAGCTTAACAGTTTTAAATAAAAGCAAACGCAAATAATAACTACAGTCTAACTAAGACAACGCACAGCCGAAACTATACTGGCCACTTTAAGGATTTTTTGACTTTTAAGCACTAAGTACTAAATGGTCTTAGGTATTTAAGACACAAATTATATCTTAAATTATAGATAATTTATCTATATTTAAAGGTACATTTTTCAAATTTATAAAAGTAAAATAGTTTTTTTTATATTACACACAATGTGTGAGAGGTGCCAAATGTACCGGTTTTGGCCACTTACTGATAGTTAAACTTTTGTAAGTATTGTGAAAAATCAAAACCAAACCCAGGTAAAATCAATATATTCTAATGCGCCAGAAACCAGTCAATTGCAAAACAACAATTTGATTGTAAAAAACAAAGGTTTAAAAAATGGAATTTATTTAAAAAAAATCTTATGACATAAGGAATTCTAATTGCCTAATAATTTTAATTGCCTTTATCAACTCTGGCTAAAAGTTGTTTAGAAAACTTTTAGAGCAAAAAGTGGCCAATACCGGTACAGTGGCCAAAACCGGTACGCCTGCCCTATGTTCCTTGAGGAGTGTAGGGGAGCACTATAGCGAGGATTTCTGAAAATTCCCTTCCTAAGGGGATAAAAAAGGGGGTCAAACTTTGTGTGAAACTTTTGTAAATATCACAAGTCCACGGGGACGAACTCGCGGGCGGAGCGCCTAGTTACATAATTATCAATAAAGTAAATATTATTATAAACTAGCGGCCGCCCGCGGTTTCACCCGCGTGGTTCCCGTTCCCGTGGGAATATCGGGATAAAAAGTACATATAAACCTTCCTCTTGAATCACTCTATCTATTAAAAAAAAACGCATCAAAATCCGTTGCGTAGTTTCAAAGATTTAAGCATACAAAGGGACATAGGGAAAGAGAAAGCGACTTTGTTTTATACTATGTAGTGATATTAACATTGTATTACCTATATATCCGTCGACGGAATACACGTACAAAATCCACAGTAATCCGAGGTGCGTGCATCGTGCGCGGGACGCTCTTAACATTTTTCCCAACTCACATTTTCCAAAAGCATTTTTCACTTGTAACTTTAAACAGGGAAAACTTTCAACCACATATTGTTTACTAATCACTGGATTATCCCATTCTAATACTATCGCTGAGGTCAGTTACTCATCGTGCTTTATAATTGGATTAAAAGGTGAATGTCTGCGAGAGTAAATACGATAGCGTGGAAAACGTCAGACGGCGACGATTTCGACGCACGTGCGCTTCGCGTCGTGGCTCGCGCTACACTAGCTACGGAAATTCGTTTTTTCGGAGTCGTTCGGACGCGCTTGGAACGGCCGTAGCGCGTAGCAATTCGGAAAAGCCCCGTAGGTAGTTAACGAATTGATCGCTTTTCGGAAACCAACCCTTTGTCTTGTTTGTGTGATTCTGTTTGTTAACGCGTCTGATGTTAATCTAAACTCTCGAGTTCTTTATGGGCTTTATAACCAAATCAAGTTATAAGTACTAGCGGATCCTCGCGGTTTTTTTTACACGCATCGTACCCGTTCCCGTGGGAATATCGGGATAAAATATAGCCTATGTCTCTCGGGAAGAATGTGGCTCTCTAATGGTCAAATATTTTTTTAAATCGGTCCAGTAGTTTCGGAGCCTATTCGATGCAAACAAACAGACAATCAAATCTTTCCTCTTTATAATATTAGGTGGTAGGTATAGATTATTACCATCTTTTATATTTAACCCCTATTCAACTAAAATAGTTGGGTTAAATATTACTTATATTATAATAGGTCTTTACATATGAAATTGCCGTTTTTTTCTTTTGTACATATAACTTAACAACTTTTATAATATTAGAAATATATAATTTCTTTAATATTGCGTAACATTAAGACCGTATCGAGCACCTTTTGATAATTTAATAACCACGATATTTGATTATTTACATAGAAAAAACTTATTCCGAAAGTTACGACTATTTTTGTTTCCAGAATTTCGTACTTTATTAGATGTAACTTAGTGAAAAAAAAATTTTTTCTCTTAACGAATGTGTCATTCAGTAGTTAAAATGTCCATAAATACGTGTGTAAAATTTTGTAAATTTACATAATATTAGTCGTTAAATAATAACAAAAACGTTAGTATGGAAAAAAAATAATTACAGAAATCTCCATACAAAACGGCAATTTCATAGGTAAAGACCTATTATTTAACGTTATATAATACATACTTATACACAAACCTAATTGTTTGAGAAAGTTCATGTTTATTTATATTCAACCAAACAATAATATTAGTATAAATATATTAGAAAATTGTAAATTTTCGTTAAGTAGATATAATTTACAGCACTGATAAAGGATATAAAAGGAGATACTGATATATGCCTCCAATAAAGATAAAACCTCAGATATTATCAACTCTCAGATATTATGATATAATATCTGAGTGGTAGCCCACAGAATACTTACTTTAATAGGGGATAAAATTTAATGACCACCAAAAAAACAATCGTTACCCTAAACAGCCTCATCCAAAAAAAATATATTATGTACAAATAAATGAAACCTGTACCAAAATTTTTCGGGCTTTTTAAGTCATGCCTGCACTACAAAAACTTTTCATAACCCAAAAAGGCTACGCGTGCACCAAATTTTAACTAGCAAAGTTTTGTGTCATTACTACCCAATTATATCACTACGTTTGCCATAAAATGTATGTGTCACCGGAAAATAACAATAACCGCAAATTTATAATTTTCCTAGGAAATTTATAAATTTACGGAAGTCCTGTAGAACACGTGATAGGTTAGAAATTTAAGGCGATCGCGACGCGCCAGCGAAGCGATTGCCTTAAATTTCGTGGTTATTTTTTTTTAGAACATTTATGAATTGGCGGTTTTTATTATTTTCCGGTGACATATTCATATAACCAAGTACAGAGCCACAAGCTTTTCTGTTCCGGGTACAGTCGTGACAGAGGAGCCACTTGCAATACGAAATTAGCTGTCAAAATAGACTGTCGTATGAAAATTGTTTTAGTTCCAAATATCATCACCTGAACAGAAAAGATTGGCGCACTATAAGTAAGCATATTATATTGATGGCAAATTGGTTGAGTCTCGCGGCTTTATTCCCACCCCTCCCATCCGTCGCTACACCGCCACCGCTAATTTTAAAATTACACTGAGGACTGCCTTATTAAGTTTTAAGTTTATTCGTATGTAAACTGCCACTTGAAATGGTAGCCATTAATAAATGAATGCAAACTTATGTTTTTTGTTGGGGGCCGTTATTTTATTGAAAGCTCTAAGAAGCTCAGCCTTTAGTAAACATTTTACGGTAGTATCGGTACACCTTTAGAACTTCATTTATATTTTTTGGGTAAACAATGATTTTTATATATTAATTTACTTTATTAGGATAAAATTGTGTAACATATCTGGATGAAATTTTTAAATAAAATGCGAGTACATATTTGGTGCATGCGTGGCCTTTTTGGGTAGCTCAGCGATTATTCTGAAGATACTTGGCTTTTTTAGGTTAGCAGACTTTACGTTTATTGGTGATAAGTTCATATTAAAATGGGGATTAAAGTCTGGTAAGTACTTACGATTTTTTGGGCGTTATATTTCATTATTTCTGGTGATTGCTTAAACCTAAGCCCTTTAATAGTACCTATACAAGTCCGCTAGAAGAAAAAAGGGAAAGCGAAAAAAGTCCCAGCTAACAAAATATGTCCACTAATCTCAGCTCCAATCTTTGAACCAACTTTCAGCTAGGTCTTGACAGTGGCCATAACTTAGAGATAAGACCAAAAGGTCAGAATTACATTACATTCATCCATCCTATACATCCGTATCATTAATAAAATGTTTTGCAAACTCTTACGAAAAAAACAGTCAGTTTTGTTTACTTCTTAACATTTAGATTAGAAAACGTAAAAAAATTGTCTTCTGTCGTTGCATTTATGAAAATATAACTTATTTTGATTTAATTGGGTTTAAATAAATAGTATTATTTTATTATACAGAACTTTTAGGAAAAGGTATTAAAGGAAAATGAAAAAGAAAATAAGTACTTACCTATAGGTACGTACTATAAATTACTTCACTTACGATAACATTTACGTTTTCGAGTCTAGCTCATTTCATCATGACATTTAACTCGATGAGGTTATCATTTATTTAATTAGGAATAACAACAGCCATCTAAACTACTTAAGTAATGCTATTTTAAATAAACACATCTTAGATTTCTGCGCGAACTGTAAATAAAACACTTTCACGGATTATATTAAATTTAAAATTTTAAATCTAAAATTTCTTGGGCCAAAAGGGTTATTTACAGAATATTCCAAAATTCATTGACACCAATCGTTAAAATAAATATGAAAACAAGAATAGTAGACTTTTTTTTTCTAAAACTTAAAACTAAAAACAAAATCTATAAGTTACGATTCCTACCATTAATGCGGGTAACTGCCAAAGTCCCACTTATTCATAAAAAATAAATAATAAATCTGTCACGTTAATTTTTAATTATATTTGGCTTCCTTTCATATTATAGATAAACAGAAAATAATATCTATACCAAATACATTTATGAATAAGAGGGTAATTACACGAATTTTACTTTTATTACTCTTTAAAACTGAAAATAGAAAATAACTACTGACTGATACAATGTAACTTGTCTCATCTAGCCCTCACCATATGCTAATAAAAATTTATAACCATATTCCCAATAATCTAAAAATTATAAAAAAGCCTACCCTATTTAATAAACACATCAAAGTATTTTTAATAAATAAATGTTATTATGATATTTCTGAATTTTTTAATGATTAATTTTAGAAAATAAATGTACCAATTTGTAACTGATCACTCTGATTTCTCTAACAAAATAGAAATTTTAATAATAAATAGTAATTTTTATAATTTAGATAAATACTAATAGTTTATATATCTATCTGTTTTCAATTAAATTTATTTAATGCATGTGATAATTTGAATATTATTTTATACATTTTATATAAGGAAATCTATCTTTTAAATTTAAATTTATAAGTAAGAGGCAATAGTTGCCCCTCATGTTTGCTGTGCCCTAGCAGGGCGTCACTTGTACCTTACCAATTCTACAACACCTTCTGTAACCTGTGACTTGCAATAAATAAACTAAACTAAACTAAACTAAACCTATTTGTCGATTAACTCGAAAACAAAGAAATAAGTATAATAAAAAAAATGCATTATTAATCCATTATTTTAGATGCCATGAATATAGAGTTAACTTAAGACTTAAGTACCGATTCACTAGCAAATATATATTACTAGCGGCCGCCCGCGGTTTCACCCGCGTGGTTCCCGTTCCCGTGGGAATATCGGGATAAAAAGTACATATAAACCTTCCTCTTGTATCACTCTATCTATTAAAAAAAACGCATCAAAATCCGTTGCGTAGTTTCAAAGATTTAAGCATACAAAGGGACATAGGGACAGAGAAAGCGACTTTGTTTTATACTATGTAGTGATAGTGATAGTGATTATCTATACATATAATAAAACAGAAACGGACAAAAAGTCTGTACATGAAATATTAAAAAAAAAAATAATTACTGCTATGTGATGTGTACAGGATATAGACCCCAAAACGATAGATATTAAAATTTTTGTCTGTTTGTCTGTTTGTCTGTTTGTCTGTTTGTATGTTCGCTTTTCACGCAAAAACTACTGGACGGATTTTTACCAAATTTTGTGTAGTAATAGCTTATAACCCGGGTCAACATATAGGGTACCTTTTATTGCGGGAAATTTAATTATTCCTACGGTAAAATACAAAAACCGATTCTTACTAAAATAGATGGCGCCACATGATTATGAAAATACGTTATATTTAATCGCTATCTCAATTAATAATGAATCATGTTATGTTTTTTTACCTGCTTAAAAACATAATATAAATTATAACATTTATAACCTAAATAAAAAAAAAAAAAAAATATATATAAAATCATAAAAATAATTTCATGTTATTTACGTCATTATATCTACTAAGCAATAGATGGCGCAGGAAGTCAATAAGATTACGATATACCTCTCACAAAAGAACATTCGAATGATTATATTAATTAGGGTGAAAGCCCCCTCTGTTGCCACTTTAAGATGTTTTTCACTTCTTTTGCATCATAACTACTAAGCAATAGATGGCGCGGGAAGTCAGTAAGATTACGATATAACTTTCACAAAAGTACATCCGAATGATTATCTATATTAAGTAGGGTGAAAGCCCCCGCTGTTGCCACTTTAATTTTTTTTCACTTCTTTCGCCTATGGTCTTAAGTAGGTATCTAAAATTGTCAAGAATGTATCTTATACTTTTCTTTAAATTTTTAAATTTACAATACAAAAAAACTACTTAAAAAATTTAACCGACTCCAAAAAGTATTTGTCAACTGAAAAGGAAAAATATAATTTATATTATAATTAAGGTACCTTTTTGAGGTCGGTGCCAGTCAGTTTATTTTTTTAAATTACTATTTATTTCCTAAGTTTTAGTGTATATTGTACAATAACATACCCACGAAAACTACTAAACCGATTTTGATAAATCTTAGACTGTTCCCAAAGTTAGAATACACCTAATTTAAATGAAATAGAATCATCTCGATATGCCTTTAGATTTCGAAGAATTCGTGGACATACATAGTAAAAACATATAACTAAGTATTCATATACTTACGAAATTTAGTTTTAGTCAATTAAAAACCTATTTTTTAAACTTAAAATGTGCGAAGGGTGCCGATTGATGTGTTTTTTGTCAATCAAATTTTAAAAGATACATCGAGAAATCAATACTTAACTAACTTAGATAAAATAAAAGAAACATCTAATTCGATGTAAACTGAAAAGCCTTTATTGAATAATATTCATATGTCATAAAGAATTATTACGATTGTTATTATGACTTAAAAGTCATAGATAAAAAGTATATTATCAAGCAAAAGTTATTAACGAAATGTTTAAAGCTAAGTAGCAGTGGCCAAACCTAAGTTCTTACCCTATTGATGTAAAATTTTTATTTCGCATTTCCACTCGACGCTAGATGTCGCTACAGTAAGTATAGTGCCACAAATGTATCTGAACCGGTGACAGTGGTCATGGAGGAGCCACTAGCAATACAAAATTAACTGTCAAAATGGACTGCCGGCAGTCAACAGTATATTTAGTACCAAAAAATAACCACTGTGTGAAATAAGTTTGTCGCAATGTAGACAAAATGTCACCAATGTAGTTTTGAAAATTTTGCTCAAACGCTAAGTGGCCAGTACGTAGTTACCTACACCTACAGTGCCACAAGCTTTTCTGTTCCGGTGACAGTCGTGACAGAGGAGCCACTTGCAATACGAAATTAGCTGTCAAAATGGACTGTCGTATGAAAACTGTTTTAGTTCCTAAGATAATCACCGGAACAGAAAAGATTGGCGCACTATACCTACCATTTTTTATGTCATTTAACCGGCTCTGGCTACTTAGGCCTTCAGCCGTAGGTACCATCCAATAAAATAAAGGAATATTAAAAATAGTTTTCTATCTAACTTATTTATTCATTTATTTACTAGGAAAGCTTACATAAGTGATGATTGATTAAAATTAAATAATTAAATGGTATATCATTACATTTTATATCTGTTACTTAAAGAAGAAATGTCTCCATATCAAAATACTAGCCTTCCGCCCGCGACTTCGCCCGCTCGGACTAAACGACGACGTTATCCCACGGGAATGTGATATTTTTCAGGGATAAAAAGTAGCCAAAGGCAGCCATTACATCCAGATCGCGATCACTGATGGTGATCACTCATCATTATACACTGTTATGGGTGATACATGCATTTTTGCGTATAAAAACAATATGAAAATATAGATAAGTTATCACAACTTACTGTAAATCGAGATTTGACAGCCTAAACCGACCTAGATAGCGGTATAAATTTAAATCGGGATCGGTAACAACAAGTAGCTAAATGGGATTTAAAAGAAAATCGAGATCCAAGTGGCCCTTTTGAGTTATGAAGAAGAGAAGAGAAGTTTGTTTTTTTTGTCGCCTCTAAGGGATTGCAGACTTCAGTATTTAATTTGACATACATTTTAGCTTGATACCTCCCACGCATACTTGAGAAAAAGTTTCTTGACAGACGGACAGATCTTTGAATGAGGGCTCAACTATGTTCATGCAGCATATGATAACAACATACCATGTTCATACCCTAGCCTGCATATTCGATATTCTTTAGACCCTTTTAGTAGAGAATAGGACTTCAAGAAGAGCGTTATGAAATCTGAGCAACAAACACACATAAACTAAACTAACACAAAAGTCACTACACCGCGCGTACGAAGTCGCGGGCAACAGCTAGTGTCTATATAATTAAATAACATTTATTTAAATTTTTATTTCAAAACATAATATAGTGTAGCGAGAACTATCATGTTCCCAACAATACATTCTTTATTCCTGCAATGAATTTGTTCTTAGTGTTGGTATTAAAGGGGTCAACTTCAGCGAATTCTCTCTTCTTCTTCGAATCATATATTTTACTAGCGGCCGCCCGCGGTTTCACCCGCGTGGTACTCGTTCCCGTGGGAATATCGGGATAATAAGTAGCCTAAGTTACTCCTTATTACATCAGCTACCTGCCAGTGAAAGTCCAGTCAAAATCGGTCCAGCCGTTTCAGAGATTAGCCGGAACAAACAGACAGACAGACAGACAGACCGACAGACAGACAAAAATTGTAATAATGCTATTTTTGTATATGTACCGTATATTAATCATATGCATGTAGTAAAAAGCGGTTAATTTAATATTACAAACAGACACTCCAATTTTATTTATTTGTGTAGATGTGTGAAGAGAAAAAATTATAAAGAGCACATTTTTTTCTTTGAAATCGACTGACTATAGTAAGCATACCTACATACCATCGTAAAATAAAATATACTATAGTAATGCTGATGAATCTGATGATTGACCGACACACTTTATTAAATAATCGCAGATGATCATTTTAATTAATTTTATGCATTCACAATGAAACTTTGTAATTATAAATCAATACATCTCAATAAATGCATGTCCGCGGCGCACGAGGACTACGAGGAGTACTCGCCTGCTGCATGTACCGTACCACCACACTAATTACGGACAGAATTCCGTGTTTACTAGACTTCCTAATTTATATAATTTAAAATTTAACGACATTGATATTTTTATTGGCTCTAAGAAACTTTTTCAAAATAATATCAGACGACACTTTTTTGACCCTGATTACAACACGGTAAACAACGTACCTATACGCTAGGTAATTTTATGATATATTTATATATTTAGACAATCATTATAAGTTAAAGTATGTATGTACCTATATATTTATTATTATTTTATCAATACTTACCACTTCTTTTTATAGGGTAATATATAAATAAGTAATAATATAAAAAAACTAGTATCGACATAATCTTTCTCTTTGACACTATTTCTCTAAAATATGTAATCATTTGTTAATAAGTTACCTTTTTTTTTCTCTCTTTACATGAATTGATAGTAAGTACTATGTTTGCTCTTTGACACACTTTTAGTGCTCGCTCTCGTACCTACACAAACATGTAATATGTTGGATAGTCGTAATTGGCCTACAGAATCTTTTATTCAATATGTAATTGCAAATTATTTTGAGCTGTGTACTACCCCTATTATTAATAAAATAAAAATAAATAAAAAAATAAAATAAAAATATGTGAATGAAAAAACCACGTTTTTGGGCGGGCGGTTTGTTTTTTATCACAAGTCTTTTTCTCGCAGATGTAAGTATCTAACAATATACTAGGTGTCAAAACTAAGCAATGAGTCACGCCAACGATTTTTGTTATCAGCATATCTAAAAAATATGTAACTCGAGAAAAAAGAACCTGTTTTTATTTTTTTCCTATCTTCAAAAATGACTGAGATATTAAACTTTAAAGTACGGCCTCCGTGGAAAATTCGGGTGAACCAATGGCATTAACGTGTGACGTCACGTCGCACTTCCGACCTACATAGAATCCTTTGGCTATATAGGTAGTTGCGCTCTCACGGTTTCGTAATAAAATTTATTTTTCTTATAGTCGATCAATGAAATGGTTAAGAAATTTAGTATTGAGCCCATGTGTACCAACCCCAGTGAAAAAACACCTTCAAATACATGTGTTGTTTTCGTGTTATGAAATAATAAATTAAATCAACTCGTAATGGCGGGCGGTATTCTGTCAATATAGCAACTGCCAAAACAAATTGTACTTACAACCTTAACTGACTTGGTGGTCAAAATATGGAACCAAAACTGACAGCCATTTCGATAATTTTGTACAGCTAGTGGCGCCTCCACCACTGGGTCATATAAGCTTGTGGGATAGAAATGTCTTTCAGTAGGTATTGACAGTAGGTGACAGTTTAAGAGCGCGTCTGCGCGCGGTCGAAATCGAATACTATAATCTTTTACCTTATCCTTAGAACAAAGAAAATGTACTGTAACTAGCGGCAAAAATGCACCAGTTGCGCGCAGATTGCGCATGGAGGACTCTATGTAGGTACAGTTGGACAGAAATCACCCGTAGCAGCCGCAATCGGAGATGTCATTGCGACATGACGTCATCGCAATAGCGCGCAAGGAAAGCAAATTACAAAAGCTGGTGAAACTTTACAACACTGTAACTTTGGAAATCCTGGCCAGATTTCGATGAAACAAAAACTGTTATTACTTGCACAAGTACGCGCACTAAATGCAGTAATTTTTATAGTCATATTTTGATGTGTTGGTGTGACTCATTATATTTTAGGAAGTGATTTTACCCATGAAACTGCAAAACTTTCCCGTAGAAACATACGTCGAAATATAAACATTCTTTTTCGTCGTCCCCTTCGATCACGTTATTACGTCCCATACACTACCCATCAGCCTGATCCATTTTGTATGGGATAAGTTATTTGTTTAATATTTTGACCAATGTTTCTACGGGAAAGTTCTGCAGTTTCATGGGTAGAATCACTTCCTAAAATATTATTGCTTATTTTTTTACACCTTGTATAGGTAGCTTTCCTGGCTTCATTTTCGATGTCTAAAATAGATAGTCTGTTCATCAATTGCTCATAACTCGTAAGTATCGATACTATATCTGCTGTTTAGATTAGGCGGTAAGTTCAAAGCCAGACACGAGATAAAACAGTTATAGTTTACATTGCATATTGCTTAGAACGGGTTTTGGGAATCCTCACAATATTATGTAGGGCAGGCGTACCGGTTTTGGCCACTTTAAGGATTTTTTCACTTTTCCTACGCTATGTTTACATTTACAAGTAGGGCAGGCGTACCGGTTTTGGCCACTGTACCGGTTTTGGTCACTTTTCACTTTAAAGTTATATAAATAGGAATTAAATAATTATTGCTCATATTTATTAATGGTGAATAAAAGATTGTACTTTTAGTTAATAATTACAGCACTTAGTTTTTTTTATGTAGTACGATATTTTAGAAATAAACACGTGTTATGTTTCAAAGTTAACATTTTGTAAAATTCTTAAGCAAAATGTTAAGGGTAAAGGTTTTGTAAAATATTTTTTTTTCTACAATAAAATTATTTTATGGTTATTTAATATTTTATATCATATTGGAATATGTTTCTTCTAGATGGATTAAGTGTTGTTTTTTCACTGTTCTTACAAAAAGTTGGGAAACAGTAAGTGGTCAAAAGTGGGGCTAGAAATTTTAGCATTGTGCCACCTTTGGCCACTTTGGAATTAGTAGAAAGTTTCCAACCTATCATAAAGTTCATTTATTTTAAAAGACTCACAACTTACTTTTGTAAGCTAACGTACTAGAAAATTAGCGGATTGAGGCTAGTGTAGGCACTAGCCTACACTAGACTCAATCCGCTAATTTTCTTTTAATCAAGTGATAAAGGTATACTTATAAAATTGTAGTAAGGAGCTAGCTGTGATTGAAATACTATTTCATGTAGTGTTTTAGTCCAGAACTCTAATAAGACATCAATTAAGCATAAACTCAACTTCTAAATATAGTAATTATATGAAAGTGGCCAAAACCAATGCAAACGGTGTATTTGGCCCCCTCCGCAGAATTTGTTCTAAATAAAAAAAACTATTGTTTTTTTTACTTTGTAGATTGTACCCTTAAAGGTCAATAAATTATCTATAACTCTACATTATAAATGTTCTCTAAAATACTTAAGATCATTAAGCACTAAGCGGTTTAAAGTGAAAAAATCCTTAAAGTGGCCAAAACCGGTACGCCTGCCCTACCTACGTCTTTTTTGTACCCACCCAATCAATACAACTAAAAATTCATATATTTTTTGAGATGATTTTGCATCTTTTCAAAATAACATTTCAGCAAACGCATGAATATGAATAGTACTTAAGGCGAGGATTCCCGAAAATTGGGTACTTATTTTAAATGATGGATTACTCGCAAACCACACGTACCTACTCAAAATTTGGAAAAAATATAGGTAGGTAGAGCAGGCGTACCGGTTTTGGCCACTGTACCGGTTTTGGCCACTTTTTGCTGTAAAAGTTTTCTAAACAACTTTTAGCCATTTTTGATAAAGGCAATTAAAATAAGCTATTTTAAGGTAATAATAACAACCGTTAGAATTCCTTATGTCATACGATTTTTTTCAATAAATTCCATTTTCTGTTTGAAAAAATGTTTTGTATGAAAATTTTAAGAAATTTGTTTTGGATGAAATACTTTATAAACCTTTGTTTTTTACAATTAAATTGTAGTTTTGCAATTGACTGGTTTCTAGCGCATTAGAATATATTGATTTTACCTAGATTGGGTTTTGATTTTTCGCAATACTTACAAAAGTTTAACTATCAGTAAGTGGCCAAAACCGGTACATTTGGCACCTCTCACACATTCTGTGCAATATAAAAAAAACTATTTTACTTTTATAAATTAGAAAAATGTAAGTACCTTTAAAGGTAGATAAATTATCTATAATTTAAGATATAATTTGTGTCTTAAATACCTAAGACTATTTAGTACTTAGTGCTTTAAAGTCAAAAAATCCTTAAAGTGGCCACAAAGGGTACCTCTGCCCTACTTATTTTATTTTACAGTCTTTTATCTAGTGCTTCCGGCCGTTATATTTTCCATTAGTGATACTTTACTGTATCAAATAAAATTCCAAACATTCGTCTAATAATAATTAAAATATCATATTACTGGGCGCTCTCGCGTCGCGACCCATCACTATTTCCGACCGAAGTAGGCAGGCACGCTATAACGCTTGCTCGGCCGGGCGCGAAACATTTCGCGCGGACGCTGCGGCAGCCGGCAGTGAACTGTGAACTCGCGAGCGCCTCGCGAATCGAAAATCACTTAAAATTCAATTAAAAATTTTATAATAAAAATTTTAAACTTATGACGGCCGGATTCCCTCGGCTATTCAAAGACCATTATTTTCGTATATTTTTCATTAACTGAAACCAAGTATATAGCAAGTAATAGGATATTTGGATTACGATTAGACGTACGTTTGGGATTTTATTTTTATTTATTTATTTATTTCATTATTTGGGATAACAAACAGTTGTCACTAAAAAAATATTACAATAAATGAAATTATCTATAACTAAAGTTTTATAAAAGTGCAACCCACACCGCTATCCACACATTTGGAGACATTTGACACAGTAAAATATCTCCAATCGAAAAAAAACGGCCGGAAGCACTAGATAAATAACTGTAAAATAACATATTATATTTTTACCAAATTTTTAGTACTTACTTGTGATTTGCGAGTAATCCATAATTTAAAATACTCTATTTTGGGGAATCCCAGCCTTAATAGAAAGAAGAAAGATGCACAGTTCATTGACTAACTATGTGGAGTGCATAATAAAAGTTATGCTTTTTCACGGTGTGGCGTAATTAACCACACACGTAGAAAGTAGAAACAGACGTCATGGTGTTTGAAATAATTAACTACCTACTTTATTCCTAGTCTTTAAAAACTTTATGAGGCGGTATTGTTGTTTCTCGTTAACAACCTTAAATCTATGACAATTGCGCTCGGTTTAAAATACATAAGTAGGTACACTAGGTAGGGCAGAATCCGCGGTTTTGGCCACTGTACCGGTTTTGGCCACTTTATGCTCTAAAAGTTTTCTAAACAACTTTTCGCCATTTTTGCTAAAGGCAATTAAAATAAGTTATTTTAAGGTAAAAATAACAACCGTAAAAATTTTTGTCATACGATTTTTTTTCAATAAATTCCATTTTCTGTTTTAAAAAATGTTTTGTATGAAAATTTTAAGAAATTTGTTTTGGCTGGAATACTTTATTAATCTTTGTTTTTTACAATTAAATTGTTGTTTTGCAATTGACTGTTTCTAGCGCATTAGAATATTGATTTAACCTGGGTTTAGTTTTGATTTTTCGCTATACTTACAATAGTTTAACTATCAATAAGTGGCCAAAACCGGTACATTTGGCACCTCTCACACATTTTGTGTTATACCTCTCTCTCTTAAATACCTAAGACCATTTAGTACTTAGTGCTTAAAAGTCAAAAATTCCTTAAAGTGGCCACAAAGGGTACCTCTGCCCTACTGTTATTCAAAGTTAATAGCCACACACAACACAATTTAAAATCATACCGTACCTAATAGGTACCCACTTGTAAAGTCATGGGGCAAGTGTGCGCACTTTTTATTCAAACTAGTGTTCAAATTAAATGATAAGCATGAAAGGAAAATAAAAATATGTATTTAATAGAGTATTTCTTAAAGGTAATAATTAAATGAAGAAATCACTTACCCCATACTGCGGGTAAGTGCGCACACGGCACAACTAAAAAAGTTTAGTAAAACGATTTTCATAACTCTAAGCAGACTGATTTTAATAATAGTTACATAACTTTATTGAGTCATAATATTGTTACAAATGTTATGCTAAATAAAAAGCTCAAATACATTACTAACAGAAATAAAATAAAAAAAACTTACTTGTAACAATCTTCGCCGTGACAGTAAATTTTACTTTTACGACACCGGATTCTTATTTTTTTTTTGAGTAAATGAAGGATACCATCTGGGTTTTTCTTGCATAAACTTCCACTACCACCACTATATCTACACATAAGTATCACAAACTTCCCCCTCCCCATTCATAGATAAAGGGGTTGCGCACACTTACCCGCTGCGCACACGTACCTACCCCACCCCCCACATGACCATACCTACTTAAATTATTTGTTTCACTACATTTTTAAATCACATGGTCATTACATTTTTAAATCACATGATCATTGTCATTATCTTAATATGAAAAACATATGATCGAAGGAAAAACAGGATTTTTTACCATGTTCAAATCAGGATTTTTTATTGTTTAAATTTGTTTTAGACGAATAACGGTTTTAGAGTTTCCAATATTTCGGCGCTGTTGCACAAGCCATGAAGGAGAAATGGAAAAAGGATCACGGACTACCTAATTGTGAACAGTAGGTAGAAAAGAAAGAAACGACATGAAAATCTTATATTATAGGAAAAAGCATGTACTTACTTTTTCCTATAATATAAGATTTTTATGTCGTTCGAAAAAAAACCCGCTAGGTACAACTGCTTCGATACTTCATTGAAAACCACATGCGTTTTGATATCCTGCTTGACCGCATCGCATTTTGCAACTTGCTTTTTTTAGCAAATTTAGTTATCTTTACAAAGATAGATATATATATCTACCTACTTATTAACAGATAAGATAGATACTGAATAAGTTTATTAAGTATTTGTACAAAATCTAACCGGAGCATGTAAGTAAATAAAATAAGTAGTATTTGATTTAATTTTTTTTTTTTTAAATTGGAGTGTTAAGTGTGTCAATGACACCACTCAACCGAGTAGAGAACCACACAAAGCGCATTTTAATTCTAACGATCTATTAACAATTAACATTACTCGACGAATAACGGTTTAAAAGCGTCAAACGCATAAAAACTTTATGACTCTAGTCGTAGAATTTAAAAACGGTCATGTGTGAGAAGAACTACAAAAATAGGAACCAATTAGTAAATGCTGCGTATGCAGCAGCGAGCAACTGCTAAACGTGCCGTCTGAAACACGACTTTCAATATTTTTGGTTCATCTTTTGACAGACCATTGCGAAAGTTGCTTAGCCGTCTCAATCTAACAGCGCCACAACTCTTCCATGACAAAATATTAGTACCTTCAGATTTAATTCTTGCAAATCCATCTCTTGCTTTTTATTGTATTGTACACACGGCAGCACGTCAGACTATACATGTTGACCTTGAGACCGCCTTTATGCCCTACGTAATAAAAGCTGTTATCGCAGTTCAACTGTTTAACCTGATGTGCTGTCGAGTGTACATAAGCAATGTAAGAAGACAACAAGAACAAGTAGGTAACCTGGGGGGCAACGGCGTAATTTTATGGATATGAACTTCATACACAGAATAGATTAATTGTGTTCGAACCCCGACCAAACGCATAGACAGATATATATCTGTCTATCGGGCATATAGGTATATATTACTGGAACTAAAATGAAGATTCCTTATCCATAAATAAGTTTTTAGTAAAAATTTCATTTTTATGACAAGCTTTTTTGCTGATTGTACTTTAATATTGTATTGTCATCTAAACCAAACTTGCATATAAAATTTCAGCTCAATCAGACACTGAGAAGTGGGTCAAATTAAGCTTGCAAGGTTTGTCCCCCATGCACTAACAAACTAACATGGTAAGTTAATAATAAGTTTTTAGTATGACAAGCTTTTTTGCTGACTGTACTTTAATATTGTATTGTCATTTGAACCAAACAAACCTGTATACAAAATATCAGCTCCATCGGACACTGGGAAGTGAGTCAAATTAAGCTTGCAAGATTAAAAGCTTGTAAAATACCTTGAGCTCAATTTCGAATGTTGGAAGCGACTGAAGGTCCGCTCCGTGGAACTCTTTGGTGAAACGGAGTCTAGAACTAGAGAACGACAACTTATCGGACTCGGAGAGTTCTTGTCACAAGAAAGTTTTGGATGGAAGAAAAGAAAATAAGATCGCAATAAGATGGAAAGATGGTGTTCATATTATGAAAATAAGATGAGGTGATGGTGATAGTGGTAAACACAGGAGTGTAGAATATACTGCACCGCTCAGATCGGCAACGGATCAGGATAAGGCCAGAAAGAAGATGATTATTTCCAAAACTAAGTCATGAATAATCCAGTCCATCACTATAAAAGGTTGAACGAGAACGTTAAAGGGCCGGCTGTTTAAAGGTGCAACCACGTTCCGCCGCGTCCTGTGAAATAATTCGTCGATTCTGATCAGGCGCCGGTAAATGAATACTAATTGGTAACGAAAGTTCGGCCACTACTTACACTAGAGTCGTTACTACAATAGTAATGTAAGGTTGATGACAGGGCGTTGACATGGAAGACCGAAGACCACCTTGTAAGACTAACAAGTCTTCGTTGGAAACAAAGGTGTCTATTATTTTTTTTATAAGTTTAATGGCATAGGTACAACCTGGGACAAATTCAGTAGACCACCTGTGGCATTTTTTCGTGTGGCGGGCGTCTCACCATTGGTTTGCAGTCCCTATCCGTAATTGCTTATGCATTGTACTAGCCTTGTTTAATACATAACCAAATAGTAAAAGTGACTGCGCGTTAATGGCGAGGCACCAGTCACACTCAATAATGAGAAATACGCGCAATTAAGTATAGTCAGGGACGAATTCGGTGAACCACTTACTCTTTTCGTATCAAATATTATTTGACATTAGATTTATTTTTAACAAGTTTGATGTTTTTAAAAGTAAAAAAGTTAGTTTCAGCAATAACTGGGCTAAGGTCCGGTTGCTCGAATCTTGGTTACTTTAGGGTTACTTGGTTACTTGGTTACTTTAACTTTAGGGTTAAATTATGGCTAAATTACAATTTACTGGCGGTCAAATTTAAAAAGCGTTGTTGAACCAGCGGTTACTTTAACGAGCAGTCAAATTACAGATTTAACGGCGGTCAAAATAACCGACAGGGTGGGGGTGGTTTAAATTTTGACATTAGTTAACGAAATAGTACAGACAACACTTTTAACCCTAAAAGGAACGTATTTTTCTTTTACGGATGTCAAAATTGACAACAGTTAAATTTTAACTTTTACTTTACTGTAATGTACAAGCAACCGGACCTTAGTCGCTCACCTAGTATTGTGTCGGTAAAAAAGTATTTTAGTCGATCGGTTAATTACTACCCATTTCAAAATTTCGTTCGGTTGGATATAAAAAATAAAAGTACTGCATTAGCTTAAAAATACGTTTATTTGTGGCATTTAAGCTTAACTACCTTATAAATACATAAGTAATAATACACAAGAAACATATTAAATTCTGTTTCATAAACAAGGCAATGCCCTTTTGTCAAAAGAAACGTAATAAAATTAAGTGTGTTCTCAAAAATATTAGCAAAAAAAGAACTTAGAATTAGTAATAAATGGTAATAATATAGTTCACAACAAAATATAGCTAGTATGGAAAGGAAACCAACTATTAATTGTAATTATTTGCAACTGCAACTAGCTGATGCAACTGATTTTCTACAAATTATGTCCCTTCAGGCGCATTTGGTAGCCCCTCCCCCCCACGGGCTCAAAGTCATCTAAAATTCTTAGTTTTCTCATATACTTCGTCTTGCGGGGTATCAACCTCGCTCCCCCTAGGGCCATGGGCTGGCATTTTGCACCCCCCTGAACCATGGACTGGCACATCTACATCTACATTGCACCCGTACAGAGCCGGGGCGGGTCGCTAATAGCAAATAATATAATAAACCTCGAATGGATTTGAACGCGCTCAGATTGGCAAAAACTCACCAAAAATTTAATTCAGTAGCATAGCAATGTGCCTAAATGATCAACAAGTACTATTGTCATAATCACTACATAGTATAAAACAAAGTCGCTTTCTCTTTCCCTATGTCCCTTTGTATGCTTAAATCTTTGAAACTACGCAACGGATTTTGATGCGTTTTTTTTTAATAGATAGAGTGATTCAAGAGGAAGGTTTATATGTACTTTTTATCCCGATATTCCCACAGGAACGGGAACCACGCGGGTGAAACCGCGGGCGGCCGCTAGTACCAGATATAATATAAACTCCAGTGTATCAAACAAACTAACGAAACTACACTTACATTATGCAAATTTTATAATTTATTTTACAAATTAATTATCATGGAAGTTAGCACATACCTACCTCAAAACTATATTTTTTAGATTGAAGGCAATTTCATCTATAAATCGCTTGGAAGAGCAGAATAGTTCACTTTACAATAATGATCAGACAATAATAGAATACAAATAGTAAATTGTCTCATTCTATTTATAATAAAATTAATACTGAAAAACAGTCCTGTCTTATTGGATTCCTCAAAATAGACAGGACAAGTAATTGATCCAGCATAAAATTTGTCTTTAAAAAAATATGTGATGAAAAAAGAATGTCTTATCATTATATTTTTTAATATCATAATAAATTTTGCTAGCTACTTTTTGTGTAAGGCAATGTTGGTTTAGAAATGGTATGAAAAACGGTCAATACTTGAAACTAGATGATAAATTATTACCTACTTTAACGTCTTAACAAATGGTAGAATGATCAAGTTCTGTCTTAACTATGCATCACATTAATTCAACATTATGTTGAAGTTCAAGATCTTAAAAATATAAAAGAGTAGTGGACTTTATAAAGATTAGAGGTGTTATCTGTTTAAAAATATGTGTTAAATATATTTTCGTTATTACTAGTAACTCAAGTAGATTCGAAAGTATACTACTTTCAATTGCTCATAAAACAAAGAAGGCTTGAAACCGTCATATTATGCTCTGCATAGAAAATATTGTTCCCTAAAGTAATTGTTAGATTCTAATAATTTTAATCTTTCTTACTTGTTAATATAAGTCCACTACGCTATTGAAACATTTAATATTTAGTGCTATGACCAAGATTTAAATAATATTAATCTAACAAAAAAAAACAACCCATCTTAGTTATGGACTGTGCAGTCTGCACACTAGCGCCGCCATTGAATAAAAAAACCATTGTGCTTAAATAAAGACGAAATTGTAAATTATCTCTCTGTAGTGCACTCCGAAGAAGCTTTGTGGTACTTTTTATCGCTTCAAGGATATTTGATAGCCTGTCGTTTAGATTAATTCAGTTTTTTTTGCGAAAAATGGCCACTTTTATTAGCAATATAACTCCATTAAATGAAACGACAAGCTAGAAAATATAGATAGAAGCAATAGAAAGTACCACAAAGCTTCTTCGGAGTGCAATACAGAGAGATAATTCGCAATATTATGATCTTTATTTAAGCACTATGATTTTTTTTCTAGTGGCGGCGCTAGTGTGCAGACTGCACGCTCTTAATGCTAGTTTATAGACATCATACACAACGAAAGCACAACATGTTAATTTACTATGCCACTACTTATAGACACTTACATTGAGAATGGTACAGTCAGCTTCAAAAGGAACCGAGCGTTCAAACCCGCCAAAAATATCTGAACATTTGGCAAAAATCAACCTTTGCTGAAGAGTAAAGGTGAATTTTAATTTGTTGTTTGAGGAAAATGATAACAAATGAAAGTGTCAAATGTTCAGATAATTTTGGTGGGTTTGAACAATCATTTTGAAGCTGACTGTACCCTAAAATGTTCTAAATTAAGGTCAGTCTAGAAACAGTAATGTCTTAGTTCAATCATGCACTGAAATAAAATAGATACATTTAGGATGATGACAAACCAAAACTAAGCCCTGCAAATATCTCTTGTCAGAAATAAAAATGAAACCGATAAGTAACCAAAAAATCACTTTCTCTTTGTGTTTAAGTGTCATTTATATTCGCATTGTGGTTTAAATAATAGTCTTTTGATCTACCTTTCGAGATCATTGCGTTAATTAATACATTATTATTAAAAACAACAGGAAATTTACATAAATTTGTCCAAAAACTGCAACTGGCAACTTAAAAAGGTTGTTTATGATAAAAATGTAATTATTCAAGGAACTAACTTTCAACTAGTGTAATCGCACTTCTTAAATAGAAAAAATATAAGAAATCTATAGATTTTATAACAACTTAGATTGTAACTACAAAATCAACTGCTGTTAGTAGCAGGTGCCCGATCGGAGCAGTTTATAATAATATTGTAATTCTTACAAAGGTAACCCGAAATGTCAAATCTCAAAATAATTATTTATGAACAAAGTTTTACCATAAATTAATATAATCAAAATGTACATTTTTAGTTATGGCCAGTCACAAATATACCATATCCAATCGGGCTCCTGGACAAAATATCTGGTTGTTAAAAGACTTACTCTATGCATTTGTGTTAATCGATTACATTTGTGGTAGGAACTCAATGGGTGTTGCAAACTTGAAGTCTTCGGGGAACAGTTTAGCAGCAAACGGATACATGAGTTTGTATGACTGTCTGATTGTGACATCGGCAACTCCTGCAATGTCACCAATGTCTTTTTGACTGCGCTTGTCATCTGATGCCTGAAACACAATAAAAACATACTTTATGTAATTCAATATAATATCAAGGCTTTTTAATGGTTAAACAACAACTTAACTTGCAATAGTCTAATATTTACGAACTAAATATTTAGATTTACTTCATATATAGATACTTTGTAATAAATTATAAAAATTTGAAACATAACTTCTTGTTACAAGAATTTTAGAATGGAAGGAGCTGTTGCTGTTAATAAACCTGAGTCACAGTGAAGTGCTGTTGAAGTGTTGACTACATTTACATGCATGAGTAACAAGCTGCTGTATGAATACTTGATTTATTGAATTAATGGTAATATTTGCATACAAAATTATCACAATAGCCAGGTTTACCTGAGATGCCATGTAAATAGCAGCAGCTGCCACAGAAATAGGGCTCCTTCCAGACACAATATCAAGCTCTCCGGCCTTTCTAGCAATATGTGTAGCAGCTCTTTGAACAGAATTTGGTAGGCCGAGGTTTGAACAAAACCGAGACATGAAATCTGCTGTTGTAATAAGGTCAACTGATGTCTCAAGTGCTTTAAGTATTAACTTGAAACACCTCCCAATTTCTTTTTTACTTATTTTACTGACTGCGCAGATTTCTTTGAATGTTCGAGGCACACCCTCTTGGCGACAAGCAATGTACAAGCACGCTGATGCAATTGCATCATTTGCTCGACCCTTCAGATTTTTTCCGTCATGTACCTGGAAACACAAACAAGAATTTGATAATCATTGACAAACAATAATAATGGTAGTGTTTATAATATAATATTCACTCATTGTAGCAGAATATAAAAAACAGAGGTTCTTCAAGCAAAGCACAATAATTGTCAATTATTGACAATTGTCACAATAAAAAAAAACATCAAAATGATATTATTTGGCTGGCAAGCAGCAAACAACTGATGACAGCCTTTCACTGACTATCTTCTTATTATTATTTGAATGTAAGGGGCTATGCATCTCCTGTAGATGTAGTCACTGCTACCTAAAAGATCTATTGTGACTTGCCACCTGGTTAAAGTAACTCTATTTAGCCAGGAGGCTTCCATGACGTCAAGTCAGATAATGTGTCGACCCAGTTGGATACTGTGTTTGTGGATAAGGGGCCCGCAGTCACACAGAAGATGCCTGGGCGTTTCCCTCTCAACTGACTATCTTAGTTAAATTTTTATTTTCTTATACATATTTCTATATTTGGTTGATCGATACAACCAAAGCTTTTTGTTTTATAATAATCAATACAGCAGGAAAATCATATTTGATTCAAAATTTCTTCAGATGAAAATGCTAATATTCAATGCAAAAGATATCTTTGTACCATTTTGTCTGCATTTTTATCACAAAATAATAGAAACCAATTATACATACCTGTTTGAAGAGATTATTGGCCCTATCCACTATAGTTTTGGGTAGATTGATTCTATCTGCCATTGTATTTATTTCTCTGAAGGCGTTTATGAGCGCTCGGTCTGTACTGCTAATATTTCTCCTGTTTTGATACTTAGACACTCCAAAACTGTCGAAAGAGGCATCACCTCGACCTGGTCCTATCATAGTAGATAGATCCCCACCAGATAATAGTGGATTTTCAGGACCACCAACACGGGATGGGTCTACTCCCGACTTTTCATTGCTAAATGTACGCCATTCTGAACCCACGTCTATAACTCTGGAAAACAAAGATTATGTCGTGATATTTTTAGAAAAAAGAAACGACTACGTACACTGATTGCGAGTACTTTACACATAATGTTTTGTAAGCTTAGTTTCCCAACATACCTGTCGCCGACCACCAGGCCACATTCGGAACATATCATGTCCCCAGCCCTGTAGTCTTCGATAATTGGCGCATCGGGATGAGCATAGCACACAACTTTATTAGCCTCGATTCTAAAACCACAAAGAAAGTAGGTCTAAACAGCCAATTCAGCAAGTAGAAATCGAAACATCGGTACAACATTATCACTTCCATGCATTCAATCCCCGCCTCTAACAACTTACGTAAAGCCATACTGAATTTTAATATTATTCTGCAGTTTATTACACAAATAACTTGGATTTGTACGTATCAAGAATAAAAATAAATTACAAAAACAGACCTCGACGTGCTCGCCATGATTGTCAAGAAGTATAGACTATATTTTTTTTTTATCACTCGTGTAGAGAAAGGCCTTGGCTCCCAGTTGCTTAGCCAACCAACAGTCACAGATTATTACTTGGCATCCCAAACATCATATTGACGCAATTGTCTATGAAATTGATTCTGTCGGTGTGGTCTGTGCCTTATTACCTGAATGCGCTGTTGTGAAAAAACTGTGCCACAAATTATATAGACTAGTACTGTTCACGCGCGCTTGCGAGCGGGCAGTTGTCATTGTCAAGGTCACGGGACAACGCGCTCGGGCCGGGTGTTTTTTCATTCGTGTAGTTCGCCGCCAACCACCGTCCGCGCAACATCGCGCTCAGTTCGCCACTTGTGACCCGTGTGTGTTCGCTTTGAAAAGCGCCGGGAAAGTTTTAGCTGTCTATTAGGGCATTGTGTAGTTATAAGAGTGTTAGCTATAAGAGTTTCCCATCGGGGGTTGCGTGAAGACCTACTTGTCAGGCGCGCGCGCCGGCGAGACAGCGATCAGCCCCCCTGGATTACGAACACTATCTTCTAGTAAGGTAGGACTAGCCTAAGTAACTTAATTTTGCATGAGAAACATCCGTTTCAATAAACTGTGGAACACAGTCGATGGTCACCACAATTGTGCGTGATCATGTTTTGGTAGCAGAGCGTACCTAGTTAGCGTACCTAATTTCATAGTAAAAATAAAATTATTTTTTTTTGTTAAAATCTCGAGGGTATTCCGAGACGATTTGAAGTACTAAGAAATTGTTCTAGTAAATTCTCGAAGCGAATGTTTCTCACTTGGTGGATCCGATAATAGATAGACACTTATATAATTGTTGTCACATACTAGTGATTTGATACGAGTTTACTCGCCTAGATGTGTATATTTTTTTTTTTGTGTGTCCGGATTTATTTGACGAATAGTTTCGTTCGAAAGTGTTGTTTATTAGTACCACATACTAGTGTTTGTTCCGAGTCCGCTTGCCTAGTTAAAAAAGTGGAACTAGTTTTAATTATTAGTAGTATTAAATTACGAGTATTATTATTAAAAATAGTTTTGTTTTTGTTTGTTGATAACGGTTTAGTAGTTGACTTGCGAGGTTGACTTGGCCGTGCCGTGTAAATCGTGCCGTGTTAATCCTATACCGTTTTGTTTATACCGTTATATTGTTAGCCCTTGAAATTGGTAAGTTGCTAATAATTTATGAAAATAGTAGGGTCCGTGTATGTCGTCCGAATTTTAATTGTGTTTTATATTATCGTGACGCGACCTATTTCTATTGTTTTTTTGTTGATGTTTACCACTTTTATATTTCTTTGTTTGCTTTGTTTATTAAACGGATTATAAATGGCTCCTACGAATCCGCTCGCCGTATCCAGGGCTGGCATCCAAGGAGTTTTGCGTTGGCTTGCTTGTGCGGTCACATTAATAGACCGAGCCGACCGGGTAGGCGCGTTGCTAGCTCGGTATGGCGGGCTGGCAGCTCGGCTGCAAGACCTGGAGCGCCACGCCATGGAGTGTCGCGCGTATTATCTGGAGAACCCCCCAGCTGATGATGCCGTGTCGGAACAGCTGGAGCAGGATGTAGCCCAGGCCTATGAGCTGGCTGACCAGTTCACGGAGGCGGCTGAGAGGGCCCTGGCTGTTCGAAAGGGGGAGCCGGTTTTGAGCGGGGAGGTCAAACCTACCCCGACGGCGTTGCTAGGCCGATTGCCTACGTTGGAGATTCCCACTTTTAATGGGGATCTGTCAGCCTGGATGGGCTTCATTAACCTGTTTGACAGCCTAGTGGATTCACGACGGGACTTATCCCCTAGTGAGAAGTTGGCCTATTTGCGCTCCTCCCTGCGAGGAGAGGCCAGCGCGGTAATCCAGCACCTGCTCATCAGCGACGACAACTACCAGGTGGCTCGCCAGCTTCTGGTTAGCAGGTACCAGAATGTCCGGTTACTGGCGGACACCCACGTGGCCACGATTTTGGCCCTCCCGCGAATCACGCGGGTACACATGTTACGGAGGGAGTTGCTGAACCCGCTACTGTCAGCGGTCAACTCCCTAAGGCGATTGGACCTGCCGGTGGATCAGTGGTCCTTTATACTGCTGCACATAGTCCTCGCCAAATTGCCCGCTGAAATGAAGGGGCGTTTCGAGCAGAGGTACGGAGGCGACAGCGCCTCGTATCTCCCGCCCTTCGCGGACCTCCTTCGTTTTTTGGAGGACGAATGTAGGGTGACGGACCACCTGGAGCCCGCCCCGGTTCCAGGTGTTGGTCGTATGGTGGCGGCGAGGGAACAGCCCCGTCGCCCGACCAATCGGTATGCTGCCTTCCAGCAGTCCCCTCCCCCCGCACCGAGTGAGCGGTGCAGGTATTGCAGGGGAGATAGGCACGTGGTCCAAGAATGTGCCAAATTTAGAGGCCTCCGCCCAGAGGGACGGAGGGCCGTTGCTAGACAGCGCCAATGGTGCTATAGGTGTTTGGGGGGACACATGCAGTCGGCGTGTCCCCAGACAGAGGATTGTCGTCTTTGCGGAGGGAGGCATCACCCCCTCCTTTGTTTGGACCGCAAGGACGCCGGGAGCGACCGGGGTTCGAATTCCTCGCGCACGGGCGGGGGCCCGGCAGCCCGGAACCGGTTCCCTAGAGATTCGGCGGGGCTTAGCCCCCCCGTTCAGTCCCCCCCGGAGAGGGGGAACTATAGGAGAGACGCCCCCGCCACGGGCGGGGGTAGGGGGGTACCACAAGAGTACGCCACGGTGGCGATGGGCACGGGCCCTATTTGCTACTCCCCCCCCCTAATGGAGAGGCCTCGATTGGGGTACTATGCACCGAGGCACGCCCCACACGGGTATTACCCTGCACCTAGGAGTGCTGTTGGTCGGGGCCAGTATGTACCCGATTGGGACCCGCTCGCCCGGTACGAGCGTCCCACATTTGGCGCGCCGATTCATGCGCGAGGGGGACAAGTACCCCCCCAAAATTTTTAATGGCGCCCCTGTCGGACCCAACCACCCCTCCGGAGCTTGTGCTGTTGCCAACAGCCACCGTGAATGTTTGGGGACCTAAGGGCAATGTTGTCACGGTGCGTGCCCTTTTGGACTCAGGTGCCCAGGGGTGCATAATGTCCAGGTGGCTTGTCCGACAGCTGGGTCTTTTGCTTGTGCCGCATCACGAAGCGGTACGGGGGGTGGGAGACTCGCGGATCCCTGATCCGATTGGTCGAGTTGAGTTCTCCTTCTCCCCCCACTTCACGCCAAGGCCGAAGATCGGTGCTTCGGCGATAGTTTTTGATAAGGTGGTTGGACCACTCCCGCAAGTGCGAGTGCCGCCATCCACGATTGAGCTGACGTCTGGACTGGCTTTGGCTGATCCTTCCTTCCACCGACCGGGCCCAATACACTTGTTGATTGGTGCGGATGTCCTCGGTCGTGTACTGTGTGGAAGCAAGCGAGTTTTGCAGACAGCCGATCTTGTCGCCTTGTCCTCGTCGCTGGGTCATGTGGTGATGGGAAAGGTACCACAGACACCAGAGACCCCGTCGGTAGACCGCCAGACCATTGTCGGTTCTACTTTGTCCGACGTTCTCCAAA
Organism: Crambus lathoniellus; assembly: GCA_949710035.1. Classification (NCBI taxonomy): domain Eukaryota; kingdom Metazoa; phylum Arthropoda; class Insecta; order Lepidoptera; family Crambidae; genus Crambus; species Crambus lathoniellus. The sequence goes on from OX453300.1 coordinate 7,226,803, forward strand.
AGTTTTGGGAGGTGGAGGAACCTCCCACTGCCAAGCGGTTGGATCCGTTAGCCGAGGAGTGCGAATTGTTCTACCAGAACAACACTGGGCGCCTCCTCTCGGGTCGCTTGATTACCCGCTTGCCCTTCTTGGCGGTTCGCCCTCCTTTAGGGAGCTCCCGACCGATGGCCGAGAAGAGATTGTTGTCCATGGAGCGTAGGATGGCCAGGGATCCCGCATTCAAGGAGAAGTATATAGACTTCATGCGGGAGTATTTGGACCTTGGGCACATGTCCATCTCGCAGTTGGACTGGCGTAATGTGGAACATTACTTCCTGCCACACCACGCTGTTTTGAAGACTTCCAATGGGAAGATCCGCGTGGTCTTTGATGGTTCAGCGCCCACGTCAACCGGAGTGTCGTTGAATCAGTGTCTGCATGCGGGGCCGAAATTGCATCACGATGTCTGTGATGTTTTGACCAACTTCCGCCGGCACGCTGTCGTCTTTGTGGCCGATATCCGCATGATGTTCAGACAGACCGTGATTCACCCGGAGGATAGACGATACCAGCTCATCCTTTGGCGTGAGGATCCCCAGGATCCGATGTTGGCTTACGAGCTGAACACCAACACTTATGGTTTGCGGTCGAGCCCCTTTGTGGCGATCCGTTCGCCTTTGGAGCTCGCAGAGCGCGAACGGCTACGCTATCCCCGGGCATCTGCTCTTATTGAGGGGGGGGCCTTATTTGTCGACGATATCTGCACGGGGGCCTCGAGCTTAGATGAGGCTCTCGTCTTACGTGATGAGCTGATTGCGCTCTTGAGGGCTGGTGGCTATGAGTTGCGGAAGTGGCTGTCTAACTCACCGGACCTCTTGGCAGATTTGCCTAAGGACCACCAGCAAGAGCCGCTCCTCTTTGAAAATCCGGAGACTCCAGACATGCTGTCTGTTTTGGGAGTCCAGTATCGACCAGTCCCGGATTTGTTCACATATAGATTGGAACTGCCAGACCCAAAGGTCTGGACTAAACGCACGGTGCTGTCTACTGTAGCCCGTACCTTTGATCCGAACGGTTGGCTCAGCCCTGTAGTGTTTTCGATGAAGTGCTTCCTACAGGAGCTCTGGGCTGCGGAATTGTCATGGGATGAGCCCCTCTCTGGTAGCCTCCTACGAGAGTGGGTGAGGTTCGTGTCATCCCTACCCGACGTCAATCGGGTTTGTATACCGAGGCAAATGCTGCCTTCGGGAAAGTTTAAAGCCTCCCTGCACGGCTTTTGTGACGCGTCCGAAAGCGGATACGCGGCAGCCGTTTACATCCGAACGGTGGATGCAGCAGGCGTTGTCGCCGTGCACTTAGTTACGGCCAAGAGTAAGGTCGCCCCCCTTCGGACTAGGCTAACCATTCCGAAGTTGGAGTTGTCCGGCGCCACTCTCTTAGTACGGCTACTCAATCATGTTGCCGACACCTTGGGAAACGGTGTCGACTTGGAGTCGATATTTGCGTGGTCTGACAGCCAGGTCGTCCTTTGTTGGCTGAAGAGTTCAGTCCACACCCTTGAGGTTTTTGTGGCCAACCGGGTCTCACAAATTCAGACTTCAAAGGCCCCGTTGATTTGGCGCCACGTACCGGGCGAATTGAACCCCGCAGATTGTGCCTCCCGCGGCTGCGAGGCGCCTGAGTTAGTGGACCACCACCTATCAAAAAAATCAAAAAAAATCAAAAATCAAAAATATTTATTTTCCTTTAAAAGATAAAAACTTAACAATAAGTAGCAGGGGTCCTCTTTTAAGCATGACAATGCCTGTTACAGAGAGCCCCGCTCTCCTCCATTTGGACTTTAAAGATTTAAAAAAATTAAGTACTTGTTTCTTACAGTAATTTTACATTCATAATATGTGTAAGTTAGTGGGTGTGTTCGTGCGTGTGTTTGTATTCGTGTGTGTGTGTGTGTGTGTGTGTGTGTGCGTGTGTGTGTGAAAAGTATACGTTTATGTGTATTATTAGATTTTTTGCTAGTTTATCTATAATGAGTTAATAGTGATTCAGTTTCCTCATAGTTAAGAGTTTTTATCCATTTAGACAATGCGGATTTACACTCGTGGTAAGTTTTGTGGTATATTTGAATTTCTTTATTTATTTCGTTATAGAGATAAGCTGATTGTGTATTAGATTGTAGTCTCGCAAAATAAGTTTTCGTTACAGGAACATTAACAACACGGTTTTTTCTCCTTTTATTTTCTAGATTAGGGTCATAAGTTAGGGTTTTATGTTTTTTTAGGGTTAGGTTTACAATATATAACTTTCTAATTGATAGTACGTTACAAAGTTGATATAGTCTATCAGTAGCAAAACGCCGTTTTTTAAAATACATCACCTTCAATAGTGCTCTCTGGGCTCGTTCAACTTCAAGGAAGCGTGTTTTATATGCGCCACCCCATATGGAAATACAGTATGTAATAACAGATTGCACCAAAGCAATGTATATCTCATTTAAGATGTTTTTAGAGGAGCCAGTGTTATCTGTAGTGTTTTTCGGTACCACATATCTTAAGGTTTTGAATAACCAGATAAATTTTCTGATTCTAGAAGCAAGTTTTTCTACTTGGGGGTACCACGATAACCTCTGATCTATTATCACTCCCAAGTACACGGACTGATTTACCTTGTTAATTAAAGGACAGACGCAAGTTTTATTTAAAATGTCACCACAGCCATGTATTTTTATACGAAAATTCTCGCTTGGTTGTTGGCGATTGTTAATACTAAAACAGATATATTTTGTTTTAGAGCTGTTTAGTGTAAGGAGATTGTGTTTTAGCCATTTAGCTATTTGAGCCATCCCACGTTCAGTGTCAGATTTAATGGCATCCCAAGATGATCCAGTGAAAACAACAACTGTATCATCAGCGTACGCAAAGATTTTGGCATTCGTGACATTCATGTTGCAAAGATCATTAACGTAAATCAGGAATAAGGTTGGGCCTAGTACGCTGCCTTGAGGGACCCCACTTGAGACAATGATGTTAGCGCTATTATTTTGTTCTAACCTTACTTTTTGCACTCTATTAGATAAGTAATCTTTGAATATAGATAGTTGATTACCTCTTAATCCGATTTTTTCTAACTTCTGTATGAGGATCGGGATTGAAACGGTATCGAAAGCTTTTTTTAGGTCTAAAAAGGTAGCCAAGCACTTTTTACCTTTGTCTAGTTGTTCAGTTACAAATGAGCTTAAGGATGTTACTGCATCTTCAGTAGATATGTCTCTTCGAAAACCGAATTGATATGGGGATAGTATATTGTAAGATGTTAAATAATTTTGCAACCGAATGTTAAGAATTTTTTCTAGAATTTTTGATAATACGGGTAATACAGAGATTGGCCGGTAATTGCTGATATCGTTTCTATCCCCACCCTTGTATACAGGAGTTATAATAGATTTTTTTAATAAGTCAGGAAAGGTACCAGTCTTCAAGCAGAGATTAACGAGGTGAGTTACAATAGGAATAATTTCATTTTTTATAAATTTTATATAAGTTGTGGAGATTTTATCCCACCCAGGGGCACTATCATTTTTCAAATTCATTATAATGGAGTTGACTTCATCATCATCAGTGTCTAAAAGGACAAAAGATTGAGACTGAGTTGGCATATTGTTGAGGTAGTTTTTTTGTTGATCTTCGGATACCGTTTTTTGAATACTCTCAGCCAGCCGCTTACCTATATTAGCAAAGTAGTCGTTAATAAAATTTGCAGATTCGGTAGGTGTAGTTTTGATATTTATTAGTTCAAGGTTTGGTTTATTTATTTTATTCGTGTATGTTATACTTTTTATGTTTCTCCAAAGTATTTTGTTGTTATTAAGTGATTTTGTTAAAATTTCTCGTTCACCTATGGTGGAGTCCATCATGGTTGTTACGGCCTGAGCGCTCATGGCCTGCCACCCCGGCTGTGGCCAGAGTCCCAGACCTAGGCATGCGTGTTCACGCCGTGGAGACGGTGGCGGCTCCGCAGATGGAGTTTTTGTTAGACCGCTACAGTTCTCTTTATAAGTTGCTCGGCGTGACTGCTTGGATGAGGCGCTTTGTGCGAAATTGTCGCCAGCCTCAGGAGAAATCGTTGTCTCCGGTCCTCGCCCCACAAGAGCGGCAAGACGCTCTGTTGCATTGGTTGCGAGTGACGCAACAGCGAGAGTTTGAACCGGAGCTGAAAGCCCTGCGCTCAAGTAAGTCCAAGTTGAAGGGACCCTTGGTGCGGTTGAATCCCTTCTTGGACAGTACCGGATTGCTGCGTGTCGGAGGTAGGCTCAGACATGCCAACCTGCCGTACGGATCACGCCACCCTTTGTTGCTCCCCAAGGATGGACCGTTAGTTAGACTGTTGATTACAGACCGACATGTAAAGAATGCTCATGCCGGTTGTAATGCTTTGACCGCGCTCCTCCAACGAGAGTTCTGGATTTTGTCAGCGCGGAGAATAATCCGATCCGTTATTTTTCGTTGTCTCCCGTGTTATCGTTTGCGCGCCGATACGATGCAGCCCCAGATGGGTGATATGCCTGCCGATCGAGTGAACGAATCGATGCCCTTCTCAGGAGTTGGAACGGATTTTGCGGGGCCATTTACCGTTAAGACATCGCGGCTTCGTAATGCTAGAACGGAAAAGGCTTACTTGTGTGTATTTGTTTGTTTGGCCACTAAAGCGGTCCACCTGGAGGTGGTTAGTGCCCTCACCACAGAAGCCTTTGTAGCCACGTTGAATCGTTTTGTGTCTCGCCGCGGAATGCCGTCGTTAATCAGGTCCGATTGTGGAACCAATTTCAAGGGCACCGATAGGTATTTAAAGGAAGTTTGTGAATTTTTGGATAGGAATAATTTTGAGATCGGATCCACACTCTCTCGCAGAGGGGTACGATGGCAGTACTCCCCGCCATCCTGCCCCCACTGGGGAGGGATTTTTGAAGCAACTGTAAAGGCCGCTAAAACTCACCTTCGTCGCGTTATTGGGGAGACGGTCCTCACGTTTGAGGAACTCGCGACCGTATTTTGTAAGGTTGAGGCGGTCCTCAACTCGCGTCCGTTGTGTCCGTTGTCTTCGGACGCGAATGATTTAGAGGCCCTTACGCCGGGCCATTTTTTGATTGGCAGACCGCTTAACGCCTTGCCGGAATATCCTTATTCCGAAGTGCCCTCCGGACGGCTCTCGCGATTTGAATTGCTCCAGCAGCTTACGCAGAGTTATTGGCGCCGTTGGCATCTGGAGTATTTGCACATTTTGCAGCAACGCGTTAAGTGGTCGGATAGGACGACCCCACCCAAGACCGGAGACCTCGTGTTGGTAAAGGATCCAAACCTGCCGCCCCTCCGCTGGCGTTTAGGACGCATTGTTCAGCTTCATCCGGGGTCGGATGGTGTGCCCAGGTTTGCCGAGGTCCTGGTGGGGGACTCTGTTTTGAAGCGAGCGATCGCTACCCTCTCTCGCCTACCCTTAGATTGAGTTGGCGGACAGTTTGCTACTGTCCGGGACGGGGGGATGTTCACGCGCGCTTGCAAGCGGGCAGTTGTCATTGTCAAGGTCACGGGACAACGCGCTCGGGCCGGGTGTTTTTTCATTCGTGTAGTTCGCCGCCAACCACCGTCCGCGCAACATCGCGCTCAGTTCGCCACTTGTGACCCGTGTGTGTTCGCTTTGAAAAGCGCCGGGAAAGTTTTAGCTGTCTATTAGGGCATTGTGTAGTTATAAGAGTGTTAGCTATAAGAGTTTCCCATCGGGGGTTGCGTGAAGACCTACTTGTCAGGCGCGCGCGCCGGCGAGACAGCGATCAGCCCCCCTGGATTACGAACACTATCTTCTAGTAAGGTAGGACTAGCCTAAGTAACTTAATTTTGCATGAGAAACATCCGTTTCAATAAACTGTGGAACACAGTCGATGGTCACCACAATTGTGCGTGATCAAGTACAGATAGGAATCAAGCCTTATAGCGGCCGTTTGTTAGTGAATGACGGAACCCGATTAGATTTTGACAACATAGTGCTGCCAGAACTATCGACACCCTTGATTTGTTATCGATAGTTGTGCAAATCATCGACGTTTGGTACAACCCTAGTAATATACTATTTTAAATTCTGCTCAAATAAAAAACACATTTGATGAAAGAAGGCATTTATTACTTGACATTATAATTTTATCAAATACAAAGTACATAAGTATAAGTTGAGATTATACAAGACAAAGAATGAGAGTAATGAAATTACTTACTAAATTGACTTTATAGATAAACTAAGAAATATAAATACTTTATCAGCTACAAGAAAAATTAAACTGCTTGCAAATATTTATTATGCACAAATGCTAATGCTATTTTTCCTAGTAGTTTTATTTAGTATCTGCCATTTCATTATTCACTGTTAATATCACTTTAGTTTAAATGCAAGACTCAATAACCTAATTCTAATAGTTAACATTTAATGCAGTAAGTAATCATTATAGCAACTAACAGCAGTAATTTGCACCATAATTCTGATTTGATAACTTATAACCGCAAGAATAGGCAGACACGGGCATCTTCGCAGCACTCCACGAACCAAGACTCAAGTTATCTGAAAAGATTAGATTTGGTTAGTATAGATTCTACATATTGTTACTATAATCTGCCATAACATTTTATAAACAAATAAGTGATAGTTGAACTGAAAAGTTTGTAAATCAAGAAAGAGTAGTGTGTATATTTCATATAAAGCACATTTTGTTTGTTGTGCCGCTATGCGTTATAGATAATCAATGTTTATAGTTAATAACTGTTATTAAGTAGATAAGCTTTGTACATAGACTGATGAGAGGTAGTATATATAATTAAGTAAGATCTAAGATAGTAGGTAGCAGTAACAGTTATAACATACCTAGTCATAAGACAATCACAATAAACCATCATTCGTACCGACAACAATCATATATTATCCCACCGGTACATTTGTTATAATTCTGTTCTGTTTGTCAGAATCAGAAATATGAATTTGATGATAAGGCATTTTAAATGTTTTGACAAAGTTATTGAATTACTTACACTGTTATTTTCTCTTGACTTGGTATTAACAACTTCACTAAATTGAAACTTGTTAAATGTGACAACTGATTATTTAAATTTAATCCCAAGTAATCTACTGTGCTTTATCATTATCACCATATGATATCACTTCTAAATGTATATTGAAAATGTATATTTTTTAACAAAACTAATCACAGTTTTGGGCCAACAACATATGATTTTGTACTTGTCATTGACATGTTGAAGAAGAAGTTATGAATGAAAGGTAGGTAATGTTTGTTTATTCTTTTTATATGAATGTAAGTCATTCATATAAAAAGAATAAACAAACATTACCTACCTTTCATTCATAACTTCTTCTTCAACATGTCAATGACAAGTACAAAATCATATGTTGTTGGCCCAAAACTGTGCCACTCTCACCGCATTATCTGCAGCCAACATGAGGTCCTCACGCATGCAGGTGTCCGGGCATGCATGCAGAGCAATCAATGAGGTGGGCCATGGTCTGTGGAGTGTAACCACACCTGCACGCGAGATCCGTGTTACTGGTGAAGCCCCACCTGGACAGGTTGTCTTTACTTCGACCAACTTGGGTAGGGAGTCTATTTAAAGATCTCCATAATGATCTGGGAAGTTCAAGGCCAGGAGGGAGCTTTTCCTGGATGAGCACATATGGGTGTGGAAGGGTAGCAGAGTTTTCCCACAGTTTAACTTTGGTTAAAGAGGCCTCCGTGGTGCCAGGCATGACGCACTTGTAAAAACTATTGCGACTCTTTAGCCTTTGATAAATTTCATAACTTTCTCAGAAACCGAATCTTCTTTACTCCGGTTAAGTTGTGAACTGTATTTTCTTTTGTTTTGGTTAGTTTTAAGAAATACAAAGTTGCCTCTTGGAATTACCTAAAACAACAAAACTCAAATTTATTAGGTTAATGTAATAAATAATTGATACATAAAACTACGTAAATAGATTTACTTACGTGTACCGAAGGCATCTTCGAATAATGTATCCATATTTCTGTAAAGAAATATCTGAGAAAAAGTGGAAAAACATCTGAATACTAGAAAACCGAAATGAGTAAAAAAACACAAACTACAGTCGTCACAAAATAAGATGCCCGTTTTGACACATGCTAAAGTGACGTAATTAGGCATGTAACCATACGAGTTTGTGATCGATTCTCGCGATAAATCGATTAAGGTTCTGAGTAACTAATCGATTATAGCAGGTTTGCAAGTTATGTGGATTGACTAAAGTTATTATTATAAAATGTTAAACTTACTTTATAGGTACTTATACTTTTAATAAACATATTATTTAAGTATAAATTGACCTTTTATGTAATGCCCCCAGTACACGATGGCCGATCATGGTCGGCGACCATGACCAATACATTGTACATTGACACTTTTGAACGAACAAGTTTAAAAACGTTCTTTCAAAAGTGTCAATGTACGATGTATTGGTCGTGGTCGCCGACCATGATCGGCCATCGTGTACTGGGGGCATAATATAAACTTGAATCGAATCTACTTAAATTGCATAATTCATATAAGAGCGAACGCGCACTTGTGATTTTTAATCGGGCGATAGATTGGTCGATCTCGGATTTAGTATAGAGTTATATGGCAGTGGCAATTGTCAGTGCGCTTAAACTATCGACCAATCAAACTATCGAAAATGACTGGCCGATAGTTGTACGATCAAACTATCGCACAACTATCGGCCGGGCGGTAATGTGCATGAAGGACTATGTGAGCGCGCGCACTGCATTCAACTAAACTCTCGGTAGACTGCGCATTCAGTATCGGACTATCGAAAATGACTGGCCAATAATAGTAACTATAACTATAGTTATAGTTACAGTTATACAACTATCGGCCTGTGCATGAAGGATTATGTGAGCGCGCGCCCGGATTCAACTAAACTATCGACCAACTATCGGTCGACTAAAAATCACAAGTGCTCGCAGCGTTTGCCTAGAAACCGTTTTATCGAAATCATTATTGCCAATTCATAATTTCATTAATGCTTTAAGCGCCGATCTAGTTTTCACACAAAAAAGATCAATTTTACAAATTAATCTATTAAAGTGGTTATAACGATTATTTCGATTAAATTGAATGAAGCTGGAGAAATCCTGCACACAACGGTTACAACACTAGTATTTAAAAAAATAAAGACTGAGAACGTAACTGTTTTTCGAGACGTTTCGTAGTAAGTCGAATCTGCGTTTACTTCAGAATAAACGCAAAAATAATATGCGGAATACACTTTGCCTTATTTTATGATGCGTTAAAAAATGTAACATATTATTTTCATACACCTTTGATAAGTAATCAGCATATATTTGATTTTTTGGTTTTCGTAACAAGTTACTTTCTAGGGTCAATACCATGTGTCAAAACGGGCATCTTAATTTGTGACGACTGTAAATAAACGTCATCTTGAAATTCTTGAAAAAAGTGACAGCCTTAATTTTAGCCAATGGGGGCACCCCAACAAAATGGCGGTCTTAATTATAGCCAATGAATGGGTATCGGGGCTACCGGCCACTAAGTTTTGACCTATTCTATGGGTGATTCCAACGCCTGAACTGTGCCGAGCGAGAGTTCATTTTGTCAGTGTTCATTTTGTCTCTTTCAACGATGACTACGATGAGTGACCATACTGTCGCCTATTTACGGATATTCCCTCAGACCAGGTGGCCTACCACAAGCTCTTAAAGCAGTTATTTTTAAGTTGAGAGAGTGAGACGCCGCTCTACACGCCGTATAGCGGCGTCTCACTCTCTCAACTTAAAAATAACTGCTATAAGAGCTTGTGGTAGGCCACCTGGGGGGCAATTGCGTAAGGTAATCGTATTAATTTGACAGTTCATATCGTATTCAATCGGCTGCAATTTGTATGAAATGACATTTATTATGATTCAATATGAACTGTCAAATGAATACGATTGACTTTAGGCAATTCCATAGCAGAACATTACTTAAATGAGGATCACCAAAGGTAAAATTTAAATTTGGTTTTAAATTATACTCACGTCATTTTCTATGATTTACTTATAATTTTCCTTTTCGAAAAATTCGATTTACTTATAATTATTTTCCTTTGGTTAAAAAGTAGATTGTAGTACAACAAGTGCATAAAACGTACCATTTTACACGAGACGTATATGGTAAAATGGGTTTTATGTACGAGTTATACACTCTGCTTTTCACTTTGATTGTGAGGAAAATAAATAGCAATATTGCAAAAAAGAAAAAATAAAGACCGCCATATTGGCGGGAAGACTTTCTTTTTCTTTTTTTTTATACGTGGCAGTGGCAGCACATTGACTTTAGCATAGATCGTAAGTAGTCATTAATGCTCTTGAAATATTGATTTCTTAGAAAACTCATTAATTTTGCCTAGTAGTTTTATTTATTACTAAATTAATAAAACTAGGCAAAATTAATGAGTTTAACATGGATTATGTACAAAATTGAAGAAACGGAATGAAATAACAAGTTTATTAACGAAGTTTAATTGCGTGTGTGACTGTTTACCTGACGACCTTCCTTTGTCTTTAGTGTCTGAGACTTAGATGAAGATTTTACTTTATGCACTAAAGCATAAAAAGCGATTTTATACAGCCTATACCTAACATAAACACGAACTTTAAGAGCATGAGAAGTGAAAAAGTTATTTTGCGGTGTTGTTTTCTTGTCAGAATCTGTGGTCAGAATAGTACTAAAAACCGAGTTTCATCAAAATCAGCCTACTACAAACAAAAGAGTTGGCCGCCATCATATTCCCGCGGGCTAACGAACGAGACGTGCAGTCCACGCGGTCGAAACCGCGGGCGGAAGGCTAGTCACATTATAGGCTGAGCTATTATTATTCCCTTTATTACATTTTAAATACTTACAAAATTATATTTCTAAACATTAAATTTTTACAATGTACATAACACTAAAAAATATAACATTTAAAAATACAAAAATGCAGTTCCCCAACGGCAGCAAGATCAAGGTCCCGGCTGCCGATGGTTAAGGATCCAGAGACAGGAACCTTCTCACTATACGGGCCGTGTCCAGAAGTACTGCCTTCTGCATCTGACTCCCGATCCATCCACCTAACGCAAGCCTCTTAAGGTGTTTATCGAGGCTCTTGGCTATCAGACCATGGGCAGATATGACTATCGGAACAATAATTGCTGAATCAATGTCCCACATGTCAACAATCTCATGAGCTAAATCAAGATATTTGTTTTCTTTATCTTTTTCAGCTTTCACAAGGTTGTCGTCATGGGGAACAGTGACATCAACAATTATCGCGCGGCGTTCGTGTCGATCTATCAATACAATATCAGGCTTATTAGCTACAATAGTCCTGTCTGTAATGATAGATCGATCCCACCCAATACAATGTGGCATGGCTATTTTCAAGGACCTGTTCTGGTGCATACCTGTAGTACGGCACCTCGGATGCCACAAGACTATGTTTCAGAGCAAGTTGTTGGTGTATTATCCTGGCCACTTGGTTATGTGTGGTTATGTCTATGCAAATACTCGCCGTTTGCGAGACGAGAACAACCGGAGATTATATGCCTAAGGGATTCACCCGGACGATGACACGCTCGGCAAATATCCACTGTGCCATCCCTTAGGATATACTTTCGGTAGTTATTCGTCATCACAACCTCATCTATAATTGCACAGACAAAACCTTCGGTTTCACCAAAAAGATCACCGAAACGGAGCCAGGATACTGAGGCTAATAAATCTACGTTGGGCCCATGGAGAGCCCAGTAGAATCTGCCATGTAACTCCTTGCTTTGCCACACAGTGCTGCGGTCGGAAGTACTAAGTACTACAGGTTTGCGCCAGTTTTCTTTTGCTAAAAATAGAGGAGTCAGTCCATTGTCAACAGCAACTACATCTTTATGAGACCCCATATCGACTTGGAGAAAATACTCCCTAAGATTGCATATCTCGCGGTTATGCAATGTCTTAGCATTTAAGAAGCCACGGCGACCATGACCAATACATCGTACATTGACACTTTTGAAAGAATCTTTTTAAACTTGTTCGTTCAAAAGTGTCAATGTACGATGTATTGATCATGGTCGCCGACCATGATCGGCCATCGTGTACTGGGGGCATAACATCTCAAACATTTTTCACGTATCCAGAAACAACCATTTGGTTGGTGGGGGGGGGGGGGACACTTGACTCTCCTTTTAACAAAACAAAAGTTTGCACTTTAAAGTTTAATAATTCACAAACGGATGCCTCAATCAAAAAACTGTCTTTACAAATCCACAATTCCTAGTGGGTTCCTAGTTGACTACGGAACCACGGAACCCTAAAAAAGAACAAGAAAACAGAAGACAACAACAAAAAAAAGGATTACATCCTTGTCTACTGAGCTGCCACCATTAAATATTTTTGGTTGTAGTGTAGTAGAACTTAATTCAAATTCATATTTCCTGTTCTCGAGAATTTTCAAAATGTTAATTAATTTAAAGGAATGTTAAACTGATAATAATAAAGTCCATATCATTTGTATTATTTAAAACCTTGAAAAACTACTTGTTTAATGTAAGAGTCGGTGTTATGGTAGTTTTAATCTTATATATAAAAATGAATCGCAAAATGTGTTGGTAAGCGCATAACTCAACAACCAACCTTCCACGAACATTAAACATTTTGCGATTAACGGTGAGAAAATAGGGGAAGGAGGGGTAAGTAGGGGTAGAGTAGAAGTACGGTAGGGTAATGGTAGGGTAGGGTAGGGTAGGGGTAGAGTACGGGTAAGGTAGGGTGGAGAAGGGGGTAGGGCCACGGGAACGAAGTCGCGCTGGTCAGCTAGTTTATAATAAATATGCAACACCTTGCGTCAAAAACGGCGACGGCAAATTAATCTATGTGTGTAAAGTTAGTGTGTGGATCTTAAATTATCATTTTAAAATTACGTTTAAATTAATAAAAATAGTTCTCACTTGATGTGTGAAAGGATGCAAAAGCGAATCATATAAACGTAGCGGTGTATCTTTTCATAGGTAAGTGAGCTAGATAAGTTAGGTAGGTTAGTTAGGTAATTTAGCCAAAGTTTTATTCTTGCGTATAGTAGGGTGTCCATTTCGTTTGTAATCTATAGACTGGAACTTACTTTCTTACTTAACCCAAACATTAATTATCATTGTTTCAGATTTCCTAAAGATGAAGAAGTTAATAAAGGTTACACCTGAAAAAATTACACAATACTCAGCAGAAGAAGAACTTTATCAGAAAAAAGGAAAGAAATAGAACTTATTAAATGTATTATAACATCTGTATTTTAATTTAAGGTTAAAAAAAGAAGTTTACGCAAAAAACTAAATTAATTGGACACAAAGCCTCCATGCGTCGAAAGTTCCGCAAGACAATTTTGTTTAGCAATGTAAAGCCTAATAAACAGATTTTTATTACTGTACATGGATTTTTTATTTCTATCCATTTTAGCAAAATACGCCTACTAGAAATACAGACATTTCATAAACATACAGGTCAAACTGACAACCTCCTTTTTTGAAGTCGGTTTAAAAGTAAAGTATGCTTATAAAGCATATGTGTATGTGTCGATTGTCACATTGCCTCATAAGTGATGCAAAGTACCTTCTATGCTTTCCCACGGAATCCTCATCTTTACTAATATTATAAATAGAAAGTGAGTTCGGATGTTTAAATGTAGGTATGTTTGTTTTAGCTACAAGAGCTCCTTAGGAAGCGTGATGTTCAAATCCTACGTGGGCCAAGTCTGGTTTACTATAAATTGTCCTCGAAAAAACCAAATCGTGTAGTCACTCACGTAGAGAGTCACTCACTCATTAGAGTGGGACGCACACCATAAAACCGCTATCTCGCTCGGCTCGGCTGTAACTCATGAGTACGCACGCAATCTTGTTAGATTATATATTTCGTATTGCAAGTGGGTCAGGCCGTAGATTTTGCCACATTCGAGGGTACAAAAGTCTCCGCCTCATATAATTTTAAATATAGTACTCTTAGAAATGTCTCAATCTTATCATCGTTTTTCCTAAGAAATAGCAAACCAAGGCAGATATAGATATTTGGATAAGTTTATATATTTGGAAAACTATTTGACATTTCCTTCCCAAAAGTGACGGATTTTTTATAAAAACCGCGAATCCGCAGTGGTAGGTGTACAGCTTAAACATCGATAAAATTATCATTTTTTAACTTATTGATGAGCTGTTTGATTTGACGTTATAAAATAATAATAAGGTTGCCATTCCTTTAATATCTTTGCGTCTTTCCTAAGAAAAAAGATAAATTTTCGGCAATAAGATATTTTTTTTGAAAAACCATTTCTTTGCGCTACTTATATTGCGCAACCATTTTCACCCATTTTATGGTTTTAAAACATTTATTAAGATTTTGTTTGAGTGCTGGCATCACCAAAGTATCGTATTCTATGGTCAATGCAGCGTTGACGACCATATTTTTTGACATTTCGGTGTCAACTCCGATCAAAGTGAAAAGTGTCGCCTACTTTGCAGAGTGCATTTTTTGAGATTTCAAGGTAAGTTTTTGATTAAAACTTATAATTGTTGTTGCGCATGGTTTAATTAGATGTGTGTGATCTGTATATGTTAAACTAGCCTTGTTAAATAGTATATTTTAAGAGTTATAATCGATTTCATTTGCGCCTCGGTTCCGCAAAACTGTCTTTATGTCACTTTGCGATACCGGTTGCGTAGAAATAGCGCCACTTATTTTACGCTATTGAATAATAGTGCATGCACACAAGGTTTTCAAGTTTTTTATTATTTTGAAATTACTTTTAGCTGTAATTCCGCTAAAAAACATGACTAGCATTACTATTAATTGATTTGTTAGATTTTATTAATATTCTATAAGTACAGGGTGTTCGGCAGAACGTTAAACATACGAAAATAGGGGTAGGTGCGGTGGTCTGCTACCTAACCAGCCTCAAAGATTTTACCTAGGTCCAAAGTTTTTTTATTTTGTATTTTACTAGCGGCCGCCCGCGGTTTCACCCGCGTGGTTCCCGTTCCCGTGGGAATATCGGGATAAAAAGTACATATAAACCTTCCTCTTGAATCACTCTATCTATTAAAAAAAAACGCATCAAAATCCGTTGCGTAGTTTCAAAGATTTAAGCATACAAAGGGACATAGGGAAAGAGAAAGCGACTTTGTTTTATACTATGTAGTGATAAGTTTTGGAATTTCGTCACTTTCATACTAACTTTTAAACCCATGTAACTTTTTTTTTATTGACAGATCTATTTTTTTTTATTTTTGGCATCCTAATAGTTGGCAGGTCCTTTTAAAAGTGATACTTCAAGCAGGTTGTTGCTAGAGTCAAAGTAATGGACTCTCAAACATTGAAAAGAGTTGAAATAAATTTTAAAGTTGTATTATATTTATATAATTAATAATGAATAATACCAAATACCTCCATCTAACAAATTAAATGTATTTTTTTTGTAAATTGAACAAATCATACATAGGTACTTACTAGTTTTGTCATCCTGTTTAACTTTTCATTGTGCGCAATATATAAAAATTATATTTATATAAAAAAATAAAACCGCCTTCTAAGAAACAACATCAAAAAAGTAAGAAATAATTCCTCACCAAATAAATAGCGTAAGTACTTTGAAGTCGGGCGTGAAACATGTACAATTTTTTGTTGTTTTTTGTTAAAACCCGCCCGACTTCAAAGTACTTACGCTATTTATTTGGTGAGGAATTATTTCTTACTTTTTTGATGTGGTTTTTTAGAAGGCGGTTTTATTTTTTTATATAAATATAATTTTTATTTCACTCTTTTTAGTGCATCGTGCAGGCAATTTGCGTGTTTTCTGGTAAATAGGTATGTGATCAAACTCAAAACCTCCTTTTTCGAAGTCGGTTAAAATACCTTGAGGTATCCCCTTTTTAACAAAACAAGAATCATCTAAATCGGTTCATTAACAAAGGAGTTATGCCTAAAGATAAGTATTAAATTCACATAAAGTGGTAACGAAAACGACAGTATTTTCAAGATTTCCTGAAAACTACTGAACCGATTTCAAAATTTCAAAAAATGGGACCAACTTGGAAACCAACCTGATGTAATAACGTTTGAACCATTTCAATCGGTTCAGCCGTCTTCGAGTAATCGGTGGACATACACAAAAAAAAAAAAAAAAAAACATACATACAGACGAATAGAGAACCTCCTCCTTTTTGATTTAGAAGTCGGTTAAAAAAGAATTACTCATAGGTACATTATTGTTAATTATTAATTAAACATACTTACATACCAACATCGTGTTTCTTTTTCTAGTTTGATGCAATACCTCTTGTTAGTACATGTTTGTTAAATAAAATCACATTAATGTACGTGCTCCTTAATAATTTTGCGCTACCATTTTGCACCACTTTGTGCGACCAACTCGTAGAAAATTTTGCGTCACCATTGCGCTATTTGTGGCAAAATCTACGGCCTGACCCACGTGGCTCCTCTGTCAGGGATGTCACCGGAACAGACAGGAGTGTGGGACTAATGCTATGCACAGACCATGGAAGTATTAACTCAGGAATGAGTTCTCTTCAAAGTATTTACTGATAGATTTATCAAAACTAGTCTTTATTACAATGATGTAAGAACTATCCTATACGCAATACCCGAAACGAGCCGAGCAGGTGGGCTATGACTGTACAGTTTATTCTTGCCTATTCAAATGCCTAGAACATTGTAGGTTAGGGTGACCAAAAAATTATTTTTATAAAAAAATAAAACCGCCTTCAAAAAACCACATCAAAAAAGTAAGAAATAATTCCTCATCAAATAAATAACGTAAGTACCTACTTTGAAGCCGAAAAATTGTACATGTTTCACATGTACAATTTTTTGTTGTTTTTGTTAAAACCCGCCCGACTTCAAAGTACTTACGTTATTTATTTCGTGAGGAATTATTTCTTACTTTTTTGATGTGGTTTTTTGAAGGCGGTTTTATTTTTTTATAAAAATAATTTTTATTTCACTCTTTTTAGTGCATCGTGCAGGCAATTTACGTGTTTTCTGGTAAATAGGTATGTGATCAAACTGAAAACCTCCTTTTTCGAAGTCGGTTAAAATACCTTGAGGTATCCCCTTTTTAACAAAACAAGAATCATCTAAATCGGTTGTCCAGTCAAATTAAATGTGTTTGTATGGAGTAGGTTGCAATATTAGCACTTTGGGTGATAATTTGGAATGACATAAATGAATACTTGAAATCAGAATAATCTCTGATATTAACTTCGTACTTGTCGGTTAATTAATCAATAAAGTAAGAAAAAATAATTTGGGTGTGAACAAAAAATGGAAAACTGGTGATTTTGTTCATTTTAGAGTCTTTTAGAATGCTTTAATTAAGGAATAAATAATCTCTCGTCTAGGTCGATTTATTGAGTGTATTTCGAATATACTATGTCAAATTATTTCTAACTTTATAACAATAATGGCACACCAAGTGATATTTAATCAAAGCATGTATATAAATAATACTAATAAGTATACCAATTATCACCAAGGTGACTCTGGTACTTTTTTTATGCAGTTTTATTTGATTTTAAAATTCGCACATTAAAGTCACCTCGAATTTTTTTAGTAATCCATGCAGAAATAATTTATATAAACTCAAAACAATAAAAATCCCGTACCAATATGATAAAGTTATCTTATTATAATTATTATCAAAAACGCAAATGAAGTGAGGCGCGCGCGTCATTAAGGGTTACGTTTCACCAACCAAAACTACTAAAAAGATTCCTAGATAGGAACGTCTTAGTTAAGTTTAATTTCTCTATAGAATGTCACTTCTGAAAAAAGGATTCTAGCATAGATTAGGTAGGTACCATAAAGTTCCTTTGAAAGTCTTGAAAGTTCTAGGAAACCAACATTTTCCGTAATGTAGATACAAGTTCTCGTATATTTCCACAGCATGAGAGCGCATCGTGTGTATTGGCTTTATCCGTCGTTGTCTTTATGCGTACAATATCACCTTCATCGTCGTCAAAATCGTCAAAGAAATTCAGAAATTCAAACAAATCTTACATTCATTTTTATTTAAATACAAATTCATTATTATTTTAAACTTTATTCAAGATTTACGAAGATAACTCAAGTTGAGTTTGACGTTTCATTTGACATTAAGTTGATCCTTAACAATTAGGCGGCCGTTTTCTGTGTCCTAACTTTAGGAGCTTCTTAACTACTTAGGGCATTCTTAAGTTGTGGTGAAACGTAAAAGTTCCATTTAAGAATCGCTTAACGATAAGCATTGCCGGAAATAAGAATGCCTTTTAAAAAGTTTAAAGTTATGACTACTTATAAGTATTATTTGTTTATTGTATTTCGTAGAAGAGAAGTGGAAATTTCATAACTATGAATAAGGTAATCCGTGGCGGTGCCCGTGATATAGTTTTCTAGGTGTTTTTACGATGTTTGGCGGAGTTCCAAGCAGGAAAGTTGCTCAGTAGTCTCGACGATGTTTACCAACGCACCGCGGATTTCACGGGTAAGTAAGTAAGTTGCACGACGCGTATTCACAAAGTATTATCACAGCGTAAGAACTAACAGTGGGACAACGTCTTTGAAGCCTCGCGCAATGCCGCTTTTCGTCATTGCCTCAGGGCTGTCACATTTTTTGTTTATTTTTACGTAGTCTGTTCCTTCATCATTTCAGCCGTACGACGCCCACTGCTGGTCATAGGCCTCCCCCAAGGATATTTAAATAATATTATACATATGCGGAATTATGGATATTTCTTTGTTTGTTACTCAATTACGCTGTAACACCTAGACAGATTTGGATAAAATTTGGTACACAGATAGATCATACCCTGGAGTAAAACAGAATAGTTTTCACCACTTTTAAAGGTTTCCTATGGATGACATTCCTGAAGTCTACGCAGACCATACTCGTAATTAGCACCCTAGAAAACCATGAAATCGATACCCATATTATTATATTTAAAACTAGCGGCCACCCGCGGTTTCGCCTGCGTGGTTCTCGTTCCCGTGGGAATATCGGGATAAAAAGTAGCCTACGTTACTCCGTATTACATCAGCTACCTGCCAGTGAAAGTCCCGTCAAAATCGGTCCAGCCGTTTCAGTTTTCAGCCGGAACAAACAGACAGACAGACAGACAGACAAACATTGTAAAAAAAATTATTTTGGTATATGTACCGTATATTAATCATATGCATGTAGTAAAAAGCGGTTATTTTAATATTACAAACAGACACTCCAATTTTATTTATTTGATAGATGTCGAGTCCGCCATCTTGGATCTTAAAATAGATGTTATATTCGTTATCGGCACCCCCAAAAACCATTTATTCAATACCCATATTGATGTTTTTGAAATTTCGAGTCCGCCATCTTGGATCTCGAAATAGATGTTTTATTCGTAATCCGCACCCCCGAAAACCATTTATTCGATACCCATATTGATTTTTTTTAATGTCAAGTCCGCCATCTTGGATCTCAAAATAGATTTACGATTTCAATTACTAGATGCTGGCCTCCTCCTCGATGCTGGACTAAGTACGCTGGTTTTAATTTTTAGGAAAAGACTTCGTAAACAAACTGGTCATACTATATTAAATATATTATATTATATACTATTATATTATTTAATTTTATTATATAATTATTGATAAAAGTTTCATGTAACATTTTAATTCAAAACATTTTATATTGTATAATACTTAATCTTAATATTTTTTATGTAATCTTTTTTATTTTTCTGTTTGTATTGTGTATTGTGTGTGATATGTTATGGGTGTTATCGCCTGAAATAAAAGTTTTAATAATTTAATAATATATAAAATTTTACCAAAAGGCAACGATAAAATTAGTTACTGGATTTAGATTTAAAAGCCAAAGTGTAAAAGTATGTAAAAAGAACGTTTACTTGTATAATTGTTATTATATTCAAAATAAAAATCATCAAAAAATATTTTATGCATATTGATTTTATGTAAAATGTGATAATAAAATGCGTCACTCCTGACCGGTGTGTCCCCAGCGAGTGTATGGCAGCTGGGGACGCTACCGCCCCTCTCTCGCCCCGCGAACCCCGCACGATTGCTCTGTCTAGACGTGTCCGTTGGCCGACTGTAGGGAAGGGAAATATATAGACTGTGGTATTATATTGATCCTGGATGTTAGTTCTTTAAGAATTACCCCACATAAGTACATTTTTAATACTTTTATCCTTACTTAAGAGGTTATACCATACCAGTTATACCAAAATAAACAAATACTCGTAGTTTTATAGTGCGACCAAAATATCTTGAGCATGAAATGTTAATTCGTAGAAAACATTGTAGGTATTGAAAACTATTATCCCTGATTTAATTTTAGACTGTTATTGTTTGTTTCTATCACAAAGTACAGTTCGCAGAATTGTAAAGTTTGGTAATCAAAGTGGTGGAAAATTCTCGACTCCAGCTAAACACTCCTAAAAATTTAGATGACTTCGATATAATACGTTCGTACTTGTTTGCAAACATGCGATCGGTCTTGAGACCATAAGCAATTGTTTTGGTTTTAATGCAGACGTGAAGGCATGCCTTTCCAGTGTCAGGCTGCCTTTGTGTTTTGCTAACTGGTATAGTTATTGTATGCTGTCCCAAGGATGCAGTCTTTTCAGGCGTCTTGTTTGCAATAGTTCAATAAGACACTGGGCCAGTTTGTTCTTATGAATACCAATGAGAGATTTTCTGCCCGCAAACTTAAAAAAAAAGTTTATTTATTAGCTCGATAGATGGCGCTGACCTGACATGAATCCACTCACCTCTATTGTTTATTACCACACAGAGATGGGCCTATTTCTAGAAAGATACAAGTTTACAAGTTCACAAGCTTCGAAATGTAACATGGACTTGTAAATTCTGTTTCACGAAGTAAATAACAAGTGTTTTTTACGGTAACAAAAAAGAGTGTCATTGGAATACCTAATGACATATAAATGCATTGGCTGATAAATATTTTTCATCTCTCATATTCGAAAAGTGATGTATATTTAAGGCCTAATCAGACGAAGGACTTTTGTCCCCGTGGGACAAAAAGTCCCTGTACGTCCAAAATATTTCCTCCGGGTACTTGTCGCGGACTCAACGCATATAGTGTGCGGTCATTTGTTGCCCGAAGACGTACTTCACTATCGGGCGCTCAATGCAGACTAAAGTTAGTTGTGTGCGTTGTTACGCCTATTTACGTTTGTTCTATTTTTTTCGGGGACTACCGCGAACTTTTGTCCAGTCCAGTCTCTCGGTGTCCGCCGTACTTTCGGGGACTTTTTGTCCGCGGTACTTTTAGTTCCTTGTGTGCGTTATTCGATACAATTTATAAGAGATCTATATCGATGGACAAAAAAGTACTCGGCGGACAGTCCCTCGTCTGATCAGGCCTTTAAACTGAGCAGCGGGTTCAAAACTCTGCGTTGCACCCTAGGGTGTAAAAGTATTTATAAAAATAGAACTGAATTTGGTTACAGTCAACCATAGAGTTACCTCATCGGCAATGAAAAAGTTTTCTACTGATGTTGTATGGGGTGGGGGGGCCGGAACTGTTTCAAAAATGAATTTTATAAAAATGAGAATATCTCAAAAACGGTGCGTCGAAGCTAAAATCTAACAAAATTTTCAACCTCCTATGGTAGCCCGGAGATACATAGGAGGCATCCGATGGACATATATTTTTTTTATTTTT
Source organism: Crambus lathoniellus (assembly GCA_949710035.1). Lineage (NCBI taxonomy): Eukaryota > Metazoa > Arthropoda > Insecta > Lepidoptera > Crambidae > Crambus > Crambus lathoniellus. Next base: position 7,248,601 of record OX453300.1, read on the forward strand.
TGTTTAATTGAACTTCAAATTTTTTAAATAAAATAGAAAAAATTGAGAAGGCGATGCCCCCCGCCACCATTCTTTTATTTTTCTAGGTAGTTTTAGTTGTTTTTGTTGCTTTTCTTATATAGGGGGATGAAAAGCATAGTGTATTTACTTTCCATAAATTCGAAATGAAAGTAGAGTGTATTACTCGGCCGCAAAATTATTTTCACCTCGGGCGACGTATATTGAATCCCTCGCTGCGTTCAGGATTCTACTTTAGAATAGAATCCTTCACTGCGCTCTGGATTAAAAATAGCGCCCTCGCCGTAAATATGCTATTTTGCTCCCTTGTAATACAATCTACTATTATCTTAATGTCAATGTCACTGACATTACACTCGTAATTATAGTGAATGATTTCTTCTAAAATGGCCGCCAACTTGTGATTCTGATGTTCTACTAGAGTAAAAATACAAGTACTTCACTAGCTTTCTTACATAATTGTAGACTTGTAAAAATGGTTAAACAGGGCCCTTGCCAGCAAATTTAAAAAAAGCAAACCCATGTCTGATGAACGCCATCTGTTGAGTTTTTTGGAACTAACTTTTTTCTTTTTTAATCATCTGTCAGAAAATCCCACATTCGATCTTTATACGAACTAATGCCATTGGCTATGTGCTGTTTGACGGTTGGTATATTCAGATACTCAAGGACTTCTTCCATTCTTGTGAACCATGGGGCATTCACTATTGTTTTGAGCACACTGTTCTGAAATCTTTGCAGAATTTCTATATTCGACGTTTTTGCAGTAAAATGTTTAGCTGGAGTCATGAATTTTCCACCACTTTGATTATCAAACTTTACAATTCTGCAAACTGTACTTTGTGATAAACCTGAAACAAACAAAAAAGTCTAAAATTAAATCAGGGATAATAGCGAAAATATTAAACAACTATACCTACGAATTAACATTTCATGCTCAAGATGTTTTGGTCGCACTATAAAATTACGAGTATTTGTTTATTTTAGTGTAACCATATTGTATTATTTTGACCATAATATTTCATTGTATAAAGGACAATGGGCAAATTGGTAGCCTACGCGGCCACTTCAAAAAATAGTCTCATTTCTTAGATTTTTCTATTCTCTTAAAAAAGTTTGTATGGGCACAAAGTACTGTATCCATAGTTTCTAAAATACATAGAAAAAAAAGCTAAATTTAATTTCGTTTATTCAATTTAGGTTTGTTTCAACACTTATGAACGTCAATGAAGCTACGCCATCGGTTCACAAATCCTACGGCAGGAGACCTTGTAACGAGAAGAACCGGCAAGAAACTGGCCATGGGCTATTTTTTACTCCCTGTTTTAATTTAAACAGAGTCGTCAAATTTGAAAAGTGACCTTTACATATTAGTAAGGTTACTTTCCATCACAATACAGAATACCGCTTAAAGTAAGTACAATTTTGCTTATTACCTAAAACAGTAAACAATTTTCAACAAAACGAGGAATTAAATAGTTTAATGGACGCACTAATCTTAATCTTATTTACATTATATTAGCTGCGCCGTATATTCAAATCTATAAGTATTAACAAATAAAAGGAATTTTTGAATAAATATTAAGTACTTACAACAATAATTACAAAAAAATGCTGTTACTGTAAGACACGAGTACTTACCAAAATTACTATGAGATACACCAGCTCGCTCACAAAACTATATAACGAGTATAATACTATTATAAACCATATCTCGAACACCTTTAACACAAGTTGACACGAGCAGACCCACCCCACTGGCAGCGCCCGTTCACGAGCATGACGCATGAGCCAGCCAAATCGCTTCGTTCAACCATATTTTAGGGAACGTAACGACCCGACTCACACGACACCACCGCAGGAATATTTAAAGAATGTAGAAAAGAAAGATCTTTTATATAAATAAATTCTTTAACCATTTATAACTGTTTCCAAACTGAAAATACAAAAGAAACTTTCATAGTAGTAAAACATTATCAGGTAAGTATCTGTATAGATTGAAAAAATGTATAGTTTCGAAGTGGCCTGGCCGCACACATTTTTTTGGCTACCAAGCAGAAATTGCCCATTATCCTTTAGTAATTGATAGAAGATCATCATATCAGCCGAACGACGACGCCCACTGCTGGGCATAGGCCTCCCCCAAGGATCTGGGAGGTTCCGTAGCCGGATGGCAAAAAACGGAACCCTTATAGATTCGTCATGTCTGTCTGTCTGTCTGTCCGTTTGTCCGTCCGTACGTATGTCACAGCCACTTTATTCCAAAACTATAAAAACTACACAGTTGAAACTTGGTAGTTAAATGTATTCTGTTAACCGCTTTACGATTTTTATACAAAAATAAAAAATATAAAAAAATTAAGGGAGACTTCCCATACATGGAACTAAAACCGAATTTTTTTTTAATCAAACATATTATTATTCGTGTGGGGTATCTATAGATATGTCTTTAAAAATGACATACAAGTTTCTCAAACCATTTTTTCTCAAAGTCTACCTTTTGAAAGATAGAACCTTCTAAAGTGGTAAAATGTGTGTCCCCCCCTTTAACTTTCGAAGTAAAAAAGTGAAAAATCTAGAAAAAATAATTGCTGTAGATCTTAATAAAAAGTTTCAACGAAAATTGGTTTGACCGAGATATAGTAAGCACTTTTTGAGATATAATATACTACATATTCAAAAACCGCAAAACACTATGAAAAACAAAGTTATATTTTGCTGACGAAAAATTTTAGTGGAATTTTGGCTAGGTATTACCAATCGGTACAGTAAGTGGGTACGGAACCCTTCATGGGCGAGTCCAACTCGCACTTGGCCGATTTTTCTAGTAATAGGTTTATATTAAGTCTTTTAGGCTATTTTCTATTAATACTCAAACGCTATTTTAGTTTTCCCAATAGGTACTACTCGCAGTGTCAACCTTTCTTATGTTAATATTCTTGAATAATAGCATCGAAGGCTAAGACACAGTTTATCCATTTTTTCCATACAGCAGTAAGAAAACAGCAACGCAAAGTTAAATATATTTAAAAAACCAAGCTGGCAGCCAACTTTTTTTTTGTGGGCCGGTTTTGATGTAACTCGGTTTTACTACTATTTTGAAAAAAAAACAGTAACGCAATGTTAAAAATATTAAAAAACCAAGATGGCGGCCAACTTTTTTGTGGGCCGACTTTGATGAAACTGACTGACAGACAGACAAAAACATTGCGTTACTCTTTTCTTGTCAAAATAATACTTAAAACAGAGTTCCATCAAAATCGGCCCACAAAAAAAAACGCGCCATGTTGAATATTTTTTTGTATTTTTAAGATTGCGTTACTGTTTTCTTGACAAAATAATACTAAAAACCGAGTTTCATTAAAATCGGCTCACAAACAAAAAAGTTGGCAGCCATCTTGATTTTTAATTTTTTTAACATTGCGTTGCTGTTTTCTTGTCAAAATAGTACTAGAAATCGAGTTTCATAAAAATTTACCCACAAACAAAAAATTGGCCGCCATCTTGGATTTTTTATATTTTTAGAAGTGAGTTTGTTGGTGTTTTTTTGTCAAAATAGTACTAGAAATCGAGTTTCATCAAAATCGACCCACTAACAAAAAAGTTGGCCGCCATATTGGATTTTTTTATATTTTTAGCAGTGCGTTGTTGTTTTCTTTTCAAAATAGTACTAGAAATCGAGTTTTATCAAAATCGGCCCACAAACACAAATGTTGGCCGCCATTTTGGATTTTTTAATATTTTTAACATTGCGTTGCTGTTTTCTTGTCAAAGTAGTACTAGAATCGAGTTTTATCGAAATCGGCCAACAAACAAAAAATTTGGCCGCCTTCTTGGATTTTTTATAATTTTTTACATTGCGTTGCTATTTTTCTGTCAAAATAGTACCAAAAACCGAGTTTTATCAAAAACAGCCCACAAACAAAAAAGTTGGCCGCCATCTTATTTTTAACAGTGCGTTGTTGTTTTCTTGTCAAAATAGTACTAGAAATCGAGTTTCATCGAAATCGGCGAACAAACAAAAAATTTGGCCGCCATCTTGCATTTTTATCATTTTTGACATTGCGTTGCTATTTTCCTGTCAAAATAGTACCAAAACCCGAGTTTCATCAATATCAGCCCACAAACAAAAAAATTGGCCGCTATCTTGGTTTTTTTTTATATTTTTAGCAGTGCGTTGTTGTTTTCTTTTCAAAATAGTAGTAGAAATCGAGTTTTATCAAAATCGGCCCACAAACAAAAAAGTTGGCCGCCATCTTGGATTTTTAATTTTTTTAACATTGACGATATTTGACGGCTTCCGTGGCCGAGTGGTGGACGCAACGGTTTTCAAGGTGCCGCTATCTCTAGAGGTCCTGGGTTTGATCCTCGGTCGGGTAAATATTGAAAACGAACTTTTCAATATTTCCTCGGTTCTGGGTGTAAGTGGTGATACCCGTCGTTGTTTCTAGTAAACCTATTACTAGGAAATAGCCCTAAAAAGGACCATGGCTTTAATTTAAGTCTAAAAGCCTATAGTCTTCGGGAACACTAGTAAAAGCAGTATTACTGTAAAGATGACTGTACTGTTGGAAAATAGCTTAAACATTATGACGTCACAACTATCGCGACTAATCGTGGAGCGTTTATAGTCAGGTGATCTTTTTTAAAATTTTGACAATTTTAAATTGCTTATAATTAATAAAAAATAAGATTATTTAAATTTTTACTTTTTTGCATTCACAATGCAATTTTTATGGTTGAAAAATGAAGTATTTAGAAAAAATCGACCCGTCTTACAACCAGCTCCGATGGGACTCGAACCCGCGACTTTTCTGGACAAAAATTCCATTAAATATCAATATTATTGTTTGTCTTAAAAAAAATTGAAAAAATATTATTTTTTTCACATCACCAATTATTGCAATTGCAATAAAAAAATAAATTAAAAATAGTTTGTTATAAAACTTAAATAATTATGATCTTTCGAATTATCACAAAAATAAGTTTTTTTGTAAAAAAAAACATTTTTGTGACAAGCTTTTTTGCTGACTTTACTTTAATATTGTACTGTCATCAATACCAAACCTATATGCAAAATTTCAGGTCAATCGGACACTGGCAAGTGGGTCAAATTTAGCTCGTAAGATTTGACCCGAACGGACATGCATACCTACATACATACACTGCAAGTTAAATAAAAGCTTGTAAAAAATCACATCCCCAATTAAAGTTTCAATAATTTTACTCCGGCTAGTCTGCGCACAATACTCAGCAAACTTTTTTGAAATTTAGATAATGGTACTAGCGGCCGCCCGCGGTTTCACCCGCGTGGTTCCCGTTCCCGTGGGAATATCGGGATAAAAAGTACATATAAACCTTCCTCTTGAATCACTCTTTCTATTAAAAAAAACGCATCAAAATCCGTTGCGTAGTTTCAAAGATTTAAGCATACAAATGGACATAGGGACAGAGAAAGCGACTTTGTTTTATACTATGTAGTGAAGATGCGAATTTGTGTAATAAATAAACTAACAAGCCTATGTTCCTCTTCAGGCTAAAAAGTATCTATATCGCAAATTTCAGCCAAATCCGTTCAGCTGTTTTGGCGTGATCGAGTAACAACCAACATCCAAACATCTAAACTTTCACATTATCAATTTAATTAGGAAGTAGGATGAATTGCCGCAGCGCGGCAACGCGCCGCGTCTATCCATCCTTTTCACGCCCGATAACTCCGTCTCTCTCGCACACCGACTGGCCATGCGGACGCTCCGTCAACGCGTAATTTGGATTTTGAATGAGTTATTTTATTACTTTGCGGTGATTGTGCATTTATTTATATTTTGAAGAATCTTTCTCATGTTATCAGGGGATTATGATTTTTTTATATATAAAATAAATATGTTAATGGAAATCTTACATAAAAACTGAAGTGACTTTAATGTATAACCGACTTAATGCAAAAATAACCACTTTTAACCAGGTTCCAAGAAAGTCACCTAGGTGAAAACTTAAAATAGGTTCGAAGTTTTTATTTATAGTGTATAAGTAGTAAAATCTCTGAAAGTGCGATTTTGTAAGTCTCATTTTTTACGTCGTGACTGAAAAAACGTTGTAATGTGCAGAATATTGTGCTCACGTCAGGGATTACTTGCCTAACATAATTTAAAGGGTATCCATAAATTATATTATAATATTCACCTAAAGTGCCTTTTTTGTCTAATTATAAACGGCCAAAACACAACTTTAGGTATTTCTCTCGAACGGACACCAGTATACCTACAAAATCACGATGAGTGCTCAAAATAAAGGCAATATTATTATTTAAAAATAAATTTGATAAAGGTGCCATTAATGTGACCCCAAACCTTATTTTGCCTGGACTATATTATTATAAACAAAGGAGTTATGCCTAAAGATACGTATTAAATTCACATAAAGTGGTAACGAAAACGACAGTATTTTCAAGATTTCCTGAAAACTACTGAACCGATTTCAAAATTTAAAAAAATGGGACCAACTTGGAAACCAACCTGATGTAATAACGTTTGAACCATTACAATCTGTTCAGCAGTCTTCGAGTAATCGGTGGACATACACAAAAAAAAACATACATACAGACGAATAGAGAACCTCCTCCTTTTTGATTTAGAAGTCGGTTAATAAACATGGGTTTGTCTGTTCCAGATATTATTATATAGCATAGGTACAATCAAGGTGGCCCTCCGGCCTACCATCTATCTCAAATTGCTTTCAAATTGCTATAGTTTATGACGTTAATTAATAATGGACGTTAATTATGAACAATGAATAAAAATGAGAATAATAATAATAATAATAGCGTCAACGTGACAGGACATTCATTCCCCATTTTATATCTAATATTTTATTCAGAGATCGAAATTCTCATACTTTCTGTAATACTTCGATCAACAATAGCATCCAGTTTGTAATACCACAATTATTTCATATTTATTAGACCTAAAATACCAAAAACAAATAGAAAATTTACTATGACATTTGAGAATGTCATCACCAGTCATCATCATATTGCCAAACTACGAAATAAACAAATGGGATAACGAATGAAGAAATAGATGTTGACGAGAAGCCGAGCAGCACGTCTTCCACCTCCGGGCTCGTCACCTCGCTCCGCCTCGCAGTTGTCGGCAACTGCCTCAGTGCCGTGTGTTCAGCTGACATCTGCAGTTGCGTCGAGTGATAGTGACGAGTACTTCTCTCCGCCGACGTCGCCACCGCCTGTACGCCGGAGGAGGGGCCGGCCACCGAAGAGTTTGGGGCTTCTGGGGCAAACGGCTCCGGTCAGGGCCCCCGCTCCCGGTGGAGTGCAGCGCATGCGATGGACAATTTCCATCAATGAAAATGTCATGCGCGCATATTTTGAGGCAACAGAGGTAGGAACTAATCTTACTGCGTATCGTGTTTGGATGCTTTCTCTGTTTCAGGCTCTCGAACCATCAATCAACGTTTCGGCTCAACGACTGTCGGATCAGGTGCGAGCCATTCAACGGGGTCACTTGTTGGATGACTCGGTACTTGATCGGCTCCGTACAGAGGTGCAACGTAACCGTATCATTACTACTGCATCGCAGGCGGCAACTCAAGCTTCTGCCACGGCCACATTGCAAGCTGGCGTTGCTGATAGTGATCGTGGAGATGATATGGTTACTACTGTAAGTCCCCAATACAATGATATATTGAGGAGTACTCTTGAAGATGTAGTTCGGGAATTTCGATCGACTTCGGTTCACCTTAGACCTCGGCTTCCACGCTTTACCATGCACAAAAAAAATAGGGCGCTGATGTGTGCTTTAGATTTGCTACTACCAAATTACTTTGATAGTAGTGAAGACCTGGCTGATACTCATTCGATCCTGTACTGTGCGGCTATTACAGCTTGTCGTGTTGCTCATGTCAAATTTCCAAATACTGACACAGCAACACGCCCTCGCCTGGCTGTACCAGCCTGGCAGTGTAGGATTGAGCGTCGTATCAGTGAGGCTAGGGTACTCATCGGTAAGCTCAGCTGCTTTAGGGAGGGCAACATGCGCCCTAGGGTCATGCGCTTTGTGAAACGTGCATTCTTGGGGACTGGTATTAGTCCTCAAAATTATATTTCAAGTGTCACAGAGCGCATCGACTTCCTGAAGCAGAAAATTTGTGCATGGGCTAATCGTATTCGAAGGTATAGGGTGCGAGTCGATCGCTTTACTCAGAACCGCATGTTCGAGAGAGATCAACGACGTGTTTATGCATCCTGGGAGCGATCGGATCAGAGTGATACTGATATGCATCGGCCGGATGATGATGCCATGATTTCTTTTTGGCACAACATCTGGTCCGTGCCTGTCACTCACTCTGAAGGCGCGTGGATGGAGGATGTTGAGCGTTCGTGTGAGCTTATACCTGATATGAATGAAGTAACCATTGACTACCAAGACGTAGTTTGTGCAGTTCGTTCCTTACCCAACTGGAAATCTCCAGGCCCGGATGGACTGCACAATTTCTGGTATAAATGGTTACCTAGCTCGCACGTTTGCTTAGCATCTCAATTTCAATGTGCTTTATTATCTCGATCGCTTCCAGAATTCATGACAACAGGCATAACCCATCTGCTCCATAAATCTGGTAGTACTGCGGACCCCAAAAACTATAGACCTATCACCTGTCTACCAACAATTTATAAAATTCTTACGTCCATTTTGAGGTCGAAGATTAATAAACACATTAATCAAAATTCTATTATGGTCGCCTCTCAGAATGGATGTAGGAATGGGGCCCGTGGTACTAAGGAGCTACTCCTCATTGACATGGCTATTAACCAACAGGTTCGTCGAAACCGAAAGAACCTGTCGACTTCCTGGATAGATTATAAGAAGGCCTATGATTCCGTGCCGCATTCGTGGCTCATGAGGGTGCTGGAGTTGTATAAAATAAATACAACTCTACGCACTTTCTTGATATCGTGCATGCGAAAATGGAGAACGGTCCTTTTCTATCCAGGATCTTGACGGATTCTAGGTCAGGGCGATCCTATAAAAATAGAGCGAGGTATCTTCCAGGGTGACGGTTTGAGTCCATTGTGGTTCTGTCTGGCCTTGAACCCTCTGAGTACACTTCTCGAGAGTTCAGGGTTAGGCTATCGTTTACGGAGAAATGGTCAAGTAATATCACACCTGCTGTACATGGATGACCTGAAACTATTTGCCCATAGCAGTTCTCATTTGACAGCGTTACTGAAGGTTACTGAAGCTTTCAGTAATGCCATTAAAATGGAATTTGGTGTGGACAAATGTGCAGTCATGCATGTAAAGCGTGGTCAGATAATGGAATCTACGGGTATACAACTCTCGGATTCTATTCATCTTAGATCTCTCTCCGTAAACGAAACCTATAAATATTTAGGTATGTCACAGGCATTAGGCATCAACGATGCTGACATGAAACAGTCGTTGCGTGAGCGTTTCTTGGGGCGCCTTTCAAAAGTCCTTAAAAGTCTTTTGTCTGGCGGAAACAAGGTTCGCGCATACAATGGATGGGTCATGCCGGTACTGATGTATTCCTTCGGCATACTTAAATGGACTCAAACTGAACTGGATGCCCTGGATAGAAAAGTTCATACATTGCTTACAGCACACCGCATACATCACCCACGTTCATCGACCATGAGATTGTATATACCGCGGAAGTGCGGTGGTCGTGGCCGACCATGGTCGGCCATCCAGGGGTGCAATTCTCTAACGAAGTTTCACCGTAACTTCGTCGTTGAGCTTCGATTCTTTATGTCAAATTCATAACAAACAAGTGAAAGTCAAGCGAAAAAGAACGTCGAGTTTGTTGATTGAGTTTTAGAGAATCGCACAACTGTACTGGGGGCTTAACACATTTTCGAAAACCGCAAATATAACTTTGTCATTCATACCAATACTATGAAAAACAAAGTGGTATTTTTGCTAAGTGTAGGGTCACGTGGTTTACAGTTGATCACTTTTTTTTAGACGGCTGTATTTCGGAAACTATTACATATAATGACTTGAAATATATGTAACTTAGAGGTTGTTTATTCTACTTTTAGAAAAATAATCTTTCAAAGACGTATCTGTAGCCAAAAAATAAATAAAAATATTTAAAAAAAAATGGGATTTGATCGACTGTGTACCAGGGGTGGTGCACAGTAGATCGGCCCATGGGGAACAGTCGATCAAGGGATTTTTCATAGAAAATGAAGCATTTGTGTCAGGAATTTAAATTTCATAAAAAACCAAAAAAATCGACAGTTTTCAGTGTTTATTTGTGAAAATGTAAAAAAAACATAATAATTATCAAATTGTTATTAACTCGTACTTATTATTGCTTGATAATTAAAAATTGATCGGAAATACTTACAACACTTTTATTAAGGCGAAGCACCTTAGGAAGTACCATGACAAAGTTTTCAGAAAGGCAAAAAAGAAAATAGGCGTATTTTTCATTTTGTAAGGAAACTTTAAGGGGGGGTTCTGTAAAGTTTCTTTACATATTTATCTTTCTTTAAGGAGCTGCGCTAAGCCTAGCGCTACTTTACCTACATAAATTGACGCTAACGTCATCGGCGTATTGGAGCCTATTTAAAAAATATTAAATGCTCAGTTTTGACAATATAAATAATTACTAGACGTCTTAAGAGAGTAAGTAAGGATATATATCATGTATAAACAATTTAAAATCGTTATAATTGTTTTTATTCATCACTTATCCTAAGAAAATTTCCATTAAAATATTTAATGGCAGTAAAATGTAAATAGGTACTGTCTCCGCCTTAAATGATGTACAATAATATGATCGTACTAGTACACAGTCGATCAAGATCAACTGTGTACTACTACGATCAGATCAACTGTAGACCTTGACATCTTTTAATAAAATATTAAATTAAAATTATAAAACTAGAATTCTACTAGGTTGAATAGAAAAAAAATGTTAGACTGTAAACTGTTTCATACCACAGTTAAGAAATGTTATGGAATTTCATTATAATTTAAAAATATAAACAAAGTTGCAATTTACGTAAATATTGTTTTTCGCACCACGTTCCAAAATCTGACACTCAATCTTCCACCTGACACGATAGCGCGCGTGCGACAAGAGGAGAGGGGTTGATGATCTGATCAGCTGTTTACCATATCACCCTACGTAATCGGTACGTTAAGTCGGTACGGTACCCTTCATGAGCGAGTCCCACTCGCACTTGGCCGATTTTTGTATTGTAATTTTGAAACGAATAAAGTTGCAACGTAATTTTACGAATAAACTGTGGTGATGGATGATCTTGAATATCTTATTTTTTTCCAACAAAAAAATATTAATATTTTTTAGTTGGATACGGATCACGGTATCGGAGAGAGAAAAAAAATATTTATTTTGTTGGAAAAAGATCACGGTATCGGAGAGAGAAAAAAATATTTATTTTGTTGGAAAAAGATCACGGTATCGGTGGATACAATACAACTCGCCGTGATCCGTGGCTAATTCAATCTGATACCGTGATCCGTGGCCTGTACTGCCTGCCGAAACGAATAAAGATACAGCCGTGGTGCTTTGACTAAAATAATGTACACCCTGGGCAAATTTAGGTGGCAATAAAAAAAAACAAAACGGCGGCAAAAAAAATGGCCGCCACAAATTAAGTTGCTCCAATTTATTTGGCTGAAATTAGCGATTTCAATGCGGTTTTTTAAATTTTATGTGTAATTTAAAAAGGATGAAATAAAAATAAAATTTTAAAAACCCCCGACACAAAAAAATATTAAGAAAGTCAGAAAATAAATTTTCACTCTCGGTTGGGCGGGGGACCACAAAATGAGAAGTAGGTACTAAAAGGTTGGGGGACCCCCGACCGAGAGAGAAAATTTATTTTCTGACTTTTTCGAGGTTATTTTTGTGACGGGGGTTTTTAAAATTTAAAAATATTTCAAGACAGTTTTTAGGCTAAGCTTCTGCTAACTCAAGAGATGGCGCTAGCATGAGAAATAGTTTGTGAAGTGCGGTGGTGGAAATACGTTTCTGTGTGGACAAAGAGGCATTGAGACAATTCAGGTGAACTATTTAAAGGGAAAACTCGGTGGAGCTACATGTTGAGTGCCGCAAAGTTTACTACTAGTACCTACTTACCTACTTATATCTGTGACCAAGCCAACCAAGCGTTATATTAGGAGGAGGAGGCAATAGGCATACATAGGCAATTCTCAACATGGTGGGCAACAATACAAAGGATAGGTACCTACGTGAAACTCGACATGATGTTGACTGTAGGTACATTTACCTCAATGGTTATGTATGTGTTTTGTAAACAACCTAGCTGATGACGCACTGCCGGAAAAGTCCGATTTCAGTTATAAAAGAAAATAAGACGTAACCACCTAAGTACGAAATGGTTAAAGTCTGTAAAACTTTCCCGTTAATTACTGTGCTAATAATAAGGCTGACGTCAGTAATCTCTTTGGAGATAGGCACGCATGCGCAAGGTGACGTAAATGCTGAAGCGCGTGTAGATCGATCAACCGAGTCGAGTCAATGATGAAATCTTTAAACTTCATTTCAGTAAAATACTCGGTAAATTATGTCCATTTATTTGGCATCTACTTATACTACTAATATTATAAAATACAAAATCGATCAGCTGACTTAGCACTTGTGCAGTTTGTATGGGAGACGAATTTTTTTTTTCACATTTTGACCCGTGTTTCTTGGGGAAAGTTGTTCGGGCTTGCAACTGACCAAACTAACTTTCGCATTTATAATATTAGTAGTACAAATGGCATGGAGTTGCAGCCTGCAGCCGGGATCAGAATAGCATCTTTATTTCGCATCCAATAGCATTTTGATGATAGATTTCTTTAAAATTGCCTTTAAAAGTTATTAGGTTTACCTACACCAAAGGCCTCGCCAGGAGAGGTCTACTCCCCCCAGAGACTCATAATTACCTTTTTAGTTCGTAGTTTTCTCATATACTTCGTCTTCCAAAATCAACTTGCCACCCCTAGGGCCATGGGCTGGCATCTTGCCCCCCTAGGCCATGGGCTGGCGGTGTGGCGAGACGCCCTTGGGTACCTACTTCATAAAAACGCTCATAACAATCCAGTCGGATGATTATGAGTATGACTATGTCAAAGTGAAATGAAATGAAAGAGTAAACAAACAAGATTATGTAGATAATTACTACGCAGGACAGGACGTCTCAAATGCAGAACTAGTGCGACCCACACCTGCTGCCAACGCCGCCGGCAGTTTTAATTAATTTTCACTTCTCATGCTCGTAAAGTTCGTATTTATGTTGGGTATAGGCTGCATAAAATCGCTTTTTATGCTCTAGTGCATAAAGTAAAATCTTCGTCTAAGTCTCAGACTCTAAGACAAAGGTCGTCAGGTAAACAGTCACACACGCAATTAAACTTCGTTAAATAAACTTCTCTCGTCGATCTCTCGTCGAATCCAGCTCGGATGGGCAGCGTTTGGGAAGCTCCGGCATATATTCGCGTCCGAAATACCTCAATGTCTCAAGACGAAAGTCTTTGACCAGTGTGTGTTGCCAGTAATGACTTATGGAAGTGAGACGTGGTCTTTAACTATGGGTCTCATAAGAAGGCTCAAAGTCACCCAGCGAGCAATGGAGAGAGCGATGCTTGGTATTTCCCTGCTCGATCGAATCAGAAATGATGAGATCCGCAGGAGAACTAAAACGACCGACATCGCTCGAAGGATTGCATCATTGAAGTGGCAGTGGGCGGGACACATAGCGCGGAGAACTGATGGCCGTTGGGGCGGAAAGGTTCTCGAATGGCGACCGCGTACCGGACGACGTTCCGTGGGCAGGCCCCCTACAAGGTGGACCGACGATCTGGTCAAGTTCGCGGGAAGCCGCTGGATGCGGGCAGCGCAGGACCGATCGTTGTGGAGATCCTTGGGGGAGGCCTATGCCCAGCAGTGGGCGTCGTTCGGCTGACGTGATGAAATAAACTTGTTATTTCATTCTGTTTCTTTAATTTTGTACACAATCCATTTTAAATTACTTACTAAATTAATAAAACTAGGCAAAATTAATGAGTTTTGTAAGAAATAAGTATTTCAAGAGCATTATGGACTACGATCTATGCTAAAGTCACTGTTCTGCCACTGCCACGTATATAAAAAAAGAATGTCTTCCCGCCAATATGGCGGTCTTTTATTTCTTTTTTGCAATATTGCTATTTATTTTCCTCACACTCGAAGTGAAAAGCAGAGTGTATAACTCGTAGATAAAACCCATTTTACCCTCGAATTGACTATCCACCCTCACCTACGGCTCGGATGGATATATACGTCTCGGGTAAAATTGTACGTTTTATGCACTTGTTGTACAATCTACTATTATCATCACATAATATAAACGATGATCGTTTACTGATAGAAATAAATGGATAAAAAAAATTGTCAGCTTGTACCTACTACCTACCTACTCAGATTTTATAGAAACTGGTTAGGTAACACTGAGTTATAATAACGGCCAAGTGCGAGTCGGACTTGCGCACGAAGGTTTCTGTACCATCAAAAAAACATGTTTGTTGTATGGAAGCCCCCCTTAAATATTTATTTTATTTTGATTTTTAAAGTGAATATAAGTAGGTAAGTACTTACAACTAAATATTCTGTGAATATTTCAAGCGCCTACCTGTTGCCGTTATTATCAATAAACATTTAGGCTGACAAAATTTCTTTTTACCAGTTAATTATCAGCTATAAGCTTTATAAACGATGAATAAAAGCGTAAAAATATACTTAGGGCTGTACTATAGCATTAATTGTGTAGTGTTATACAGTAGAGCTGGTTTACGGCTGTATATAGTCGAAATTATTACTTATGGCTTTTAAATAGGACACACTGAAATACAGTATGTAGTGTAAAAAACTACTACAAGCAAGGTTAGAAGACTAGAGCAGCATATCGACTGGATACTGCTCTTGAATTCTACTTCTGTATTGCCTAATTCTGTTTAAGAGCATTGAATATTGCTATCATCTGCATATTGGTGTAGAAGTACTCTATTATAAAGTCGTGTTAATAGGCTTGATAACAACTGTTCAATGGTTATCTAGGACACCCTTAGAAAGCAAATCTCTTTACAAGAGTGTAATACAATGCCGTCTGCTTCATAAAAGTTCAGTCTTACCCTGTTCTAAAGCTGACGCGATTAGCGTAAATTTTTCCCTATAGTACAGCCCCCGGTGTTACAACAGATTATTATAATTTTGGTAGTGCATAAATTGAGAATTATTCAGCTTATCGATTATTTTAATGCCTAAGTAAAACTTATGTACCTATCGCTTAATGTCAGTTTTGGCTAATTGCATGCTGTTAAGGGTGATTATATTCATTGTTCATTGTGAATATAAAACTATGGAAAAAATAAAAAAGGACCGGAGGAATAAAAATGAAACTAATAAAAGCATATTCACAACGTGAAACAGTAGAACTTTATACGGAACAAAGTATAATTGTACAAGGTCCGCCAATTCAAAAGTTAGCATTGTCATCATGCCAGGAGGGTTCCGTACAAACAACCAAAATTATTGGACAATTATAATTTAGCCATACGTACGGCTGAATTTTGGATCAGTAACAAGCAAAGAGGGTCCCGTACAATCCCATAGAGGTCCAAAATACTGTTATTCACAACGTAAATAAAACTAGTGTGTAGGTCGAGGATAATTTATTGGGTGCATCGACAAGACTATATCAATCACCAAAAAATCTTAACACCGCCGTTCAGCATTACGTACGTTTGGCACAACGCCATCTATGTACAATAATTACAACTTATATTTAAATACAACGGCTTAACATTCCGCCCACCATGAACGGAACGTCCATCAGAAACAACACAATCAAATAAGAAACTTAACAAAAACAACAAAATTTAGGTATGCAATACATCAATAATACATAACTAACACATACACATACTTGACTAAATTAAAATACAAAAAAACATAGTAGTAGGTATTTACATTTATTAAGTGACAGGTAAAATTATAAGTTTGGATACAGGTCTTTTTACTAGAGACCCCTTGCATCGCAAGGTTACGACTCTCGTAAGATTGTCCGCACCAACATGTTTTTCCTTAATTACGCCATACAACCATCTGGACGGTGGGAGGTCATCCTCCTTTACTAACACGACATCCCCTACAGAAGGTTCAGGAGCAATATAGGACCATTTATATCTATGCTGTAATTGAGTCAAGTACTCATGAGACCATCGTCTCCAAAAGTCTTGCAGTAGTCTCTGTACAAACTGCCATCTTTTAAGAGTACTCACGTTACTCTGCTCAAAGTTTGCATCGGGTATAAGCAGCAACGGCTCACCGACTAGAAAATGGCCGGGAGTTAATGGATACGGATCATCTGGATTATTGCTAATTTGAGAAAGTGGACGCGAGTTAAGGCAAGCTTCTATTTGATACAGAAGCGTGGACATCTCTTCGAATGTCAAGGTACTGTTACCAATAACCCTTTTTAGATGGTGCTTTGTGGACTTCACTCCAGCCTCCCACAACCCTCCAAAGTTCGGCGAGTGAGGTGGAATGAAGTGCCAGTTGGTACCATTTGTTGCCAACCACTCAGCAATATCATTAGCGGCTTCAGACTTTTCCGTTTGGAATAAATGCTTTAACTCCCTATTGGCCCCCACGAAGGTCGTGCCGTTGTCACTCCATAAATCTGCGCAGTGACCTCGCCGTGCAACAAAACGCTTAAAAGCTGCTAAAAATGCCTCGGATGTCATGTCACTAACGACTTCGAGGTGTATTGCACGAGTGGTCATACATACGAACAAGGCTATATATCCTTTAACGGCTCGATAACCACGCCCTTTATACGGTCTTATAGCTATGGGTCCTGCGTAGTCAACCCCACTCTGATAGAAAGGTCGACAGACTGTGACACGTTCCGTAGGTAGCTGTCCCATCATTTGCTGACTTGTTTGTGCAGAATGGCGACGACATACAACACACTTCCGAACGACCTTGCGAACAAGATTTTTCGCATTAACTATCCAATACTGCGTTCTTAAAAAGTTTGTCATTAATTGTGGACCGCCGTGAAGAGTGCGATTATGGGCATCATCCACAATCAAATCTGTGAAGTGCGACTGATACGGCAGCAATATTGGATGTTTCATATTTTCATCTATTTCAGCATTTTGTAAGCGACCGCCCACCCTGAGTATACCATCAGCATCAAGAAACGGACACAGTGAGGTAAGTTTACTACTTTTCTTTATCTTTCCCAAAGTTTGTAAACATTTTATTTCTTCCAGGAAACTTTTCCTTTGACACAATCGGATACAGGTAAGTAAAGACTCTTTTATTTCTAATCTAGATATGTAAGGCGTAAATTTTTCTTTCTTTAACTTAAGGAATCTACGTATGTATGCAACAACTCTTAATAATTTATTCAATGAAGAATAACGACATAATAAAGATTCTGACTCTGACTGAATAGTGTGGCACGAAATTTGCTCTTTTTTCTTTTCTAAATCCGTTAATTTAAATTGTCCCTTTGAATAATTAATAACCTTTTCTTGCAGCCATTGTGGACCCTCTCTCCAGATCTTCAAATCCGATAGTTTGCTCGGATTTATACCTCGCGACGCACAATCTGCAGGGTTAGATTCGGACTTGACATGTGACCACTGAGTATTATTCATAAGCGTTAATATTTCAGAGACCCGATTCGCGACATAGGTTTTCCATTTGCTGGGATGACTACTCAACCATGAAAGGACTACACTTGAGTCCGTCCAGGCGTAAACGCACTCCTTCGGAATCTCTAAAACTTCTGCAATTTCGTGAAGCAGGTTGGCTAACAATACCGCTCCGCACAACTCCAACCGAGGAATCGAGACTTGCTTCACCGGAGCAACCTTCGTCTTTGCGGCAAGTAATCGTACATGCACATCACCTTTAAAATCAACGATTCTCATATAGACTACAGCTGCGTATGCTGCATTTGAAGCATCGCAGAATCCTTGAAGTTCTCTGCTAACATCGTTGGTGCTAGTGCCAATCCATCTTGGAATCTTAAATTGAGCGAGATGTGTAAGTTCATCTCGAAACTCAAGCCATGCCTTCAAAATATCACATGGCAATTCTTCATCCCATTGTATCCCTGACAGCCAGACTGTTTGAATAAATATTTTAGCAGTGGTGACCACAGGAGCTAGCCAACCGAGGGGATCAAACAGTTTTGCTATTTCCGAAATCATTTTCCTCTTAGTTATGGGTGTTTCCAGTGCTGTAAGTTGGACAGTGTATTGAAATTCATCTTGGTGTCTATTCCAAGTGAGACCTAAAATTTTGATAACTGTATCTAATTTTAGCTCTAAAGTTTCCTTTGAATTCTTACTTTCTCTATCCCACTTTGACAACAACTCACTATTGCTACTACTCCATTTCTGAAGCTGGAAACCACCAAGTTTAAGTAACTCGTTCATTTGTTGATAAATCTGTGCTCCCTCGTTTATATTTTCGCAGCCTGTCATAAGATCATCCATATAATATTCCCTAAGGACTCTGCTAGCTGCCAAAGGATATTTATCTCCCTCATCATGTGCAAGCTGTTGTAAGGATCTGACTGCCAAGTAAGGTGCCGCTGATGTACCAAATGTTACACGCAATTGTCGGAGATGCTGAAGTTCTGAATTAACATCGCTACGCCATAATAGACGTTGAAAATCAACATCCTCAGCAGCTATCTTGACTTGACGGTACATCTTCACAATATCTGCTACCAGGCTTATAGGATAGCAGCGCCAACGTAAAATAAGGTGTCGAAGTGTGGGTTGAAGCGTTGGACCTACCATGAGATCATCATTCAACGAAGTTCCATTATTAAGCGAACACGACGCATCAAACACGACCCGAACCTTAGTGGTGCTTCTCTCATTGCGAACGACAGCGTGATGGGGAAGATACACAGCCTTGGGATTAGCTTTCTCCACTTCCGGCACTACTTCCATGTGATTTAATTTTAAATATTCCTCCAAAACCTCGGAATATTGAATCTTCAGTGGTTGATTCTTCAGTAATCGTTTTTCGAGCATAAAGAATCGTTTTTGCGCAATATCATAAGAATTACCGTATTGACAACTTGGGTCCACCTTTTTGAATGGCAATTTCACGATATAGCGACCCTCATCACCTCTAGAAGTAGTTTTGGCGAACAGCTCTTCGCATTGCTGTTCTTCTTCAGACAGACATTTCTTCACAGCTGAAGACAGTTCTTCTTGCTCCCAAAAACCTTTCAGGAGATCGTTCATACTCAATTGAGTGAGCATACTAATTATTTCATTACGTGTCTGTGAAAGTTCGTAACTTGGAGGGGAAAATATATGGCCTGAAAGGATCCAGCCAAGTTTGGTATTTTGCGCAATTGGAGAACCTGGTGGACCTTTGACAACTCCATCCATTAAAATTTGACCATACACTTCCGCCCCCAGTAAAATATCAATTTTACTCGGAGTATCAAACTTCGGGTCTGCTAACTCTATAGCAGGAATCTGAGGAGAAAACATCGGAACAGACATTTTCCTCTCAGGTAAAAGAGAAGTGAGCTTATTAAGAACATGAGCTTTAACTTCAACTATAAAGTTGGGGTCATGGCGTGACTGAATTTTGACCATAACGGTCCATTTAGACTGCAAGGATGAACCTTGATCACTACCTAACCCTGAAATGTAGCTCATGTTTGAAACTCTTCTAAGACCAAGCATTTGTACAACAGACTCTGCTATAAATGAAGCTTGTGAACCTTGGTCCAGAAGAGCTCTGATACAAAAAGTTCCATTTTTCGTATCTACATTGACCAAAGCAGTGGCCAATAATACTTGACTATTTGCATTAGAAAAGCATGACACTATATTTGATGCCTCGCCTTGAGATGATTCTACATTAGACGACTGAGCGCCCCCTTCCACTACGGAAGTGTTTACCTGATCATCTTTAGGACCTAACTTTGGGTGCAGTAAAGAGTGATGTCGCCTTTTACAAATGCGACATCTGGTTGATTGACGGCAATTGTATATCGAATGATTCGGAGCAAGACAATTAAAACATAACTTGTTGGTTTGGGCAAAAGTACGACGTACATTTACATCTTCCTTTGCGAATTTTTTACAATTACACAGTTTGTGAGCATCGGAACAAAATATACATGATACAGCAGGAATTGTATGCATTGTTTTAGGAACATTATTACGAACATTACTCTGTTTAGTGGCTTTATTGTCTAGAAATTCTAAAGATCTGAAACGATGATCTAAAAAGTTTTTAAAATCAACAAGTTTAGGCAATTCATCATTACATTTACTGACTTCCACTTCCCACAACTTTCGAGATTCTGTATCAAGTTTCAACGAAACTATATAAATTACAATAAGATCCCAGGAATCTACATTTACATCTAAATTAGTAAGAGCATTTAAACACTCATTAGTTGTGTCCAGTAGTTCCTTTATCGCACTTGAAGATTCCGACAATACATTTTTTTGGTTCATAAAACGTTTTAGTACACAATTGGCTAAAAACCTTTTGTTGTTGTAACGATGCTCTAACTGATCCCAACAAGTTTTATAATTACATGCCGTGATAGGAATGTGTCTTAACATTTGCTCGGCTTCGCCAGACAAGTGACTCTTCAAATAGTGCAGCTTTTGAACGTCATCCAATCCCTTATTGTTGTGAATTAAAGACAAAAATAAATCACGAAAACTACTCCATTCTGTGTATTTGCCACTGAAATTAGGTATTTCTATTTTCGGTAATTTAACAGTAAAGGATTGGGTGCTGTTAGTTGCATTTGCATCATAAAATTCATTAACATTAACATCTTTCTTTAACCTAAGGATGGCTTCCTTTAACTCCGACTTGTAATTTATGTACAGTTCTTCGGTCTCATCATACATCTCATTTTTAAAATAAGTAGATTTTTCAAGTATGTCTCCAGAAACTTCCATTATAATCTTCTTATGTGTTTCATCA
This sequence comes from Crambus lathoniellus, assembly GCA_949710035.1. NCBI lineage: Eukaryota > Metazoa > Arthropoda > Insecta > Lepidoptera > Crambidae > Crambus > Crambus lathoniellus. Next base: position 7,269,676 of record OX453300.1, read on the forward strand.
AATGAAGACCACTGTTTTTCTAAGGCTTCTAGACGTGTTTCTATGTATGACAAAGAGATCCTATCTTTCGGAGATTTTCTAAAGTTAGACCTTCCCTTCTGAACTTTTGACTTAGTATCATCTTGCATTTTACCGTAGGCATCCATCTCGATAGTTATTCTAACTATTCACCGTATGAGAAAATTCAAAATTATTTTCTAAGTCAATCGTAAAATTTACGAAATTTTTCTAAGTGTTTTCGCACTTGGCTCCGCAAACTAGCGTGGATTCCCCGTATTTCACTTTTGGAGAAATTATTCTAAGTCTATGAAAACACTTCTAAAATTTCCAAGTTCTAACTTTCTTGAAATTATTCCAAGTTAATGAATGACACAAATGTACTCACAGTTTCATCACAGCACAACACTCACTCAAACGCTTCCGCTTACGCAATCGCTCGCTTCGTGGTCGCACAGGATCCGCTGACGTCACAGCTGGAGCTGCTGCTGCAAACTCAAAACTCCGATCCTCCGTAGTCCCTGCTCCTGTCACTCGTACTGAGCTGGTTCCAGGTCAACCAACCGAAACTTCCGACTCGGTTAGGACCATGTACAATCCCATAGAGGTCCAAAATACTGTTATTCACAACGTAAATAAAACTAGTGTGTAGGTCGAGGATAATTTATTGGGTGCATCGACAAGACTATATCAATCACCAAAAAATCTTAACACCGCCGTTCAGCATTACGTACGTTTGGCACAACGCCATCTATGTACAATAATTACAACTTATATTTAAATACAACGGCTTAACAGTTGGATAGTGACGAATAGTGACTACTTACAAAAATTGACTCGAAATTGGGTATTTGACTGTTGTTGAAATGTAGATATTTAATAATGACATTCAGAAATAAAACATTATTAAATAACAAATGTGAAAAAAGAAATTCAATCTGTATTATAACAAGCCAATTATGAGCTACTTAATTGTGTCTCTAGCTATCTCTTTCTCAAACGAAATTTTCTATGGCGAGAGTATGGCGCTATAGAAATGTGACGTTACGTTTTTATAGCGCTCTCCTTGTCTAATTAGAAAGTTTGATGCTCTATATCGCTGAAAATATGCAAGATATTTGAAAATAAATACCTATGTTGTGTTGCTACGAATTAAATTAACATTTTAAGTCAATAAAAAAATTTCAGTCAAATACCCAATTCCTGAATCTGAAAGTTCATCAGATGAAGACGAAGCAGATCGCCTGATCGCCATTTATTATTTCGCAGTAAGATTAAAAAAATAGGCTATAGACAAGAATATTTCTCAAGCTGCAATAAAGAATTTAATTGAAATTGTAATCGATAGATTTCAAGATTTTTTACCGCAGGATTTTTTATCCTTCGATCAACAATAACACCTAGCTCTAGATACATACTTGGAGTGACAGATATGTCCAAGCCTCATAATAGCCCACTTGAGAGTAAAATAAGTAGATTATTTTGACAGTGTCAATAATACTAAGGTATTTCATACTTAGAACGCTTCTTGTTATTTATAATGTAAGATCGTAACATTCGTAACCTTTTTTCTCCGTTTAAAAAAATGTCAGTCTGGCCATATAATGTTTTCATTTAGTTCGTGAGCCTTCATCTAGTACTATTGTTGATCGAAGGCAGGATCCAAGAACATTTCTCCATAGTATCCCATCCATAGTAATTTCTCCATACAATAACAGTAACAATGCAAAATGGGCCTTTTAAAAAAAATTTTACGTTATTGTAAATAAATAAATCAAAAATGTTTCATTTATTTTTGTTTTACTCAGTCTTAATATTGATATAAGTAAATTCAAACAGAGCTTCAAATAAATTTAACAAAATGCTATCAAAAATAAGTCGTAATGCATTCGTATCGTAATTCGTTATCATATTGGGTCATTACGATGTATTCGTCATTCGTATTGGTATCGTAATAGCCGTATCGCTGCATTCCTTGTTAGAAGCCTGACCGGAAACAGTTTTTGATGTAGATGAAGTCGACTCTTGTGGGTCATTATTTGGATGAAGTACCTGAAACGACTAAAGAATACAATTTTAAATATAGTCCGAATAGCAGTGGTCTGCGCTATAATGCATATTCTACGGTTAAAACTATATTTGTGATTTGGCGCCTTACAATTATCCCTTTCCCTTGGTTGGTTTGTTGGGTTATCTAATATTTCTGTTTATTGTATACTAGCTGACCCAGCGCGACTTTGTTCCCGTGGCCCTACCCCCTACCCTACCCCTACGCTACCCCTACCCTACCCTTCGCCTACGCTACCCCTACGCTACCCCTACCCTACCCTACCCTACCCCTACCCTATCCTACCCTACCCTACCCTACCCTTACCCTACCCCTACCCTACCCCTACCCCTACCCCTACCCCTACCCTACCCCTACCCTACCCCTACCTTACCCCTACCCTACCCCTACCCTACCCCTACCCTACCCCTATATCCTTCCTTGGACTTCCACGAACATTTCAAGACCAAAATTAGCCAAATCGGTCCAGCCGTTCACGCGTGATGCCGTGACCAAGGGAAATAGGGATATGTCTACTCTACTTCAGCATTTCTCTTGGAGATTCTTAGTTGTATCTTTTATAATTTTATAATAAACCCAATCACACACAAACAGTAGGTACTATTCTAACGTTTGATCAGTGATCGCGGTGAAGGTCTAATCTGGGTTGATGTGATCTCCAGTGAATTGGTTTCTTCTTTGTTTTCATTGAACCCTAAATTGCTGTAATATTTACATACTTAATTTACCCTTTTAAGAAGCTAATAGAGTAATTAAATTCTAATGTACAGACATTTTTACTTTATAGGCTGTAGTATATTCTTAAATTACGACTCAGTTACGCAAAAAGCTTCATTATCGAGTACTAAAAGAGCAAGAGCTGTTTAAATTGGGACGCCATTAAATCATAACCTATAAACATGGTTTCATATTTCATAAGATATTTTAATGTTAGTATTTGATTTTTTTTGTGAAATATACAGAGCATTTTATCAGAACACTATACACAATTAATTTATTTTAAATAGAAAAGTACTGGGACCTCATAAAATTAGTCTCAAGTTGGGTTAAACGGTTTTCATTACATATATATTTTCGATAATATCTATTATTTCGAGGGCGCATGAATTTTGGCTCACTATTAGTATACATATTTACGAAAAAGTTGCAGCCGCAAGCAAAATAACAACCAAAAACTAATAATCGGTACTTACCAATAGCAAAATAAATATTTGTTCACATCACAAATTATATTATGGCCGCCGCCGTGTGTCCGACATATCCGATAAATAAAATGTTAGAAAATAACTATGTCAGAGATTCATTCGAAATATTATTCTTATATTCAGACGCTTTGTAGCCTAAAACTGTACAAAAGAATAAAATACGCAAAATTTGAGAACAATATCTGTATAATGGTATATAATTAATCTCTAAGTCAGCTATATGCTTCGGCTTGTACAGCTATTGCACAGCTGTTAGACAGCTAGATCTACACTTAGAGCTGTATAATTTGGGGCCTCTTTTTGAGTTACAACGTCTGAATATCCGGATATACAGCCCAAATACAGCAAAGTGGAACAGCCTAAAGTTAAAATTTTCGTAGTACAGCGTTTATACAGTTATAAATGTTATCTGGGATAATATCGAGCAAAAAACGGCAAAAAAATCATGTTTCTTGTTATGGGAGCCCCCCTTAAATATTAATTTTATTCTGTTTTTAGTATTAGCGGCAACAGAAATACATCCTGTGTGAAAATTTCATCTGTCTAGCTATCACGGTTCATGAGATGAAAATACAGCCTGGTGACAGACAGACAGACAGACGGACAGCGGAGACCTAGTAATAGGGTTCCGTTTTTACCCTTTGGGTACGGAACCCTAAAAAATAAGAATTCACGAGCCCATCATGATACTCCAGTAGATAAGTTAGTTTGTTTGTTAGTTATCAAATCATCATCATCATCATCATCATCAGCCATTTAATGTCCCCACTGCTGGGGCACTGGCCTTCCTTATGGATGGATAAGGAAAATGGGCCATAACCCACCACGCGGGCCCAGTGCGGATTGGTAGGTATTAACGACTGCAAGTGCTGCCGGGACCAACGGCTTAACGTGGCCTTCCGAAACACGGAGGATCTCGAGATGAAAAGTTTTTGGTCACCCATGGTATCAAATAAGCAATCAAATACAAACACATTGCTTTTGTTTCATCAATCTCACATTACTAGCAAGACCTGAAACCTAACAAACTAGGTTATATTAGTCTAAGAGCGTCACTGAACGTTATCCACGATGACATTGAACTTTCAACCTTATACGCGAGACATAAGGACGTCGTATAAATAAGTAAGGTTAGCGCGGCTGTCTGGGTGCCCTTGGCGCAAGCTGGTTTTATAATTACTGTGTGTCAACTCTACTTTTGCAAATTTTAGGGCTAGGTCGTAATAAATAACATGTGAGTACTTCCATACTATTGTGTCACTCGGTCATATCATCATAACATAACGATACCCGAAACCCGACTAAGGTATTTTTTTTATAATTAAGTAGGGCAGAAACCCCCATTTTGGCCACTGTTTGCTATAAGTAATAAAAGTTATCAAAAAAATAAAATAAAAAGCTAAATAACTTTTAAGGTAATAATAACAATAGTTAGAATTCATTATGTCTCATTTCATTAGGTATTATATACATATATATAGGTATTAGGTACCTACTTACCTAAGACCATTTAGCACTGTTTCAAAGTGAAAAGATCCTTTAAGGGGGAGACCCATTTGTGGCACTATAAGAGGTTTTTTTACCTAAGTACTGTAGTGTATGTAAACACAGCCGTTAGATGAAATTGTAGGCTGTGGGCAGTTAGCTTTTTAAAAAGGAATAGAAACTGCTTTGCAATTATATTCTCAAATCAATCTTTAAAAATATGAGTTTAAAAATGAAAGAGAGATTTGACGGAGTCATATCATATACTAAGCGGTGAATAAAAATAGAAGTTCCATAAAAAATATGATTTAATTATCATACTATAAATGTATTTAATGATATAGAAGAAAAAGAAATACAAGCCCAGTATCCTGAAGAAAGAGTTTTATTGAAAATACCTGTGAAGTAAGAGAGGGATTTAGGTCCTTACATTGGCGGAGCCGCCGGGTAGAAGATAAACGAATGGAAGTATATTTTTAACCGACTTCTAAATCAAAAAGGAGGAGGTTCTCTATTCGTCTGTATGTATGTTTTTTTTTTTTTTTTTTTTTGTGTATGTCCACCGATTACTCGAAAACGGCTGAACCGATTGAAATGGTTCAAACGTTATTACATCAGGTTGGTTTCCAAGTTGGTCCCATTTTTTGAAATTTTGAAATCGGTTCAGTAGTTTTCAGGAAATCTTGAAAATACTGTCGTTTTCGTTACCACGTTATGTGGATTTAATACGTATCTTTAGGCATAACTCCTTTGTTTATAAACCGATTTAGATGATTCTTGTTTTGTTAAAAAGGTGATACCTCAAGGTATTTTAACCGACTTCGAAAAAGGAGGTTTTGAGTTTGATTACATACCTATTTACCAGAAAACACGTAAATTGCCTGCACGATGCACTAAAAAGAGTGAAATAAAAATTATTTTTATAAAAAAATAAAACCGCCTTCAAAAAAACCACATCAAAAAAGTAAGAAATAATTCCTCACCAAATAAATAACGTAAGTACTTTGAAGTCGGGCGGGTTTTAACAAAAACAACAAGAAATTGTACATGTTTCACGCCCGACTTCAAAGTACTTACGTTATTTATTTGGTGAGGAATTATTTCTTACTTTTTTGATGTGGTTTTTTTGAAGGCGGTTTTATTTTTTTATAATCAATTGTTGTAGATACATAATTTTTTTTCCTAAGATAACCTCGAAAGAAAGCAGCTAAGCGAGTGGCCCTAATATTTTAATACAAGAAAATAATATCATTTTTTTCTTATCGGCGGACATTTTGTGAGAAAATATTTTCATAGAAAAATTTTCACAATGGAATCGATATCAACCTGTTTTTCGGGCAGTCCGCATGAATCCTTTTCATCATTCTTGGAAGAGTTCAAGGAAGCGGCTGCCAAACAAAAATTCATTTCTTCAAATGAGCTCCTAATGCTATTACCATCATACTTGAAGAACGGGGCGTTATATTTCTTTAGGGAAATTAAGAGCTCTGTTAAAACATTTGATGAAATGGTGGAAAAGTTCAAAATAGAATTCCAAGAGTTAGATTATGGTGAAAAATTCTACAATGCGAGACAGGAGAACAGGAGTCCCCTGGATTATTTTTATTATTTGGCCAATCTAGCGGGGAAGGCTGGTATTGTAGAAGATAATATATTTATAACGCAATTCCTGAGGAATTTACACCCATATTTACGGAGTAGATTGATGCTAACCCATTTCACGGATAAAAAGGCGTTGAAAGCAGTGTTGATCCAAATAGAGAAAATTAGCCCTGATAGAAAGGAAGAAAATATAAATGTATATAGAAACCCGGCGAGTTTTGGTCCAAATATGGCCACAGCTAATAGGAAGGGGGAGATAGTAGGCCATTCGCTTCGACACGGTCTAGCCCATTTAATACGCCCGCCGGTACAGAACCGAGCCAGATATTCATCGTCGCCGCGTGCTCAAGAAGCTGATATTAGTCATAATGTTAATGGTTTCAATGTATATTCTAGGAAAGCGGAATATGTAACACGTCGCAATGACGTAGGACGAGGAGAACATCTCTCCTGGCGGATGCAACAGCATGGCACGGAGGAAGTAGGACGTTTGGGGCACGCGAATGTGGTTGCGGACGGAGCGTCGTCGAATCGGCAGGTCAGACCACTTGTTCCTTTTTATGCGCATAATTTCGCAGATGTGGCCTTGATCGATACAGGCGCTACAATTTCATGTATCAGCCAGACCGCCGCGGTACAAATGAATGCAAGGCGTGTGGCGAATGATGAAAGGTGTGCGAAAGCGTGAATGGGAGCTTATTGCAGATAGTAGGAAAATGTAGCGTAGATTTTTCTCTGGATAATTTTAATTTTTGCCATGAGTTTTTAGTAGTAGCTGATTTGAACCGTAGTGTTATTTTAGGAGTAGATTTTTTAGTAAAGAATAGAATGAATATCGATATGGTTAATTCATGTGTATATTTTTTCCAGAATAAAATATTGTTTTGTGATGACAGTCAGAAACAAAACACGATTCGTGATAGGATTCTTTCAGAACAAAAGATAGAATCAATTTTTCTTGACAGTTCGAGTTCGATCGCGAACGAACAAATGAAGTTCAGCGGAACAGCTGGGAATAAGGGTTGTGACGTAGTAGGTTCGATGGATTTTCAGGGTTTGAATAGGAAAGATTATGTTGATTGTTCGGGTTCGCGCAAAGTTGCGTGTGGGGTAGAACAGAAACGTGTTAAGATAGAGAAAGATTTAGGTAGGATTAATAGATTCAAGATTCAAGATTCAAGATTCAAATTTGTTTATTCAATTTAGATTGTTATTTACAATACTTGTGAACGTCATAGAAGCTACGCCATCGGTTCGCAAACCCTACAGCGGGAGGCCTTGGAGAAGAACCGGCAAGAAACTCCAAGGGTTGTTTTTTTCTCCCTGTTTTATTTCATACAGAGTCGTCAAATTGAAATGGTATGACTAAGGTCAGTTTCCATCACAATTACACAATGGGTTATGATAAATACAGTTAAGTAAAGGCGAACTAATGATCATAGCGGTGAACAATTTTCAATTAAGTACTTAGGAACTCTACTTAAAGCTTTAATATTAGTTAAAAACAAAAGACAATTCTACTATATACTGCAAGTTGCGCCATACATGTTTCAAATGTAATTCTTAATAAAATGAATAAAAACAAAAGAAAACACATTTTAAAGCAAGCAGATAAGAGCAGACCCATTCCCACTGGCAGCACCCGTTCACGAGCATGACGCATGAACCAGCCATCGCTTCGCTCAACCATATTTTAGGGAACGTAACGACCCGCCTCACACGCCACCACCGTAGAAATGTTTTAGTGAGCATGACATACTCAAACTGCCTACCTTAAATGACCGAATTAAAAGCTTAACTAATATAAACGCTAATAATATAAAATATAGGACACGACTCACAATATCATACTAGGAACATTCGTTACGAGTGTTACGACCAAGGTGTTTTGTCGTTCAAATAATCATTCACAGTGTAATAGCCTTTTTTGAGGAGGCCACTCTTTATATGATTCTTAAACTCTAGATATGGTAAATCCAAGATATCACTTGGGATTTTGTTATATATGTGTATACCTTGACCAACGAAAGATCCGTGCACCTTTTCTAAACGGTACCGAGGCATTACGAGCTTGTTTCTATTTCTAGTATTACGATTGTGTAAATCACCATGTTTGGTATACAAGTTAATATTGCGACGTACAAAAAGAATGCAATTTAATATAAATTGAGATGCAGCTGTCAGTATACCTATTTCCTTGAACTTGTCTCTAAGCGAAGTTTTGGAGCCTAGTTTATAGATGGCCCTGATTGCTCGTTTTTGCAAGATGAATATAGCATTAATGCCAGCCGCTAATCCCCACAAAAGAATGCCATATGACATGATGCTATGGAAATAACTAAAGTATACAGTTCTAGCAGTATCAACATCTGTTAGCTGTCGTACTTTTCTAATAGCGTAGGAAGCAGAACTAAGCTTACCAGCTAATGTTGCGATATGCGCATGCCATTGAAGTTTCGAGTCTAAAGTTACACCCAGAAAGATCGTTGATTGTACTAAATCCAGTTTTTCGTTGTTGATTACAATTTCTACAGGTACCGTCTGTACATTTGGCAGAGAAAAAAGTACGCACTTTGTTTTCTTTGCATTAAGCTGCAAATTGTTAGAATTAAACCAACCGAGTACTTGTGACAGTGCTTTGTTTACATCGTCAAAATTGGTTTTGTTTCTGTCTATGTTAAATATTAAAGAAATATCATCTGCAAACAACACAATATCACAGAAGTTTTTGGCAAAGAAAGGCAAATCATTAATATAAACCAAAAATAGAAAAGGGCCTAAAATAGAGCCTTGAGGTACGCCTAGTTTAATCTGAGAGCCGTTTGATTTCACTCCATTAATGTCAACTGTCTGAGTTCTGGAACTGAGATACGACAGTATTAGTTTCTGGGCATTATTTTTTACACCGTAATGATTTAGCTTCGACAGCAGCGTCCGGTGATCAACACAATCAAAAGCCTTGGATAAGTCGCAAAATATTCCAAGAGTATTTTGCGACTTTTCCCAGGCATCAAACACATGCTTTAAAAGTGCAACCCCAGCATCCGTGGTTGACTGACCCTTCATAAATCCGAATTGTTTGCTATGCATGAGATTGTTTAATGAGAAATGAGACAATAATTGCTCTAGTATTATTTTTTCAAATATTTTGCTTATAATAAGCGGGGTTCGTTAGATTTATCAGAGGGGAGAATAGACAAGTTTTCTTTTTCGAGCGTGCAGTTAGATAAGCCAGGGATAATGCCGGTCAATAATAATGTAGAGATGAGTGGGGATGAAGTCTCCGGTGCAACGGGACGTTGTAGGTAGAGCCAACGTAGTGGCGAATTTTGTAAGTAGGGAGCCGTTAAATGAGGAGAAAGGGCGAGAGGTAGGAAAGAAGCAATCTTCTCTACATATTGAACCTGATGATGGTATAGATTTGTTGAGAATCAACGTGCCGGAAAAAGTTCACGCGAACAATATTAATGTACAGGCGTTAACAAAGGTATCGCCAGATAGTATTCTGTTAGGTAGGGAAAGGCGTTCAGCAGCAGATCGTTCGTTGGGGTTAGATGTGATAAGTTTAGATGGGACGGTAATAGAAAGGGTTAATCGTATAGTTAATAAAAAAGTTCGCAAGTTATTAAAAAACGGTATTATTATAAAAGGACGCGACCTAGATCGTTTCGGGTCAATGACCAGATCTTATTGTATGTGCCAAGGCGAGTTACGGGTAGATGTATGAAGTTGGAGCGGCTGTACCGTGGTCCTTATAGGGTCGTACAGAATGTGGGACGGTCTGACTTGTTGATACGTCGTATAAATTCGCGATCGCGTGGGGTGGTTGTACATTCGAATCGTTTGAAACGTTTCGTGCCACGCTGATGTATCTGTCTGATAGGATGTTAGATGATAGTTATTATTCCTAAATAAGAAAGTTGTTTGTTGTTATATCTTTAACCTATGATTTTATCCATATTGTATATTTGTGTTTTAGGAAAGATGTGTTGTATTGTTGTAAATATGATATTAACCGGTGTTTCTTTTTCATGTTGTTCCTGAGCTTTGATGACTGATGAGCTGGAGAATGAGGCCACATTATAAGCGTGCTAGGTCGTGCGTTGCGAGGACCCAAGGATATATCTTGTAGCATACTAGAAATTTCTGTGGTAGTCTACCTTTGTATGAGAAATATTTGTTGGTTGACATAGTTTGTTGGACCGATCGCTTGATTTTATTTTTGAGAGCAACATGATAAGGCAATAACCTATTTGTCATGGGGTCCTGGTTTTGGTCCTACGCCCTTAAGAATGAGATTGAGATGAGTTGGTAAGGTAAGAGTAAGGGATTGTTCCCAAGGTTGATAACGAATGTTTCTCAAGGAAAGTAATTTCTGACATGGAATAAATCGGGTATTCTATGCATGTTCGGAATCCTTTGTAGTATTTTACCTTGGGTAATCGTTTGAACTCACGATAGTTATCTTGAAACTTTGAATAGTAACAGATAATTTCATGAACTTCGATAGATTATGTGAGATGATTGTATATTGTGGCATCGGCTTTAAAAGTAGTGGATTTCGCTGTGCGATTGGGATGGTAGTAATGGCCTCATTCTTAAGCATCTTGAATATATTTTATTCTTTAAGAAGCTTTAGTATCTGGTTGTATTTTTATCGTCTTGATTACATCCCAAGTAACACAAACGCGCTGAATAAAGGTTGAGTAAGAGCAATCATTAGAATATAAGCTGAATACTAAGCTGAATAACGTCTGAGTACCATCTATTCAGATTTTATTCAAACAAAATAGGCCCCAAAATAAAATGCTTTAAGCTTAATAACGTCTGAGTAACATTTGAGTAGGAGCTTAGTAATGGTACAATAATCTTAATAACTTCTGAATAACAGCTGATATTGCTTTTATTAAGCTCTTATTCCTCAAATATTCAGTTATGTCGAATTGGTTATTGTATTCAGAATTTACTCAACATTAATTTCTTGTTAACAATAATACAGATTTTTTTCATACAAATCGTGGAATTAGATTGACAATCAGTTACTTAGACATTTTTAATGTCGTGAGTGATAGATAATTGACAAAATGGTGAATTAATTAAAATGGTAAGCAAAAGTTTTATTAATTAAGTTAGAGGTTTGCTACATGTTAATTCTTGTGCGCAAATTATTTTGTCGTAAATAGTTTATGATTTTTTCGGTTATTTTTGACGCGCTTCGTGAATAATCAAGATAAGTGATTGAAAATATTATTTTCGTACATGCATGCTCGATCTGACTAAAATATTTATGGCGAAATTTCTAATTCTAGCCATTCCAATTAAACATACGATAAATCGAATTCAAAATGTTGTAGTTGTAAGATTAAACATTCAGGTAATCTTGGTGAATTCTTTGTAATTATAATTATTCACAAAGACTTTAAATGGCGATCGCTTGTTTTGCTTTCATTGCTGAATAAAAGTGCACAAGAGTCTAGTTACTAAGATTTCACTTGAATAGAGTCATTTTACTACACTAACTTCTGAATAACAATTGAATAGTTGACCACATTTCTACATTTCTTCGAATTTTTAGGGTTCTATAATCGAATGATTTTTTTTCTAATGTGGAATAGGGTTGGCCGATACAAATCGTACCTTTAAAGATATTGAAACTTATATTAGATCAATATTGTAATACCCGATAACGATGCGTGTAAAAACTATATATTTTTTGAAACACGATATTGCTGCATTTTTGCGATACGCTAGATTCCCAAGATTTGTAGATATGACGATTATAATATAATAAAAATTATATTTGCTTGTCACATGGTTATTTACACGAGTTATTACAATTTTTGGTACATTGCACACATGAGTTTTACACTCGCGAGTTGATGAATAAATTAATTTTACTCAAAAATATTTTTATTTCTATTTTAGGTCGCAATCAAACTAAAATATCATCTAAGCATGGAAGACGAGACTCAATTATTGTTTACTTGTAACGTTGGAGATCAGAAATCACCCGATATACCTATTATACACTTTGCTGTGTCAGAAACCAACATTTTTGGAACAGGGAACACAAACACGTGAAACCGATATCGTGTTTACAAAAGTAATAACGAGACGACGTTGGAAATAAAAAAAATAAAGAGATTACATATTTAACTCGCTATTTGCCATATGCAAATGAAATTCTATAACCATAATATCAATGATCCAAGAAATAACGATTTCGCAAGAATAATGGTATATGAATTGAAACGACTACCCGAAAATAAAACGCACCATCGCAAATATCAAAATGTTTGAGGTCATACAAGATATACATCAAGAGGATCAGAACTCATCTAATGATATGCAGGCAATGGAACAAATGCAAACAACTTCACAGACATCAAACGAAGAACATAGAAATAAATCGTTTTCGAAAATTAACTCATTAACCGAATTAAAATCAAACGAGTCTAATTTCTTTTAAGATGTTAGGTACTTTTATTTAAATATCTAAGTTAGTACTAAAAAGGCTTGAAAAAAAAGACAGCTGACCATGATTGAACTTGAGTTTTTATTGTTTCCAGTTACTTACGTAGTAATGTTTTGCAATAATAATGTATGACAATGTTGTTGTAATTATTTTGATTAAGTTAAACTTGTGAACACTAAGAATTAAATATACTTTGTAACAATAAAAAATAATGTTTTATTAACTCCTAACAGCCACACGGTAACAGACTAGGTAGGTAGGTACCTAGCGCAGAAAATAATAATAGATACCTAAGTAACTTTTCTTGCCGATTTGCATATCTATGGGTAGTTGTAGCAAGGGCGAATCAGAATTGCAATTCTGTTTGATATAATATATCAAATATTATTTGATGTACGGAATCCTCTTCATAAAAAATATAGCTTACAAAGAGATTTAAACAAAGCTGGTATTAAGCTATTTGCGCTGATAGACCGTGCCTGTGGTCTTTAATTTGAATAAGTTAGTTTATTACATACTTTTATGCCGGTGAAAACTTAATAAAAGTCTTAATAACCTTCTTTATTCAGCAGCTGAATAACTGGTAAAAAATGACATCTTATCCAATTTAAGCAGTAAATAATTATCTCACTTTACATTTATTCAGTATCAAGCTGTATAAGAGCATTATGTAATAGCTTATTCAGATTGTTATACTTTATTCAGCAATCAGCTGATTCAAACGCTACTAGCTTAGTAATTATTGAATAATAGCAATACAGATTATGATTATTCAGATAAATGCTTCCATAGGGGCTTTTTTTCAGCGTTAAGATACCTAGAATGCGTAATGCTTAATAAAGCTTGTATAATAGTCTAAAAAATATTGTTTATTAAGTTTAAAGAAATAAAGTACAAAAATACAGAACTTATTAAGCATCAAGAATTTAAAGAGCCCAAACTCAACTTAATTCAGCATTTAGCTATTTCTAAGGCTCTTATACAAACGATATTCATCTTTAAACTGTAAAGTTTTCTTAATGTGTACGGTTATCTTGCTTGTGTGTTACTTGGGATATGTGTTATTTTCTGCATTTGAAAAAGATAATTTTTCTTCTGTCTTTGCCTGCGTTAATTTTGGATTATTTCTATTCGGTGGAAATAGATCACGATTTGGTGATGTAATTGTAATAATTGGCAAAGGGGAAGGTGTACTAGTAATAGATAACGGAATCATGGTACCTCTGGTAAATTTTTAGACCAGTTTTTTTGCCAGATAGTTTATCGAATGATGATCGTTCGAGAAGCTAGATCCTAGCTGGGTCATGTTTCCATGGTTCTATGGTTTATAATTCCGTCTCTGGTCTTAGCTAGTTTAGATTTTAAGTCGCGATCCAAAATGTACTGGAACTTGTAATTATTATTTAAGTAGGGTCTGCACCTTAAGTGTGGATAGGTTATTGGTTAAGTAGGGTCTACGCCTTAAGTGTGGATAGGAGTTTGGGGTTAGGATCTACACCTTAAGTGTCGTTAAGTATGTATTTTGAGGGTCATGCCTTATGTATGACCGAAATTTTTTCTTAGGGTTGTCACCTGTTGGAAAAAAAATTTTTTCTCCGATGAAACATTTTTTTTTTGAATGGAGGGGGGAATGATTGTAGTGTATGTAAACACAGCCGTTAGATAAAATTGTAGGCTGTGGGCAGTTAGCTTTTTAAAAAGGAATAGAAACTGCTTTGCAATTATATTCTCAAATCAATCTTTAAAAATATGAGTTTAAAAATGAAAGAGAGATTTGACGGAGTCATATACTAAGCGGTGAATAAAAATAGAAGTTAGATAGATAGATAAGATAGATTTAATTATCATACTATAAATGTATTTAATGATATAGAAGAAAAAGAAAGACAAGCCCAGTATCCTGAAGAAAGAGTTTTATTGAAAATACCTGTGAAGTAAGAGAGGGATTTAGGTCCTTACAGTACCTACTAAGTGAAAAAATCCTTTCAGGGGGAAGACCCCTTTGTGGCACTAAGTATAAGAGTTTTTTTTTTACCTACCTACTAGTATCTAGTCTACTCTACCTTTGCAAAATTTTAACGGTAGGCTTTATAAATTAATAATGACGAAGTAAGTTAGATACTTTTGTCATAAAATTGTGGTTTAAAGTTAACTGAGTCATTATTTTTGGTTAAAACAAAAAATTGCATCTTGCTTGCCTACTAAGTCATTAGTAGTGGGTTCGATTCCCACTTGATGAATAATTTATTATGTTTGGTTCGTTTAGTCGACAAAAAAACGTAAAAATAAAAAATAAATTGAATCATTCCATTCAAAGGACGAAAGGGTGGGACTTTATCTAATTAATTTTGGAACTTACTGATCTGATTGAAGTCGGTGCCAAGCCATTACCTACCTATTGTTATGTATTTCATACCATTCTGCGCATGAGATATTGTATATTATTGTTTCACAAAATTTTTTGTTCTTGTTACTTTAGGCTTGACACCGACTTCAATCAGATCAGTAAGTTCCAAGATTAATTAGACACTTTCGTCCTTTGAATGGAATGATTCAATTTATTTTTTATTTTTACGTTTTTTTGGGAAGTGAGTTTTTGTCGGCAGTTTTTGTTTGAAGGCGGTTTAATTTAATTGAAAAAAAATATGTTTATTTTTCCATTTTCAGTGTAAGAAATCTAATGAGCAAGCGTCGCATAATGTGCAACGTTTAAAACTGTAGTCCATATTAGAACACTATACAAGCACCAACCTCCAATATTCCTTCCACCATCAGCTAGTCTAAAAATCAAATAGACCTATAGTTGTATTCTTTTAAGTTATAAAAGAATACAACTATAGGTCTATTCGTGCATATGGTACTTAAAAACATGCTTTAACTCCTAACCGTTCAGGACTTTTACCTTCCATCATCAGCTCACCTAAATAACTTGAAAGAATACAACTGAAAATCTTTACGTATCAACGATATTTAAAGAATTATCCTCTAAATCCTAACCATTGAGGAGTTGTATTCCATCACCAGCTCATCAGCATGAGATGATGACTACCAGATGCAAATACTTGAGAAAATCTATAAAATACGTAAGCTATCTATTTGCGGGTTTTTCTCGATTTCCCTTAGATTCCACTATCAGATCCTAACTTGGTAACACAGCTTGGTAACAATGTAATCACCTCAGGAGTTTACTCTTTCGAATAAAAAATGAATCATTGAAATTGGTCAATAGTTCGCAAAGATATTGACGTGTAGTGTAAAGCAGGAACTACCAGTCGAAAACTATGTGTTTTTTCAGGATTGTGAAAAAACTACCGAACTGACTACTTTCAATTTTTCATGGGACCACACATGAACTATTTTCTTTCAGATAAAAAAAGAATTATTAAAATCTGTTAACAACTGGCGAAGTTATGGTAAAACATACATAAAAAAAAATACAGTCGACTTGAGAACCTCCTCCTTTTTTTGAAGTCGGTTAAAAATTGACCAATTCGCAAAATGACTACATAGCCTTAAATATACACTTTTCTTGCCTTTTTCGGCAAATTGATTTATTACTTAAATCATCTCCGGCTGAAGACAATTTCAGTTTTTTCTAAAAATAAATAATTATAAAGGGGATAAAATTTAATGACCACCAAAAAAACAATCGTTACCCTAAACAGCCTCATCCAAAAAAATGTACAAATAAATTAAACCTGTACCAAAATTTTTCGGGCTTTTTAAGTAATGCCTGCACTACAAAAACTTTTCATAACCCAAAAAGGCTACGCGTGCACCAAATTTTAACTAGCAAAGTTTTGTGTCATTACTACCCAATTATATCACTACGTTTGCCATAAAATGTATGTGTCACCGGAAAATAACAATAACCGCAAATTTATAATTTTCCTAGGAAATTTATAAATTTACAGAAGTCCTGTAGAACACGTGATAGGTTAGAAATTTAAGGCGATCGCGAAGCGCCAGCGAAGCGATCGCCTTAAATCGATTTCTTTCGATTTAAGGCGATTTCTTTCGCGTGTGGGGGTAGTAATATCCTCACATTGATGAAATTAACGCTGGCTATACAGCGTGTAAGAAGTATTTGATAAATTCGACGCTTCTCGTAGCGACTCCGTAAATACTTTATTTTCCATTTTTCTATGAAAAAAATTGCATTGTGAATGCAAAAAAGTAAAAATTTAAATAACTTGGAATAATCTAGTTCTGACGCGGCTGATAGGAATAATCAAGTTTTGTTATGAGCTCTAGAGGAATAATCATACAAATCATAAAACATGATTTGTTGCATTTTAGACTGAAATAGTTAATTTACTTCAGGATTAATCATATTTTGTTCCAAAAATGAATATTTGAAATGTGTAATGCCATTTTGAAGTGGATTTAACTACTTTTGACCAAATCGTGTGTTTTTTTTTTTTTAGTGGATCTATCACGTTTAGCTAAACTCTTGTTTTCGCATCGTGTAGATTTTAATGTTACCAACCCAAAAAAAAATAAAAATCATGTTTTGTCAAAAGTGGAATTGTCAAGTTTTGAAAAGAACCTCCTCAAGTGACATTGTGGATAACATTTTACAAATTTTTGGTTACACACGTTAGGGGCCTCTGTAGCCCGGGGGCCCCGTATCATTGATACGGCTGATACGGCGGCGCACTATGGGACCAAACGGTATTTTCCATCTCGAAAATGGTTTTGACGAAAGTCGTAAATCCATAGATTTTTTATGGTTTTATACTCTCAAAGAATGGAGCTTACGAATAAATTACAAAATAATTTAAATAACTTACTTTTACGTTTATAAAATGAACCTCAAACATTGGGCATAAATATTTTCATACCAATTAAATTACCGTTAAGGAAGTTCAACACGAAATTATTTGAAAGTTTTCCAAGGAAGCATATTAGTAAAATACATCATTAGATAGCTTAGAATATACACTTTGCAACCATGTTCAATTTTTATAAAAATACTTTTTATTTTATTTTTTAATATTTTTTTAGAGAAGTAAAGAAATTTTCGTTTTTTTTTTAAATTTCAATTGGAGTTTTCCTTGTTGCCGAAAGCTGCCGGTGTCAAGTTAATCACTCTATTAGACAGCTTACATATTCAGCAATATGAGGATCAAAAAAAAACTTGCGCATTTTTGCGCCAAAGTGATTTAGAAGCAATAATATCAATCAGGGGAAAATAAAAAATACTCCCCGAAAATTACGGTTCTTCTTTTTTCTCTTTTATTATTGTATTTTGACGTCTATATTGTTTTTTACCATTTCTATGATATAAGCATACATTAACAAATTAATAAACTACTATTATATCTGAAAGAATTTTCCCATTGCACTTTTGTTTGCGGTGAACACTAAACTTTAACCACTGCGACTAGTAGATGAAGAAACTTCTGCAGTTATATGGCAAAACCCTACTTGCTCATCTGTTAGATATTGCAGACCAATTTCATTAGAATTTGCAAAAGAAACACCTGAAAAACTTTTTAATTTTTTTTATCAAGTAACTGTTTGTATACTTAAATAATAATTTAGTTTTAAACTTATTTTTAGCAAAAGTATAACTTTTATTGCTATTTTATTATAACTGTTTAATTTATTGCATGAAATTTTATATAACTTTATCTTTGTCATTTTTTTACGAAATAAATAAAATTTTTAGAATGATAGTGTTTGATTTCTTTTATAGCCTAGGTATTCATAAATACGTGAAAAAAATTACAAAGAGAAAAACCTCAAAACAACAGAGTTATCGATTTTTGAGATGGAAAATACCGTTTGGTCCCATAGTGCGGCGGTAGCTACGCACCTGTGCGAGCTACACCAACGTCACCAACACGCGGATGACAGGGCGGGAGGTGGCGCAGGAGTCAGGACAGACCCAGATGGAAGCTCAATATTATCGAAGGCCAAGAATCGCCATCCTAGTAGTAGGTAGTAGTAGTATTTATAGTGTAGGTAAATGTGTTATATTAGAATTTGGATGGGATTTTCCCAAACAGACTAAAATATATTTAACTTAGTTAGACCATTTTTCTTTTTTTATCCACAACGGTAGCACTTAATCTTTATCACATCACACCTCACCTGCTGCGCCCTGATTCACGAACCGTCGGAAACGCTCCCGACAGCGGAATACCTATATGCACTGTCTCTGTCACTCACTAAGTATAGAATAGACAACGACAAAGCACAGAATTCGAATCCGATTCCGTTTACGACGGTTCGTGAGTCAGGAGGCTGATGTTAAGTGGTGATGAGGTCGAAGGTGGAATGGAAGCGCACTACTCCCGGAATCCTCAATCACTGAGGAACTGGCTATCTTATCTCTAACTGCCGATCTTATCTCTAACTGCCGGAACACAATTATACTGGAATACATGTTATGGCGTCAGACTTAGATAAGATGCAGCTAGCCAGGCGGACTAAAAACCCGTCCTACCACCAAAAAATCAGAAATCCGTATACAATATGTAGGCTAGGTACCCCCACTGGGAATCGAACCCGGGACATGTGGGTCTTATACATCGGTCGGGCCGGTCGGTATACCAATTTATAATCTACGCATATTATACCTACATTGTTTCTCCAAGGTCCAAGGCGAACGCATTGAACAAGCCAAACAAACGAAACGAACTTTAGAATTCGTCATATGAAATCCTATGAAATCACAAACCTGAATCAGGCCTGAATCAAATTGTCCAAATCGTCGACACATTTTTCATATTATTAATATAGAATTCTAAAATTCGGTTCGTTCGGTTGGTTCGCTTCCGAAGAAGTGTGCGCTTACCATTACTATCTGAAGTTCTTGAATCTTTTTAAATTAAACTTTTGAGTTAAAAAGACACAAGAAATTGACATATTAGATATTTTAAAAAAAATGTAACGCTCTTAAAACAGAGCTCATACATAGCTGTATCAGTACAGCAATATCACAAGTATCACAACAACCCAAGCTCCCATAAAATACTAAAATGACTAAACGTTATCAACAGATGACGCGTACCAATCATTGCGTATTATCACAATAGCAATCGTCATTTTGTTGAGTCAGAATTTTTTGTAAGATAAGTACCAGATAGAAATTGCGCAGTAACCTTTAATACAATGCGAAATTGGTATATAGGTGACTGGGAAGTAAGTTTATTAGCTTCAATGCGGCTGATGTGGTCAAAACGTGCCCTATGCGACACATTCGTTTACTAGACTTGGCGACTTGGTTATAATTATAAGCTTTCTTCAGAGTGTGAGTTTCCGGCGATTTGCGCGCTCGAGCATCAGCCCAAGCTAAAAAGCTAAATCCTTCTGCACTTCGGCGCTATGAGAGTCAGCATTGAACCAGGGGCTAGCGTTACCACTCGAGGGAACATCGGAGTATGGGATTTAATATTTCATACCCCAAAGTATGATCTCGGTGACAGCATCAGCGCATTTCGACGGTTCCTCTGAAGAAAAGCAGCATTGCCACCAAGAAAAAGATGCAAATACTGACGCATCATCACGTATTCACGTCATTCCAATCTGCCGAATTCCTTCTAATGTATTTTAATTTGAGAAGAAAATAAATTTATATAATAAAAAAAACTTCTTACAACTGAAAAAACCCGGGTAATACCCGGGTACCCGGTTCTGACTCGGCTAAATCCCGGGTTTTAAAAATAAGGAACCAGAACCGGTTTTGCATGCCCTATAGGTGAGTGTATTTTTCCTTGCCCCAGAGTCAAAGTCAAAAACTTTTTATTCACATACTTACTTATATTAAATAAAATATATGCTTATGAATCGTCAAAAATTTTTTTAACTACCACCCGTTAAAGTCATCTTTTAACTGACAAGGAAAACGGGCGAAAAGCTCATCAGCTTCATCAGCAGAATATTTTCCTTTTATAGAATGTTAGTGTAAGTAAGGGTTTTAGTTTTACTATGACATAAAGCTGGTACAGTTGATAACGAGTGCGCCGTGCCGACTAGGACTTACATACAGTAGGGTTCTGTTTTCCCAGGACATGTCCTGGTTTTGGGGTGTCCTGGGCTGTCCTGGATAGTTTCTAAGTAGGTATCGTGCTCTGGGTTTTTACGCGGACCCCCGAATCCAGATACGAATACGTAAAGAATACGTATCCTGGGGTAGGGGGGGTGTAATACGTAGTGAATTAGCCCGGGCCCAGTCCGACCTTATATTTATATTTATACAGGGTGCGTTAACATCCTTTTAAAATAAGAACATAGTACATATACTGTACTGTACTGTACATGTACTCATGAGGCAATTCCAAGATGTAAAACTATTTTTTTTAATTCCTTGAAAAATTGTGTATAATACTCAGTGTTTGATCACTTGGATCACTATAACTATAACAAATAAAAATTTAAATAACTTAAAATATGAATTTTATAAAAAAACATTGATTAATTAATATTCAAGTAACATACAAGCCTTAAACTACTTCATTTGCCTCCTGACAAAACGAGGGCTCTACTATAACGTGAATTTATTCATGTTCGTTTATTCAAATTCAACAAACAATGTCACCCATGCTTCAGGCCCGCTTTGCCCGCGTCCCTGCGCCCGGCGTCTTTTTCATATGAGTACATTAATGGGCCGAATGGGTGCCCATGACTTCAAAAACACCCTGTATAGTCCTGGCTTGATGTCCTGGTATTTCTACCTTCAAATCCTGGATTTCAAAGTTTGGAGATGGCAACCCTTACATCCCAACTAGCAAACTTTATCGTAAAAAAGTCAGCAGCACGTTTCTATTTCAACTGTTGGTATTGAGAGGGACCTTTAAAATGTCACGTAAACGATCTGTGCACGTTCTTTCAACGCGATTTGGGCGCACTTCTCTCTACTTTAAATGCTATAAGTATCGTAATATTATCGACTGAATAGCCATATAGTCGAAAGAATATAAAGTAATTGCAGTTTGATTGTTATTAGTGCTATAATAGCCATCAGTATGCCATTTTTCCACATATCAGCTTCTTCCAAGTCGGTAGAACTTCTTTTAGTCGACTTATGTATCGTAACATAGCAGTGCGGTTGCAATCACTCGACTCTTTGATCGTGTGAATGCAACCAAGCAACACTCATAGACCGTTTTCATTGTCTTAAAATCTTTATCGCGCAGTTGTATGTCTGCAAGGAAAGAAAGGATAAATATTTATTTTCAAGTAAGTATTTTGTCATATTACATTTACAGCTGCATAAAAATAGGTAATTTGTGACCTATTAAAGTAAGCTCATAGATCTTACTTTTATATGGGGAATTAAATTTTTCGTCTATATCATATACATTAAAGTTACTATTTTCATGGGCCGCTAAATTTCTCATTAAATAATGCATCATAAATAATATTAATTGATTAGTAAAAATTGATCCTCCATTCTTAGCAACTAATTATTATCACAAAGCAGTCATTCTGCTTTTAACCGAAAAATAGAATTGAAGTTTCCATTTTACGACTTCTAGGAACGCCATTTGCAGTCATATTAGGGTTCCTTAGCGCAAAATGTTGATCATCATTATTAGAACAAAATACTGTGTCTAGTCTAGTAGGTACTGCAGAGTAGGATAAAGTGATTTTATACATAGCCAAAATATTTATTTACTTTTTTCATTTCATTGAAATACTAAAACTTGCTAATAGTCCTAATTTAAGGTATATTTTACAAATAATGATTCAACCGTTTCATATCTGAAGGAGCCTAAACTTGGTATGTTTTGAAAATGATTGTTATTTTAATTTAAAACAAGTGAATAAAATATAATGATGTGATACATTTTTTAATCGGCTTAGTAAGCCCTTTCATCAGATATCTTACACGATAGGTTTCAGAAGAAGAAAAAAATCCCATACAAATAAAAGATGACGTCATAACTCCGAAAAAAAAACGAAAAAGGAGTTTCGTTTTTTTTTCGTGCTACGGGTCAAATTGATTCTTATGGCCTAAAGATCAATCGTTCCGATTTTCATGCCTTTAACACCATTTGCAGTATTTTACTGAATTTCGGGGTGTACCGCTAGGACTATAAATATTTACTTAAAGCAGCATTTATTGATGAGGTGTCATGCCTTCTTTAGTCACGACTAACTTAACACGACTAAAGATAGTTTTTAACCGTTAATCAGATTAACATATTGCCAACACTGTATGATGTATCAAATAATTAATTTATTTCAATTAATAAAACATTAATTAAAACATTGTTCTTGAAGCCATAATTTAACTGACCTACGGAACCTTAGTGTTGGTAGAATTTATGCACATTGATTCAAGAAAATGTTAAAAGTGCTGTAATAGTATATTATGATACAAGTGAGCTTAGGTTGCTCATTATACACGAGGCTGTGGGTTGCAGCCCGAGCCGCAGGCGAGGGCGTAAATCAGCCGAGTGTCTAGTGAGTAAGTTGCTCACGAGTTTCATACGCACTTTTTCAACACACTTGCGAGGAAAAACAAACATTTATTGCATACATATTGTATTAACCTAATATTAACTAAGGGAAAAAGCGCGCAAGATTTTTTTTTTTGCACGCGCCAAATGTGAGGTGATTGATTACATACAGCCATACAGCCTACTTCAAAATAATTAAGTATAATAATAGTGATAAAATGCAAATGTTTTATAACAAATTATTGTGAATTATAAATAATTTGATAATAATATACTTAATTATGTTTTTGTCTTAATTAGGGACACATTTATTTATTCAAAAAACGTAAATGGATTTTCAGCCGTATAAAACCTCTTTGTTGTTACAAAAAAAGAACTGTATCTATTACCCGCTGAAATTGAAAATGCTCTGTTGACTCGCATATAACTTGCAGTTAGGTACTAACTTAACTTTGTAGGGATACTGTATTACCCGGTTAAATTGAAAAGTCTCTGTTTACTCGCATATAATTTGCAGTTAGGTACTTACTTAACTTTGTAGGGATAATTCTATTACGCAACTAGTACTGTAATATTATTATGCACGCGTGGGTTATAGTTCGGTTTATGGCCCTAAGATCGATTTAATAAGGCTCACTTTATGAGCAAGTGTGTTGAAAAAGAATTTATCGAACATTCATACCACTATTACGCTGAATGATGGCTTTCAAATAATGTTTAGACCACCTTTGGAGCATTTTAAAGCGTTTTCTCAACTTCAATAGTTAAGTCGAATGAAAGCCGTGCAGAAAGCATCATATGATATTAAATTCTGTTACAGTAACTGAAATGCTATTTGGTTGAACGGACAGCTTTTAATCTACAATAATGCTGTAATCATTAAATGTCGACAGATAGTTCTATAAAAGACAGTTTGATGACACTTTAGCAATTCAGTTGCTTTCAAAGAGTTATCATAAGACTTAAGGTTGAATGAAGGCGTTCGAGAGACATCTTTATACAATTATCGAGTAAATGTGATATGAATTTGTCGAGTCCACGTTTAATAAACATATTTATAGAGTCAAAAAGCGTCGAATACTAAAAACTCAAGAGAGCTGCTTTCACACAGCTATTTGAAGTAATAGGATCTTTCATACGAGTGTTTTTCAATTTATAGTCGTAAGAGTAATTGATTATACGATCGTTTTGCTAGTTGGGATACAGCGATATTAAGCGCTAGGCTAGGCTGTCGTCTGTCGTTTCGAGGCAGTTCGAGCGGGCGGGGCGGGCGGAAGGCGGGCGGAAGGCTAGTATTTTTATTTAACACCCAGACACGGAACAAACATAAATGCTCATCATCGTGGCATCACATCAATGTTTGTCCCGGGTGGGGATCGAACCCATGGCACGACCCCTGGCCTTGTTCAGGAGGTATGTCGTAATATTAGCAACTAGCGGCCGCCCGCGGTTTCACCCTCTCGTCGTTCCGTTCCCGTGGGAAAATCGGGCTAAAAATCGGGGAGTACCTATCTAATAACACTTATGTAGGATACTACATAAGTGTTTTTCCAGCCTATAATCTAACTCTGTCGCAAATTTCATCCAGATCCGTTCAGTAGTTTTTGCGTGAAAGAGTAACAAACATCCGGACGGATACATCCATCCATATCTCACAAACTTTCGCATTTTTAATATTAGTAGGAAGTAGGTTAACAGTGTATTGGTTTGGTAGTAGGTATACCTAGGTACCTACTTTGCCCACAATGCCCACATTTACTTTCTCTGAGAAAGTCCTTAAACACGTAAGCAAAGACACAGGTCAAAGTTTGACAACGTAAGTTCACTCCACTAAGTTAGACATCAAAGAGAATGCGATTAGATAGGTAGGTACTTGATCAGAGGCTTTGTTAAGCTAAATCCTCAAGGTATTACCTACCTCAAGTAAATATTACACTAACTAGTAGTACCTAACTACCTACGTATCCACGGGTTGGTAATGAATAGATTGATGAGAATAGTGTCCTGTGATAAATGAGATAAGCTAAAATTATGCAGTTAGGTTCCAAGTATGTTTTCGTGGCATGGAGAAGTCCCACCGACATAAAGGCTCAGCTTAAGAGCGTTAAACCCAAATGCGTCGCGTCGAGTTTAGGTAAATGAATAACTTTCACTCGCATCAGACGTGCGCTCAAGGTCAAACGTGCGGTGTCCTGCTATAGTCAAACTAATCACATTGATCCTTTTAACTCAAGTTTAAATATTATTTAGTGATAGTTTTTATATTATATCCTTACTTACCCTTACATAATCATAATAAGTGTATGCTGTAATCTAATGGGTTTACTACATAGACAACATTTTATTGTTTACATGAAGTAGATTTTTTAAAAGTTTACCAACTAATACTAATAAAGTAATCCTTCCCAAATGTGTATGTAAGTACTTGCTTACTCATCTTATGTTATTCATGTATGACCGACCATTCGTCCAACCTACTTCCTACTAATATTATAAATGTGAAAGTTTAGATGTTTGGATGTTTAGATGTTTGTATGTTTGTATGTTTGTTACTCAATCACGCCAAAACGGCTGAACGGATTTGGCTGAAATTTAGGACACAGATACTTTGTAGCCTGGAGAGGAACATAAGCTACTTTTATCCCGGAAAAATATCACATTCCCGCGGGATAACGTCGTGTAGTCCACGCGGGCGAAGCCGCGGGCGGAAAGCTAGTTTAGAAATAAAATACCGATTTCAGAATACCATTTTTATCACAATCTGATGTAGACCTATACCACAGGAAAAAAAATACTACTACGTATTACAGAGAAACGACTTCATAGAACGGTGGGAAATGATTACACTACTACAAGCATGCTGGGCATGTGTGCGTGTCCACTGGCTGCTTGTCACTGGCGTGTCCGTACACGGCGTGTCTGGAAAAACCGGTTTACGACAGCTCAGTCAGTGGACAAGCTCAGGGTCAACGCGAAGCACATATGAGCAGTTTTCAGGCTACGCCTTTTCAATAACTCTCGAAAGAGAAATATATTTTGAATTTAACAAATCTTTATTAAAAATCCAAGATGGCGGCCAACTTTTTTGATTGTAGGCCGATTTTGATGAAATGATGAAACTCGGTTTGTGGTAATATTTTGGCAAGAAAATAGCAACGCAATGTCAAAAACTTAAAAAAATCCAAGATGGCGCCCAAATTTTTGGTTTGTTGGCCGATTTCGATGAAACTCGATTTCTAGTACTATTTTGACAAGAAAATAAAACTGCAATGTAAGAAATATTAAAGAACCAAGATGGCGCCGAATTTTTTTTTTGTTGGCCGATTTTGATGAAACTCGATTTCTAGTACTATTTTAACAAGATGATAGCAACGCAATGTTAAAAATGTAAAAAATCTAAGATGGCGCCCAATTTTTTTGTTTGTTGGTCGATCTCGATGAAACTCGATTTCTAGTACTATTTTGACAAGAAAACAGCAACGCAATGTTAAAAATATTCAAAAATCCTAAATGGCGGCCTACTTTTTTGTTTGTGGGGCGATTTCGATAAAACTTGGTTTTTAATCTTGGATTATTTAATGTTTTTAACATTGCGTTGCTATTTCCTTGTCAGAATAGTACCAAAAACCAAGCTTCATCAAAATCAGCCCACAGACTAAAAAGTTGGCCGCCATCTTGGATTTTTTTATATTTTTTACATAGCGTTGCTGTTTTCTTGTCAAAATAGTACTAGAAATCGAGTTTCATCGAAATCGGCCAACAAACAAAAAAATTGGGCGCCATCTTGGATTTTTTTACATTTTTGACATTGCGTTGCTATTTTCATGTCAAAATAGTACTAGAAATCGAGTTTCATCAAAATCGGCCAACAAACAAAAAATTTCGACGCCATCTTGGATTTTTTTACATTTTTGACATTGCGTTGCTATTTTCATGTCAAAATAGTACTAGAAATCGAGTTTCATCAAAGCGGCCAACAAACAAAAAATTTCGGCGCCATCTTGGTTTTTTGAATATTTTTTACATTGCAGTTCTGTTTTCTTGACGAAATAGTTCTAGAAATCGAGTTTCATCGAAATCGGCCAACAAACAAAAAATTTCGGCGCCATCTTGGATTTTTTTACATTTTTGACATTGCGTTGCTATTTTCATGTCAAAATAGTACTAGAAATCGAGTTTCATCAAAATCGGCCAACAAACAAAAAATTTCGGCGCCATCTTGGTTTTTTGAATATTTTTTACATTGCAGTTCTGTTTTCTTGTCAAAATAGTTCTAGAAATCGAGTTTCATCGAAATCGGCCAACAAACCAAAAATTTGGGCGCCATCTTGGATTTTTTCAAGTTTTTGACATTGCGTTGCTATTTTCTTGTCAAAATAGTACTAGAAATCGAGTTTCATCGAAATCGGCCAACAAACCAAAAATTTGGGCGCCATCTTGGATTTTTTTAAGTTTTTGACATTGTGTTGCTATTTTCTTGCCAAAATAGTACCAAAAACCGAGTTTCATCGAAATCGGCCCACAATCAAAAAAGTTAGCCGCCATCTTGGATTCTTTAATATTTCTTACATTGCGTTGCTGTTTTCTTGTCAAAATAGTACTAGAAATCGAGTTTCATCGAAATCAGCCAACAAACAAAAAATTTGGGCGCCATCTTGAATTTTTTTACATTTTTGATATTGCATTGCTATTTTCTTGTCAAAATAGTACCAAAAACTAAGTTACATCGAAATCGGCCAATAAACAAAAAAGTTGGCCGCCATCTTGAATTTATTAGTATTTTTAACATTGCTTTGCTGTTTTCTTGTCAAAATAGAACTAGAAATCGAGTTTCATCGAAATCGGCCAACAAACAAAAAATTGGGCGCCATCTTAGATTTTTTACATTTTTGATATTACGTTGCTATTTTCTTGGCAAAATAGTACCAAAAACCGAGTTTCATCGAAATCGGCCCACAATCAAAAAAGTTGGCCGCCATCTTGGATTTTTTTATATTTTTTACATTGCGTTACTGTTTTCTTATCAAAATAGTACTAAAAATCAAGTTTCATCGAAATCGGCCAACAGGCAAAAAAGTTGGCCGCTATCTTGGATTTTTTTTACATTTTTGATATTGCGTCGCTGTTTTCTATTAAAATAGTACCAAAAAAATATAATTATAAAAATAAAATATATAAAGAGAAACATTAGAGTAAGTAATTTGTAAATAAATATTTCATAATAGGTACCTAATAGAAAGCTAACAATTTTAACTTCTTGTAACAACCCTACCAAAATTTTGCACGCTCTATAAAGTCAACACTCTGATAGTACTCATGTGCCTATACACCGTTTTGAAGGTCAACATCCCATTTGGATAATTCAGGCATTTACGCCATGGGTTCGCAAACCCTAGAACAGGAGACCTTGAAGAAGTACCGGCAAGAAACTCGTCAAGGTTAATTTTTTTCCTCCTGATTTACTTCATACAGAGTCGTCAAATTAAAAAATGACCTTACAAATTACTATTTTATTTTGTTAGATCATTTTCAGGGTCATTTTCTATTACAAATACGAAATTAGGTGTGTGTGTGAGTGAACTAATGATCATAGAAGTAAACAATTTTTCAATTACCTATCTAATGAGTGTACTAGGACGAAAGTACTAAGACGTGTCGGTTGCACTATAAACTATACCACACCACGCAGCACACTGCAAAGGTCAGCGAACGGCAGACGGCAGAGCACCGAGCGATACGTCCTCCCTCTGAAGAGCCTAGCGGCGGACTAATTTGAAATGTTTTGCGCAGAGTGTTTTATAGCACTTTAAAAATATATATATGAAATAAATTATGCATCATTATATAGGTTTTTTGTATTAAAACTTTAGATAATATGATCACGCACAATTGTGATGACCACATCTACTGTGTTCCACAGTTTATTGAAACGAAGGTTTCTCATGCAAAATTAAGCAAATTAAGCTAGTCCTACCTTACTAGAAAATAGTGTCCGTAATCCAGGGTGGCTGATCGCTGTCTCGCCGGCGCGCGCGCGCCTGACAAGTAGGTCTCCACACAACCCCCGATGGGAAACTCTTACAGCTAACACCCTTATAACTACACAATGCCCTAATAGGCAGCTAAAACTTTCCCGGCGCTTTTCAAAGCGAACACACACGGGTCACAAGTCCGTACCCCGACCGGAGCCCTAGTAGGTGCAAAACGAAATCTCGGTCCCAATATGGGTAGGTAACTGGCGCGGCACGTCGCTACAGAAACACACGAACTGGCCTCACGGCTGCTTACGGCCAACTGGTCGCGATGTCGCGCGGGCGGCGGTTGGCGCCGACCCCACGAATCAACGTGAATGAATGAATCACGCGCGGCGTGAACATCCCCCCGTCCCGGACAGTAGCAAACTGTCCGCCAACTCAATCTAAGGGCAGGCGAGAGAGGGTAGCGATCGCTCGCTTCAAAACAGAGTCCCCCACCAGGACCTCGGCAAACCTGGGCACACCATCCGACCCCGGATGAAGCTGAACAATGCGTCCTAAACGCCAGCGGAGGGGCGGCAGGTTTGGATCCTTTACCAACACGAGGTCTCCAGTCTTGGGTGGGGTCGTCCTATCCGACCACTTAACGCGTTGCTGCAAAATGTGCAAATACTCCAGATGCCAACGGCGCCAAAAACTCTGCGTAAGCTGCTGGAGCAATTCAAATCGCGAGAGCCGTCCGGAGGGCACTTCGGAATAAGGATATTCCGGCAAGGCGTTAAGCGGTCTGCCAATCAAAAAATGGCCCGGCGTAAGGGCCTCTAAATCATTCGCGTCCGAAGACAACGGACACAACGGACGCGAGTTGAGGACCGCCTCAACCTTACAAAATACGGTCGCGAGTTCCTCAAACGTGAGGACCGTCTCCCCAATAACGCGACGAAGGTGAGTTTTAGCGGCCTTTACAGTTGCTTCAAAAATCCCTCCCCAGTGGGGGCAGGATGGCGGGGAGTACTGCCATCGTACCCCTCTGCGAGAGAGTGTGGATCCGATCTCAAAATTATTCCTATCCAAAAATTCACAAACTTCCTTTAAATACCTATCGGTGCCCTTGAAATTGGTTCCACAATCGGACCTGATTAACGACGGCATTCCGCGGCGAGACACAAAACGATTCAACGTGGCTACAAAGGCTTCTGTGGTGAGGGCACTAACCACCTCCAGGTGGACCGCTTTAGTGGCCAAACAAACAAATACACACAAGTAAGCCTTTCCCGTTCTAGCATTACGAAGCCGCGATGTCTTAACGGTAAATGGCCCCGCAAAATCCGTTCCAACTCCTGAGAAGGGCATCGATTCGTTCACTCGATCGGCAGGCAAATCACCCATCTGGGGCTGCATCGTATCGGCGCGCAAACGATAACACGGGAGACAACGAAAAATAACGGATCGGATTATTCTCCGCGCTGACAAAATCCAGAACTCTCGTTGGAGGAGCGCGGTCAAAGCATTACAACCGGCATGAGCATTCTTTACATGTCGGTCTGTAATCAACAGTCTAACTAACGGTCCATCCTTGGGGAGCAACAAAGGGTGGCGTGATCCGTACGGCAGGTTGGCATGTCTGAGCCTACCTCCGACACGCAGCAATCCGGTACTGTCCAAGAAGGGATTCAACCGCACCAAGGGTCCCTTCAACTTGGACTTACTTGAGCGCAGGGCTTTCAGCTCCGGTTC
Source organism: Crambus lathoniellus (assembly GCA_949710035.1). Lineage (NCBI taxonomy): Eukaryota > Metazoa > Arthropoda > Insecta > Lepidoptera > Crambidae > Crambus > Crambus lathoniellus. Next base: position 7,300,635 of record OX453300.1, read on the forward strand.
AAACTCTCGCTGTTGCGTCACTCGCAACCAATGCAACAGAGCGTCTTGCCGCTCTTGTGGGGCGAGGACCGGAGACAACGATTTCTCCTGAGGCTGGCGACAATTTCGCACAAAGCGCCTCATCCAAGCAGTCACGCCGAGCAACTTGTCAAGAGAACTGTAGCGGTCTAACAAAAACTCCATCTGCGGAGCCGCCACCGTCTCCACGGCGTGAACACGCATGCCTAGGTCTGGGACTCTGGCCACAGCCGGGGTGGCAGGCCATGAGCGCTCAGGCCGTAACAACCATGATGGACTCCACCATAGGTGGTGGTCCACTAACTCAGGCGCCTCGCAGCCGCGGGAGGCACAATCTGCGGGGTTCAGTTCGCCCGGTACGTGGCGCCAAATCAACGGGGCCTTTGAAGTCTGAATTTGTGAGACCCGGTTGGCCACAAAAACCTCAAGGGTGTGGACTGAACTCTTCAGCCAACAAAGGACGACCTGGCTGTCAGACCACGCAAATATCGACCCCAAGTCGACACCGTTTCCCAAGGTGTCGGCAACATGATTGAGTAGCCGTACTAAGAGAGTGGCGCCGGACAACTCCAACTTCGGAATGGTTAGCCTAGTCCGAAGGGGGGCGACCTTACTCTTGGCCGTAACTAAGTGTACGGCGACAACGCCTGCTGCATCCACCGTTCGGATGTAAACGGCTGCCGCGTATCCGCTTTCGGACGCGTCACAAAAGCCGTGCAGGGAGGCTTTAAACTTTCCCGAAGGCAGCATTTGCCTCGGTATACAAACCCGATTGACGTCGGGTAGGGATGACACGAACCTCACCCACTCTCGTAGGAGGCTACCAGAGAGGGGCTCATCCCATGACAATTCCGCAGCCCAGAGCTCCTGTAGGAAGCACTTCATCGAAAACACTACAGGGCTGAGCCAACCGTTCGGATCAAAGGTACGGGCTACAGTGGACAGCACCGTGCGTTTAGTCCAGACCTTTGGGTCTGGCAGTTCCAATCTATATGTGAACAAATCCGGGACTGGTCGATACTGGACTCCCAAAACAGACAGCATGTCTGGAGTCTCCGGATTTTCAAAGAGGAGCGGCTCTTGCTGGTGGTCCTTAGGCAAATCTGCCAATAGGTCCGGTGAGTTAGACAGCCACTTCCGCAACTCATAGCCACCAGCCCTCAAGAGCGCAATCAGCTCATCACGTAAGACGAGAGCCTCATCTAAGCTCGAGGCCCCCGTGCAGATATCGTCGACAAATAAGGCCCCCCCCTCAATAAGAGCAGATGCCCGGGGATAGCGTAGCCGTTCGCGCTCTGCGAGCTCCAAAAGCGAACGGATCGCCACAAAGGGGCTCGACCGCAAACCATAAGTGTTGGTGTTCAGCTCGTAAGCCAACATCGGATCCTGGGGATCCTCACGCCAAAGGATGAGCTGGTATCGTCTATCCTCCGGGTGAATCACGGTCTGTCTGAACATCATGCGGATATCGGCCACAAAGACGACAGCGTGCCGGCGGAAGTTGGTCAAAACATCACAGACATCGTGATGCAACTTCGGCCCCGCATGCAGACACTGATTCAACGACACTCCGGTTGATGTGGGCGCTGAACCATCAAAGACCACGCGGATCTTCCCATTGGAAGTCTTCAAAACAGCGTGGTGTGGCAGGAAGTAATGTTCCACATTACGCCAGTCCAACTGCGAGATGGACATGTGCCCAAGGTCCAAATACTCCCGCATGAAGTCTATATACTTCTCCTTGAATGCGGGATCCCTGGCCATCCTACGCTCCATGGACAACAATCTCTTCTCGGCCATCGGTCGGGAGCTCCCTAAAGGAGGGCGAACCGCCAAGAAGGGCAAGCGGGTAATCAAGCGACCCGAGAGGAGGCGCCCAGTGTTGTTCTGGTAGAACAATTCGCACTCCTCGGCTAACGGATCCAACCGCTTGGCAGTGGGGGGTTCCTCCACCTCCCAAAACTTTTGGAGAACGTCGGACAAAGTAGAACCGACAATGGTCTGGCGGTCTACCGACGGGGTCTCTGGTGTCTGTGGTACCTTTCCCATCACCACATGACCCAGCGACGAGGACAAGGCGACAAGATCGGCTGTCTGCAAAACTCGCTTGCTTCCATACAATACACGACCGAGGACATCCGCACCAATCAACAAGTGTATTGGGCCCGGTCGGTGGAAGGAAGGATCAGCCAAAGCCAGTCCAGACGTCAGCTCAATCGTGGATGGCGGCACTCGCACTTGCGGGAGTGGTCCAACCACCTTATCAAAAACTATCGCCGAAGCACCGATCTTCGGCCTTGGCGTGAAGTGGGGGGAGAAGGAGAACTCAACTCGACCAATCGGATCAGGGATCCGCGAGTCTCCCACCCCCCGTACCGCTTCGTGATGCGGCACAAGCAAAAGACCCAGCTGTCGGACAAGCCACCTGGACATTATGCACCCCTGGGCACCTGAGTCCAAAAGGGCACGCACCGTGACAACATTGCCCTTAGGTCCCCAAACATTCACGGAGGCTGTTGGCAACAGCACAAGCTCCGGAGGGGTGGTTGGGTCCGACAGGGGCGCCATTAAAAATTTTGGGGGGGTACTTGTCCCCCTCGCGCCTGAGTCGGCGCGCCAAATGTGGGACGCTCGTACCGGGCGAGCGGGTCCCAATCGGGTACATACTGGCCCCGACCAACAGCACTCCTAGGTGCAGGGTAATACCCGTGTGGGGCGTGCCTCGGTACATAGTACCCCAATCGAGGCCTCTCCATTAGGGGGGGGGAGTAGCAAATAGGGCCCGTGCCCATCGCCACCGATGCGTACTCTTGTGGTACCCCCCTACCCCCGCCCGTGGCGGGGGCGTCTCTCCTATAGTTCCCCCTCTCCGGGGGGGACTGAACGGGGGGGCTAAGCCCCGCCGAATCTCTAGGGGACCGGTTCCGGGCTGCCGGGCCCCCGCCCGTGCGCGAGGAATTCGAACCCCGGTCGCTCCCGGCGTCCTTGCGGTCCAAACAAAGGAGGGGGTGATGCCTCCCTCCGCAAAGACGACAATCCTCTGTCTGGGGACACGCCGACTGCATGTGTCCCCCCAAACACCTATAGCACCATTGGCGCTGTCTAGCAACGGCCCTCCGTCCCTCTGGGCGGAGGCCTCTAAATTTGGCACATTCGTGCACCATGTGCCTATCTCCCCTGCAATACCTGCACCGCTCACTCGGTGCGGGGGGAGGGGACTGCTGGAAGGCAGCATAGCGATTGGTCGGGCGACGGGGCTGTTCCCTCGCCGCCACCATACGACCAACACCTGGAACCGGGGCGGGCTCCAGGTGGTCCGTCACCCTACATTCGTCCTCCAAAAAACGAAGGAGGTCCGCGAAGGGCGGGAGATACGAGGCGCTGTCGCCTCCGTACCTCTGCTCGAAACGCCCCTTCATTTCAGCGGGCAATTTGGCGAGGACTATGTGCAGCAGTATAAAGGACCACTGATCCACCGGCTGGTCCAATCGCCTTAGGGAGTTGACCGCGGACAGTAGCGGGTTCAGCAACTCCCTCCGTAACAGGTGTACCCGCGTGATTCGCGGGAGGGCCAAAATCGTGGCCACGTGGGTGTCCGCCAGTAACCGGACATTCTGGTACCTGCTAACCAGAAGCTGGCGAGCCACCTGGTAGTTGTCGTCACTGATGAGCAGGTGCTGGATTACCGAGCTGGCCTCTCCTCGCAGGGAGGAGCGCAAATAGGCCAACTTCTCACTAGGGGATAAGTCCCGTCGTGAATCCACCAAACTGTCGAACAAATTAATGAAGCCCATCCAGGCTGACAGATCCCCATTAAAAGTGGGAATCTCCAATGTAGGCAATCGGCCTAGCAACGCCGTCGGGGTAGGTTTGACCTCCCCGCTCAAAACCGGCTCCCCCTTCCGAACAGCCAGGGCCCTCTCAGCCGCCTCCGTGAACTGGTCAGCCAGCTCATAGGCCTGGGCTACATCCTGCTCCAGCTGTTCCGACACGGCATCATCAGCTGGGGGGTTCTCCATATAATACGCGCGACACTCCATGGCGTGGCGCTCCAGGTCTTGCAGCCGAGCTGCCAGCCCGCCATACCGAGCTAGCAACGCGCCTACCCGGTCGGCTCGGTCTATTAATGTGACCGCACAAGCAAGCCAACGCAAAGCTCCTTGGATGCCAGCCCTGGATACGGCGGTCGGATTCGTAGGAGCCATTTATAATCCGTTTAATAACAAAGCAAACAAAGAAATTTAAAAGTGGTAAACATCAACAAAAAAAACAATAGAAATAGGTCGCGTCACGATAATATAAAACACAATTAAAATTCGGACGACATACACGGACCCTACTATTTTCATAAATTATTAACAACTTACCAATTTCAAGGGCTAACAATATAACGGTATAAACAAAACGTATAGGATTAACGGTATGGCATAACGGCACGGCCAAGTCAACCTCGCAAATCAACTACTAAACCGTTATCAACAAACAAAAACAAAACTATTTTTAATAATAATACTCGTAATTTAATACTACTAATAATTAAAACTAGTTCCACTTTTTTAACTAGGCAAGCGGACTCGGAACAAACACTAGTATGTGGTACTAATAAACAACACTTTCGAACGAAACTATTCGTCAAATAAATCCGGACACACAAAAAAAATATACACATCTAGGCGAGTAAACTCGTATCAAATCACTAGTATGTGGTACTAATAAACACACTTTCGAACGAACTATTCGTCAAATAAATCCGGACACACAAAAAAAAATATACACATCTAGGCGAGTAAACTCGTATCAAAACACTAGTATGTGACAACAATTATATAAGTGTCTATCTATTATCGGATCCACCAAGTGAGAAACATTCGCTTCGAGAATTTACTAGAACAATTTCTTAGTACTTCAATCGTCTCGGCATACCCTCGAGATTTCAACAAAAAAAAAAAAATTTTTAGGTACGCTTTTTAGGTACGCTTTTTATTTTTACTATGAAGTTTTATGTACCTAGTTAATTTTAATATGAAAATTAACTAAAAATATGATCACGCACAATTGTGATGACCACATCTACTGTGTTCCACAGTTTATTGAAACGAAGGTTTCTCATGCAAAATTAAGTAAATTAAACTAGTCCTACCTTACTAGAAAATAGTGTCCGTAATCCAGGGTGGCTGATCGCTGTCTCGCCGGCGCGCGCGCGCCTGACAAGTAGGTCTCCACACAACCCCCGATGGGAAACTCTTACAGCTAACACCCTTATAACTACACAATGCCCTAATAGGCAGCTAAAACTTTCCCGGCGCTTTTCAAAGCGAACACACACGGGTCACAAGTCCGTACCCCGACCGGAGCCCTAGTAGGCGCAAAACGAAATCTCGGTCCCAATATGGGTAGGTAACTGGCGCGGCACGTCGCTACAGAAACACACGAACTTGCCTCACGGCTGCTGACGGCCAACTGGTCGCGATGTCGCGCGGGCGGCGGTTGGCGCCGACCCCACGAATCAACGTGAATGAATGAATCACGCGCGGCGTGAACATAATATGTTCTTATTTTACGTTAGACTATAACTTTTTGTAAAATAAAGTAATTTATTGATAAATGTTGCATGTTTACCACCAGTGATTTCTTTATAATTTCACTTTGTTTGGATTTTAATTTCGTATGAAAATAATCACAAATTAAACTAATTTCCTTACTAACTATTTGCGTAATGATACGTAGATATACATAGAAATTTTTGTTTCCTATTTTTTTCAATGGTATTAAAAAATTAGAGCTTCAAAATTGATGTTAAAAGTGAAGTTTATAAAACACTGTTCGGGAAAATTGTCAGTATTCACAAATACTCTATAAAAAGAAAAATGTTTTTTACTAACTTTTTAGACAAAGATACTGTTTACAATAATTTGAAATTAGCATGTTTCTAAGATTACGTTTTCATAGAAAATATCTCGTTCAAAACTGCCTATTTTGAGGCAAAACGGCGTTCGACCGCGTCAATGCTCTTAAAGAGCTTTTCATGTCTCATATTCTGAAAGTAACTGCAAACGTGCCTAAAATGCGGGTTGAAAGTGGTATGTGGCGGCCCTAGGGCCGATATGAAATTTAAAAAAGGAATAGGAGGGGTCATGTCAAAATCTGAAATAGCATCTATACACGTTCCGATCCGACCGCCGATTTGGTCTGCTCCCAGAGTCCCAGACCAAATCTGCGCTACACACGTTCCGATTTGGTCTGGGAGCAGACCGAATCGGTCTCCGAATCTTTAAGTATCTCTTTGGCTCTTTGGTCATTTTTTTACCAAAAGTATGCAGGCACAGGCACAGAAGCTTATACAGCCATGTTTTGCTATTAAATAAAATAATTAATATCGTAGAATTATTATTTTATTATCTAAAACATTTGTTTTTAAAGAATGCGTTTTTTGTAACATAAAAAATCAGGCTATTCATTTCATGGAATTGCATAGAGTACGGGTCAAACACAAAACAAGACTGTATGGACTTAGTTTCCCTTGCCTTCCCTAAAATAGAGAAAATGAACAAAAACGTTATAGTCTTTCGAAAATTCCGCGGCCATAGGAAAAATATTTTGTAGATTATTTCTGTTTATTTTTACTATCCTCATATTCGAAATGAAAAGTAGAGTGTTTACATCGGGTGTATGGACCCATAACAGTCTCGAACTATCGGCGCCCTCACTTCGTTCGTGCGCCAAAACACTCGACTGTTATGGGTGCCATACAGCCCTTGCTAAACAATCTACTATATTACACTTGGCTAAATTCAGCATCTAATTCAGTATTTATTGCTTGTTTTGATTGCATCACTTGCTACAAATGAGCTCAAAGAAAGCAATATGTATGCTTAATTAGATGCTGAATTTAGCCCAAGTGTAATAAGCCCTTAAAGTTGACGATGTAGCACTGACCGCCTGGCCAGCAACCACCATCTTATCTAAGTCTGACGCTATAACAACGCTGTTTGCAGCATTGTTGTGTTCCAGTAGTTAGAGATAAGATAGCCGCAGTTCCTCAGTGTTGAGGATTCCGGGAGTAGTGCGCTTCCATCTTCAGCCTTATCTTCACTTAACATCAGGTGAGATGAAGACCTAAGCTCACGTCCTGCCCGCTGTGTGGATGGGATGGAAATCTAGTGGTGTAATTATTATGGTGGCATTCATAATGCCACCATAATAATTACACCACAAAATTTTAATTAGTACTAGTACCTACCTACTAAGTAATTTTGATGTTATAGAATTGCTTACCTTATGTTCAGTTACATATTATTATTATATACTTAGTAACAAAATTCTATGATGATAATAATTATTATGATGATGATGATGTGCTCTTGACCGATTTCAGCCACGGCGACTGCATCTGCATTCTGTTCGCTGATTGACGGCCCTATCGTGCGCTTTTTAAGGGCTTATTACACCTTGGCTAAATTCAGCATCTAATTAAGCATACATTGCTTTCTTTGAGCTTATTTGTAGCAAGTGATGCAATCAAAACAAGCAATGTATGCTGAATTAGATGCTGAATTTAGCCAAGTGTAATAAGCTCTTTATATGGCTGCAGTAGGTAGCCAATTTTATTTCGGAATACACGGGCACACAGACGACACGTTAAGATAAGACTCCGTTAACAATATTGTAGTATAAGGCTCTTGGTATATTATTATAATATTATACACCAGCGGGTCCTCGCGATTTTACCCGCGTGGTACCCGTTCCCGTGGGAATATCGGGATAAAATATAGCCTTTGTCACTCGGGAAGAATGTAGCTTTCTAATGGTCAAGGAATTTTCTAAATCGGTCCTATAGTTTCGGAGCCTATTCGATGCAAACAAACAAACAATAAAATCTTTCCTCTTTATAATATTAGTAGGAGTACCTATAGATATAAATGGGCCACCCTGTATACACCACTAAATTAAATAATAAGTAAATAATTTATTGTTAAAATATTTTACAATATCATGCATGCCCATATAAGATAAATTCCAATTATAGACCAATTTATATACACGTAGTAACTATTTAGTAATCTGTGATACAATACAACGTCGCAAAACCTTTAGGTGGTGATTGTGCTCATGAATATGAACAACTTTTACTATGGGGCCAACTCTGCAACTCGACAAAAAATCAGCTGTTTCTTACAAATTGTTATACCTGCTCGAAGTGCTCGAACAGAATGTATGAAACGGCTGATTTTTTTGAATAAAAAGTAAGGTTTTGCGCACGTTGTATAAATATCAGTAGATAAAGCAGGCAAGTCTGAAACTGAAACTATAAGACATTCTAAAAAGATTGCATTCATCTCTGAAACTACAATAAATTTACATTACGTTACAGTCTCACCCTCAAAGCTATTTGTTAAATATCCCATATCGACTAGGTGTTATTACTAGTATAGTATAATATTATCTGTGTATATACTTACTATGTTCCTCAAATGTACCATGGCAGTACGTAACTACCTATGTGATATTTCAGAAACGTCGTTTAAAATGCACAAGTCGTAAAAAGCTAGTCCATTTCTTTGAAAAGTTTCTTAACTAAAATGTACTCGTGGACAATGAGCCAGTTATACCACATAATTTTTAAGTTGCGAAATTATTTAAATAGGTATAGAAAATGCGTAGGTATAGGTATATACTGATATGCGCGAAACGTAAATGGTGCAATATTGTACTACGTCGTAGAAAATATAGAAATACAATGGTTGTGCAATCTTTTTTTATGATTTATTGACCATTTATATGAATTTGTTGGGTCAGGTTGATATGATATATATATATATTAAACTTGATTTGCACTTTTCTTTATAAGGCGATACTCGGAAAAATTATGCTAAAGCGAGATAGCAATGAGAAAACGATGCGCGCGGGAGCGAGACCGATTTTGCCGATTACGCAAAAAAAACACAAAATCACTTCGTATTCAAAAACTATAGCGATTTTAAATAATGCTTCTATACGATCCTAAATATGATTGGTGTCCACTAATTAAACCAATTTTCAGTAGTATATGTATCCCCATTTAAGAATAATCTTGATATTTCTTATTTTTAGAGGTATTTTCGAAAATAAAAAGTGTCGAGCCAAAATCATAAAATCGTGTTTCTGACACTATACGATTCTAGATAAAGGTATGAAGAAATATATATCTTATTACCAGATTTATAACAACTCTAACCGTCCTATAGTTTTATATCAAAGAGTCCATACTTTTTCCGAGTAGCGCCTTAGCTGCTGTACACGGGTAGAGTAAACGGTAGGTAGAGCGGTAGAGTAGCTTGCCCGAGCTGCTAGCTACTCTACTTTACCAAATTTCAGTAGGTACCTACTCTAATCTACCAATGATGTCTACATTAGTTAGCAGGATAGTTACCTAGTACTCTACCTTTCTACTCTACCGTTTACTATACCCGTGTACAGAAGCCTTTAGAGCTCTAACTCTAGCTAAGTCCGCGGCCGGGCGGGGCGCGGCGGCGGGCGCGGTGGCGGCGCCAAAAATAATGAGTAGGTAGTGACAAAATCTCGAACTAAAATTATTACATGGGACTATGACCACAAAATAGATATAAGTACTAGGTACTAAGACTTAATTTTCAGCAAATTGTACATACCTCAGCGCCTCCCTCATTTGCCATGCCATGAGTTGAAGCGCAGACTTTTAGCTGTCTCTTTTTCGTAATCTCACTCAAGTGTCAGGGAGGGTGAATACCCACTAAACAAAACCCCTGCTTTACTTGCTCACCCTCACCGCCCCCTAGCATTCACAATGTGTCCCGGTGTGACCAGCCCCCCTAGAAAAATGGCTTTCGATTATCCATATTGCCAGTAGAATAGAAAGAAAAATGTCAATCCCATACATTTTCAATTCTACTGGCGATATCGTTATTAGAATGCTACTTGTAAGCTGCGTCCAGACTTGTGTCATGTCATGACATCGGACCGGATTCCGTGTCATCGTACAAGACTTGTTACGCTCAATGTGGACGGTCTAGGTTGTGCTGACACGGTCACAAACCATGTACGATGAAATGTTAAACACTTGTAACATTTTGGCGTGTCCGAACACCGTGTCTTTATCATGCATCGCTAGTTTTGTTGGGCATGCCCTGTGCTAATACTGTATCAAAGAGACAATGTAGTATAAAGACACGGTGTTCGGACTGACACGCTTGTCTGACACGGTAATGTTCGGTAAAATGTTACAAGTCTGGACGCAGCTTAAAAAATCTCTAAGGACGCGGACGGTTGTTGGTTACATAATTAGTACTAGGTATTTTCTAACATTTTGTCACATTAGTTAGCGTATTTATGTATAATTGCTTTTCGTTCCAAATAAACAAAAATAAATAAAATAAGCTCCCCCTACGACTCCACGGCAGGGGTGACAGCTCCAGTTTTCCAGGCCCCTAATAATAATAATAACCTATTACGCCCATTCGATAACATTTTAAATAATTTTCCAAACCCAATACAGATTACAGATAAGGCGCTTGAAAGTTTATGAATCATAACATAACATGAGCTATGAATAAGCTATCACAATATGAATAAGCAAGCACTAAGTACTTACTTCCTGTCTGCTAGAAGACGCCAGGCGCCAGCGCGTAGCGTAGCCCAAGGGGCTCATGATTGTGAGTAAAGAAGCGGTACAGGTAAAAGATATCGGCAGCGATAATAAATAGATACTTACTTAATGATTTAATTATGCAAAAATCACATAAATATGACTATAAAAATTTCTAGAAGATGTTTTTTGTAAAATCAAATGAACTCTTATTTTCGGACTTTATTAATCACGCGACGAAATTAGGGTGACCATTCATTTCGGAATTATTACTAACATGTAAGGATAATTTGGCATTGAAGCATATTCTTTGTTTATTCTTCACTGGTGTACTACGGAATAAGTAGGAAGGAATACTTACCTAAAGTCGACCGCGCTATACAAGTGCATACTTTAATAAGCACAGCTAATAAAGTTTTATTTATTTATTTTCAACACACTTGCTCATAAAGTGAGCCTTATCACATCGATTTTAGGGCCATAAACCGAACTATAACACACGCGTGTGATAGATTTGGGGCGGATAATATAGAAATAGAACTATTCTGAACTGTTCAATTAACTATCAACAAAACTATAAAGCTTCTATTTCAATAAGGTCAGGATTAATAAAAATCTCAAATCTAAATATAACTATTCTGGTAAAAGCATTAAACTATTCAAATAACTATAAACAAAACTATAAAGCTTCTATTTCAATAAGGTCAGGATTAATAAAAATCTCAAATCTCTAATAAACTATTTTATTCTTTAAAATCGTCCTTTTATTTTTTTACCTACCGTTACGTTAAGGACATCTTTTAGCTGACAAGAAAAACGGGCGAAAAAAACTCACCAGCTTTAACAGAAACAACGACATTTACAAATAATCATGTCGTTGTTGAACATACAACACATTTAACAACATTACTTTTCATGATAAAAGATTAAACAACATTTACGAATATCATCAAGCATTTTCTATAAACTGTTACTTTATATTATTTCAGTACTCTCATAAGTTATTCGAAACCGATAAGGACAACTTTAATTTAATATTATCAACAAATAAGCATTTACATTTAACAAGTTACCGAATATCCTTCGAACAAGGGCAAATCTTCAGCAATATTTACTAGACAATACATCAGTATTAAACAACAAGAAAAACAAGGAATGAGAAATATGAAACAACGGAATAGTTACTTAACTTATACACCGCTGACGGCTCGGACCAGACTAACCAAATAAAATGGCTGCCTTGCCTTATAAATGTTAGCGTCTACCGCCAATTCTTGTTTTAGAAAAATACAGAAAACACCATAATATAAACATAACAATTATGAAAAAGTATTCTAAAATCAAAGAATGATTTTACATAACATTATTTATAAATACAATAATTACAATAATTATCTATTTGTTTTCTGTTCAACCGGAAGTAACGTTAGATACTTTATATTACTTAACATTTCAGTAATAAATTAATTGATATGAATATTAAAAGTAATAACATGATTTTATACACATTATTCAGTACTTATAGGCAAATTAAAGTACAATTGCTTGATCATGCTTTGTTGACGGTTGGCCCCGCCACGAATCAAAATACTTTTTATTAGAAACAGGATACATGTAGTAAAATGTTATCTCCATAATAAATATAATGAATTTAGATGTAAAAATAACTATATGAGATTAATAACAAAACTCCATATCATATCACTTTGTTGTCGGATGGCACCGACAGAAATCAAACTACTATTTAATGAAAACACGATAAATAAGGTACGATGTTATCCACAAAATTACTTTTCAACACACTTGCTCATAAAGTGAGCCTTATTACATCGATCTTAGGGCCATAAACCGAACTATAAAACACGCGTGCATAATAATATTACAGTACTAGTAGCGTAATAGAATTATCCCCACAAAGTTAAGTAAGTACCTAACTGCAAATTATATGCGAGTAAACAGAGACTTTTCAATTTAACCGGCTAATACAGTATCCCTACAAAGTTAAGTTAGTACCTAACTGCAAGTTATATGCGAGTAAACAGAGCATTTTCAATTTCACCGGGTAATACGTACAGTTCTTTTTTTGTAACAACAAAGAGGTTTTATACTGTTGAAAATTCATTTACGTTTTTAGAATAAATAAATATGTCCCTAATTAAGTCAAAAACACATAATTAAGTATATTATTATCAAATTATTTATAATTCACAATAATTTGTTATAAAACATTTGCGTTTTATCACTATTATTATAATTATTTTGAAGTAGGCTGTATGGCTGTATGTAATCACCTTACATTTGGCGCGTGCAAAAAAAAACTTGCGCGCTTTTTCCCTTAGCTAATTAGTTAGGTTAATTAATTTATGAATGAATGCAATAAATGTTTGTTTTTCCTCGCAAGTGTGTTGAAAAAGTGCGTATGAAACTCGTGAGCAACTTACTCACTAGACACTCGGCTGATTTACGCCCTCGCCTGCGGCTCGGGCTGCAACCCACAGCCTCGTGTATAATGAGCAACGTTAGCTCACTTGTATCATAATATACTATTAATGGATTTAGGTGTAATAAATACTAAATTGAATCAATGTCAAAACTTGATATTCTAACACGTGCATAATAATATTATAGTACTAGTTGCGTAATAGAATTATCCCTACAAAGTTAAGTAAGTACCTAACTGGAAATTATATGCGAGTAAACAGAGACTTTTCAATTTAAACGGGTAATACAGTATCCCTACAAAGTTAAGTTAGTACCTAACTGCAAGTATTATGCTAGTAAACAGAGCATTTTCAATTTCACCGGGTAATATTTACAGTTCTTTTTTTGTAACAACAAAGAGGTTTTATACGGCTGAATATCCATTTATGTTTTTAGAATAAATAAATGTGTCCCTAATTAAGACAAACAAACATAATAAGTATATTATTATAAATAAAACACTTTCACGGATTTTTTCACGCAATTTATTCAACAACTTAGTTAAATTTTAGTTGTTTTTTTTGAGATTTTTTGGTTTATTCGACGTTTCGGCACCTTTCCAGGTGCCGTGGTCACGGAAAACTACCCACTATTTTTTGATTTTAATAAAAGAATATACCCATTCTAATTGTCTTTGTTTTTCGTTCGGAAATTATTATTATCAAATTATTTATAAATCACAATATTTTTTTATAAAACATTTGCATTTTATCACTATTATTATAATTATTTTGAAGTAGGCTGTATGGCTGTATGTAATCAATCTCCTTACATTTGGCGCGTGCAAAAAAATAACTTGCGCGCTTTTTCCCTTAGCTAATATTAGGTTAATACAATATGTATGCAATAAATGTTTGTTTTTCCTAGCAAGTGTGTTGAAAAAGTGCGTATGAAACTTACTCACTAGACACTCGGCTGATTTACGCCCTCGCCTGCGGCTCGGGCTGCAACCCACAGCCTCGTGTATAATGAGCAACCTTAGCTCACTTGTATCATAATATACTATTAATAATTCTGTACACACAAAGGTTTTAATAGTAAAACATATACAGAGAAGAAATGTTCAAGGGCACAACCTACTCCACATTGGAATATCTACCAGTTTTATAAGATGGTATGGTATATTATACAGGGTGTTAGGGGCGCCGTTGCAAAAACTTTAACCATGGCTTCAGGCCATCATGCTGAACAACACACAGCAAGAATTTTTTGTCGGAAATGAAAAAGAAAAATTGACTTTTCATACAAATTTTGCAACTAATCGGGATATTTTGTATGGAGAGTCAAAATTTTTTTTCATTTCCGACAAAAAATTCTTGCTGTGTGTTGTTCAGTATGATGGCCTGAAGCCATGGTTAAAGTTTATGCAACGGCGCCCCTAACACCCTGTATTATACTCGAAGTAGGAAGAAATACCTGTCTACCTAAAGTTCGACCGCGCTTTACAAGTACATACTTTACTTAATAGTTTAATACGCATAGCTAATAAAGTTATAAGATGGTTACTTAAAGTATTTATACACGGCTAAATTTTAATTAGCATAAATATTTTAGGGGATGTTAGTGCCCATCAATATGAACAACTTTCACTATGGGACCAACCATGGAATCGCGAAAAAAAAAACAGTTGTTCCAATGTTCCATACATTTCAGTCGACTCGATGTTGTACTTTTGTATGGAACAGCTGATTTTTTTTTCGCGATTCCATAGTTGGCCCCATAGTGAAAGTTGTTCATATTGATGGGCACTAACATCCCCTAAAATATTTATGCTAATTAAAATTTAGCCGTGTATAAATACTTTAAGTAACCATCTTATAACTTTATTAGCTATGCGTATTAAACTATTAAGTAAAGTATGTACTTGTATAGCGCGGTCGAACTTTAGGTAGACAGGTATTTCTTCCTACTTCGAGTATAATACAGGGTGTTAGGGGCGCCGTTGCATAAACTTTAACCATGGCTTCAGGCCATCATGCTGAACAACACACAGCAAGAATTTTTTGTCGGAAATGAAAAAAAATTTTGACTCTCCATACAAAATATCCCGATTAGTTGCAAAATTTGTATGAAAAGTCAATTTTTCTTTTTCATTTCCGACAAAAAATTCTTGCTGTGTGTTGTTCAGCATGATGGCCTGAAGCCATGGTTAAAGTTTTTGCAACGGCGCCCCTAACACCCTGTATAATATACCATACCATCTTATAAAACTGGTAGATATTCCAATGTGGAGTAGGTTGTGCCCTTGAACATTTCTTCTCTGTATATGTTTTACTATTAAAACCTTTGTGTGTACAGAATTATTAATAGTATATTATGATACATAACACACTAACATCCCCTAAAATATTTATGCTAATTAAAATTTAGCCGTGTATTTGTTTTACTAGTATGTACATTTATCTACAACACCTTGAATTGGCCTTTTATTTATTTACATGCACTGATTTAATTTTATGAAAATTAATACAGTGCATGTACTTAAATAAATAAAAATAATACAATAATAAAAATAGAATCTTAATAACTATGAAATTATAAAATTAACATAGAAATAGTTACAAGTAATAATAATTATCAAAACACCATAGCACCTTGTCTGTCATATTGGATTCTTTAAACAAAGCGCCCCCAAATTTTGAGAGAAGGCAGTAGATGATAATTTGATGAACTAAGTATACCTACATGTTCTTTGGTGAATGAAACCGTATCATTGCTGGTGACTACAACTACATATGAACATACGGAACAGCTAGTTGCAACTTTACAACAGCACTTTCTGGACTTACAAATCGCGAATAACATAATCGCTAAGCTATGTTTAATAATTAGCCTCACACACCGCAACTCCTGATGCGATTGCATTTGGACCTCGAAATATCGCCGAGTATTTCGGGTCGGCACACCGAGGCTGTTTGCAACATAAGTTTCTGAAACGCAATGTTTCATAACAGTGAAATTCATAATAAGCTGCAATGCCACCTCACCTCACTCGATTTGTCAAGGACGACATCGACTTTTGAGGCCTATAATTGTTAGTTAGTTCGGTCATTCATTATGCAAAGTTAACAATGCCTAGATATACTCGAAGCATTCACGAATGATAAAAATAATCTTTATTGCATAACTTTTGCAATCTACTACGTTGTTATATTTAGTTCTATAACCGATTCAGATAGAAGGATCGATAGAACATATCGGAAATAAAATAATAGAACATACATAATCATAGAAAAATGGAAAATAAAGTATTTAGAAAATATCGACCCGTCTCACAAACGTTTTTTTTTTTAAATACTTTATTTTCCATTTTTCTATGATAAAAATTGCATTGTGAATGCAAAAAAGTAAAAATTTAAATAACTATACATTATCATATGTATCGAAAAGGTACTAAAGTATTGAAATCTGAAATAAGCTAAAAGTGCAAGCCAGGAGAAAAATACTGTGCTTCAGACAACATAACGCACGTGCTCATACTTAATCGTTATTAGTAAGTATTTTAAGATTTGATGTAAAAGAAAATATTCATTAATGTACTTGTATTGTAATATTTATGTTAAGTATATTTTAATTTTCATGTTTTATCTTGGCCTTGGATTTCATATTGTTAAAATCATCATTCCAAGAAAATAACAGTACAAAATGATGATTAAGAATTGCGCAAACTTGCTCGCACAATTGCATTATTTATGAAATTGGTAGGTACATGTAGTAGGCTGTCACACAATTTGAATCAAGTCACAAATCATAAACTTGGTGGTCTCAAAGAAAAACCAAATTGTGTAAAAACCAATTGGTAGTTCATTTTTTTGCTCACTAATATTCAAAACTCATTTTAACTACATAATATCACAAACCAACTGTAGTAGGCACCAAATTTCGCACGCATTTTTGCAAAAGATGGAATTTTGTTTATCTGAAACACCTATTTGGAGTATTTTTTTAAGTCTGTTGAATAGGAGTGTGTGGTTAAATTAAGGAGGACTTAAACCCAGAAACTTTGCTATAAATTAAGTAAATATCAATATACATTTATTATCCCATAATATTTCCCAACATTTAATGAAGTAGACTTAGTTCATTCTAAATAATGCAATAGTTTATTAGACCATCTGGTCACTAATGGCGTTCTAAAACTTAACATTGCCCGACTTCGTAAGCTTCCAAATAAACTAACGAATTCCTCTCTAATTGAGCAGCGATTCTACATAATACGCTATTTTCCCACTCAACTCTAGACCGTAATTCACTGAAAATAAGCTCTTGGGTTATAAATTTGCACACGGCCAGTTTTCCTTGGCCATTTAGGTTGCACTATGTTGGTTGGTGACCTTCATTGAAATGCATAGCCGATGCAAGCAATATTTTTGCAGTAAAGTAACCAATCTATTTTATTTAAGGTAGCGAAAAACCATTACTTAATTTATGCAACTTCAACTTCATATTTGTGCCAGAAGTGGATATTCCAGAGCGTAACGAAGATGGCTGAATATTTTTATTTTTAAATGTGCTTAATTGATGTTACAGTATTAGTTAGGTAACAAACAATGTTTTTAACTTAGTACCTTACCTACGTAAGCAAGCTAACCAACGTCAAGAAAACTTGAAACATTGTGTTTTTTATTAGAAAGTAATCTTTTTACGTAATATCATAATATGGCCCCTTTTTTACAGTAATATTTACAATTAAATCGTTATGTCGATGAACAATGTATTAAAAGGATGGAATCGTATAGATGTTTAGTTTCAAAATACCGATATAGAATCATTTTTTTTTCCATTTCTTTCCAATCTCTAAGAATCATATTTCCTTATTATTTTTACCTTTAACATATTTCCTAAAACTCTACAGTTAGAGTTTAGTTGCATCTGGCAAATATGCATATACATTATTCGTAGGTAGGTAGGTATATATGCTTCGTATACGTTTAATAGGTAGTACAACCAACATTAAAAATATGAATGTTTGTTACCAGATTAATAACAACGAAATACCTATAGGAATAATATAATTTATGAGTAAACAAATTAAGGAAAATTGTCTAACTAGGTACGTTTACGTGTTTGTCCCGCATACATTGAAAGTAACTGAGCACGTGACAGAGATTAAAAGATTCAAGGGCATGCCAATGATACCTAGCTTATTTGTAATTTATTTTATCATCATAAAATAATAATAAAATATGCTCTTTTTCCCTGATCGTCAACTTTCGGTAAAAAACCTATACCAATCAAAACGAACGTAAAATAAGTAACACCTTACAATAAAACTAAGTAGTTAAGGGGATTAACGGGGTTTATTTTGGGGAAAGAACCTTATCAATGCTTTATAATACCATCATTCAACAACTGTTTTAATGTTACGTAGCTCTTGGTTTACTTTTTATTTGTCACAATCACAATACGTGCCGATAAATGCAATTCACTACATTACAATTTAAAATAGGCTCTTCGTTCTACTTCCCTAAATAACTTTTACTTTTGTCATATTTCCTGTATTTCGTAAACTATGAAAAACAATTTATTTGTTTTTTTATTACGAATACCGGCAATGTCAACTACGTCATGAGTAAGATGACCTTTAGTTTGAACACTTAAGGAAGTTATATCCATACGGAACTTTATCATTAGCACAACAGATAAAATAACCATATACCGACTCTCCCTGAAAGCGGAAACTAAGGTTGTTTTATTTCCATTGCTTGGAGTACTCAGGGATTTCTACAAGAACCGAATGGTGTAACGGCACTGTATTAAAACATGAAGCGATGCACACTTACAGAGTTATGAGTAATGGATATACTGGACAATACGGCCTCGGTCCTGTCCAGCCATATTTTATTCGTATATATGATATTGCTGCACTGAACAAATGTTGCTTGTAAATTTATTGAGAAGAGTTACTGCACAATAATATATAATAATGTTTCTGAGAAAACAAAGAGCCTTGTGGTGTAGCCTTTTTCGTCTTTAAATTAATGATCTTTCTCAATATGCTGGAATCAAATTAAAGTCAGTACTTACTTAATTATTAATATTAGGCAAGATAACACTTACTCATCGCTTCATCAACGTGAATCTAATTTCTAGGAAATGGTAATTGATTGCTTCTAATACTAATTATGCCGTATCTCTTTTTCGTTAAGTGGTAAATGGTCTATTGTGTTTACTTACCCTATATTATATTATATAGAGCGGATATTAAGTAGTTTGAAGCAAATCTCTGATGATTTATCTAGATTATTTGCAGTCATCTCAGTATTTTAATTACTTTTGTAATTAGACTATAAATCATTTTGTGATATTTTTAAAACTTGAAGATACCTAGCGAAGATTAAATTGACGCTGTATACAAGCTATAGTTTCGTCCGTTATGATAAAAAACAAGAAGTAGGAAACTGATTTTACTCTACATATTGTATGCCATTAAGCTGACCTTGAGTGCCTTGAGTCAACTCTTTGATGAACACATATTATAATCAAAACAAATCTATTAACACTAAAATGCTTAAACTCTACCTTTCTTTTTTTCTTTGCGCTTACAAAACCGGAATTATCATTCGTAATTGTGAATGTTTAATAATCTATGTGGGCACTATTCAACTTTGTGGAACGGGTCTTTACAGCCAAAACACAAAAAAGGGGGTTTAAATTAAATCGTATAGGTACTTAAATAATTGGGTGTTATGATCTCATCTTGGAGCATCGTGCCTCTCTCACGGAAGCAAAAGCGGGAAGTACCCGATTGTATGAACAGAGGTATATTTTAAGTATGTTATGTATTTTCATCACAATCATCAACATATGCATCAGCCTTTTTAAAATCTCTTCTTCTGGGGCACAAGACTTTAGGCTGTCGTCAGTATATTATGCAAGCTGTGAAACAGCTTATTAGTTTATTAAGAACGTGAAAACCTACAAAATAGATTTAATTTCGCATTTATTACCTTCTTTGTTAATAATTACGACGGAAAGTTGGGACTTGTCCTGGACATGTTAGAAATTTTGGGCATTCTTGTCAAGCAACCTTTGCCTCTACAATAGATTATGGGTTATGGGGAATTTTCACAATCTGAGCTCTTATACTTATCTCAGCTACCTATTAAGTTATCTTATACTTATATTATTTACTAGTAGACAGGAAATTGATATGAATATATCTGCAATATCTATGATAAGTACGGAATACGGAAGCCCATAAGAAGTAATTTTAGAAAATGTTAAAAGTATTAAAATTGGTGGACAGAATTGACTGACATCTATTGTTCATAATTATATTTTTTTTTATTAAATAGGTACCTACTGGTTAAGTTTAAATACTATTGTAATAATGCCTAATCTAAGTTGCTATAGCTTATCTGGTTGTATAAAAATAAAAATAAAATATTTCTTAGTTCGTAATAAATAGTAGAGATGCAACAAATATTCTTACTTTAATTTACTGTACCTACCTACCTATTTGTTAAAAGTAAAAATGACATAAAAAGTGTGAATAAAGTCACTTGACCCCTATGCTAGGTTTATTATCACCCGTGAGTCGTGATCGTGACCGTGAGACAGAGGTCAGGGCCCTCTTTTTAAATAAAACAAAATGGCTTTGAATAAAAAACTTTGTAACTAATTTGATTATTAAGAGGATTATTTTTATATGAATAATACGGTGTGTCTCACACATCGGGAATGCGTATCCTGAGATTCCTGAGTCCTGACTCCTGATGACTAAAACCAGGGAACAAAGCATCAGATGCATTGACCGTCGTCGTCGCGTCGTTGAATCACCAGCATTCCTCGACCCGAGGGCGTGGGCATGGGCAAAATGCGACTTGATGAAAAGCTCTAAACATTTTTTTTTTGCATTCACAATGCAATTTTTGAAAGTATTGTAGACTAGCTTTCCGCCCGGGGCTTCGCTCGCGTGGAATACACGACGTTATCATGCAGGAATGTGATATTTTTCCGGGATAAAAAGTAGGCTATGTTCCTCTCCGGGCTACAAAGTATCTTTGTCCCAAGATTGCTTTTACTTTTTTGCATTCGCATCGCAATGTAAAAGTTTGAGACGGGTCGATTTTTGAAGTGAAAACTTCTTTAGCGTAAAAATCCGTTTTGAAAATTTACCCACCTAACTAACTCAACGAAATGGCGCCAAAAATCTCCCCCAGACCAGACGAATTATGTAAAGGTAAACTTCTTGCTAGAGTGCGCGCCAGATAAGTATGCGTGCGGTCGAAATCGAATAAGTACTAATCTTTTATGACATTACCTAAGAACAAAAACATGTACATTTCGTGTAGTTTCAATGTTTCTTCAAACCCTAAACTACACGAAATAAATAAATTATTACTATTATAAATAATTTATGATTAAAATACAATCATTCGTTTTTTTCCGGGACGGTAAAATTCCGTGTAAGTAGTGCACAAGCGCCCATACGGACGGACGGACAGACGGACAAACGGACAGACGGACAGACAGACAGACATGACGAATCTATAAGGATTACGTGAAGAGGAAATAAACAGACAGAAAGATAGAGTATCTTTTTCATTATTATTTTTTGTTTAGTTAGGGGGTATGGACTAGAACTAGAACTAGAAGTTAGTGAGCCATTTTAATAAAATTTGAGTTTCGATATCTGTTCGCTTATTATAATTACTAGCTTTCCGCCCACGGCTTCGCCCGAGTGTACTACACGACTTTATCCTGACTGGGGGAAAGTGATATTTTTCCGGGATAAACAGTAGCCTATGTCACAGAATAATATTTGTCTATTATCCAATCCTCCAGCTCCCAATCTACCCCCGTACAAAAAATCACATTCATATGTTTTGCTCATTACATATCCTACTATAATCCTTCCCAGGAATCCTTGGGTCTCAAACCTGAGTTTTCCTGTTCCTGGCATCTCCTGGACAAGCATGCAACATCTTAGGCCACATCCTGTTAACAAACAAGATGGTTATTTAAATTTTTACTTTTTTGCATTCACAATGCAATTTTTATCATAGAAAACCGCCTTCAAAAAAACCACATCAAAAAAGTAAGAAATAATTCCTCACCAAATAAATAACGTAAGTACTTTGAAGTCGGGCGTGAAACATGTACAATTTTTTTGTTGTTTTTGTTAAAACCCGCCCGACTTCAAAGTACTTACGTTATTTATTTGGTGAGGAATTATTTCTTACTTTTTTGATGTGGTTTTTTTGAAGGCGGTTTTATTTTTTTATAAAAATAATTTTTATTTCACTCTTTTTAGTGCATCGTGCAGGCAATTTACGTGTTTTCTGGTAAATAGGTATGTGATCAAACTGAAAACTTCCTTTTTCGAAGTCGGTTAAAATACCTTGTTATATCCCCTTTTTAACAAAACAAGAATCATCTAAATCGGTTCATAAACAAAGGAGTTATGCCTAAAGATACGTATTAAATTCACATTAGGTGGTAACAAGAACGACAGTATTTTCAAGATTTCCTGAAAACTACTGAACGGATTTCAAAATTTCAAAAAATGGGATCAACTTGGAAACCAACCTGATGTAATAACGTTTGAACCATTTCAATCGGTTCAGCCGTCTTCGAGTAATCGGTGGACATACACAAAAAAAAAAAAAAAGAGAACAAACATACATACTGACGAATAGAGAACCTCCTCCTTTTTGATTTAGAAAAAAATTCGACGCTTCTCGTAACGACTTCGTAGCTCAGTGGTTAGAGCAGTCGCCCGGATAGCGAAAGGTCGTGGGTTCGAGTCCCATCGGAGCTGGTGGTGAGACGGGTTGATTTTTTCTAAATACTTTATTTTCCATTTTTCAATGATAAAAATTGCATTGTGAATGCAAAAAAGTAAAAATTTAAATAACTTGCCATAGTAATTTCTTCTTTAACGATTGTCAAATATCTGGAAAGGTATTTCTTTCGCGTGTGGGGGTAATATCCTCACATTGATGAAATTAACGCTGGCTATACAGCGTGTAAGAAGTATTTGATAAATTCGACGCTTCTCGTAACGACTCCGTAGCTCAGTGGTTAGAGCAGTCGCCCGGATAGCGAAAGGTCGTGGGTTCGAGTCCCATCGGAGCTGGTTGTGAGCTTTTGTGAGACGGGTCGATTTTTTCTAAATACTTTATTTTCCATTTTTCTAAAACAAGATGGTGGTCAAATGCCTGCCCAGTTTTGTATAAAAAAAAACTATTAAGTAAGTAACCAATTTTTGCCCGCAAATTTTCCCGCGCTTAAAGTGATTTTCACATGAGAATAAGACTTTTTTCCGCAGTAAAAATAAAGTTTTGCCCTTCCCAGGGCAGGGCCTCAAATGTCTTTATTCTAAATAGAATCCTTCCCAGGAACTCAAACTATCCCCAAAAGTATACCAATTGCATTCCACAGCTTTGCACTCGCTTAAAGTGATTCTCCCATGGGAATGAGATTTTTCTGAGAAGTAAGAATGAGAAGGGATATGAGAAGTAAGTCATATCCCTCCCAAGGCCTCAAAATGTCTCTGTTCTAAATATAATCTTAAGCTGTCACCTTAAATATTATCAATTCATTTAACAGCTTTTCTCGCGTTAAAACTTATTTTCCCATGGGAATGAGCCTTATTCCCGCGGTAAAAAGCCTATACCTAGCTATATAGCGGTAGCCTGTCCTTCCTAGGGTCTTAAACAATCTTTTTTCTAAAGTTCATCAAAATCGGTTCAGCCGTTTTGACCTGAAAACGGAACATACAGACAGACAAACAAACAAACATACACATTTTCGCATTTATAATATTAATAAGTAAGTAGGGAAGTATTATAAGTAAGTATACCTATAGCTAACAAGACCACGCGAGCGCGACTTTACGTTTCTTGAATTGAATTCCATAGGTACGAAGTATCGATTGCAATTGCAACTATAGTGTCCTCTGATGCAACCGCTTGTTAATATTTCCAACGCCTTTTATCATATCATCCAACTTTAGTCGGAGCAAACAAAAACGTCAATGAAACGAGAATCTGTTGATAACGTTAACTACGTAAGCAGTTTTCCTGCGTAGGTATGTTGCTATGAAACTTTTCGTTTGATGACGTAGCGTGACCTCCGTCCGAGTTTTCCTGTTATATTTTTTTTGCGTTACGTCAATGTTTCACCTATTTCACCATTTCAGTTTCAGTAACTTTCCTTAAAATAGCACTCGCGTAAGCGCTATAAGATTATCCTTATATAAACAATTTCATAAAAGGAGTCAGAAAAGTTTTACACCTATTTCAGTTTCAGTAACTTTCCTTAAAATAGCCCTCGCGTAACGCGGTATATAAATAATTTGTTAAAAGACGTCAGCAAAGTTTGTTTTGTGTTTAATTAAAACTTAACTTTGATTAGATTGTATACAATACAATACAAAGTTGGAGATCGCTTACAAAAATAAACTCCTAATTTCCCTTACCTACTTCGCCTGCTTGCTTAACAGTCTGGGACTGGGAATAAAGTAACTACTTACTTACATAATGGATTTAAATAAGGATAAATAATAATAAAATAAAGAGTTAAAAAAGTACAGGGGATGATTCAGAGATGATGACTATTCTAAATCTCGAGTGTCAATAAAATCTGATCGCCATCCAAAGATTAATAATGTTAACTAGCTGAACTAAGTAACTAGCTAACTATTATGTTTTCAGCAAAAACGCTTTGTTATTATCAGTTCCATAATTCCAAAGGTAGTAATTTTTAAGGTTAGATTTTTTTACAATTACATTTTAACCGCCTTTGTGGTCTAGTGGTTCATACCACCGATTTCAGACCCAGAGGTCCCGGGTTCGATTCCCAGTGGGGGGGGGGTACCTACACATTGTATTTGGTTTGGTTGGTGGTATGGTAGGTCTTGTTTGTAGTCCGCCTGGCTAGCTACTAAAATCTTATCTAAGTCTGACGCCATAACAATGATGTTTTCAGCATTATTGTGTTCCGGCAGTTAGAGATAAGATGGCGTTCCTCAGTGATTGAGCTGATTGAGCCATTGAGGATTCCGGGAGTAGTGCGTTTCCACCTTCAGCTTTATCACCACTTATCTATCATCAGGTGTGATGAAGGCTACACCGTTGTGGATAAAAAAAACCAAATAAACTGTTTTACTCTAAATAGGTATTAATTATAGGTAAGTTGTACCTACTTAAAACATCTTAAAATAATGTTTCAGAACTTTTTAAGTGTTTTTTCGTCACTGAAGTTGAAACTATTTCAGGTTTAGAATGAAAGAACTAAGCTAATACCTACGTCAATACGTAATAATTTTATGTAAAAAGGTTGAATGACAATAGGTAAGTACATAGGATAAAAAAATCTAAATCCACAACAAATAAATACTTACCTACATTATAAAAACAACATCCTTATAAAGTTTGTGGACAATATCGAAATTCAAATTACAATACTTACTACATCATACATAGGTAGGGTACTACATAAATACTTTATTTTACATTGTAGACGCAAAGATTTCCATGATAAACGGATATGGGGTCAGACTTTGAACTTGAGAGCACCCTTACGTCACTCGCAATAGAGTTTATTATCGTAGAGAAAGTGTCATACCTGACCTGATAGTGATTGTACTTTTAACTTTGTTCTAGAAGATTCACTTGCATAGATACTTAGGTAGGTACTAACTACGTCATCGTTTTCGTCATCATTTTGCAAGAGAACTACAGATCATGACATTAGGCACTGGTGACTACACAGAGGAAAGACACAAAGCTGATCTAGTATTACAAGAACTTGCACAATGAAAAAAAAAATTGTGCAACTTATCGCGAATTACCCGAACATGATTTCCCAGTTTTATTGTATCGTCAATAGAATATAGCAATATAGAATATAAGTTAATCTGTAGCAGGTGAGCATTTTCACATTTTCAGAATACCTAGGTAAGTATAAGTAGGTATAACTCAATCAAAAGGCATTGTTTTATGGTAAAGTGGGCAACTGCAACTGCATTAATTAACGTATAATAAGTATAATAAGTACATACGTTAGTATTTTATATATTTTGTGACAATATGGCAATTTTCACATAATTTAGGATATATCCTCATTGTTTTTCTTAATAACCACTGTTGTAAATAATACTAATAAAACTAAGTACCTAGGTACTTACATAAAACATTTAACTAATAAAACAGTTCGATTGATTTTTTTTCCACATATCTAGCAATTTCTAACAATTTAGTAAGTTTTTATCCTTTTTCTCGCAATTGCTAATATTATTAGGTAATTTATCAGTAGGTATGCACTCTTTTTAGCAAATCTTTTTACTGCTAGATATCTTTGTATTTATTTGTTTGTTAAAATATGTACCTAAGTAAGTATTAAAAACTTAGATTGGTAGGTAGGTACCACAGGTAGGTACTGTGGAACAAAGAGTAGTACCTACCTACCTACGTTGCGTAATTTTAAATAAAATTAAGTACCTACTTACTTAAGTACTTACTTAGGTACTGACAGTACCGTACTGTACTTACATTATACATATACCTATTTAAAAAAATCTTACATAAAATCTTTGAATATGTATTCTATCTGTAAATAATTTAATATAGGCTTAATTAATTAATAGGTATTAGATGATAGGGTACCTACCTACCTAGCCACTTCATTTAAAAGTACCTAATTCTTGTGCAAATTAAAAAAATAGCGAGTCACTTGGAGAGTAGGTAACAGTTGTAGTAAACAGATGTAGGTACCTACCTAACCTACTTAGGTAGGTAGGTATGTAGATATTTGTTTGGGATACATCTACATGCAACGAAGTGCAAACACAAGAAATACCTAATAATAATAATCTAGGTACTACTACCACCTGCTACACTAAAAAAAATAGTGAAGAAATAGTAGGTAACTTAGGAAGTGCTAAGAGCTACCACTAATACTGTGGTGGTACCATTAATATAGGGTGCTACCATGGTGGTGCTACCCACTATGGTCTTACAGTAATAAATAAATCATGGTTTCATTATAAGGTGTAAAAGTACAAACAAACGATGTGGATGTGTCATTGTAATTAAATTGAGCAATGAGGCAGCAATGAATCGGCAATAAGTACCTACCTTGCTTGCTGATTGAAATTATTTTGAAATTGGTGCTTAATAAAATAATATTTCAAAAACTCGCCTATTCATTAATCCTTCAGTTGGGCAATTGGTAGGTGACATTTACAGTAGGTAAGTTATTTTATCAATTCTTTGAGTCAGTATTAATTATTTTTATTTTAATTGATGATAACAATTAATTTTATTGTTTACAAATTAATTCAGCAAATTAAACCTGAAAAATTGCTATTGAAAAAATAAAGTTGACACGATGCTCCGGAATCGTGAATGGTCAGTCTATCTCTTTCTGAAGAACGATTTCTACGTACTGTAGAGCGAGACACATAGAGCGCTATCGCTACGTTTGCTAAACGCATGGCGTGTCTCGCGTACTACGCAAGTTGACGCTGTGTCGACATTGGACGTTGGATTGCTTGCCGGCTCGAGGCTTCACGTTCGGGACCGAGGTAGTCTCGCAATGGCGTTGGTTAAGTGCGGTCGTGTGTTCGTTTAGTTTCGCAACAACCCGAGCGGACACCGGCCCAAAATATTGGCCTGTCTATCCGTGTTCGAATTACTCGGAAACACTTCCTGTAATTCCATACGCAATATAGCGACGTATTCGCCGCCACGGACAGTCAAATTTTGGTACGATATCCACTCAGGGCATCATTTCAAGGTTCGTACTTCATTCGTAATTTCCCCTTACTAAAGTAACGTTACTAAATCGCCGATTGTCTCGTAGTTTCGTTTTCAAATTTTGTAACATCGGCGTCCGCAATAAATTCGCGAACGCAACACGGTCAAGAGTGTGAGTTTCTAATCGGTGTTGTGTTTTGTTCGCAGATCATGTTCATCTCATCTTAGTTCCTGCTTCGTATTAAGTGTTTTGTGTGTGTTGTGACATTGTGTTTAAGTGGTGGTGATTGTGTAGTGATGGATCCGGGATCACCATCGTTGTTGTGGCCGCTGCGCCTGAGCAAGCCAGCGGGGGTTTCGGCGGTGGCTGGCGAGCACAGCAAGGCGGAGGAGCGGGCGACGTCGCCGGCGCTAGCTGACCGGCTGGCGGCGTCGTCGCCGGCAAGTCCTTCGCCCCCTAGCCCTGCGCCCCCTCAGCACCAGTTCCAGGCCGCTCTGGTCGCGGAAAAATACCTCCTGTTGGAACAAGTCGAGGGCTCATCGCTTTGTCGATGTGTGGACGTGCGCACGCAGGAAGAATATGTTTGTAAAGTAAGTAATGCAATAACATAAACAGATATAGATAGATATGTAAGTGAAGCTCCATAATCAATGAGACAGAATGACTGCAGTCCAGTCCACTCTTGTACTAAAACATCTTTCATTCTCTCAATATTTATGGCATGATAATCATTTCCAAACTACCAAAAGTGTACCTAGGTTTCAGACTTTACTTACAACATAGGTTCATATTGATTAAGCTTTCACAAAACTCGTTTAGATAATGGTAGCAAAACGTCTCGGTTTACATTTAATTGAATACATAAACAAAATCTTTCGACCTTATCTGTTGTAATATCTTAAAACCTTACACGAGCCAACTACTTACCTATCTTTAACACTTCATCAATCAAATTATGAAAAGTGATCAATGCAGATTATTAAATTACATTAGGGTGGTAGGTATTCCACTTATCAAAGATCTTTGTCCAATATATTATGCATTTGATCAAAGAAATTATCAATGAAACCATTCATGAATTCGTCACTCGTCCAATTTCTTTGATCAAATATTTGATAAGTGGAATACCAATACCACCCTTAGGTACCTATATGTACCTAAATATAGTTTAAAGGTAGGTACATAAGCCATGTACAACACGTCATGTACAGTGTAGGTACACATACAACACGCTATTCAAAGTCAGAACGTAGGTAGGTAGGTATACCTACTACCTCCAGAATACCAGCGCTGTTATAGTGAGCATTCTGCACGCTGTAGCAGCATTAGCTGAGGAGGGTCCTGATTGGCCCATTTTATTAGTTTTTTGTGTATTTTTTTCTTTATAATTGTTTTTTTTTTTTGTGTCATAAAATTGTAATATCCGTTTTTTAAATATGTGCCAATAAATTACTTACTTACTTACTTACTTACTATAATATAATATTTTCTGCAGATCCTAGATAAAATTTTTTTCCTGTTGTAGGTACCTACCTATACTAAATTTTTAAGCATTGAATACCGAATGTCAAACATATGACACAGTAAGCGGCCGCCCGCGTGGTTCCCGTTCCCGTGGGAATATTGGGATAAAATGTATCATATGTGTTATTCCAGCCTATAATCTATATCTGTTGCAAATTTCATCCAGATCCGTTCAGTAGTTTTTGCGTGAAAGAGTAACAAACAAACATCCATACTCACAAACTTTGCATTTATAATATACTAGCGGATCTTCGCGGTTTTACCCGCGTGGCACCCGTTCCCGTGGGAATATCGGGATAAAATATAGCCTGTGTTACTCGGAAAGAATGTAACTTTCTAATGGTCAAAGAATTTTCTAAATCGGTCCAGTAAGTAGTTTCGGAGCCTAATCGATGCAAACAAACAAACAATCAAATCTTTCCTCTTTATAATATTAGTATACAAGTACCTTGTATTTCTTTCATGCCGAGTACAAACAAACTTATTTATTATACCATCATGTAATTTCTTAGTAAATAACACATCTTGCTAATCTCATTGGATTTACGCGAACAATGATTATTATAACATGTTCACAAATTTACAAATACCTATGTAACTTCGCGATATTTGCTTAACTCTATCTCATAGCACAGTCGCAAAAAGTCAAAGCCTGCGTTTGATGAGACAGGGTTATCATTATCATCACTAATTATTCCCTAACTAGCGGCCGCCCGCGGTTTCACCCGCGTGGTTCCCGTTCCCGTGGGAATATCGGGATAAAAAGTACATATAAACCTTCCTCTTGAATCACTCTATCTATTAAAAAAAACGCATCAAAATCCGTTGCGTAGTTTCAAAGATTTAAGCATACAAAGGGACATAGGGAAAGAGAAAGCGACTTTGTTTTATACTATGTAGTGAAGAGACATTCACAGGAGCTATTCCAATCTACACAGTAAAGTAATTTTAGAATTTTACAATAGACAAACACCATTGTCTGACTAAACGATCTATCACGGCGACGCGGCTAGGATAACGTGTGTCGTGTTGAAATTGTGACTGGTTTCAACAACTCTTGCGCAGCGAGTTGTTTGATTGATATAGTGCGTAATCTCTTGTTCTACACGACCTCTGGTCCATTTGTTAATTGTTAATTCATACCAAAAATGTATCGATAGCTTTTGTTTTAAGCAGCAGTCAATTTTTTGCTATTTCCATACTGTCCTCGCGATATACCTACGACTTAAAAGTCGTGTCGCTGTAATTTCCGAACTGTCGTGTTTCACGTATCGCTAACTGTACAGATAATTTGAGATAATCTCTGACGTCACACGTTTCTTGCGATAAGACAGAAATAGAACTCGCAACAATTGCGAAAATTGCAAAATCTGGTGTTTTAAAAGGGTTCCAACTATCCCACGGGATCAAGACCCCATGGAGAGATAAGAACAGTCCAAATAATATACCCACATGGGGAACCCCATTCGTCCAATTATTAATAGTACTTCCACGAAAATAATACAATTTTACTTTTGACTTATGTGAATTATTATCTAATGCCAAAAGTTCTCATGTTAATTAATCAATTAAACTTAAACAGTTACTCAGAACAAAGCCGTCTATTATTTAAATTGCTTAGTGGTTCGGATAGCATGCGCCTAATTAGTAAAATAGAGGTATTTTTCATGAGTATGAATATGTATTGTTCGCAGCATCAGAGTTGTCGCACTTTGTGTGTCACCGGCTCATGGTCCTTGCTGCTCCATCGCACTTGTAGGCCACTGACGTTACGTTTTACAATGTCATGTATTGTGTATTTTTGCAATCACAATTAAAAACGTCAATATCATCATAAAAATATGCACGAGGCATGATAGTTATCCTCAAACAAATCAATTGATTTGACGTTTCTGAATAGAAAGTTCCAAAGCCACAATTAAAAATTTTGTTGCATTTTCCTCATTGAAGTAGCGAATCTGCAGCATGAAAATATCTGCTCCGTAACGTAACTGTAAAAATTAACCGCTATCATCGCTATAGCATTTCAATTAAAGACGACAACTCACAGCAAGTCATCTTCACGCGTACGTGTCATTCAATACTCAAGAATATTCGTCAGTCTCGGTCAATCTTACTCAGCTTCGATCTACTCAGTTAAACTTTCCTTATTAGCTCAGCATTCCGTGAATCACAGATTCCAGTCATCCTCATCCTCACAATTTGAGGGACGCCTAATGTAGGCAAGCTGTAACATAGTTTTAGTGTTAACAAAGGCCTATACGGGTATTGTCAAGGCACAGAATAGGCACTTCCCTCGTGAGAACCCGGCAAGGTTAAGTGTGGCAACGTTATCATTGCTAAACGCCGCCGAGCGTATTTCCAACAGCGAGTCTTGTCGACACGACCGACACATTTGTTACTTTAGCATTACGTACACCGTAAGAGCTACGCAATACACTTACAGAGCACTCTAGCCTTTTAATAAATCTATAAAATCTGTAACGATTATGTTCGGCCGTCACACGTGGACGCCTCTGATCGCCCCCAAAATAGGAATGACCTTCTCATTGACATTGTGAAATAGACGAGTTGATAACGTGCCGATCGCCGAATGTCACTGCGAGGCTAGCGGGGCCCCCTCCTAGCGCGCCCCCCACCCAGACAGCATAGCGCACGCTTCACAGACCACACTCCACTCACTACATTGCCGGTTCTAAATAATCGCCGGTAACGCTATACCAAACCGGACCAGAGATATGCCTTGCCGCTACTGATATAACTGTAAGAGTATCATGTGATGTATATTTTACTTGCAATCTATCTGCAAACAATCGACTCAACCGTTGTACGGTAAACTTCGATTGTGGATCGCTCGAGGCAACCGAACAGTGTCTTTCAATTCAAAGTGGGTTGTCGAAGACAATCAACGACATTACATGCATAATGATCTCTTTCATATTCATATATCACGTAGGCTCGTTGAAAACACTATTTATGAAAGTTAAATATGCAAGCTAAACATATTCCTACCTGTTCTATCCGTCAAGACATTCCCATTCGATAGTAAGCAGAATAATGTACATGTAATGTAACCACAGCCAACAAATAGACCAAGCCAATATTTTGCAATATATCTTTGCGATTAAGCAAATACGATAAGAATGTAGGTTAGCTCCCGTAATATGCAGCCAAATATTATCAAGTGCTTCGCTAACATCGCAAATTCTTATCGCTCGTCTCTTCGCAAACAGCTCGACAAATAGGTCATGCTTTATTTGTGTACCAGTGAAGGGTAATAATATTCCAGTCTGGACGCGTCGGCCCGTCTGCCCTGACTAAACCCACTGAAATAACATAACTATTTATAAAAACAAAGAATGGTAAAAGAAATGGCTCGAAGCACGCGACGTGATTCATTATTAGTAAGTCGGGAAATCTGATTTGGAACCGTGTTGTTGACATTTCGTGCCTGCCTCGAAATAAACGATGACTAGTAACTAAATCCATATTTCCACCAAGTTTGGCTTCTTCCGTTACGTTAAAAATACAGAAATAACTTCTAGTTCCTTCCAATGAAAAAGTCCACAAGTCAAGCCGTCTGATCCAATAACTTCAAAGATATTCTATTTTAAACTAACTGTCGGCTATTTGCAAGGGTCAGCTCTATTCAGTAGCGAAAAATGTTTGAAATCTTGTTATTCACGTCAGACTAACCCTTTTAAATCCAGATGCCTTTAGAATTTAACCCCTTTGAAAGTTTGTACCTGGGTAAGCTTTACTTAGCGTATATTATACGGTTAAAAGGTAAATAGGTTTTGTAAAATATGCCGCATAATGTGTCGTATTTTATGTAAGTCTAAACAAACAAATTATGACGTAACCATCAGTCTCTATCCTGACAGGTTTCCGATTCGAGGATCAATTGAACGTCTTCAATGTCTATGATAGTATCGACACCTTTGTATTCAAATTCGTTTGGCAGGGCAGTGGCAAAATTTATTAGGTTCAAACTGTTGTCCGTCTAGTTAACTCTAGGATTGTTTTACGATTGTTGACCGAACAGCTTGTAGCACTCAAGTTTACTTTAATATAACCTGTGTTTGAATTTTGGACTAAAGAAAAATTTTTCTCCTAGGTGGTGTCAAGAGACTGCAGTAGCTTATTACAAGCACACTACCGGCTCGACGGCCACCCGCACGTCAACCCCATACACGAAGTTCTAGTCGGCGAAAAGAGGGTGTATCTAATATTCCCCCGATCGCACTCCGATCTCCACTCCTATGTGAGGGCGCGGAAACGGCTAAGAGAACACGAAGCCCGCAGACTGTTCCGGCAGATGGCAGAGACGGTGGCGGCATGCCACGAACAAGGAATCGTTTTAAGAGACCTCAAACTAAGGAAATTCGTCTTCGCGGACGCACAGAGGTGAGTTTCTTCTCGCTTTAACCCAGTTGTTACTACCGTCGTTTTAAAACAACATGTCAAATAAAAAAATATTGTGGAAATTGGGAGTAGTTTTTAAAAAAGCTACTTATGTCTTCGGTAAGTTAACGTAATTCGGACTTTAGATAAAGTTCTTTTTGAGTGGTGTTTCGCGTAGTTAACTGTTTAAAAAATAAAAAACAAAAAATATATACTCATAAAATTAAAATGTGAGTGTTCAAAGGTGAATAGCTATGTATTTCGATATGTAATTACGGTTATTTGACTAAAATTAAATTTTTAGTTCTATATTTATTCATTTTATAATAAAATATTAACATTAAATTACAATTCAGTGACCATTACTTGTAAATTATGTAGGTGTTGTTTATAAACGCCAGTAGTAAAATATACTACTACAACGAACTGACTATAGGTTATGTATCGTATAATTTTTGGGTCAAAGTTTAGCAAGTTTCAGGCTCATGAATTTCCGCAAGAGCTGGAAGGGACGAAGAGGAACTGGTACTAAGCATTATCAAGATTTTTTCCACCTAATAATTTCAACGATATTGTGACAGATGAACATTTCTAGCGTCGAAAATGAAGTTTTACTTCAGAATTAAACTGGTTCACAACTTTGAGCCCCAGCTGAGGTCACGAATGATACTCCGGATCAAGGGCATCGCCAGCCAATGGCCCAGGAGAGAAAGGCAAGTTATCAACCCATGGCCTTAGGGGTAAACTAATACTATGGGAAACGAGAACTATGAAAAAAATGAATTTTAGGCATAAGGTATATTTGTGAGTCTCGTTGGGCAGCTGCCCCTTCCTGCTACCCCTGGCGACGCTCCTGCTTCAGATGACAGTGAAGATGACGTACCGTTAGCTCATTTATTCGTTATTGGCTCGTTATTGGCCAATCATTCTCGAATCGATGACTTTACAGGGCTTTCAACCTCAACGGCAGTTAGTGATGTGACTAGTGAAGTCAGAAAACTGTTGTACCTAAACTTAGACCTGTGCTCAATTTTCTGAATGATGTTTCTCAAAGACATGCTCCCTTTGAGGATTTTCCCAGCATACACAAAGCGATGGTGCCTTACTACGGGGAACATTCCTGCTGACAGTTTCTTGAGAGGAAAACCATGGGCAGATTTCACTCGCCTTGGCTGGTTCAGCTCATACCATAGACAAGGTACAGGAGAAGTCGAGCCCTATCGTAATTTTTCAGTACTCAGATGTCTTGCAAAAAAATTATATGTAAGCTTCTCTTCATTTGAAGTTGGACGTTGTCACTAGAATACAATTTTTTGTAAGAAATGTAACTTTGTATCCAAAAGAATATTTTTATTTATATGATACAAAATAATATTGTTTTTATTATAGCAAATAAATGTTAGAAAGGTTAAAAATCGAACACCGAGTTTCTTCTTTTGTTGTGTTGTTATAGTAGTGCATATTACTATCGTTGTTTTAAAACAACACCATTTTCCGGATTTTCCAGGTATAAAAGATTTTTTTTACTATTTTTTCTGAATCTCTTGGGGCATAAATAGGCTGTATTTAAAAACTTATTCAAATCTGGCGTAATTTTTTTTCTCGTAACAAGTGGGTTAAAGCATAAGATTTTAAGCATTCAACATCCTAGTGACCTTTGACGACGTAAACTAAGAGCCAGTCGACCGCGGTTCCGATCGCCGCTGTGTAATAAGCTTTGCCAATGAAATATCTGACGCAACGCAACGACTCCATAGAGATTGGCAGATATCTCCTGCAAATGAACCACTTCGCCTTTGATCGAACGATCGCTTCCTCTCCGTTTTTTATTACACGACGACAACCTCTATCGTGGGAAACTCCAGTTCTGATAACAAAAAAAGTTAATTTCGGTAGCGGAAATAGGTATTCTTTTAGTAGAACGTCGTTTCCTTTCGTGAGTCAATAGCGCCTGGTACGGTGGCGATAAAATAGTTATCGACTCATTCATTATGATAATTACGGGCGCTACGTGTCGCTTTTATTGTGCCGGTTATCGTTCTTAATAAACTGGTGCATTGTCAACTTCCACATTAAGCCGCCGGCGCCTGAATAAATTGTTACCTTATCATAATTGCTAACTTCATACAGCAATTTATGTGAAACACAACACTATTAAACTGTACCTAGTTTTAGCAAATAGGGCTATAGGGCTTACGATAGGATTACTCAACAATATTAATTGCGGCCGTCAGCCGGTAGGAACCGGCGGATTTTCGAACTTTTGAAATGTTATCTGGCCTCCATTGTTGCAAATATCTCCGGCAGTGCTAGCGACTCAAGGCGAACGGTGTCATTGCTGCGTACAATACTGCGCCGCAATCGGGTCAAGGGGCCGCTGCAATGCGCTTGCGCCGGCCCATCGTCCACGCGTTCGCGCTCACATCCCCCATGCAGTATTTATGCGGGTACCTGCTTCACGTCATCAGGTGAACATGAATACCCACGGAAAGTCAAATAGATTTATGCACCCCACATCAAACCTCGACGTTTTAATGGTATACATTCCACAGCTCACAAATTAAATCTTTTCACCTGCCCCTATCGCAACGTAACGATAGTAGAGTTTATAAAAATCTTTGTTGTTGTACCATTATTTTGATTTGATTACGATCTAGAAAAAACATATTGTTGGATAGAGGATAAAGGCCCGTCCTTTTTTTAAGTTAAATAACTCTAATCTTCTTATTGATATTTTTTAAGCCACTGGCTGTTGATATTTGTTCTGATCCCGTCCCACGCGAGGCCAACAGCCAACCTTTATGTCAGTTATCCTCGGTGCTCCCGTCGAGACAATTCGGTACGCCTCCACGCACTCCGGGGACTTGACTCGGTGTAATCGTTTCTTTGACCTTTGTCGCGACGCCCGTCCCTGGCGACATTCGCAAATCTTTGACACGGCTCCTATTAAAGCCACAAACTGGTATGTTCACCTTTCGTACGTAAGGCTTCACAAAAGAAACCCGCAAATACATTAAACGCAGCTGTTTTAATTCGCTTTGGAGTGGATAGCCTAGCCAGACACGAAAAAAGGTAAAATTTATAACTCGTCTCGACGTCCCATCATCAAAGCGAATGCTGTCTAAAGCGTCGTGTCGGTTCATAGCTCGGTTCGGGAGGCACGGAGGCCGTGCTTCAAATGTAAAAACTTTTGCTCTACCCTTTACGTAAAAGCAGAGCAAAGCAGCCGCGACTTGAGAAGCCTTTGCCGAAGTTGCCCTCAAAGGTGGAATGTTTTACATTTGGTTATTACACAGAGTCTCTAAACTTCAAGCAAAAGATAAACTTCAACGACTGCTTCCGTCTGTTATTTATTTAACGTGAAACGAAATAGCAATTCCGTGCATAAAGCGAATACCGTATTTTACAAGACGTAAAACAATTTATCCAGCAACTGATTTTGCAAAGTCTTCCGGTCATTACAGTAGCGGGATATTGCAGATGTGTTTCCAATTCGGCCATGTGTTTCCAACAGAACGGAAACAAGTTTTTTGTTTTGAAGATATTAACGGACCTTCGTCTGTAGGTCAAGCACTCAAGCAGCTGCTCTCACATTCCCATCGAATCTGCCATCTAATGACCATGTGTGTAGCAACTTTCCCATAGGACACTTTTTATGACACCTTCACGTTTATACAGATGGACAAACAATCCCTGTTTTGCATAAACAGACAGCTGACCTTGTCCGGCCCTAATAAATTCTAATGACCGTGCACTGGTCATCTTCAGCTGTTCTTTGCAATCGTGAGAATGCCCGGGCGATTTTTAGTTAAGGTGCAATTCGAGCAAGTGTCCCGCCCTTTGACCTCCGTTCTCACGTCTCGGGGCGCGCTATAAAGGCACCCTCTGATTATGAATTCGAGTCATCCGGCGAGACGCCGCCGCGATCAACATCTCGCGATCCCCGGCTCAAAGGTAAACAAGGACATTAATATTGATTCTGCGTTCTCTTTGACACTTTGAAGTGTATTTTCTTAATATCTACTCCATTTCAATACACCTCGCTGATGATAATATTGAAATCCTTCACAATATTTGCTTCTTTGATGTAAGTCTTGTTCTGAATTTTTGAGATATTCGAACTCTCCTCATTCAACGCATTACCAAGGATGAACTTCAGATTTGTATCTAGGCCAAAAATGTCCGCGGCCTCTGGAATGAAACCAGGTTAAATTTCCGTCGAGCCCCACAAATTCATAGTCGCTGTTTGAATACACACCTGAGGGGCTACTTTCACTATTCCATGTGATTGTTGAAGCATGATGCATGATATAAATTGAGAGTTTTATTTGAAACTAGAAACTGTTGAGAGAGAAATCTCGATGTGTATCCGGGCGCGTTGCAGACCTTGGGGGAGGAAATCGAGGCTACCGATAACGCAGGTAGCTCGAGATCCTCGCATCCTGTAATGTGATCAAATGATAATAAAAAATATAACATGTTCCACGAACTTTTATACATAATAACTTCCTCTGCTTTTAATTCTTACAACCTGATCACAAAAAATATCAATTGTATAACGTACTTAGTTACGTTTCCAACTTCCCGACGAAAGCCGGATGTTTGACTACAAACTGGTATTGTTCGGATAATGCATCCTTAATTTGAAAAAGTCCGACAGGATACGAGGCGGAAATATATTCAAACTACAAAAATGGCCATTGTCCACATAAAACTGTCCAAAAATTAATTGGTTTCGCTCTTTTTTCGAGGGTCCAAAACAGACGCGGAGTACGTACACCAGACAGAGCGGTGCCCGCGAGCGTAGCTATTCTCCTGCAGTTGTACACACACGAATCCTTTGTAAACATCCTCAGGTATAAAATTGTCCTCGTTGCATTGTTCAGACTTATCCCGCCCACTCCAAAGCCAAAATAATAATACGCGAACGCGGCGAACGTTCCAGGTAACAAAACAAAACCCGAGTTTTTGCGTAATACGGTGCTAGAAGCCGGATCGGATGATCAAATGCGGTGCAAACAATGGCGATGATACAACGGCGTTTAATTACGCAACCTGATATTTACTGAATATAGGCAAGACAATCCGAATATGATCTAACATCACATGGATTGTCTATAAAACATAACTGGTTAAAAGAAATTTAAGTCGATTATGTTGCGAAAATAAGTATCACCGGCGGGTTATTTGCATGTTTGCGGGGTTAACGGGATATTTAGAGTGCTGGTCTGGCGCTCGGCAGCGGATGTGCCAAATCGGTCCGCAATAGACGGCCGCCCCGGCCCGCCACCCGGCAGACGCCGCCGCGGCGCATTCCGGCCCGGCCACCGGCTGTTGAAAGTTTCCTTCTAAAATTGAACCCCCATTAAAACCGAATTATATCGGGACACCACCGTTTACGAGCGACTCCTGCGCTGCTACGTCACGCGATGCCATATATCGTGCAACCAAACAGCCTGAGGTTGTGTCCGAGATGTCGATCAGTAGTCTACCTGCCTACGCCCGAAGTATTTTGAAAACGTTTTGAAACCGAATTGCCAAAGCTCCATGCCGTGGTGCAAGATACTACTACATTACAGCGCGGTATTTGCATAATACTGGGCGCATAGTTCTCCGTGGTACGTCTCAGTTTCGCTAGTTGTATAACTTTTGGAACTTAGGAATCATTGTGAGAGATGTCTTGCTTAAAGTACCTTCGGTAGCGAACTGGTTGATATTTCGTTTTTGCGCTGTTGGCACGTTAGACTGGCATTACTTGCGCGGGTGTGGCCGCTCGAATTAGACAAATGATGGCGCATAGCTGGGTAATATAACGGTGTGAATCAACCGGGCCGGAATTCGGTGGGATGTATCTTGTTTTGGGGCGTTTGGTGGCGACCTCGATCGCGTGGCGCTGTGAGGTCGCGCGCAACTGTGCCAATGTCGCGCGGCCGCCGCCACTGCGCTGCCGGCGCACCGCCGCCGCCGATCGTGCGGAACTACCACCTTAACCAGACTCAGTGACGCCTACTACCGAAACAAAGCCACATCCAACAATCACGGTAAAATATGGCCCCAAAAAAAGATGCGTCTAAATTCAACCGTGAAATGACCGGAATGCTTTCGCCTTTACCACCTACGCCTCTCCCTCATTCTGTAAATAAATGAATCGGCTGTGGACGACGCAAGCATTCGTCATGACTATAAATAACGTGTGTTCGCACCTTTTTTGGTGGTACTAAAAGACCGGACGCAGCTACCGGACGTAACGTGCAATGCTCTTGGCCGATTGTCGTCCCTACAGATGGACGGACAATAAGCGCGTCATTCTGCACGCCGAACGCCGGACATAGGTGTCATCCGCACAAAAGTAAATCCCATTGTAACAGGAGCCGAGACGATAATGGGTTTATGTTGTCGTCCACCTTGCTCAAATGGGGTGCGACACACAACAAATTGATTGTTATATGGCCCTAAATCATTTTGGCTTTCATTCACTTCCATGAAAAAATAGAGCAGATTGTATTATAATCAGAATACAGTTTTATTCGGAAGTTAAAAAACTTTTCCTATTTTAGGTGTCGTTAATATTGCTGTAGGGTACACAGCTGAGAAAACGCACGACTTGCTATTAAATCGATCTGGTTGCGTAAAACAAAAGGTCTGCGAAACCTTGTGCAAGCGGCGCGCCCGCGCAGCGCCGACATATCTGCGGATTTGCGTAACCGCGCACTTATCCGCCGATACGACGGCCGTGTGTTGTGACACGCTCCGTTTGCCTACATCTGTGTAGGCCACTCACATTTGAAAACGTAGGCCCATTCCCTTCGTCGAGTTGCCGTACTTGCAAATATTAGCCAAACTAAAACCATAACTTATGGCCTTCGCAGACTGAGTCAACTAGTCGAGTCAAATTGCAGTAATATTAATTTAGCACTGACCCGCTCAATAATCGTACGGGCCGTTTAAGGCAGTTTGTCCTTTCTGCACGAGCAAACTGTCCTCTAACTTTATTTTATCTGAGAGTATTTATTCCGACGCCTCCAACCGGCTCGGGCGGCTCATGGAAAACAACGGGCCGCTAGTGTCATGTCATGATATCAGCACGTGAGTCATTGCATCGTGACTGCGAAGACGCCGTGAACGTCGAATAAAGGCGACTCGAACCGGCTCAACCTTCGCGGCGAGGTCTAGAGCATAAGCTACGCTCATTAAACACTCGCAAAAAGTTTTTACACTCGCCGAGCGCACGCGACCTTATCCCTGCGACGATGGGTGCATTCATATCGCCCCAAGAGGAAAAAATATGCACGTGCCAGCTATTAGCTGGGGACGAGTCATAATTGCGGCGCAGCTCGGAGTAGCGTCGCACATGGCCGCTCACGGAGAACGACGCGAAGCCCAAGAATCACTGACCGCCGACACACGCCGACTATCTCTTAAACAATTCCATTTCACGCCGTTCCACGCCAGTTGTGATCACCCTTCTGCGTAGCAACAGAGCTAGCTCATAAGAAACTTTAGCATACGTAGTAGTATATTTTTTACCCTGTGCTTTAGCTGCTGTTGTGCGGAGGTTTTTTACTCCTCTTTATTTTTATTGTGTTGCATTTTAAAACCTGCCCGGGGCGGTTGAGCCGTTTCGCGACGCGCTGCGTCCGCGCTGCATCCGCGTCGCGAAGGTCGCTGACCGCCGAAAACCACCCGCCGTAAACATTTTACGGAGTCGGACGCACACATTCACAAACCACAGTAAATTTGTCTAATGTAATGAAGTTAGATACAGAAGTCAGAAATTCTATTAGCCAAGTCCGGCACGGCAAGTTTAAAGACAATCAGACAATCAGTTCACATGAGAGAGAATAAATTCTAAGCCGCTTATAAACTTCACCTTTGATAAAAATCACTTTTAACTCTCACTCGCTCGACCGCAATAATGCTAATAAGTTGTGTGGTCTGCATTTCTCCATAAAATAAAACCGCCAATTCAAAATAACAATGAATCAGTCTGTATGACGGGTTTATGATGAATTCCATTCCCAGAGTATGCGTCATCGCCTTCAATGACGTCATCGACGAGGGAAGGTTTTAAAAACTCAAAGGGCGACACCCTCTACATGGGGATGAATCATAGGAAATTTCTCTCAGGTCAATACCACCGAGCCCCTAAGTAACAGCTATTTATATCTTCCCCAAAATAGTCCCTATTTCAAACAACAAAGAAGCTTTTCTGGTTGTTCCATTAAATATTTAAGAGGTTCAACCTTACGTTCAAATGTTTTCATTTCTGTTTGTCAACAACCATGAACTGCAATTATACGTTTTTATCACTACATAGTATAAAACAAAGTCGCTTTCTCTTTCCCTATGTCCCTTTGTATGCTTAAATCTTTGAAACTACGCAACGGATTTTGATGCGTTTTTTTTTAATAGATAGAGTGATTCAAGAGGAAGGTTTATATGTACTTTTTATCCCGATATTCCCACGGGAACGGGAACCACGCGGGTGAAACCGCGGGCGGCCGCTAGTTTTAAATATTTCGAACGTTCACTGTGGAGCATACAACCAAAACCTGTACCCATTAATTGCCCAGCTCTGTTTACACTTCGAGCTACGCAAAAACAAAAAAGAAAGGAAAGTAAACAGGACTCGACCAGTTTGAATTTATGCACGCAAAAAGCGACACCTCCAAAAAAATAAGCTTATTTAAATATTTCATGGAACTAGGATAAGTAGTTGAAATGGAGATAGTTGTAGATGCGAGTTTGCGTTTAAGTTTTATGGTACAGGGGAGTGACCGAGCTACCGATCCCGAGTCGTAAATCCTTCGAGATGTTCTTGCTGCTATCAGCTTTTTCCTGTTTCATCTCAGAGTTCAACAACATTCAATATTCTGCGAACCAAAGCTTGTTCCTAAGTTAGATAACTTTGGTTCACCGTCGATTTAGAAGTTCTATTTTTAGTATGTGTTTCTTTATTCGTTCAAGTGGGCGATTTACGTAAAATACCCCATTCCGACCCACGTATATAGCGAGTGTATATTAAAAAGTAACTTTCCTCTACGAAAAGTTAACTGTATCCAATTTCTTTCTACCCTAACCTAAACTGAGTAAACGGTATAATATAATGTCTTCCCACGTCAAACATTCACAAGAACTCTACTTTAGCAGAGGCGGTGTTCAAATATAATCAGAGACCGGGAAACATGCCCTTAAAAACCGACCTTCATGAAACTCGGAGGCGACCGCCTACACGAGATCGAAATAGAACTGTGTTATTAAAATGTATCTCGGGATTTATACCGGATATATTATTTACCAGTGTGGTCGTACCTCGTACTCGTGGTCTGGTACGGAGGTTTAATTTACTGCTTTGCCAATTTCACTCTGCTGCGAGACTCGCGTGTACGCAAAAAGCAAAGCAAAACCGGTCGGACAGTCGCCAGAATTGCGATTAACCCTCAATCTGCCTGATGGTATCGCCCGCTATACGTAGTATATAGCGGGTGTCTGACAAACGCTACTGGTTCCATTCACCCAGTCGTGTATTGTTTGTTAGCTCGGGCACGTCCCTCGATCTTATTCCATAAAGACAATGGTTATTATGCTTTGTCACGGCTGTTTATTGTAAGACTTCCTGTTTTTGATGAGTTGAGTCGACATAAGAATTCAATGCGACACTCCAATTTACTTCGATGAAAATAACCTTATGATCTTTGAAGTTCCAATTTGCAAGTTTGTGATTTCGTATTTAATTAATCCCAATTTCCGGTAGTAATTTCACGGTTTTTATTGCTGGTGTTTTGCCGACGACCAATTAGTTGAATCTGGCTTATCAGCATGTACAGTTTTGACAATTACCTACAATTTTAGGAATTTGTAGAGGCAAACGAGGTTAAGTTAGTAATTAGTTACTTACCGAAAATCCCCGAGTAATTACCGCCTCTTGTTTATCTCACCTAGCTACTGGCCGACAATGAATGACGCCATTGCGCCTTCGTCGTAGAGCTTAATACTAAAAAATGTACTTAGTGTGGTTTGATAGGCGATAGCGATAAGTGATGTGATAATGAAATTGGTAGGTAGACCGTAGACCTCATTACGAAATTGAAAATAGTGCACACTGGCTGCATTTAAAGATTTCTAGCAAATTCTAGAAAACTTAACATCCAAAGCTAATTTATAAACATGATATCAGGCAGGAAGCCAGT
Source organism: Crambus lathoniellus (assembly GCA_949710035.1). Taxonomy (NCBI): domain Eukaryota; kingdom Metazoa; phylum Arthropoda; class Insecta; order Lepidoptera; family Crambidae; genus Crambus; species Crambus lathoniellus. Next base: position 7,344,561 of record OX453300.1, read on the forward strand.
TTATTCAGAGGCGATTGTCCTCTATCGATCTGAAGTGTAGGCGCATCCTAATCTTGTTCCTAAACAACGCTGACGTAACTCGGTTCACGGTCAACAAGAGGAAATGACGCAAGCGCAGCCGAATCGTTGCACACACCGCCGGCCGACCGACGTTACAACACCGACGAACACAAGCGAGCAGCTTGCCAAAACTCTTCGCGCCCGACGCGGTTTAAAACCTCAAGTTCGCATTTGTTAGGTTTGACATTGCTGTCGTAACGAGCTCCAAGAATGACGTACGAGATCCCGAAGCCTTACGAATCCTTAGCTAACTCGAGAAACATGAATATCGATTTCCTCAAACTCGACAACATGAAAATTACTCAACAGAGGGTTAAACTTTAAGGAGTCATGTCATGTCATGATGTTTTGAAGGCGCGGTCGTGTCGCGAGCGGAGCGGGTGCGCGCTGACATTGGTGCGGGTTGCGAAACGCAGCTCTTTTCGTGTTTCTGGCCTCGAGCCGAGTTAGATATTGAAGAATACGTACAATAAATATGAGACCGTACCCGACCTCCGTTGGCGGTCACGGGTTGCGTAACCGGCCGGGACAACAATACCCTCGTGCGGTTGACGTAACGCGTTTTGCGTTTTGATTATTGTTTGCTAAATAACTATTTCATTATAAAAATTAACGTTGCTTAGAATATGCGCGACCCTTGCGCAAAATAATAAGGATTTGTAATAATTGACGTTTGCGTTAACGTACATACCTACTGCTAACTTGTCTTGTTCTAGTAATGTTTTATTTATATTATAGAAGTCATAATCATAATGTCCGGCCGTGATCGGGTCGTGTTCGCACCCCGTCTGGCTCCGATCGCTGGTATCAACACTGAACGTGAAGTCATCGACGTATTTAAAAACAGAGCTGGAGACACACACTCGTGCGCGTCATTAACAAAGCATTGTACATTCCATTCTTGTTTTCTCCCCGATCGATAATATTTGAACAGATTTAAACAAGTTTCTGCGCAGTTAAAGTTATTCGCTATGAAATAAACATTGACGACGAAATGATGTAATCGTGTCGTTAATTGGAACGTCTGTTCGCTTACCGGGTTTTATTAGCATTCATTGTTTCGGCAACTCGTTTCTTTGTCGAGTGAAAGAAGCCCTAAAGTTCTTTGTTGCCAGGGCGCCCGAATTCGCGCAATGTGCGCGCCCAAAAACGTAGGCGTTTCGGGAGTTACGCGTTTGACGCACTCGCCCGCCTACGCGAAGGTTACGGGCTTAGATACCGTAACACGTGACCCGTAGCCTCGCTACGACGTAGCGCTGACGTCACGGGGGAAATTAACCCTGTGACGCACCTGCTTATTTTGAGAGTATTGATTTTAATTTTACTTAGTTGTGCGGAGCGGAGGCTTTTGTTACGTAAGCACGCGGAAGCGGTTACGCACCGTCGGCGTCGCGTGGAGCTGGTCGCATCGAACGTCAGCACCGGCGCCGGCCGCGGCCAAGGACGGCTGGACACGGCCCACCGGCCGCCGTCGTTGCTAAGCCTGAAACAACCAGCAAAGTTGCGAAAGCTTTATTATAAAAACACCTCATTGACTACACGTACAATGAAATGAATCTTATTTACCTGATAATTACTATGACGCAGAACACACTAATCACTTCGCATTATTTACTCCTTTATGACGTTATCTATAACGTCCACATCCTCTTTTAGAGTACTTATTTGCATTTACTTATTAAGACTCAAATTGATGTTCGTCGTGTGAGGAATATTTTTAATGTGATTGACATTGTTCACCTTAGCGGTGGTGAATGACAAGTAAGGTGACATTGACGAACCAGTAACGAAATAATCACCCACACTTGCGAAAACAAGTATGTAAATGACGCAAGATTTACCAGATATTACCAGGTTTTCTTTAAAAGTTTTGTAAAAATTCAATAAGCACAAACCTTCTAGTGTCATCATCGATATTAAAATATCATCTTTCCACTTCTTAGCCCGTGTGTGTATAATGCTTATCTTCCCATAAAATGGGACTTCCTGAGATTGCAGGAAATTACTCTGCAAAACAAGCGGAATGTTTTGCTCTCACAAATTGATACACTCTGCATACACTTCCGCGACTTACTGCTAAACACAACATCCTGCTACCGAGAAATCTCTCCAGCAGAAAACATTGCGTGGAAAATTTTCCTGTTACATATGAGGAAAATGTCCATGTTAGTATCGGACCATAGTTGATATCATTTAACAAATTAAGAATCCGGCGTGGAGTGGCCTCCGCTCGAACGGCGTAGTTCAATGTCAGTTGCGCAAACGCAAGTCTTCCGCCTTCGCGCGCCGGCGCCGCCCAACCAGGAACATAGCGATCCAAATTTAAATCTTAACGCCTCTTTATCATTTAAACACGGACGTATTTGTTGATATTTAGCTTAACAGATAAGTAGTAAACGCGGAAAACAGCTAGTTTATATTGTTTCTACGATACTCGTAAGTTACAAATGACATCGTGATAAAATAATTTCATAAACTCTTAATCGATTTCTAATTAAATTCTTGGAACGGTTAATTACGTAGACGCTTAAAGAATATCACAACTATATAAATACAACTAGTTAACGAATTAAAGTGTTTATTTTAATACTACGTGACTCGCCAAGAATGCAGTCATGGCGAGCGACGTGAATCAATGCACCAGTTGGTGTTTATTTAGCGAAATTAGTTGACTGCAACTGCATTTAAGAACATCACGTACCCACCTACTGCTACCTTACTGATCCAATCAGATTACGTACGATTGAATAGTCCATCGCTCACGTAATATCTGAAACATATTACGTTTGATTAGAACGCATTTATATTACATCATTCTCCCAATTACTTGTAATTAATATTTTAACAAAGAATAACAATATACTTACCTGTATAAAGACTAAAAAAGAATGTCCGTTGTTGATTCAAAAACAAAGTCGTCATTACATTTTTTAACGTCAAAAAATTGCATCTACATAATTACAGGCCATCCATTTCCAGTCTAACTAGACACCATCCAATTTAAATCCTCGAGGCAAAGCCCGACTCAGATAATTAAGTTTAATACCTTTGCCATGTGGCGGCGCGCAATTTATCCCTTGTTGTTTTTTTATTATTTTAAAGTTTTTCTTTTGTGTCTCCACGATACAATGTCGCCCATCTGCCGGTGCGAAATCAGCAGTTCTATTTTATGTTAAGCCCTTTCCGGCCCCGTTACATCCGGCCCGAGAATTAATTAAATGTGCATACATCATATTTATTGCAAGATAGAAACAACATAATGCGTGTAAACCTAAATTAATTAACTTAGTTCCACGGGTTCCACCACGGTCATTGGTCTCTTATCTGGGTAATACAAGACACCTATAGTCAGCTTTAAAGGTCACAGAGTACATCTTATCAGCTGTAGATAACGACTTCTAAGGTCCCGTATACGTGCTGCAATCGTGTTTCCAATTATTATAGGTATACGAAGAAATCTCCAGTTCCATTCATACAGAACAAAAAAATGGAAAAGTATCAAGGTGTTCTGTTTTTATTATGAAACTCGTATCGGGTTAATCTTCCAACAATTACGTGAGCTGCGCGACAATGCTCCAGTTTTTTGGACTGAACTTGCCAATTCTAAAGCGACCCTCGTCTCGAGCCACCTTTAGCAGATGTTCCAGTAAACAAATATCGCGAGCATTGTTGCGTCTCCTACGCATGATTTATTGTTCGGTCTGCTCACTATCGAGTCGATGATGGGCATCTATAAAAACGTACCGACCATTGTGCAAAGATTCGTCTATTCAACTCTTAAGAAAACACCTTTTTTGTATAGACAATGATTGCACATGCAAGGTCTACCTGCGAAACGCACGTGTTAGACATTCGCATTCCGAACAGACAATAATGAAACGAGGCAGTATTCCGAGACATCGCCGTTCTAAAATGGACTCCAAGTCGTGAAGGAAAGAACCCTTTTCCCTTTTCTTTAACTTTAAATAAGTGCAAGCCAGTCTGTAAATCTGGGATCTCGTAAAAGACTTTATGACCAACAATATCTCGACTTTATAACGACCCGTCTATTTTGGGCTGCAATATTTTATTCGAGTATAAAACCAATGGGCCATTGGCTTGGCGCTGTGGATACCTGTCTACATTTTGTCCCTAATTTATGTGTTAATTTCGCACTGGCGTTATTGAACTTAGTTGCTTTGCTTGCTACTTGAATGAAAAAGGTTGGTTTGGTGGACATAGTAAATGTTTGTTCACCTGATGACGACTCTATCAGCACAGCGCGACATCTGATACATCGAACCGAAAGAATATACAATCTACTAGCTGCAATGTTTATTCAAGTGCATTTATAACCAGTTTCAAGTTTGGCTTTCGACATCTGCCACGAGGTCAATATTTGCCGTTCCTTCCAAAGTTTCTTAAGTACACATCATTGTTCTTTCGATGCTTTTTTAAATCGATACGCGATTGTAATGGCAAGATATGTGATATTTCCAAAAAAACGAAAAACAAATCGTTCATTACACATGCACAAAGCAAAATTCATTGAAAATTCTGCCGAGCTCAATAAATGCGCTCTGGCAGGATATTACGCGATCAGAGTAAATTGGTTTTGCCGTTATTAATTTTGATAACTGGGATTCGATTCGTTTCTCTCTTTTGTAACAAAGGGAAACCATTGTAATTAATTCATTCTAGTTACTCTGCGAAAACGTAGAGCTGGCAATGGCGCTGAATTTATCGTAATGGTTTGACTTGACCGGACGGTCGGGCCCTTTTTTTGTTATTTGTTATTCGGATTTTTTCTTAGCAACATGTGCTCGGCCATCTGCTGTGTCAGATTAAAATGTTTTTTTAGATTTCACGTAAAACATGTATTAGATAGAATGTATGAAAAACTGACACATAGCACATGGCAGCAGCGACCGTCTACCTGCCTTTGTTCCCGGGACAATGGCTCGCGCACATCTGCCGCCGCCTGCGCACCTCTCCTACGATGCCATCCCGCACAATAAAGAGACTTGCGTGCATGAAAAGCTTCCATCCATCATTGCATTCATTCCTGCACGGTGACTTTGCGAAAATCATAAAGCACGTTCGTTTAAAATGCAACATTAAAAAAACACGTTTGTCATTCTTTCAAAGCTAACCAAATCATTCATCGATTTTTTCCCCACTTTCTTATATTGCATTCGAAATTTAAACGCCATTCAAAAAAGCATAGTAAAAATCGGAACTAATTAAATTTTGAATATTTGCCAAATCGAGCCTCGAATGTCCAATTAGTCGGTAGTTGTGCACCTACAATATAACCGAGTACTGTAAATTCAAGTTAGCCTATTAAATTCGAGGTCATCTTGTTACATAACCGGTGCGAGGACGTTATTGCGTGGTTTGAACCAAAGTCATTAGAACAATAATTGTTTTGTATTTTTTCAATTTCACACCAGTCGCCCTGAAGTTGGAACGACAATGTAAAATATTTTTTAAAAAATTATAAAGGCTTGAGTGTCCTCAAGTTTGTGACAATGCATTGTTTATGCGGTACCTACGAGTATAACAAAAGAATCGAATACTCGATCTGAACCGTTGAAACAATTAATCGAGTGGTCCGGACGCTGCGATGCGAGTTGCGAAAGAATCGACCATGTAGTTGCTAAACAGTTGTGTGCTACCGTTTTGTAATATTGTAATACATCTGGATCGTTTTGAAACTTATTAACCTGTTTATTTTGCGCTTAATTGTTGTACTCACTTCGAGTTTACAAAAGCCTCTCAAAGGACATTCTCATTATTTCAACGTTTACGCTCTTATTGTTGGGACAAAGGGATTTCTCTAACGATCGTGTTACTTTTGTTTGTCGGCCATTAATTAAACAAAAGAAGTCCGAGCTCTCTTGTGTCTAGTTGGTGAAACTGTCGTCCACATCTGAATGAAAGGACACTTAAAGCGATATGGTATTGCAAAAAAAAAACCTATTATTCATCATCCAGAGTCCAGACAGACTGGACGTCTCGCCGCTAATTGGAAACTGGAACACAAAAACACGAAAAACGGATAAAGGTTTTAATAATAGATAAATGCAGCGGAACCAGCGTGCAGTAGTTGGCTCATGGTAACGAACGGTCGGCGTTTTGGAGCGGAGACTTGCCGCAATAAATCCTTGATGGAACCTTAACCCACTTGGATGATTACGAGTGCGGTTGCCGCCACCGGACGCTGCCTCCAGCGCTGCAGCTGCTTTTTATTCATTATTTTTATTTGCAATACATCTTTAATTGTTTACAAATACTTATAGAAGTTTTAATATTTTGTTTTAGCGTTTACCAAGCGTTACAAAATGACGGGTTGTAATAATAGATTCCATTCAGCCACAACAGTAGCAGGTGTCGCGATCCCGAATTCCTTAAGTCACCCTTCTTTAATAGCCAGGAGTGAATTAATTATTCATGAGTATATGAACTATGTCGTGGGAGCTGCAACGGTCGCTGCAGTGACCGGCGCGCAGGTGTGCGGCGACCTTGCGCAATGGCACATATACTAGCACATATCTGCCCGCCAACCAAATGTGTATCGGAAACCGCTTGCTAGATACTTTGTGTGCACGTTTCGACACTCTTTGTAACACAAAAACTTGCTTACCAATGATAACTGTACGCTCTAATAAAAGACGATGAAATGAGTAATGCTCGCCACACGTTCCTCGTAATGACATCATTGCCGCTGACTAGACATTCCGTTAACATGACACTCGATTGTTTAAATATCCCGCGATTGACGTAAAGCAACAGCGATCGGTGCCAAGTGGGTTAATGCGCCAATGTCAGAACTATCATAACAAAAAATCTTTACTCTTTTAGCTAGATGGTGATTGTAAAGCTAGGTTCTCGGTTGCAAGTGTTCTCACGCATATCATCAATCGAACGTCAGCGTTGCACCGACCGGGCGTGACGGCCGGCATACTGGGTCAAGTACAACGGTGCTTTGCCATTCATTGTCACCGCCCCCCCGCGCGCCGCCGCGGCGCCCGCGCACCGACCTCGCACTCGCTGAACTTGACATATTGCTTTTTAGCATATTCTTTTGTATTACCAAATATTGAAACCAGTGGGTCGCATACGCTTCGCCTTAGCCGCGTTGTTAATATTGATTGCAATGAAGTCCCTACTTCTACGCTTTGCACGCGTTACATCAGCAGTAATTGCAACAAACGCGTGTGACAACACAGTTACCTAACGGTTGCAGGCACGGCTTGATGTAACGCTAGATGTTACCTCCCTTCAGTTGGTCCGATCAGATCTAGTATCATAATGATCTATTCCTGCGTGGTGTGGTCAGCGGCTGTGCCGGCTGTTGCCAAATGTGAATTATATTGTACGGCGGCGGCGTCCCTCTGCCTCTGACATCACCGAGGTCGTCGCCCGCTAGTCTCAAGAGGCTTTGCGGACGCGAATGATACAACGCTAATGCCCGGAGTACGTTCACCGCGTTAGAAAACCTACTTCAGTTCCGCACTTTCTTTATTGCATCACCGCAATGTGCCGTTAGGGCATTTGTGCACTACCACTGAATTTTACCGATCCGGAAAAAATCGGATGCTTGTATTTTAATAATTAATCATTTATATTAGTAATTAATTAAATACAAGCATCCGTTTTTTTCCGGATCGGTAAAATTCAGTGGTAGTGCACAAACGCCCTTTCGCCCGGAACTCTCTTCCGCCGCGGGTAGATGACATTGTGCAAGCTGTAGCATCACCGATTCTATTTTAGAATGCGTTGCCGGCTTGTTGCCGTGCAAATTTCGAAATCAGCCTCTTTTGTTTCTTCATCTCGGGTCGCAATAATTATTGTCGCATCGACAATCGAAGTGATTTCGCGAACAGTCGATTCGTTTCCGCGTACTTTCTTCTGGTTGCATCACGCCTTTGTTGCGCTCCCCTCGGCTATGACAGGTGAAGTTTCGCAAGTTCACTGACCCCTCCCCACTGAGCATCCGCGACGCGAATCAAACGCCCGATATTGTGATATAATAAGTCGCAGCGCAATTCTAGTTAGAATTTAGAAATTACCATTTCCGCACTTTCCAAATTACATCACTGCTCAAAAAAGTGCTCGCGAGGTGAACGCTCTCGGAGCCGCCTCTCCTTAATTCGATGTTATTGATCATTGCTTTGGCATTCGGTTAGAGCGTTGATCCTTTTATGATCTCATCATACTACATACTCTTCAATTTAAAACGTGATAAAAACGAGTACTTACCTACCTACCTACCCATTTTTTGCTTTCTTCCGTAGGTAGGTAACTTGTTTGGTCATGGGAGTTTTCTGATAAATCATAATAGTACCAACGCCTATTGGTAATATTAATGGTTTAAACTTCTGTCAATTAATCGCAGCCGATGTGGTCAACTATCAATGCTTTCATCGACCTAGTACCATTTCACTCGAGTGAACGGTACTCCGCAGTCGGCGGATGAGAAAGTACCGCTGCTCACATTCATTTCTGTGTCGTAAACTATTGATTTAATTCTGAATATTTGTGGAGAAACAGTATTCCTGGACGTGCCTGTACCCAAACACGCAAAGGAAAGGGCATTGGCCGAGGATCCTAGGGGATTGCTTATTTATCAACGCGATCGTTTAACTCGTATTCGAGCCACGTTCTCGATTCACACAATCATACTGTGTTTGATTCTTCGCGAGGACTATGACCCTCGTGTTTTTATTTGAAATTAATTTTAGATCAGTAAAAAGTTATAGAACAGAATCAGCATTTCATACGTGAAATCAATAAGCCGTGGGCTCGCTAAACAGGTTCGTCCACCGGCGATGTTTACGCGATGTTTCAGCAACAGCTAACGGTAGAAACTTGTTCGGGTCGCGTATTTTTTACTCTCACGCCAAATGATTAAGTTTATTTACAAACCACGCAAATTTAATGACATACAAAAATTTTGTCGTCGACGTGAGCACGGTAAAAGCGCTTGGATTTTCACGTATTGTTTACGGCAAGCACACGTTTTACCGCTCTTTTGTTGTAGTATCAAAGGGTTTGTACGCCTGTATAGCCGTAACACCGTCTTTTGTTCTTCACTCAAGACGACTCTCTCACATTGAGAGTCTTCCACCGCGCAGTTTCAAACGCGCCTCTGTACTCATATTAATATGAAGTATGATTGCAACATATTACACAAACAAGATGTTTGCATTATCGCGCATTTACAGAAAATTGGAACACACGCGTAGCATTCTCAGCAATCTAGAATAAGATCGCTTACTAAGATAATGTATCTTTAATTGTACTCAATATTATTATCTCAATATACATCTTGACACCGAACAAGTCACATCTCTTTTATTACCTTAGCCTCGGTAAAGCGTCATACCTCTTCATGGCGACCCTTTGCCAACCGAACTTATAAATTTTTGCGGGAAAATCATTACTACATGGAGCAGCAAAGCAAAATTTTCAACACCATACTAGCAGCAGTCTTCGTTGCGGTGCTATTTGGCTCTACACTTCTGTTCATCGCATTACTTGGGAAGACAAAACAATAATATGGGAGCACCACAAAGTAAAGAAGAAGTTATCATCGCACAAACCGCCAGCGGCGACGCCCAAGCAACGCAGAAAACTTCAAGCCAGCTCACTACAACAGAAATTTTACTATCCGTCATACTGCTTCTCATCGTTATACTCATCATTTACGCCTGCATCCGGAAAATTTGGGACCGAATTGTCAACCGACTCCGTAGAGAATTCAACAGCGCAGTTCTAAGAAACACAATATCTTCCGTGGAACTGGCAACGACGTCGACTCAACCATCAACGTAGACCAGGAGGTGTCCAGGGTAGAAACCCGGCCCATTGTACGAGGGGCAAGGGAAATCCCAGCCCGATCTTCAGTTAGCTGTTTCAAGCGGTCCAGGAACCCATCTTAGAAGTCTGAAGATCCTACACACTCAAGGAGCATGAGAAAACCCCCAGCCCGCAGCCCCAGCCCCCACACGCCACGCCGGTCACCACATACCTACTCATCGTGCAGAGACGTAATTATTTTATTCGCGCGCTATAATGCCACCGTAAGTCGTAAGTTATTTTATACCTAAACGTTTTAAATAATATGTAGGATTACATTTTTTTTTCTTATTAGATAATGTCATTTATTATTTCCGATTTAAATGAATTGCATAAGAAACTATTGTATATTAAAGATAATTTAGTAAAACTAGGACCAGATAGACGTCAAAAAGAGTTAGGTTTTACGAAATTTAATGAAGCGAAACTTGAATACGCGAAATTAGAGTATATTTTAGCTCAAGTACATAATTTAGTTGAAAAATCGGAGGTATCAACTAAAGATATAACTTTAATTAATAAAATAGCAAATGACATTCAGATCATTTATGACAAAATTATTTCTTTAGAGACTTTAAGTGTTAGTAGTATTTCAAAAATGGCAGAAAAAGATAAATTTGACTTGAAGACAGCCATTGCACTTTTACCAACGATGACAGGTCAAGAACACGTCACTAAATCTCTAATTGATGGTATACAATTATATAGTTCAATGATCAGCGATGCTACTCATGGGTTACTTATTGATTTTGTGATTAAAACTAGGCTCTCTCCTAGCGCAAAATTACGTTTAAAAAGTAGTTATCCAACTATTAAAGATTTAATTAGAGATATGAATACGCATTTGATTCAGAAAAAATCTGCTGTTGCTATCCAACACAAATTACAAAACTGTCGTCAAGGTCATAGGTCGATCGAGTCATTCGGCTCGGAACTAGAACAACTTTTTGTGAATTTAACCATAGCACAAGCGGATGACGACGCTACTAAGTTTGAAGTATTGCGTCCCATTAATGAAAAGGTTGCAATCAAGCGCTTTTCAGATGGATTAGTGAATCAAAAGCTTAGTACTATCATAGCATCACGTCACTTTGATTCTTTACCAGAGGCTATAAGAACTGCCCTAGACGAGCAGTCAATGTCTACCAGACACGAGGAAGTTATGAACATTAAAAAGTTTCATACTCGTAATTTCTCACGCACACCTACTAATTATCCGCGTCAGCCAAGTAATTATTCTAATAAATATAGTTACTATAATAGATTTAGCGCAAACAATAGGTACGCTGCCGGAAACACGAGACCACAACAAGGTAAGTACATGTCGCGAGACTCCCGCGCCGCGCAAGGAACACAATCACGTTCACGTGACCGCGGTCGGCCGAGCCCGCGCCCGCCGCGCTCAGCTGTGCCTTTTCAACGTGTGCAGTACGCTAGCCACGAGCAATCGACCAATAGTGAGTCACAAGCGCGTTCTGAGCCCCAGAACGATAATAATTTAGATTTTTTTCGTTCCTACTGAAAATTATGTTTTAAACTACAATAATAGTAGTACCGTAACTTTTAACGTAAGTAATAGCAATATCGATCTTTTAGTCGATAGCGGAGCAAGCCTTTGTGTTTTAAAATACGAATGGTTATGCGATTATCCGAAGTTATTGAATTTAATTACATTTGAGAAGTTAGTTATAAAAGGTGTTAGCGGTAAACTAGTATCTGAAGGATATATTTACTTAGATTTGTCTTATAATGGGTTAGTTTTTAGAGAAAAAATGTATGTGTTTAAAAATATGTCTTGTTCTGCAAATGGTATTTTAGGTGATAATTTTTTGAAACGCTATCAAGCTATAATTAACTATAAAGAAAATACTTTGCTTTTAACTAAAGATAGTAATTATGTGTCTATACCTATATTGAGTCACTATAGACATTTGATACCGCCACGATGTGAGGTAATAAAATATATACCTACATCGTTAGGCGACGATTGTGTTTGTTTATCTAAAGAGATACAGAAAGGAGTTTTTATAGGAAGTATAATAGCGAAACCTTGTAATGGTCGCATGCCAGTAAGGATATTAAACACCACTGAGAAAGAAGTTGATCTAGATCTTACCGATTTAGAGACTTTTTCATTGAATGATTTTGAAGTCTGTAATTTTGAAAAAGAGGAGGTTTCTGTCGATCGTGTAAAAACATTATTAGGATTATTAAATTTACCTGAACTGAATTTAGAAGAAAAACGAAGTATTGAGAGTATTTGCGCTAAGTACGCAGATGTTTTTCATCTGCCAGGCGACAAACTCTCTTGTACAAACCTAATGACCCATAATATAACTTTAAAACCTAATGTCTCGCCAGTTTATGTCAAGCCACATAGATTACCGTTCGCACTAAGGAAGGAAGTTCAGAAACAGATAGATATTATGCTCGAAAATGATATTATAGAAGAGGCTACGTCAGAGTGGTCTAGTCCCGTCTTGCTTGTACCAAAAAAAACAGATAGGTCAAACGAGAAACAATGGCGATTAGTTATAGATTACAGGCAGTTAAATAATCGTATTGAGGACGACAAATTCCCTTTGCCTAATATAACTGATATCTTAGATTCGCTTGCAAATAACATTTATTTTTCAAAATTAGACCTTTCGCAAAGCTATTATCAGTTATCTTTAAGCGAAGATTCACGAAAGTACACAGCTTTCACTGCTGGTGATAAAATTTTTCAGATGAAACGCTGTCCCATGGGTCTCCGGACATCTGCGAGTGTATTTTCACGTCTTATGACTATTGCAATGTCAGGCTTAAATTATAAAAAGGCTTTTATTTATTTAGATGATTGCGTAATTTTCGGGAAATCTATAGAAAACCACAATAAAAACTTAATTAGTATACTAGAGAGATTTAGAAAAGTTAACTTAAAATTAAATCCTATGAAGTGTGAATTTTTGCGAAACGAAATAATATATCTAGGACACAAAATAACTTCTGATGGAATTTTACCAGATGAAAGTAAAATTGCAACCATGCAAAACTATCCAGTGCCGATGAACTGCGACGATGTCAATCGTTTTGTCGCGTTTGCAAATTACTACAGACGATTCATACCGAACTTTGCAAACATTGTTTATCCTTTAAATCAATTAAGAAAAAAGAATGTACAGTTTCTATGGTCATCAGAGTGTCAAACGGCATTTGAAAAATTAAAATCAGCATTAATTCAACCCCCTATTTTATCTTATCCAGATTTTTCAGAAAGTAACATCTTTCGGCTACAAACAGATGCTTGTAAGACAGGTTTAGGATCTGTTTTATCTAACATGAACGGTCAAGTAGTCGCGTATGCGAGTAGAAACCTGAAACCCGCCGAGACGAGATATCCCATCATAGAATTAGAACTTTTAGCAATTGTTTGGTCTGTGAGACATTTTCGCCCTTATTTATATGGACGTAAATTTAAAATTATAACAGACCACAAACCGTTAATTTATTTATTTAACTTGAAAGACCCAACAAGCAGACTTACTAAATTCCGATTATTCCTAGAGGAGTATGATTTTGAAATAGAGTATGTTCCAGGACGAAACAATGCAGCTGCAGACGCATTGAGTCGCATACCTATTACATCTTCTACTTTAAAATCATTACATCAAAACACAGTATCAGTTTTAACTAGAGCACAAAGTAAAAAATTAAAAACCCCCACTGATTCTTCTTCAGAGAGCTCCACCAGCACTAGGCCTGATCAACCTATTGCGGTAGAACTTCTCAAGAAACCCGATGACGTAACTGAATTAAGTTTTAATCAATTAAAGTTTGACAATTATTCAAAGTCTAAAGATAGCATTATTTCTAATGCAAGTTGTTACGTTTACGTACCTTCGCAATCAGCGATATATCTGAGTACCCGATCGTCATCTACCCCAGAGGTGTTAGCGAGGGACTTAGAGTCATTATGTCAAAAAATAGGCATACATGAGGTACTTATTATTAAAGAAAAATGTAACGAGAGTAAAATCAAAAGTCTTGTACAAGCAACAAAAAGAATTAACTCTGTTACCCCGCGCTTTCTCATAACAAAAAATATATTAAGAATATATGATAGTGAACAAAAAAGAGTAATACTAAATGATTTCCATCTATTACCTACCAGCGGACACGCAGGAGTTAATAGAATGATGAACAACATTAAGCAATATTATTTTTGGCCAGGTTTGAGTAATGATGTAAAACTTTTTGTTAAAAATTGCCATCAATGTCAATATCATAAGCATAGTAATAAACATATTAAGCAGCCCTTAACCATAACATCAACAGCCCACTCATCATTCGAAAGAATTAGTTTGGATATAATGGGTCCACTCGATGTTGATGACTATAATAATAAATATGTATTGACATTACAATGCGATTTAACCAAATTCGTTGAAGCGTATCCATTACCTAGTAAAGACTCGGTCACAGTTGCTCAATCTTTTACCAATAATTTCATTTTACGTTATAGTATTCCTAGAGAAATATTGACTGACCAGGGAACCGAATTCATGTCATCAGTGATGTCCGAAACATGTTCTCTATTACATATTAAAAAATTAAATTCTACGGCGTACCATCACGAAACTGTAGGCGCTTTAGAAAATACTCATAAAACCCTAGGAGCTTTTCTGAGAATCCAGTGTAATAATTATAAACATAACTGGAGCACCTGGATTCCATATTGGTGTTTTTCTTTTAATACCACAGTGCATAGTGAAACTAAATATACGCCTTTCGAATTAGTTTTTGGAAAAATTTGTAACCTTCCAAATAATTTACAATCAGAAATCGACCCCTTATATAACTATGACAGTTATCCCCGAGAACTTAAGTATCGTTTACAACAAGCGCAATCCGACGCACGACGTAACTTGATACAATCTAAAGAGAAAAGAAAATTATTGTATGATAAAACTAGCAATAATGTTACCTATCAGTTAGGCGATTTGTTATTATTAAAGAACCAAGTAGGAAATAAATTAGATAGTATTTACAATGGCCCTTATAAAGTTTTAAGAGATATGACGTCTAATGTAGAAATTTTAAAAGAAAATAAAGCTATAATTGTGCATAAGAATAATACCAAACCATTCAATAAATAACTATTTTATTTGATACGTAATTATAAGTATAGGTACTTAATTACATACCATGTTACTTAACACTTTGTTATTGTTATGATTAAGTGTAAAATGTGAAGCTTCCGTTTTAATTCAATACCATTTCAATTCGATACCATTTTAATTAGATACAATTTTAATTAGGTATATTGTTTATATTGTAAAACGTTTTTGTATTAGTACGATTTAATAAATGAAATAGTTTTAACTTTGCTATGTTGATAATGTTTAAATTTTGTTTACTTATTTTACTTAAGTAATTAAATTTTGGTTAAGTTCGTTAAAGTCAATGTTACGAGTCTGTTCCTTTTTGCAGGGAGGGGATGATCCTTCCACTTTTTCAGGGGAGATGAAGTATGATTGCAACATATTACACAAACAAGATGTTTGCATTATCGCGCATTTACAGAAAATTGGAACACACGCGTAGCATTCTCAGCAATCTAGAATAAGATCGCTTACTAAGATAATGTATCTTTAATTGTACTCAATATTATTATCTCAATATACATCTTGACACCGAACAAGTCACATCTCTTTTATTACCTTAGCCTCGGTAAAGCGTCATACCTCTTCAAATACTTGAGCAGTTGTGTAAAGCGTGCACGATAAAGTATGAGTATATTTATATGAATTAGTAGGTTTTGCGTGTTTTATCGCCGCGAGCCGTACTACCTGCGACGTCATTGGCTCACCGGGCCCGCGTTTATAAAACCTATTGTTCCGGATTCGATGGAGTTTAAGATAACGAGCTATTTAATATAAATATTTACGTCGAGGACCCTAGCGGTACTGCAGAGGGTTTGCAAACTGTTTGCAAACAACAACGCAGACTTTAAATACATGTACCACATTAAATTTTCCACGCATGCGTTACTCGCGATTTACGTTTCAATAACGTTATTGCAATAGAATAATGCATGAGATGCAAACCACAGTCGTGTGTCGTGCACTAGTATTCCTAATTTCCATGTCAACGGAATCGGTACAATATACCTAAACAGGTTGACCGAACCTTATATTGAACATTTGAACGATTGAGCAACCCAAACCCAACATGTAGGTATCCCATCATTACAAAATATTTGCCTCTTTTATCGTATCGCGAGACCAAGCAAATAAATATCTGGTGAAATTTTTTAAACTTTATTTTTCTGCTGATAAGATAGCAAGGAAATGTTGATAGAAATTGCGGTAAATGTGCCTAGCGATAACGCGCTAGCATATCGATATACATGCGCATAGATAGCACTGTAATTTAACTGAATAACAACAATTTAAATTAAGAAAATGCAAATATTATTAAGTACTATTAACACAGAAACCTTTTGTAACATAATAAAATGAACAGTTGAACCAATTTTTAAGTTGCCATAGTTACAAATGCATAGATTAATCCTATTTGTCGACCCACGCGTTCTGCAATCGAGAGGTAAATGTATTTCACAAGAGCAAATCGCAACATCGCTTATTTCGCGTTTTCGAAACCATCCTGCGTCACTCATTCCTTCACAACTGTGTACGTAAGGTCTGCACCTTTTATAGTGAGCGCAATCATTGTAATTGGAAAACTTTTGACCCAACTCTTAGACCAGTTACGTCGTATTACTCTTTTATGATAAGAAATCTTCTGAAACTAATTTTCGAGCATCTGGCGTAGTTAATTAATTATACTTTTAACACTCGTTTATAAGTTTCGTTGTCTAAGAAAGTTTTCAGAGGAGAGCGTTCGCTTTATAATTTTCCTCCTCGTGAAATAGCTCTTTCAACAACGTTGATTCATCTGTCGTCAAACATTTCGTTAATGAAATAAGCTTGCGCACAACCAGTGCCAAACGTTGTGCCGTTTCAACTCTTGTGCAAACCCATTACGAAATAGAGTGCAAGGAGTAAGGACCTACCTACATTAATTTGTAGCAACAAATTCGCTAAACGATTTACAAATCTGACTGGGCACTTACAAAACCCGTTGGGCTCTTTGGATGTAACGGATCCTGTCACGCATATCAATCAGCTGTGGATTCCATTGTCTCTCATTTTTCCATACATTTGCGACACACGAGATCCAATACTGTTAACCAACCGTTAGCAACGCCGGCCGCAACACCGCTCGCTACATATCGCAAGCTCTGCTTCGCAACCTGGCTTTCATGATTAACCGTTGCTCTAATTCCGATTGCTAACATTGGTACTGACTTGACTGGCGGAACATAATCGGTTTTGCTCGCCGTATTCTCACTCCTTTCGCACTTCCGACCCGCCATAATGAGGAGGAAGCGATTGCGGAGCGAATAACAATCGACGATTCCGGCTGCGTTCGGCGGCGGAAACTGCGCGGGCGCACACGGATGTGGATTTACTCTTTTTATTTGTTTATCGAGCGATCTAGACCGCATCTGTCGGGCGACAAACATGTACAGCTGCCCTGTATGGTTATCGTCATTATGGCTGCCTCAGAACTGGGAGGACCGGTGGAGCACGCTCACCTGTCGCCAGGTGTACCCTATGATTGTTTGTTATGAGAAATGGGACATTTTTTGACTAGCCAGTTGCGTGTCTTTGTTATCTCGAAAGAGATCTTCTTAATTAATCACAGCCTACATTACTTAATTTGCCATTTCTTTTAACAGATTACGTGCAATGATTACACGTTGATTACTCGTCTGCCTTGTGGGAGCTTCAACTTTTTACATGAACATTTCTCAACAATTGGAAAAGTCGGTTTAAAACGTAACAACGGGTTATGAAAGTGAATACGCAAACGTGCCACTGAGCCAGTTACTTCTCTATTCTTCATGTAATATCCTGCACAACCCCTTACTAGAAATAGATACAATGTTAATTACGTATAACTGCAGCAATATGTGCGAAGGGAGTTCTGGGTTCGACTTTCTCATCCGTGAATTTCGAACGTGGCTTCTCAATGGCCCGTAAAGATCAAGAGTATGGACGGGAACATTTGTTGTAATCCTCGCACGTGTGCAATATGGGTCGATAATATTTCGAAATAACAGAATAAGGCTACTATATCGGGTAGAGTCAATGAACGGAAGTATTTGTCGTACGGCTGTGACACGCGCGTTTATCGCTTGCGTCAGGGCGCGCCCACTTGCCCAACGGCGGGCGCGTGCGCTGCGGTCGCAGGAGCCAGGAATCTTGTTAGCGCGCCTGTCGCAAGTGCTCCCTGCGGTTTCGCCGATTGCGGACGGCCGTCGCCGCCGGGTCGACGCACGCTTTCTATACCGGCGCTCTTTCTCCGCTGCGAAGCGGCCACGCGATTGCAAAACGTTGCTGAGGTCGCGCTTTCTTCGTTCGCGACGCCTGGAGAAATTGTTGCGACACGCCGTACACCGACCCCGCGTTAGAAAGTCGACCGTTCACCGGATTTAACTCGATGCCACGTAACGGTGTAATTGCAACAATTCGAGACGGAGACCGATGAGATTTGGGACTTTTTGCGGACGCACTGCGGCCACTTTCTTTCGTTACACAATACTCACGTAATAGGAGCTAGGGGTCATCGAACGGTACCGTTCGTTCGCAGTGTCCGCGTGCGTGAACAGCTGGAGGTGGTCGTGCGCAATTGGCCAATTGCGCGGCGTTTGCGCAACGGGCTCTGGAGTGGCGCCCGTTCCGCAGTCCGCGCGTTGCAACACGGGATTATTTCGGCGGCGGCGCTTGGACCGCCGCCCGGGCTTGCAACATGCCATATCGCAACGCACCTCATAATCCGCGCCATTGTGACACACGCCCTGTCCCGCCTGCCAAATACGGCCCGCAGCGGTTACGCTATCCGATCTCCTTGCAGCATCTCCTCGGAGCACCAAATGTCACCCGCGGCTCTCCCCATACCCGCCCGCATCTCACCTCGGCGTTGACGCTGCGTTCGATTTTAAAACTAAAACAATTTTGCAACCGATGTTCACATTTGTGTTTTCGCAAGCAGCCCAGCGCTCGGTTTCAAAACTGAGTTCGACTTGCGTTATCGCTACTCCGATAAAGAGAACAGTACCGCTGCTTATGCGGTTTGCAGACCTAAATTCAGGAGTAGGTACATTATTTACGTGTGGCAATTTGTCAAGTGGTTAATTGTTCCGAATGATGACACGGCCTAATTTGAGGTTTTCGCCACGCTGTTTATTTACATTCGATTGACTCACGTGCGGCTAGTGTAGTGGTATAAGTTGAAAAGCCTCGTGCTCTGATATTGTTATCAATCAAATTTCATAAAACATCCGCTGTGGGAACACGATTGAGCAATAAGAGCCGCCGTATAATTGGGCTTGGTCGGGATGGTTTCCCAACCTATCCCGGCGGCATCTCTGCGGTGAGGCAACGCGCTTGCGACACCACATGTCCCTACAATGCGGGTTACGAAAACCTATGACTAACCGCTAGTCCACGTACACCATAGGGCTCGGAAACGATTCAATATGAAGTGTAAACAGTGAATTATGCATCGCTGGCGGCCATTAAAATAACACGTTTCGCAATAAAGCCGACTGACACATCGAGACAGTTTTGTGAATGGTCGGCATAAAGCGCTTCCTAGCGCTTGCGCAAGGCATTCGTCATGTCATGTGCGGAGCTAAGGCGAGCAGGAAGTGCATGCGTGTGTGCTGCATCTGACTGCCATTGTTTGTTACGAAACTGTCAGGGTTGAGTTGAGCAATGGCGGCAGTTGCGAAACCCGCGCCGGCGCATCCCGCTAATTGTGGGCGATCTCCCACACGCCTTAGTACACGCGTTACATAAAATAGCCACAACAAAGAACGCAGCTTATTGACAAATCATAACGATTATTAATTGTAGGTATAGAGGCATTTATTAAATTATAATGAGAAATTAAATTAAGCACCAACCAGTGTGTTAACGACGAGGTTTCTACAAACTTGACCAATAAAGTTACTGCTGGCCACCCATTTACAAACATGTAATTTAACGAAATATTAGTTAACTGTATTGCGAAGTTGTAAACGTGAGTCAATTTAGTAATGCATACAGAGTTTAGTTTTGGACTCGAGTTCACGAGTTAGATTAGATCGTTCGGCGGCCACGCGACTCTCGGCTCGTGTGTGCGTAATGCCGAATTGCGTAAAGTGCGAGTTGTCCTTTCGCCCGGGCCCGCGCCCGAGACACCGCACCGCCGAGAATCCTTGGAGGCCACCGCTCGGAAATCCGGCCAACCTTCCGACCGCGTTACGACACCGTATAACTTATTTACACGTTGCGAAATTCGAATCGATTGCAACTGCAGACATCGCACTTTAGCCTTGCCGCTGTAGGGATTTAATTAGGATCAGTTGCGCAGCCGGCGAGACCTAAACGGATACGAGGACGCCCTCAGATCCAGCTCCGTTCACTGATGGATTACAAAAAAAAAGGTTCGGAGTGCAGTTGCATGGTGACGTCACTCGTTTCGTCAGCTGGTTCCCACAGAGCATCTCTTGCCACACACCGATTACCGGCACGTGCAGCGGCACGCACGGCTGCCCGCGCAGCTCCACAATGACGCTATCAAACAGCAAAAAATGATCTCTAACGATGACGCTGCCAGCCAGCCTCCCTCTAGATAAGCTAGCCCATTCGCGAATGGTATCGCGCTTGTAATTCACTAAGCAACTGACAGTGATTGCGACACCTAACGAGAGTAACCTTTAGTAGGAGCCAACCCGCTCCATATTGTCACGATCTGATCACTTATAAATTTAATAATAAATTGCTGTTGCATTTATCTTGTCGACTATCGCACGCACAATTTTATTACGATCGGCTATGGTTTGAAATGGAGAGATCCTATTGGCCCGCGTGGATGAAGCACCAGCGGCGATTTCAGTGAGTAGTATCGCGTCTGCAGACTATTTGTCAAACGCTGAGACCGCAACTTGCGGGTTTTGTAACTGTTCTCTGAGCAAACTTGATATTGATTGCCTCGTATCTTTCGGAATACGTATGAGCAATCAAAACATAAGGCGTTTCTTCACTAATGACATTTTCCACTTCAATGTAATATTTCTTGAACTAATCATTGGGTTTTGACTCTAAAATAGAACGACAGACGGTTTTAGAATTCACTCAATGTCTTTAAGTTCCCCTCTATTATAATATAAGTATTAACAGGTTAAAAATATCCCCTATATGCATTAATGCACGTCGACTTAAAATACTCTTTCGAAACGCCTACAGCGCACCTGCCTGCCTTCAATACTTATTACCTACTTTTTATTTTTTAAAATCGCCTGCTGATTTTGTGTTGCATTTTTTAGTTTAATGCAGCTGCAAGTCTGCAACAAAATAGGCGGTCTCGATTAATCCTGATCTAAATTCAATACAGTAGGCATACCACGTTAATAATAAATCTAAAAGTCTCGCTTGTGACTCGAACCGATCCGTTTTATTTACTTTGCAATCGAATATACAGCGGTGTACAATTTCGAACTGTGCATTTAATGCATTTCGAAACGATGCGGCGGCTGTGAAACACGAGGTCGCGTACGGTGCGCCTAAAGCCCGCGAGTGATGAAACAAAACCTATTGCGTCACAAAACAGCTTTATGGTTCGCTTGTAATTATTTGCATGACATTACTGTCGCACGTGAATCCGACCGCGAGCCCGCAGCGCACCCTGCGTATCTCGTTGCGCCATATCACCCCCGCACTGATACCGCGGTGCTTTAACATTAATTAGTTGTAGCGAATCGTTAATAGTGCCCGGACAAAGCTTTGTGCACAAAGGGATCCATTTACGGGCGAACGCATATCACGCCGCGTATCATATTATAGGACACTCGCCATTTATGTGGGTCATTGGTCAATGCGCGACAGACGTAATTGAACCGGCAATATGGCGAGCTCCCAACGCTTTGATATTTACGAATTACAATACTGAAAGTCTTTTCCTCTTGTTTCAGGACGACGTTAAAACTCGAGTCGTTAGAAGATGCCGTTGTCCTCGACGATCCCGAAGAAGATTTACTACAAGACAAGCGAGGATGTCCAGCATACGTGTCGCCTGAGATCTTAAGAGCTCATCGGACGTACTCGGGCAGAGCTGCTGACATGTGGTCGCTCGGCGTCATACTCTACACCATGCTCGTTGGAAGGTATGTATTGTATCACTTAATTAAATGTCTCTGTAACGTATGGGCGTCTTCACCTGCCGTGCGAGGCGTGGGACTTACCGTTTTTCGAGATCGCAAAAGGGTCGCGACGACCGTTGGAGACGGGGGATGGTCACCTGTCGGCCGTTACGCGCCAACGGCTAACAATTATATCACCCACATATAAATGAGGCTAGTGAAATCTTCGCCGCACCTGCCAATGCAGTCATGTGGCGGAGACGTTGCGCCCCGGCCTCCTCCGCACCTGCCGTTCGCGATCCTTTGTTTTCTTTTTTCGGTCCCTCGCACCCGTAATTTATTATTCGAAATTCGGGATTTCGCCGCAATCGCCGCATCACCTGTCGCCGGAAGGGTTCCAAGTTACCTGAGTTTTTGTTTCGGAGTGCATCTGCTCTTTCGAAATGACAATCGCTCTCCATCATTAATTGGTGCTGTGCTTTGTAAAAACTGCACCATTCGTGGATCGCTATCCTAACGACGGTCGATGTTAATGATGCGCGCTTATCTTTTTAAAATGCGATAAGGCCTTTTTTGTGCCTGCTTTTTGGGCAGGATTTCGTCCGCTTCGAATTTATCTTAACTTTCGGAGCGTTTTGCTAGATAACGCGGGACAAAAGATAGATAATACTTATTTGAGTTTTATGTGGGACTTAATTTGTTTTTCTATTGTTGCAGGTATCCTTTCAACGATTCGGAGCACGCGTCCCTGTTCGCTAAAATATCGCGGGGGTACTTCGTGGTGCCGGAGTGTTTGTCGTCTCGGGGCAAGTGTTTGATCCGCTCGCTGTTGCGGCGGGAGGCGTGCGAGCGCCTGAGCGCGCGCGACGTGTTGCGGCACCCGTGGTTGGCGCGCGACCCGCGCAACGAGTTGCCTCCTCGCGCAGCAGCTTCGCACGACCGCCTCGTGCCAGACCTAGACCTCCTAGACTGCGTTTAGGAACAACCTGTGGCTAAAAGGTCTTAGCCCTTTTTTACCGCACTGCTCCCACCCAGCCGAAGTACCTATGAGCAGCCAAATATGGACTTATTCTCGTGCACTGTTAGGCGTACATTAGTCAATTCCGTCACTCAAGACTCGCTAACCAATCGTGTAGAGGAACTTCGGGCAGCGTTATGAATGGTTCATTTTGATTGGCTAAAAGAATCGTAACTGATAGCAAAACCTACCGTCGAATTGGCGCCTACCACGCACTTCAGCTTGCGGCAAGCTCGCATCTTCTTGTTAAAGTTCCGCTTCATTGTTGAAGGTAGGCCGTCAGCTCCTTGAATTTGGCTTTGTCCATGGCGAGTCTGAACAACTGTTCAAGCGTCGTCTTAACGCCGGTACACTGGCGGCTCGCTTACCGCGCGCTGTCTGCTATTTTATATTGTTACTGTAAAATGCATCTACAGTGCACGAGATTAAGTCCTTTTGGCTGCTCATACATTGGTTGGGTGGGAGCAGTGCGGTATAAGTGGGCTTAGACCTAAACGCGACCCAACGCAAGACAGATCGTTCTAGATCTGATCTATATTACTATTTAACTTGGGATCACAGTCCGTGAGACTTCCTCGGTCGCGCGTTGCCGAATCCTAACACGGCCGGTGCTGGCATCGGTCTCTCAGTCCTTGCAATAGTCCAGACGCTCCGTGTGAGGGTCGGCGGAGACAGAACGGAAAAATCCCCGCGGAAATTTTTGAGGTCATTGAAAAATGAATCATGTCCCCATAGCCTAAAATACAAAATTGTATAAATAATAAGCGCGAGGCGACGCTGACTTCTCTGTTAATATTCATACAATTTTGTATTTGAGGCTATGGTGACATTGGCCATTTTTCAATGACCTCAAAATTTTCCGCAAGGATTTCTCCGTTCTGTTTGCGCTGACCCTGACCCGTTTTATGTCAGAGCGTAGTGGACGCGTCGATGCAATGTCAAATTTATTTATGATTTAATTGTAAGTCACTCCGGCCTAAGCCCTAAGCTTGCGGTTGCGCACACTGAAATAGGTAGTCCGTTACGAACGCCACGTGTTCATACATTTCAGTAGAACCCCGAGCCAAATGAAGGTCTCTGCCGAGATTTCTAGTGATTAGGATCCGATGGGATCGAGCGGTCGAAAGCGGCTGGTCCGCGATTTCTCCGCAACTAATTTATAAATGTTAGAAGCTCGAACTAACAATAAGAATCGCATAACTCGATCCGCGCGTGCGCTTTTATGCTGGAGTATTAAGTTTTATGCGGCTTTTATTGACGGTATTACGTTCTTGCTTTTACGAGCTGTGGTGTAGTGCAGTCGTAACGTTGTAATGACAGAATAAGTGAGACTGATATCGCGATCTTGATCTGTCAGAGCGGTGACCGGCCCGTCGCGACCGTGGCGGTCACGTGCGGTCACGAGCGGTCACGCCCGCCGTAAGGATCCGGATACAGTTATTTATGATAAACATTCTGTTTAAGTACGTTAATTCCTCTTAAGCCTATTGTAACCGTATCAATTTCACACCAATATAGAGTGATATATATTGCATTGAAGTTGTTGCTATAGACTTAGGTAAATTACCTGTGTATATTTTGTATTTATATAAAATTAAAGTTATATCGTGTAAATGTGATCTCCACCGATGTTATTTAGCGATATTTGATTGCCATTAAGTTGTTATGCAGAAGCGAAGTCCTTTTGTTGCACAACTATCAGTTGCTTCCATCAGTTATTTAGATTATATTGTTTGGTTATTATTAAATCGTGATAATTTGGCAAATCGACAAAACTAAAATTATTATTATATTGTTATTACAACCAAAATTATGTTATGAGAATATATACACATCACCATGTACCGAAAATCGTCGTAGAATTTGGTCTGTGCCATTTATTTAATTTAAACATAATTTATTTGTTGTTATTAATTGACAGTGTGACGACTGTCGGCACTATTCTTCCTAAAAATTAAATTATTTTTCCATTAGGTACTTGGTGTTGAGTTTTTATTTCGATTGATGAAACTTCGTATCAATTACTTTTATAAACTTTTTTTAGTTTTTATGTTAATAAATTTTTCAAATCTAAATTAGCAATGTTACCATGTCTAAATTTTGTTACTGTATCTGTTGAAATCGTCATGTTTCCATTTTTTCCCTTTTTTTATTTGTATCATTTGGGATTCCTAAAGGTTGTCGCTAATTTAATGTAACAACTATTTCGACCAGAAAGTTAATCAGGAAAATATCTGTCCTAAATAATTGTTACATGGTAACGAATGACCATTTTATTTATAAATTTAACTTGTAGTAGTCAAGTCTTTCGTGATGAAAGCAGTGTACAATAGTAGCCTTCTTTGTAAATTAAAAAACAGCTACTTTAATTTATACAAACTGTAAATAGAGATAAGGTATCATAAGATTATAAAAAAAGAAAGAATGATGATAGAAAGAATAAATAATTTAGAAAAAATATCCCACTTTCATTCCAGTTCCTTTCACATTCAGGTAAAATCTAAATACCTAAGTAGGTAGCAAAGAACTATACACTATTTAAAATCAGACAGAAAATGACAGAGGAGCCACTTGCAATACGAAATTAGCTGTCAAAATGGACTGTGGTATGAAAACTGTTTGTTCCAAAGATAATCACCGAAACAGAAAAGCTTGTCAAAGTGCTACTGTCAATTATTATGTATGCTCTGATTTTCATACAAAACAGTACTGGCACGGTGTAGTACTACTGCAAATATTATTCTGTGCTACTGCACCCTGATTCACGAACCGTCTGAAACGGAATCGTATTCTAATTCTGTGATTTGTCTTTGTCCATTCTATAGTGAGTGACAGAGACAGTGCATACATTCCGCTGTCGGGAGCCTTTCCGGCGGTTTGTGAATCCGGGGGCTGGTTAGCTGGGTTAACAACACAATGAGTTTCAGATGCATTACGATAATAGCTCTTATTACGCTCGCGATAATGACGAGCGATTTGGCGCAGGGGTTGGCTACCCACCTTCTGCGCCAGAGGTCTCGGGTTCGATTCCCGAACAAGACAAATAATTGTGTGCATGAACATGTCTATTTGTCTTGGTCTGGGTGTTTCCTATGTATATTAAGTATGTATTTACAAACAAAAAGTATTTAAGTATATAGGTATTTATCCGTTATCAAGTTTCCCATGATACAGTTTCTTAATGAAATTAAAATGGACTTAGATAATTGGTGTGAATGTAAGAAGTCATTTATTTATTAATACTCGAACTCGACCAGCTCAACATAACATGTAAAGCTTGATGCGTGGCGCCGCCTGTATCGTCGATACATTCTAAGATTTCTAATTTAATTTGAATTGCTAGTATTTACGGTGGTTCAACCACTAAACTTGAGTGTCTTTTTCCAAAATAAATATTTAACTAAATTACAACGAATTTTGTGTGTAGGTACAAAATAATTAAATATTAATTAACGTTATCAAATAAAAACAATTGACACTATATTCAACAGCACAACAAAGAAGTTTTTAAATTGATTTTTAACGAATACAATTCGAACTGAAGAGATTTTAGGAAATTAGCGTGTTGCAGAATATAATAACTTATAGGAGAAACAACACTATACGAGTACAAATACATGGTGAGGTTTTTAGTTTTTAAAAGCTTTATTCGGATTCCTGCCAACATGGATATCTTGTCTTACCATTTTGACACTACATTGTATGTTTTCGTCATCAAGCAATTGCATAATAATTGTATACCTACTTACCTCTACCAGCCTACTACTAAATCGGTAGGTAACTACATTACATAAATACACAAAGAATTTACTTGCGAAAACCTAACTACTTTGGCTCTAAAGCCGAATATAAACTTAAGTAGGTACATTAATATCAATGAGAAAAACAAGTGTGCTACATCACGGCGCGGCCCACTCTGAAAACCGCAATTCTGACTACATGGTCATTTTGTTCTATTTCTGTCCCAAATTTTCAGAATTCGTCGTAAAGGGGACGAAAAGATATAAGCGATTTAAATGGTCCATGCCAAAGCAAACCTTCATTATGGCACGGACAGGCTATATTTATTGAACCATAACACCTAGCCAGGATCTGATTAGTATAACATTTTGTCCCTTTTTTATAGAACCCGCAATGCCTGGAATCAAAACGAAATGAAGCGCCGTTCAAAAGATATAAAGGAATGATTTGGTCCACGCCATAATTAACCTACATTATGGCGCGGACTTTTTAACCAGGTCACCTAGAGAAAATCTGCTTATTGGAAACGATTCGTATACATTCGTCCCAATTCGTCCTAAAAGCCACAGAATTCGTCGTCCTTTGGTTTAGGAGATAATCGGAATTAAAATTTTGTTTTTATAGTACAGGAGCTGACTTCCTATTTAGTGACGATGTTTGTAACTTGTTCTTGTTTTGCGTGTTTGTGTTAGAATAATTAAGTGTATTAGTAAAACAAAAGTATAACGTAAAGTAATACGTAACTTTTATGCATTTTCGAAACTCAAAACCTTAATTTTTAAGTCATAAACAAAAATATTTTCTTAAGAGATATTTTGATCCTGGGCTCCTAGACTATATCAAAAACATGTACAGACGCGTACAAAATAATTTCGATAGAGGTCATGTATGAAGTTGCATTTCAATGTTATATTGCTCTTCTTTCGAAATTATTAATATTTGGAGGTGGGGCTCCCACCGTGGGAGTGAAGTGAATAGTGGAGTGGGGATTGGGGGGAAAAAAGGGTTTGTTTTGTATGAAACTTTTCTTCCTTCAATGGAATAGCTAGGTACTTGAAACATTGTACACTCGACAGCATATCAGGTTAAACAGTTGAACTGCTATAACAGCTTTTATTACGTAGGGCATAAAGGCGGTCTCAAGTTCAACATGTATAGTCTGATGTGCCGCCGTGTGTACATATTCAGGGTTATTTGTTATTCATTTAAAAAATCTCGTGGGGTTAATCAGACCATCAAACTGAACAACTTTCATTATGAGACAGATATTAGATTGGAACAGCTGATTTTTTTTCACCGTAGAGTTAGACCCATAGTGAAAGTTGTTCAGAATGATGGGTAGAACACCAGGGTTTCGGCTTTAAAACCAATAAAAATTCAGCCAGTATAAGTTTTATCATTATAATTAGAAAAATATCATTAGGTATGTTACATGACACTTCTTTTTTATATTTTTTTTATAATAATTGTACATTCATAGGGTTATTTGTTATTCATTTAAAACATCTCGTGGGGTTAATCAGACCATCAAACTGAACAACTTTCATTATGAGACCGATATTAGATTGGAACAGCTGATTTTTTTTCACCGTAGAGTTAGTCCCATAGTGAAAGTTGTCAGAATGATGGGTAAAACACCAGGGTTTCGACTTTAAAACCAATAAAAATTCAGCCAGTATAAGTTTTATCATTATAATTAGAAAAATATCATTAGGTATGTTACATGACACTTTTTTTTATAAGATAACGTTTTTTTATAATAATTGTACATTCATAGATACCTCCTTGTCACCAAATCACATTTATTTATTACACAGTAAAATCACTTTGAAAAAGATGTTTTATTTTGGGAAATATAGTTGATGAATTGCGGCACACAATATATTGCGGCACACCTCACCAGTGTTGCCAGTATGATTTCCCAAAAAAGGACGGTTGGCTTCTGAAAAGGTACGGTTTTTAACTTAAAGGTACGGTTTTATTTTACCAAAACCAAAGAATTTTAATGTACAAACAATTAACAATTTCAAAGTCACTGGGTGGCGAGAAGCGAAGCGCAAGCAAGAGTTATTAGAAAGAAAAACAGGGTAAATAAATTTATGGTAAACCACGGAACGGAAAACTTTAACAGTACAGGATGGCCGATTATGTTGGCCGACCATGATAGCCCATCGTGTACAGGGCGAGTTTGCGTTGCTCGCAGACGGCAATCACACACAAACCGGCCCTGTACACGTTGCCCGATCATGGTCGGCAAGAAAAGCTCCCAGTACAGGATGGCCGATCCCATTGGCCGACCATGATGGGCGATCGTGTACAAGTACAGAGCCAGTTTGCTTGTGATTGCCGTTGCAAATGCACACAAACTGCCCCCTAACCCCTGAGGCCCTGACGGAATCGAGTTGAGATGAAAATCGAACCGTTTTATAGATTTTAGTTATTTCGTACTGTACCCCTAGTGTAAGTTTTTATGTCAAAAAACGCAAACTATCGTGAGTCCGTATTTATGTCAATTTGTATGAAAACTGTATCAGCGCCTCTAGCGGCGAGTAGCGCGCTTATGCGTTTTCATACAAATTGACATAAATACGTACTCGCGATAGTTTGCGTTTGCTTGACATAAAAACTTACACTAGGGGTACTGTTTTATAGATTTCATTTAGTTCGGTATTCAATCACTACTTACTCCATTGGCGCTATACAGTCGTTACTAGAATGGTGATTATTTTTATCTTGATTCAATTTTGATCTCAACTCGATTCTGTCAGGGGTTAAGTAAGGGGTACCCTGTACATTTTGAGTGAGTTTACTACACAGTTTTCAATATCAGATTAATAGGAGATGTCATATATAAAATATGTAATTTTTATAGTGGCAGTAAGTACCTACTTTTGCGCTACCTAGTATATTACTTTAATAATATTCTTTTTAGCGAATAGACTACAAAAAGTTGCAAATTATTTAAAAATCCGCTAGAACGGCAACACTGCACGTATGACAAGAACACTCTTTTTTTGGTTGGGTGTTTATGGCTTGGTTAATAGCCGTTTAGACCAGACAACATGTTTCAAACACATGTTTCACAACATCTACCTGTCTTGTTCATTTTGCTTCATGATTTGTGTCGGCTTAAACGCGGCTTTAGGGTTTTCCCACGAACAACGACACGACACGATTTACAAATTGCGCGACAGTGTTGTCAGCACTATTTTCCAATAAAAGACGGTTCAGTTCACAGCATTGAGCATACATAAAGACAGTACGACCAACTTAACAGTGAATTGCTGACAGATACGGCAAACTGTGAACTGCAGTTGCCATGCAACAAAATAGCACCTACAGTTTACGGTTTGATGGTAAATGGTACAGAAAACTGTACTTTTTGGTACGTTCTGGCAACACTGTTAGTAAATCGTCTCGTGTCGTTGTTTGTGTATAAACGCCCTTACAAGCCCTCAACTTTATTCCGTTCCGTAATGCGCATTCTGGTGGCCTACCACAAGCTCTTATAGCAGTTATTTTTAAGTTGAGAGAGTGAGACGCCGCTCTACACGCCGTATAGCGGCGTCTCACTCTCTCAACTTAAAAATAACTGCTATAAGAGCTTGTGGTAGGCCACCTGTTCATGTTCCGATTGTAAAACTTAATGTTCACAGAGACTGTTCGTGCATTCCTCAATCTACGAAAAGTTCGTGCAAAAGGATGTAGCTTTCGCAAAGAGCCGCAAGATAGGACGCTTAATGTTTGAAAAATAAAAAGGAAGTATTTAGAAAGAAATCTACCCGTCTCACAACCAGCTCCGATGGTTCGGGTCGATTTTTTATAAATAGGTACTTCATTTTCAATTTTTCTATAATAAAAATTGCATTGTAAATGCAAAACAATAAAAATTTAAATAACTCGCTTAATGTTTTACAATCGGAACACTGCGTATTACGGAACGGAATAGTTTTAATTAATTTTTACTGTACGCTTTTGTACGTGACTGTACTTATATAAAAAAACTTAATATCTCCTAAACCAAAGGACGACGAATTCTGTGGCTTTCAGGACGAATTGGGACGAATGTACACGAATCGTTTCCAATAAGCAGATTTTCTCTAGGTGACCTGGTTAAAAAGTCCGCGCCATAATGTAGGTTAATTATGGCATGGACCAAATCATTCCTTTATATCTTTTGAACGGCGCTTCATTTCGTTTTGATTCCAGGCATTGCGGGTTCTATAAAAAAGGGACAAAATGTTATACTAATCAGATCCTGGCTAGGTGTTATGGTTCAATAAATATAGCCTGTCCGTGCCATAATGAAGGTTTGCTTTGGCATGGACCATTTAAATCGCTTATATCTTTTCGTCCCCTTTACGACGAATTCTGAAAATTTGGGACAGAAATAGGACGAAATAGGACAAAATGACCATGTAGTCAGAATTGCGGTTTTCAGAGTGGGCCGCGCCGTGATGTAGCACACGAAAAACAAATAAGTGACTGCGATAGATATACGATACGACAATGCTCTATCAATATCACTCACTAAATCCGGGGTTTGGATGCTGCAATATTGGAATGAGGAACTGTAGAAAAAATGTCTTCATCACCGGCCAAAGAGCATGTACAGTGCCACAAGCTTTCCTGTTCCGGTGACAGCCGTGACGGAGGAGCCACTTGCAACACCAAATTAGCTGTCAAAATTGACTGTCGTATGAAAACTGTTTTAGTTCCAAAGATAATCACCGGAACAGAAAAGCTTGCTGCACTATAATCACTAGAATACGTTTATCACCGGCTTTGTCATTTTCAAATTCTACAGCGAAAAAATTATAAATCTATGAATTCTACAGAGCAGAGAAGTTTGACGTTTAGTCCGAGTTTCGCCTCTAAGTATTATCTGTGCTAGAGGATTTCCGACATTATAGTGCTCGCCAGATAACTCTGCGCGCGGTCAAAATCGAAAACTTATCTTTACCATATCCTTAGAACAATAAAATATACTGTAAGAAGCGCCAAAAACGCCCCACTTTGCTCAGCTGAAGTGGCAGTGGGCGGGACACTTAACGCGGAGAACCGATGGCCTTGAGGCGGAAAGGTTCTCGAATGGCGACCGTGTACCGGACGACGTGAGCGAGCCCCCTACAAGGGGGACCGACGATCTGGTCAAGGTCGCGGGAAGCCGTTGGTTGCGGGCAGTGCAGGACCGATCGCTGTGGAGATCCTTGGGGGAGGATGCCCAGCAGTGGACGTCGTTGTATGACTGATAATGTGCTACCTACAGGATCGACAGCCCATAAATAAAACACAATTCTGATTATAACTATAAACTTTAATTCATGATTCATGTAGGTTTCAAATTATCATAGTTTCGTAATAAATACATAGTCTATTCAACATTAAGCGTCTGTCTGTACATCACAATGGCTTCTTGAGGTGTTCCTATGTCAATATCGCTAAGTCCACTTCACAACGAGAACATAATATAAATTCGTATGAACCAATATTCTTAAAATGAATGCTTTGTCCATCAAGAGATATTTAAAATTAAAATGGTGAAAATTTTAATTATGTATTTGGTATTGACTTTTAATAAAAAAATATTAACACAAAATTTAAAATAAGCTAAAATTACATAAAAAACAAAGGAGCGACTTGCTAACGCACGTATCATCCCTACTAAGTTTATAGCAAAATGAAAATGAGATATAACAAGACAATAATTATTCGAAGATGGTTAATTTTCGTGACGATTAACAATTAAAAAATATACAAAATTCTCGTTTTATTTTCAATTGTTAAGAATTAGGTTTCATATTTATACTATTAAAATAAAGACGAGATTACTTCTTTTATCCATGCCTCAACTCACTTCAACCTATGAAACGGATTGCTCTGTATTTAAAAAAATCTCAACAGGGCTAAATAGTTTTAACTTTAATTGAATAATATTAACAGGTCAGTTTCAATACTTTCTATACACACTTTTCTTCAAAGATCAATCATATTTTTTTCATTATACAGGGTGTACTTTTTTGTTCATTTTATTACAAGCTTTTATTTAACTTGCCGTGTTAGTTAGTTAGTGGGGGACAAATCTTGCAAGCTAAATTTGACCCACTTCCCAGTGTCCGATTGAGCTGAAACTTTGCATACAGGTTTGGTTTGGATGACAATACAATATTAAAGTACAGTCAACAAAAAAGCTTGTCATAAAAATGAAGTTTTTACTAAAAACTTATTTATTTAGCTTGAATTGAATAATATTAACAGGACAGTTTCAATACTTTCTATACACACTTTTCTTCAAGGGTCAATCAATACTAAAATCTAAAAAAAAAATTTTTTTTCTTTATACAGGGTGTACTTTTTTTGTCTATTTTATTTTCTAGCTATGTTCTCGTCGTGTCGCAGGGATGTGAGTATTGTGAACTAGCGTGGTCTAGTACAGTCGTTCTGCCTGCGAGGGCCCGTTGCAGGCGGCCCAGGCGGCCATGCGGCGCTCCAGCTCGGGCCGGAAGTGCCGGATCAGGCCCTGCACCGGCCACGCCGCGCCGTCGCCTAGCGCGCAGATTGTGTGACCTGACGACAATATTAATATTAAGTTGAGACGAAGATTTTGATTTAGGCGCTACTCGGAAAAAGTATGGACTTTTTGATTAAAAACTATAGAATGGTTACAGTTGTTACAAATCTGGTAATAAGATATATATTTCTTCATACCTTTATCTAGATTCGTATAGTTTCAAAAACACGATTTTATGATTTTGCCTCGACACTTTTTAACACACACCAATAATATTTAGGATCGTGTAGAAGCATTTTTTTTAAATCGCTATAGTTTTTTAAGGCGATACTCGGAAAAACTATGCTAAAGCGAGATAGCAATGAGAAAACGACGCGCGCGAGAGCGAGACCGATTTTGCAGATTACGCAAAAAAAAACACAAAATCACTTCGTATTAAAAACTATAGCGATTCTTTTAAAATGCTTCTATACGATCCTAAAAACTATTGGTGTCTACTAATTAAACCATTTTTCAATAGTATATGTAACCACATTTAAGAATAATCTTCATATTTCGTATTTTTTAGAGGTATTTTCGAAAAGAAAAAGTGTCGAGGCAAAATAATAAAATCGTGTTTTTAAAACTATACGATTCTAGTTAAAGGTATGAAGAAATATATATCTTATTACCAGATTTGTTACAACTGTAACCGTCCTATAGTTTTAAATCAAAAAGTCCATTTTTTTCCGAGTAGCGCCTTAATACGAAGTGATTTTGTTTTTTTTTTGCCTAAACTGCAAAATCGGTCTCGCTCCCGCGCGCGTCGTTTTCTCATTGCTATCTCGCTTCAGCACGATTTTTCCGAGTATCGCCTTAAACAACGTCCACCTTTTTTTCACAATGGCGGCGCACGATAATTCCCACATATATCGCTTGGAGACACTTAAGTAAACAAAAAAAACTATGGCTATAGTGGCTATATGCCTAAAGTGTTACGTTACAAAGTTATTTGCAAAAAAAAGATCAATGGGATTTTTTTTTTATATACTATAAATAATAAATAAATAAATAAAATGTTTGTTTATTTTCCCATCACAAATAAAGGACTTAAGTGGTAATTAAAATCTATACCTGAAGGTTACTAAATTTGTGAGGGACTGGTGCCCGATGTAGGTTTCAGAAAAGAAACCTGTGACACAGGTCGCCAGGCCCACCCACAGACAATAGTTTTTTGGTGTGCCTTATGTAACTTGATACTTACACCTAGTACATGTCAGTAAACAAGAGAAGATTATGATTACAGAAATGAAGTTGAAAAAAACAATGTAAACTAAACTATAGTAAAAACCCCAAGGCTAAGAAGTATATGTGTATATGTGTACTATGGGCTAGCTCTTGGCTTCATACTGAACCTTAGGGTTGAGAAGAAGCCTAAGATGGGGCGAGCTTACCCAGAAGCAGCCTATTCACTCTGGCTTTAAAAATAACAGGGTTCTAGTCATTCGGGAAAACAGACGCAGGCAGGGTATTCCATTCCTTGGCGGTGCGCATCACAAAGGAAGAAGAAAAGTGCTTGGTACGCATCCGCGGGATGTTGACCAAGTAAGGATGATAGCCTGCTGTGCGCCTAGATTCTCGGTGGTAGAACGGGGATGGCGGAATGAGCTCATGCAGCTCAGAAGCGCACTCTCCGAAGTACAGCCTGTAAAATACCGACAAGCAAGCCACTTTACGTCGATGGGTAAGACTATGGAGCTTGGTTTTAACCAGCTCATCGTCTCCAATTAGTTTTCTGGCCCTGCGTTCCACTGAGTCGAGTGCAGCTAACTGGTGCTTAGCTGAACCATCCCAGAGGTGAGAGCAATACTCCATGCATGACCGGACTTGCGCTTAATAAAGTTTTTTGCAGATAATTCTGAAATGTGACGCTTTAGGACTAAAAGTGATCATATATTTTTTTGTTTGCATAAATACCTTTAATCGATCTATGGAGGTTTTATCTTGCGCCGCTATTTGAAAAAATAAATCAAAATGTCGCCGGGGGCACCAACCCAGGCTTCGAACAAAAATCTTCGATCCCCTTTCGTGTGCAATATTTTATTTTATATTTTGTGTCCAGGTTAAATGCTACTTATTTCGATACTTAACTTAGGCAATTTATTGTCAACTTACTAATATTATAAATATTCGTCTCAAGACGAAAGTCTTTGACCAGTGTGTGTTGCCAGTAATGACCTATGGAAGTGAGACGTGGTCTTTTACTATGGGTCTCATAAGAAGGCTCAAAGTCACCCAGCGAGCAATGGAGAGAGCGATGCTCGGTATTTCCCTGCTCGATCGAATCAGAAATGATGAGATCCGCAGGAGAACTAAAACGACCGACATCGCTCGAAGGATTGCTCAGTTGAAGTGGCAGTGGGCGGGACACATAGCGCGGAGAACCGATGGCCGTCGGGGCGGAAAGGTTCTCGAATGGCGACCGCGAACCGGACTACGTTCCGTGGGCAGACCCCCTACAAGGTGGACCGACGATCTGGTCAAGGTCGCGGGAAGCCGCTGGATGCGGGCAGCGCAGGACCGATCGTTGTGGAGATCTTTGGGGGAGGCCTATGCCCAGCAGTGGGCGTCGTTCGGCTGACATGATGATGATGATGAATATTATAAATGCGAAAGTTTGTGAGTATGGATATTTGGATGTTTGTTACTCTTTCACGCAAAAACTACTGAACGGATCTGGATAAAATTTGTAACAGAGATAGATTAGATTATACGCTGGAATAACACATAGGATACTTTTTATCCCGATATTTCCACGGGAACGGCAACCACGCGGGTGGCAATCAATAATTAGTTTACGTCTGATAAAATAATATTTAATAATATACCTTCAATTTGTTTGGAGATTTCCCATAACATGTCGATTTCTTTTGGTGACGCATTACCATCAACGAATCTGAAAACAAAATATCAACGAATAAGTTAGGATTTAATACTGACAGTAGATCGGTTCAAAACTAAACTAGGTAGTATCAAATTATTCTATAAATTATTGCACCTTTACCTATCTTAGATTTAAAGGTAAATTTCATAAAGGCAAGAGTCAAGGCAAGTCCACAAGTGGGCTTGGTTAGTCGTCCGATAGCCAGTATAATCTTTCACGATGATATCTCTGTATTCTCTGTTTTAGCGCGGCTACACTATCATCGAATCACAAGGAATTTATCGAGCGAAGTCTGCGAAGTGACAAAGGGCGTCGTGTGGCCGCACGTTCGCCTTGCTCGAGTGAGTGAAACTGCCGTTGCGCGTACGCTGTCTCGTCGCCACGAACGTGCGACAACTTAGTCGCACGTTACTTGTGCGAGAGCGAGTGAGTGAGAGAGCAAACATTTAGTATACATTTACGGCAATGCAAACGCGAATTCAAGAAGAGTGTAGCAGCGCCAATACAGTTAAAACTCGTTTTTAACAGAAATCTTTCAAAAATAAAATAGTTTGCGAGAAGCGTACCGGACGAACATGTTTGGTGGATATGAAATATGTGTAAGTGCAGTGCAAGAGCTCTACCGCTGTCTCTACAATACCACAGAATAAATAATAGTGCTAAGGCACAGAAAATTCACTCTGCAAGCTCATTCGAATAAAAATAAATCTTTCTGCGTGGAAATAAAGTCCAATTCCGGTTGCTTTGTCATCGCTTGCCTACTGTTATAATAACCTAGAGTTCGCGCATGCAAGCAAAACTGTACCCAATAGCTACGCGCGAGCGTTTCTATTTCTATGAATGTCTCAAACAGCCCGCTCGCTGGTTAGGGTTGCGAGCGACTTGCGAGTTCGGTTTTGTTATTTATTTTGTTCTTTCTTTTATTTATACACCCGTAAACACAACAGTATCTTATATACGGATTATAAGAACGTTTAGTAGTCATTGTTGGGTGCACAAAAATCACAGAAATGATCGATCGTTTTACGCGCGAACGTCGAGCGTACGAGCCGAGCGGCATCCTTCTGCCATAAGCCTGCCCGGCAGGCGCGCCGGCCGAACGTACCTAAACTGCGGAGTGACACCCCCCTGACAATACTGACCTGTACATGATCTTGTTCATCACGTCTTCTCTACAAGGTGTGCACTGGCCGCACGACTTGTGCTTGTAGAACATGATGAGTAATATCTGTATAACTGTCTGTGCCATACTGACCTGTACATGATCTTGTTCATCACGTCTTCTCTACAAGGTGTGCACTGGCCGCACGACTTGTGCTTGTAGAACATGATGAGTAATATCTGTATAACTGTCTGTGCCATACTGACCTGTACATGATCTTGTTCATCCAGGACACGCCTTCCCTACAAGGCGTGCACTGGCCGCACGACTCGTGCTTGTAGAACATGATGAGACGAGCGATGGCCTTCACGATGTCCGTGGACTTGTCCATCACGATTATGGCGGCGGTACCGAGCGATGTCTGCACGGCGACTAAGCCGTCGAAGTCCATTATAGCGTTCTCGCATACGCTGAAATAATAATAATAAATAAATATTCACATAAGTTGTTTACACTAAGAAACTGTGTTATGGAAACTGGATAACATATTCCTAAGTAACTGAAAATTGTTCACCGCTATGTTCATTAGTTCGCCTATACTTAACTGTCTTTATCATAACCCATTGTGTAATTGTGATGGAAACTGACCTTAGTCATACCATGTTAAGGTCATTTTTCAATTTGACGACTCTGTATGAAATAAAACAGGGAGAAAAAAACAACCCTTGGAGTTTCTTGCCGGTTCTTCTTCAAGGCCTCCCGCTGTAGGGTTTGCGAACCGATGGCGTAGCTTCTATGACGTTCACAAGTATTGTTAATAACAATCTAAATTGAATAAACAAATTTGAATCATGAATCTTGAATCTTTTGTCTGTAAATACAAACTTAATAATGTACATAGATAACAACCAGACCAAGATAAATAGACTTGTTCATGCATACAAATATTTGTCTTGTTCGGGAATCGAACCCGAGACCTCACCTACCTGGCGCAGAAGGCAGGTATCC
This sequence comes from Crambus lathoniellus, assembly GCA_949710035.1. Classification (NCBI taxonomy): domain Eukaryota; kingdom Metazoa; phylum Arthropoda; class Insecta; order Lepidoptera; family Crambidae; genus Crambus; species Crambus lathoniellus. The sequence goes on from OX453300.1 coordinate 7,383,002, forward strand.
TACCTAAATCGGTTGTCCAAATAATTTGTGTAAGTATTGTAATAATAGAATTATTGAACCTCAGAGGCGTTTAATTTATTTACGCTCTGTAAGACCCAGCCAAGGCTTCAAACACATCACAAGTTTTAAAATTTTAGTAGGTACACAAATACCGAAACCAGACAGAATGACTGAATTCAAGAAAAGTTGTTTTTCATTTATACAAGAACTTTGAATTTTATATATATGGATAACTAGGGTTTTAGAGGTGTTTTCACTATGAAATCCGGTGTGCACAATAGCAGCAGAGATGATATATTTTTGTATAAAATAAGGTGTTCGGTCCAAATACATAAAACTATATTCATCAGAGAGATAGCTGTCCTGGCGAATGCTCTAACCACTGAGCTACGGAGTCGCTTAGTGGTTAGAGCATTCGCCCGCATTCTAATACTTCATTTTAAATTTTTCAATAATATAAATTGCATTGTAAATGCAAAAAAATAAAAAATAATTTCAGATACTTCTTTTTTGTGTTAACACAGATTTTAATTAAGTCTACTTACTCCTTAGGAATCAGCGGCGTAGAAGACCCCCCAGGAATGATAGCAAGCAGGTTGTCCCAACCGCCGCAGACACCACCGGCATGTCTTTCGATCAGTTCCTTCAGAGGAATACTCATTTCCTCCTCCACTGTGCAAGGAGTGTTCACATGGCCGGAGATGTTGAACAGCTTGGTGCCCGAGTTACGGGCCCGCCCGAACGAAGCGAACCACTTGCCGCCGCGACGGCATATCGCCTGAGGAACAGATTAAAAAATTAATACTCGGTTAAGATAACATGACACCTGCAGGTTATACCTGACCCTGTTACTCTCCGGACATGATAGAATCGAGTGAAAGAGACGGGTATGATTTGCAGGTACAACATATTTATTTTTCTTAAAATCTTCTTTATGCTAATGTATGTTATTTATTTGTATATGTATGAGTGTGTATGTTATGCATAGTAATATAATAAAGCTGGAGTTTGTCTGTTTATTCATCCTAATTTCTGTAAAGAACAACTATTTTGTGATGTCCATTATAAAAAAGAAGACTGAAGAAAAAGAAGAAATAAAATCCACAGGGATTACCAAGTCCTTTTTTTAAATTATTTATTTAAGGACAATTAAATCTATTGTTATTATCAAACATATCAAGTTCTACTATATGATAGTATGACTTACCGGCGCCACAGCGATAGTCTCCACATTGTTGACTGTGGTCGGACATCCAAACAGACCGACATCAGCTGGGAACGGGGGCTTTAGGCGGGGTTTGCCCTGCTTGCCCTCTATGGACTCGATGAGAGCGGTCTCCTCGCCGCAGATGTAAGCGCCGGCGCCGCGGTGGACGTATACGTCGAAATCGTAACCGGAGCCGCATGAGTTTTTACCGATCAAGCCTGCTTGGTATGCCTAAAAGAAATTATGATAATTATTAGGCGCAGCGCAGACGCCAGACTATCCGTGACGCACTTTTTAGTCTGTGAAAATAGAACCTATGCAATTATATGCAGTAACGCACACGACACGCAAAAAGTACGGCGCAATAAAATAAATAGAACGTTGCTTCAACGCGCGCTAACGCAGACGGCGGCGCACACTTTAGTCTGTCCATAGCGTATTTACATAGCGTTTACGTCCCTACAGCTCAGCCGACAGAATGATCGAAGGTGTGCGTCGTGTGCGTTGAGTCTGTGAAAAATCCGCGACCAACTTTTTGCGCGCCATGCAGACTTTTTGTGCTCCGCAGACTCGATCACACAAAAAGTGTGCCATCTGCGCTGCACCTTAGAATAGGCTTTCGTCGCAGGGCAGGGGCACTCACATTTTTCTGAAGGGTTTCATGATGAGCCATTTAATGTACCTACCACGCTGGGGTACTGGCCTTCCTTATGGGCCGATAAGGAGAATGGGTCATGACATGACCCACCATGCGAGTCCAATGCGGGTAAGTGGGTATTAATGACTGATAATGATCAGTCACTGATATGATAAAATAATTAATGCAACCAGTACCAACGGCTTAACGTGCCTTCTGAAGCATGGAGGAGCTCAAGATGAAAAGTTTTTGGTCACCAATCCTGTGACCGATCTTTGCGCAAGTTGCTTAACTACAAAGATCGCAGGCCGATCGCGGTAACCACTGCGCGCGCCACGGGCTCTCCAAAGGGTTTATTAAACAGATATAAACGCACATTAAGAACTTAATTTTTGGCATCACAATGCAATTTTTACAAAGACTTATGAGAGAAAAGCACCTGGGGTGCTAATTTTCTTGTTCTAGTAAGTATGATTTCTTTATAAGAGAAATTCCAAAATTGTACAGTACCATTTGTGTACCATTATAATCATTAGCCTAATTATTAGCCATTTCCAATTTCCAATGCTACAGGGCTTATATTTAGGTAACAATATATAATAATATAATAATTAAACAATATTTGAGTTGTTAATATTGTCATAAACCATTCACGAAACATATAAAAATATGCTTGTTAATTATTGCTTATTTATTAAAGAGAAAGTAATTTCATAAAACATTAACTTTTAGGACTTGAGCAGAAACTCAAGTCAACTTGATCAAAAATTGTTGTGTAAGATTGTAATTACTTAGTAATGAATATTATTAAGTAATTACAATCTTACACAACAATTTTGCTCAAGTTGACTTGCATTTCAATTAAATTGAGATGGGGTTTTAAACAACTAACGCAAGCACTTACCTATGCATAATAAAATAACAATGCTATTTGTTGCTAATTATCTTTGGTAAATGTTTTCAAAAAATATTCATTATGAATTACAGACAGACAGATGTACAGAAAAGTTTATATTATTAGACCGATCCAGCTTGATTTTTTATTGAATTAATAAAATCAATGTTATATTACAACTATTTTTTAGATTCAAAAGGTAGATTATGTGCCCTGCCATAGACATCCTTTGACTTTTAATATTTACCTCTGCTATGGCTACTTGCAAATTGCTGGCCTCATTGTAAAACTCTCCTCTGATGTAAATGTAAGCAGCTTGAGCGCCCATCGCACGTCCAGCGATCAGGCAGCCTTCCACAAGCTTGTGAGGGTCATGTCGCATGATTTCACGATCCTTGCATGTGCCCGGCTCTCCTTCATCAGCATTTACAACTAAGTATTTTGGACGACCGTCTGATGGTTTGTTCATGAATGACCATTTCATGCCGGTGGGAAAACCGGCACCACCTCGTCCACGAAGACCAGATGTTTTGAGTTCATCTGAAAAAGACATTTGTTTGATTTAATTACAAAGTTGAAAGATTCACACTTCAATGCCATATACCTAAAATTCCTCCTAATTTTATTTGCCTACACTATATTTCGAAAATGAACCTTTTCTAAAATGAAGGTAGATTGGGTAATGGGTACGTTGTACTGCATTAGGTATCTTACTTCCTACTAATCCTACTAATATTATAAATGTGAAAGTTTAGATGTTTGAATGTTTGTTACTCAAATACTCAATCACGCCATCCTACTATTCTACTAATATTATAAATGTGAAAGTTTAGATGTTTGGATGTTTGTTACTCAATCACGCCAAAACGGCTGAACTGGTTTGGCTGAAATTTGGGACATAGATACTTTGTAGCATGGAGAGGAATACAGGCTACTTTTTATCCCGGAAAAATATCACATTCCCGCGGGATAACGTCGTGTAGGAGTCGGAAAGCTAGTAGTAAAATATATACAATACTGTGTTATTAATATTTATGAGGAGGAAGCTGGAACAGAATTATGATAGAAAGTGGTTTACAGAAAGGTCTTCAGCAGACTTTGCTCAAGGTTGACTCCGACCAGTTGTAATAGGCCCTTTATATTCAAGTTGTTTTAACACATTTACTTATTGGACTTTCACAAAGGTACTTACTGACTATCCAGTCTGTGCCTTTCAACATGATTTCCTTGGTCATGTACCAGTCTCCTCGGGCCAGGGCACCCTTTAATCTCCAGTCATGACGACCGTAAAGGTTTGTGAAGATTCTGTCACTGTCTGCCAAGGGTCCGTAATTGGCCTTGGTCGGCGGCGGCGGCGCGGTCTGTTGGTATCGCACCGGTACATTGTTGATGCTATTGCCTAGCGGGGCTACGATGCCTAAAACCAGATGGAAAACGTCAAAATTATGTAAGTCAACCCAATGCGCAGCAAACAATAACAAAACGAAGCGACCACCACAGGATTTGCCCCATAACAAAAGTAACCTTAACTACTCATTGTCATCAACATAGCTAAATAGTAAAGCAAATACATTACCCAGATTTGTTTTTGTTCTTTGAATTACTCTAACCAGCGCACCAGCCATTTTTCTTTATTACGTTTACTTACGTCAATCAAACGTCAAGTCAAAATCTGTCAAAATGACACGCACGAAACCACAGAACAGAAAAAAAGAGTAGAAGTCGCAAGTGGGCGGTACCCGCGTACCCCAAGATATGCGGAGCTCCGCTTATCTGTGCATGTGTGCGTATTTTGCTTACTCAGTTGCAATATCAATCTCTTCACGGAATGTTATAGAAAAAAAATATAAAGATGCCACACTGACACACTGTGCAGTTTTGGAGTGATAAAATGATAGTCGACAGACTAATTTATCTAAACGAAGCATAACATATCACCGTTAAGTGCTAAATTCTGTTTATTTAATTAAAATTAATAAATAATAAAATGGAATTCTTCAAAATAAAAACACAATCTGATATCAATCTTATAAACTCATTTTTAAGGTGTAGATTTGAATGTGCAATATTAATTTTCTCGAAGTTTCTACACAACATAAAAATTTTGATAGCATGCTTTTGCTACTCAATTAGTGATGTATCTGTTTCCGTTTCCTGCAGTGATGTGCCTGTTAATCGTAATGCCTGAGCTTCAACTGCGTCTAATGCCATTAATTAGCGCGCTATTTGATATAATACGCAGGCGTAGCCGGGTCTTAGCGCACTAATTTGATACAATTAGCGCGATAAATACTACTAATATCTAAATAGGAAGTTAATACCTACCTACTTTAATTAAGGATTCAGATTATTTGCTAAAGCTTTCATAATAGGTACCTACCTATTAACATTTCCTGTACATAAGTAAGTACATACATAAATAATACAATGAACATAGCTATCAACTTCTTTCTATTCAAATTCGTAAATTTATAAAATGCCTACTAAACGTTTGCAAAGTGTGATTTCATACACAACACAACCCACCAAACTAATTTTTATTTGCAAAAAAATGTAGTGGTCTACAGATACGCGGAACTTAGGTCCATAGTTCTAAATGCAGGTCCGTATTAAAGAACAACACTCAAGTGGAGATCTCTTCGCAAGTATAGTTAGTAAGGGATGCAAAAATACATGCAATGCATCATTCATCCCTTGCTAACTATTACTGTTACTATTACCGTTTATTAAGGGCCTTAGATTAATATGGGCGCTCTACAATCGCGCGCGATTCGTGGGCGTGAATCGCAGTGCGTTTCGCAGTAATAATCACGCGTGAACTCTTCTTGGCTCTACATTCGCAGATGGAATCATGTCACTTGCTTTTCGCAGGTTCGTGCCTTGTTAACCACTATTAGTGTCTAACAACTATTAGTGTTATTACATTACAACTATTACTAACACTCGCGCTTTCACGCGTTCACGCATAGATATCGCGCGTTCGCGCGCGAATGTGGAGCGCCCAATTAATAATGAAATAATAAAACAATGATATATCAATATTAGTTCGCAATTTAATGTGCAATTTTGGTTGTCTCGAAGTTTCTAATAGCCCGTACACACGTTCCGATCCGACCGCCCCCGGCGGCCGGCGGCGCCGAACGGAACATGTGTACTAGCCTTAAGCAATTGATTGAGCATGCTTTTGGGATTTTTGGTGCTACTCAATTACTGTCTGTACACACTGGGCGCTCGGCGAGCGACGACGTTACATTTTTTATTCTGCGGCTACATTAGCGGCCGATAATTCGTGCGAGTTATCGCGCTAAAATTATCATTGTTGGGCATACGCGACGTTCTTGTCTACATTAGCGGGCAAAGCTTCGTGTTGCGTTGTCGCGCTAACTATAGCGATAAACCTGTCAAGTGCGAGCGATATTTATTTTATTTTAATTCTAATTATTTATTTTTAAAGTGAATATACCTACTACTAAATATTCTGTTGTTGGTTCTGTTGTTATCGCGATGTTCTTAAAATTATTTCAGTAGTTTTTGAGATACGAGTATAATATGGTAAAGTCTACACTTCAAAAAAATTTGAAATAAACATGTTGACCTTGGGACCGCCTTTATGCCCTACGTAATAAAAGCTACGCAGTATAGCATAATCGCAGTTCTACTGTTTATCTTGATGTGCTGTTGAGTGTACCTACTTTAAAGATATTTTTTTCTTTTCAGTTCACTGTCGGTTTAATTTTTTATAAGATTCATTATCACATAAGTCACATCTGCTTCTTTCTGTCACATAGTTAGTCAGCTACAAAACATAATAATAATTCCTATAGGAAATCCCTTAATTATTATTTAATTTATCTGAATTGAATTGTAATTTATTAAATTTAATACTTTTTTATTTATAGTAACGTCATTTTATGATTATGATATTTCATTTCCATACAAAGCTACAAAATAGCAAAGTTAATAAAAGTAAAATAAATAAATCTCGCTCGCACTTTGACGGTTTAACGCGATAGCCCGTAGTTAAGTAGCCCGTAGCAATAGCTTTGTCGCGATGTACCCGGCTACATTAGCGCGTTCACACGATTCTTCGCCGTAGCCCGCTAATGTAGCCGCAGCATTATGAGAATCTGTAGTTCTGCTACTGCCCACTAGAGGCGCTGTACAGATTTGCATACAAAATGCAACGCCACTTATAGCATCTACACACGTTCCGATCCGACCGCCGATTTGGTCTGCTCCAGACCAAATCTGGATGTGTGTAGCGTAGTCGTCCGACCATAATTATTATTATTCGTGTTTGACGCGGTCGGCCGGATTTGGTTCGCACGAACTTCACTTCCTACCAAATCGGAACGTGTGTAGGCTTCCGACCAGACCAACTTGGCAGTGTTGACAATTTCGGAGGTTTTCCCCTAGATTTAGGGAGAAAATATGTAAAAGCGGAAATATTTAAAGCAGGTAAATTACGTTTAAGGGATTTTCAGAGGATTCAATTCAATGCTCGTTCATGAGTTTTACGTAGGACTGAACGAACGAAAGGTTTAAATATGGCCATTTATGAAAAGATTCTATTTATCTATTTGTTTTTTTTTGAATATTTTGTTGCAATTTGTCGTAAAACTAAATATATATAAAAAGGGCATAACATCTCATCAATAAGTGCTGCTTTTAGTAAATATTTAGCATGTTTTAGTATTTTAATGAAAATAACAGAAAATTAAAAAATAATGAAATTGTTTTTCATAGTAATAAAACATTAAAAACCGAAAATATGTTTCTTTTTAATTTATTTATTGCAAGCAAATTGATGTTTTCAGAATTTATAAACAATAATAATATTGGGAGATTAGCAGTGGCTGGCAACACTGCAACAACGGCTAGAGGTCGGCCAGACCAAATCGGAACGTGTGTAGCGCCGACCGATTTGGTGCGGCAGATTTGGTTTGAACGTGTGTAGGCGCGGATCAGGTGGCCTACCACAAGCTCTTATAGCAGTTATTTTTAAGTTGAGAGAGTGAGACGCCGCTCTACACGCCGTATAGCGACGTCTCACTCTCTTAACTTAAAAATAACTGCTCTAAGAGCTTGTGGTAGGCCACCAGATCTGCAGTGAAGTTCGCCCGCACCAAATCGGCGCGGGGCGGTCGGATAGGAGCGTGTGTAGCGGCTATATCCCTTTAAAGCGCCATCTATTGTGTAAAAGCTTTAACATGCTAAATAAAAGCAATGATGTCTGTAACGCCATCTTGTGCTCAGTGGCGGGTACTAACAACAACGCTATTATTACGCATAATTTACTTGTGTGAGTTGGGTGTACGCAGGTTTTCATAGGAGATGCCGTGTCATGCGACTTCTACTCTTTTTTTCTGTTCTGTGCACGAAACGATCGCTCTGCCAGGCGTGCGTTCCGTCGCTTCGATCGAGTGCACTCGAGCGCACTCCGGGGCGCGCTCTAGCCGTTCCGTGGCTCGGTGAAATTGAACTCTGACAGCTGTCAGAGTGTAGTTTCACCCGGGGGTCTACCGCCTAAAAAATCTGGATATGGATATGGGCTTTATTTGACATTTGAAGCCCATAATCTGAACTTGGCTGTACCGCCTAATTCCATGGACTTCATATTTCTTCCCATACCCATATGTCAGAAAAAGAGTGAATGACGAAGAAAATTCTCTATACATTTTTGACAGTTGAAGCCCAGAATCGGTATTTTGTAAAAATTAAAAAGTAAAAACTCGAAACCCAGATTCATATCGTTATGTCAAATGAAGCAGGCGAGTATTTTGGTATCGGAAGATTCATGGAAAAGTTTAATTTCTCAATTTGTGTGAAATAACTTGCTACTTTTGAGTGTAATCAACTTCATTTATAGTAAATCTACCCCTAGCACTTGTAAAACGTTGAACTTTAGCAGAAGAGAGTTTAAAAGCGGAGCGAAAAGATGGAGCGAAAGAGACAAACACAAATTGCTATTTCGCTGTTCCTTTCTCTCGAAGTCATGTAATGGAATTTTACCCGCGAAATTCAAATTTTCGTTTCTTGTTTCGTTATCGGAATTTACATAACTTTAAAGATAAATTGTTGACCTACTTTTGATAAAAATTAGGCATTTAATTAAAGTAATGAAGATACTAAGTAAATCAAAAATAGGAAAGTTTTATTTTAACGGTTATATTTATTTTGTTTTTACTGCTTTGAGGATTTTTATCCGAAACACAAAAATTAAACCAAATCACTAGCCTAGCCTAGCCACCATTCTGGCTGAAGTGTGCTGAAGTGCTAGATAATACTTATTATCCTCCTTGGAGTAATTGTGTTGTGTGATATTATCAATAGCGACTTTTTTGTGGATATTGTCTACGGACAGTGCATTTGATCATAGATAAGACACTATATTTAAGGAATAGATAGTCAACTCAGCTTTTCATATTGTCTAAAATGTAGTGAACTCGCCCATAGATGGCGATGTAAGTCATACCTCCTGCGAGCTTGCCTTTTGACTTACTAGATGGCGCTGTCATTTTGAATTTCGTAATATCCTCAGATCATAAATTATAATTAAATTACCTACTAGCTTCATACATTTACATATTTTAGTTTCAAGATGTTAAATAATGATTTTCTTATTCATTTTGCGTACTTCAAAGCTTTGCATTTTTTACTTAACGACGACGACGGGAATAATTTTATTCTAGAATTGAAGGAAATCCATAATGACGTAACTTATTCCACAAAATAAATAACAAGATCATACTACAAAACATTAAGCTAGAAATGAAATTAATGTTGTTATGAGCAAAATCATTTATTAAATTGAATTACTTAATTGGTTACATTACAATATAGTCAAAGTCAAATGATGATGCCAGGGTTTGTAAGAAATCTGCCCCCTGATTCACGAACCGTCGGAAATGCTCCCGACAGCTGAATGTATGCCCTGTCTCTGTCACTCACTATAAAATAGACAAAGATTAAGCACAGAATTCGAATCCGATCCGAATTAACTGCCTAGATTCGTAACTACACTACGTGTGTAAAGCAAAGAAATACAAAAATAGCTTTACTTGGCTACTGCTAAAACTGCCAAGTTTATTTAAGAATAACTCAGAATGGATTATTCATTCTGAGTTATTCTTCTAGTTATAGTTATTCTTCTTCTATAGTTACTATGGCGCCAAGTTGGCGCCATAGTAACTTATTCAGCTCAAAAATACCAATCCAACGATGTCACACACATAGCTATTGGAAGGTGGACAGGATTGGCATCCTCATTTGCTACGCGCGCGCGCTACGCGCTACTCGGAAAAAGTATGGACTTTTTGATTTAAAAATATAGGACTGTTACAGTTGTTACAATTCTGGTAATAAGATATATATTTCTTCATACCTTTATCTAGAATCGTATAGTTTCAGAAACACGATTTTATGATTTTGGCTCGACACTTTTTATTTTCGAAAATACCTCTAAAAAATAAGAAATATCAAGATTATTCTTAAATGGGGATACATATACTATTGTAAATTGGTTTAATTAGTGGACACCAATAATATTTAGGATCGTATAGAAGCATTTTTTTATACTCGCTATAGTTTTTGAATACGAAGTGATTTTGTGTTTTTTTTTGCGTAATCGGCAAAATCGGTCTCGCTCCCGCGCGCGTCGTTTTCTCATTGCTATCTAGCTTTAGCATAATTTTTCCAAGTATCGCCTTAAGTCAATTTAGATTGTGATTTACAATACTTGTGACCATCATAGACGCTACGCTATCGGATCGCAAACCCCTACGCGGGAGACCTTGGAGAAAAACCGGCAAAAAACTTTTCAAGGGTTTGTTTTTTTCGGATTTATTTCATACAGAGTCATCAAATTCAAAAATTACCTTATCATACGTAGGTTAAAATTACCCCAATTTTCAGCATTCATTTATTCAAATTTTCAACTATTTAAGTTTTTAAGTAAGTACCTAATTATAAATTCCGCATAGCCATAGCCATATTCCTATTCCTACTAACATAGTATGGTTATTGTCAGTTTACATCACAATTACAAAATGAGTTATGATAAATACAGTTAATTAGGTGAACTAATGATTATAGCGGTAAACAATTCTTAATTAAGATAAAAGATAAGATAAAAGTATTCTTTATTCACTTAGACATAATAAATATGTACTTATGAATCGTCAATATTTTCCTACCACCCATTCAAGACTTTTTTAACTGACAAGAAGAATGGGCGCAAGAAACTTGCCAGCGTTTGTTAGTTAGGTAACGACATTTACAAAAAAAATACATACCTATCGTTACTAATACAACAATTGCTTAGTATAAAAATACATCATATTAAACAGTGATTATGTGTTACATCATGACCATGCATTGCGGACATTCAAATAATCGTAATTACTTAAAAATTCAAGTTAAAGCAAATTGTTAAATAGTCACACTTGCAGAATGAACTTAAAAAGCACAGTACTGTGTGTACTGTATGATAAAAAATACATGAATAACAAAAAGTAGGTAGGTAGGTAGTAGTAGGTATGACTATGAAAACTTACCCCTTTCCAAGGGTCAAGGGTTCCACTTTATTATACAATAATCAACCAATTTCAACAATATAATAACATAATAACTGGTAAGTATACTAATTTCGATATAATTGGTAATGCTGCGCGAGCTCTGTATGGCTTGGTGGTTTTAGTATTACTGAATCAAAAATGATGAACAGGGCACGTGAAACGAAGATTTTGAATTTGAATTGAACTATAAATATCATTAAAAAAAATATGATTTGAAAAATTATTTTCTTTTACAATGCGTTTTGAAATAGTTTAAGGCTTGTATTTTTGTGGCGTTGTTGTGACATAAATTTGTTCTACCTTTTAGTATCCTATTGACATTGGTGCACCAGCTATTTATAATAATATTTGCTACAGTATCAATTAAAAATTGTTCAACATTATTTTTATGAATGACACAAGATTGGGAAAAATTGCAAAATATGTTTCCCAAATCCTTAATTGTACCCTTTAGAAGTTTTTGTTGTGGTTCCTCGTTTAGTTTTGATTGAATGATCATACAAAAATCATCTACAAATTCGCACAATGCCTCCGATGGATAAGTTAATGATTTTCGAGTTATATCTCTTTGTAATATATAATTTTTATTACTAGGAGGTATCGTGCTTATTAAATTCATCCTGCAAGTGTGACATTCTTTACATATCTTTTTTAAGGTTTTTTTTACTATATAGCCCGCTACGTATCTTTTTGCCTCTTTACTAATTAAATTATGAATATTATTTTCGATACGCGGTGGTTGCACGAAGCGGTGAATAACTGTATCCACATTAACATCTTTGGGTTGTACCCTGGTTACTTTTTCTTTATAATTAAGAAATATTTTCAACGGTTTTAGTGCCTTACTGTCATCTTGCTCGCAGTTTGCCCCAACTGAGTGTGGTGATGTTATATTGTTCACTAATAATGTTTTAAAAGCTCCAGTAAACTGCGAGCAAGTTGGAGACGTGTTTCTGACACCATTACTCCTTACGTTACAGAAAAAATTTTCCAATGGGTCTTGGTTAAAATTTCGGGTCAGCAAACTACTCACTTTATATATTTCGTTTAAGTAGGAAAACATTTCTTTGAAAACGCTAATGTTTGCAATCCAATTTTTGATCGATGGCACTTGCTCAAATTTTGTTGAAATAGTTCCATTTTTTAACTTTTTTTCTACTTTGAACTGCATGGATCTTAGTATTGGTAATATATCATCCCATAATTTAAAATGTGGCGAGTTACTCTTTAGAGCACACTTGTAAATTTTGTCGGTATTTTGGTAACTGTTCCCGTTAAATGAATCAAATAGTTTGTCAATTAAAAGTAATAAATCTGCTGTGTCTAGACATTCCTTAGGAAGAATGTCGTGATCTGAAATTAAAAAAAACAATGATTACATACATTGAATTCGCACCAAAATCTACTTATTTAATTTACAAATATGCCACTTTGCGTTGCCTGTGCCCCGAATGTCATTAATTATTATATTAATTGAGAACTGACACCCTCCGCGGTTCAATGGTGTACGGCCGGTTCTCAAGGTGCCGCTATCTCAGGTCCCGAGCTCGATTACAACTTTTACCATGGGACAAAGTGCGATATCGCGAAAAAGAAATCAGCTGTTCCATACATTTTGGCCTATTCGGTATTGCACTTTTGTATGAAACAGCCGATTTCTTTTTCGCGATATCGCACTTGGTCCCATAGTAAAAGTTGTTTGTATTGATGGGTAGTTTTACCCCCTGAAGTATGTCTCTTGTTTAAACAAACACCCTGTATAAAATTAAACATCACAATATTAGACATCATTATATTTACTGACCTTGTTTGACAACAGTTTTACGGACGGCAATAGCTGGATTGACAGGTGGATCCGCATTTAATGGTGATTTATCACTATTAGCTTGAATTGTTTCAGAAGTAGACCCTTAAAAATATATGCAGTGAGTACATTATTCACACTGTACTAAAAAGCCCCTTTGAGGGAATTCCCCCCAATATGGCATCATTGCACGCACTTGTCAGAATGCGAGCGCATCGCATCGATCAATGAGGATTATAATACTTAGGTCAATGGCATCAATTCGATTCGATCGCATTCACATTGCCCGCGTCAAATTAGATTATGTCATCCGAATTCGTCTGGAATTCTGCCTTCAGATTCAGATGATTCGACGCGATGTTGTGTGGGGGTCTACCGGCAAAAAATATGGATATGGACATGGGCTTCATTTGACATTTGAAGCTCATATTATGCCCATATAAGGACAAAATATGGGCTTCAAATGTCAAATGAAGCCCATGTCCATATCCACATTTTTTAGCCGGTAGACCCCCGGATCGGCCGTCTGACGTACGAGACCTCCATCGGCCACACACTAGAGAGGTCATTGCCTGTCGGCAATAGTCGAAAGCCGGCTTTGAGGCCACACACAAGCAGTTGATAGCCGTCAGCTTTAGTACTAATAAGTAGTTTAACTTTAGTTGACAGGCCGTTGCCGACAGGCGAACTAACCATCTGTGGGGCGCTTAAAATTCATATCTCTCAGCTCGAGATACTAACCGATATTTAGTGTTGGCATAGCATTATAAGTTAGGCGCCCAGAATATTTGGATATATAAAATTCTTCGAAGTGATGATCGCATATTCTAATGTTGTTGTATATGACCTGATCACCCTTTTCTCTATCTAATTCACTCAATACCATTTTCCACTGGTTAAATTTATCCAAATGAGGGTATTTTAGTTTTGGAAATCGGTGCAAACGTCCTGAAAGACATTAACATTTAGTACTTCAACCAAAATATAATGTACGATTCAGACCAACCAGCTCGCTCGTTTTAATTTCGGTGTCGGTAGCCCAACACACAACACGGGCAGCGGTAGCGGGCGCGGTGGCTTTCAGATGTAATAACCCAATTTGTTGGAGTCTAAGTATTCTAAAGCCCCCAGTACAGGATGGCCTATCATGGTCGGCGACCATGACCAATACATCGTACATTAACACTTTTGAAAAAACCTTTTTAAACTTGTTCGTTCAAAAGTGTCAATGTCATGGTCGCCGACCATGGTCGGCCAACCTGTACTGGGGGCTTTCCACACGCGGGCAGCGCGCGGGCAAGCAAGCGCTTTTCCGCCACCGCAAGCTCCACCCCCTCTGCTATCGCGTCTATCGGCACAGAGGAAAAAAAATACTAATAGTTCTCTGTGCTATCGATGTCGAGGCGCAGTGACGTCACCGCGCCCGCTCCGCTGCCCGCGCGTATTGGTTCACAAATTATAAAGACTAGATTGGTTATTGTAACTCGTCGGGTTTTATACTCGAGTTATACACTCTGCTTTTCACTTCGATTGCAAGGAAATAAAACAAGGATTAATATTTAATCAAAGAAAATGTAATTAACTTTTATAATGTACATAGGTAAAGGTATAATTAAAATATTACGTGAGGCTGTAATTTCTTCGACAGTTAGCTAGCTAGTTTAGCTAGTTTCTTGTTTTGTTTGACGAATAATTAGTTTCCCGCCACACAATTTTTTTATTAATTAAAATTGACACTGTATGTTATTTTTTACATCTCAATCACAGATAATATAATACTATACTAATCTCAATCAAACTATGAACAACATTCTAAGGTAGGGCATTACCATTTTAAGGTAGGGCATTGCCCTATAATGCCCCCCCTTAGCTACGGCCCTGCATTTCTGTTTATATATTTTAATTTAAACTGCATTGTAAAATGCCGTTTGGTCTCGTCTGATGCAAGCCGGTCGGTCTGTATCTTACTTAATTTAATCTATTATTTACAAAACAAATAAGGTAGGTAACTACTTATGTTCAAAGTCTTATATTATCTGTGGTTCAAACTAATAAAATCTTCTACCTTGTAAAGGCATACATCCAAAATAGCACTTGGCAGATGTTCTTGGCATTTTAAAGTATTTGTAAAAAGAGCCACCATGAAATTGCGAAGAAAAATATTTTTGTTAGAAAACTTTTAAAGTTTTGTCATCTGTCATTGTCAGTTATCATTTACGTTTTATTTCATTTAATGTTAAACTACTTGAAGTTAAAATAAGACTTGATGAAAAAACGCCTAGATTTTAATAAATAACTTAGCAATAAATCATTCTAAAATACGTATATTTTTATTTATATTTATAACATTAACTTTACTACTTTGCCACAGTATAGAAAAAAGAAACTTTGTTCTGTTTCAATAAAATTTACTTTCCTAGTCTGTGTACGGTTTTAGCGCCCCCTGGTGGAGAGCTCTGGTCGCTAAGTAAAGCTAAGTTGATAGCTGTGGTTGATAGAATGTATGTATGGAAGTTACACCCCCATGCATTTGATTGACATATTATTTTACAAGTGATATTGAGCTGTGTTAAAGTTCTCTGTTATTTATTATGTTATAAAGCTAACTCCTTCCTATAAATGCATGTTTTAAGACCTCAGCAAAGCATTTGATCTTGTGTGTTATGAAGTTATGATAAGCTTTGGACCTTTGGACAAAACTTAAAGATGTTTCTCGTTGGCTGAGGTTATAAATGTACCTACTGGCACATTGGTATGGTAATCAGAAAAATGTGGTAAAGTGGGGAAATACATGCTCTGAAGAGTTTATGTGGTGTTAGACAGGATGGGCTGACTTCGCTCTTATATATGTATACCTATATGGACAAGTTCATCGCTGGGCTGAGCAGCACACATGGTTGTTATATAGATAATGTCTGTGTGAGTAATATCAGTTATGCTGATGACATGGTGCTGTGCTGCTCTGCCTATCGCTGGGTGGCCCAAAAAGCTCCTGCGAGGACTATATATGGAAGCACGGCCTAAGGTACAACGAGAAATAGAGTGAATTCATGATCTTCAGGGGTAACATTAAGAGACTTGAAAATGTGCCCCTGTTACTTTTGAACAGGATTCCTTTGGGCCGTGTAAGTCAGTTTAAATACCTTGGGCATATAGTAACTGAAACTCTGTATGACAATTTATTCTGATATAGATGGATAGGGATGCAGGGCTTTGTTGGTCAGTGGTAACATGGTGAGACACAGGTTTGCTTGGTGTACAGTAGAAGTAAAATTTACTTTATTTAAAGCCTATTGTCAAAATTTTTATACCAGTAGTCTGTGGTCAAACTTTATCCAGCTTTCCTACAATGCCCTGCGTGTGTTATACAGTAACATCTTTAAATCCTTGTTGGCGCTTCCACGTTTCTGCAGTGCATCTGGCTTCTTATTTCAAAGGCATTCTGAGGAGAGTGGAGAGAAGTTAGTCTCTCCATATTTTGCTAGGTGAAACTTTATGTTAACATAAGTAGCCTATTTTAATTTACTTTTTCAATTTTAATTTTAATATTGTAATTTTGTACTAAAATAGTCAGTAAGCAAAGAAATGGTCTGAAATAAAGGAATTTTATTTTATTTGAACAGTTTAATCATTGCTTATTTTTAATCATTTCTGTCGAACAAATAAATTTTTATTTTTAACCTAATCAATAGAAGTTTAAGTTATAAATTTCAATAAAAGCTCCCATCTGTTATCATTTGTTAGATACTCTATACTTAACAGACTAACTCTAGTTTGACTGTTTTTCGTTTCGGGACGATGCAATTATTTCAGAATTACTGAATAAATAATCCATATTATTAACCTATTTATTTAGCAATTTCTATTCAAAGTACCTAATCCACGTTATGTGCTATTTTGTAAAAGTATTTTGTAGTAAGTAGTACAACTACATAATATGCTATGCTATGTTGTACTTACTAAGTACAATATAGCATAGCTACAATGCACATCTATACCTGTCTTTTGTGTGCAACTCTAGGAGACAGCGCTTAAAGCTCATATTTTCCAAATAAAATTATGAGTTGATAGACAATTTGTTAATTTTCTTAATTGCTGTTAAATTGTAATGTCAAAAACCCACTTATTTATATTTAAGTTAGCAACTGAAAACATAAAATGTGCTAAACTGAAAAATCATAGAAAATAAAATAACATTTGGCCGCTGAAGAAATAAATAACTTATGTATTTACAAGTCTAACTATTTAATCATCCTCATAAATGATAGTAATTTTATTTCTCTTTCATAGCAAATTTATATAAAATAAAGATAATGATAAAAATAAGTACCTACCTATGTTACATAAATAAGTGTTAAAAATATGAATTCAAGAAACTAAACATTGCTTATTTTCAATTCTGGAAGGGTTGTGTTGTGGCACTTCTTAATTGAGAATATTGGCTGTGTTTAGTCTGAATTTGTCACAATATACTAATAATTTATGTAAACACAAAGGTATAAGTAGGTAAGTACAAGAAATTAACAACCAGAAATAAAGAACTAGGAAAATGGTATCATCATGCATTTATTAACCAAGTTGTT
Organism: Crambus lathoniellus; assembly: GCA_949710035.1. Lineage (NCBI taxonomy): Eukaryota > Metazoa > Arthropoda > Insecta > Lepidoptera > Crambidae > Crambus > Crambus lathoniellus. The sequence continues at coordinate 7,400,704 of OX453300.1, forward strand.
ATTGTCACAAGTTCACAACACATATTTTAAGACATTATTACGGTATACTTTGTACTGTTTATCTTTTAAAGGTTCTGTTGAATGATTTTCTCTGTAATTATCATCTTATAAACAATGTTCTTGTCTTGGAGTAGCCGTCCATTCCATCATGTCAATATTAAACTTATAAGGAACATTCGGTCTGCTTTTCTTTAAATCTTGATAAATATCTGCAACCTTGCTCTGATAATGAGCCTTACGGGTAGTATCATAAGAGGAAATGAAGAACATTAACCACAAAATGACCCAACCAAACAATAACTTCTACAAAATTTTGCCATGACGGGGTCATTTGTCAAATTGTTCACGTAATTAGCGCACACAAATCGAAGAGAAACCATAGTTGACCCTCAAAGATATGCCTTTTTCGTTTTAATTTATTAATTTTGTGTTATTTACATAATTCAAAAAGTAAAGTTAAGGGTGGTATTCACAGATCACTATATATGTAGCAAGCTCACAGAACACAAATTATATAGACTAGTACAGATAGGAATCAAGCCCTATAGCGGCCGTTTGTTAGTGAATGACAGCTTTCCCCGTTGATTTTGACAGCATAGTGCTGTCAATACTATCGACGCCCTTGATACGTTATCGATAAATGTGTAAATCATCGACATTTAGTAACAACCCTAGTGATGTTAATTTTTAAATAAATTCTGCAAGTAAAAAAAACTCATTTGTTGATGAAAAAAGGCGTTTATTACTCTACATAGTTTATTTTATTTAATACAAAGTACATATTAAGATTTACTTATACAAGGCAAAGAATGAGAGTAATGAAATTATTACTCTTACTTACATTGAATTTATACATAAACTAAGAATATTAAACACTCAGTTGCAGAAAGCTCTCATCAAATCTATTGCTGCTACTTATTTTCTTGACAACGAAAAAGTGACAGCAATAGATTTAGTGAAGCATTAATTTTAATGGAGCTTTCTGCAACTGGGTGCTAAACACTTTAATAGCCAATAAAAGAAAACTTAAACTGCTTGCAAATGTTTTTTACGCACAAACGCTATTGCTTTCAATGCAATACACAATAACTTAAAATAGTTAAACAATATAATACAGTATGTAATAATATAGCAACTAACAGTAGTAATTTGCACCATAATTATTCTGTTTTGATAATTTATTACCGCAGAAATAGGCAGACACGGGTATCTTCGCAGCACTCCATGAACCTCGTTGACACTCAAGTTATCTGAAAAGATTAGATTTTGTTACTAAGTATAGATTTTAGATATTGTTCTTACTGCCATAACATTTCATAAACAAATAAGTGAAAGCTGAATAGTTTGTAAATCAAGAAAGAGTAGTGTGGCTAAAGCACATTGTTTGTTGTGCCGGTATGCACATATTAAGTTATGGATAATCAACATTTCTAGATAATAGTAAATAAGTAGGTAAGCTTTGTGCATAGACTTATAAGATGTGTATAGTGTGTATAAGTAAGATCTAAGATAGTAGCAGTAACAGTTATAATAACACAGTCATAAGACAATCACAATAAACCATCATTCATACCGACACCACAATAATTTCTTATCCTGCCGGAACATTTGTTATAGTTCTGTTCCGTTTGTCAGAAATATGAATTTGCTGATAAGTCAGTTTTAAATGCTTCGACAAATTTATTGAATTACATTGTTATTTTCTCTCGATTTAGTATTAACAACTTTACTAACTCCACACAATTGAAACTAGTTAAATGTGTCCCAAGGTTACCTTACTATTGTTACCTTAATACTGTTACCTATACTGTAAAGCAGTACCTAATAGTCTATCTCAATATGATATCACTGCTAAATGGATATTGAAATTATTATAAAGATTTTTCAACAAACTAATCAATAGTTAATTTTATACATAGGTTAGGTACATTCTTATATAAAAATTAAACAAACATTACCTTTCATTCATAACTTTCTGAAAATCTTCTTTGCTCCGGATTATGAACTGTATTTTGTATTTTTTAAAGGCGCTTCCTCTCCTCTTCCACAAAGTTGCGTACCCGACCGGCAGGATCCATATTGATCTTTAGATTATAAGCTTTTACCACCTTATGTACACTATAGTTAGCAATAAATGATTGAGTATTGAGTATTTTCTTATGGTTTGTTCTATGAAATACAAAGTTGCCTCTTGGAATTTGCCTGAAACAACAAACTCAAATTTAGGTATAAGTTCCTACAGAATTATTGATACATAAAACTACGTAAATAGTATTTACTCACGTACCGTAGGCACCTTCGAATACCGTATACATTATTTCTAAAAACAATACAAAATGAAATGTTAATGAACGCAATAATATTTAAGAAAACAAGAAAACCGAAATGAATTTTGTAAAAAACATAAACTCAGTGTTGCCCGTGTTGCATTCTCCGAAATCCCGAAAATCCGAAATCCCCAAAACACTGATTTTTAAGAAAAAGCCCCACAACAACCCGAAACACTTGAAAAGGCGTTCTTCTATCTCACTGATTACTCGATAAGCTTTTTTTTAGATTGTGGCAGAGTAGATCACTTGCATCAAGAACACTGATTGCTATATATAATCAGTTCCAAGCGCTAAAACACACTTAAAATAACATTTTTGCCATGAAAAAATCCCCCACATCCCCCCAAAGTCAAAACTCTTCCTCCCGAAAATGCCCTCCACTGCCTAAAATAACCCCGAATTTGGAGGGTATTCACCCCAATCCGGCAACACTGCTTAAACTATACGTCAAAAGTGACCGTATCAATTTCAGCCAATGGGATTCACTTGCGGCACAGAAACAAAATGGCGGTCTTAATTATAGCCAATGAATGGACCGGGGAAATTGCAGTCACTAAGTTTTGACCCAATCTATGGGTGATTCCAACGCCTGTCACAGAACACAATTGAGCAAGCTACAGATACGACAAAGATAAAAACTAGTTTCATTAGCTTGCCGCGAAGCGCTAGTGTCGCCTGTTAATCTGTGGCATGCATGGCAGCGCGAGTAGGCACTAGTGTTGGGAAAACACTGGAAGGGTATACGTCCATATCGACACTAGTGTTGTGCCATATTATCGACAGAAAGAACTTGCTTTCCATTACATAAGATAATTTTTTTTTCAATAATTGGTCCGACCATGACTCGCTAACTTTGCATTTTAGACAATACAAAATAAAAGAACTTTAAACTAACGCAGTGAGGTAACGCATTGTCATAGTCCGGCCAAATTAAGTTTAGGTCATGGAAAAAATAAATTTATTAATTAAATTAGCACTTTATTAATTGCACACATACAGACAGTACATAAATAAATGTAAACATTAACAAAACAGTTGCACAAAAGGGGCGATCTTATCGCTTATCAGCGATTTCTTCCAGACAACCCTTAAGTGACAAAGCTTGTAGAAGAAACAGAAAGAAATAATAAATGGACGTACTTGGCCAAAAAATTGTTTTATATTAAAAAATAGGGCGGCAACTAAAGAAGGGGCATGAAGGGCGGGCAATCGCAGTAGTTCGCGCGCTCGGCCGGCCGGCGATTGTTGATGTTAAGCAACTTTCGCAATGGTGGGACACCGCATGGGTGACCAAACATTTCTCCTTCCCGAGCTCCTTCGTCACGCAAGGTTAAGAGCCATTTCGCACTTTGCAATTGTCTCGCTCGCACAATAAACAATTTAAAGATTGTGGAAAACACATTGTTTTTCAGAAAAGCATTTCATTATATCCCTACAACGCAATAAGTTATACATTATTAAACATATTTAAACATTGTCAATACTGCAATAATACTAGATCTACGAGCTTAAAGTTTTCGAAAATTTTCTTCTTAATACTAACTAATACTCAAGTTTATGAATAAAATAACTTATACAAAATATCCGTAACATTGCGTTGTAGTGACATAATGAAACACTTTTCTAAAAAACACAATGTGTTTTCCACAATCTATGAAAATGAGACAACTGCCAAATGGCTCTATTTGCGAAATGGCTCTTAAACCACGTCAAGCCGTTGGCCCCGGTTGCATTTGCAGTCGTCAAAACCCACCAATCCGCATTGCTCATTGGGCCCGCGTTGTGTGTCATGCATGGCATTCTCCTTTCCCATCCTTTGGGAAAGCTGATGATGATGAAGGGTTAAGATACCTTAATCGTTGCAGCTACGTGAAAACTTTCTTGAAACAATCTTTAAATTGTTGAGAAATTTTGAACTGCATTCATATTTTGAAAAAATGAAATATGGTAGACAGGAAAATGGTCAGTTTTGTTATGGCGCAATCATATAGCTACAACGGGAAAGGTACAGTCGGAGAGCTTCCCAGTAGACCAGCAGAGATTTTTATAAAGCATCCTTTTAGGAGACAATTCTGTAAAAGATAAAGATAAGAATTATAAATTTCATCAAACATCAGGTTAAGCAGTTGAATTGCCATAACAGCTTTTATTATGTAGGGCATAAAGGCCGTCTCAAGTTCAACAGTTTGATGTGCCGCCGTGTGTACCTACTATATTATTATTTTACTAGAGGTATAGGAGAGTAACAGAATGCCTAAATAAAGTAAGGAGATAAGATGTTCAACATGACAAAGTATGTAAAGTTATTTAATTGTGATTGTTTGTTTGTTTGCATCGAATAGGCTCTGAAACTACTGCACCGATTTAGAAAATTCTTTGACCATTAGAAAGCTACATTCTTTCCGAGTGACATAGGCTATATTTTATCCCGATATTCCCACGGGAAGGGGTACCACGCGGGTGAAACCGCAAGGAACCGCTAGTAATGTATAAAATAGAAATAAAACTTATTTAATTTGGTAATACAAATATGGTTATACCTTTTTGCTTGGAATCAATTATAGGCCTCTGTATAGGATCGATAGATTACTAGGATCCCGTGAATTGCTCTCTTTATATCCAGATGGAATGATGTTGAAGGGAAGTCTGAAAATGTAAGAAGATTATTAAGATATGGCTTTTTATTGCTATATGCTTGCTTTTCCAAAGAGAAAAGGGCCAATTCCCATATTCACCCTAATCTTTATTGAAAATAATTATCAATAAAACAATCAATGATTTTCTACATACACATTATGAAAATTATTTACAAAGTTACACAATTCTATAAATCGCTATCACACTCACTAAACTTTTAAAGGAATTGTGATAGGTTTTAAAAATAGACGATTAGGGGCAGACTACACCAACTATTAAGGTGGAAAAATAAGCACTCTTAAACAAAAATTGGTATTTAATATACTATTGGTTAAATTTAGAATAGAATTTAAATATTTATATTATGAAATTGTTTACCTCTTGGTCGCAGAATATAGTAAGACTCTGAGAGCATAGAAAGTTTATCTTCATGTTTATTAACTTTCATGGAAGTTATGTTCTTCTTTAAGATTTAAGTCTGAAAGGATATTAATACATTTAGTAGTAATAGAAGAAAGAACAAAACATTAGACACACATACATAGGTAAAAATCTCGCCAAACTTCTAGTCCGCTCTGAAGTTGCTTCGGGCAGATTGTACAGTCAGGTATAATTATTAATGTCGGCTTATTTTTATTCTGATTTAAAAAAAGCTAAAAGATGCTAACTGATAATAATTTTAATCAATAAAAAACAGTAGCTGATACCTATATTTTGCTATGTACAATCTGCACGAAGCAACTTTAGAGCGGACTAAAAGTTAGGCGTGACCTATAACAGCACTTACCAGTGACCAACGGCACATCATAAGAAATCTCATTTTTTGAAAAGAGACATGGAAGTGCATCCTTTGCATCGAACATTTTTCTCTCGAAATGTGAGTGGCAATCAGTTTTGTTCAAAAGTTGATCTTCTGTTATCATCAGCAATGACGAATGCTGGGGTACCAAATATAACATCCACAGCTTTCTGAGGTCTTTATCTCTAGGAAATCGTTAAAGGCAATGAGTTTCACTGGTTGTTGATTTGCAGTCAGTGACACAACACTTCCGACGGACGCCCCATAGTTAGTCCAAAACCCAGATGCTAGTAATAGGTTATAATGAAGCTAGCGTCTTTCCTCAATCAAGGGATGGTGCATCAAATGTTTACAATTTATTTTCACAATAAACAAGCGTCTTTAGTCTTTAGTAAAGACTCTTTACTCAACCAAAAGGTTGGGTTGGGGGCCGAGGGCGTAATGTACAAAGATGTCAACAAACAAACTAAAGCGTCTTGATTCGACCTGGCCGAGTCGACCAAACGGGAGGGCGCAAATTATTTGTGGGATTCACTCACAATCACAAATAAATTAACACAAAACAGTGAAAACACTCCCGTGTAAAAAGAGGTTATGTTATGACCAGTTATGACGTTTGTTCTTTTGACATTGACAACCAAAACAAAATGGCGGCACCCTGGCAAACATGGCGACGATCACATGAACACTAGCGCTTCGCGGCAAGATTTAGAACTAAGTGTCAAGGGCCTGGGGGTCTACCGCCTAAAAAATCTGGATATGGATATGGGCTTTATTTGACATTTGAAGCCCATAATCTGAACTTGGCGGTACCGCCTAATTCCATGGACTTCATATTTCTTCCCATACCCATATGTCAGAAAAAGAGTGAATGACGAAGAAAATTCTCTATACATTTTTGACAGTTGAAGCCCAGAATCGGTATTTTGTAAAAATTAAAAAGTAAAAACTCGAAACCCAGATTCATATCGTTATGTCAAATGAAGCAGGCGAGTATTTTGGTATCGGAAGATTCATGGAAAAGTTTAATTTCTGAATTTGTGTGAAATAACTTGCTACTTTTGAGTGTAATCAACTTCATTTATAGTAAATATACCCCTAGCACTTGTAAAACGTTGAACTTTAGCAGAAGAGAGTTTAAAAGCGGAGCGAAAAGATGGAGCGAAAGAGACAAACACAAATTGCTATTTCGCTGTTCCTTTCTCTCGAAGTCATGTAATGGAATTTTACCCGCGAAATTCAAATTTTCGTTTCTTGTTTCGTTATCGGAATTTACATAACTTTAAAGATAAATTGTTGACCTACTTTTGATAAAAATTAGGCATTTAATTAAAGTAATGAAGATACTATGTAAATCAAAAATAGGAAAGTTTTATTTTATGTAGGTACGGTTATATATTTTGTTTTTACTGCTTTGAGGATTTTTATCCGAAACACAAAAATTAAACCAAATCACTAGCCTAGCCTAGCCACCATTCTGGCTGAAGTGTGCTGAAGTGCTAGATAATACTTATTATCCTCCTTGGAGTAATTGTGTTGTGTGATATTATCAATAGCGACTTTTTTGTGGATATTGTCTACGGAAAGTGCATTTGATTGACATATTATTTTACAAGTGATATTGAGCTGTGTTAAAGTTCTCTGTCAGTCTGGCGCAACTTCCATACAAAAAAGTGTTGTATGAAGTTTGTACCAGAAATATCGCTGTCTTGCTTTCGACTATTTGACTCTCACTCACTCTGACTGACAGTCAGCCGCCAGCCGCCAAATTTGACATTCTTGTCTTGTTGACTGTTTGTAAACGAAGCTTGATTTTAGTATTAATTGTGTGAATTTGTGCATTTTGTGAATTACTCGCAAAATTTCGCTTTATTTGTACGTTTTCGTGGTCCCGTGTGATCTGTTGAGAGATGTATTACAAAACTTGTGAAATATATTACTTATGTGGTTTACGAGCCGGCCGGTCAGAAGTCCAAAAGCGAATATTCATGGCCAAATTTCCATTTAATGAAGAAAGGTAAGCATACATTCACATTTTGTTATAGCCATTACATTAAGGATTAAGTGATTTAAAAGTTTTCTATTAAAATTTAAAAAATTGAGAAGATAACCTGATAAATAGTGCTTGACATTTTTTTATCGACAATCGATAATTTTTTAACCGACTTCAAGAATTGAAAAGGAGGGGGTTATCTATTCGTCGCGTTTTTTTAAAAGTAATTACACTAATTACTCGAAGTCGGCTGAACCGATTTAAATGATTCAAACGTTATAACATCAGGTTTTTTCCCAAGTTGGTCCAATTTTGAAATGCCAATTGCATAATGAAGTAAAGTCCGTTCGGTTAGATAGTGTCGGTACACCCGCACGGCATTATGGCTCTTTTTTAGTGCATTCGTGCATGCAGTCGGGCGGGTCTAAACAAAAACACAAAAAATTGTAAATACATGTTTCACGCCTGACTTCAAAGTACTTACTTAAGTACGTATACTTAAATACGTATTAATTACGTACCTACGTGAATTTTTTAAGGCGGTTTGTATGATTTACATTATTTATTTATTTACATGCTATGCTATATTAACATGTTTCTTGTGAATATTTCAGAACCTTCAACTACAACTGCAAAAATAGCACCTGCAGCCCCTCGGGAAAGAAAACAGGTTTTTTTATAGTATCTTTATTGCCAAATGCATGTATATATATTATAAGTTCGATTAAATTAGACTTTGACTTTAATAATGGAGTTTACTTTTAGCCCCATTTGCGCCAACGTGAAATTCTTGTTAAACTTGGTTTAACTTTTTGAATGAAAATTTTATTGTCACATAACTCTTGTTTAATTTAAACCGAGAATTAACGTTAGCGTAAGTAAGGCATCAATTAGACCCTAAAGTTTGCAAAATGATAGAAATGGAATCCTGATATTTTTTAATATCGCCATCGATAAAAAATCCCACGACTGGTACATCACTATTTCGGTTATTATGTTGGGAACCCTGTACGTCATGTACGTCATAATTTCAGCTATGTGGTTGGTATTCCGTTTTAGTATAACTTCCATACAAAACGATAATTTACTTTTTTTCTATGAGACCCGTCTCTTAAACGTAGTGATTACATGCTCTTTGTTCTCTGTTGAAAAAAGCGCGGGAAACCTTGAAGTTGGCGGTCGAGTTTTTTTAGCGTCTTTAATTTTAAATTGATGTTTAGTGTAAATAATAGGATCATTTAGGTTGTAGTGTATATAATTAAGTTTACTTATTAATATATTGTGTAATTTGTACATATTTGCAGTCCTTAGGTAAGTTTTTAAGTCTATTTATTTGTGATGGACGACGACCCAGACGACCCTGGCGGAGGGACACCTCCCCAGGTTTCTCTTGTTGTCACGGTGCCCCATGATTGCTCGGGGATGGATACGGAGGGCTCTCTCTTGGATACGGATGCTTCCGAGACCAAAAGAAATCCTTGCCACACTAAAAGGAAACGCATAACATCGCGAAAAGTATGCAGGCACTGCAATAAAAAACGGAGGCGTCATAGGTCGTCTTCCGACATAATTTGTGAAAGTGATTGCCATTGTGAACAAAATTCAAAGAACCAGTTACCAAAAGCTTTTAAATCTCCTGAATCAGTATCACAACCACAATCCACCAATCCTAATGCTGATGATGTCAAGCAGGCTGACCCTAGCCCATTGGTAGGTAGGAAATTGTATGAAGCAAATGACTCGGCGCCTTACAATATCCACATCCAAAAGGTCCAGACAACACCAAATGACAATGTGTCAATTCACCCGATTTCTTTCGGTCATTTTTTAAAGAAGAATTCCGTTAAAAACATTGTCAATGGAAGTCTCAAAAAAATAGGTAGGAATAGAGTTGTTATATCATTTATTAACTACACAGATGCAAATTCATTCTTACAAAGTAATACTTTACAACAGTTTAACTACAAGGCCTTCATTCCAACCTCATCTGTTACTCGGATGGGTGTTGTTAGAGGAGTGCCAACAGATTGGTCTGAAGAAGACATACTAAATAACCTATCTGTGCCTTTTGGATGTGGAGAAATTATAAAAGTAAGACGTATTAATAGAAAAAGTCTAAAAGATGGTAAGATTAGCTACATTCCTGTTGAGACTGTGGTTGTCACATTTGATGGCCAGGTTTTACCCAAGAGAATTTATTTATGTTATAATTCCCTACCAGTTGATCTTTACATTTTCCCAACCATTCAATGTTTCAACTGCTGCCGTTATGGTCACATAAAGTCACAATGCAGATCAACTCCGCGCTGTTTCAAATGTGGTGATAACCACACAGGAGATAGCTGCAATATTGATGAAGATGAAGCTGTATGCTTTTTATGTTCTGGAGCTCACTTTGCTACTAATAGGAAATGCCCAGAATATAATCGACAAAAATCCATCAAAGAGTCCATGGCTAATAATTGTATTTCCTATGCAGAAGCATTTAAGTTACACCCTCCTGTAACTAAATCTTACTCTGAAGTTTTGACATCTGTTGCACCTCCCTCATCTCCTTTAAGACAGACATTTGACTCATCTAAAGGTAATAGTGAAAAACAAAACACATCTTCATATAAAAAAACAGTTTATATTAAATCCAATAGCTTTCCAAAACATAATAGCAAAGGTTATGACAAACACACTCATGCTGCTTTAACTAAAGATTATGACATTCCGTTACCATCCATTGGCACAATTAATAATGAAAGAAATAATTCCTTAACAAATATGTCAATCAGAGACTTGATTATCATTTTAATTAATTCATTGACTAAGAATATGTCCGAACCGTCCAACGCTGCTGTACAAAGTATTAGTCAACTCATAAGTAACAATATCAATAATGGATCATCTGTCAACAATCCTTCAGTGGAATTGTCGCAGTGTTAACACAAAGAAAAGTGATTTACTATATCTTATAAATTTGTATAAACCTGTTGTTGTTGCACTTCAGGAAACCTGGCTGAAGCCAGGTTATAACTTTAAAGTTTCTCAATATTTATGTCTAAGAGAAGATAGAACTGACGGTTATGCAGGTGTTGCTCTGTTAATCCATGAAACAGTTCCCTTTCACCACATTCCTATTGCAAACCATAGCACTGATCTTTCTATAATAGCTGTATGTATTAATGAAATATGTTTTGTTTCTGTCTATATTCCCCACCCAACATCATCCATTTATAACGAAATAGAATCCATTATTTCACAACTTCCAAAACCAATTTTAATATTGGGAGACTTTAATGCTCAGCATCAGGCTTGGGGTAGCACAAATTCTAGTTACTACGGTTCTAGAATATTGGATATTTTGGACTCTAATAACTTCTGCATCTTAAATACTGGTGTTGCTACTCGACGTACTAAACCTCATGAAGGAATCAGTGCCCCGGATCTCTCAATAACTACTCCTAGTCTAGCATCCACATTGACCTGGAGAACACTGCCCTCCACTTTCGATAGTGATCATTATCCCATATTATTAACTCTGCCAAAAACAAATATCAAAACACAATCCAGACGCCCACCAAGATTTAAATACAAAATTATTAATGACATTGACAGATGGAAAACGTTTAGTGAGCTAGTTGAGCGGAAATTATCCATTCTCCCTGATGTTCATACAAGTAATTCATCGGTGTGTGCTGACGCTTTTGTTTTAGCCATGCTAGACGCTGCAACCGAAACTTTTCCAACGAAAAGATGCAATAATAGCATTCCATCTCCCCCATGGTGGGATAATGAATGTTCTGCAGCAGTGAAGCAACGGAAAGAGGCTGAATTAAAATATAAACAATGTACCACATCAGAAAACTTTAATAATCTTACCTCCATCTTAAACCAAACCCGTAAATTATTTAAAAAAAAGAAATGGGATGGATGGAAACATTTCTGCTCATCCCTGTCCCCTGACGCTTCTCCATCAGTAATTTGGCAAAATATTCGTAGATTCAGATCAGCATTTAAAGAAACAGTTCCACACTATCTTAATGAGTCTGTAGCAGATAAATTTTTAGACAAGTTAGCACCTCCTTTTGTTCCACAAATGTCAATTCCATCTCACCTTCCTTTCCAATCACCGTCAGGTAATTTAACCAGCCTTAATTCTCCTTTTTCTCTTGTAGAATTAAAGGGTGTATTAACGTATGTTAAAGATTCTGCTCCAGGTAATGATGGTGTACCTTACTCCTTCCTTGCAAATCTGAGTGATTCAAGTCTTAATTACTTTTTGCATATAATCAACTCGACAATAAGTTCTGGTGTTATCCCTGCCTCATGGAAAATATACGAAGTTATTCCTATTCTAAAAACAAATAAACCCCCGTTAGATCCAAACTCTTACAGACCCATAGCTCTTGCCTCAGTCCTTTCTAAGCTAGCCGAACATTTAGTTAAAAATCGTTTAGAATGGTATGTAGAAAGTGAGAGTTTACTATCTCCGAGCCAATATGGATTTAGAAAAGGAAAAAGTACTATGGACAGTTTAGGGATTTTCATTACAGATGTTAGATTAGCTTTTTCAAATAATGAATCCATGCTTGCTGTCTTCCTAGATATTTCCTCAGCGTATGATAATGTTGATCTAAATATTCTAAATACTAAACTACATAAACTAAAAGTGCCTGCTATATTTTGCAATTTCATTCATAATCTTATGTCGGGGAGACAATTACAAGTTGACGTAGGTATGTCCAATGTTAAAACAAGACTAACATGGAAAGGGCTGCCCCAAGGTTCGGTGCTGAGCCCACTTCTTTATAACATATATTCTTCCGACTTAGAATCACATATCGCTGGTAAAGCTAATATTTTACAGTACGCAGATGATTTAGTTCTGTACGTGACAGGACGATCTGTAGAAAAATTAAGTCACTCTTTGAATGTCGCATTAAAAAATCTAAAGTTCTGGTTAGATAATAATTCATTGAGTCTTAGTGTAAGCAAAAGTAGCGCCGTTTTATTCTCTAGAATGCGTTTACCCCCCCCATATACAGTTTTATATAATAACCAACAAATCCCAGAAAATAGTGAAGTAAAATTTTTAGGTATTCTACTAGACGCTAAGCTGACAGGTTTATCACACTGTTATTATGTCTTAGCTAGATGTGAACGTTTACTAAATATAATGCGATGTCTCTCTGGTGTTTGGTGGGGCTCCCATCCATTAACTTTAAAATTATTATATAATGCAATCATAAGAAGCATCCTAGATTACGGTACTTATTTCTTAGAACCATGTAGTGTAGTAGGTCTGTCTAAGTTAGACAGCATTCAATCAAAAGCTTTGCGTATCGTTACAGGAGCCATGAGGTCTAGTCCTGTTAATGCGCTACAAATTGAATCACTAGACCCTCCTTTAAAACTACGTAGACAGTTTCTATGTGATAAATTCATTCTCAGAGCCCTTCAATTTTCTAATCATCCTCTTTATCAAAAACTTTTAACTCTTTCAGAAAAAATTGAATGCTCACCTTATTGGTCCCATAAGTCTCCCCCGTGCTCTATCATAAGTTTCCGTAAATTTACTTCACTTCAAGCTCCCACTCACCGTTCTCAGTTTCTTCCAATATTTTCTGTCAGTTACGAAGCTCTAGTCATTTCCCCTTTAGTACACTATAATTTTGAAACATTAAAGAATGACCCTAATGCTAACGCTAACTTGAACTTTGTAGTCGATAGGGATTGGGCAGATAGGCATTACATTTACTGTGATGCTTCCAAACACCAAGTTACAGGCAAGATCGGAGTAGCTGTCTATCATCAACAATACAACTTACATCAAAAAATAAAATTACCTCCCGAAACATCAGTTTTTTCCGGAGAATGTTTTGGAATTTTAAAGTCTCTTGAATACATCCTTCTTGCAAAACTCAGTCAATCGATAATTTTCACCGACTCGAAGAGCGCTTTACAAGCTCTGCAGAAATTCCCTTGGTCAGGTCCAAATAGTCCCTATGTAACAGAGTCAAGGCAACTCCTAGTGAATTGTAAATCAAAAAATCTAGATGTTCTTTTGGTGTGGATTCCTGGCCATCATAATATTCACGGCAATGAAATAGCTGACTCATTTGCAAAAGACGCAGTAGAGACCGGTGACAAGTTTCCTTATAAAAATGTAGTACCCGACCTTCTCTCCATTCCTAAAAATCATTTGTATGATTCTTGGGAAAACCTTTAGAATATTTCAAGTTGCCATAAAGGTCTATATTATAAACGCATTCAACAAAGAATACCTCTCAAAGTTTGGTTCTCAAAATTAAAACTCTCTAAGCTTGCAACCTCTAGTTTAATAAGAATGCGCTTGGGTCATGTCTGCACAGCTTCTCATCTTGCACGACTTGGAATCATTAATAGCAATTTATGTGCGTGTGGTGCTTGTGAGGAAGATTTAAATCATATTTTTTTTGCATGTTCCCTCCGTGACTGTTCCTCTTTCATAAACTCCCTCATAGTCCTCCGTGTCCCTCTTCCTACATCTATACCTACTTTATTAAGTTCTATTAATTTTGATATATTTAATTTGTTATCTACTTTTTTAATTATTAACAATATCAAAGTGTAAATTGATTCCCTAACTCCTACTATAATAATATATTTTAATATTGTGTATATTTATATTGTCTACTTTTATTTATATATTTAGTACATTTTATCCACCAAACCCTGATCCTATTATCCTTTTTTCCAAATTCCGCTCCCTTAAATTTGTTTTTATTAAAAACTGGTTTCCCTACCTTTAATACTTGTCGTGGCAAATGCACAAACCGTGCGAGCCAAAATAACAAAAAAAAAAAAAAAAAAGTTCTCTGTTATTTATTATGATAAAAAGCTAACTCCTTCCTATAAATGCATGTTATAAGACCTCAGCAAAACATTTGATCTTGTGTGTTATGTAGTTATGATAAGCTTTGGACCTTTGGACAAAACTTAAAGATGTTTCTCGTTGGCTGAGGTTATAAATGTACCTACTGGCACATTGGTATGGTAATCAGAAAAATGTGGTAAAGTGGGGAAATACATGCTCTGAAGAGTTTATGTGGTGTTAGACAGGATGGGCTGACTTCGCTCTTATATATGTATATATGGACAAGCTCATCGCTGGGCTGAGCAGCACACATGGTTGTTATATAGATAATGTCTGTGTGAATAATATCAGTTATGCTGATGACATGGTGCTGTGCTGCTCTGCCTATCGCTGGGTGGCCCAAAAAGCTCCTGCGAGGACTATATATGGAAGCACGGCCTAAGGTACAACGAGAAATAGAGTGAATTCATGATCTTCAGGGGTAACATTAAGAGACTTGAAAATGTGCCCCTGTTACTTTTGAACAGGATTCCTTTGGGCCGTGTAAGTCAGTTTAAATACCTTGGGCATATAGTAACTGAAACTTTGACAATTTATTCTGATATAGATGGATAGGGATGCAGGGCTTTGTTGGTCAGTGGTAACATGGTGAGACACAGGTTTGCTTGGTGTACAGTAGAAGTAAAATTTACTTTATTTAAAGCCTATTGTCAAAATTTTTATACCAGTAGTCTGTGGTCAAACTTTATCCAGCTTTCCTACAATGCCCTGCGTGTGTTATACAGTAACATCTTTAAATCCTTGTTGGCGCTTCCACGTTTCTGCAGTGCATCTGGCTTCTTATTTCAAAGGCATTCTGAGGAGAGTGGAGAGAAGTTAGTCTCTCCATATTTTGCTAGGTGAAACTTAATGTTAACATAAGTAGCCTATTTTAATTTACTTTTTCAATTTTAATTTTAATATTGTGATTTTGTACTAAAATAGTCAGTAAGCAAAGAAATGGTCTGAAATAAAGGAATTTTATTTTATTTGAACAGTTTAATCATTGCTTATTTTTAATCATTTCTGTCGAACAAATAAATTTTTATTTTTAACCTAATCGATAGAAGTTTAAGTTATAAATTTCAATAAAAGCTCCCATCTGTTATCATTTGTTAGATACTCTATACTTAACAGACTAACTCTAGTTTGTCTGTTTTTCGTTTCGGGACGATGCAATTATTTCAGAATTACTGAATAAATAATCCATATTATTAACCTATTTATTTAGCAATTTCTATTCAAAGTACCTAATCCACGTTATGTGCTATTTTGTAAAAGTATTTTGTAGTAAGTAGTACAACTACATAATATGCTATGCTATGTTGTACTTACTAAGTACAACATAGCATAGCTACAATGCACATCTATACCTGTCTTTTGTGTGCAACTCTAGGAGACAGCGCTTAAAGCTCATATTTTCCAAATAAAATTATGAGTTGATAGACAATTTGTTAATTTTCTTAATTGCTGTTAAATTGTAATGTCAAAAACCCACTTATTTATATTTAAGTTAGCAACTGAAAACATAAAATGTGCTAAACTGAAAAAATCATAGAAAATAAAATAACATTTGGCCGCTGAAGAAATAAATAACTTATGTATTTACAGGTCTAACTATTTAATCATCCTCATAAATGATAGTAATTTTATTTCTCTTTCATAGCAAATTTATATAAAATAAAGATATTGATAAAAATAAGTACCTACCTATGTTACATAAATAAGTGTTAAAAATATGAATTCAAGAAACTAAACATTGCTTATTTTCAATTCTGGAAGGGTTGTGTTGTGGCACTTCTTAATTGAGAATATTGGCTTTGTTTAGTCTGAATTTGTCACAATATACTAATAATTTATGTAAACACAAAGGTATAAGTAGGTAAGTACAAGAAATTAATAACCAAAAATAAAGAACTACAAAATGGTATCATCATGCATTTATTAACCAAGTTGTTATTGTCACAAGTTCACAACACATATTTTAAGACATTATTACGGTATACTTTGTACTGTTTATCTTTTAAAGGTTCTGTTGAATGATTTTCTCTGTAATTATCATCTTGTAAACAATGTTCTTGTCTTGGAGTAGCCGTCCATTCCATCATGTCAATATTAAACTTATAAGGAACATTCGGTCTGCTTCTCTTTAAATCTTGATAAATATCTGCAACCTTGCTCTGATAATGAGCCTTACGGGTAGTATCATAAGAGGAAATGAAGAACATTAACCACAAAATGACCCAACCAAACAATAACTTCTACAAAATTTTGCCATGACGGGGTCATTTGTCAAATTGTTCACGTAATTAGCGCACACAAATCGAAGAGAAACCATAGTTGACCCTCAAAGATATGCCTTTTTCGTTATATTTTATTAATTTTGTGTTATTTACATAATTCAAAAAGTAAAGCAAAGTAAAGTTAAGGGTGGTATTCCACTTATCAAATATTTGATCCATGAAATTGGACGAGGACAACTTCGAATGGTTTCATTTCTATGGTTTCATTGATAAATTCTTTGATGAAATGCATATTGGACAAAGATCTTTCATATGCCCCCAGTGCACGATGGCCGATCATGGTCGGCGACCATGACCAATACATCGTACATTGACACTTTTGAACGAACAAGTTTAACAAGGTTCTTTCAAAACTGTCAATGTACGATGAATTGGTCATGGTCGCCGACCATGATGTCTATATAATTTGTGACCATGATCGGCCATCGTGTACTGGGGGCTATAAGTGGAATACTGTAGAAAGGCTTGTCATTTGCGTTTGGTTATTAATTGATACGTACATTATTTATTTTAGGAATACTTGTTTTTAATACTATGAAGAACTAAATTAATTGTTTTTATCGACTTTGTCCGTTGTCATTTAAAATATAAATAATAAGAGTAAAAAATGCAGAGAAATAATAATATTTTGTTAAATATTGGTATTTATTTGATATGATGCAACAAGACGCGACTATCATTCACTCGCGAAATCCAGATCCGGAAAAACAGTTAGCCGGTAGCTCCAATTGAAGCCCATATTATGGGTCTGGGCTTGAAATCAGAAATATGGATCAGGGGGTCTACCGCCTAAAAAATCTGGATATGGATATGGGCTTTATTTGACATTTGAAGCCCATAATCTGAACTTGGCGGTACCGCCTAATTCCATGGACTTCATATTTCTTCCCATACCCATATGTCAGAAAAAGAGTGAATGACGAAGAAAATTCTCTATACATTTTTGACAGTTGAAGCCCAGAATCGGTATTTTGTAAAAATTAAAAAGTAAAAACTCGAAACCCAGATTCATATCGTTATGTCAAATGAAGCAGGCGAGTATTTTGGTATCGGAAGATTCATGGAAAAGTTTAATTTCTCAATTTGTGTGAAATAACTTGCTACTTTTGAGTGTAATCAACTTCATTTATAGTAAATATACCCCTAGCACTTGTAAAACGTTGAACTTTAGCAGAAGAGAGTTTAAAAGCGGAGCGAAAAGATGGAGCGAAAGAGACAAACACAAATTGCTATTTCGCTGTTCCTTTCTCTCGAAGTCATGTAATGGAATTTTACCCGCGAAATTCAAATTTTCGTTTCTTGTTTCGTTATCGGAATTTACATAACTTTAAAGATAAATTGTTGACCTACTTTTGATAAAAATTAGGCATTTAATTAAATTAATGAAGATACTATGTAAATCAAAAATAGGAAAGTTTTATTTTATGTAGGTACGGTTATATATTTTGTTTTTACTGCTTTGAGGATTTTTATCTGAAACACAAAAATTAAACCAAATACCTAGCCTAGCCTAGCCACCATTCATAGAGTAACTTCTTTGCCACCATTCTGGCTGAAGTGTGCTGAAGTGCTAGATAATACTTATTATCCTCCTTGGAGTAATTGTGTTCTGTGATATTTATATCAATAGCCACTTTTTTGTGGTTATGTCTACGGAAAGTGCTATTGATTGACATATTATTTTACGAGTGATATTGAGCTGTGTTAAAGT
The DNA here is from genome assembly GCA_949710035.1 of Crambus lathoniellus. Lineage (NCBI taxonomy): Eukaryota > Metazoa > Arthropoda > Insecta > Lepidoptera > Crambidae > Crambus > Crambus lathoniellus. Next base: position 7,419,360 of record OX453300.1, read on the forward strand.
TCTCTGTTATTTATTATGTTATAAAGCTAACTCCTTCCTATAAATGCATGTTTTAAGACCTCAGCAAAGCATTTGATCTTGTGTGTTATGAAGTTATGATAAGCTTTGGACCTTTGGACAAAACTTAAAGTTAAAGATGTTTCTCGTTGGCTGAGGTTATAAATGTACCTACTGGCACATTGGTATGGTAATCAGAAAAATGTGGTAAAGTGGGGAAATACATGCTCTGAAGAGTTTATGTGGTGTTAGACAGGATGGGCTGACTTCGCTCTTATATATGTATATATGGACAAGCTCATCGCTGGGCTGAGCAGCACACATGGTTGTTATATAGATAATGTCTGTGTGAATAATATCAGTTATGCTGATGACATGGTGCTGTGCTGCTCAGCCTGTCGCTGGGTGGCCCCAAAAAGCTCCTGCGAGGACTATATATGGAAGCACGGCCTAAGGTACAACGAGAAATAGAGTGAATTCATGATCTTCAGGGGTAACATTAAGAGACTTGAAAATGTGCCCCTGTTACTTTTGAACAGGGTTCCTTTGGGCCGTGTAAGTCAGTTTAAATACCTTGGGCATATAGTAACTGAAACTCTGTATGACAATTTATTCTGATATAGATGGATAGGGACGCAGGGCTTTGTTGGTCAGTGGTAACATGGTGAGGCACAGGTTTGCTTGGTGTACAGTAGAAGTAAATTTTACTTTATTTAAAGCCTATTGTCAAAATTTTTATACCAGTAGTCTGTGGTCAAACTTTATCCAGCTTTCCTACAATGCCCTGCGTGTGTTATACACTAACATCTTTAAATCCTTGTTGGCGCTTCCACGTTTCTGCAGTGCATCTGGCTTCTTATTTCAAAAGGCATTCTGAGGAGAGTGGAGAGAAGTTATTCTCTCCATATTTTGCTAGGTGAAACTTTATGTTAACATAAGTAGCCTATTGTAAACGAAGCACCCATTGGAAATGAAGCACTAGAGTATGTTGACACCTACATATATCTAGGTAAGCAAATCTCTTTTGATATGCAGAGAAATGAACATGAAATAGAAAGGAGAGTTTCAAATGCATGGAAAAAATTTTGGAGCTTAAAAAAAATTATGAAGAGTGATATGCTAATCTCAACTAAACAAAAGATTATGGACTCCTGTATACTGCCAACATTAACCTACGCTAGCCAAACCTGGAAGCTCACTTATAGAGTAAAATCCAAAATTAGAACATGTCAGAGAGGTATGGAAAGGAGCTTGTTAAAAATAAAAAGAATACAAAAAATATCACACAAAACTATTAGGAAAAAGACAAAAGTTACTGATGCTCTGCGTCACTGTAAAAAACTAAAGTGGCGGTGGGCCGGCCATATAGCTAGACAAACAGATGATAGATGGACCCACAGAATAACATGCTAAAACGGACCACCGGGCACTAGAAGAAGAGGTAGGCCAGCTGCCCGCTGGGCAGATGATATCATGCAAGTGGCTGGCAAACAGTGGATGGAGATAGCGAAAAACAGGGAGTCTTGGAAATCTCTAGAGGAGGCCTTCACCTTCGAAAACGAGGGGTTCTTACTAAATTGATAATGAATTTTCATATTTTATTTGCAATTATTAGTTAAGAATTTAGTATAAAGTAAATATTATGCATATTTTGTTAAATTTACCAAAAGTAAGAAACAAAAGGCTTTTTTATTTTATTTATTTATTTATAAGTAGCCTATTTTAATTTACTTTTCAATTTTAATTTTAATATTGTGATTTTGTACTAAAATAGTCAGTAAGCAAAGAAATGGTCTGAAATAAAGGAATTTTATTTTATTTGAAAGTTTAATCATTGCTTATTTTTAATCATTTCTGTCGAACAAATATCTTTTTATTTTTAACCGAATCGATAGAAGTTTAAGTTATAAATTTCAATAAAAGCTCCCATCTGTTATCATTTGTTAGATACTCTATACTTAACAGACTAACTCTAGTTTGTCGTTTTTCGTTTCGGGACGATGCAATTATTTCAGAATTACTGAATAAATAAACCATATTATTAACCTATTTATTTAGCAATTTCTATTCAAAGTACCTAATCCACGTTATGTGCTATTTTGTAAAAGTATTTTGTAGTAAGTATTACAACCACATAATATGCTATGCTATGTTGTACTTACTAAGTACAATATAGCATAGCTACAATGCACATCTATACCTGTCTATTGTGTGCAACTCTTATGAGACAGCGCTTAAAGCTCATATTTTCCAAATAAAATTATGAGTTGATAGACAATTTGTTGATTTTCTTAATTGCTGTTAAATTGTAATGTCAAAAACCCACTTTTTTATATTTAAGTTAGCAACTGAAAACATAAGAAGTGCTAAACTGAAAAATCATAGAAAATAAAATAACATTTGGCCGCTGAAGAAATAAATAACTTATGTATTTACAGGTCTAACTATTTAATCATCCTCATAAATTATAGTTATTTTATTTCTCTTTCATAGCAAATTTATATAAAATAAAGATAATGATAAAAATAAGTACCTACCTATGCTACATAAATAAGTGTTAAAAATATGAATTCAAGAAACTAAACATTGCTTATTTTCAATTCTGGAAGGGTTGTGTTGTGGCACTTCTTAATTGAGAATATTGGCTTTGTTTAGTCTGAATTTGTCACAATATACTAATAATTTATGTAAACACAAAGGTATATAAGTAGGTACAAGAAATTAACAACCAGAAATAAAGAATCATGCATTTATTAACCAAGTTGTTATTGTCACAAGTTCACAACACATAATTTAAGACATTATTACGGTATACTTTGTACTGTTTATCTTTTAAAGGTTCTGTTGAATGATTTTCTCTGTAATTATCATCTTATAAACAATGTTCTTGTCTTGGAGAAGCCGTCCATTCCATCATGTCAATATTAAACTTATAAGGAACATTCGGCCTGCTTTTCTTTAAATCTTGATAAATATCTGCAACCTTGCTCTGATAATGAGCCTTACGGGTAGTATCATAAGAGGAAATGAAGAACATTAACCACAAAATGACTCAAACAATAACTTCTACAAAATTTTGCCATGACGGGGTCATTTGTCAAATTGTTCACGTAATTAGCGCACACAAATCGAAGAGAAACCATAGTTGACCCTCAAAGATACGCCTTTTTCGTTATTTTTATTAATTTTGTGTTATTTACATAATTCAAAAAGTAAAGTTAAGGGTGGTATTCCACTTATCAAATGGTTTCATTGGTAAATTCTTGTGATCAAATGCATATTGGACTAAGATCTTTCATAGGTGGAATACTGTTGTAGAAAGGCTTGTCATTTGCGTTTGGTTATTAATTGATACGTACATTATTTATTTTAGGAATACTTATTTTAATTTTTAGTTTTTTGCATTCACAATGCAATTTTTATTACTGAAAAATGGAAAATGAAGTATTTAGAAAAAATCGACCCGTCTCACAACTAGCTCCGATGGGACGGATGTCCCATCGGAGCTAGTTGTGAGACGGGTCGATTTTTTCTAAATACTTCATTTTCCATTTTTTAGGAATACTTGTTTTTAATACTATCAAGAACTAAATTAATTGTTTTTATCGACTTTGTCCGTTGTCATTTAAAATATAAATAATAAGAGTGAAAAATGCAGAGAAATAATAATATTTTGTTAAATATTGGTATTTATTTGAAATGATGCAACAAGACGCGACTATCATTCACTCGCGAAATCCAGATCCGGAAAAACAGTTAGCCGGTAGCTCCAATTGAAGCCCATATTATGGGTCTGGGCTTGAAATCAGAAATATGGATCTGAACTTCATATTTTTAGCCGGTAGACCCCCGGAACCTCATATTTTTAGCCGGTAGACCCCCGTGGTATTCCACTTATCAAATATTTGATTCGAATGGTTTCATTGATAAATTCTTTGATGAAATGCTTATTGGACAAAGATCTTTCATAAGTGGAATAATGTAGAAAGGCTTGTCATTTGCGTTTGGTTATTAATTGATACGTTCATTATTTATTTTAGGAATACTTGTTTTTAATACTATGAAGAACTAAATTAATTGTTTTTATCGACTTTGTCCGTTGTCATTTAAAATATAAATAATAAGAGTAAAAAATGCAGAGAAATAATAATATTTTGTTAAATATTGGTATTTATTTGATATGATGCAACAAGACGCGACTATCATTCACTCGCGAAATCCAGATCCGGAAAAACAGTTAGCCGGTAGCTCCAATTGAAGCCCATATTATGGGTCTGGGCTTGAAATCAGAAATATGGATCTGAACTTCATATTTTTAGCCGGTAGACCCCCCGTTCTATAGCCCCCAGTACAGGTTGGCCGACCATGGTCGGCGACCATGACCAATACATCGTATATTGACACTTTTGAAAGAACCTTTTTAAACTTGTTCGTTCAAAAGTGTCAATGTACGATGTATTGGTCATGCTATGGAATTGCGTAAAGTCAATCGTATTCATTTGACAGTTCATATCGCATCATAATAAATGTCATTCCATACAAATTGCAGCCGATTGAATACGATATGAATTGTCAAATTAATACGATTACCTTACGCAATTGCACCCATGGTCGGTCGCCGACCATGGTCGGCCAACCTGTACTGGGGCTTATGGCTCAGAGTGTTTTTCACTCTGACAGCTATTTGACGTTTGAACAATGAAAAGTGTCAAAGTTTGAATGACGTCTCGAAATTTTTTTACTTTATCGCCGTAATTACTTCATCTATCTCATATTCCAGGAGGATTAAAGTCAAAATGTTGCAGAAATAGCTCTAAAACTCGAGCAAAAGTAAACAATTTTGAGGTTATGAAAACAACTCGATCGTTCCGTCGCTCGGTTGCATGCAACTCAAACGGGTGAAATTTTAAAGCTAGAAACACATTACGCGGGCGCAGCGCAGCGCAGCGTCGACCCGGGTGTGCACACTTTACTAGCGTGGCGCAGCGTTTCCTGACGAAATTTTTGATCAGTGTCAATCGAGTCGTTGCCGAGCTAACATCTGCATTATGTTTTCTTCTAATTTTGAAAACAATTTCTGTTCTTACTTGAACATATTAAATCCAAAAAAAATATGTTGATGATTACGATGAATTGCATAATTTATATAAGAGCGAACGCGCATTTGTGATTTTTAATCGGACGATAGTTTGGTCGTTCTCGATTTCAGTATAGTTATATGGCAGTGGCAATCGTCAGTGCGCTTAAACTATCGACCGATAAAACTATCGAAAATGACTGGCCGATAGCTGTACGATCAAACTATCGCACAACTATCGGCCGGGCGGCGGTAATGTGCATGAAGGACTATGCGAGCGCGCGCACTGCATTCAACTAAACTATCGCCCAACTATCGGTAGACTGCGCATTCGGTATCGAACTATCGAAAATGATTGGCCAATAGTTACTACAACTATAGTTATTGTTACAGTTATACAACTATCGGACAACTATCGGCCTGTGCATGAAGGACTATGTGAGCGCGCGCCCGGATTCAACTAAACTATCGACCAACTATCGGTCGACTAAAAATCACAAGTGCTCGCAGGTTCTCAAAACCAAACTATCAACCGACAGTTTGATCACGATCGTCTTACGATTCTGACTAAACTATCGGTCGACTAAAAATCACAAGTGCGCGTTGGCTCTAAAAGTGCAAGTATTTTAACTACAGCTCACAGCATAGACATGGTCATAGAGTAGCTACATTACTTATTATAGCGGCCTGGTGGCCTACCACAAGCTCTAATAGCAGTTATTTTTAAGTTGAGAGAGTGAGACGCCGCTATACGGCGTGTAGAGCGGCGTCTCACTCTCTCAACTTAAAAATAACTGCTATAAGAGCTTGTGGTAGGCCACCTGTACACGTTGGCCCAACCATTGGCCAATACGTCGTATATTAACACTTTTGAATGAACCTTTTTAAACGTCTTGTTCGTTCAAAAGTGTCAATGTACGATGTATTGGCCAGTGGTTGGACCAACGTGTACAGGAGGCTTACCACAAGCTCTTAGCAAACAGAACAAATGCAGGGCAGTTTTATTGCAAGGTTTAAAATAAACTTCTTGCTAATCGTACCGTAAGCTAAAATTAGCAGTCTTTTAGCAGGCCTGCTGCACTGCTGTTGCTATTGAATGATTGTCTCTGGCCTGTCGAGCCAAAATGTTGTTTGCGTTCGAAAACTAAATATGATTTTTACCGGAAAGTACCGTTTCGTATTAAAGTAACATTTTATAAATAAAATACAATAACAATGCAAAGGAAAACCTAAAACAAGATGTTTTTATGGAAATAAAATTGAACGGCAGTGTGAAAAAATGGTTTTAAATATTATTCTTGACAGAGTTTTATAAACAAGCGTCACTTCAGGTTTCCGAACGTTACTCGCAACTAATGTTTTTTTTTACAAATGTGTTTGAAGCTTTGGTTTCAATTTGGAAAGTGACTAATTTCAACAAACAATGTTAACAGTTACTTAGACCCGTATTCTAAAACGATACTCAAGTGGAGATCTCTTCTCAAGCTCAGTTAGAAAGGGATGCGAAAACTTGCACCGAATACAATCATTCCTTGCTAACTATAGGTACTTGAGAAGAGATCTCCACTTGAGTGTCGTTCTTTAATACGGAGTTCGTATTAAAGAAAAAAGTGCTCGGAACGCTTCACAATAATGCAGCAGTAACCTACTTGACACGGTTTGTTGTGCCATGGAATGCCCCCAATGTCCCCCACAGCCACAGGTTTTTCAGAGAAGCCGGTGGCAAAAGAGGATAAAGCAGATAATACCTAAAATAAATAATTTAAATGTTACAAAGTTCGAGAAAATAAGAATCTTGTAAGACTCTTGTTTTAATTTTTGAATGGGTAGAACTCACTCACTCTTGCCTGAACGGATTAATCTATAGATTCCGTTGCTGCTGCAGTATCAGCCCCCGGATTCACAAACCGTTGGAAGCGCTCCCGACAGCGGAATGTATGCACTGTCTCTGTCACTCACTATAGAATAGGCAAAAACAAAACAGAATTCAAATCAGATTCTGTTTCCGGTGGTTCGTGAATCAGGGGGCATCAGAGGTCTAAAGGGTCCCGAAACCAAAACCAAAACCTCCGAATAAAATCCATTTTGTCGTAAACTTCCAATGGATTGCTTTGTTCTCGTATTAGTTTACGCCACGCTTTTTCTTTCTATTGCGGAAAGCTTTCGTCCTCCAAAAACCACAGAATTGCTTGATCATTCATTTAATAACGAACAAAATTATCAGTGGTATTCTACTTATCAAAGATCTTTAATCGTCCTCGTCCAATTTCTTTGATCAAATATTTGAGATAAGTGGAATACCACCCTTAGCAGGCTTTTTAAAGCTGCTTGAGACCAACTTTTTAAAAACTGCTAATTATGACAGTTTGGATATAAGAGCTTGTGGTAAGCCCCCAGGGGGCTTACCACAAGCTTTTATAGCAGTTATTTTTAAGCCTTAAAAAAAACTGCCCTGTGTCGCGAAGGCGAATATGGTGCCTGTGTGTACAAAGCATGTACACCTATTCATTCATGTGCCTCCGCGAAGTACTTATCCTAATAATGCATTGCTTTGATTTACATCATTGCCTTGTTTCCAACTGATATAACAGAATGCAAGTATTGTATGTGTGATTGTGACTCATACCTTAAGTGTGTGGTGTCTCGCCTGCCATCCGTGTCCAGTCCTGCAGTTAAGGCGAACCTTCTGCCAGTCTCGCCTGTCTGCGTTCACCACCTGGGGGTTAATTATATCATGATTCCTCCCTTCATGGAATCACACAAGTGTCCTAGGTTCACCTACATATTGGTACTACTATACATTAATTACTATACATTAACTAGACCTTTATTCATATAATGCCACTTCTCTATGGAGGCTAGGCTAGGTGCTATTTGTCACCACGGAGGGGGCCCCTTCGTCCCCCAACGCGCTCACTCGTATCATCGATACATCTCGAGCTCGCCTCTTCTACCGGTAGGTCCCAGCGATATCACATGATCACATGGGAATACAATGGGCTCTTCCTTGGCAGCGAACCCGCCATCCGCGAATGAAGAGCCCTATAAGTCAGTCACTATGGTTGGTGACCTGACCAGGTCCATTTCCCCGCAGGGCTCCCCGCAGGGGTTGTATCAAATAACTTAGTAGTTAGTGTTAAAAGTGAAATTAAGTAATCCTAAGACACTTAGCTCATCCAGAGGTTCCTCTCGCGATAACTGCACATCAGTCTCCACACTTGGCACTGACTTTAATATTAACACGCTACTATGCACTAGCTTTACGTGAAAATGATAATGAAACTTTGATAGTCAGTATAAAAGTTATGTTCGAGAGTACCGCGAAAAGGCATGACATATGCTAATAGAACAATGACAGATGACAATCAAAAAGATGGGATTTGCTTACCATAAATTTCAATGTTGCTATATACAATATTTACATTTCGCGGAAGTGTCGCGACACTCCCGCCGGGAACATTTAAAGTAACGTTGTCATCAAATTCTGCGTCCACTCCCTTATCTTCTCAAGGGCTCGGACCGCAGCAATTCGTTTATGTTTTACTTCCTCAGGTCGATTCTCTTCAGTCGACGTATCCTTGTCTTTCAAGGAATCGTTGTCCATCATATTATTTGAATGATCTCTCAAATCTTCGTTTTGAACTCTATCAGTAGTATCAGCGCTCTCAATCTCTAGATCCGGTTCTTTACTTGTGACACTTACCCTATCATCTATCATTTCCTCATCTATTTCCTGATTAGCAGATGTCTCCTTCTGGACAACATCTGCCTCAGTGATAACATGTCGCAATACTTCTGTATCTTCAGGAGATTCTTCGGGTAACCGGCGAGATTCAAACCTTTCTTTATCTTGATGTATTGTATCAAGTGGTTCGTTGTCTTCTATTTCTAGAGGGTATAAATGCGCAACGGAGCGCGTAAATATAGTATCCCCTACTTTTACTCGTGCGACTCTAACCAAGCCGTCAGAACCTTTCATTAAAGAAACTATCCTTCCTACCTTCCAGCCCTCACGGTTCTTATCTCCCTTCATCTGAACTATTTGACCTTCTTTCGGAGTTAGTTTTGAAGTCACGCGTGGTTGTTTGTGTAAGTGACTATATCTCTCCCTTAAGCTTGGTAAGTATCGATTTTGAAACATTTCTTTGAATTCATCTAACATTACCCGAGCCTTTCTCCAACCCATAATTAAATTGGTTTTTGTTGACGTGCCTTGTACTAACGCATCATAATCTGCCGTTTCTAAAGTGACACATCTGCCAGGTTGAAGAAAGTCGGACGGTTTCAAAATATGCTCCAGTTCTGTATCGACACATGTTAATGGTCTGGTGTTAATTACTCCTTCTATTTCCTTTATCATTGTTAACAGTTGACTGTCTTTTAAGAGGTGTTTTTGAAGCGTTCTTCTCATACAGTGTTTAACTAGTCCTACCAAACGTTCGTAGAACCCGCCGTGCCATGGTGCAAGTTCTGGTATGAAACGCCATTTTATTTTATTCTCAACGCAATATGCATTGGCCACTATATCTGCGATCAGTTTAAAGTGTAAGGCGTTGTCGGAAGTGATGAGAGTTGGAACTCCTCTGGTTGCAATCATTCGCCTTAAAGCGAGTAGACCCTCGTCAGCCGATAGGTCCTCAACCACTTCCAGATGTACAGCTCTAACTGCAAGACAAGTGAATAAACATATCCATCTTTTGGATGTTCCCTTTTCTGTCTTAACTAATATAGGTCCAAGATAATCAGTTCCGGTAAAGGTAAATGGTTTGCTGTAACTAACCCTTTCATGTGGCAGCGCAGGTGTCGATGGTAATTTAAACGGTCCACCTCCATGTTTCAAACATCGAGAACATTTTCCCAATATTTTCCTAACCTGAGTTTTGCCTTGTGGTATCCAATAGGTTTGACGTATTATACTAAGTGTATGGTTGACACCTACATGATAGTTCCTTTCATGCGTGTCCTTTATAACTTTATTAGTAAATTCACAATCTTTAGGTATTATCACCGGATACCGTTTGTCAAACGACCATTCGGCATATTTAAGTCTGCCCTTGCAACGTAATATGTTGTCAATGTCCTTGAACAGTCCCAGATTCCGACTGAGACTGGTCTCTTTGCCATTCACTTCATCCCGAAAATGTTCTGCTTGAACTTTCTTAATTTCTTCTAATATACTGTCTTCAGGTTTCATTCCTTTTGGAAGTTCTTCTAGTGATTCTACTTGTTCACTTAGAACCTTCTCTGCCCTTAACTCTTCTTCTGGTCTTATATCTGTTTGTAGACTTTCTGCGTTTGGCAGACCCTCCCGCGCCAGAAGAGAAACTGTTCTAGATGGTCCGACTGGCCATTCTGTATGCTTCTTCTTTAAGAACTTTGGTCCCAACAACCATCTTGATCTCTCATCTTCTGAAGCGGACGGTCTGGTTCCTACATCGGCAGAGTTGAGTTCTGAGGGTACGTGTCTAATTATGAGGCCTTTGTTTTGTTTCAGTTCTTCCAATCTTCTGGCTATAAATGGCACAAGTAGTTTATCGGAATTGTACCAGTCAATTACTATCTGACTGTCTGTCCATAATATCTGTCGAGTGACATTTAGCTGTAAGAATTTGTGGACATATTTGATTAGTCTGCTCCCAATCAGAACTCCAAGAAGTTCCAACCTGGGAATTTTCAAATTCTGTTGGTCTTTGATTGGTACTAGCCGTGATTTACCTATCAAAAAATTAATGGAATTTCCCTGTACTAGATAAACTACAGCAGCATAAGCCTGCATCGAGGCGTCTGTGAAGCAGTGCAATTCTGCGTTTTCATCATTAAATCTAGTAATTCTTCTGGGTACACGTACATTTTCGACGTCTTTCATGTCTTCCAAAATCATCTTCCAGCGCTCTACGGTTTCCTCTTCTAGAGCAGTGTCCCATTTCGTCTTCGTCTTCCACAGGTCTTGTAGAAGAATTTTGGCTGCTAGCATAATGGGCACAGTGAAACCGCAGGGGTCGTAGACAGCTGCTATCGTTTTCAGTATGCCTCTCTTTGTGTACTTATTATTCTCGTTGACTCTTGCCCTTATACTCAGTGTATCGTTCTCTAGATTCCAATCTAGACCTAACAATTTTACTATTTTGTCAGGACATGCATCCGGAATATGGTCCAAGAAGTTTTTGGAGTTGGAACTCCACTGTCTCAAGTTCATAGAAATCTGATTAAATGTGTTCTTTAAATCGTGATACAATTCTAAAGCTTCGTTAACACTGTTGGTTCCGGTTACAAGGTTATCGACGTATATATCATTCACTAATTTTTTAATGTTCTCGTTTTCTGATTTTGTCATGTGATGATTAACTGTAGCATTTAGAATGAACGGAGATGAAGTAAGACCAAACGGAACACGCGTGAATCTAAGGTGCACGATATTATCATCTACTGCTGGTTTCCGAAGATCCTTTAACCATAAGAATCTCGTTACGTCCCTGTCCTGTTGTTTGAGACCTATCTGGAGAAAAGCCTTTTCCACGTCGGCTGTTAGTCCAATCGCGTGACACCTAAATTTGATCAACAATCCAGTTAAGTCCTCTAGTAACAGGGGTCCAGAGTAGAGATGTTCGTTTAAACTTTTGTTATCCTTAACCCTTGCCGAGGCGTCGTAGACAATACGAAGAGATTTCCCTGGTGTCGAGACGCCATGGTGAGCAATGTAATGCACTGCGTGGTCCACGTGTCCGTCCGGAACTTCTTCAATTATTCCTTTATTTAATTGTTCTTTTAATGTCTTATCATATAAGTTTAAAGATTCTGAATCTAATCTTTTAAGTAAGTTTACTAGACGTCCAAATGCTAATCCAAAGTTAGATGGTAGATTTGTTGGACTATCACTCCATGGCCAACTGACATAATATCTTTTATCTCTGTACTCTGTTGTTTCGTTGAAATGCTTTATGGCCTCTTCGTCTCTGTTTGCCTTTGGTGAATCAGTGATTCCTATTGATTCCAAGTCCCATAACCGTTTTAAGTTCCCATTATCTAATGGTGGGTCTGGATGATTCAAACCGACTTCGCAGGAAGTTTGAAAATATGTCAGAACAGACAACTGTTCGATTGGTTTAGTGGATATTCTACCAGAAAGTATCCAACCGAACTCTGATTCAACCAAATACAAGTCTTCTCCAATTTGTATCTTGTTTGTAGACATAATCGTGTAATAATAGTCATTTCCGAGTAATATGTCAATCCGATCAGACAATGAGCCATCATCAGCTAACGGGTGATTTCCATCATTCTTCCATCCAAGTAATTCTTTTGGATAAAGCACTCCTTGTGATATTGATGTTACTACGTTAGCAAATATCGTTTTTACTGTGTTATTCTTCGTTGTGATGTCTAGTTTTACTAGTGGACTCTGTATCTCTTTAGGATGTTGGCATCCAAACGTAAATATCGCTAGATTGTTTTGTTCTTCTGCTTGAAGATTCAAGTCTTTAGCCATCCTTTCAGTTATGTAGCTTCTTCCACTTCCAGTGTCTAGCAACATCCGACAGGTCCTTGTAATGTTACCATGACCTCGTACCTTAACTACAGCTGTTTGCAATACAGTCTCCTTTCTGCTTATGTGCATTGCACTGGTGGATGCTTTCTCCTCCTTTGCTCCTTGATACTTATTGGGACACAATGCTTGATTATGAAGTCCGTATTTACCGCAGGATTTGCATTTCTTTTTTCGATGGCATTGAAGCATGGTGTGTCCTTTTCTAAAGCAATTAAAACATCTATCTTTCAGTTTTGTTTTTCGTTCATCAACGGTTCTAGCCTTGTCGCAGTTTGCATTGAAATGATCTCCTCCACAAAAAATACAATGCCAACATTTCATCTTCTTTCCTCTATTATAGGTTTCCCATTCTTTCTTGTTATCAAGTCTCCTTTTAACAGGTTTCTTGTCTTTTGAGTTCCAGTTCGTCCTAAATTTAAAATTATTCTGCGGTCTCTTAAATCCTTTTGTACTATTTGAAAAACTATTCTTTGAGGGACCTGGTCTTTCCATATTTGCTGCGTCCTTGACGTGCAAGGTCTCTGTTGTGTATGGAGTCTCGACCGAATTACTCGTACAAGGTTTCCGAGTTATCCTCATTGCTTCCTCTTTTGTAGAGACTATCAAAGACAGATGCTCCAGGATGTTTTCTATGGTCTGTGCACCATCGGACCCAAGTCTCATCTTGGTGTCATAGATAAGATCAGCAGGAAACTTTTCCATGACCAGGAATCTCATTTGATTGGTCTCTACATTTTCTCCCATAGATTGGAGAACTCTTAGCTGTCGTTGAAGTTCGTCCAATGTAGTTCGGCAATCATCAAAATTTTCGGCACGTTTCACATTGTTCAATGCTCGGTGATGTGCATGAATGACTTCATGTTCTTTCCCATACCGCGCTTTTAGAGTATCTATGGCAATTTGGTAACTCTTGTTAGTGGTGTTGAATCCATCCACTAATCTGGCTGCATCCCCCTTAAGAGAGCTCTTGAGGTACAGTAATTTGTCAACGTCATTCAATTTTCTTCGGTTGATGCTCGAATTGAATTGATCCCAAAACTGGTACCAGTCCAGCAAGTCGCCACTGAACTGCGGCAGATTTAAATCTGGTAGCTTGCTATATGTTGACGGTTCAGATTCCTTCGCCAAAGTTGTCGGTTGTTCACATTTTAATTTTAATTTTGTTTCCAGCTCGGTCAAATTTTCTTCACCTTGCAGCTGATAAGTAGTGAAATCAGATATCTCATCCGAATCAGGATTCTTGCAGATATTGAAATAATTATATAGTTCAGATGAGAAACGAGACAGGATAGATTTCAGTTTAGCTGATACAATTTTGGCTGTGTCTAAGTTTTCATCATTCAAGTTATCATAGAGATTTTGAGCTTGAGCTGATAGAGATTTCACTTCTTCGATAAATTTGGACAAACGATTTAAAAGTATTGCTTCCATGATTTAGAAGATAATTCTGAAAAATAGTTATATACCTTTACATATGTTTATTATCTATGTATGTGTCTAAGAATATAATTATAATATTAGCAGAATATATTTTATTTGTTTGTTTCACTGTCATAATTTCATCAGCTTGTCCTTAGGTTGATTGGTAGAAAGTACTCTATGGTATTAAGTCTGCCTTTTATATATCAACCTGTCCATTTGCACAATAAAGAATAAGTATTTAAATATAGAAGACTTTATCTAAGATTAATATTTGTTCGCATTATTATTTGTAAGAAACTGTACATATTAGTGAAAGATCCTTAAATCATGTACATGTGTAAATATACACTGCTATCATATATTCATAATAATCTTGAGCTATAATAACCAAGTGGTTACTACCATACCGAATAGTTAATAATCAATGAAATTTTATAAAATTATGTGTTTAAATTTTCTAACTATTATAGAAAAATAGTGATATCAAATTATTTCATTGTAATACTAATACTATATTTGAAATAAGAACTAAAAAATACCCTTAATAATATTTACTAAGTTTATTTATTTTATTTTTACTTCATAATTATTTAAACCGTTCACCATGAAATTCATAGTGTCAAACTAGTCGATCAATTATAACATATTACCAATATGCTAATGATGACTTAATGATCATATGGAATAGATTTCATTTAGTTAATTTAATTGCAAATGAATATGTAATTAAATTCAAAAAATTCAACTCCTCTATTTAGTTATTCCGCACTGTGCAACGGTAGTGGCTATCTTCTCTCTGCACTGTACAGTAACAAAATGAAACCCTAGTTCCTTAGTAATCATTAGTAACAAACTGATATCTTAGGTGTATTAATGTAAGGCCAAAAAAAAAAAAAAAATCAAATTTATCCACTTCGACAAAAAAAATATTCCCTACTGGATATAAACCTGTGAGCAAAAGTTAGTTATAGCAGGCGTTATAGCCAGAGTACGTATCGTTTTACGCTAGTACATACACGGGAAGCGATTTTAATTATATACATTTGTATAAAATGTGGCCATAAGTTAGTGAACTAAGTTAAGTACTATCTAACAAAATTTCTATATAGTTCTCAGATTTGTAAATTGATTACGACGTAGGTATAATATGCTGTGTAGCAACACCAAAGTCGGGAATAACATTTTGCATGAGCCTTCGGCACGTGTTGACGCCGTTCACAGCTACATAGGTACCTACCTACCTAAATGTAACATGAAAGTTTTCTGCACTAAATTTAGTTATCGAGAGAAATCATAGCGATCTCAAGACGTAATTATTGTTTGTCACTAGCTTTGATCACGTATTAGAAGGCTAAAACTGACTTAACTAAACTTTTCAGATAAAAACTTTGCTGTACACAAATTTTATCAATACACAATAGAACACAAATAAATCTCTTAAAATATCTCGTCATGACACTCACCTGGCGATAATTTCACTTTTTTATACGATTCCAAATCGTTTTTCAACCTTTTAATCACTTTTAAGTTTTAACTCGTTTTCGCAAACGTCACAGTCACAAGGAAAACGAAAAAGCTTAATGGCGGCGGGACGGTACTTAACCTAGAAAGCGACAACGTTCTCTGTTCCGGCGGCCAAAACTGGAACTAACGTGTTTGGTTTTTATGTCAAATTGCTGCGAGTTGCGGTCCAACCATAGCGCCGCTGTCACCGGAAAAGAAAAATTTGTCGATCTGTACCGTTTCCGCATCCGTTTGTTAGGCCGTATCAAAGGGTAAAAGTAATATGGGCCGACTTCACACGTACTTAGTGACTATTATACGACAAAGTTGTTTTCACGACTTGTTAGTCAAATTAAGATTTTCTAAGTTGTTTATTACTTATAAAATATTATTGTATAAATATGTATCTATCGATTATGAGTATTTATTACCTATGTGAATAAAGCTTGACATAAATGACTACTTATTAGCATTTATATCATTATCCATTCAAGGATCAAATTACTTACTTGCTAATTGTATTTACATCTATGAAGAGATTTCTTACTAACTATTGCAGAAATACCTATTTTTGTATTTTATTTGGAGTTAGTCAAAACCAGTGAGCATACCCGGTGATTTCTGCTTGTACTACCTGAACTTAATATTAATGCCTTTATTTGACAGAGTAGTTATTTAAGACACATACCAGTAAAAAGCTTAAGATAGGAAAACATTAAAATTCATGTATGTACATGTACAAAATTAGTTTATTTACTGGACACAGGTGGCACCAAGAGTTATGAGTCACAACTTGCAAGTTTTAGATATCCTTATAAAATCCTTTCCCAATGCATTATTAGTTTTATGGATTCTTATCAACATCCCAGCACCTCCACCATGTCGCGAAGGCGAATATGGTGCCTGTGTGTACAAAGCATGTACACCTATTCATTCATGTGCCTCCGCGAAGTACTTATCCTAATAATGCATTGCTTTGATTTACATCATTGCCTTGTTTCCAACTGATATAACAGAATGCAAGTATTGTATGTGTGATTGTGACTCATACCTTAAGTGTGTGGTGTCTCGCCTGCCATCCGTGTCCAGTCCTGCAGTTAAGGCGAACCTTCTGCCAGTCTCGCCTGTCTGCGTTCACCACCTGGGGGTTAATTATATCATGATTCCTCCCTTCATGGAATCACACAAGTGTCCTAGGTTCACCTACATATTGGTACTACTATACATTAATTACTATACATTAACTAGACCTTTATTCATATAATGCCACTTCTCTATGGAGGCTAGGCTAGGTGCTATTTGTCACCACGGAGGGGGCCCCTTCGTCCCCCAACGCGCTCACTCGTATCATCGATACATCTCGAGCTCGCCTCTTCTACCGGTAGGTCCCAGCGATATCACATGATCACATGGGAATACAATGGGCTCTTCCTTGGCAGCGAACCCGCCATCCGCGAATGAAGAGCCCTATAAGTCAGTCACTATGGTTGGTGACCTGACCAGGTCCATTTCCCCGCAGGGCTCCCCGCAGGGGTTGTATCAAATAACTTAGTAGTTAGTGTTAAAAGTGAAATTAAGTAATCCTAAGACACTTAGCTCATCCAGAGGTTCCTCTCGCGATAACTGCACATCAGTCTCCACACTTGGCACTGACTTTAATATTAACACGCTACTATGCACTAGCTTTACGTGAAAATGATAATGAAACTTTGATAGTCAGTATAAAAGTTATGTTCGAGAGTACCGCGAAAAGGCATGACATATGCTAATAGAACAATGACAGATGACAATCAAAAAGATGGGATTTGCTTACCATAAATTTCAATGTTGCTATATACAATATTTACATTTCGCGGAAGTGTCGCGACACCCTGCTTATCGGTACCATGAACCATAACAATAGCAGCGCTGTTAGTCCTAGACGTTCACCGGTCAAACAGCGTTGCTAAACGTACCATGAGCTCACTTTAGCACGCCAGCAGGCCTGCCAAACTGTCATAATTAGCAGTTTTTAAAAAGTTGGTCTCAAGCAGCTTTAAAAAGCCTGCTACGGGTGGTATTCCACTTATCTCAAAATATTTGATCAAAGAACTTGGACGAGGACGATTAAAGATCTTTGATAAGTGGAATACCACTGATAATTTTGTTCGGTATTAAATGAATGATCAAGCAATTCTGTGGTTTTTGGAGGACGAAAGCTTTCCGCAATAGAAAGAAAAAAGCGTGGCGTAAACTAATACGAGAACAAAGCAATCCATTGGAAGTTTACGACAAAATGGATTTTATTCGGAGGTTTCGGTTTTGGTTTCGGGGCCCTTTAGACCTCTGATGCCCCCCGATTCACGAACCACCGGAAACAGAATCTGATTTGAATTCTGTGCTTTGTCTTTGCCTATTCTATAGTGAGTGACAGAGACAGTGCATACATTCCGCTGTCGGGAGCGTTTCCAACGGTTTGTGAATCCGGGGGCTGATACTGCAGCAGCAACGAAATCTATAGATTAATCCGTTCAGGCAAGAGTGAGTGAGTTCTACCCATTCAAAAATTAAAACAAGAGTCTTACAAGATTCTTATTTTCTCGAACTTTGTAACATTTAAATTATTTATTTTAGGTATTGTCTGCTTTGTCCTTTTTTGCCACCGGCTTCTTTGAAAAACCTGTGGCTGTGGGGGACATTGGGGGCATTCCATGGCACAACAAACCGTGTCAAGTAGGTTACTGCTGCATTATTGAGAAGCGTTCCGAGCGCTTTTTTCTTTAATACGAACGCAGCGTTCGTGGAGAAGTCCGTATTAAAGAACGACACACTCAAGTGGAGATCTCTTCTCAAGTATAGTTAGCAAGGGATGAATGTATTCGGTGCATGTTTTCGCATCCCTTTCTAACTAAGCTTGAGAAGAGATCTCCACTTGAGTATCGTTCTAGAATACGGGTCTAAGTAACTGTGTTAACTTTGTTTGTTGAAATTAGTCACTTTTCCAACTTGAAACCAAAGCTTCAAACACATTTGTAAAAAAAAAACATTAGTTGCGAGTAACGTTCGGAAACTAGAAGTGACGCTTGTTTATAAAACTCTGCCAAGAATAATATTTAAAACCATTTTCTTACACTGCCGTTCAATTTTATTTCCACAAAAACATCTTGTTTTAGGTTTTCCTTTGCATTGTTATTGTATTTTATTTATATAATGTTACTTTAATACGAAACGGTATTTACCGGTAAAAATCATATTTAGTTTTCGAACGCAAACAACATTTTGGCTCGACATGCCAGAGACAATCATTCAATAGCAACAGCAGTGCAGCAGGCCTGCTAAAAGACTGCTAATTTTGGCTTATGGTACGATTACAAAAAGTTTATTTTAAACCTTGCAATAAAACTGCCCTGCATTTGTTCTGTTTGCTAAGAGCTTGTGGTAGGCCACCAGGCCGCTCATGGTGAACGCCCGCTTTTCCGATGCGAACGCTTCGAACAAGCCGAACGAAACGTGTTTTAAGAAACCTCTGGAAAGGTGAACGTGACGATTCGACATTGTGAGGTGTGCAAGGTTGTCTAGGTTTAATTTAAAGTTTTTTTTTCATTCGGTTCATTCAAAACGTTCTCCTTAGATAAGTGTGCGTTTGCCTAGAAACCGTTTTATCGAAATCATTGTTGCTAATTCATAATTTCACTAATGCTTTAAGCGCCAATCTAGTTTTCACACAAAAAAGATAAATTTTACAAATTAATCTATTAAAGTGGTTATAACGATTATTTTGATAAAATTGAATGAAGCTGGAAAAATCCTGCACACAACGGTTACAACACTAGTATTTAAAAAAATAAAGACTGAGAACGTAACTATTTTTCGAGACGTTTCGTAGTTAATCAAATTAGCGTTTACTTTAGAATAAATGCAAAAATATTAGGCGGAATACACTTTGCCTTAATTTATAATGCGTAAAAAAATGTAACATATTATTTTCAAACACCTTTGATAAGTAATCAGCATTTATTTGATTTTTTGGTTTTCGTAACAAGTTACATTCTAGGGTCTGACGACTGTAGAGCTTGTGGTAGGCCCACTGATAGCGGCTATTTTCTTTATAAAATTGACCTAAAGTTCCCAAAAACGTATGAAGTTCATATCCATAAAGTTACGCGGTAGCCCCCCTGCACTGAAATTGGGGCCTACTGGCTAAAAAATATGGATATGGACATGGACTTCATTTGACATTTGAAGCCCATATATTATGCCCATATAAATATAAGATTAACCAAAGGAAGGAGGGCCATAGCTAGAAACAGCTTGAGACCTATCAGAGGATTTAGTAAAAAAATAGTTGATTCCTAAGCAAAACTCCATGTAATTTCTAATAGTCAATGAGGGATTTTTTAACAGATGATTAAAAAAGAAAAAAGTTAGTTCCAAGAAACTCAACAGATGGCGTTCATCAGACATGGGTTTGCTTTTTTTAAATTTGCTGGCAAGGGCCCTGTTTAACCATTTTTACAAGTCTACAATACGGTATTTTACTGATTTTTTTTTATGTCTCTAAAATGTTTTTCGAAATATTAGCTACACAAAACAAGTTTTCATTTTGAATTATCTTGAATATTTTCAAAGATATAGGACTTCAAACTTTATAATTAGACAAGGACAGGACGCTATCTTAGTGACGTCAGTAGGTTAGTAGCGTCATAGTCACGCCATAGAAGATTTCGTTTTAGAAAGAGACAGCTTTAGTCAAAATCAAACAGACTATAATTCTTTTATTATAAAACAGATTCAAATTATTTTTTCACATTTGGTATTCTTAATTGCAATATGTTTTAACGTCATCATTAAATATCTACATTTCAACAACAGTAAAATACCCTATTATGTAAGAAAGCTAGTGAAGTACTTGTATTTTTACTATAGTAGAACATCAGAATCACAAGTTGGCGGCCATTTTAGAAGAAATCATTCACTATAATTACGAGTGTAATGTCAGTGACATTGACATTAAGATAATAGTAGATTGTATTACAAGGGTGCAAAAAAGCATATTTACGACGAGGGCGCTATTTTTAATCCAGAGCGCAGTGAAGGATTCTAAAGTAGAATCCTGAACGCAGCGAAGGATTCAATATACGTCGCCCGAGGTGAAAATAATTTTGCGGCCGAGTAATACACTCTACTTTCATTTCGAATTTATGGAAAGTAAATACACTTTGCTTTTCATCCCCCTATATAAGAAAAGCAACAAAAACAACTAAAACTACCTAGAAAAATAAAAGAATGGTGGCGGGGGGCATCGCCTTCTCTATTTTTTCTATTATATTTAAAAAATTTGAAGTTCAATTAAACAAAAAATAAAAAAATTATATGTCCATCGGATGCCTCCTATGTATCTCCGTGGTACCATAGGGGGTTGAAAATTTTGTTAGATTTTAGCTTCGACGCACCGTTTTTGAGATATTCTCATTTTTATAAAATTCATTTTTGAAACAGTTCCGGCCCCCCCACCCCATACAACATCAGTAGAAAACTTTTTCATTGCCGATGAGATACCTAACTCTATGGTTGACTGTACCCAATTTCAGTTCTATTTTTAAAAATACTTTTACACCCTAGGGTGCAACGCAGAGTTTTGAACCCACTGCTCAGTTTGAAGGCCTGTAGGTCTAGGGTCTAGCACAACTTAGCGCGACTCTTTGTCGCGCTCCTTTCAACCAATCAGCACGTCGCCTTAAGTCACGCCCGCTATCTACGAGCGATCTAATTGGTTGAAAGTGCCCGCGACTCTTTCTCACTCGAGTCGCGCTCAAGCACAGAATAATATTTGTAGAAGAAGGCTCACTTCCGAAACTTAAATTATCAATCTTGTCCACGCGACAATTAGGTCTAAAATAATTTGCACCCGCACGCCTGCCTAACTAATTTACCGTTCATTACAAGAGAAATTGAACCGTAGCTGTACGTAATACGCTTCTATTACTCTGAAACGCTTAAGCCAAATTGGTTTTGGGTTGTCTTGGTTGCCGCGTAGGGTCGCCGGTCGACTCGACTGCAATGTAACGACGAAGTAAGCAGATAAGTGGTAAAAGGAACAACAAATAGCGCAAATGATTTTTAAATACAGACAGTTTAGATTTTTTATTTTTACTTCTTTGCATTCGAATTTGATTGAATTGTCAATTTTTATTACTGAAAAAATTGAGAATGAAGTAGGTATGAGAAAAAGTCGTCCCTTCTCACATCACAACTAGCTCCGATGGGGCTCGAACCCACGACCTTTCACTGTCCGGACGAATGCTCTAACCACTCAGCTACGGAGTCGCTAAAAAGTCGACCCGTCTCACAACTAGCTCCGATGGGACTCGAACCCACGACCTTTCACTGTCCGGGCGAATACTCTAACGGCCTGGCCACGAATATGCGCGGCGGCGACGGCGACGAGTGAATTGCGCATCCGTTGGTGCGTCTCATTGACTTATTTGATTAGACGTCTGTTGATTTGCAATGATTGCGCAATTCGCTCGTCGCCGTGTCGCCGCCGCCGCCGGCCGCCGCGCATTTTCGTGGCCAGGCCGTAACGACTCCGTAGCTCAGTGGTTATTAGAGCATTTACAGTTATTATATTATTCTAAGACAGAAAGAAGGTAGATATTTTGTAATTTGGTAGGTAGGTAGTTAGGTACCTATTTTAAAAGTGCTACAGCTACTTCCTATTGATTCTTTTTCCCTAATAATAATTATTCGTAGGTACCTAACCTAGCTATGTAGGTATAAAAGCGAGAATCACTTTGTAAATTTTTATTTTTGTCGTAATTACCTATGCTAAGGTGGGTCGGGGGTCCTTAAATCAAATATTCGGATCATTAAGTATTATATATACTTAGAATAAGACAGTATAGTCACACAAAAAACTTAGGTAGGTACCTCTCAGGTTTTTTAGGAAGATGATGAAATTTTAAATCCGGTCTCTTTCTGTCGTTGTTAAGACAACCGAAGGCCGCACAATAATATTTAATATTACGGATTTTGCTATGGGTAAAACCATAAGGTAACACACGTGTGTTTTGGCGCGAAAGTGTGGCGAAAGTAAAATAAGTAACTTCTTTCTCGCGTGACGTCGCATGCACAACTGAGCGGCGAGCGCGCGTGACACCCGCCTATTCTCTACCTCGCGGTAGACAGCGCGTAGTCGATTGAATTGCGGAGTGAGCCCCCCCTGGCTCAAGTTGTGCTAGCCCTACTGATCAGACGAGGGACTGTCCGCCGAGTACTTTTTTGTCCATCGATATAGATCTCTTATAAATTGTATCGAATAACGCACACATGGAACTAAAAGTACCGCGGACAAAAAGTCCCCGAAAGTACGGCGGACACCGAGAGACTGGACTGGACAAAAGTTCGCGGTAGCATAGTAAAAGTATATAAGTAAGCGGACTCAAGCCCTGAGCGAGCGATAATAGCCTAAACACGTAGGGCTGTCGCTTAGAGTTTATTCAATCGTCAAAAATGCATCTCTATACAAAACAACTTTCCCCTGTAGGGTGGGCGTCAGGGATCTATAATACAAAGTTTTTTAATTATTTTTGTACATAGACCAGGGGCTGACTAAAATTTTTTCATTACCTACGTCATGTTACCTGTTTAATGGTTTGAAAAATTACGGTCGAGATAGGATAAGATAAAACGTGGCTTTACTGAATTATGTATTTATTAAAATAAAATAAAATGTTTAAGTACCTATGAAATTGTATTATTTACAAGTATTATTTACTTTTTCATAATTCATAATTCATAATAACTTTTTTCAAAATCTTTTCAAAATCTTAATCATTTTTTTTATTCAATTTAGGATTCTCTGGTATTTTCGTGGTGTGCATGTGCAATTTTTTGCGAGCGGGCGGGCGGTGCATCTTGCATGTTGTGTTTTTTGCGGAAGTTAGCTACCTACATATATTTCGTTTTTTCACAATGATTACGAGTTTTATTTATAACTAGCTGTGCCCGCGACTTCGTTCGCGTGGAATAGTGACTTTCGGTAGCATTTTTCATTTTCTAGCTAATAAGGTTTTTCGTTTTTTGTGTATTTATTTTATATATATTAGTTTAGCGCTATAATACATATTAAAACATTAAAAAAATATTTCACATAGCCTTTCGCCCGCGGTTTCGCCCGCCTGTACTACACGACGTTATCTCGAGGGAAAGATATTTTTTCCCGGGATATCAATTAGTCTTTGTCACTCTCTAGCTCCTAAAATATCCACATACTAACGTATAACGTTGCTTCGTTTTAACGTGAAAGACGGACATACAAACAAACACACTTTCACATTTATAATTAGTATATATTGTATGTCAAAAGAAAATACTTATCACGCTGAACCACTTCTCTTAAGATGCTGTATTTGTATCTCTTATAGTTAAGCTGGGCTGCAAGGGTTCTAAATCAGGAGTACCAGACCTTCGATATTTTTCCGTCAATAGAAAATGTCCATGACGTTAAACAACTTTTCTTAAGACGCTGTGTTTGTATCTCATATAGTTTAATCTGGCTGCTAGGGTTCCACATCACGTGTACCAGACCTTCAAACTTTGTACGTCAATAGAAAGTGCTCATCACGTTTAACAATTTTCCTTAAAACGGTATTTTTATATCTCTCATAGTTTGGCTGGACTCCTATGGTTCCACATCAGAAATTGCGATCTTCAAAATAAATTATAGCTTTATGTTGGCAAGGACCAATAGCTGTATAACAAAAAAACTTTCATCAAAATCCGTTCCGTAAACTTTTTTGCTGACGTCATCACACGAAAAAATTCATCCCCTGTTTTACCTACCCTCTTTAGGGTAGTTTTTTTTACAAACTTTGAATGTCGTATTTATTTATCTAATCAAAAGCCTATAAAATAATTTTGAAGCTTTTAGCTTTAAAAATGACGTAATTTCCATACAAACTTTCATCCCCTATTTCAACCCCTTACAGCCCTTTGTTCACATAAAAAAGTAGCCTATGTCCTCAGGCTCTAGACTATCTCTGTACCAATTTTTATTCAAATCGGTTCCGTAGTTTAGGCGTGATTGTGTAACACACAGACAGACAGATTCGCATTTTCGCATTTATAATATAAATAAAAGTAAGGAAGTAAGGATTATTATTTTGTGTTAAAAAGACTGGCTCCGAGTCTATACATTAACTCCCGGTACACAAACTCATAGGAGCACAGGATTAGGATTAAACTTGGAAGGTTTATTTAAAAAAAGACTGGCTCCTGGTCTACAGGTTTACATACTCCCCGCATGCTAAAGTTTATTTCTTTTTTTATTTCCCGCAACAAGGTAACACCTAGCCTTCATCGCACCTGATGTTAAGTGGTGATAAGGCTGAAGGTGGAAGCGCACTACTCCAGGAATCCTCAATCACTGAGGAACTGGCTATCTTATCTCTAACTACCGGAACACAATAATGCTGAAAACATCAGGCCAACTTCTGCCATCAATGAAACCGAATACAATATGTACGCCCACTGCGAATCGAACCCGGGACCTCTGGGTCTGAAATCGGTGGTGTGAATCACTAGACCGTAGAGGCG